>JABWTJ010000194.1:0-1478760 GCA_016801875.1 Solanum sitiens | reverse complement strand
TTTTATATCTTATATATATATATATATATATATATATATATATATATATATATATATATATATATATATTGGGTGTTTGTCTTTATTATTTTATTGGCCCAAATAACCCAATTTTGTTTGAATTGGGCTGATTTAGATCAATTCTGATGGCCAAATTAATTTTGACCCGGTCCAATAGAAATGGTCAAGATTGAATCTCAACCATTCATGATATTTTGATCCAAGGGCTATTATTGGACCCAACAAAAATACAGAACTCCAAAAATTAACATTTTTTTAATTTAGATTTTTATTTTCTTCTTCCCTTTACTCCCATGCCGCCGGCCGGCCACCGCCACCGCCTCCACTGCCGCCGGTGGCCACCACTTTTTTGGCTGGAAAATCTTCAAAATTTTACCATCTTTTCCTTTCACCCTCCTCTACCCAAATCTACAAACATTTCATTAATATCTATAGCCAAACTCCGTAGATCTAAGGAAAATCAAATATGAATTTTTATTTTTTTCCCTTAGATTTATAAAGTTTCGGTTATCCCCATCCCAAACCCTTTACATAAATGTGTAGCGCTCTTCAAAGGCTATCATTTGGTATAAATGTTAAGTCCAAAATTCGTCATAAAAATTTTTGGGGAAGTTTTCCGGCGATCTTCATTTACCCAGAATTTATGTCAATCCTTCCCCCCCCTCTCAATCTCTATTCAAATCCGTCCTTATCTTTTTTTTGTTTGACCATATAAGTCGTTTGATGTCGGATTTTGTATTGTTATTGTTCTTTGAATTTATCATGTTGATGTTGTTGCTTGAAGTATTATTATTATTATTATTATTTTTAATTTCGTTTTATGTTTATTGTTATTTTTTTTTTCTGCCTTATTTTGTTGTGTTTGATCTTCAAAATTATTTAGATGTTTAGATTTTGTGTTAGTGGGTCAATTTATTTGGGTCTTGATGAAATGGGTCAACATTTGGGCCAATTTTAGAATTTTTCAGTTGGCCCATTAGCTATTATTCAAACAATGAATAAAAGAAATGGGTCATCTAAATGACATTTGGGCCTATTATTTTTTGATGACCCATATAACTATATTCAATTAATGAATAAAGTAAATGGGTCATCTAAAAGGGCAAAAGAATCATTCAATTAATCTAATTTTTTTTTAAAAAAAAAAGAGAAGAAATTTCATTGGCCATCTTGGGTGGCACCTTGGAAAAACAAAGAGTCCAATGCATGCATTGGCTCTTAAGTTTTCAAGAAGAGTTGGAAGTTCAGTGTTGAACACCTATTTAAACCCCCTTCTTTTTTCCATTTCAAGGACAGAAGGAAAAATATAGAAAGAAAAATTGCAAGAAGAAAAAAAAAACTTAAGAAATTTCTTCTGCTTAAAAAAAATAATATTTCATCTTTGGTGGTCTTTGGAATTCAAATAAGTTTGCTTCCACATTTTGCTTGTCATCAACTCTAGGTATTTTTTTTTTAATTTTAACAATGTAATCTTGAATTAGTGTTTATGTTCTATTTATATTTTGTTTAAATTGTTTGTATTGAGTTTATTTTGATTTAGTTAAGTCTATTGTGATTCTTATGTAATTTTGTTTATTATTATATACATACATATTTATTACTAATCATGTTTAGTTTAAATTTTAGCTTTAGTAAGTAGACTCTTTTTTTTTTGCAAAAAAAATAAATGTAAAACTAGTCAATTCTACAAAAAGGATTAATCTGGTCACTTTTGCAAAAAAAAAAAATCTGATTATTTCTGCAAAGATAAAAATCTGGTTATTTCTCCAAAAATAAAAATCTAGTTATTTCTGCAAAAACAAAAATCTAGTTATAAAAAAATATAAATTTGGTTATTTCTGCAAAATATATATATATATATATATATATATATATATATATATATATATATATATATATATATATATAATTGACTAATTTGACTTAATAATCTAACAATTAGATAAAATTTGCTATTTTAGCAATCTTCTTTCAAATAAGTCAATGTGGTCATTTTGTATAAAATAAATTCTTTTTACTAAATTGGTTATTTCTAAAATTTTATCAATTAAAAAAAAAGAAATTAAAACTAGAAAGTCACTACTTGTTTTAAAAGGAGGTTTAATTATTATTCTGTAATTATAATCATTTTTTTTCTTTTGATGTTATTGTCAAGTGTTAATACTTAAATGTTTATTTGTTTTCTTTTGATAAAAGTAAATATTAATAAGCAGTAATCATTTTCTTGTCTATATGTTGCACCATATTCTTTTATTCATTTTTATCATTATTTTAAAGAAACATTTGAGTAATTAATTATCAGTTTTTTTATTAAAAAAAAATTCAAATACCATCATGTGTTCGGTTACGATTCTTGGTGTGTATTCTTTTCTAAAAAAAGGGTCTTGTGTGCGGTTACGCTCCTAGTCCAATCCGTTTTTTAAAAAAAAATAGTAATAAATACAAAATTTTCCCTTTTTATCCAAAAAATTATTTTTAGCCAAATATAAGTTAATAAAGCGATCGTGCTAGAACCACGGGACTCGAAGGGTGCCTCATACCTTTCCTCCGGTCAATCGAATTTCTTACCCAATCTGTGTTTTTCGTAGACTAAAAATAAAGAGTTTATTTTAGTTTAGGAATTTCCGGGTGGCTTGGAACACCTAAAAACTCAATTCCAAGTGGCGACTCTAAAAATAAAAATTATTATATTAAAAAAAGGAAAAAGAAAAACCCCCGTCATATCCTCAACAATTGTAAAAATAAAAACGGAAGAGGTGTGACAGGGTGTATGGGTGGTCGCTTCATGTCTTACTTAGGTGAGTCTTAGAGTAATTCTAGGTAGGGAGTTAAATGTATGAAAAGGGAATAATCTTATCCTAGGTAATTTAAAGGATCACTTTGGTGTATGTGAATGGATTGTATGGGCAGTTACTTCATAACTTCAAGTGAGCCTTAGAATCACCTTTTGGTAGGAGAGTCTCATGGTTATGTGATTTGAAGTGATATTGATGCTATATTGTGTAATGTGACTATATATTCTTATGTTGACTTAATGTGATCTCTTATACTTAATTTATGAAGTTTTACTCAAAAAGAACATGTTTTATACCAATGTCATTTTAGCATGATTTTATTGCATGTCACCATACTTAGTGCATTCTAATGTACTAATTCCATATGTTTTGTCTATTACTTAAAGTTGTAGGTGGCATTTGTGAGGAGTCTCGAAGTGGAAGCTTGGAATAGTGTTCGTTCAAGCAAGTGTTGGTATGTACTCACTAGATTCGAGGACATCGTGATGTTTAGTTTTTCTTATTGAAAGTATTATTATAGACTTAGATATTTCTATATGTAGATGTATGGGCAGTGTCCAAGATATTCGTGTGTCTAAGATGACGACTTTGAGACCTAGTCTTCCTTTATGATTTTCTATAAAAGAGATATTTTGAAGTATTACTATTTCGTGTGAAAATTTTTAATTCCGCACTAATTTCATACATGTATGCAATGAATGATGTCAAAGGGTTGTACAAGACCTCCGAGAGGTCAAGTACGCCTTGTTGTGATCCGAGGGAATGTCATATCTTCTAGGGTGTGCTCTCGGGTCGTGACAAACTTGGTATCACAGCATAAGGTTTTGGGAAGTAGTCTTTAGGAATCCAAAGTCTCATTAAAGCCACGTCTAGTAGAGTCTTGTTCATCGGTGTGAGTCGCGACACATCTATGAGCGAGAGGCTATAGGATGATAGAGTTTCACTTTCTTTTTCAATCTTGTGTCGTGCCATAGAGTTGAGGTAATAAGTGTCTATTCCTAATCTCTTCTCTTGTGTTTTTAGGATATGACTTCTAGAAGGATGGCCGTAAGAAGGTGGGAAGAGGCAGAAGTGCATGAGGGAGTTCCTCAAGTTGAGCAAGTCCCTATAGTGGGTCAAGGGGATGAGGTTCCGGTGGTTCCACCCGGACATGACTAATGGGAAGATTAGAGAGACTCTCCTTGAACTAGCCCGAGTCATAACAAATCATGTGAATAGAGGTGTTGAGCATAGGGCGAATGCTTTAGAGAGTACCATGACCTCTAGATTGGGGGACTTTGTGAGGATGAATCCTTCTATCTTTCTTGGCTCTAAGGTGGGAGAGGATCCCCAAGAGTTTTTTGATGGAGTGTATAAGGTGTTGAGTGTTATGGAGGTGACTTCTCGGGAGAAGGCGGAGTTGGCTTCGTACCAATTGAGGGAAGTTTCTCAAATATAGTACACTCATTGGAAAAATAATAGGCCGGTTGAGTCGGGTCCTATAGAGTGGAAAGAGTTTAAGGAATCTTTCTTAGGAATGTACTTCCCCCATGAGAGGACGGAGGCGAAGGTTGGAGAGTTCGTTAACTTCAGGCAATGTAATGTGGATGTTGAAGAGTCCAAACTTAGGAAAAGCATAAGGAATTTGAAGAGGGGTAAGCCTAATTAGAAAAACCAACCTAAGTATAAGAAGAGGGCCCCAAATCAAGATGGGACTAGTGCTACTAAGGGCAAGCTTGAGAGAGGTGGTGGTTCTCGAATTGTTAAGCCTACTTGTTCTACTTGTGGGAAGAAGCATATTGGAAAGTGTCTAGCCGGTACCGGTATTTGCTATGGTTGTGGTAATGATGGTTATAAGGTGAGGGATTGTCCTGCTATTGCGGCTAGAGGAAGGAAGGCCAATCAAGTTTCTCATAATGCTCGAGAAGAGGATGCCGGTAAATTATAGTTTTCTCTCTTTAAGTAATAATTGGTTCCTTCTAAGTGGCGGAGTATGGTGATTATTAGAGTTTTGATTTGTTGTCTCTTCTCTTCTATGCAATTCAAACTTGAGAGATAGAAAGTCATAGTAGTATGTGCATTTTGCATTGTGTTTAGGAGTCTTGTTGAAAATGAATTTCATTGATCTCCTTGCATTGTGCATTTCATGAAGTTATGTTTATGTTGTAATTTTGTATCTCATATTGTCATTCTTCTATCATAAATTGCTTAAAAGTTGAATTAAGGAATATTTGAGCATGTTTCACTATAAGAAAATTGTGTTCACTTTAAGGATTTTTAAATTTTGACTAAATTGCTCTTTCATGAAGAATGGTTATAATGTGTTTAGAAAAGATGTATATGAGTATGATAATGTGTGGAGAAGGAGTTCCTCCTATGTGAAATGAATAATGTGAGTCATATTGCATGATGAGTTGTAGATGTAGTTTCTATCTTCTTGTTTTGTTTGAGTCTCTTGATTATGTGGAATTGGTGTTCCTCCTAAATATGTGTATTGAATATTGTGTGGTATGGTTATTTGCTTCTAGTCTTGAGTTTCTTATCTCTTGAAAGTTTCTAAAATGAAGCAAGTGTCATTCGAGGACGAATGTTGTCCAAGTAGGTGAGAATGTAACACCTCTAAAATGAGCTAGGTTAAAATAGAGCTTAACATGTGTGTAATGAGGTTATAATGTCCTAAAATTCTTAATAGCAGTGTTAGAAGTCAGTTTGAGGAGTTTGGAAGGGTTTGAAGTGAAACGTCCAAGACGTTCGGAAACTAGTCGAAGTTGAACTAGTGTGTCGTAGTGTTTTGTAGTGGGGTTTTGGGGTATTATTTGAGGGTGAAATTGAGTATTATGGTTCCTACACATAGCCTGACATTTAAAGGGTCTAAACGTCCTCAAACGACGCCCCGGGGACCAGCCTAAGGGTCCCCAAGAAGGACCCAAACATGGGCCAAGCAAGTCGTCGAGGCAACCTAGAATTGGGTGTGGCTGCGCGTCGCGCCAACAACACATAAAAGGGAAAAAGCATTCCCTGCGACACGGGGGCGTCATGAACCATTCTATCTCAAAATTTTCCAAAACCAAGAATCAGAAGTGACCCTGCGACGCGCACTGACCTCCCAGTTTTGGTCGCGTCATTTTTATGTCAAATTTGAATTGGTTAAAATATCCATTAAGTACAGGTATCTTTTGGGTAATTTGTGGATGAATTATTGACGGTTATTGAGTCTTTTTAAGCCCATAAACTTACCAATCAAAGAAAAACCTTCAACTCAAAACAAAACCTCTCCATTCATTTTCTCCAAAAACCTCCATTGATGAAACTTTGAAGCTCCAAGGCAGAAGACTGATTTTCCAAGATTTTCTTCATCAATTTAGTGGGATTTTATTCACAAAAAGGTATGGTGTTTCATACTTGGATTCTCTTCCATTCGAGGAGTCAATTTCAATAATTTTCAAAGATGATCAAAAACATGAAATCTCCTATTTGTTATCTAGCCATGGGTTTTGCATAAAATATTTTGAAGCAATGATTTTTTATTGAATTGATGTTAATTTGATGATTTTATACTAAAAACTCCATGAAGCAAACCATACAATCCTAGTTTTGACTATATAATGGGTGATTTGATCATGTCTCAATTGTATTGATTTCTTATGTAGATTGTAATAGGCTATTGATATATGTATGAATTATGTTAGAATTGTATATATGCTATCTTAATTTGATGATTTTCATATTGGGCTTGTTGGATCATTGTATATTGTGATTATTGGGTTGAATTGGCGATCATGACTATTGATAAAAGCCTTTGTGGATTGAATTGGCTATGGATTGGAGATGTTGTGGTAGGAATAGTGGTATGTTGACCTAACCTCTTCTATATTGTGTAGTATAGGTATTGAATTGAGTTGATTGGTATGTTCCACTTATGGTGGCGGTACTTATGTTATATAATTGTCAAGAATATGGCCTCGTCGGCATTACTTTATGAATTATGATATTATCATGTTATAAACTTGGATATGTGATCATTGTGAAGGTCTATATTACTTATGTGTATATGTGAAGTCAAAGTATGTGTTCTTCTAAGTGATTATATGTGATCATGATAGGCTATAGTGATGCCTTATATGTGTATACTTGATGTTGGAGTGTGAATCTTCCTAGTTGACTATATGAGTCTTGTGATGAAATAAGATGATGTTTCTATAGGGTGTGTAGGGTGACTTGTAGTATACTTTATTGACCCTATATGATACATGAATGATATTGTACATGTGTAAGATAATAATGAAGTGTGTCTTGTTTTGGAAGACCTATGTCCCTTACTTGATACATAAAGAATGTGGTTATGACTCTTGACTTAGTAGGCTAAAGCACCTTTGTCATGAATGTATATGAATGAATGGAATATAATCTTGAATAAGGTTAAGAAGGTTATTTATGTGGACCCTTATAAAAAATGGTTATTATATCCTTGAAGTTGAAAACCGTGATGGTATCCTTCTTGTGTGAATGGTGTACTTAGGGATGGTTGGCTGGAACGGCATGAAATCATCCTTAGGAAAGTCATTGAGCTATCTTAATAACCATTGTAGGCAGCCCTAGTGAACCCTCTTTGGTAAGGTATATTATGATTGGTTTATGACTAAGATATGATACCTCTTCATATGTTTCTTTATAGAATTACTCTATGAGAACAAAGGCTAGCACCGAGAGAATATTCTTCGGGAGTAGCTCTAGTTGACATGGAGAATACAGTATACTGAAACCCTTAATATTTCTTAACCATATGCCTACATGGGTTGTGTTTTAGTTCTACCATTGGCAAGTAGAACACCCTCCATTGGAGTAGGGCAGACTCCGAATTCCATGCCTAGCTAGTATGGTCTATGTCGGTTATTTCCTACTCTCATCATGTTGGATACATGCTAGTGTTGGATAACTTCTATGAAGTTTAGGTAGTGGAATGGGACACTATCTAGACATTGCACGAGTAGGCTTTAAAGATGTTGGTATGTAGGTTCCCTAGGTCTTCTCCAAGACCATTATGTGAAAGTCCTTATTATTGAATATCTCTTAAATTGATTAATGAACATAGTGACTTAAGTTAAAGGTATGTTAATGAAAAGGTACTTATCTAGAGTAGCTTTAAGGATTGCTTAGGTAGGCATGGATAGGGTGTATGGACGGGTCTCTTCATGTCTTACTTAGGCGAGTCTTAGAGTAATTTTAGGTAGGGAGTTAAATGTATGAAATGGGAATAATCTTATCTTAGGTAATCTAAAGGATCACTTTGGTGTGTGTGAAGGGATTGTATGGGCGGTCGCTTCATAACTCACTCAAGTGAACCTTAGAATCAACTTTGGTAGGAAAGTCTCATGGTTATGTGATTTGAAGTGATATTGATGCTATATTGTGTAATGTGACTATATGTGCTTATGTTGACTTAATGTGATCTATTATACTTATTTTATGAAGTTTTACTCAAAAAGAGCATGTTTTATACCAATGTCCTTTTAGCATGATTTTATTGCATGTCACCATACTTAGTGCATTATAATGTACTAATTTCATATGTTTTGTCTATCTCTAAAGGTGTAGGTGGAATTTGAGAGAAGTCTCAAAGTGGAAGCTTGGATTAGTGTTCATTCAAGCAAGTGTTGGTATGTACTCACTAGATTCGAGGACATCGTGATGTTTAGTTTTCCTTATTCAAAGTATTGTAATATACTTAGATATTTCATATGTTGATGTATGTGCCGTGTCCCAAGATATTTGTGTGTCTAAGATAGCGACTTTGAGACTTAGTCTTCCTTTATGATTTTCTATAAAAGAGATATTTCGAAGTTTTACTATTTCGTGTGAAAATTTTTAATTCCGCACTACTTTTCATATTTGTATGCAATGAATGATGTCAAAGGGCTTGTACAAGACCTCCGAGAGGTCAAGTACGCCTTATTGCGATCCGAGGGAATGCCACATCTTCTAGGGTGTGCTCTTAGGTCGTGACAGTACCGCCATATTGATTAAAGATACATATATCTCTCATTTGATGATACATGCCTAACAAATTGAAGAAAATCTTTAGGTAAAGGGCAAGAGAGTCCAATAGGGCAGGGATCGGTGCTTGTGACTTTTCTCATTCTAGGTACGGTGGACATAGGTGTTCTCAATTCTGAAAAAGTTTTCATATTAAGGTTCTTTCAATGCTCCAAACTCTAAGTTAACAAGGATAGAGTGTCTAACCCTAATCCTCAAGGAGTTGGTGGTAATGGATCTTCTATTCCCACTTACACAAGGTGTGGTAAGAAACATGGTGGCAAATGTTTGGCTGACACGGATGTTGCTATAATTGTGGAATAATATGGTCACAAGATAAGAAAAGGCCCATTGTTTTCTACTAAGGGAAGGGATGGTAGGCAAGCTCAACCTAGTTGTTCCGATTCTGGTGCTCAATAGTAAAACAAATTTTATGCTCTTCAGACTCAATATGATCACGAGAATTCTCCGAATATAATGATTGGTATGTTGAAAGTTTTTCAGCTTTATGTTTATGTTTACTTAATTCAGGTGCTACCTTATCGTTTGTTATTCCTTATGTGGCTATGAGTTTTGATGTTAGTCCCGGAATCCTTTCTGATCCCTTTCATGTCTATATAAATTGTCATGTTTCCCTTTTTATAGAGTCACTCATGTTGATCTTATAGAGCTTGATATGTTAGATTTTGATATTCTTGGAATGAATTGACTTTATGCATGTTATGCTTCCATAATTTGTAGGAATTGATTAATCACATTCAAGGTTCCAAACAAACTTATCATGTCATGGAAGGAGGAAATTAACGTTATTTAAGGTTAGTTTATGTCTTGACTAAAGGCTAGGAAGATGATCTCTAACATTTGCATTTATCATTTTGTTCGAATTAAGGATATAGATTCTGAAACCCTACTCTTGAGTCAGTTCTGATTGTAAATGATTTTTCAAAAATGTTTCTCAATGATATTTCTAGTATTCCTCCCAAAAGAGAAAATAGACTTTGATATTGATCTTCTGTTGGATACGCAACCTATATATATTCCCCCTTATCGTATGACCCCGACAGAACTTAAAAAGTTAAAGGATCAATTTGTTAGATAAGAGTTTTATTATACTAAGTTTCTCTCCATGTGGTGATCCGGTGTTATTTGTTCAAAAGAATGATAGTTCTCTCTGAATTTTCATTGACTGTCGGCAATTGAATAAGGTTATTAATAAGATCAAGTATCTTATTTCAAGGATTGATGATTTGTTTGATGGACTCTAAGGAGAGAGTTAATTCTCTAAGATTTACCTCGAGTCGGGATATCACCAATTGAAGGTGAAAGAAAATGATATTCTGAAGATGACTTTTCAAACCCAATATGGTCATTATGAGTTTTTGTTGATGCCTTTTGATTGAACAAATGCCATAGTGATGTTTATGGATTTGATGAATAAGGTCTTCAAGCAAGATCTTGACACTTTATGATTGTGTTTATTGATAATATTTTAGTTTACTCTCAAAGTGAGGATTAGCATGTTGAGCATTTAAAGATTATGTTGCAAACTCTCAAGAATCGTGAGTTGTATGCCAAGTTTTCGCAAATATAAGTTTTGGTTGAAGTTTGTTACTTTCCCTGCTCATACTGTCTCCGGTGAAGGTATTCAAGTCGATCCCAAGAACACTAAGATATTTGTAGGCTTCATATATACAGAGTTACTTTAGTTTAGCCGGTTATTATAGAAGATTTGTGGAAGGATATTCCTCTATTGCTTCACCTTTGACGATATTGACTCAAAATAAAATGAAATTCCTATGGTCTGAAGCTCGTGAGAAGAGTTTCCAAGAGTTGAAAAATAGACTCACTTTGACCCCTATTATGACGTTACCGGAAGGATAAAATGGTTTTGTGGTTTATTGTGATGATTCACGGATTGTCTTTGACGTGTTTTGATGGAACATGGGAAAGTCATTGTTTATGCTTCAAGGCAATTGAAGGTTCATGAAAATAATTATTTGATTCATGATTTGGAGTTAATGGCGCTAGTGTTTTCTCTAAAGATTTGGAGTACCTATATAATGTTCATGTAGATGTGTTTACAGACCACAAGAGATTGAAATATGTGTTCGATCAAAAGGATTTGAATATTCACCAAATGAGATGGCTTAAGTTGTTGAAGGATTATGATATGAGTGTTCTATATCATTCCGAAAAGGTGAATGTGATAGCAGGTGCTCTTAATCGACTATCAATGGAAAGTGTTGATAATGTTGAGGATGATAAGAATGAGTTAGTTCATGATATTTATAGATTGTCCCAATTAGGTTTTCACTTGGTTGATTCTAATGAATGAGGTGTAGTTATTCATAATGGTTTTGAATCATCTTTTGTCTCGGATGTGAAGGTTAAGTAAAATTTTGATCCAGTACTAGTTATTTTCAAAAAAGTCGTTAAGGCCTTTTCTCAAGGGAGAGATGGTGTCATTCGATATCAAGATCGGTTATGTGTTTCGAATGATGATGAGTTGAGAAACCAAATTCTGATAGAAGATGAAGTTCTCGGTATTCTATTCATCCGGGAGTCACCAAGATGTACCGTAATTTGCGGGAAGTCCATTAGTGGAATAGGATGAAAAAGTATGTTATGGAATTTATGGCTAAGTGTCTGAATTAGCAACAAGTGAAAGTTGGTCATCAGAAACCTTGAAGTTTGACTCAAGACATTAGTATTCCTACATTGTAACACCTCAGATTTTAAAAATAAGTTGCATGAATTTTTTGCTATTGGTTCAGGTCTACGAGACAATTCTACGGTTGAAGCACTCGAGGGTCAAGTGGGCAATGGCATGGTTGAGGCATCCAAAAAAATTATTGTGACAAGGGATCAAGCCATTGATGTTCAAAGGTGTATGTGACGCATAAGAAGTGGACAACTTCCTTTGACATATGGAAAAGTACTTTAGGAACATTTAGGTGAGGACTAATAAGACCAAGATCACATTAGTGTATTATACCTATCAAATATTTCCATGTTGGTGGATAAGACCATCTCCAACCAACATCAAATCCTAAATTTGGTGTTTTGAGCTTCAACCCACACCAATTTTTACACCAAATTTGGTGTGTGAATAGTGTTATACACCAAATTTGGTGTGTGAATAGTGTTCATCACACCAATTAACTTTTTAATATTTTAATATTATTTCATTATACAATTTTTTAATTAAACATTATATAAGTTGTATGTTTTAATTAAATCTCTTGTATATTTAATTATTTTGTATGGAGAAAATACATAAAAAAAAACTCTGAACTTGGTCGGATAACTTACTTTAGTACTTAAACTACACGGACGTTTAAATACCCCTTAAAATCTTTGAAGTGATTAAAACACCGCCCCTCCTATGGGATGATGTGGCAGAGAGAGTGAGTGCACTCTCCTGAAAGTGCATGAAAACAGAAAAAAAAATCTGAATTTTAAAAGCTCTACACATGGTCTTTTTTTATTGGCCTATATATAACAAATTATTAAAATAGTTTTTTCTTATATATTAAATCTTTAGAATATGTAAATTTTCTTAGTAAGAGGTTTAAGAAATTAGTGGGTCTCATTCGTAATTTTTAAATTTTTTTTTCATTTTGTTATCTTCCTCAATACACATCTTTCTTTATTGAAACATGTCTTCCTCCATTTTCATCCCCATCTCTATCCAATATTTTTATTTCTCTAGTCTTTTACTAATCCGTAAAATTCAATATAAATGTCATTTTATTGACGTCAATTTCATTCTATATTATTGATATCAATTTGGCAAATGTAAACTTTCTTAAATTTGAGTGACCCATTTGATTTCTAGATCCATTCAAACGTTTCTCATAAAAGTTATATTTGTTTTCATCAACTTTCTTATTCAATCTTCATCTTATTTGAGTTGTCAAGAAAATATTGACTTTAAAAAAAAAATCATTTTCCAAGTGGGTAAATTCGTTGGAGGGTTCGAAGAAGATAATGTGAATATTATAGTGAATTTTCTTATTTAAAGTGACTTAAAAAATTGTTGAATAGTGAAGAAGAAGAAAAGAAAGTATTAAAGGTTTCAATAATGGTGAACAACAAGGAAGAAGAAAAAGAGGGTTGGGGTATGCATTTATAAGTTAATCAACTGATATAATTAATTTGTTTAAGAAAAAATAGTGAATAAGTAAAAAATAAATAAAAATTAATGACATGGTGCCTATATAGTTATGATGTGGCGCTTACGTGGCTATGATGTGGCGGGTGAGAGTGGTGTTATAGTCTCGGGGTGAAAAAAATCACTTCAAAGATGTTTAAATGCCCGTGTAGTTTAAGTACCAAAGTAAGTCATCCGATCAAGTTCGGCGGATTTAACATTTATTATAAATTAATTTTTCTATATATGACTTTTTTTTAAAAATAAATTATGTTAATTCTACTATAAATTATAATTTCTAGCTCCATATAAAAATAAAGGAAAAAGAAACTCATTTTGAACTATATAATGCATTATGGGAGTATTATGGGTGCAACATTGTGATCTTGAAAGTTGAATATTTATGTAGAATTTAAAATAATTTTTTTCAATTATGTGATGTTTATTTAATTGTATTTCATTAATGATTTCACTTTTATTTGTATTATCCATTATTATGTATAATGTAATATATGTTCTAGCAATTTATATTATTAACAAACTTACGGTACAAAATAATTTTATATTAAACAATTATAAATGGAAATAATAAAATTATATATGGTAAATGTTTTAGAAAGAACTTTTTTCTGAAATAAGAAAATATAAATGAAATAAAAAATAATAATATAATAATGAACGGAGAGAAAAATATTTTTTTTGGTGTAACATTTGGTGTAGTGGTTTGAGTTGATTACACAAAAAAAATAGTGTTGACTAAAGCTGTCAATATGGGCTAGCTCACCCAATCTGGGCTAATCCATACATGTTTTGACATTTTACGGGCCAGACCGGGCTAGCCCATTTTTTTGTGTGGGCTAGAAAACGATCGACCCAACACACGATATGTGGACTACAGGCTTGCCGGGTCAACCCACTTTTTTAAAATTTATATTTTTTTATAATTATTAAATTAAATTATAAATTTATATCGACAAAACAATATTACATGATGTCGATCTTACTCCTTGTTATTAACCTAATTGTTTTGAATTTCAACTCTCTTTAATTTTAAATTTTAATATTATATAATATTTTTAATTAATTTTTATTTGTACACGGGCTGGCCCTACCGATATTTCTCAAGCCCCACAAACCAGCAGACTTATTCAGACCGGACTAAAACCCCTTTTTTAAAATGGACTCATAAATCTTAGTCCAGACCTATTAAATCCCGGGTTAGGTAGGTCGGCCTAACGGGCCTAGCCCATATTGATGGCTCTGACACCAAATTTGGTGTAAAATTTGATGTTTGGGTTGGAAATGCCCTAAGGAATTTGGTTGGTATCGAGAAAGGTATTTTCACCATTAGCGTATAGATGAGTTCAAGTTGAGTTCAAATGATAATTCTTCCCAAACAATGCCTTGTATGAATTAAGGCACAAACTTAGGGGCTTGAAGCAGATAGAGAGTATACATAACTATGTCAAGAAATTCACCATATTATGCTTCAAATTCCCAACTTTGCCAGCAATAACTTATTGTTTCACTTCATGGATGAGTTTTAGAATTGGGCTAAGCATGGGTTACAATGATGGAAAGACGTGGATATTGATCAAGCCATAATAAAGACCGAGTCTTCAATAGACTTCATGTATGAAAATCACGACAAAGGCAAATGCATATGTCAAAAGGTAGCAATGTCAAAGGCAAGAAGACCGCCGAACAGGCAAAGGGACCTACCAATAATATTTCAAGACCCAAGATGAGATGACAATAAGTCCGACAACAAGAAATTAAATGATTGTCATGACTATGTCAAATAGAAGGCACATGTCAAGAAAAAAAGGGGGCCACATATGTTGAGGGTTGCACGACCTCAAAAAATTTACTTATTTGAAGAACCTCAATGCAATGGTTCATGAAAGAAAGGAGTTGGCGCATTGAGAGTTTGGAAATCAAATTGAATATTTGAAACAAGGCAACATGATGGTGTTTGAGTATGACATTTGGCTTCCCAAATTGTTTCGGTATGTTTGTTTCTTAATACCATATGAGGAAGAGTGCATGGATAGGTTTATATAAAACCTAAACACATGTTTGCGTAAGCCCTATCATCACACATCAATGACAAAGATTATAACCAGGTTGACAGTACGTCTAGATAGGTGGATAGTTTTGATAAGTTTTTCAGAACGTCTAGAAACTTAAGAAAGAATGCTCGTACTTCAAAGAATATTTTGGTGGTTCTTTAGGTTGTGAAAAAAATATGTCTAGCAAGTGGCTTTCCTAGCATTAATAATAAGTTGCCCACTCATACTTCGGTAATGCTCTGGCGAGACAGGTTTAAAATGGCATAGGACAAACTTTAAATACAAGGGTAGTATAAGGTATCTATCACAATAGTGAACCACTTGTAATAATCGTGGGAGGTGTTATCTTGACAAGTGCATCGATAAAATGTATGTTACCTTTGGGAACTTCTTGGGCACATCCAAAGATATTATCGAGGATTACAACAAGGACACATTGGCACACTAGCACGATAAGGAGTTTGTAACACTGATATTTAACTTTAAAATTTGACATCATTATCTTTATAGTAAGCCATTTGAAATTTAAATAAACCATAAAAGTATATAGTTACATCTTCTGTCACAACCAGGGAGCACCCCCTAGAAGTAACCGGTGTCGTCTTCCTCGAAGAAGACTAAGACTAACCTCTTAGCATTCGTCATTACATTTCATAGGTTAAAATAGCGGAAAATTTAAAACTTTTTAACTACTTCCACATTGAGGTTTATTTAGAGCTCTCGCTTACACATAATATACAATTAGCGAGTATACATAGACTTCTCATCTAGAAAACAATACATAGGCTTCTACTTTTATTTCACATACATAATATAGCAATATAGATTTATAAAAAGTCTAGAATACGTCTCCTATTAAACCATCTAAGTCGAATACAACATCTTGGGTTCAACCCATACTTCATTACAATAAAGGCCTCATATAGGCATATACAAAGTCAACAAAGAAAGAGAATGAACTAAGTTGTCTTTAAGACTAAACAATATTCAATAACAAGATAGTGGCATCGTCCTCGAAAAGTGAGGACCTACCGAACACTTGGGAAATATCCAAGTAGTCTTCAAAGGCCTTCTATAAACTTAACGGCTGAATCCTACATTTGTAGTAAACATAAAAGATGGGTTAGTACACACTTGTACTAAGTATGAGTATATGCACACATAACAATTGAAAATATGCTAAAGAGGACATTTGTTAAAAACATGTTAATTTACTTTGAAAATCCTTATGCACAATCGTGTACCCATATAGACCAACAATTTCATAATCCATAAGTCAAACTCATGTACAACACAAGACCAACATCATCAAGTAATAGTCAAGTCAACATGTATAGAGTTCTTAACTACATCACATAAGCAAGACTCTTACTCATAACCCCACCTCAAGTCTACAAATGCAATGACCAAGTAAAGCCCCATAAACTTACTCAACCAAGTAAACCAAATAAGGAATCATAAGCAATGCCTAACATCACATAATATAGCATCAAGAGTAGTTATCATCATGTTTAGCAATATAGACCAATAACATGTTTATAAATGAAACTAACATCATATAGGATCGTCAATGTGTAAATTCAACATATGCATATTATTCAATTTATAAGATCATAAGAATATAAGAACAACCTCCTAAGGCTTCGCTCAAGGCAAACTAGTGCAAGGCATAGGTAGAGTCCCATACCCCTACCTAGGCTAAGTCAAACCTCTTAAGTCACCCTAGTTAGTGTTTACTTCATTACTTCATTTTACCTTCGGGAATACTTATCTTAACCGACATAGACCAGAAGAGCTAAGTATGAAATCCGGTGTTGTAAAACCTTACACCGATGGAAGGTGGTCAACCGGCCAAAGTAATACCAAACATGAACATAACATCTAGGTGGATCCAGTAGCTAGTATTCCTAGGGTGACAACATAGTTTATGGAGCTTGGGGACTGTTATGGAAATATCACTCTATGCCCATTTTGGACTATGAGGCTATCCACCCCGTGAGGACTATGATGAACCCTACCTTTCCTCCTTGGGAAAGTGTCACCCCTCATCTACAAGTTCACTCGGTGCTAAGCTAGAGTCCCTTTTGAAATGTATTTCTTTATCATTCATAACTTAGTTTATGTTATAGGAGACTAGCTCCTTGTATAGTCATAGTCATTAGCTCAATAGAAATTGCATGAGAATATCATTTCAATACAACTCTCATATGTAAGATTAGCACATTATCATCATCGTATCATAATAAGGCACAAAGGTAATACATAACCAACCTTATATCATTTCATCTTAAGCATAATCTCACAATCACATAATCAAGACATTTCAATTTAACATCATACCAGCACCTACTTAGGCTAATCACAAGACATGCTTCAATTGAACTACATCATCAAGTACAAGCCATCACAATTGAAGTAAAGGTTTAGGATCATAAAGACTTTCCCAATCTCCTTCAAAAGCCATCATCATGGTCTTACCATCAACCAACCAATTTTATCCAATAATAGGTGTAGTAACATCATTCAATAGTAACTAATACCATAACTAGATTAATTACATCATCACTATCCTTATTAACTTCAATTCATAACCTAAGGTTAGGGGAAATAGGGTTCATCATGAATTCTTCAAGGAATATATCCAATCCCAATCATACATTACCCTAGGCAGTCCATAGATGAATTAAAATAGATAAAACAAGTCTAACAATCAATACATTCATCAATTCCCATCAATTTATAAGCAAAATCCATGATTTGGGGAATTTGGGAAAAAAGACATGATCTGTATGAAATTGCATCAATTAACCAACGATTTACACTTAATTAGTCATAGCCAATCACAATTTATCATCAATTTGAAGTTTAGAAGAAAACTCATTAGAATAGGAAAACCCCATGAAATTGGGTGATTAGAAATCAACTTTGAAAGGACCTCTTGGGGAAATGATTCCCAAGAGTTAAGAACTTATACCTTAATGAATATTAATCCACGAAATTGAAGTGAAATCCTAGAGAAATTGGTCTTCTTCTTCAAGCTTTGTTCTTCCTTCAATGAAGGATTTTGGGAGAGAGAAAGTAGAGAGAGATGAGAGCTTTTGGGTTTTGTTTTGGGAATTGGGTTTAGGTGAGTGAAAAATGACTTAAAACTGACCCTTAGGCTATTTATAATGACCCCCTAAATTACCCAAAAGACCCCTCACTTAAATGGATCTTTTTGTGAAGTCAAAATGCTTAAAATACGATTTTTACGAATCTGGGAAGTGGCTCCGCATCGCGAGGCTAATTCCCAATTTTATTTTGAAAAGTAAACTGAGGCAGTGGACCTCTTGTGGGCTGCACATCGTGCAGCAGCCCCTTGATTCTTGATTTCGCGCCTGGCAGCCTGCCTACCCATCTTAGGGTCATCCTCAAGGACCCTTCGGGTGGTCCTTGGGAGTCGTTATCGAACTTTTAGACACTCTATACTTCATTTTACCTATTTAAAGTCTTTTTACAAGTTTTAGACTTAATTTGACCCTTCCAAAACTTCACCAAACATAGCGACATCAACTAGTTCAATTTAGCTAGTTTCCGAACGTCATGGACGTTCCTTGACGTCTTGGCTCTAAAACTTACCAAATGACTTATACACACTTTTTTGGGTCTTAAAACAGTATAAACAACATTAAATGAACTTGTGAGGCTCTAGATTAGGTCTTGACTTTTCGGAATGTTACATCTTCATTGAGAAAGAATTAAATCTGATAAAACACAGATAGCTTGAAGTGATATAAGATATGATTGGACAATCTTATTCACTCGAGAAAATTGATAGTTAAGCTAACTTCAGAGTAGAAAAAAGACTGATATAATGACTAAATAGGCTCGGGAGTTAGTGATCCAAGGATTTCAACTTGAGGGAGCAAATGGTTGATAGGTATAGGCTTACACGATCGAAGATCATCATTAGCAAAATAAGTTAAGGATAAACAATATGATGACATCTACTTGGAAAAACTCAAAGGTGTTCAAAATGGTGAAATAACTTCATTCTACTCAAGTGATGATAGTATGTAAAGAATGAATGGTTCATTATCCATTCCCAATGTAGAAGAGTTGATAAATTTTATCATGGGTGCGACACACTACTACCACGATATGAAAGTACTCTATTGGTGGAAGAATATGAAAAAGAATGTGGCAAAGTTTATTGTTAAGTGCTTAAATTTCCAAGAAGTTAGAGCTTAGCACCAAAAATCGTGAGGACTTGCACATAACACCAAAATGGAAGTTAGAATGCATCAGCATTGTCTTTGTGGCTGGACTCCTACACATATACAAAAGCATAACTTTGTTTAGGTAGTTGTGGATAGGCTCAATAAGTTAGCACATTTTCCCCCAATCATGACGACATATATCGCGGTACAATCAATTATACATAAAATGATTGTCTACGTACATGGGGTGCTAGTATCTGTCATCTCCATCTAGGAGACTTAATTTACTTCTAACTTATGGAAGGTTTATCAAAATGCACTTGAGATAAAAGTCAACTTGAGTACAACATTTTATCTGTAAAATTAAAGTGATGATCAATTCGAAAGACCTATTCAAATTCTTGAGGACATGTTGAGGACACGTGTCTAAAATTTTGAAGGTAACTAGTATAATCATTTGTCACTAGTTAACTTTTCTCATAAATAACTACCGTCCAAGAGTCAAGATGGACCCATTCAAACTCTTATACATACAAAGGAGTATATTATCAATATATGGTTTGAGGCGGACAAAATGGAGCTCTTGGGTCCATACTTGATTCAAGAAGACATAGAGAAAGTAAAAATAATCGAAGAGAGGCTCAAGACTGCCCAATGTCATTGAGTCTTATTCCTACAACAGAATATGAGAACTTGAGTTTATGGTAAACGATCAAGTGTTCCTAGAAATGTCTTCCATGAAAGGCGTGATGAGATTTAGGGAGAATGGAAACTTAATTCAAGGTTCATATGATCATATGGAATCGCAAATTGAATGAATATGGCGGCCTACCAGCTCACTTTGTTACCAGAGTTATCTTTTGTACATAAGGTAATTTCATGTTTCGATATTGCATAAATGTGTACGTAATTCAACCCATGCCATTCCTACCCAGTCCATTCAAGTAGACAAAAATCTAAATTGTAAAAATGATCTTGTTTAATTTATGTTATGGATTACCAAGTAATAAATCTAATGTCCAAAGAATTCCCTTAGTGAAGATGCTATTATAAAAATATTACCCAATCGAGGAAGCAACATGCATAGGAGATTGTAGGGGCGGAGATACAGTCTCATCGGCTGTAGTGTCATTAGTGTCATTATTGGGAGTATTAATCCTTATCTTTTTATTTTGTTACATGTGGAAATCCACCCGAGTTCACCATGAACTCCTATTTCTCTTTCTCGCATTTCGAGAGAGCCATAAAGGCTCAAATTCCACCTTTACCGAGTCAACCAACCATGGATCGAAGAATAGATCCCTGAAACTTGACGTACAGGTGTCCGGAGGTGATACATAATCGTATACGCTGGTATACATCTAGGGTATACGAGAAAGGGAATTGGGCCTAGAGGCCCCCTAAATTAAGTTTTATATTTTGTTGTTGGGCCTAAGCTCCTTTTACTTAAATTATTATCATGTTAGTTAAGAACATGAACAAGTGGTTGAAATGGGATAAGAAGCCCAAATCAGGACTAGGCCCGAGTATTGGCCCAGGTGGACAGAAAATCAAACTTGGGCCCAAAACACACTCTCTCTCTCTCTTTATTCTAATTGTTTCATATTTGCGTAATTGTTTATTTTCTAGTCAATTTTAAGGTTTTCCTAATTCAATTTCCCCAAAAGATAGTCATTTCGAGATTTTCTTAAAGACTAAATGAATAAGTCCTTATTTTTCTACTTAAACTACTTTGAAATAATTTTCTTTAAATAATCCTTATATTATCCCCATTTCCCTAAATAATTATTTTTAGTCTTAAATTTGTTTATTTTCTCAACTTAATTAATCATACTTATCTATAAAAAATTATTAGTTAAATAGTTAATTATCGGATAACCGCGTGTTAGCGGATGTTCTGGGTGCTTTAAAAACCTTTCTAGAACATTAATATGAACCCCAACCCCTTTTTTATATTTTCATTAGATTTCTGTTTTAATCTATTTGGAAAAAATAGTTTCTTGATTTTCTTAAAAATTAAGTGGCGTCTCTCTAAAACCTGTAAAATTCATATTATAATTTTGTAAATAAAACAAAGTACACTTTTTTTTTTTGTAAAATTACATCTCTATGATAGCCTTACTCAAATAATAATTGAGTAATAATATTTTGTAAACGATATATTACGTATAAAGATAAAATATTAAAATATTAATGATAATCTTTATTAGTGTCATGTATACACTAAATTTCAAGTATGAATATTTAAGGGAAAAATTATACTTAAATGTTGTCCATCATTTATGGTCATAAGGGCATCTCCAACCAAACATCAAATATTACACCAAATTTGGTGTAATTAACTCCAACCCACTGCACCAAATTTTACACCAAAAAATAATATTTTTCTCTCTCTTCATTAATATATTATTATTTCTTATTTTATTTATATTTGCTTATTTCATAAAACAAATTCTTTCTGAAGTATTCACCATATATGATTCGTATTATTTTCTTTTATAATTATTTAATATAAAATTATTTTGTACCATAATTTTTTAAATATATAAGTTGTTAGCAAATCTTATACATTAGACATAATAATGGATAATACAAATAAAAGTTAAATTATTAATGAAATATAATTGAATAAACATTACATAATTGAAAAAATTACTTTAAATTATACATAAATATTCAACTTTATATATAAATATTCACCACTGTGCTCCCATAAATGCTCTATTAATGCATTACGTAGTTCAAAATAAGTTTTTTGTCCTTTATTTTTAATATCGAGCTAAAATTGTTGAAATTGATAATTTTCGTCTATTGTCATTCTACGGTCGGAGTTGGACCTTCCGACACATCTTGAATTGCTGCATTAAAATCAAAGCTCATCCGCAATTGTATTATTTGTTTAAATATTTATACGTTTGCATTTTTTATTTTGTGAAGTTAATTGTAATTTACATAATTTATAGTAGAATTAACAAAAATTTAATTTTTTTAAAAAAGTCATATATAGAAAAATTAACTTATAAAAAAGCTTAATTTTATATATAAAATTAATATTATAAAAATATTAAATAAAAAATAATTAAATATACAAGAGATTTAATTAAAACAATCAATTTATATAATGTTTAATTAAAAGTTTGTATAATGAAATAATATCGTAATATTCAAAAGTTATTTGGTGTGATGAATAGTGTCACACCAAATTTGGTGTAAACTATTCACACACCAAATTTCATGTGAAAATTGGTGTGGATTGGAGCTCAAAACATCAAATTTTACACCAAATATCGGTTTTGATGTAAAATTTGGTGTTGGGTTGGAGATGGTCTAACCTCAAGAGGAAAGACTATTGGTGATCTTTTTTATATTTATATATTTTTCTATTTTGTTGTGTAAATTTATTTACAAAATTGAGTAAAGTAAAAAATAATGCTACTAAAGAAACGTCACTTTTCCATATTTAATTTTTAAATGTATTTTTAAATGTTTCAATGAATCTGGTCATTTTGGTCTCTAAAATCAAGTAACTCTATAACAATCTGTATGAATCATTTGAAAACACTTGTTCAATGTTATTTCAATTATAATTATTTACTAAAAAAAATTAATTTCGTAATATTCTATTTTACAACATAGTATTTAATATAGTATATGATATGATGTTACACGTGCCGTGAAACTAGTAAGTTAAAGAATCAAAAGTAGATATTCCTTACTTTTCAATTTTTTAACTTATAATTTATTTAAGTTTGATTTTTTATTGACTTAAAAATTTACTTTTTTTTTTTAAAAAATAAATCCAAACGACACTAAATTTTGAATGCCACATTTATTTTCATAATTTTTTTTTTTCTACCCAAAAAACACAATGAAATGAATGTTGTCGGACACAACCCGGTTAAATTGACCCGACTGACTTGTTTTCTTCAAAACGCAAGAAAAGCCCTCGTAGCGAAGAAGCAGAAAACACGAAGAAGAAAGAGTTAAATCACTCTCCGAAATCGAATCATGTACGGTGGTGGTGAGTATCAGTTACTCAGTCTCTCTTTCAGTGTCAAAGTTTAGGGCTTTCATGTTGAATTCAGCGTTTTTTTGTTTGTTTATGTTCAGATGAAGTGTCAGCAATTGTGATAGATTTGGGTAGCCATACTTGCAAAGCTGGTTACGCTGGTGAAGATGCTCCCAAAGCCGTTTTCCCATCTGTAAGTTAAACCCTTTTTAGCCTTGTTAGCTTGCAAATTTGCTAACATTTTCATGTTCCCAACCTAACCTTTGTGGAGTAACTGTTTTAAGCGTCTAACTTCCCAAACACCAGCATTTTAATAGCTAATTCGAGTCGAGTGACCTCGAAAAGAAAGTATAAGTAGCTTGTTATAACTGCAGTGATAATGTGAAAAACGAAATATGACTGGATGTTATTACCATGAAACCACAATTGTTAAAGATTGTTCTGCAAGGTCTTGTAGCTCTAACATCCAAGAAAGCTAAAGGTGCAGTCGAATGAGTACAGAAATATACTTGCTCTTCCGTACTTATAAAACAGAAAACGGAAAAAGAATTACTTCTCTTACGTATCTCAGAACCAGAAAATTTAAATGATGCTCCCACATATTTGTGCAACCATTTCAATGTTTCACTTTCAGAAAATAGATAAAATATAGTTGGCGTATTTATTATATTGCTTGTACCTGGTGCTGTAGAATGTTGGTTCAACGAGGGAAGTCCTTGGTTGCACTGGAGGATGTGGTCTGCGGTTAATGAAGTTAGAATGGACCATGGGAGACCAGGGTTCAAATCCCAGTAGAGGCAAAAAAGGTGGATGATACCATCAAATCTTGGTGATAGAAATAATCACGTATATGTGTTGGTGGAAGGTATTAAGTAACCGTTAGATTAATTTTGAAGATGGTAAGGACACCACCGTTACCCCAAAAAAAGAAGAAGAAGAAAGAAGATAGAAGTCCCCAATTTCCTACTTAGTCTTGAACAATAAAATTTATAGCTGATGCAGCGAAATGTTTCCCTGGAATTATATAGATAAGATAGCTGCCGAGTTTATCACAAAAGAAGAAGAAGAAGAAAGATAGCTGCTGAGATAATCAGCAAGATCTCTCTGGTTATTCTCCTTCTTAGATTAATCAAATATCTAGTATCTTTTGTCTTCTCAGGATTAGTTCAAATCCGTTCCTCATTATGGTTGACACGTAAATTCTTAAAATATCATTAGCAAGTCAGCCGCTCACAAACTAACCTGCCTTGATTGTGAATGTCTATATCACTATGCTATTCCTTCATGTATACTTATATTTTGCTTCTTTTTAACTAGTCACCTACATGTATGTTTTTGTGTAAGTTGTCTTTGATTTTATGATCTTTTAAAAGGCTGTTGGATCGGTTGATGAAATGGAAGTTGATAATCCTGATAATCCAGAGGATAATTCTGGATCTGCTCCTGACCTTAAATCAAAGGGTAAGCGAAAATTGTATGTTGGATCTCAAGCCTTGGGATTTCGCCGTGATCACATGGAGGTCAGTTTTACAAATTTATCTAGTACCATCTCGAGATGCCATTTCCTTTTCTTTGTTATCTAAGATGTTGGATTGTCATGTCAGGTGATATCACCCATCAGGGATGGGATGGTTGTGGACTGGGATATTGTAGAAAACATATGGGACCATGCTTTTAGGTAATTGGTCCTTTCCTTTTGTTCATATGTTGAAACAATTCCCTTCTTCCATTAACTTTTTGTTGTGTCAATGGGAAGAATGTTACTCTACATATTTTTCAGCTCAGGTAAGTGGGGATATGCTTTGCTCTGCTTATGTTGCATAGTCGTTCTATACGTGTCTTGTCCTCCTCTTTTAGTATGGAAGTATCTTAGAAACCCTCACTGTGGATCTTAACATCCTAAGGTGGTGATATGTTTCTGGTCTTGCCCTGGCAGTCTGGCGGACATGCTCCCTGATTACCGTGTCCTGTGAAACATATTTTAGAATATTGTGAGGCAGACAAAATCTCAATGATTTTCTTTTTAATCTCATTTGTTTTAGTTGAGATTGGTGAGTTGGTCTATTTCACAATTTCCCCGATAGTTGAAAGGTAGTTTTAAGCAATTCACAGCATCAAAGACATGGTAGAGTTTGTTGCAGGGTTGTGTTGAGCAAGTATTTCTAATGCCCCCAGACCACCATTAGCCTATATTGGGCATTCTTCGTTTTGGTTTTACTACATTGATTACTGCAGTGCCCTCTTGCATAAAATGTTGTTCGAACCCTTCGATTACTGCTGGGTTGGTGATTCGAACATGACACTGGTACAGGTGTGAGGTTCGTACTGGATCTCATCAACATTCGGTGGATAATTTGACCAAGTAAAGGTGAACAGAGAACCGAAGAAGACAGAGATGAAGCACAAAGGAGAAGAGGAAGAAGACAGAAAATATAGATGGACAACAAGGAACAGTAATTCGATTAGCGTCACCATGTGTGTGTGTAATTTTTATTCTTCTTCGAAGTAGGACAAAAAGTTCCGAAATTTTAGGCATTTAAACCACCATTCAACTAAAACAGGGGACTGACACACTAGGATTATCTTCTGGGAAGCCACCACTGATCTCAAAGGAGGCAAGGCCTTAGGGTATATTTGCCTATTATTTGTTGGGCTTGGTTTTAAGAGAAGTGCCCGGGCAAAAATATTGTGTTTTAATTGGACCACAAAGATAGTTCATTATAGATTTAGGGACAAGATCTATAAGAACAAGATTAATTGGGAATTCTCATAAAAAAAATAAAAATGAACAAGATTAATTGACTAACTTGGAGATGGGTAGAGGGGCAGGCCATTATTCATTGAGTTTTGAACTGTGTTTCTGCTGGTCCTTGGGGATTTCTCAGTTATAAAATAAATAAATTGTGTTAACTTTGGATCATTTGACACAACAAAATATTTAACATAACTTATTAATTAACCAAAAATGGCTTTTAGCGAAAATTTATCTTAAGAGTGAGTTATTTTTCTATGTTAGAAATTATTGATTGTTTTATATATTATGTTTTAAATATAGATCCATATAGGTGATATCTACTAGTTGGGAATAAGCTTGAGTCTTGTTGAAACCTACACTTTAGAACCTCTTTTACCTGTGTCAGACACTTGCATATGTACCCTTTGCATCTAGATTGCCATGTAGTCTTTGCGTGATTGCTCTTATATTAATGTAAATAATGTCACATTAGTGATTCATCCTAAAAAGGAAAGAAAATTATGCTACATACAGCTTGCACTCTATTTTTGAAGATCAGACTACAATGTTCTTTTTTCGGAGAATTGTAACAAGTTGTTATATAAAGGTAGACCACACAAGCTGTGAAGTCACCCAAAACAGTGTGAATTATAGTTAAGAGTTCCTAGATCTAAGCCTCCCTACATGTAATCTAGAACATCAAAAATTGACTGCGATTCCTCTATGTATTCTGGTTTACACCAAAATTATGAAGGTCTAAACGGTTGATCTTCAACTTCTGGATAGTACTTCGTTTGTCTTCAAAACATCTCTGATTCCTTTCATTCACCAAATGCATGATGGGACAATCCTCCATTTCTCTTTTTGACTTCTTTGATCACTGAAATACCTGCTTTATGTGAAGAAATGTGGTATTACTGATTCATTTGAAGATTGGGAGAAAAAAGTCTTCCTTATATGCTTTTCTTGTGTTACTTTTTTGTTCTTTTTTCCTGTCATTTGGTTAAGTTGATGCTTGCTTATTGAAGATTGGGAGAAAAAAGAACCTTTTTTTTCTGCTACTTACATTCCTTTACAGGGAATGCTTACTGATCGATCCAAAGGAGCATCCAATGTTACTTGCAGAGCCTTGTTCAAACACTCAGCAGCAGAGGGAAAAGTGAGCAATGCAATCTGTATTTTAGCAGTCTTATTACTTCACATTAAATCATGTCATTTATCTTTTGGGCATTGTGTAACTTAAGTACATGATTTCAAGCTTTATTATTCCTGAATATGCTGCCTTTTTCTGCCTATTTTTGCGTCTTATGTTAATTTATAGGAGAACACACTTTTATTAGGAGGACGAGAAAAATATAAGATGAAAGCACATCCTTAAGTAAAGTTAACATATTTATCAATCCTGTAGGCCCATATGTCTTTTCTATTTCAAAGGGGAAAAGTATGAGAATTCTAACAGCTTCCTTTTATTTAAAAGTCATTAACAAACCAACAAGGGTGGTGGTGGAGTGGTAAGTACTCCTTCATCCTTAACCAAGAGGTCTCGGGTTCGGGTCTCCTTTGTTAGGGAGCGCTTTGCCCCCCCCTCCCTCCAATGTGGGACTTCCCGCGGAGCGAATCCGGATTTAGTCGGGCTCCAATGTGGGTACCGGAGAGGCGGAGACCGGGTGGGAAGCCAAAAAAGAAGAAGTCATTAACATCAAAAGTTTGTTAGTTTGATGTGAATACAATATATATCCAATTAAACGAAGTATAAGGTGATGGGTACTTTTATAATTGATGAATGCTAAAAGTGCAGCTATTTGTGATGAATAAGGACCTAGAGCACCGATACAGTGATGTAGCACTAGATATGGAGTAGGGTGAAAGAGAAGGGGGAAATATGAGAAAAGAGAGGAGAGAAGAATAGTGAGAGTAGAATAAAACAGAAATAGAGTGAGAAGAATCCACAAAAGTGAGATTTTACAAGCAGTTCATCTGTAAATCTCTTTTGACTAGAGCGATTCTTGTGCCATGCTTGAGTAATTTGGACCTCTCAAAATACTTCTCTAAGCTATCTTCCCTATTAAAGAACAAATCTAGGTCAAGTTTCCATCAAATTTATGTCTGTCCACCTTGACTTTTTTTATAAGGTCATTGTGGTCCTCATAGGTGGTGGATTTCTCTCAAACATAAGATCACTTATTAGGGCCTTGCCTGGAATTCCTATTCGTGGTGGTCTGCTAAGTTAGGACTGGCAACTACTGACTGGTGTACTGATCAACTGTTGTTTGCCACAGAATGGATCCAAAGTGTCAATATAAAAGCCTTACCTTGTTTAATTTGTAATACCTTCTAGAATCAGTCGAGTCCAAGGAATACTTTCCTTAACAAGAACTGTCTACTGTGAAAGAAATTGTCCATCATGAACCAAAAAAAGAGGAAAGGCAGTCTGGTGCTTGCATTATTATGTCATCTGTATGCAAAATGGAAATTACAGTGGACTGATGATCATCTTTTTAACAGGGCTGCAGAGATGATGTTTGAAAAATACCAAGTTCCAGCATTATTTTTGGCCAAAAATGCTGTAAGTGCCTTAACCCACTTCTAATCTTCAATTTGTAGCGTCTTAAACATAACCTTCTTTGTGCTATTTAGTAATGGAACTTCCACTTTTGATTCAAGAACAAAGAAAAAATAATAAAAAAAGATGTAGCTTCTTAACATTACAAGATCATTCCACTCTAGTTGTTAATTTTCTCATGGTACTGTTAATGCTAGGTTCTCACATCTTTCGCATCAGGACGTGCAACTTCTTTGGTTGTTGACAGGTAGGATGTTATGTTCTACTTACTGACTACCCTTTTGAATTACTTATTTGACTATTCTTGTCAATAATAGAGTTCTTTTACTGAGATATCTAGTCTCTTAGCCGTAATATCATTTATATTATCTGCATTATCTCTTTGTACCTTCCCCTTCAAGTGGGATATGAAAAATTGTTGAGACTTCATGACTTCTGGTGCATGATGGCATCTTAATGTCAGTATCTTTTCACCTTGAATAGTTAAATTTCCATACATTTACATCTGTAGCAGTCTAAATTTGACTCATAACTGTATGATGATCGATGAGCGAATGGTGAAAATGAGAGGTTCTCAAGTAGGCTAGCATCTTATTCGTTAAGAATTATGTTTGAGAATATGGAGATATGATATCTATCTTTGCGATCAGTATTAAGAATATGTGATAATGTGAATTATAGAAATGCTATAATGCTCTAGTTTAGATTAGGGGGATACCATTCTGTATTGTTATTCTCTTTCAATCTCCACTATTGCTTAGTATACCTGTAATACCCTTACATTTCAATCATCTTTTTTTAATTCTAGTATGTGATGTCTTCTGTTTCTTGAGCAAGTACCAGTTTTGTATATTTAAGCAAAAAAACTTAATAGGTTGTGCTGAAACCGTATTTTCAATGGGGAAAAAAGAACAAAAATTTAGGATATTAATGATTGAAGCAGTGTCTTCTATGTAGTTCTGTTTACACCAAAACCAAAAAAAGTTTATTGCAGGTCTACTTGGTCCTCTGTACTGAGTTGCAACTATCTTCAAAACATCTGGAATTCCTCTTACCAAATTGTCCATCATATACAAGTTGGGATAATCCTCCGTCTCTCTCTCTCTCTCTCTCTCTCTGAAGTTCCTTGCTTTTGCCTCTTCCCAGCCAAACAAGACTCCAATTATTTTTCTTGGCATTGTCCGGGCAATGCTCTGAGACTAATGGAAATCTTCCATAGCATGTCTGCTGCCTGTCCTGCATTTTAGGGATACATGCTGACTGTCTCAGCTTCTTTGGAGAAATCTCTCTCCTACAAAGGTTGTCTTTAGTCATAACTGCTTTCTTAGCTAATAACAAGGTAAAATATGCACCTTAAGGTATACCCTAAAGAGTCTTGTTGCCACCATAATGTGTTTCCATTTGTACTCATCTAACTGCTTGTAAAGTTCTACTAATGTAGCCACTTCCCGATCATTTAGATTCCTTCTGAACTATTTATTTCATGTATATTCCATCCTTGAGGAGACCGTGCTTCTTTTACTGTCTTCTGTTGTTTTAGTCATAAATGCCAGGAAAATGTTCTTTGAGGCAAGTATTACCCAACCAGTTATCCTCCCAAAAAGACGTTTTGCACCCATTTTATATCCTGATAACAGAGTGATCCCTCACTAGTGGCCTAAGTGTTCTTATAGATCTCCGCAAACTCTATCCATAAGATGAGTGCACTTTCTTTGAGATCCACCTGTTATCTTCACCATATTCACTTTGATAATACTTCCTAGTAAACTTGGGGTTCTTGGGAACATCCGCATAGTATAACTTTAGTTTCCTAGTGCCTAAAAAGCCCTGCCTCCTCCAAAGTAGAACATTGCTCCACTTGACTCTGTAAAAACTAAAAAATCTTTTATCCTTATTACCTTGTCATATAATAAGGCTATTCTTCCTTAATTACAATGATTACATTGATTTTGTTGTACAAGAACAAGGGTGACATTCACAATCGCTACAAATATAGGGGTATTAAGCTGCTAAGCCACATTATGAAGGTTTGAGAAGGGGTGGTGGAGATATATAAGGGCGAGGTGGGATGCGATTCTTTTCTAGAATAAGTTTGATTTAATGTTGGGACTCTTAGCTACATAATCCATTCATCTCATAAGAAGACTAGTAGAGTAGAATAGAGAGAGGAAGGTTCTATGGAGATGCTTGGAGGCTAGGGGTGAACTTGTGATGTACTCTAGGACAACCAAGGACATGTATGATGGAGCTAAGACTCGTGTAAAGACAATAGGAAGAGACTCAGAGCACTTACCTATTTTGATAGGGTTGCACCACAAATCAACCCTTAACTCATTTTTATTTGTGTTGATCTTGGATGAATCGATGTGGAAAATCCAAAGTGAAGTGCCATGGTGTATGTTATTTGGGGATGCCATAGTTTTGATTAATGACTCTTGTTAATAGTAAGCTAGAGGTTTGGAGACAGATCCAGGAGTCTAAAGGGTTCAGATTGAGCAGGCTCAAGACAGAATACTTGGAGTGCAAGTTTAGTGTCGTAACACATAAGGCTGGCGTGGAAGTGAGGCTTGACATATAAATCATTCAAAAGAGAGGAAGTTTCAAGTATCTTGGGTCTGTTATTGAAGGAAATGGGGAGATTGACGAGGATGTCACTCACCGTAATGGAGGCTTGAGTCAGAGTTCTGTGTGATATGAAGGTACCACAAAACTTAAAAGGCAAGTTCTACAGAGTGGTGGTTAGACCTATTATGTTGCATGGGGCAGAGTGTTGGCTAGTAGTGATCTTTAAGTTCAAAAGATAGAAGTTGTACAAATGAGGATCTTGCGATGGATGCGTGGGCATACTAGGAGAGATTAGATTAGAAATGAGGATATATGAGACATGCTGGAAGCGACTTTGGTGAGGACAAGAAGCACAAGAAGCAGGAAGTGAAATTGAGATAATTCGGGCATGTAAAAAGGAGATGCACGGATGTCCAAGTGCGGAGGTGTGAGAGGTTGGCTATGAATGGTTTCAGGAGAGGTAGGGATAGATTGAAGTAGTGGGGAGAGGTGATAGACATGACACTTTTTTGGCTTATCAAGGACTAGAGGTAGGGGGTTGTGGAGGGCACATATTAGGGTAGGAGGTTATTAGGTGTGCATTGTCTTGCTATTTGTCCACATTAGTAGTCGTACTATTGCTTTTGTAGTTTCTTGTCTTCCGATTTTTGTTACTACATGTTTTTTATACTTCAATTATCGTATTATTTTGTTGTAGTTATTGTTCAGAATGCTTTGGTATGCTTTCACTCCTTTGTTTATTCTTTTTCTGGACTGCTTTGAATTGTTTTTTCTTGAGCCGTAGGTCTATCGTAAACAACCTGTGTACCTACCACATTACCTGTCTACCTCTGTGGTAGGCGTAAGGTCTGCATACACCATACCCTTTCCAAAACCTTACTAGGTGGGACTAGACTGGGTATGTTACTGTTATCAATTGTTCACTCGAACCAAGATAATAACATTTTGGAGATCCACACATTGGTGCATGGTAGAAACTTCAATTATATTCGTAGGCTTGGGCTGACATAGGTAAATGATGCCTTGAAAAGTATGAGGATTAGAAAAACTTGTTCCCGTGGGGATCTGGAAGTGCTTGGAGAGGCTGGTGTAGAATGATCTGGTACCTTTGTTCCAACTTATAATATCAAGATATATTCACATTAAAATCATAATTCATACATACTCTAGAAAGAATGATAGAGCGCAGACACAGGAATCATCCATTCAATCAATCTACGCATCATATGTGCAATCATGGACACAAAATTAAAGCGCATGTTATCAAATAACATTTAAGGGTATGACCTAGTGGTCAATGAAGTGGGTACAAACCTTCAAAACCAGGGTTTAAATTCCAGCAGAGACAAAAACAATAGGTGATTTCTTCCCATCTACCTTAAACTTGGTGGGCAAAGTCATCCGGCTGGAGATAGCAGATACCCGATGAAATACTCTAGAAGAAAAACGTTATCTGGTTTAGAATCAGTGTTGTACACTTTTATTACCCAATGAAATACTCTAGAGGAAAAAAGTTATCTGGTATACAGTGTTCTACACTTCTATCAAATTGGTTAAAGAATGTTTTGCATTTTTCTATGGCCTTGGATCCGGGCACAGTTGCATCTGTTTCTATTTAGGAAACGGAATGCATTGTTTTTCTTGCATTTTTTTATTTGTTGTTTATTGAGCATTACTAAAGAGATGTCTGAACTAATTGGTTCAGTGGTGGAGGATTGACTACTGTTGCTCCGGTTCATGATGGATACGTTCTTCAAAAGGTATCTCTCAACAAAGAACAACTGCTTAAATGTGTTATTGCCCCTTTTTTTTCTTTTGCTTTTCTGACTGTAAGAACTTACTGGTCAAAAGAGATCAACATAAGAGCGGGGTTTTTACCCTATGCGCACCCAAAGGGTAGCAGCTGCAGGTTTTCCTTGTCATAAAAAATAAATAAAAAAGAGATCAACGGATGATCATTTTACCTATTTTGTTGAGCTATTGTAAGATAGCTACTTCCAGTTTGCAGTATTATGACCTCTTTCAGTTTCTTCCTTTTGGAAATTATATAGTTTATTTCCTAGCATTAGCAGACTTCCACTTAACACTGTAGAGATCTCCCATTAATGTTTGTATATCTGACATGCTTCAGTAAACTGTTTAATTGCTCTGAAGCAAATTATTTCATTTCCGAATCTGCTAATCGTTCTCCTTCACTGTCAAAACTCAAAAAAAAAAAAAAAAAGAGAGAGAAAAATAGGAAGGAAAGAAGCAAATGCCTATGATATCTTTTGTACTTCCCCATGGTATGCACTGAGGGCCTCAAGTTATAGCTCGCGAGAATTTCTTTGAGAGAACTGGCATTTTCCCCTCGAATAGAAGCTTTAAGTAACTATTCATTCATAGAATTTTCCTACTCTTCCCTAGATTGTAATCTAGAGTGAAGAAGAAATCAAGTCCAGGACATGCATTCTAAGGTGGAAAATCGACTTATTTTTATGAGGATTGATCAAATCTATTTTAGGTGTTGAAGGGGGCAGGTCTCTCTAGATGAAAATTTAAGATGCAATTTTTTTTTGTCTATGGGAGGTAGAAGGAGAAAAAGGGTTTCATGTTCAGGTTCATTAGCCCTTCTCTTTGCTTGGGAGGCAGGGTCTAAGCTGCTCATGAACTTGTAAAATCTGTTTTATTTCGGTAAGTAAGGGAAAACTGAAGTGGTTATGGATGTTAAGTCTTCACCAGATGTTCTGTGCATTGTTTCCAACTTCTCGAAGTTCTGTTTTGGTTGTAGTATCTGGTGCAACAATACTACGGCATGTTTTAGAGCTAGAGGCTGTATTTTACTTTCTTAGTTCTTTCCTTACATTGTAAAGTTCTCTTTTGATGTACTTTTTCCCCAGCATTTCCTTAATGCTGGTTGTGTAACGTCAATTATATTCCTTTATTACTCATAATAAAAAGTTCTGTTTTGGTTTCATTGAATAGATATGTTATAATTCTTTAACTTGATAACAGGCGGTTTGTACATCTCCTATTGGGGGTGGAATTCTTACTGATTGCTTGATAAAAAGTTTGGAACAGAAAGGCATTACGGTTAGATATTTATCGTCAGTTATCCTTAAGACATTTGAATACAATGATCTGTTTTTTCTTGAAACAAACTTTTTTCTTTCCTTTTTCCTGTTTATTTCTAGATAAAACCTAGGTATTCATTCAAGCGGAAGGAGATCCGTCCAGGAGAATTTCAGGTAGCACATCCTTGCTTCAGTGCTATAACCAGTCTAATTGTTTAATCCTTCACATAAATTGTACGTTTGTAACTTTCAAGTATTCAGGCTTATGTTTCTTTGTAACTTTTCTTTTTCAATACAAGAAAAAAAGAGAACCAGATTACAACAATATAGCCAGTGAGAACCTGATTGTGACTTAAAATGAATTTGTGCTCAACTTTTGTCTTGCATCAAAGATATTGTACTTGGGTATCATAGCTTTCTCCTGCATCAAGTTTTTCTTGCTCAAAACTTTCATGCTTTGTTTCTGAAGAGTTCATTCTGTTTGCATTAAATACTGGTTCTTCTTTAGCCAGTCGCATCAAATGGAGGCATCATAGAAAGCCTAATTTTGTTATTGGCAAATAGGCAATTGGTTTCTGATTTGCATTGTCTGCTAGCACTTTAGTGCTTAATGCCTTTAATCTTGTAATGTATTGATAGATTTGTTGCTGATATTCATGATTTGTTTCACAGACAGTGGACCTTGATTTCCCTGATACAACAGAGAGTTACAAGCTATATTGTCAGGTTAATTATTCTTAGCATTCCTTTCTTCAGTTGTTGTTTCTCTCAGCTGCTCAGTATTGTTCTATTTCGCAGAGAGCGATTGCAAGTGACATAAAAGAATGCGTCTCCCGAGCCCCAGATACTCCATATGATGGTTTCTTTCTCCTCTCAGCTATTATATTCTTATACTCATCTTTATTTCATTGATTCTGTTAATTATTTAGTCTCCTTTGAAGATACAAATGTATCTAAATGTGAGTAGGCAGTTCACTAAATAGTTTACTTCCATTCTGAATCAAATGCTTTCTTGCCCTTTTAGGGTCAAATTTGGAAATAGTTACGTTGTCCTTGCGGAATCTAATTGAGATATTCAAAAGCTACATGTAATTTTCCATGACATTCTATTAGTCAATCTTGCAAAAAGAAAAAAAAAGTTACTAATGAACGAAGGTAGCGTCTGATCCTCATCTAGCATAGGTATTAAATACTATGTTGTTTCCTCTTCCCTCATCCAACTCTGCTGCAACAGTTTTTATTTTATTTTATTCATCTCCCCCCCAATGTAGGAGAAATTTACAGGCAATGAAATGTTGATCCAAGTGTAGTGAAAAGAGATGATTCCTGAAGATATTGCTAACACTCTATAATGTGTTGTCGACCGAAATGAAAGACTTGTCTCTTCTGCAATCCCTGGATCAGCTATTACACCCTTATCTAAAAGGAAATAGAAAAAGAAAGATTGAAAAAAGTAACTTCCTCATCGAATAAGATGTCACTGATATCTTTTGTCTAGTCTTAAGACCTTTTGAGTATATATTCTTGCTCATGAGGACAGTTAAGATTGCTTCAAGTCCTAATGACACTTAATTTGTTTTTTTGAATTTATTCTATGTGAAGTATGTTTGTTTTGAAGTTTGAAAATATTATGCTGCTTCTCTGTTTCGTGCAGACAGTTCATATTCGAACATTCCAACGACATCTTATGAGCTACCTGACGGGCAGTAAGTGTTGTACTCTTGCTCTGTTTCTATTGGAGAATGAGTGATTCAGTTTCCTTGAAATCTTTGGTTGAGGATCTAAATGCAAAAACTGAGAACAGTTTCACTTAGTAGTTCGTAAATTACTCTTTTTGGGTATTAACTCGAAGCCTTGTGATAGTAATTTTTCCGTCCAAGATTATTCGGCTTCATCTGTTCAGACTTCAGAGTTACTGCTGTGTCCTATTTTGATTAACCTATGCCTTATCAAAAACATACAGACCACCTTCCTTAATTGGCAAAGTCCATCATTTGAATAATAACTGAAGATAGAATTACTTTATAAGTCTATATTTTTTTGAATTTGACGCTACTAAATACCTTCTCATATTACTTAAATATCTAACGACCTCATATATAGGAACTCATTACTGTTCTCTTACCCATTGCATTAGGTCAATGAGATTTGTTGGGGGGGGGGGAGGGGGGAGGGCGTAGGGTGGCATTCCTTACTAGGGTTAACATTTTGTTGCTTTATGACACAGGACAATAGAAGTCGGAGCAGATAGATTCAAGATTCCTGATATTATATTCAATCCATCATTGGTTCAGGTTGTGTACTGTTTTTTGCACACACTTTCATCTTGTTCTTTCCAGGATTCTGTATTTTTAGGTTTATCCTAAGATGTTGTATCTGTAGTGCTTCTTGCTTTGCCTCCCTTCTGTTGTTGTATTTGTTGCTTTTTATGTATTGATCCTTCGGAAGTAGGGTGTGCTTATAGCTGAAGCACTGATTGGTATGATCTGTAAACTGGGTTTTTTCCATTGCATTGAATGAGAACTATATTTTAAGGACTATTTTGATAGTAAATGAGGTTTATGGGCTTCGCTGTGCTGATTTGCATACCTTTAGTATTGTTCACAAAATTTGGTTTGACACTACCTTTTTACGGTGGCATCTCATTTCCTTGTATTTCAAATGTTCACTGAAAGGTTTATAATATTTGGATCACACAATAGTGGGATGTTTCTAGGGTGACACTTCCATGACCTCTACCTTGAGATTCAGATTATTTGTTCCGTTGCCAAAGATAGAGATATCCATCTGTAATGACTACTGATAAAATATTTCTTTTGTGTTTTTTTTTCTGTATACTGTCATATGTTTTCAAATGCAGTAATGTTCTGTCTGCCTAAAAATACCTGGTATTTGGAGAATCTGTCCTCTGCCATGTCAAGCTAGCTCCTTCAGATCCTTCATATATATAGTCTTACTTGGTATTTTTCTTTACTGATGTCACAGACTATTCCCGGTATGGAAAGTTTTGCTGAAACTGCTGCTTCCCTTCGTGGTCTACCACAAATGGTTGGTCCTTTCTCTCTCAAATTTGGCCGTATAGATAATATATCGGTTAAGGACATGAGTCCTTCAAATGTTCTTCTTTCACCTTCTCTTTGTTTTTTCAACTAATAATTATACTCAAAACTTTTCAGGTTATAGATAGCATAAACAAGTGCGATGTGGATATTCGAAGAGAACTTTTTAGCAGTATATTGGTAAAGCCATCAGCATTTCTTGCAATCTATTTAAAGATGAGGCATCGGTTCCTTTTTTTTGTGTGCCTCCCTTCTTTTTTATCGTTGTTTACATTGAAATACTTGTCAAGTCACCTGACAAAGTATTCATTTAAATCCCCATTATCACATTGTATGCACTGAACTGAGAGGATGCTTCCTTCAGGAGAAGAGGATGGAAACTGCATGACTAAGTGACTTTAATTTTAAAACTAGAGTGATGCTCCTTATGACATAATACATAAAAATTACTATTTGTATTGAAAAACAATATGAAAAACTAAATAGGAGATTAGAACCAATATCCAAATTTATCACTGGATTAATTATCTTCGGTCATGTACCCACTACGAGCATATGAATTTCCCCAAACTTATTTTATTTCGTCTATTTGAGTATGAATCTTTTGATGAGATGCTAGTTTGACTTCACTGCCCACTACAGCTTGCTGGGGGAACAGCATCGATGCAACAACTCAAAGAACGTCTGGAGAAGGACTTGCTAGAGGTGCCGTTTCCCTTTTGACTCTTAACTATGCCCCCTCCTTCATTCATGCATGTAATTGTGTTCAAGGATAGCATTCTCATCTTATCTCCTTAGCTTGAATAGCCTAATTCTGTTTCTTGTATGCGCTTCTTTCAGGAGTCTCCTCAGGCAGCGAGAGTCAAAGTCCTGGCTAGTGGAAATGCTACAGAAAGGAGATTCAGGTTAAACTATTACTCTGTAGTCCTCTTTACTGTTTCACAGTTTCTCTTCATAGTAGTAGTTCCTTTTGATATTGAGTGTATAAAGTAAACTTAGATGCTTTCAACTGTATAAAGTGTGTTTTTTACTTGATTTTCTCATCTGGATGTAACAACTTTCACGGACTGTGTTGGACTTCTCCCCATATTTGTTACTTCTAAGTTTAAGCTGACAACATTTTGTGAGAGTACAATTTCAAGTATCTTGTTTTTTGGTCTCCCTTGTCCTGACCCCGTCTAATTGCAGTGTTGAGAAAGCAGTAAACATACTTCCATTTATTTTAACTGCTATTACTACTTACAATCTTGAAATGGTAATTTGAAGAAGATTTACAACATTGTTCCATAATGGGGAGAAGCTTTCTTCACACGAGTGAACTAACAAGTTATTGTGCAGTGTTTGGATAGGGGGCAGCATACTGGCATCTCTTGGCTCCTTTCAACAAATGTGGTTTTCAAAGTCTGAGTAAGTTTTACTTCTGTCGCTTTAGTCTTGAATACAGTACTACACTTGGCAAGCAAGCGTTTTGTTTCCTTTAAAGTAGCACTGTGAATCTGCTATAACTATAGTTTTCTCTTAGTGATTACACCTTTTGGTTTATGCTAATGACAGGTACGAAGAGCATGGGGCATCTTACGTTCAAAGAAAATGCCCTTAAGAAAGACGATTTTTCTGTTATATTCTACGGGTAGCGCTCTATTTATGGGACTAGCGTCAAACAATGACTGTTATCCCAAACTTACCGGCTTAGTTCATGTCTTGTATTATTAGGAATCTGTGTCAGTGGATTGTTATTATTCTGCAATGCACTATGTACATCCATATCGAACTAGAATCGATGCGACTTGCTATTTAAGCTTTTTAGTGAAATGCTAGATTAAACACCCTTGACCCTGTCATTGTAAGTAATATGTGCTAATTGATAAGTACCTCGTTTGACAATTAAGCGGAAGAAACTCTGTTTTGTTTTTTGATGATGGATCAATCACGTAGCATTCATGTGTTTGTTGTGGTTGGGATGAATTTTTCTTTGATGTTTTCATATTGGGTTTGGTCAATATTTTGAGAAACAATATTTTCAAGAAAATAAGTTCCTTGAAAATAAAAATAATTGAGTTCTATGGCTATTTTAGAATAAATTCCTCTTTTTATCAGAAGAGTTATGCTTACGACAAGAGACATGTTTGGATTAATTTCTATATGTTTGGAGTAATTTCTATGTTACAAATTTTAGTTTGTTTAGAGCGTATACCTCTATAAACGCAATATTAGTTGTACTACCAAAGACGTGTATTTGAGCTTAATCTAATTAAAAGCCCAAATTCATATTAAAAAGGGCAACTTTCACATATAGCAAACAAAAAATTTATATTTGTATGCTACAACAAAGTTTGCATAATTGCGTTCCGTAGCAAACATATAACTGTATAATTCGCTATACATATACAATTGTATAATGCGCTGGCTTAAATTGTATAATTCGCTGGCCTCGCTAGACATATACAATTGTATGATTCGCTGTCCTAAATTGTATAATTCGCCGGCCTATTTCGCTGCAATTGTATAATTTGCTGGCCTATTTCACTGCAATTGTATAATGCGCAATTGTATAATTCGCTGCCTATTTCGCTGCAATATTTGTATAAAATTTGTTTTGCATACAATTAAATCGAAGTAAAATGTTTGTATATTGTATAATTATAAGTGTATAGGAAGAAGATATATGTTTTTCTCTCGCTTTATACAAAAACAGAAACACAATTTATACACTTTTGTTATATAAAGCGAGAGAAAATTGTATTTCACTGCAATTGTATAATTCGTTGGCCTTTTTCGCTGCAATATTTGTATAAAATTTGCATTTGTCTACAATTGAATCGAAGTAAACTGTTTGTAAATTGTATAATTAAGTGTATAGCACGAAGATATATGTTTTTGCATTTGTATATACAATTTTTTCTCGCTTTATACAAAACAGAAACACAATTTATACACTTCTGTGTATAAAGCGAGAGAAGCGAGCAGAGGGAGAGTGGCGAGTGAGAATGGGAGAGTGGCGAGCGAGATTTTTGGGAGAGAGGCGACTGGCAAACTTTGGTAAACTTTTGCTATTGAGCACAATTAAATCAAACCGTAGCTACTCCATTTATTTTAGGTTATTACTTTGCTATTATATACAATTATCCCTATTAAAAAGGAACAAAATCTTCTATGTATATTTTTTTTTTCTTCAGAATTTAAATTACATCTATATATTTTTTCCAGATATCAACAGAAGAAATATTAGAAAAGTTATCATTACCACAGCTGATAGAGTTATCTTCCCTTAATAAGAGTTCTCGAGTTTGTATCTTAATTATAGAATTTTTTTGGTAGGGAGCATTTCCTCCCAAATGGAGCCCTATAGTAAGGGTGTACATGATGGGATTGGTTCAAATTTTTTAAATATCAAATCAAATCATTTGTGTCAAATTTTAAAATTTATAAATCAATCTAAACTAATAAATTTATGGGTTTTTTTTCCAGGTTTTTCAACCTCATATTTTTTGGGTTTGGTTCAGATTTTCAAATACCAAATCAGACCGTTTGTGTCAATTTTTTAAATATTTAAATCAAACAAAACTAATAAAATTTGAATTTTGCGGGTTCTTGGATTATTCTGGTAAAATATTCATATAAACATATAATTAACTTGTGCATAAACAAATTTATTTAGTCCAACTTAACTACAACTGTCTAAGGTATTTCTTAAGAAAATAACACAAAATATGAGATGAATGATAACACTAAAACATTCAATAAAAAATAATAATGAAATTGTATTAAATAAATATTGCAAATTGATAAGTCATAACGAAAATAATCATATTTTAAAAGTGCTAAATCATGCTAAATTAAGTCTAATAAGTATTTAATTACATGATTGAACATTGAAGAAAAATTTAAATTAGGTTATGTATTTTAGATGTCTAAACAAATGTAAAACTAAAGAACATATTCAACATTATTGTCATTCTTAGTGTTGAATTAATTTTTTTTTTTTATCATTAGTAGTCTCAAAAAACTTGAAAAAATATGTTAAAGAGATACTCCCTCTGTCCCTATTATTTAGTTGTCCACTTTAGAAGTTACACACATATTAAGACGTCAATGATTATCATAGGTTAGTTACAATTTTACCCTTAACTTAAAAGATTATACAACTCCCCAAGTGTAATAAATGTATTTTCTGGTTCCAAAAAGCATGCATTACAACTTAGTAGTATTAGAAATTTTCTAGAATTAAATAAGAGCATATTAGGAAAAAAATTATTGTCTTTTCTTAATTTGTTAAAATGGACAAGTAAATAGGGACATATATAAAAGGAAATATGGACAAGTAAATATGGACAGAGTGAGTATAAATTATGAAAGTGGATAAGCAATATTTAGTAACTACATCAAAGTAAATACTTTTATGTATAAAATAAATTCTAAAAATTATATATATAATGTCCGGTTGATTTGGTCTCATGTTGATTTTTTTAGTTAAAACAAAATCAACCCAAATATAATTTTTTTTTTCAATATCAAATCATCAATCGAGTATTTTTTCTTCCGATTTAACTCGATTTACGATTTGATTTATGACTCTAACTTAGTACAATATCCTATCACACCACCCCAACCATAACTCAAATATTAATATTCAAACAAATTTAGGTCTTCTTTACAACAAAACTTGCTTCACCCAAATCAGCATCAATAGTCAATGTTATGATTAGGGGTGTACATAGGTCGGTTCAGTTTGATTTTTAATTAAAATAATTTAAACCAATTATGTCGGTTTATCAAATCTAAAAATCAAATCAAACCATATAAAGTTGGTTTTAGTTGGTTCTTTTAGTTTTTTCATTTTTTTGGGGTTTTTACAACTATACCGTATTTGAAGAAGCGATCAAATATTTTTTAACTTACATGTGTGATAAACTAAACTTAAAAAATATTAAGTGAATATAAATTTTCAAAAAGACTGTAAAATTCACATGAGTACACAATATTTTTTTTGAAATATCAACTTTCATCATGCTAAACTGATAAAATTAAAGGCTAGATGCAAACTGAATACAAAAAATATTTACAAAGTAAATTATTTACTTCGAATTTGAAAAAGTGTAACAATATAATTATAATTGGTGTGTTGTAATAAAATTCATTGAATTATCAGAAAAGAATACAACACAGAAGTCCGTCCACCTGATAACAAAGTGGAAAATAAAGCTTGTGAACCTTCCATCTGCTATACTGTTGACACTTATATTCCAATATTCCTTTATAGTAGTTTGTTTGTCAGTTTTAGTTTTTTAAGGTTTCCCTTGTCATATTCTTCCGTCATATATGTAATGTATCTCATAGAAGCTCACTGTGGATAAGTATATACAGTTTCTGAAAGTAACAGTAGTAGGATGACTCATTTTAGACATGTTATGCCTTTGGTCTTTTATTTGCATGGTTATTTAATTCTTTTTTTCAATCAAAGCACTGAATGATGGCAAAGGGGCTCTTGGGACCCAAGACATAGTTTTGAGTTTTGACGACAGAGTTAGGGCCCTTGGCGGGCACAATTACCTAGTTTAGGCCGTGACGTACTTGTGAAGGCATAAGGTAGAATTAAGCATCACATTTTGTTATCTTACTTGCGCTTTAAGTAGAGGGTTGGGATGACCTGAATGCTTGAAACTCTTTCCCTTGCAAAAGAGTTGTCAAGAACAGAATCTCCTCCCACTGCACAAACTGCTGCTTCCATTTTCCTTCCTCCTTCTCAAGGAGAGTTTTCCTGGTCTGAGCAAACCATTAAAAGAATTGACATTCAGCGAGAAAATAAAGAGGTGCATCTAGAATTTACAGGTACAAGAGTGTAGACAATATTCAGGCAGACGAACATTTGACATTCATGAACCAGTCAAGCAAGATAAAAATTAAACACACATCAAAATGAAATACTTAACACATTGATGACATCAACAACGCTACAAAAGTAAATTGCAAATTAGAGATTCAAATCTTGAGCAAAACAGAAATTACCAAAATTTATTTTCAAGATTTAGGTTCAAATAGTACATTAATCTAACAGCACCATATTGTTTTTTAGTAGCCTTAACGTGGATTTGTTATTTGCCAGTGTTTTCTTCCTTTCAGAAATTTTGAGTTACCATCTCCGCCATGCTGCTTGTTGTCTTCTTTCGGCTGTTTCATGGCATCAACAGAACCATTATTGAAACGGCCACTGCCTCTTTCGTTTCTAGGTCGATATTGGGACCATAACTTTGCTACACTCTGACTGAAATCAACTCGTATCCTTCGATCATCAATTTTAGTATTATCCATCTTAAAATATGCTTGCTCACACGACTCCTTGTCCTCAAACTCGATGAAAGCATAACACTGACTATCCCCCGTCTTGTGATCTCTGATTATTTCAGCAGATGTCACGGTTCTAAAGCATGAGAAGATTATATACAGTGCGTCCGCTTCAGTTGACGGATTTAATTTATAAACAAAGAGCACATTGTCAGGGGGTTTCATCTCAGCATCAGGAATGTCTCCTACACTTTTAAGTATTACTGCTCGGGGGTGTGCTTCCTTCTCTTCACGAACACCTAATTCCTCATCTTTTGGCATCCAATCATCCTCTAGTCGAACATCATCATCAATCTCATCTTTCGGCTTTCTTTCAGGTGAAGCATCTGGAATCCAGTCGGCTAACTGGGAAGGATCATCGAAAGGATCATACAATATGTAAGTGTTTGATTCGGATATTTTGATAAGGCTTTCCCTTGTCATCCACATAAGCTTCGTTTATCCTATTCAATGTGTCAAATCCTTCTGTTATCTCTCCAAAAATAGTATGCTCCCCATCAAGGGAGTCGAGATCATCACGTAACGTGATAGAGAACTGAGAAGCATTTAGATTCTTCGCACCAGTACCAGTACCAGTACCAGCGCTAGCCATTGCAACCGTTCCCCTCTTTGAATGCTTCAAGTCAGAATGAATTTCATCACCGGAAAAACGAGCCTGATCACCGTATAAAAATTTGTATATTGAATCCCCTCCCAATCCTGTTCTGGTTGGATCTCCCGTCTGCATTGTGAAATCCTTTCGAACAGTGTGAAAGAGACAATTATGGTAATACTTTATCTTGCATAACTTCAAAAAGTTTTTGCACGTTAAAGGACATTGATCAGTCCACTACGATGTCCCCAAACTTGTCACAATCATCACCGACATAGTGGAGGACGATTTTTTCTAAAGAAATAACAGAGGACTAACATTAAATTATGGTTTTATATATTGAATATGGAGTATAATAACATATGGCTAACAATAACGCAGGACTATAAAATAGTATAATCAAAAGGAAGAGAGTGTGTACATATATATATAGAGAGAGGGGAATATCTCTAGTTTGTTTTATGGAAACTTAAGGCGGAAGTAATGTAAAGTTTCCTATTTTATTTATTTCTCCTACTTTCTTTAGAAATAGGATTTTAGGATTTAATTTCCTTGTTAGAGAAGGATTGGGAAATAATATTCGACCAAATTTAAAAATAATTACAAAACAAAGCCAAAAAAAGAGGGGACAAAGAAATGGCTACTTTCAAATAATAAGTGCAAACTCAGTGACATTCAACTTATTACAATGATAAATTATTCACTTGAGCCTTGCAAAAGGTGTGAGTTTTAGCTAAAAACATCCTTTAACTATAGCCCAAACTTAAACTACATCCTTAAAGTATCATTTCTAGCCGAAAACATTCTTTAACAATACCCCAAACTTAAACTACATCCTTAAAGTATCATTTCTAGCAGAAAATATCCTTTAACTATACCCCAAACTTAAACTACATCCTTAAAAGTATAATTTTTGTCATAAAACATCCTTCAAGTATTTTAAAGTGAGCAATTTTCATCCTTCTACTTGAATTTCTCGTAAAACTATCCGATATATCCACAAAAATTAAGTCGTCCCTTCCTAATTATTATTCTTAGATATGCCAAGAATATTATCGTAAACTTTTTTGTAATTCACTTAAGATGCAAAACTTTTAATTTGACCATTTGTTTCATTCATTTTTCATGTAATTTTAATTAAAAATATTATTAGTTTAATTATGTTTCTTCTCAATTGAATATGCTAGAAGCGACATTCGTTGGAGAGTTCTGCTTCTAATTATATAGAATGAAACTCAAATACGAGACATAATCAATATTTTGGTCACTTCAATATTAGATTGACCTAAAAATCTATTGATTTAACTGGTTAAGAAAAAGATAAAAATAATTAAAGTCCAACTTCTTTCCGTTACGAAAAAAAGCAAATTATGTACACTCGCACCTTTCAATCATTTTTAGTTTCCATAAGCAACAATGTCTAAGATTTTTTTATATTTTCCAAGAACTTCTTGTAGCAAGTAATGAAATTATGCAGAATAACTTTTGTTGATAGTCACGTTAATTGATCATGTTTTTGTAAGATCCATTAGCTTTTTGACAATATCTAACAAAAGGATGAAACTTGTTCACTTACAAATAATTAAATGATGTTTTATGCTAAAAAATGATATTATAAGGATGTAGTTTAAGTGTGGGGTATAGTTAAAGGATGTTTTCTGCTAGAAATGATACTTTAAGGATGTAGTTTAAATTTAGGGTATAGTTAAAGGATATTTTTGGCCAAAAACTCCAAAAGGTGTAATTAAGGGACTGAACAGGTTGAGTTAATTATATGACAATGACTCCTCAATTTTGCACGCCATTCAAGGTGCGGGGTAGCTTTGTGTACAAAGCATCTTGTATTAGCAAGGTCAGAGGAAGGGTCACACCCCAAGGGGGGATGGGTGTGATGTAGAAAGTCTACTCTAATGCAAGTATTAGTGATTGAGTGTAAGCTGGTAAGCATGTTAAATCTTGCAATATATTTTCACAACTAAACCCGTAAAAGAGTAAGTCTTTGATAAACATTTATAGTTATGTCTTCCACTACTAAAAAATTGGGAAAAAATGACGAACTAAAAAGCGACGAACTGCGTCGTTTAAAATAACAACGGTTTTTGAGACGCTGTCCGTCGCTTTTTAATAAAAGTAATTATTTTTTAAATTATTTGACGAAAAGTGACAGACAACATCTCTTAGTCCGTCACTTTTTTTAGCGGATTTTTGCGCCATATATATATATATATATATATATATATATATATATATATATAATTATTTATTTAATATAAATAGCGATGTCGTCCGTCACTTTTATTAAAAATAATTATATATAAGTTAAAATATTATACACGCTGTCCATCACTTCTAATTTATTTTAGAGTATTAATTTTTTTTTAGAATAGCGACGGACAATGTCTTTATGTCCGTCACTTAATGATCAAAAACTTGGTCAATATTTTTTAAAAAGCAACGGATTAGAAAATAGTATCGACTAAATTTAAAAGTAATTATAAAAAAAGAGGGAACAAAGAAATGGCAATGACAAGGATAAATTATTCACTTGAGCCTTGCATAAGGTGTAATTATATAATCAGGTTGAGTTAATTATATGGCAATGACTTCTTAATTTTGTAGGCCATTCATGGTTACAGGGTAGCTTTGTGTACAAAGCATCCTGTATTAGCAGGGACGGAAGAAAGGGCGCACACTAAGCAGGAAGGGGTGTGATGTAGATAATCTACTCTAATACAAGTATTAGTGATTGAGGATAAGCATGTTAAATTTCGCAATATATTTTCACAACTAAATCCGTAAAAGAGTAAGTCTATGATAAACATTTATAGTTATGTCTACTTCGATTTTTTTACTATCATATATCTTTTTAAATAACATGTTTATACTTTTTCCTGTTTATATGTAATCTCAAATAATTAGAAAATTCATGTACTTAACTATTACGAGGTACAAAAATTAGTGCACAAGTAAAAAATAAAATAAAAAATAATGTAAAGTAAAGATTAATGCAAATTTTACATTGAATATAATTGTATTAGAATTCATATTTATTTTTGAGAAAAGGGTCAAAAATGCCCTTAAACTATGTGAAAGGATAAAAATGTCCTCACTTTATAGTTTGGTTCAAAAATGCCCTTATCGTCAATACTTTGACTCAAAAATGCCCTTAAACTGTATGAAAGGAACAAAATGCCCTTCGTTTGTTGTTTGGTCCAAAAATATCTTTGTCGTCAATACTTTGGTCCAAAAATATTGTTATTGTTGTATAATGGGTCAAAAAAGCTCATTTTTCAAATAAATATATTATTTTTTTAGCACAGTCTTTTTTCTAATACTTTTTTTTAAAAAAAATTAGCAAATGCTAATCCTACTTCAATTCAGAAAAAAAATAAAAAAAAGAAAATATGTCTTATTTTATTATCATTATTTTTATCATTATATAAATATAAAAAAAATGATGGATATACTATATATATATATATATGTGTGTGTGCGCGCGCGCGCGTGTGTGTTAAAAGGGTACATGAAATTTTCTGTTTCAATTGATAAAATGAGATTAAGAAGAAGAAAAATTATACAGTACATTTTTATTTGTTAAAGTGATTTTTAGAAGAAATAACACAAGAATAGTGTTCTTTAATAATGTTTTAATTAGAAAGAATATATATATATATATATATATATATATAACACTATAGGGGCATTTTTGGACCAAAGTATTGACTGCAAGGGCATTTTTGAGCCAAACCATTGAAGGTAAGGACATTTTTGAGCTAAATATAAACAAAGGGCATTTTTGTTCCTTTTACATAGTTTAAGGAAATTTCTGACCCTTTCCCTTTGTCTTTTTATGTGCAAATCCTCACTTGGTGCTGATGGCTCAACTAGTTTCTAGAGTAAATTGAGGAGGAGGTGACAAAAAAATGTTGAAATTAAAATTGGTGACACAAAAGGATTGACCAAGTCAATTATTTTTAATTAGTAATTAAGATAATTAGGATCTAAAATATAATATTTAAAACTTTTAAACTTTTAAAATATTCAAAATAAATTCAATTTCTAATTTCAAAATAGTTGAAAAGTTTTCCAACTCTTCTAAAATTTCAAAATTTAAAATCTCTTTCAAGATTTCTTTCTCCCTCTTCTTCCTTCTTTATTTCTCTTTCCAGATTTCTTCTTCCCTCCTCTTCTTCTTCATTTCTTTTTCTCTTCTTGCATATACTTGCTTTTCTTTGTTGTTGCTATCATCATTGTTGTCGTTCATTATTTTTATCACGTTTTGTTTTTCTCTTGTTGGTCTTATTTCACAAACTAATTTGCTTTAATTTTAAATTTTTTGAAGTTGAAGTCATTGAATTTTATCTTTTTTTGTAAAAATCAAGCAATAGCTGAAGTTGTCGCAATAACTGCTGACGTTATTGTAGCATCTGTTGAAGTTTTATCAGCAACTGCTAAAATTTGCTCAGCAATTATTGAAGTTATTGTAGCAACTGTTGAAATTGTTTCAACAGCTGCTCAAGTTTGCTCAGCAACTGCTCAAGTTGCTGCAATAATTACAATAATTGTTGTAGCAAGTGAGGTAAAAGAAAGGGTGGTAGAGTGGCAAATGAGATGTTGGTGATAACAACGAAGGTGGAGGTGATGGTTGTTGTGGAGGCAGAGGTAGAGAAGAAGGATGTGGCAACAATGATGGTAAAAGAGGAAGAATAAGAGAGTCGTGACAATGGAGGATGAACGGATGATTGTTGTAGAGGAGGAAGTTGTGACGGTGACAGTTACACTGGCAGAAGGGGGAGGGTATGGAGGCAGACAGAAGGGTGGAGAGAAGAAAGGGTGTGGAATAGGGAAAATAAGGCTTTTATGTAAATAATAATATTTGAGGTTTTAAAATTAGTGTCAGCACTAATTAAGACAGGGCAACGAATTGAATTATACTGGTACTGATTTGGTACGATCCGGTACTATTCCAGTCCTGTAGTCTTTGGGTTGGAACGGAACACCGTGAATTGGTACACGGGACGGAACAGTATCACGATTTGATACCGATGTATCAGTATTGATTTATCTCGATTTATTCCAATTCTAGTTAATTATTTTTTATTAATTATTTTATATTTTATATTATAATTTATATTAAAATAAAAAAAATAAATACCTTCTTTCCCACTACCCCAGGGGCATCTTTTTTAAATAAATTGGATTGATATTTTTTAATTTCTGTCATTGTTTTATCCTTATTTTTATTTAATTTTTTAAAATTATAAACTTAAGTTATGTAAATAACAAGTTATAAATATAACTTATAAGTTATAACATATTAATAAGTAATAACTTATAAACTTCAAAAGATGAAAATCTTAAAAGCTAAGCTCAAAAACATTTGAAAAAAACTATATTACACTTAACTTGCAAACTTAATAGGTAAAACTTTTTTTAAAAATATCTTTAAAATAAATTTAAGTAAAATTACATTATAAATTTCAAAACTATTAATTTAAACTTAGAAAAATAAAAAAACATTATTTTTGTAATTCAAAAAATCAAAATAAGTAAAAAAATTTTAATCATTTTTTGAAATAGCTAGATGTGTCGTCCCTTTTATCTCATTTCGCTCCATTCCAGTATGTTCCGGTTCCATATTGATATATAAGGGAATGGAAAGGAAATGAGTATCCGCCGGGGTAATTCCGGTCAAGTTCATCCCGATACTGATCAACAAATCGGTCAAACCATCCCGTTCCGGTGATTCCGTTCCGATACGTTCCCCAATCTTAGCACTAATCTTAAAGTTGTCACCTCTACTTAATAATTAAAACTAATGTCCCTTTTTCTTCATTTTGAAACTCTTTTGTCACCTTTAATTCATTAGCCCTAGTTTCTACTGCATTACCTGCATTCATATGCATTATCTATCAGAAGTATAATTGGTTGTTGTTAGCACCACCGTTCTTATGGGGAATCGGTTGTATTATGTTTGTTGTTTGTAGCTTCCAAGCTTATGTGGGTCCGATTAGGTTATTATTTGGATATAATTATTCGTATAGTAATGGGTTGATTGTTAGTTGCTTAGATAGTTGGTTATGCCCTTATCTTGGTGCTCTGTGATTCGATTGTGGTTATGTGGAGTGGTGGTGTTACCGTGGGTCTTGTCTTGGTTAGATGAATTTTGTGGTAGGATCTTATCATTATTGTTATGATCGAAATAAGCAGGTGCAACACATAAGCTAGCAAAGCAAACATCAAAAAATCACGAGTAAGAAGACAAACGAAAAATATACTACGAGGACACAAAGATTTAACGTGGTTCGGTCAATCGATCTATGTCTATAAAAAAGATGAGCAATCCACTATAAATATGAGAGTACAAAATATAGAGAGAAATAACCTCAATCGATTCACTTGGAATACATGGGGGGTTCACACAAGTGATAACGTATTTGTTGTGAACACACAAATTCTACCCCTAACCAAAACTCTCAAAACCCCTAGGACTACATTGTGAATGCCCAACAAATCTTCCCCTTAGATTGAATTTCTCACAAAAATAAATTTGTCCACCTTTTTCACATAATCTTCAATAGCTTGCATCTCTTATTCATAATCTCCTTTGCAAAATCTATGCCTCAACATAGAGAACCTCTCTGAAATAATTTCTCGAACAAAAATCTTCGTTATTGTCAAAAAGGTTGCGGACACCCAATTTTTAACCTGGTTCAATCATCGATTATCGAACCACTAGAACTGACTCCATCATTAAATCATTGGACCTAGCTATGCCTAGCTCTGATATGACTTGTTAGGATAGGAAAAGTAGGTGTAATGCGGAAGCTAACAAAGAAAACCTCAAAAAGACACGAGTAAGAAGACAAACAGGAAATATTCTATAAAACACAAAGATTTAATGTGTTCGATCAATCGAACTACGTCTACAAAGGAGATGAGCAATCCACTGTAAATATGAGAGTACAAAATATAGAGAGAAATAAAATCAACCAATTCGATACATAAGAAGTTTACACAAGTAATAACGTATCACTTATGACCCACAAATTCTCCCCTAACCAAAACTCTCAAAATCCCTAGGACTACATTGTGATCGTTCATTAAGTTAGAAGGAACAAACCTCTATTTATCGAGTCCTAAATCTTTTCCTACCATGAAAGAAATAGCCACTCCTAAACCTTTTGCTAAAAGGAAAACCTATTTATGGTAAGAAAATCAAGGCAATTAATACCCAAAAGTTATTAGGTTATTGAGCTTGCCCATCTAGGTATTTTCCATTGACTCGGTCTTTTACTCAATGTATTATGTCCATTCTTACTAGTGTTATCATGTTATATCTCGTTGTTAGACACTTGTGCTGTGCTTTCCTTATTTACATGTTATTCTTACTTGCTTTATCTTTGGAGCTCGTAGGCCGATACCTACTAAGTATCGCTTGTTGGTACTTATACTACTTTTCTACATCATGCAAATTATAATATGATCACACTGTTGAATTGGATCTTGTGAGGAGCAGGTTTTGGGATTCAGAGACTGGATTGAGCTTCTTACATTCAGAGTTTCCGATCTCCCTCTATTTTGTCTGACTAGTCTTTGTTTTACATTCCGTGGCAATTTCGTATATATTTATATTTGTAATGCCTTGTACTTCTATTTTTATTAGAAGCCCGACTACCGAAGGTCTTGGAGATTGTTGCATGGATATATCTTTCTACGTTTCCCTTTTTCTATCTTGATAATGTTCCCCGTTCCCCCTACGATTTATTCCACAGATAGCCCGTTACTCCTGGTTCTGAGCTATGAGGTTAGGATTACCTACTTGCTAGGTGTAGTAGTTGTCATCATGAGCTGAGAAATCAGGTTATGAAATAACACTTATACTATTTTTGGAGTCTCATTGGACTATGTGAGACTCACACTTTTGTCGTTTACATTATCAGGTATCTCCAAAAGACGGTTGAAAGTTGAACACGCTATTCCACCTCTACTTTATCTTTCTGTATTTGTAAAAAGGGTTGGATTTCCCACAGTACATTCATGGTAGGATTATCATGACGCTAATTTATTGTCATGACCTTATTACCACTTATCATTCAATATTTTACTATAGTAAAGTCATAGTAAGATATTAGTTTTTAATCATTGCATGTTCTCCCTTTGACTAAACCGCCCACTCTAAGCTAATCTTTTGTCTGACACTTAATCAAGTTAGAATTTGTCATTTCTTAAAATAAAATTAAGCTTAATAATAGGGTGCTAGTTCAATGTAAATAATAACTATTTTAAATAAAATGCATTTCCATTTTCTTTAACTCATTGAACAATTTACATTTTAAAGGGTATTGATTGTGCCTCAAAAATGAGTTTGTTTAATAATGAAAAGAGTTCACCACATACTAACATATTTTGTGGGTAATAGACAGGTTTTATTTTAATCTATCTATCTATACTACCTTAAAAGCAAAAACTCCCTAACTTGAATGTTAAATTATTATACTGCCCTCCGACTTAAAACACAAAATTAGTATATCTTCTATATTATATTATATTATATTATATTATATTATATTATATTATATTATATTATATTATATTATATCATATCATATTATATTATATTATATTATACTATATTATATTGTATTGTGTATTGTATTGTATTGTATTATATTGTATTGTATTATAGGGAAAATGCACAAGTACCCCCTCAACCTATGCCCGAAATCTCAAAGACACACTTATACTATACTAATGTCCTATTACCCCATTGAACTTATTTTATAAGTAATTTTCTACCCCTTTTCGGTCTACGTGGCACTAACTTGAAAAATATAGTCAACCACGTTGGGCCCATAAGGTAGTGTCAAGTAGGCCGAAATGGGGTAGAAAATTATTAATAAAATAAGTTCAGAGGGGTAATAGGACCTTAGTATAGTATAAATGTGTATCTGAGATTTCGGGCATAGGTTGAGGGGGTACTTGTGCATTATCCCTATATTATATTATATTATATTATATTATATTATATTATATTATATTATATCATATTATCTTATATCATATCATATCATATCATATCATATCATATCATATCATATCATATTATAACATATTATATCACATCACATTACATCACATCATATTTATTTATACTATATAATATTATATTAAAAGTAGACACCATTCATATTGAAGGGTCGTGACTTTTCCAAAGAGTTATGATTTTTTGGATGATTTATGACATTTTTAAAGGGTTGTGGCTTTTCTAAAGGTGTCGTGACATGAGCCTACACGCTGAACGTGGCCGGCACTCGAGAGACATTGTTGGTCCCAAGCAAACTCTCATCCTGATTGACTACAAGTGGAAAACTAACTCGAGAATACATAAGCATCAAATCGAAAGAAATGTTTAAAAAACAGTTTACTAGATCTCAAGAAGTAGCTGAATATCCTGAGTATGAAAATTGAAAGACTCTCCAAAATTGTTTATCTATAAAGCCTCTAGTGTATAAACATGAGTGTCGGGAAAATACCCACGACTCCTCAAAAACTGTTACTAATAACTCACAAAACTGGAGTCCTCTGAAAGTAAGGAGGTCTTACACAAAAGTTGACGAACGGATGAAGTGATCTTGACAGGCTCTTGTTGAGGATCCTAAGAACCTGTAACTATATCATTAAAAGATGTAGGTTGAATGACATTAGTACATTTAATGTACGAGTATGTAATATAGTTGAATAACAAATGAATGAAAATACTGCAATAGATATAGATATATACTCAACTAAATGTAAAGAAATAAAGAAGTTAAATTATTTAAAGCTTTACAAAATACTTTCTCATCTCTGAACTCAACATAATAAGTGATATATAAAAATACACTTTAACTATATTGAGAGATTCTCTAAACGACAAACTACCACTATGAGCTGCATGATGATACAATGTCTCGCCCACGCTGCCAGAACTATCCTATGCCTTCCCAAGGTATAAAATACCTCAACTAAGTGAATCCACTAAGCTTTGCCCTAAGGCACTAAGGATTCTTCTAAAAAGAATGATCCTCTACCCATGTTGGTATACATAGTTTATGAAAAATGAGAGTTGTCTGAACTCATCACCATATCGATGCTCAATACTACTCTGAATAATATATACTCATGCTCAATGGTGAAAAAAAATACTCTTCCTATGATTTGAGATAATTGCTTAAACTATCTTCTTAATAGAGGTATCTTCTCTTGAAATATCTTTGTCAAGACTCAGACCGTTGTGAGTGACACCCACACTAACCCTGTGGTGGGAGAACCAAAACTACAACCCAACTAATCAACTTAATCAAAGTAGTACACATTTAAAGCTACGGAAGCATGTTTAAATAACAATAAAAATGGAGTCCCCATAAACTCCAAAGGTTTAAACAAATAACAAACCAAACTAATGCGAAAATTCAACTCCTAAAACCTAAAAGTCATTGTACTGCAAAACTCTAATAATGACAAGTCTAAGAACAAAGGGTACAACTCCAAAACTAAACAACACCTTGATACGCTCAAATTATACTTCCCTAAAGAAGTATAAGCGGTCGTATAAATAAAGAACCCAATTATTAGGTTGGGTCGATCCCACAAGGAAAATGATTTAGACTTAACTTTAATATATGATTACCTCTATTTAGTCAAATCCTTTCCGAAAACTAGAAATTAAAGGGGGGTTTTGTGAAATAAAAAGTGTTGCAATATTATGAAATCGAACAAATGGCAAGAGTGAATTATTGGTGTTTATCAAGTTGTGAAAGAAACTAGGGTGTAAGTGTTCCCTATAGGTTCATAACGCCATAATCCTAGCTTATAACAATTTTTTCCTAATGTTTTGCATGCAAAGTGATAAGTTATGTATCTCTAAATCCTTGGTCCGACATTTAGAGTATTTCACCCCGTACCTTGGTTCGGCTATGTGTGTCTAAGTTACTAGTCTTACCTTTACGCATATTAAGCATCATATTCGATGTTTGGCTTAGTTATTACTTCGCACCAATCGAAACTAGCCTATTAGATAGTATCCACTAAATCTATGTCGATAATTCTTTTCCTATTAACTACCCATTTGGTTCGGCAAGGAGCAACAAGGCGAGTTCTAACGCGTGCACTCATTAAAAAGACTTCTAGACGAATGAATTATCGATGCACGCAATAACCTAGTTGAGAATTGTGCTTATTTGTAAATCACCTATGGTTCCCACAACCCTAGTTGTGGATTTAGTTAACCATGCTTAGAAGAACACAATTCATATTTGATAAATAATAAATCATGAACTTACTTTGATAAATTTGAAGAAAATCCAGAAATTCAACTTGAAATCACACAATTATTTTCAACACAAAACCCAAAAATTTGAATTAATTGTCAAAACAAATCTCCAAGAACAAAAGTATGAAACTTAGTAAAAGAATCCAACCCGAAAAATGAGGTTTTTAACCCTATTTATAATAACAAAGTCCTAAATTAAAAAGGAGTTCAAAATAAGGAAAGTTTGTCCCAAAATGCGGCTTCAATCGACTCCCCCACAGATGGTCCATCAATGAAACGATGGACCGTCAACTGCCTCCGTCGGTCCATACTTAACATCTTTTTTAAACCTCCAGATTGCATCTTCTCTGATCCAATCGATGGACCAACATCACGGTTTGTCGATGCACTTACGGTCCGTCGATGCTTATCGTCATTCCATACTTAGCTTTTCTTCAACATCGGGTACTGGACAGTCTCTGATCATATCGACGATTTGCCATAAAGGCCCGTCGATCCTTCCGTAGCCCTACACTTAGTCAAAATTCCCCGAGTTGCTTCCCGATGCTTGAACCTTCAATCGACGATCACCACCTACGGTCCGTCGATGGCTTCGTGGGTCACTTCTGCACTGATTTCTGTACAGCCTTCTGCATTTCCATTTTGGACAACTTTCCTGCAAAAAACAGATAAAAACACATTAAAATTACTACAAAAAGGCCCTAGACACACATTAAACTTAATGAAAAAGCATTGAAGGTACCGTGAAACCACGGTACATCAACACCCTCAACTTAAATTTGTTGTTTGTCCTCAAGCGACGCACTATGACTCACCACAACACTTTTGTACCAAAGTATCCTCTTTTAAACTTTCGCAATCATATGGCTATCAATCCCGACCTTTTTTTTTCATTGCTTTAGTGCATACTTTTACTCTTTGGCTCAGTAAGCTCATTCATGTGGATCAGATCATGACACAGACTCACCACACACCCACACCTTTACTCTTTTATCTCTCACCAAGGTACCAACTTTCCAATATTGCAACTAGTGTCCTCACTTTAAAAGATATCATCCTTTTTTGCACAGTGATTTCAAATTTGAGTATAAGGATCATTATTCAAAACTCATGCTCAAAACAACTTCACACCTAGTTGGTACTTGTCGCCATAGGCTTGCCCTTATTTTCACTGCTTAAGTTCACCATATTAGACTCTTAGGATCATAATAGGACTTTCTTGGCTTGTAACGTAGGCTCCGGGTCAGGTTTGATACATATGGGTACATTTTAGTGACTTGCTGCCCTCCTTGACATTATGGCTAAGCGTCCTACCTCTTTCATCTTCAATTATGCCCTACTCTTCCTTTTCTTGTACTCTTTACCTTGTTTTCGCCTTTCTTTCTCCTTTTGTGGAAATGACTCTTACTTTTTTTATAAACACTCTTTTTCTCTATTTTTTTATTTGATAATGGCTTTGACTGAGTCACTTCTTTTATTCACTATTTTTTTTCACATTAATCTTTTCATCCCCACTTTTCGGGACATTACTCATAATAGCCACCCTCAACTTATGGCTTTGCCATGAGTCGAGGTACACAATACCCAAGGTTGGGTCAGGGCCAAGATGTCTGCATTATCCACCCTCAACATATGCTTATGGCCTAAGTTGAGGTGCACATGTCCAAGGAGGGACCAGGGTCAACACATTATACCCAGGGAAAATGAGTTGTGGTAGAAAAGAAAGGTCTATTGTAAGCTCAAAATATTTGGATAAAAAAGGGATAAGTTTCATTTGGTTTTCTTTTATTTAGGCTAAAGATTGACTAATCTGAACAAGGGCCTATGATCCTTTCCTAAATGTCTAACACAGATTTCTTTGTGCAGGACTAACCGGGCAAGTTCTAGCTAGGTACCAACAGTGGAACAATCAACTTTCCTCATACTCTCTTGACACCTTATTACCCTATCAGATTATCGGACACCTAGTTCGAGTGTTAGATTGAGGGTCATGCAGTGGTGTATCTCTATGTCATGGTTAGAGACAACACATTCAACATTCATTATGCCTAATCATGCAAGCATTCTCTTTAGAACGGGATATCATTCATATTTAGCCATCATGCTTCAGATTTCACATTCATACTTGTACAAGATACTACAGATGCCGGTTCAACAGTAAAGTTATCAGTCTCTTGGGGCAACAGAACACAGGCAGGAAAACCACCAAGAGAGAATCGTGAGTTGGGCTACTCAGACTTTACCCTAGCACTCACTTTTCATTTACCCCACCCCCAACATAAAAACATGCAATTGTCCCTAATGCAAAAGAAATATAAAGATAGGGTGGTAGGTGAAGCAAATCTGAGGCGCATAGCACGGAAGATTAACAAGCAGGCGGGTCTGGTTTCCCAGAACCCGCTCCCTCAGTAGTAGGGACACCATCAGTGGTGCCTCCAGCAATATCTGTACCCTCAGTGGTGCTCCTCTCAACGACCTCCAATATGGATCTAGATGCCCCAGCAACTAACTCATGAGACCTCATCTGCCGGGCCTCCTCATCAACCAACGAGGCTCTCCTCGCAGCCTCCATATCTGTCCGCTCCTTCTTTCTAGCCCGAGCCTCCTCACTCTCACTGGTGTGGTTGGAAGGGTGCCTCTTGGCACGCTCACGTGGCGGAGGCGGAAGTGCAGTGGTGGTATGGAACAATGCTGTAAGCACTGTATCCTTCTCAAGCTCCGCAGGTGCGGCCTTAGGCTCGGGTACCCTCACATCAAGTATGGCATCAACATCAGCCCGCAGACTCACCACAATCGCCCGAAAAGTCATCAAATCAATAGTGGGGGCTGGGCGTGCTAGGACCCTCAACTCAAAAGCATCGAGGCGCTGGTGGACCACCTAAATCCTCCTCTATGTCTGCTGAGCTACCTTCTTCTCAATCCGATCCTCAGCCTCGGCTATGGACTTCTGCATCCAAGACTGGATATGGTAAAACAAAGTGGTCATCTAGGCCTCTAGATTCTGGACCCTAGCAATCGGGACCAGTGCTGCTGATGGTGGTGTAGACCGGGAGGAACTCGGTGCCCTACTAGTGCCAGGGTCAGACTCAACCGGGGTGGTGTCGGTAGGCTCTGAAACAACATGATCAGCCCATTGGGCTTGCTCTACTGTATCCGCCAAGTTCTTAACCAACGACTGCACATCCAATCTGGGCCCTCTCCGTGGTGCCACCTCATTGGCCTCATCTCTAATGAGACCGATATCCACTATTCCGGTAGGAGTATGGAGGACATCTATGTGCCAAATGGCCACTCCAGCATTCCTGCACAGCTGAAAAATCATACAGGGAAATGGTAAGTGGTAGAGGACTTAAAAGCCCTCTCATGGATGACAGAGATCAACAATCTCGCAAAATCAATCTCGAACCCGGCGACCATAGCTGCTACCAAGACCGCTCTATCCCAGGTAAGTATATTATCTGCAGCTGTGGGGGATAGGCGCTGGCGGACCTAAAGTCAGGTGAACTTGGCTGCAAACGTGAGGTTGGCCTTCTTGATAAGGCCTCTGGGGTTCAGCACCCAGCCTGCTCCCTCACCGTCTATGGATATATGCTGGGCAATCCATCCATTGGTGGACTCTCTCAGATCTCTGTCCCGCTGAAAATGGCCATTCTTGACCACGCCCCACATGTAGTCAAACTCTGGGGGTGAGGGTAACCCTCCTGGCATCAGTGGCCTCACCATATAGGAAGCGGCGAATGGCAGGAGAAGAAATATCCACCCGACAGCCTCGAACTCGGACATCTGTGAGTGGTGCATGTTTAACGGGGTTAGCCCGCCTATCCAAAGAACCTCGGAAAGCCTCTATGTAAGAGGCGTAAAACTCTCGCACCATCTCCTCGCTGTAAGGTCCCATACTCCTAGCCATCCACTCGAGCTCGTGGCGGGTGAATAAGTCATGTACCGCAGGGACTGTGTGTAGGCTCCCTTTCAGAACCCGCCACTCAACTGTCAAAGTCCAAGTCATCACCCCCTTGTCGTTCAACAACTAGGCATCCCTGTAAATCTGGTACTGGCCATCTACGCACCATTGGTTAGGCTGATCAGCAACCGGTGCAGGGTCCTCATGTCGGGGTGACGGAGCAGACTCAAAACTCTAGGCCTTTTCAGACGAGGCATGAGGTCCAGGCACATCCGGGAGAGTGGCTCCCTGTGATTCGGAATCGGAGGCAATGGCCTCATTTGACCCTGTAGAGTGGGCCGACTCAGAACCGGAAGCTTCTGCGGAGCCAGACGCACCTTCAAAACCCGAGGCAGACCCAGACGGTTTGCCAGTCAGTGTGCGCTCTTCATCAGACTGGGAGGCAATGACTACGCAGGGCGCCACCTTCTTGGGCGTGCCCCGAGTGGCTCTAGCAGCTGGTGTCGGGGTCTGGGTGCCTTGGGGCATATTTCAGGATCACGCTCATTATCGGACGAGCCAATCATCCACCGGGATGGTGCCACGGACTTGGACCGTCCCATGGAATAGACAATATCGAGTTTCGGGGCCATTAGTACCTGAAAAAGGGAGTTGTTAGTTTCATTGTAATGAACCTACACACACAATAGTTACAAAACAAAATCTGGAAACACAGGACATATGTAGTGCAGAACTGCAGACTCAGAAGATGGTCACCATCGACGGTCCGTTGATTGTGTCTGTCAATGGACACTTAGCAAATTTCATAAGTCATCTTTCCTCAAAACTTTCTGTTAGAAACGACGGACGAGCAGAACGGCCCGTCGATCAATCGATGGACCGTAGTCCACTTCCGTCATCCCAGAGTTAAGCAAGTACATAGAGTAGCCATCGACGGACCCCATCGACGGTCTGTAGATCAATCGACGGTCCGTAGATGGGGTCTCGTTCTGTCGGTCGGAGACAAATTTTTAGGACTTGGGTTTTACCCACGAATGGACAATTCGAAGCACAACACCAGTTCAACAAACATGCAATAACTATTATAAGACCAATTCGTCATCCCTAGGGCTTCGATTTTGCAAATTTTGATCCTAGATTTTAAGAGAATATCAAGCCCTAAGTCAGAAAACCAATAAAACAAACAACAAGTATAGTTCATTTAGACAGAGTTCACCCCCAACCCATTCACTTTCTATCTTTCTAAGGAACATGGAACTCAAGTTTAACAAGTTGAACATGTAAATTTGTCCGTAAGTCAAGACCCACATATGAATGAGAAGTCATTGAGCATATGAGAATGAAATACATGTACGTTGTAGTGGAGTGAATGGGTGGGTGATTTTGCAACAACAACCTATGTGTCCACCTTGAAACACAGACCGAAGAAACGCTGGAAATGGAGGAGAAACTGGGGGACTAGGGTTCTGGGAATTTTGGAAGTTTGAGAGAATTGGAAATTTGAAGAGAATGGGAGTTAATGGGGAAATGAGGGAATAAGGGAGGGAAACGGTTGGAGGGGGGGGGGGGATTTGAAAATGTGTGAGAGTGTAACTGAAAGGGTATTTTTTTTATATAGCCGAACGGGTCAGGTCGGGTCACCGGTTTTAGTGAACTAACGATTCCCCATCGATGGTCCATAAGTCAGTCGACGGTCCGTCGACTGGACCGTCGATGGTCCGTAAGTCAGTCGACGGTCCGTCGATTGGACCGTCGATGGTGCCCTAACTTAGACAAAACTGTAAAACATACCTGGGATCCACGGACACCATCGACGGTCCGTCGATGGGATGACGTCCCGTCGGTTGGTCCGTAGATCTGTGTACCAAACCAATTTCTACAAAATTCTTGTGGTTTGGTCCCTGCACATTGGGCACCCAATAAGCTATTCTTTTTGTGCTTTCTGGACACTTTGTAGACACGGACCCTAAACTACTCTCTATCCAACAATCTAAAAGAAATAATAGAAAATTGATGCATAACATTGAGTAAAACAAAATGAAACAAAAGAATGCAACTATTCCTACAAAGAAAAGAAAAACCTATTGTTGGCTAAAGGATACACATTGGGTTGCCTCCCAATAAGCGCTTGATTTAACGTCGCGGCACAACACAAGACCCTTGATTATTCAGACTTCATCAATGTGATATGCCTCAACCACTTCATTGGCAATCTCTGCATGCCTAAGGTAGATTTTGATTCTTTGCCCATTTACCGTGAATCTTGCACCCTCCTTATTCTCCGACTCCACCGCTCCATGTGGGAACACTTTAGTGATCAAGAATGGACCATTCCATTTGGACTTGAGTTTGCCCGGAAATAAGCGCAGCCTAGAGTTAAACAAAAGCACCAAGTCCCCAACCGCAAATTCGCGCTTCTCAATCTTTTGGTCATGGTACTTCTTCATCTTCTCTTTATAGAGAGATGAACTTTCATATGCTTTTAAGCGAAACTCATCAAGCTCATTCAACCCATTTAGTCTCTGTTCCGCTTCTTCATTCCAATCCATCTTTAGTTTCTTCATCGCCCACATGACCTTGTGCTCTAACTCAACCGGCAAGTGACAAGCCTTCCCATATACAAGTTGGTATGAAGACATACCTATGGGAGTCTTCTATGCTGTCTGGTAGGCCCAAAGAGCATCATCAAGCCTCTTTGACCAATCCATTCTATTAGCATTCACCGTTTTTGACAGAATTTTCTTAATTTCTCTGTTGGACACCTCAACTTGCCCACTAGTCTTTGGATGGTAAGGAGTGGCTACATTGTGGCAAACTCCATATTTCTCCAATAACCCTTTGAACAACTTGTTGCAAAAATGGGATCCCCCATCACTAATAATGGCCCTAGGAGTGCCAAATCTGGAAAATATGTTCTTTTTCAAGAACGCAGTAACACTCTTCCCTTCATTGTTTGCAAGTGCTATAACTTCCACCCATTTTGACACATAATCCACAGCCACAAGAATATATTTCATCCTATGAGAACTCATAAACGGGCCCATAAAATCAATGCCTCAGATATCAAACAACTTAATTACTAGAATTGGATTCAAAGGGAGCTCTTGCCTTCTCGAAATACCTCCATCTCTTTGGCACCTATCACAAGACTTGGCCAACTCATGAGAATCTTGGTGGATGGTCAGCCAATAATACCCACATTGCAAAATCTAATGGGCAGTCCAGATACCACTATGATGCCCTTCCACAGGCGAGGAATGGCATGTCTCCAAAATACTTAACATCTCAACTTCCGGCATACATCAACGAATAAGCCCATCGGCACAATTCTAGTATAAGTAAGGCTCATGCCAAAAGAACTTTTTCACATCATGCATGAAATTTTTCCTCTGATGAAAGGACAAGTCCGATGGGACTATATCACTAGCCAGATAATTCGCAAAATCGGCGAACTATGGAATGAAGTCATGAGAAGCGGCCAATACATGCTCATCAGGGAAGGTATCATCAGTTTCAGCCTTTTCACCCAACTCTCTCATAGCTTCATCCTCTAATCTGGACAAGTGATCGGCAACTTGGTTTTCGGTCCCTTTTCTGTCTTTCACCTCAAAATCAAACTCTTGAAACAGTAGAACCCATATAATCAACCTTGGTTTCGCAACCCTCTTTGCCATCAAATATCTCAAAGCAGAGTGATCAGTATGCACTATAACTCTCTTGCCGAGCAAATAGGAGCGAAATTTTTCGAAAGCAAATACCACAGCAATGAGCTCTTGTTCAGTCAAAGTATAGTTCTCTTGAGCTTTATTTAGGGCCTTAATTGCATAATAAATGGGGTGAAGGATTTTATCCTTTCATTGTCCCAATACCACACCAAGAGCAACCCCACTAACATCACACATCACCTCAAATGGTTTGCTCCAATCTGGGGAAATAATGATGGGCGCAGACATTAACTTCTCCTTCAACTCTCCAAATGTTTTTAGACAAGATTCATCAAAATAAAATTTACATTCCATCTCAAGTAACTTGCACAGAGGATGTGCAATTTTTGAGAAATCCTTAATAAATCTCCAATAGAAGCCCGCATGCCCAAGAAAACTTCTCACACCTTTGACAGAGATGTGTGGAGGAAGTCTCTCAATAACCTCTACTTTTGCTCGATCAACCTCTATACCCTTCTCTGAGATGCGATGACCCAATATACCCTCTTTCACCATGAAGTGACATTTTTTCCAATTTAGCACAAGGTTGAAATCTTCACACCTTTTGAGAACTTCAACTAAGTGACTCAAACAACAATCAAAAGAGTTGCCGATAATTGAAAAGTCATCCATAAACACCTCAATAGTGTTCTCCACCATATTGCAGAATATCGACATCATATATCTCTGAAAAGTAGTCGGTGCATTACACAACCCAAAAGGCATCCTCTTGAATGTGAAAGTCCCATAAGGGCAAGTAAAGGTGGTTTTATCTTGATCTTCCGGTGCAATAGAGATTTGATTGTAACCCGAATAACCATCAAGAAAACAGTACTATCCTTTTCCTGCGAGTCTATCTAACATCTGATCCATGAACGACATAGGAAAATGGTCCTTTTCAGTCCATGCATTCAACTTCTGGTAATCCATACACACTCTCCCTCCGGTCACCGGCCTCATTGGAACAAACTCATTCTTCTCATTAGGAACCACTGTCATTTCCCCCTTTTTGGGCACACATTGAACAGGGCATACCCAACTACTATCTGCTATGGGATATATGACTTCGGCATCCAACCACTTGATAATATCCTTCTTAACTACCTCTTTCATAGGTGGATTTAACCGTCTTTGATGCTCAATATTTGGCTTATGATCGGGCATAAGTTGGATTTTGTGTGAACAAATACCGGGTGGGATCCCAATAATGTCCGCAACAGTCCAACCAATGGCTCGTTTGAACCTCTTTAAAACTTCTACCAGACACTCTACTTGTTCTATATTTAAATCTGATGCAATGATTACAGGCAAAGTGTCATCTCTTCCCAAGAATACATACCTCAGATGAGGTGGTAGAGCCTTAAGCTCTAATTTTGGGGATTCCTCAATGGATGGTTTCATGGGTGGAGACTCGCGATGCTTCATATCTAACTCCAATTTCTTTGGCTTGAACTGAAATTCACCTCGATCAAGTGCTGCCACCAACGACTCATACTCTTCAATACCATCACTTTCAAAATTCATGTTCATTGCTGCTAATGCCTCAACACCAAGGCGCTTTTCGATTTGTACCTCAGACGTACTCTCAACCCTGTAGGATATAGCATATACTGTTTGGATCTCACACTCTTCTTTATGGACCTACAAATATTGAAAGTCGCTTCTTCATTCTTTAACCGAAACTTCATCTGCCCTTTTTCCATGTCAACCAAGGCACGATCGGTAGCAAGGAACGGCCTCCCAAGAATAATAGTTACCTCAAAATCCACCTCACAGTCAAGAATCACAAAATCGGACGGAAATATAAATGACTCAACCTTCACTAACACATCATGTAGTATCCCGATAGGCCTCTTCACCGTTCGATCAGCCATCAGTAACCTTATCGCAGTAGGCTTTGGGTCACCCAAACCCAATTTCTTGTAAATAGAGAGAGGCAGTAGATCAATGCTTGCACCTAGATCACATAGTGCTTTAGCAAAGTGTAACAAACCGATGGTACATGGAATAATGAAGGCACCCGGATCTTCTTTCTTTTGCACAAGAGACCTTGTAGCAATAGCACTTTAATTTTGCATTCGTTCATCGTCCTCAAAACTTACCGATCTCTTCTTAGTAACCATATATTTCATAAACTTGGCATAACCGGGCATTTTTTCAAGAGCTTCTATCAAAGGGACATTGATGGAAAACTGTTTCAACATAGTAATAAAACGCCGGTATTTACCATCCTCGGTCTTCTTCACCAATCTTTGCGAGAATGGTGGTGGTGGTCTAGGAACGGGTATCACCTTTTGGGGTATCTCGGCTTATTTCACCGCTTTGTCTACCAACTCACCACTATCTTCCACTACCTCATCATCTTTTCTCACCTCATCTTCTACGCCAGATGGCATAGGTGGATCAATGGTTTGCTTACCCCCTCGATTAGTGACTGTCATGCAATGTCCATCATTTTTTTGGATTTTGAACGGTATTGCTAGGAAGAGTACCGAGTTGACGTGGGTTCACAGTAGTAGACAATTGGGCCATTTGTAACTCAAGATGCTTGATTGAGATTGCGTGTGTGTCCACCTTTTGCCCGATATTAGCCAAATCACCTCTCAACTCCTTAGCGTGCTCATCACTAGCATCAAACCTCATCATCATCTTTTGCAGCATATCTTTAATTCGCGCCATACTACTTCCACCATCCCTAGGAGCAACTTCCCCATTTTGAGGCGGAATACAGGGCCCACTTTGATCGTTTCTGTTACCATAGTTACCTCGGTTGAAGTTGTCGTCACGGTTGTAGTTTCCTTCACGAACATAATGGCCTTCTCTGTTGTAATTTCCATAGTTTGGACCTTGATTTAGTTGACCTTGGCACCAAGTCTCGTGATTGGAGCCTTGGGCATTCGGTCGGAAACCCCCCGTCTTCTCATTCACTGCATAAAAATCTTCTTCATAGTAGTAGTCATCCGCTGGCGGTGGTGATTTAGTCAAATAATTCACCACATTTACTTTCTCCGCACCCCCAGGGACATGTTTCAACACCAACCCAAACTCAGTTCTCATTTGAGCCATCTCTTCACGAATCTCATCTGCGGCTGGGTTGTGTGTAGCTTGCACCGCAAGGGTGTTTCTCCTAGTGTCTGACTTCCTAGTGCTCCAAGCCTTATTGTTTCGGGAAATTTTCTCCAACTTTTCCGCGATCTCTGCATATGTGCACTCACCATAAGAACCACCTGCAATAGTATCAAACACTACCTTATTATTATCATCTTACCCCCGATAGAAGTACTCCTTCAACGACTCATCATTAATGCGGTGGTTTGGAACACTTCTTATGAATGCGGTGAATCTATCCCAAGAGCTACTCACTGACTCCCCAGGCAATGCCACAAAGTTGTTCACTCTATCTTTGTGGTTGAGCTTTTTAGACACCGGGTAATACCGTTCTAGGAACACATCTCTCAACTGGTCCCAAGTATAAATTGAATTATAGAGCAATTAAGTGAACCATGTTGCGGCCTCTCCCGTCAGTGAGAGAGGGACCACCCTTAACCCGATGACATCCATGTTCAAGTCTGACCTCCCTACACAACTCTTACACAATGACCTCAGTTTAGCAATGTGAGCATGTGGATCCTCAGATGGTAGCCCCGAAAACAAACCTCTGGCAATGAGCATCTGCATCAAGCTACTAGTTACCACAAATGTGTGACCCTGTGGTAGAGAAGGTAGAACAAGAGGCCCATCATAGTTAGTGATGTTAATGTTGCCCCTATAGAACTCTTGATGACGTGGGATGGGAGGTTGCCTCCTCAAAGCACCATCACCAGGGTTTTCCACCATCACTCGGTTGTGAGCATCAACCGGCGGAGGAAGTTGACGGTTGATCCTGTCACCTAGATTTTTGGGATTCTATTGCTCAATCATTCTGCGGAGTGTCCGGTTAAGTTCAGGATCAAATAGGACGATTGGTTCTCCTCGGCTCCGTGTACTTGGCATACACTAGACCTGAGAGAGACAAAAAGAAAAAGAAAAAGTAAAAGTAAAAAATTATTGACTAAAATTCAGTAATTGTTCTTAAAGTTAATCTAAAAACCACTTTCTCCGACAGCGGCGCCAAAATTTGATACGCTCAAATTATACTTCCCTAAAGAAGTATAAGAGATCGTATCAAGTAAAGATCCCAATTATTAGGTTGGGGTCGATCCCATGAGGAAAATAATTTTGAGTTAACTTTAATATACAATTACCTATATTTAGTCAAGTCCTTTCCGAAAACTAGAAATTGAAGGGGGGTTTTGTGAAACAAAAAGTGTTGCAATATTATGAAATCAAACAAATGGCAAGAGTGAATTATTAGTGTTTATCAAGTTGTGAAAGAAACTAGGGTGTAAGTGTTCCCCATAGGTTCATAACGCCATAATCCTAGCTTATAACAATTCTTTCCTAATGTTTTGCATGCAAAGTGATAAGTTATGTATCTCTAAATCCTTGGTCCAACATTTAGAGAATTTCACCCCGTACCTTGGTATGGCTACGTGTGTCTAGGTTACTACCCTTACCTTTACTTCATATTAAGCATCATATTCGGTGTTTGGCTTAGTTATTACTTCGCACCAATCGAAACTAGCCTATTAGATAGTATCCACTAAATCTATGCCAATAATTCTTTTCCTATTAACTACCCCCTTGGTCCGGCAAGTAGCAATAATGCGAGTTCTAATGCGTGCACTCGTTAAAAAGACTTCTAGACGAAAGAATTATCGATGCACGCAATAACCTAGTTGAGAATTGTTAAGTAGCTAAGCTTATTTTGTTAATCACCCATGGTTCCCACAACCCTAGTTGTGGATTTAGTTACCCATGCTTAGAAGAACACAATTCATATTTGAAAAATAATAAATCATGAACTTACTTTGACAAGTTTGAAGAAAATCCAGAAATTCAACTTGAAATTACACAATTATCTTCAACACAAAACCCGAGAATTTGAATTAATTGTCAAAACAATCTCCAAGAACAAAAGTATGAAACTTAGTAAAAGAATCCAACCCCCAAAACGAGGTTTTTAACCATATTTATAATAACAAAGTCCTAAATTAAAAAGGAGTTCAAAATAAGGAAAGCTTATCCCAAAACGCGGCTCCAATCGACGCCCCCACAGATGTTCCGTTGATGAAACAACGGACCTCGACTGCCTCCGTCGGTCCACACTTAGCATCTTTTTTAAGCCTCGAGATTGCATCTTCTCTGATCCAATCGACGGACCAACAACACGGTACGTCAATGCACTTACGGTCCGTCGATGCTTATCGTCGTTCCATACTTAGCTTTTCTTCAACATCGGGTACTGGGATAGTCTCTAATCACATCGACGATTTGACAGCACGGTCCGTCGATCAGTCGACGGACCGTCGATCCTTCCGTAGCCCCACACTTAGTCAAAATTCCCTGAGTTGCTTCCAGATGCTTGAACCTTCAATAGACGGTCACCACCTACGGTCCGTCGATGGGACGAGGGATGTCGATGGCTTCGTGGGTCACTTTTGCACTGATTTCTGCACAACCTTCTGCATTTCCATTTTGGACAACTTTCCTGCAAAACACAGATAAAAACATATTAAAATTACTACAAAAAGGCCCTAGACACACACTAAACTTAAGGAAAAAACATTGAAGGTACCGTGAAACCACGGTGCATCACACCTTAATAAATAGTCTGAGTCCGAAAAAAGTGGACTTAAACAAGGAAGATCCATGGAAGTGTAAAAGAACTGGCTAACCCTTGAATCTAGTCACGTTCAATAGTTACCTAGCTGTGGTCTATCAATAGACGCTTGAAGATGCCTTGTACTCAACAATGAACAAGCAAATTCAGTATCAGTACAAAACTGCAGTGTACTGGTAGGATCACACTACTATCCTAATAAGTGAAACACATGCAAGTAACCACATTATTATAAAATAGACATATACCAAACATATACAATATTAATCACCTTTTCCAGATTAATGTAGCATCCCACATTCTTAATAATATGCGTCGGTTATCAATTTAGAGCAACATAAAGTCTTCCAATATCAATCATCATTAGATATGAATGTAATCATCACAAGTAGATACATAACACGATTCAATGGTCCTCTCATGGAACCCACACCCAAACTATTAGCGTACCAAAATGTGGTACCAGATCCAATGCTTCTGTCAGAACATCAAAACCGATTCTAGTTAGTTTATCAGATCGCGACACCCACCCATTTGACAAACCACAATCACAATCACAATGTATATTTTCACAATCATACAACAAGAGGTGATTCATGACATACAATTATTTAATTATCCTCATTTACGATTATTGAGATCAATTATACAACATTCACATACACATATGTATTATAATGAAGCAATTACAAATGTATAAGACGCCAACATGAATTCATGACCATCACCTACCTCAAATCCAAGGTTGAATCCCCTAAGGCACTTGAATCTTTCTTTCTGGATGCTTCTCGCTTGTTCATAGTCTAAAAATATACTATTAATGCAAGGATCAATAATCAATGGTCTAATTATCTGAATTATAAATGAACTCAATAACCCTAGATCAAACCCTTGATCCTCATACCCAGATTAGGGATTTTCCACTATAAATTTCAGATCAAAACCCCTTCCATCAATAATTACCCAAGAAGCTAAGTTGTACTAATAAAAAAATAGATTCGGGGAGTGAAAACCTTACCTTTAGTCTCAAGAATGGTTAAAAATGATCAAGATCTCATATGGGGTCGTCTCCTAGCTCTGAAAGTCAAAAAGTTCTTAATAAAAGGTTTTTAGGTTTTATTTCCGACTTAATTCGTGTCCTTCCTGATATGGCGGGACCCATCCCGCTACAGCGGCCCTCCACGACGACAGAAATCCTGCCCCAGTGACTTTCATGGAACTAGTGAGCTATTTTAATAATTCCAAGACCCCCTTTTTACTACACACCTCTAACCAACTCAGAAAATGTCACTCATACTAAGATCGATGCAGTGTGTTCTACTCACTCGAATTCAATTCCCTAAAGTTATTGTTACACCCTTAAAATGAAATAGGACAAACTAGAGATTCACATGAGTTTCTTGAGTTATAACTTGTTAAAATAATGAATAATAGCTTTTGAAGTCAGTTTTAAAGAGTTTGGAAGTCAAACGTCAAATGCCATCCAAGAAGTCCGGAAACCAGTCTTTTGTGTGCTAGTGTGTTGTAGTATGTTGTATGTGTTTTGGTGTGTTGTTTGGAGTCTAAAATCAATAGAGTTGACCCTAGTGTCTTCATAATCTAGTTTAGGGTCAAAGCTTCCGGGCACGACTCCCCAAGGACCAACCAAAGGAACCTTGAGGAGGACCCAAACTTTGGCAAGGGGGCAACCAAGGCAGCGTGCAGATATCCTGCTTTTGAGGCCCATGGCGCGTTGCACCTCTAGCAGTTAAAAAGGCAAAAAATTACCTTGTGATGCAAGTGTTACTCCCCAATATACACACAAGTGTACGTGTTCGCAAAAGTAATATTGATTCTTTTTAGAACGAGTTATCGTTCCCAAGGGACTTATGATCAACTTATATTCAAACTTAAATCCACAACTGAAAGTAAAAGTAACTCTTTCAAGAATTGATGATTTATTGTTAACTATAACTACCTTAACACTGAATAAAAGTAACAAAGATTTTGAATGACTTAAAGATGATGTTTCAAACAAGAAAAAGACAAATTCCAAAGCTGCAACTTACGTTGAATCTCATGTATCATAGTATTGGCTTAGAACTAATCCTGGTTATCAAGTTACTGGTTGATAGGGTTAATTATATGAGTCGGGTTACACACCTGTCATCGCCTACTCCAATTAGATACCTAACTACATCGTTGAGCGGTGATAAGTAAGCTAATTGGCGATCATTTATATTTCATCCCATTTCATAACCAAGCAAAATGTTTGTCCGGGTGTCACTCCTGAACACAAATTACCTCAATCTAATGGGTCGATCGATCTATCTATATTGTTTGGTCTATCTAATCCCTCCTCTATCGATTTTAAGATTAAACACTAAATTTATCTTATGGTGATCAAGCATAAAATAGTAAAGCAAGAATAGAGAAGTAACTTGTTCCGACAACCAAGAATTAATTTAAAAACCAAATAATGTTCAACATTCAATTCATAGCTGCAGCCCCAGAACTAGGGTGATTAGTTACTCATAATATTAAAAAAAAAAACACAAAAGACAATTGTTCATGCGATTTTCGAAAAATAAAAGAGTTTGAAGATGAAAGCCTATTACAAAACTTGGATTCTTGCTTTTGCACAATAATCAAAAAGTCGAACCCCGCAACAATGAGGACTTAAGGGTCTATTTATAGTAAATAGGAAAATAATGTCAAACTCAACTTCAATTAGGAGTCATTTTAAAATCAGCTTTCTTTCCAAACTCCGCACAAAGTTGGGCGTGCCGCGCCAAAATCGCGCCTGGCAGGCTGGCGCGCCGTGCTGCCAGTGCGACTGAAATAGGCTGCAGTCAAAATGGCCTCGCGTGTCACGCCCTTAATGCGCCAAGGTGCCTGGCGCACCGCGCCAAAATGTCGTCTAGCTGGGTCTTGTCGACTTCAACTTCTTTTCTTTCCAACACTTGATCATTCCCCTTAGTAACCTGCAAAATCACTAATCATGTGTATTAATGTGCAATCATCATAATCTTAGGCCAAATTAAGCTAGTTAAGTTAGATCATGTCCTAAACTAACGTTAAAAATGGGTATTATGTCGTAATTGGGCATATAAATATGCCCAAGATCAGCAGTCATTTCACGAACCTCTATGCCTCAAATTGAATTCTAGAACAAAGATTTAGAAGTTCCTCCGCGACGCGCAACCATGTCCCTGATTTGATCGCATCGTTTTAAAGTCAAGTTAGACTTAATTAAAAAGGTCCAACTAATGTAGGGATGTTTTGGGTATTTTGGGGGCGTATTATATATTTATTTAAAGTCATTTTACACTTATTTCCCCAATCTAAAACCCTAACCCTCAATTAGAATAAAAAAATATATAGTAGCTCTCTTCTCTCTAAGTTTCTCTCTCTATTCAAATCCTCCATTGGAGAACGTTCAAGCTCCAAGGAAGAAGGTCAAATCTCAAAATTTCAATCCAAATTTCGTGGGCTTCTTAAATAGTAAGGTATGGTTATCTTTATCTATAGTTAGATTTCACTCTAGAGCCATTCCAAAGGCTATTCAAAGATTTGAAAGTTTATGAAAAGTCGAATTTATATTCTAATTCAAGGGTTTTTGAATGAAATGATTTCAAATGATTAGATACGATATTACTGATGTTAAATTGATGTTTTACAATTAAATCCCCATGAACCCTTGATTTCACAAAATTCCTAAATTTGGCTCATGAATTAGGTCTATTTCTTATGATCTAATGTTGATGGAATTGTGATTATAATGAGTTGTATAGTTGATTTCTATTATTGATCATGCTATTATATTGTGAATTGTTGGATATGTTAAGGAATGATGATTATGGCTATTGGAAGAGAGTAAGTTGACCTAAATTATTCTATTTCCTATTGAATTGCTCTTGTGTGGTATGATCCACTTGTGGTGGCGGTGTTTAGCTAATGTATGTAAATATATATGTGTATTGTGGTTGTGGCCTTGAAGGCATTGAATGTGAAGTAAAGTGATGTTATGATGTATATGTATAGAGATGTGTAATGAAGTTATGAATGTGAGTCTTGAATATAGTATGACTATTTGAAGTATGATTGTGTCTGTATTATGATGAATGTAGTATGAGCATGTTTAGAATGTAATGAATGAGAGTCTATTGAAAGGTTTTCTCAATAGAACTCTAATGAATGAATAAAGCTAATGAAAATGTAATGAATGAGAGTCTAGTGAATGGTTTTCTCAATAGAACTCTAATGAATGAGTGGGGAATTTATGGGTGGACACTCTTCATGAGTAGAGATGTAGTGTCTAGTAACAACCTCAATATTCCTATGAGCTTTCCTATAAATGAATGATAGGTTGGGATGAGTACTCTTCGTGGGTTGAGATGTAGTACTTAGTAGTAATCCTTTAACCTATATCTAATGAATGTAATGAAAGTCTAAAACTCCGTGGGAATTAATGCTTAGCACCGAGAGGATTGGAAAAGGGGTGGATGATCTTCGTGAGTAGAGATGCAGTATCCAAAAGCAACCTCTTGAGATTGGTACTCTTCGTAAGTTGAGATGTAGTACTTAGAAGCAATCTCCCTATCCTTAACTATGTGCCCGCATAGGACTAGCTAGTGGTGTTCCATGTAAAGGCTAAAAGAATGACCCTACCTTAGGCAAGTGGGGATCCCTCATCCGGTAGGGGTTAATACCGGGATTCCATGTTAAGCTCCCATGGTCTATGTTTGTTAAAGCTAGCCCCCACAAAAGAATGTAATGAACTATGTCTTCCTAAGGGTGTACTACTTAGGGTAGGTGGCGGAATGGGACACCATCTATGCATTGCACAAGTAGGAATTTGTAGGGAGTCTTGGTGTGTCCTTGTAATGTTAATGAATGAATGAGTTTCTATATGATGTTAATGAAGTAAGTTGAATTTCTGTCTAGTGTTAATGAAGCATGTGGTCTTATGTCTAATGTTGAAGAAGGTTATATAAATGGTTGAATGTGATGTGCCTAGTATAGGGTGGTTCCAAAGGAGCACTAAGTGGGAGTAGTAGAATGGGATGCTACTTTCACATTGCACTAGTGTAACTTAGTGTTATCCTAGGGGATGGTCTTTATGTGAAGTTCTTAAATGCATGAATGTTTCCTCTAGTATCTCTAGTAATGAATGTTGACTTGTTGAGTTGTGATGAAAAGGAAGTAGCCTTATCTTTGGTAGTCTTACGGATCACTTATGTGTGTATTGAAGAGGTTGTACCGGCGGTCTCTTCATGTATTTCCTAGGTGGATCTTAGGATAACCTTGGATAAGAAAGTCTAAATGGTTAATGGGTTACTTAATGAGTATGGTCATATGTTGAGAATTATGGGAATATTAACTTCCATGTTGATGATTGACTTGTATGATGTCTTTTACACTTGATTCATGAGGTTTTATCAAAATAGCATGAAAAACATTTTTCAACTAAAATGTCCTCTTTAAAGCATGTTTTTGCACGATTGCCGTACTTAGTGCTTAATTGTATTAACTCCATATTCTTCTCTATTTCTACAAGTAAAGGTGGAAGAAAGTGAGGATCTTAGAGTTGAAGCTTGAGAAGTAGATTGTTCTCTCAAGACTCTTGGTACGTCCTCATATGTTCGAGGACGTGTATGTTATTTCTAGTTTGTTTTCATTAAAGACTTTGTATAAGACTAATATCTTTCTTTCAATGTAAGGTCTATGACCCTATGATAATGAGACGTGTCTAAGATGGCTTGTGATGATAAGACATAGTCCCTCTTATGTTTTATAAAAGAGTTCCCTTATTGACTTTATTTGTGAAAAGTTTTAATTTCGCACTATTTTTCATACTTATGTGATGAATGAATACTAAGAGGCTTGTATAAGACCTCCGAGTGGTCAAGTATGCCATGTTACTTCTAGGGGGTACTTCCCGGTCGTAACAGTCATACGGGTTTATTAACGCCTTAGCTATCTACTCATGAAATCAGATTCCTTATTAAATCACCCAATTATTACCAGATTTCCCTAGACTGACATGACTCTGATTTCGTCCAATTCTGGATTTGGCTAGGAAATCTCAAGTTACTACAAAAATGTTTTTTGGCCCAAATTCTTTCCCCATTGACTTTTCCATAACGATGTAAATCAGACCGTTACTATAGATACCAATTTATCCATCACTTGTTCCTGAGTGCTAAACTAGGAAAGACTGGATACGTAAGGATAGAGTAGTATCTGAACGTCGAATTACTAGGAATACTTGTCTCGCATGTCCTTAGATTTTGGACACCGTGATCAAGAATTTCAAGTTGTTCTTTCTTATGCTGAACTTTACGACTCAATCCAGGTGTAAGTCCCTTCAAATGTTCAAACACCAATCCAATTGTTCATTTCTCACCTTTCAAATTCATACGTTGACATAATACATCATCATGAATGTAGAGTTATAATGAAAAATCTGAATAACAATTTCCACCGTATAACACCATCCCTTTCTCTATCAACATTAGCTTGCACCTTACAGATTCTTATGAATTTATAGATTTTCGCTTATCATTGATCGCATATCCATCATCTTACAATATCCTTCGCTAAAATTCAATTGTACTCCTTACTAAACTCAGAACAAAAACAAAGCACTTATCATAACACTCGAGCTAATGTCTGTACACTTCTTTCTGAGGTCTTTTTCAATAGTTTTAAACCAATATGACAGACTTGTGAAACTATTCCATAGCCACATCATCACAAAATAAATCACACATCTCTAAACTCAATTATCTGCCCCTCTGAAGATATTTCTTCAACCTTTGCAATTAAATAAAACATTCTTGCTCCGCCTCTCTCTAAAGGTTGTACTACATTCCACTATTTTTCTTCATTATGACTCTAGATCTTTAATTTCTATTCGAATGGTGTCCCACCATCTCTTGAAACTTCCCATACAACCACGTTAACAAACTCTTATAATACAGTTGCGTCCCATCACAATCCATCACGAACTCTTATTACCATTACGCTTAGTCAACCTTGACTATCACTATGAAACCAACCTTTCATCAACACGACACATCAAACTCAGGTACACTCATCTAATTCAAAGGACTAACCCAATTTAATACTGAATGGGACATTCTTTATTCATAAGCTTGTCATTTTGGTATTAATCCACTCCTTTATGGATTAAGATAAGATCATCAGTCCTCATACTATCCTTTTTTTTTTTTATCAAACAAGATCGTAGCACCCTACTTGAAAGCACTAGGATGGATAAACCCTTTATCAAGAAGCTCTTGGATTTAAGCCTTATTCTCTCTTAATTCCACTGGATCCATACGATACGGAGGGATGAAAATGTGGCGACTGTCAGTTTCCAAGTCAACACAGAAATCTATATCTCTATATGGAGGCATACCGAGAAAATCCGTAGAAAACACTTCCTTAAAATTCAGGTACCACAGGAATAGAATCACTAGAGGGAGACTCGACCTCAACATCCAGTATATGAGCCAAATAAGCCAAACAACCCTGCCCTACCATTTTCTAGCCCAAATGGAGGATATGATACTTAAATATCTTAGGCTTGTACACCCCTTCCCACTCTAATTTTTCCCTACCAGGTATCTCTAGAGTTACTTACTTAGTATTACAATTAAACCCGGTACAATAGGGGGATAAACAAGTCATGCCTAAGAATATATCAAGTCGGTCATATCAAGCATAACCAAATCAACCCAAATCTCAAAATCCATAAACACAATAGGACAACACGATATACATGGATTACTATGACTAACTATTAAACTAGGGTAGAAATATGGACTAGGGCATCAAGTATAACACAAACCACATCGAATGCCAAGACAATTGAACTAACACATACGAATAAGTAGAACCCGGATCAAATAAAACAATAGCCATCCAGGCACATACAACAGTAACTCTTACAACCACTGCATCAACCCCTCAAACTTGGTCTTACCTGAAAAATATAAAATTGAGCCTTGTCCTCTTGATGGAAAACTTCATTGCCTTGTTGCACTACTTCTCAACCTGTATTACCATTTCCTTGGCCTCCACGACCTCGCTGATTTCCTCCTCATATTCCTAGGTTCTCCATAATTTTAACACACCTTATAACTTATATTCGATTTATGAACACCGAATTAGATCGCGGGGGTTAGTTAAGGTACGATTCAGGGTCCATAATTGTGACTAGGGGAAAATAGGGGAGATAAGGCTGAAATTCTGTCTCACCTTGTCCCGCTGTGGTGGAAGAAATACGGCCCAAGTTTCACCTTGGCGGGAAAAATCCTGCCTTAGCGGCCTCAACAGAAGCAGAATCCTTATCTACAATCTTTCTGGGTTCTTTTCTTTTTTAAATTCCCCAACGATTTCTAGCTACAACACATGCAATATTAGAGTTATTCCCTTAGATAGGACAATCATTGTCTACCCCCGATCAACCCAACTAACTATCCCTTTTAAATCCCTTTACATCGTTTCAAAACTACCACACACATATCCTAGGTTACACCCACACTCTCAAATGATTATCAGTTGGTCGCAATGCACGTCCAGATTTCTCTCGTGATGACCCTCTTTTCACAGCAAGTTTCACGACACTCAAGTAGTTACAACTTGTATACAAGTTCAAATTATTTAATTAGTTTATTCCATAGACGACCATTATGATTCATCTATGCGTTATACGGACCCTTCTCAGTTCTAATTAACTTGCTTGTGTCCCTTCAGTCGAGACTACAATGTCTAGTACACTTTGTGGAGATACCAATTGGAATAGGGAGATCAATTGGACTCAACTCATATTACAAGCGACAATAGTAGCTAGTGAGCCCCACAAAACTGCTAATTCAATCATAGAACTTGGTCGAACCCAATTCTTAACCACCTCCATCTTTAACTGATGGTAACTAGACCTTAAATTAATCTTAGAGAAAATAGATGCACCTTACAATAGGTCAAAAAAATCATCTATACGAGGAAATGGATACTTGTTATGAATTGTGACCCTGTTTAACTGTCGTAAGTCTATACACATCCTCTCCTGCTAGTGATGTTGTTACAACTTTTATTGCTCTAGTTTGAACCATTGAGTGAAAGAGGAAAGATACCAATTTGTATCACCGAGATACCAATTGGATTCAAGTCACAGCACAAAGGAATAGAAAGATGTGAGTTTTTCCTAAAGTCCTAGAGCCTCTCGAAGAAAAGTATGGACGACTTCGTACCGTTCTTCAAGACTCTACTAGAATAGTTTTGGTACAATGAGATTAACAAACCTAGGTCTCTGATACCAACTTTGTCACGACCCAGGTAGTCGTGAGTGGCACCCACACTAACCCTCCGGTGGGAGAACCTAAACTACAACCCAACTAATCAACTTAACCAAAGTAATACATATTTAAAGCTATGGAAGCATGTTTAAATAACAATAAAAATGGAGTCCTCATAAACTCCAAATGTTTAAACAAATATCTAATCAAACTAATGCAGAAGTTCAACCCCTAGAACTTGAAAGTCATTGTACCAAAACTTTACTAACGATAAGTCTAAGAACAAGGGATACAACCCCAAAACTAAACAACAACTTAACATATAGCTTGAGTCCAAAAAGAGTGGACTTAAACAAGAAAGATCCATGAAAACCTAAAAGAACTAGCTCACCCTTAAATCCAGTCACGCTCAATAGTCACCTAATCGAGGTCTATCAATAGCCGCCTGAAGATGATTCGTACTCAACAAAGAACAAGCAAGTGCAGTATCAGTACATAGCCACAATTAATTGATCGGATCATGCGTCTATTCCAAGAAGTGAAACATATGTAAGTAATCATAACATTATAAAATAGGCATATACCGAACATACACAATATTAGTCACTCTTTCTAGATCAATAAGATATCCCACATTCTCAATAATACACAATGGTTATCAATTTATATCAACATACAATCTTCTAGTAATAATCATCACTAGATATGAATATAATCATCACAAGTAGATAAACAATACAATTTAATGGTCCTCTCCCGGAACCCAATTCAATGGTACTCTCATAGAACCCACACCCAAACTATTAGCATACGGAACGTGATAACCGGTCCAATGTTTATGCCGGAACGTGATAGCCGATCCTATATTTATGCCGGAATGTGGGAACTGATTTGAATTAGTGTGTCGGATCGTGATACTCGCACATTTAACAAACCACAATTATAATCACAATATAAATTCTCACAATCATATAACAAGAGGTAATTCATGGCATACAATTATTCAATTATCCTCATTTTATATTAGGGTGATCAATAATGCAACATATGCATACATACATGCATTATAATGAAAAACTTACAAACATATATCACACCAACATGAAATCAAAACTATCACCTACCTGAAACCAAAGCTTGAATCCCTAAGGCACTTGACTCTTCCTTTTCGGATTCTTCTCGCTTGTTTGTGGTCTAAAAATATACAATTAACGCAACAATTAACAATCAAAGGTCTAATTATCTGGATTATAAACAAACTCAATAACCCTATACCAAATCCTTGATCCCCATTCTCATATTAAGACTTTTCCACCCCCTCCCTCATTGATAATTACCCAAGAAACTAAGTTTTACGGATTGAAAAATAGATTTGGGGCCTAAAAACCATACCTTTAGCCTCAAGAATGGTGAAAACGGTCAAGAACTCATCTGGGATCGTTTCCTAGCTCTCAAAATTGAAAAGTGCAGAATAAAATATTTTTGAGGCTTTATTTCCGACTTAAATCATGTCCCTCCCGCTACGGCGGGACCCATCAAGCTATCGCTTCCCCATTATGGCGGCAGAAATTCCGCCCTAGCGGTTTGTACAAAATCAGTGAGCTATTTTAATAATTCCAAGACCCCCTTTTTACAATACACCTCTAACCAACGATGCTTAGAGAATATCGCTTACGCTAAGATCGATTTTAGGATCACCCAAATTCAATTTCGTAAAGTCGTACAGATTCATTAACATCTTATCTATCAACTGATGCCAATGGATTCCTTATTAAATCACCCAATCATTACCAGATTTCCCTAGACTCACAGGACTCCATTTCATCCAAATCTGAACTAGGCCAGGAAATCTCAAGTTACTACGAAAAGGTTTTCTGGCCCCAATTCTTTCCCCCATTTGCTTTTCCATAACGACGAAAATCAAATTTGAGCTCATAACTTATTTAGAAATCAAAGTTTCTCTTTTATCAGTTTAAAAGCTAATACATTTGGTACTTAGTTTCCTTATATTCTTACTCAATTCATATTTGAAAACTCTTTCTCAAAAATGTCAAAATCATATTGTGATATGATCATTGATGACTCGGGAAGTCATATTACATAAATATTGATGTCATAACTATATACCGTATTTCTTAAACATTGATGACATACTCGATTGTCATACTAATCGTGTTTTAACAACTCTTTCTCAAAACTCATCTTTACTTTCTCAAAAACTTAGTTTAAAAACTCAAATATTGGCTTTAAAAGCTACTAAAAATGTATAACTCAATTCATAGGGTTCATGTGAAATTATGGACATGAACGAATCAGCTCAAGGGTCTTAATAGCAATATGAAAACTCAGTACTCAAAATTCAAGGATGCTACTCATTCCCAGAATACTCAATTCATAAGGTTCATGTGAAAATATAGACATGAACGAATCCAATTAAGAATATTAATGCATAAAATATAAAAATTCAATAAGTAGGAATAGAATTTCAAAAAGAAACAGGAACTCGAGATCTCAAAATCAACTTATCTCAAGAATACTCACATCTAGGGGTAGAATTCTAGATTTCTCTTTTACTGATTTAAAAGTGGATGTAGGGCGTGAGCACAAACTAGTCCAACACTATGATAGCCTTACATACCTGAAAGAACAAGATTCTTGAAGAAGAACTTGATTGGAAGCCTTGAAACCTTAGCATGAATGAGAATAACCAAGAAAACCTTTATTCTTGAATTAGTTTCTTGAAATCTCTATGACTAAGAATTATGATTTTTATTAGTGAATCGTAATTGTATGGAGGAATGAGTTGGAAAGAATGACATTTATGGAGAATGACTTATATTGAAGAAGAATCTTGGAAAAGATGGAAATAATCTTGAATGAAGTCTTCCACTTTGATTTTTCCTTAGGTTTTGCCTTAAGGTTTGAGAGAGAAGAGAATGGTGTATTAAGTCTTATTGTTTTGGGTCCTTTATTGGTCAAAATATTCTTTTAGGGTATTCTTAGATGTAAAAATATAACGACACTTTTTAATATTTTCCCAATGGCTAATTCGTCAGTGTACTGTATCATATGTTTTTAAAATGGTCATAATCTTTTACTCAAAACTCGGATTGTTGCAAAATTGGCGTCGTTGAAAAGAAGATTCAAATTCCTTTAATTTTATGGGATATGAGCCACGAAACACTTTATATTCAAAGATATATGATTGTTTGAATTATACCCAAAGAGAATCTTAAATCAAAACTTAATTTGTAAGAAAACTTTCAATTCAATTTTGTATTAGGAGTTTCTAGTGACCTTAATTGATATCTAAAATTATTCTCACACTAAATAATTTATCTTTACACATATGGTCAATTTAAGAATCACTCAATACGACCTTACATGTAAATGAAGAATAGTTCGGGTCTAACTTAGAAATATTTGTGGTGTTACAAAAGGAATGTGACTCTTTCGAAGGGTTGTGACTTTTCCTAAGAAATGTGACTTTTATTGATGAGCTATTACATTTCCTAATGGTTGTGAATTTTCTAAAAGGTTGTGCCTTTTTTGATAATACACAATAAACATTATTTCATACAATCCTTTATTGCCTATGAAAAAAAAAGGATTTTCTCTTAATTTTAAACTACACTTTTGAAAGTTTTCTGTCCTTCTTCTTCTTAAAACACTCAGTTTATTATATTTTCTATATTTTATATTATATTTATTTATTTATATTATATTATTTTAAAAGCACACACCTTTCCGCATTGAATGGTTACAAAATTTCCATTGAATTTTAATTTTTTCGATGAGTTATGACCTTTTCGAAGGGTTGTGACTTTCCTGGAGGTTTTGACTTTTGTATATAACTAAACACAAGTAGTATTCGTACCCGTGCATTGTGCGAATTTTGTAAAAGTACTAATTTATATAATTTAAAATAAATATAAGATACATTAAAATTAATGATATAAATTATTAAGTTACTTACTTAGCACATTAAATTTTAAACTATTTTAATTTGATAAAAAAAATTAATACTTCATATGTTTAAATATTATTTTCCTACTATTTTTTAAAATCTAGTTAAAAGTAAAAACTATTATTTCCTTGTTAGCAAGTTTATAATTATAACTTTTCACTTAAAATAATAAATATCATAATATTAAAGGATAGTTTGCTATATTTTACATTTGATTAATTGAAAATAAAAAAATTCAAAAATGTTCCTTATGATATTAATAATGTTAAAGTCAAAATAGGAAAATGAATTAAATTAGCATGAGTAATAAATAAAAATTTATAGTATATTTAAAACAAACATGAACATAGAAATAAAAATCAATGCAATTAATTAAATATAAATAGTTATGCGATTGCTCCATTTTATACTTAAATCATTTTTAAAAGGAAAAATATTTGGATGACTGTCTTTTAATAAATAATTACGGATTTTAGCGATACTTTTTATTTATTACTTTTTATAGTAATATTATATTAAATCTGTAATATGTATTAAAAGTGAATTAAGTATGCAATATATATGTATTATAATTTTTTTTAAAAATTTTATTATGCTTGTTTGGTAAGAAGTTGATAATTTGTATTATAAGTGTATTAAAATGTGTGATAAATGTATTATCCATCAATAAAACTTATATTATATGTGAATAAAATTTGTCCTTTGTAATATGAATTAAAAGTGTATTATAAATATAGTAAAAGTGATCAAGAGAAAAAAAACAAGTTATTATTATTATAAAAGGTAAATATTTTTTATTTCCCCTTTTAAAAAGGAGTTGGGCTTAGTTCAATATGTACTGCAATATAAATTATATTACAAATTAAATAAATTAAAGGAAAATAATAAATTTAATGAACGATTCAGTTCTTTTTGAAAAGGTAGTTGAGTGATCCCACTCATTAATAATAATTATTTTTGATCACTTATTAATAATAAATTATTTCTTTTTTAATAAAACTCGTAGATACACCCAAAAATTATGTATGTATGATTGAAAATTCATTCTCTATTTTAAAAAGGAGATTAGAGAGTAAAATAGAGATAGATTGGAGATGGTCCTACTTGCTCTAGATCATCTCTTTCATTAATTTTTGGTGATATATTTCAGCTGATTTATTTTTTTATGTAATCTACCTTATTTTTAAAGAATTTTTGTGGTAAGAGTTATTTTATTTATTTATTTATTTATTATTTTATAATTTGAAAATGAATATGATAAATGAATTTGAAAAAGATTATCAGTTTAGTTTTTAGCGGTGTAGTTGGTTAAGTTCAAAATTTTCGGTGATGTATTGTTACATCTAGTTTTTCCTTTATTCATGTATATATATATATAGATAGATAGATAGATTGAAGAATGTTAGTTTAATGCACATTTTTTCTTTTGTTTCCGTTTTTATGATGTTTTAATGTCGGGTAAGTTTTTTTATTTATTTATTTTAACCATGCATGTGGGACTTGATTCTAATAAATATGATATAGAAAGAATATAAAATTATCAAGTTAATTTGCAATAACAACTTTTAAATAATAAATCAAAAGACTGTAAAATATTAGTTCACTCACACTATTACATATTCACGAATATTAAATTTAAAGAACTGCTAAATCAAAATATATGTAAATTACATGAAAGTAACTAACGTGTCACCTATTATTCAATCACAAATTAGAAAGAAAAAGAGTTGCATAGGGTAATTTTGTTACTTTTTTTATTCGTTTTGAAATTTGTTTTTTTTGTTGAAATAAATCTAAAAAGTTACAAAGAAAATAAAAAAAAAACAGGACTAAATATTCATTAAATATTTAATTATTTGAGATTTTATAAGTTTTACAAAATAATGCTAATTTGCCGTGTAATGAATATTAGATTAAATAGATAACCATCACTTAGGTATAAATAAGTTCTACAAAATAATGCTAATTTGCCGTGTAATGAATATTAGATTAAATAGATAACCATCACTTAGGTATAAAAATTATTAGAATTTTATTGTTTTTTTTTTAAAATGGACAGTAAATTTTTTAAATAAATATCAAAATTTACCATCATTATGATATAAAAAATATTAGAATTTGATTTTTTTAAAGAATAATTGTAAATAATTAAATAACTATAAAAAGATTATAAAATTTAAAATAAATATCAAAATTCGATTTTATTTACAATTAAAGGGGAAAAAGTAAAATTCAATTTACTGAGTTTGCAAATCAATCATAATTTATTTTATTCCGAATTTTATTTATAGGTGATCTAATTTTATTAAATTTTCCAAAATCAAATCTTTGCAGGATTGGGGATGTAATAAGAATTTTAAAAATATATTTAGCATTAAAAAATATGATAACTTTTGCAATGACCCCGATCCGAAAGGTCATTTTTTGATAATTTTGAATAGTTATTTAGCTATAGTTAATTAATTTATTTTTTTATGTGAGAAAAGGTTCGCCATGATAGATTGTGTTATAGTCAAATGACTTTCAATATAGATTGGGTTCGCTTGATAATCACTACTAATTTGTAGATCTTTCAAAATTTGATTTGAAAGTTCAGTTCTTATTAGTTAATCTTGATGGAATGACCTTAAGGAGGAACTCATTTAGCGAGATGAACACCGACTGGTAGGTCTTATTTTAGACTTTTGGTAATATCAGTCATTCTTCCTTCTTCTTCCTTATGTTTAAGGATAATCATGATTTTTAGTGGTGGATAATGTAATGACCCATACCCAAAAAATTATTTTTTGATAATTTTGAATGGTTATTTAGCTATAGTTAATTAATTTGCGGGAAATCTGTTTATTGTTAAAAATAATGGGCCAAATCATAAATATTAAATAAGTTAGTAGGGATTATCATTTTTAATATGTAATTAATTTAGAAAATAAAATAAAGAAAGAAACCGAAAATTTACATGTGTTGAGAGGCGATCGACGTGAGAATGAAAAAGTTTACTTTCAGGAAAAAGTTTACTAGCCTTTCTTTAATATGCTACAACTAGATTTGGAATGGAATATAAATTGTGTTGTTGTTATGTTAGTTTGGTTGACAAAATGAAAGTGGAAACTGTTAATGTTGAACCACACGTTTTGGGGGCTAGGTGAAGAAAATTAGTGATAGGCTAATGATTAGGCATTAATTGCCAATAAAAAAAATTGATGTATGCTCCAGTAGACGTGAAAATTATTAATTTTATGGGTTAGCCAACAACTTTGATTTTCTCTCTATTTTTCCTATAATTATCAAATTAATTTTGATTATACTAGTATATCTAATTGAATAATATGTGTATCATATTATATGAATATCGTTAGATTTGTGATGTTTGAAGAAATTGAACTTAATCATATACTTGAAATTTGGAGAATATTAAAAGAAGTTGACATGTTTTTGACATCAAGATTAGGAGATTGATTATAAATTTGAGTGAATTTTTTAGTCTAAGGCTAGACCTGTGGTATTATATATTTAAATAGATTGTATTGATATGAAAGTCAACCGAAGATGAAGGCTCAAGTTCTAGAGTCATTGCCCGACTATTTGAGGCAAGTTGATTTCTAAACTCTTGTTAAGTGCATCGAATTGTGTATTTCCTTGTGGTATATGGTTAGGAGTAATGAGAATTGGTGAAGGGTTGACTTTTCCATGTTGAATAATTCTAATGATGGAAAAAGGATAATAGAAAAATAATGTATTTAATTGTTGGTGTGCGATGCTTGAAATGATTTGAAAGACTTATTGCTTAATTGTTGATGTTGTATCACAGTTGTATTGTTGTGAATTGTGCCTTATTATGAAAATGATCAACTCGTCATTATTTGTGTAAAAATGTCATTTGTATTGGTTCTAAAACATTGTTGTGAAGAGTGTTATGTGATAAGAGAATGTGTCATTTCGAGGGACGTATCGCGCGTCGCGATGTATACTATGTTTCGAGGGAAGTATCACGTGCCACGATGGATGCATGAACAGATATGTTCCCATCGATCTCGGACTGTGAGACATTGAGTGTGTATCATTAGGTCGTACACGCATCACTATACTTGACATTGCATAATTATTGGTGAACTTGATCTTGTGTATTGTTGATGTTGTGACTGCCTTTCTATGGAATTTTTGACTGATGAATATTGAGTCTGTTGTTGAAGATATATAATTGTTAGAGTGTTGTTGTTGAGGATATGAAATTGTTATAATGTTGTTGTTGAAAATATGAAATTGTCGAAGTGTTGTTGTTGAGTTGTGTGCTTTGTAAATTGTGAACTGTTAGGTTGGGATGATTTTATGCAGGTTGTAGTTGTGGAGGTTAGGTTAGTGTGTTAAGGAGTACCTGCATTCTATTCCCTTAGCTTGTGTTTAGAAGTTTACTTGTTGAGTTTCGTGTGGTTTGGTACTCACCCGTTGCTTCTAATTTTTTTTGTAGGTTACGAGCCTAGATTTTGTGATACTTTTCATTCTTTTATTTTCTGAAGTTTCTTGGAGATTCGTGAGGTAGTTGTTTTTCATCTCACTAGACCTTCTTACTCCCATTTATGATCTTGTTCTATTTTACAAACAAGGTCATTTGAGACTTGTCGTTTTCTTTGAATAAATTGTAATACTTTAGATGCTTGTACACGTGATAACCAGATTTTTGGGGGTATTTTTGAGTTGATTATGAAATTTCCATATGTTAATGAAATGGTTTAGTGTTAGGCTGACTTATCTTGGTGGGATAAGACGAGTGCTATCACTTTCATTTTTGGGTCATGACAAATGGTATTAGAGCACCAGTTTCATAAGTCTCACGTGTGTACAAGACGAGTCTAAGTAGAGTCTCCAGGATTGTTACGGAGATGTGTGTACTTATTTTTGAGAGGCTATAGTGATTTTTAAGAAAAATCTCCACTTCTTGAATCTCTATCGTGCATCCTTTGTCCGCTCTAATTATTATTGCTTCATTTCATTCTTTCTCACTTAGAGTGAAAAGTCATGTGTGGTTCGTTAAGATAGAAGTTGGTGCATGGTGTATGGCTTCGAGGTTAGACCTGAAACTAAGGTAAACGTGAAAAATTTATAAAAAAGATGTGTGGTCATATTTGAAATGTTCAATTTTAAAATATTGAGTTAGGTAAGGGCTCGATGAATTTTTTTTAGGATATCTAAATGATGTGGTTGAATAATGGTTTGAAGGACTTCATGAATGTGTTATCCCTTTTAGGTTAGTTTCCGCAACTGAGAAATAGTACTTGTGTGGTATATGTAATATCTCTAGTGGTTCAATAATTGAAAATGAAATAATTAAAAGGGATGGCTAGATTATGGACATGTATCTTTACAAAATACATTTAGTAAAGTTATCATAACATGTATGAATTGTGTACTGGATGATGAGAATGATGTTGCGTCAATTGAGGTTTGAATCTCTACTAAAGTTTCATAGATTAATTTTATATCAAAGAAGGCCATGATACGAATACTATAATAGAATCGATGCTTACTTTTTTAGAGTTATGAAATGTGTTACTTCTGGTATTGACCTGATCTATAAAGGGGTGCATATCGCTTTGGACCAGAGACCGAACAGATTTTGTACTGGTATGTTAGTTACTTAATGGGGCAGAAATGTGTAGACTATTTGGGTACAATCTTCTCGATAGGTATGATGTGTTATAGTGGTGGACTTAACAGACATCACGATGTGGTACTAGTGGTATATGAAAATGGATACGTTGATGTCAAGTGAGATTACTAACTACTTAAAGAGTTATAAGTTGTATTATATGCTCGTATAATGAGATTCGATGTTGTATTCTCTTTTGAGAAACAAACTAGTTCGTTACTACAAACGCTTGGGTTAAGCATTATTTATAAGGAATATTTTAGTGATGGATGGTTGATATGCAATTAATGCGTTAAGTTAAAAACTGTATCTCATGGGTTCTAAATAAGGATCAGTGATTTCATCTTAAGGTCCAAGGGGAAAATGGATAGATACTAGAATAACAAGCTTATGGGTAAAGAAAGTCCCAAAGAGTATACTTGTGTGAAGATAATTGAAGATTTTAGTAAAAAGTGAATATAAAAGTGGGCTAGTTCTTTGGATTTATTGGTATAACTGAGTTTAAGGTGTCATCTTGATGAAAATTTTGACTTCGTGGTGATGATAAGAGCTAACTGAGCATGATGGTAATAAGAGTTCGTGATAGATTGTGATTGAGATACAACTACATAATAAGGATTGTTAGTTAAAACAAATTTTGTATTATAATGACGACTTGCGAGTATTTAAGGATGTGAGTTGATACTATTTGGTGAGTATCTTGATTGCATTGAAAGTTATAGAAGGTGTTGAGACACCACTTGAATAAAATTGAAAGGATCTTGAGTCATGAATTAAAAAAATTAGTGTAATGTAGTTTAGTCTTTGGAAAGAGGTGATCGAGAACAAAGATATTTACTTTGAGTGCAATGAAAAAAGATGTATCTTTAAATAGTAGAAAATTGAGTTCAGAGACGCGTAATTTCATCTATTTTTCTCTATTTATGATAACAGTGTCATAGGTTCATCATATTGATTAAAAAAACTATTGGATAAAATTTGAGAAAGGAGTATATAGACGTTCAACTCGAGTGTAATGATAAATTCTTTTGTAATTTTGAGTTTGATAATGAGTATGGTTCGATCTTTAAGGAAGTATATGATAAGGTCGATCGAGAGGCGATCAATGACAAGATAAAATACATGAATTCATAAGAATCATCAAAGTATGAGATAATGTTGATAGATAAGGGGGTCATGGGTCACATAGTTGGATTTAAAATTCAAGTTTTTTATGGTGAGTTTAGGTTTCTGGTTGTGTATTTTTTCAAGGTATGGATTGGTAAGATAAGAAACGGTCGATCCATTGAGTATGAAGCATTTGGAAGGACTCAAAAAAATAATTTGAGTAGTAAATCTGATTACTTTTGATTGTTAAACTTATGAGGGGTTTCACGCAATGTTTTGATTTAGAGAATAAGGTAAAATATTATGAGTTGTTGGTCGTAGGATAAGATTGGTAAGCGAGTCAACCAAAGGAACAAGAGTTTGGTGTATTGAAGAGTTCAAGATATTTAAAATTTTGTCACATAGAAAGACTTTAAGAAAGTAAAGGAATAAGACCTCTCGTATAAGCCCTTAGTTGGTAGTTTAAGGATTTATTGATTTTTTCCTATGAGGTTAGATATGATTGTGAGATGTGAACTAGTTCCGTACAGACTTACTAGGAAGTTATTATCGACTTTTCTAAAGATTAAGTTTTGGTTGGATGATAAACAACTATGTGTGGAAGATTTTATGTGGTTGTGCAGAGCTAAATTGTTCAAATTATGATAGGTAACTTATTGATGTTCAACGGTGTGGACCTATAGTTCTACATGGCTAATGAAGATTTTGATCGGATTAAAACTACTTTGTTTATCGGATGATGTAGACTGTTATGATGTGTTACATAGGAATTTGACGGTTAGTAGAGATTATGAGCTTATAATATATAGAATTATTTGGGTTACTAAGGATTTATTAAGAGTTGGTATGAGGTATATGATGGTTTGAATAGGTAGTTGAAAAATGGTATGTGAAAGTTCGCGCGAAGTTGACATTGGGTGTGATTCAATTATTTTACCTCAATGGAAAATTATTTTTTGATTTGAAATTAGTGCTATCAGTCTTGGATGTGACTTATATTTGTCACGTAATGCTTAAATGGAAAGAGAGAAATCCATATTTTGGAATTTAAGAGACTACAATGTGTTTGCTAAGAAGACTTTGATAGTAGTGACAATTTGAGATTAAGGTAAATGACTGGTGTAGTTATGATATTTTTTGGTATTAAGAGTGTTATCTTCAATGGAGTAATGTGAGGAGTATGTGGGGTTTGATTAATTGACTATATGTATGATTATAATGGGTATCAGACTAGTTGATTGTGGGTGGCTAAAATTCAAAGAGACGAAGTCATATGAATGGAAATGTTTGATATGGGTGTTATGAAGGGAGTATATTGTGTTATTCGATATTGATTCCATACATTCTTATATGATCCACCTACTTCATTTCGGATATGATTTGAAGTATAATTTGTTGTATATGCTCACATGTGTTTCTATATCTATGGGTGAATCCTTAGTGGTGGATCAGGTGTACTGATCCTGTGATGTCCTCTTGGTAGGATGGAATCCTTGAAAAACTCAATCATTTTAGTTCTAGCATATTTGGTGTTGCTTGGGATAGTTGAAGTATACTAGTGATTCTACACACACAACTTGCTTATGATAATTTGTAGAAGAGCTACCATGGATATTTACAGTCGTCTGAAATTCATAATATTTATTTAGTTGACGATGTCATATTCCGACTAGGTGTGATTGGATGTGGGGACCACTTGGTCTAGTTTTACTAATTTTTAGGTTTGACTATGGTCACAACTACTGATCTAGGATTTTGATAGTGTTGTTAAAGGTTCTGTATGTCTGGGTGTATCGTTCGTTGGGTGGATACTTGATCATTTCCTTCTTTGGGTTACATAAGTTTAATTTTCCCTTGATGACAACCCCATGTCTAAAAATCACATTTTTATAGCTTAATCTCGTGAAAAGTGTCATGACCGAGGAGCACCCCCTAGACGTAACCGACGTCTTCGTCCTCATAGAGGACTTGGACTAGCCCTTAGCATTCGTCATAACATATCATAGGTCGAAAATGCGGAAAATTAAAATTTTTTACATAGTGAATAATTATACTTAGACTTCTCACATATCATATATGGAGTTTACATAGACTCCTCGCTTATGAAGTTTACATAGACTTCTCGTTTAGGCAATATAACCAATTCATAAGAAATAGTCTAATAATACTGTCTCACATTAAATCATCTAATAGAGAATTATAATATTGGGCATAACCCTTACTTCAATACAATATGCCACATATAGGCTTACAACAATAGTCTCAAAAGATAAAGGAAGGAACAATTGTCTTTAGACATAAGCAACATCATAGCTAGAGTTAAAGAATGACAACATCCTCGGACTTGTGGACCTACCAATAACTTGGGAAATGTTCCAAGTCTTCCTTCAAAGTGGTCTTCCTATACTTCAAGGGCCCTAACCTACATTGTATGGGGAAAAGAGAAAAAATATAGGTTAGTACAAATCACATGTTCTAAGAATGAAAACATATGCAAGTAAAACCATTGAAATCATGCTTAAAGAGATATTTTGTTCAAAACCATGATAAGTCACTTTGAAAGCCTTTTATGCATATACAAGAGCATATACAAGTCAATAGACATAGCTTCATTAAGATGTATTCTTATCCAACACAAAACTAACATCATTAACTAAGTCATATCAACATTTATAGCAGCATCATATATATAGAGTTATACATGAATAGATTCATCATAAAGTCATAACAAAAATTAATGTACAAGAGTTCATAACATCAAATCATAACACAAGACCAACATCATTAACAAAGTCATATCAACATTTATAGCATCATCATAGAGCTATATGAACATGAATAGCTTCATCATAAAGTCATAACAAAAATGCATGTACAAGAGTTCATAACATAAAAGGATACAAGACCCTTACTCACAATTCCCTCCCAAGCCTACAAGTGCAATGCTCATGTGAAGCCTCATAACCCCACATAATGAAGTAAACTAGAAAAAAGACCATATGCAATGTCTACATTTCATATATATTCATATCATACATATTAATCATCATATATATCAACTTAGACCAATACCATGTTCATCAAAGAAACCAACATCATATAGGATCATCAACATGTAAAGTCAACATATGCATTTCATTCATATCATAAGTACATAAGAATAACCTCCTAGGACTCCCCTCAAGGTCAACTTGTGCATTGCATATGTAAAGTCTCATACCCTCACCTACACTAAATAGAACACCTTAAGTCACCCTAGTTAGTGTTCACTTTATTACTTACATTTATTCATTTTTCTTTCGGGAACAATCGCCATAACAGACAAAAGACCATGTGAGCTAAATATAGAATACGGTGTCATGAAACCCTACACCAAAATAAGGTGCTCTACTTGCCTAGGTAGAATCGAAACATAAACATAGCATTCTAGGTGGATCCACTAGCTAGTATTCCTATGGAGGCAACATAGTGAAGGAAATAGGAGATAAGCTAGAAATCCTCTTTATGCACAATTGCATTTTAGTCTCTATCTCATGAGAACCATTGTGAATTTACTTTCATTACAACCCATCATATAGTTAGATCATCACATCAAAGTCATATCATGATAAGGCACACAAGTGATTCATATTCACCCTTGTATCATCATACCCTTAACATGATCTCACAATTCAACATATTCATAGCATGCCATCATAATCATCTTATCATCATCTTTTTAATCTTCTCACATAATCATACTTCAATTGAATATCATCATCAAGAATAAACCATCATCATTGAAGTAAAGAACTCTTAATCTTAACAGTCGTACCAAATAGCCTCCAAAAGCTCCTTCAAGATCTTACCATCAATCCAACAATATTCATCCATTGTTATCACCGTATAATAGTAATCTATACAAGAACTAAGTCAATTGCATCATCACTAATCAAATCAACCTCAATTCATAACCTATGTTAGGGAAAAGGGTTCAATCATAGATTCTTCCATAGAACTATGTCAAGGACAAAGAACTACAACGATTAACCAATAAACAATCATAATCTATCAATATAAACCAAAGGAATTCAACATCAAATCAATTTGAAAGACAATTCACGAAATTGGATGAAAACCCATGCTTTTGACATCTTTGGAAACCAATTTTTTGAAGAGTCTCTTGGGGAAAGAGATCCCAAGATTGAATAGCTTCCATAACTTAGGATTCCTTGAAGATTGATGGTGAAAAACGTGAGTCTTGTAGCCATAGAGAAGCTTGAACCTTGGTCTTCGATGGTGGGTCTTGGAATAGAGAGAGAAAGTAGAGAGAAGTTGGAGAGAATTGGTTTGGGAATAATTAGGTGTTAAGTTAGTTTATGACTTAGGGTAGTTTATATAGTACTTAACTAACTTAATTAACCACCCCTTAACCCTTAATTAATCATTTAACTAATTAACCAACTAACCTACTTAATTACAAAACTTGGCAGTGAACTCGAGTGCCAATCGACGAAGGCCCGTCTACGATCCGTAGACAAATCAACGACCACGTGCTAGAACTCCGTTGTTTGATTCATAGAGTGGGTATTTGGATACATTTTACAAAATGGCTAATTCTTCACCAACAACCACCATTGACTGGCCGTTGACTAATCGACGACTCGTCGATTGGTTCCGTCCTTAGCCACTGTCAAATGACAATTTTGGGATCAAATGTTAGGGTCCTCTCCAAGGACCACCAGGAGAATCGTACCCAGACTTTTTGATCCTAAGAACACTCTTATACATGTTTAACACCTTTTTACCAAATTTGACTAAATTCTGACTCTTAAAACCCCTTGAAACATACTAAGGCACATTAGCTCACATTTCACAATTCTCCCGACGTCATGGTAGTTTCTTGACGTTTTGATTCTAACACTTCCTAATTAGTTTCAATACATTAGTTTAGATTTATAAACAATATTTTAGAACTTAGTTCATCATGTGAGACTCTAGACTATGTCATGGACTTTCAGAGTGTTACAAAAAGATTGTGTTGTGAAAAGAAATCTTTGATAAGCTCTGTGATGATTTGTAAATTATGAGTGTGTGGTGGTTGATTAAATTTCACTTTTGATTTTAGTTGGTATCAGTTCAGAATGCTATTTTTGTTATATGAGAAAAGATTCGTCATGATGTTGTTTTATAGTCTAATGACTTTCAGTTTAGCTTGGGTTCATGAGTTAGTCTGTGGTTTGATAATCACTCCTGATTGGTAGATCTTCCAAAGTTTGATTTGACAATTCAGTTCTTATTAGTTGATCTTGATGGAATGACCTTAAGGAGGAGCTTATTTAGCGAGATGAACACTGACCGGTAGATCCTATCTTAGACTTTTGGTAACATCAGTTATCCTTCCTTCTTCTTCCTTATGTTTGAGGACGGACATGATTTTTAGTGGTGGATAATGTAATGACCCGGATCCAAAAGGTCATTTTCTAATAATTTTGAATAGTTATTTAGCTATAGTTATCTAATTTGCGGGCATTTTGTTTATTGTTAAAAATAATTGGCCAAACTGTAAATATTAAATCTGTTAGTAAGAATTATCATTTTTAATATATAATTAATTTAGAAAATAAAATAAAGAATGAAATCGAAAATTTACCTCTTTTGAGAGGGGACCGACGTGAGAATGGCAAATTTCACTTTCAGGTAAAAATTTACTAGACTGTCTTTAATATTCTACAATTAGATTTGGAATGAAATATAAATTGTGTTGTTGTTATGTTAGTTTGGTTGACAGAATGAAAGTGGAAATTGTTAATGTTGAACCACATGTTTTGGGGGCTAGGTGAAGAAAATTAGTGATAGGCTAATGATTAGGCATTAATTGTTGATGTTGTACCACAGTTGTATTGTTGTGAATTGTTCCTTATTATGAAAATGATCATCTCTTTATTATTTATGTGAACATGTCATTTGTATTGGTTTTGAGGCGTGGTTGTGAAAAGTGTTATGTGATAAGAGGATGTACCATTTCGATGGACGTATCGTGCACCATGATGGATGCATGAACATATATGTTCCCTATGAGTCCCGGACTATTAGACAACGGGAGTGTATCGTTAGGTCAGACATGCATCACTATGCTTGACATTGCATTGCAATTCTTTATTATTGGTGAACTTGATCTTTTGATTGCCTTTCCGTGGAACTTGTGACTGATGAATATTGAGTCTGTTGTTGAAGATATGTAATTGTTAGAGTGTTGTTGTTCAGGATATGAAATTGTTAGAGTGTTGTTGTTGAAAATATGAAATTGTTAAAGTGTTGTTGAGTTGTGTGCTTTGTAAATTGTGAACTGTTAGGTAGGGCTACTTTTGTGCATGTTGTAGTTGTGGAGGTTCGGTTGGTGTGTTAAGGAGTAACCGTAGTCTATTCCCTTAGCTTGTGTTTAGAATTTTACTTGTTCAGTTTCGTGTGGTTTGGTACTCACCCCTTGCTTCTAATTCTTTTTGTAGGTTACGAACTTGGATTTGTGATACTTTCCATTCTCTTATTTTCTGAGGATTCTTGGAGAATTGTGAGATAGTTGTTTGTCATCTCACCAGATCTTTTTACTCCTATTTATGATCTTGTTCTATTCTAGAAAGAAGGTCATTTGAGACTTGAGTTTTTCTTTGAATCAATTGTAATACTTTAGAGGCCTGTACACGTGACAACTCGACTTTTGAGAGTATTTTTGTGTTAATTATGAAGTTTCGCATTTTATTGTAATGGTTGAGTTTTTGGCTGACTTGTTTTGACGAGATAAGACGAGTGCCATCACGTTCATTTTTGAGTTGTGACAACTTCCTACATAAATAAAATAAACGGGCTTATTAAAATTTTAAATCTTTAAAAAGTAGTGTAAATAATATGTATTTATTTTGCTATAAATAAGAAGAAGTTCTGAAATATAGTTGAAATATTTTGCGTTAAAATATGATACATGCTTATTAGATATTTTTTGCTATAAAAAAGGAGTTTATATATTTATTTTGAAAAAGTAGTTCTTGTTATGAAACTATAGAATAAGAAGAAGAAAATAGAGAGAATAGAAGACTTATTATTTCTCTTGAGGGATGATTTTACAATGAAGAGGAGCCCTCTATTTATAGGGGAAATCTAACTTGGTCCCCAAGTAGGACTCTTAACCATATCCTAAAAGGACTCCACATGATAGACATTCACTATAATACAAATACTTTATAACACTCCCCCTGAATGTCAAATTCATAGATGATGTGCCTCGTCAAAAACCTTACTAAAAAAAAACTTTAAGAAAAGAAAAACTTTAGTAAAGGAAAAGAGTACACATATCTATTAATACACATCTATGCTGCCTCATTAAAAACCTTACAAGGAAAACCCAGTGGGACAAAACCTCGTAAGGGAAAAAGATTACATCGCGTATTAACTCCCCTTCATAAGAACATCAATCCAGAGATTTGAATCTTCGCATTCCAAGATTGTGCACCATCTTCTTGAAAGTTGCAGTTGGTAGAGACTTGGTGAATAGATCAGTCACATTGTCACTTGAACGAATCTGTTGCACATTTATATCACCATTCTTTTGAAGTTCATGTGTATAGAAAAGCTTTGGTTAAATGTGCTTTGTTTTATATCCTTTTATGAATCCTCCCTTAAGTTGTGCATGCTGCATTATCTTCATATAAAGTGGTGGGTACTTTATCACACTTCAAACCACATTTCTCTCGAATGAGATGTATCATAGAACTTAACCACACACATTCTCTACTTGCTTCATGAATAGCTATTATTTCAGCATGATTAGATGAAGTGGCTACGATGGACTGATTTGTAGATCTACAAGATATGGCAGTCCCCCCACATATAAACACATAGCCTATTTGGAATTGAGCTCTGTGTGGATCAGATAAATATCCTACATCAGCATAACCAACAAGATTGGGGCTACAATTATTAGAATAAAACAAGCCCATATCAGTTGTCCCTTTAAGATATCGCAAAATGTGTTTGATCCCATTCCAATGTCTCCTAGTAGAAGTAGAATTATATCTTGCTAACAAATTAATAGCAAAAGCTATATCAGGCCTTGTAGTATTATCAAGATACATTAGTGCACCAATTGCACTAAGATATGGTACTTCAGAACCAAAAATTTCCTCATCCTTTTATTGAGGTCGGGATGGATCCTTATTCACATCAAGTGAACGAACAACCATCGGAGTACTTAATGGATGCGCTTCATCCATACAAAATCTTTTCAACACTTTTTCTGTGTAGGAAGATTGATGAACAAAAATACGATTTGTCAAATGCTCAATTTGCAAACCATGACATAATTTTGTCCTTCCCAGATCTTTCATCTTAAATTCGTTCTTTAGATAATAAATTGTCTTTTGAAGCTCTATTGGAGTTCCAATAAGATTTATGCCATCAACATAAACAGCAAGTACAATAAATTTTGATATTGTTTTCCTTATAAATACACATGGAAAAATTGTATCATTTGTATAACCTTCCTTAATTAAATACTCACTAAGATGGATATACCACATGCGACCAGATTGCTTCAAATCATATAATGATCTTTGCAATTTAATTGAATACATTTTTTAAAATTTTGAATTACATCATTTAGGCATCGCAAATCCTTCAAGAATTTTCATGTATATCTCATTATCAAGTGATCCATAAAGGTAGGCTGTAACCATATCCATCAAATGCATTTCAAGGTGTTCATGGACTGTGAAACTAATGAGATAACGCAATGTTATTGCATCAATAACGGGTGAGTATGTCTCTTCATAATTGACACCAGGCCTTTGAGAAAATCCTTGTACCACAAGGAGTACTCTATACCTTTATATTTCATTTTTCTCATTTCTTTTTCGTACAAATTCATTTGCAACCAACAGGTTTAATACCATTAGGTGTTTGAACTATAGGTCTAAAAACTTCACGCTTGGCAAGTGAATTCAACTCTGATTGAATTTCTTCTTGCCATTTTGGCCAATAATTTCTTTATCGACATTCTATAACAGATTGAGGTTCAAGATCCTCATTATTTTGCATGATATTTGTTTCAACATTATATGAAAAGACATAATCAATCACTATTTCTTATCGATTCAGATTAATTTCAACATCTCTTAAATTTATGCATAGTTCATTATTTCCTTGAGTTTCAAGTTCATTGATTCTTTCATGAATATCAGAATTATTCAAATTTTGAACTTCCATATGAGATTCTTTCATAGTGTCATCTTGACATTTAATCTTTTGTTTCCTAGGATTTTGATCCTTATAACCCAAGTCTTCCACGCTTTAGGTGTTCTTTTGACTCATTAGCTATGACACTCGTGGATGGTCCTATAACGACATCAATTTGAATTGGGACATTCTCTGCAGGAATATGTGATTTAGTAATTCTTTTCAAATCAGTAAATGCGTCTGGCATTTGATTTGCAATTTTCTGCAGATGAATATTCTTTTGTACTTCTTGCTCACAAGTAGAAGAATATGGATCAAGAAGAGACAATGATAAATTTTTCCACAAAATTTCTCATTTTATTTCACTATTCTCTCCCCGTAATTTTGGGAAAACTATCTCATCAAACCGACAATCTGCAGATCGAGCAGTAAACATGTCTCCAGTCAATGGTTCAAGATAGCGAATAATGGAGGATGAAAACCCAACATATATTTCTAACCTTCTTTGAGGGCCCATCTTAGTGCGGTTTGGTGGTGCCACAGGCACATGTACAACACATCCAAAAATTCTTAGATGGGATATATTAGGCTCTTGACCCATAACCAACTGCAATGGAGAAATCTTATGATAATTTGTCGGTCTCAGACGAATAAGTGTTGCAGCATGCAAAATTGCATGTCCCCATACAGAGGTGGGCAACCTAGTTTTCATAAGCAATGGTCTTGCTATTAATTGCAAACGTTTAATTAATGACTCAGCGAGACCATTCTGAGTATGAACATAAGCAACAGAGTGTTCAACTCTTATCCCAATTGCTAAACAATAATTATTAAATGATAAGGATGAAAAATCTGCAACATTATCAACACGAATGGACTTAATCTGATTATCAGGAAAGTGTGCCCTTAACCTTATTATTTGTGACAATAATTTTGTAAATGCCAAGTTACGAGATGACAATAGGCACACATAAGACCATCTAGAAGAAGCATCTATTAGAACCATAAAGTATCTAAATGACCCACCAGGTGGGTGAATAGGTCCATAAATATCCCCATGTATATGTTCCAAGAACGCAAGGGACTCAATCTCAACTTTCGTTGGTGATGGTCTCACAATTAACTTGCCTTGATAACAAGCAGTACAAGAAAATTCACCATTTAAAAGAACTTTTAGGTCCTTTAATGGATGTCCATTCGAATTTTCTATAATTCGTCTCATCATTATTGACCCAGGATGTCCTAGACGATCATGCCAAAGACAAATGTATTGAAATCATTAAACTTCTTATTTACTATAAAATGTGTCTCAATTGCACTAACTTTTGTCCAATACAAGCCAGAAGATAATGCATGAAACTTTTCTATAACACATGTCTACCCAAAGACATTTTTGGTAATACCAAGATATTAAAGATTTATTTCATCCATTGATTGGATATGATAACCATTTTCACGGATATCTATAAAACTCAACAAGTTTCTCTTAGATTTTGGAGAAAACATAGCATTATTAATGATGAGTTTAGTTCCCTTGGGCAAAATTACAATGGCTCTTCCAAAGCCCTCAATCATATTAGTATTACTGAAAATTGTAGTAACATTTATTTTGTCCATACTTAAATGAGAAAATATTTCTTATTTTTGAATATCGTATGTGTTGTACCAGAATCAATCAAGCAAATGTCTTCATATTTCCATAATTTGTTTTTAGAATTATCCATATCTTCACATGAATGACATACACAAAATAAATATACATTAAATATTAGTGTTGTCAAAAGGGTACAATATATTCAATGTAATAAATTAATAATTAAATATTATAAGTTGAGCCTTAATTTATTGTTTCCTCTAAGTCAATAACGAGTTGTTAGGGAAAAAATCATTATTTAATCCTAATTAATAACATATTGCATGTTTTTAACATTAGATCAAGTTAAAGACCTAATATAATACAAACACACGATAAATCCTAGTTAATAATAGACTGCATATTTTTAACATTAGATCAACTTAAAGACCTAATATAATACAAAAACGTGTTACAGTTTAGTATTTGACTAACACTATCATATTAGAATCATATAAATAAATCAATGAAAAATATATATTATCTAATTAAGAAGGAACAAACTAATGAAATACAAAAATATGACTAAACTAATTTTGAAATATTAATACTCATGTAAACCACTATCATTGCATGAAATTTATTAATAACTTCTACCAAAATAAATAAATAAATAAAAGTAAAAATTTAAAAAAAAATCACTCTTCCATGTTCACAGAACCACCACCAATTAAGTGATCTATCTCTCCTTCAGGATGTGCGAAGAAATCTGCTACATCCAAGTGCATGATGTCAACTTGATTTTCAGAGATAAAATTTGCCTCAGGATTTTTCTCTTTCTTCTTTAGAGATTCTTGATAAAGCTCAACCAAGTGTTTGGGAGTACGACAATCACGTGCATAATGACCTCTTCCACCACATCGAAAACAACCTTCCCTAGTTACTTTACGTTTCTCATCCTTTCTTTTTTCCTTTTGATTGTGATTTTTATTTGATGAATGATTAACACCAGGAAAAGAATTACGTTCTTGACCATAATCACGAGCACGTCCACGACCACATCCACGACCACGATTAGGGCCGCGATCTTTTCCACGCCTAGCATGGTGAGTGTACGTCTCATTCACTTCAGGAAGTGGTTCAGATCCAGTAGGCCGATTCTAATGATTTTTCAATAATAAATCATTAGTTTGCTCAGCCACAAGAAGATGAGAAATTAGTTCAGAATACTTTTTGAAACCTTTCTCTCGATATTGTTGTTGCAAGAGCACATTCGAGGCATGGAAAGTGGAGAACGTCTTTTCCATCATATCAATCTCACTAACCGTTTCTCCACATAATTTCAACTGAGAAGTGATTCTGAACATGGCAGAATTATACTCATGTATAGACTTAAAGTCTTGTAGCCTTAGATGCATCCAATCATATCGTGCCTTTGGATGTATGACCATCTTCAAGTGGTCAAATCTTTCTTTTAGGTTTTTCCACAAAATAAGTGGATCCTTAACTGTCAGATATTCGATTTTCAGAATCTCGTCAAGATGATGATACAAGAATATCATTGCTCGTGCATAGTTTTGATTTGATGCCTTATTTTCTTCTTTTAAGGTGTCTCCAAGACCCATTGAATCAAGGTGGATTTCAGTATCCAACACCCATGAGAGGTAGTTCTTGCCCGAACTTTGAAGGGCAGTGAACTCTAGTTTTGTAAGATTGACCGTTAAAATTAAAAACAAAAGAATAAATAATACCTTTATTAATTCTTCAAATCTAATCTTCATTTTTGAGAAAGTAGAGTCTTGTGCTGATAACGTGTTACGAAACTATAGAATAAGAAAAAGAAAATAGAGAGAATAGAAGACTTATTATTTCTCTTGAGGGATGATTTTACAATGAAGAGGAGCCCTCTATTTATAGGGGAAATCTAACTTGGTCCTCAAGTAGGACTCTTAACCATATCCTAAAAGGACTCCACATGATAGACATTCACTATAATACAAATACTTTATAACAGTTCTACTATAATTGCTTATTTTAAATTCACATTAATTTAAGTTAATATTTTTTTAATATTTTAAAATTTTGTATATTAATTATATACAGATTTATAGTTACATCACCCTTTTTTAAAAATTATTTTCATTTAATTGTAAAAATTTCTTTAACATCAATTTTATTAGAGCATAGTAATTTATTATTATTACATGTAATTAATTTTTACATTTAAAATAGTACGCTAATAGAAGTATTACTAGTATTTAAAAACTCTATTTTTGTAGTACTAATATGTAATCACAATAAAAATAACTAAAGTTATATATAAGATATATTCTGATTTGTGAGAAGAGAAAAGGCACTAAAATCTTAAAATCGATACAATTTAATATCTTAACGCTCTTGAAACAAATTAATGCACTCAAAATATCATGTGTTGCTAAACGCATATCAAATCCACCATTCAAATCATACTAAGATATATGTATGAAGTTGTGATATTGAAAATAAAATCACAACAAATGTGACGTGAATAAGTCACATAAATCCAATAACATAAGATCGAGAAATACATAAATGAAGAGTAAATATCAGTTAAATGATGAGAAACATTGCCACAAGCCAAATATGGACGTGATGACACTCATTATATCCCATCAAGACAAGTAAGTCTAAAATTCAACAATTACGATAATATGTGGAAATTTATAATCAACTTAAAATTACCCCCACAACATGGTTATCACGTGTACAAGTCTCTAAAATATTATAATTAATTCAAAAGAAAAATACAAGTTTCAAATGACATTGTTTCTAGAATAAAACAAGATAATAAATAGGAGTAAGCTGAGATGACAAACAACTACCTCACAAATCTCCACAGGAAGCCTCAGAAAAGAAGATAATAGAAAGTACACTAAGATCCGAACTCATAACCTACAAAAATGTACGAGCAAGGGGTGAGTATCAAATCACACGGTGCTCAACAAGTAAACTTCTAAACACAAGCTAATGGGATAAAATATATGTACTCCTTACACCCCAACCGAACCTCCACAACTACAACCTGCATAAAACCAGTTCAACCTAACCGTTCACAATTTACACAAACACAACTTAACAACAACACTCTAAAAATTACATATCCTCAACAACAATCTCAATATTCATCAATCACAAGTTCCACAGAAAGGTACTCACAAGATCAGCAAAACACAATATCAAACTCACTAATGATAAAGATGTGCAATGCAATGGAATGCAATGTCAAGTATAGTGATATATGTCTGACCTAGTGACACATACCCGTTGTCTCTCAGTCTAGGACCCAAGGGGACATATCTTTCCATGCATCAGTCGCGACGTGTGACACGATCCTTGATAATAGTATTAATCGCAATGCGAGACACGTCCCTCGATATATAGTATCCGTCGTGTCATGCAACATGTCCCTCGAAATAGAGTATCTTTCATGATGTGCGACACGTCCCTCGAAATATAGAATTTGTCGTGGTGCGCGACACGTCCTTCGAAATGACACATCCTCTTTAATTTCTTATTCTTTCTCAATTCACATAACAATTGTCACAACCATATTTCATAACAATGCAAAAGACATGTTCACATAAATAATGAGGAGATAACCATTTCATAACATTGCAAAATTCACAACAACACAATCCTGACACAACATCAACAATGAATCAACAAGATTTTCAAAATCATTCTCAATACATCACACACCAATAATTGATCACATAGCCTTTTACAATTTTTTTTTCATCATTAGAATTATTCAATATGGAAAATCTATCAATCACCAAGTCCCATTACTCTCTAACACATATCAAAAGGAAATACACGATTTTACACACTTAACAATGGTTTAGAAATCTACTTTCCTCAAATAATCGAACAATCACTTCGGGACTTGAGCCTTTCCTTTTCTTTATGCCTCCAAATCAATGCAATCTATTCAAAATTATTCATATGAATACAAATCTAATGACACCCATATTACTATATTTAGTTTTGTCTCAATAATTGAATGAAAAAGTCATTTCGAGCTTATAAAAGCTACTAAAAAGGTTAACATAAAAATAATGGTTAAAATTCATAAAATGACTAAGAGTTTTGTTACATTATCCACCAATAAAAATAATATTCGTTCTCGAACATAAAGAAGGAGAACTAAGAATAATTGACATTAACAAAAGCCTGAGGTATGATTTTTCAAAGTCGTGTGCATCTCTCCAAGTGATCAACTCATCTTTAGGAACATTCCATCAAGATCAACTACCAAGAACTGAACTTTTGAATCCAAATTTGACAGACTTACAAATCATGATTGATTACCAAGACACGGACTAACCCATAAACCCAATATAAATTGAAGCTTATTTAATTTGACCATAACACAATCATCCCGACGAATATTTTTTCACATAACCTAGACAACATTGTAAATCGATACTGACTATAACCAGAAGTGAACTTTAATCAACCACCACACACAATCATAATTCACAAACCATCACAGATTTTATCAAAATTTTCTTTTCACAACACAATCTTTTCACGAGTTTAAGTTATAAAAATATGATCTTTAGACATTAGGTACACATAGAGGGAGAATTCAACTTATCTTACTCAAAGAAGAACAAGATAAAGTAACAACCAAACAAGTGTACACCCAAGTATACTAAACCTCTATAAATATTATCGAAAATGATAGATCAGTAGTTATGATTGTAGACAACACTTAAGAACAACAGAACTATACCTAATTATCCCCATATTCAACAACACATAGATGGAACGTGATCTCAACGACTAGATGATTATTAAAATTGTCTATCAACTGTAAATATCCATAATAGCTCTTCTATAAATTCTCATAAGAAAGGTGGCCCATATAGAACCAGTGAAATACTTCAACTACTCCAAGACAATAACAAATATGTCATATCTAAAATAATTAAATTTTCCCAAGCATCTTATCCTTTCAAGAGGATATCGGACGATCGATAAACCCGATCCTCCACTAGGGATCCACCCACAGAGGTAAAAATATGTGTGGGCATAGGTAGTGAATCACACACAAAGGTGAAAATATGAGTGGACGTAGGTATTCAAATAATGTCCAAAACAAAGAAGGTGACAACATAAGAATATTTGGAAGCAAGTTCGAATAACACAAGATACTTCTTCCCTAGTTCCCATATAAATATAAAATTTATTCAGATTTTGTCTCTCAATTTTTATCCACCCACAATCAACTAGTATGATCCCCATCACAATATTACAAATACTCTATTCATCAAACCCCACATACTTCTCAGTAATCCATTGAAGCTAATACTCTTATTACTAACAAACATCATTAACTATACCAATCATTTACCTTACTCTCAAAATGTCACTAGTATCAAGTCTTCTTAGCAAAACACATTGTAGCCTCTAAACATTTCAAAATATGACTCTCTCTTTTTTCATTTAAGAAGTACATGATAGATATGAGTCACACGTAAGACTGATAAAACTAACTTCAAATCTAAAATACTTTCCTATCGAGGTACAACAATTGAATCAAACCCAATGTCAACTTCACGCGAACTTTCGCATACCATTTTTCAATTACCATTCATACCATCATGTACTTCATGCCAAAACTCAAAGAAATTCGTGGTCACTCCAATAATTTTGTACACTATAAGGTCATAATCTCTACTCACCATCAAATGCCTATGTATCTCATCATAAAAATTTATGTTGTCTCATAAAAATAATAGTTTCAATCCCCTCAAAATCCTCAATAACCCTGTAAAACCGTAGATCCATACTGTTGCATATCCATAAGTAATCTATCATAATATGAATAATTTAGCCCCCATAATAACACATAATCTTACACACCTCGCTATTTTTCAACCAAATCAAAACCTAATCTTCATAGAAATTGCTCAGAAATTCCTAATAAGTCTATACCAACCAATTTACAACCATAATCATATTAGAACTTATATATGAAAATCAATACATCCTTCAACTTCGAACCACTAGTCTAAATGAGAGGCCTTTTCACTTCACATCCCTTAAATTCTTCCCATGATGCAAATTGTAAGTACCTGAACTCTTTAGTATACCAGACTCTTTTTCCTTTCGCTGAATTTCTTACCAATCTTATCCTTTGGCCAATAAACCCATGATATTTCTACCTTATTCTCTAACCCAAAATATTACGTGAAACCCCCTAGTATAACAATCAAAAGTAACCAAATTTACTACTCAAATTTTAAGTCCTCTAAATGTTTCATACTCAATGCGATCGATCATTTCTTACCTTACCAATCCATACCTTGACAAAACACACTACAAAAAACCTAAACTCGCCATGAAAATTGAATTTTGAATCCAGTTGTTTAATATAGTCCCTTTATCTTTCAACATTAACTCATACCTTAAAGATGTTTATGAATTCATGTATCTTAACTTATCATCGATCGCCTCTCCATAGACCTTAATCATTCTTTCGCTAAAAATTCAATTATACTCATTACCAAACTCAAAATCACAAGAAAAGATTTATCATCACACTCGAGTTTAACGTTTGTACACTCCTTTTTCAAATTTTGTCAAATATTTTTTAATCAATATGATGAACCCGTGACACTGTTATCATAGGTAGAGCAAAATAGATGAAACCATGCGTCTCAGAACTCAATTTTCTTCTCTATGAAGTTACATTTTTTTCCTTGTACTCAAAGTAAATATCTTTATTTTTGATCTCCTCTTTCCAAAGACTAAGTTATATTACACTAATTCTTTCTCTTAGGACTCTAACTTATTTCAATTTTATTCAAGTGGTGTCTCAGCACCTCCTATAACTTCCCATGCAATCAATCTACTAACCAAATAGTATCAAAGCAGGACCTCAAATAATCGCAAGTCATCATTACCATACAAAATTAATTTAACCAACAATCATTATTATATAGTTGCACCTCAATCATAATCCATCACGAACTCTTATTACCATCATGCTCAATTATCTCTTGTCATCACCACGGAGTAAAGCTTTTCATCAATATGACACCTTAAGCCCAGTTATACAATTCGAATTCAAAGAACTAACTCAATTTTATACGGACTTTGTTACTAAAATTCTCAATTACATTTGAACATATATACTCGCTGGGACTTTCTTTACCCATAAACTTGTCATTTCGATACTGATCCACTCTTGTAAACATTATAATGAAATCACCAATCCTCAATTAGAACCATCGCACTACACTTCAGAATCTAAACGTATTATATTGTATCAAAGATCCACCATTATAACCTTTCTTATAAGCAAAGCTTAACCTAAGGGCGCATAACAACAAACTAGTTTGCTTCTCAAATATGAATGCAACATTGAATCTCATTATACAAGTTGGTAATACAAACGATAACCCTTAAGTAGGTAGTATTCACATTTAAAATTTTTTGTATTTATTTCAACATACAACTAGTATCAGACCGTGAAAGTCCATTAGATCAATCGCTAGAACACCTCATACCTATTGAAAAGATCTTACCTAAATAGCCCACACATTTCTATCCATTGAGTAGTTGTAAAACATTATCAAATATGCTGGGTCTCTCATCCATAGAGATATGCATTCTTTCGTAAATTGGGCCGACGACAAAAGTAACACACCCCATAACTCTAACCAAGTAGGCATCATTAGCTTAACATCATTCTCATCATTCGCTAAGAAACCCATATATTTTTATGACAACTGTTCTAATTGTAGGTTCAAACGTCAGACTGTTCATTATGCAGTCATACCTTTAATCATTCCATTTTCACTTATCGACTCACTCTGAATATCATATATACCACACAAGTGTTGTTCTCTCCGTCGGATAGCTAACACAAAATAGATAAGGGATTAACGAAGTCTCTCAAACCACTGTTCAACCTCATAATTTATATAACCTCATAGTGCTTCATCAAGCCATCACCCTACATAACCCCTCTGAATCACTCAACATTCCGAGTCTAACCAAATATTTTTTTTCATAAGTATATTACTTTCAATCAAATTTGACCTCCAAGTCATACACAACACTAACTACTCGCATGAAAGAACCACGCACGAGTCATAAATATAATAGGGAGAGTGAATGGAATAAAATAATAAGCCAGAACAATAAAAGATGCACGATAGAGATTCAAAAAGTGAAGATTTTTCCTAAAAGTCACTATAGCCTCTCAAAGATAAGTATAGATGTCTCCGTACCAACCCTTGAGACTCTACTTAGACTCAACTTTTATACACGTGAGACCTATGAACCTGGGGCTCTGATACCATTTTGTCACGATTTAAAAACGGAGGTGGTGACACTCGTCTTATCCCACCAATACAAGTTAGTCTAGAACCCAATAATTATGATAAAATGTGGAAATTTATAATACACTTAAAATTACCCCCATAAATAGGAGTAAGCTGAGATGACAAAAAACTATCTCACGAATCTCCACAAGAAGCTTCGAAAAAAGAAGATAATAAAAAGTACACGAAGATCTGAGCTAATAACCTATAAAAATTAGGAGCAAGGGGTGAGTACCAAACCACACAGTATTGAACAAATAGACTTCTAAACACAAGCTAAGAGGATAGCATATGGGTACTCCTTACACCCCAATCGAACTTACACAACTACAACCTGCATAAAACCATCCTAACCTAACACTTCACAATTTACTCAACACAAAACTCAACAAGAATACTCAAAATCAACAATAAACTCAATATTTATCAATCATAAGTTCCACATAAAGGCACTCACAAGATCAGCAAAACACAATATCAAGCTCACTAATGATAAAGATGTGCAATGCAATGGAATGCATTGTCAAGTATAGTATTCATGTATGACTAGAGCCATCAATATAGGCTAGGCCCATTGGGCCGGCCTGGCCTTACCCGAAATTTAATAGGGGTGGGCTAAGATTTTTGGAGCCCATTTAAGAAAAGGGCTTTTTAGCCCTGCCTGAGTAAGCCTGCTTATTTGAGGGGATTGAGAAATATTGGTAGGGTCAGCCCGTGGGACAATAAAAATTAACTAAAAATATAATATAATATTAAATTTGAAAATTAAAGAGAGTCCAAACTCAAAACAATTAGGTTAATATTTCTATTTAGATATTTATACTTGTACTTTAAAAAAAGCTTAATAAATATTATAAAAATAATTTTATTTGTGGATTTGATTAACAAGTCGTAACATTAACATCATGCAATATTGTTTTTTTGATATTTATGACAATATTTTTAAATTATAATTTATAATTTAATTTAATAATTATAATTTTTTTTTATAATTTTTAAAAAAATGGGCTGGCCCGGCAAGCCTGTAGCCCACGAAGTTGTGGGTTGGACGGACTATTTTCTAGACCACACCAAAAATGGGCTAGTCCGACCTGGCTTGTAAAATGTCAAAGCCTGTATGGGTTAGCCCGAATGGGGTGGGCCAGTCCATATTGACAGCTCTATGTATGACCTAGTGATACACACCCGATGTCTCTCAGTTAGGGACCCATAAAGACATATCTGTCCATGCATCTGTCGCGGCATATGACAAGACCCTCGATAATAATATCCATCGCAGAAAGTGATACATCTATCGATATATAGTATCTGTCGCGCGTACGATACATTCCTTTAAATATAGTATCCATCGCGGCGTGCAACATGTTTCCTAGAAATAGTACATCCTTTTTAATTTTTTACTCTTTCTTAATTCACATAACACTTGTCACAACCATGTTTCAGAACAATGCAAATGACATGTACACATAAATAATGAGGAGGTGATAATTTTCATAACATTGCACAATTCACAACTACACAATTGTGATACAACATCAAAAATGAATCAGCAATCCTTTCAAAACTATTCTCACTACATCACACTGTTGTAAATGATAAGGTTTCTGCTAAGGTGGACGTACAAACGAGTAGGGATATTTTGGGAAGAGGCCAAAGGATCAAAATTCCAAATGCTAGGTTGGCTGAATATGATTGGAATCATGGTTAAAAGTTGGTGGTATTAGAGTTAGAAAAAAGTAAGAAAAAAGGACAAGGGAAATTAGTTATAAGAGCATAGTAGTGGGACGTGAGAGGGAAGCATGATATTGATGCATTCTCTGTTATTCTCTCATCTCCATTCCTATTTTCTAATCTCTCATCCCCTCTTCTAGATCTATATTTTCTTTTGCCGTAATTTTCCCTTTTCAGTTGTCATTTCCTTGTTATTGTTCTATTGAAATCAAATTATTTATTGTGTTAAAATATGCTTCGCTCCATTTGGTGCTTTCATTGCTTTGAACTATGGAGTATACTCGTCACAAAGTGTTGGAAGATGGACATAATGTTTTAACAAAGGACGTCTTTGATACACGTTCCTCTTTTGACGGTACTAACAAGCTGATGCCGGAGGTTTTGGTTAAAGTTTCTAATATAGGCTCTAGAATAACAACATATGCTCTGAACCGTCCAGATTTACGTCATCGGAGACGACGGTGGCCCAGATCTCTTCCGTCGGTGGGTCTATTGCTCTTCGTCACAAACCGGCATCTGTTGAACTTGGCCTCTTTCATGGCGTTAACTAGAAGCGTGGTTTTTTCAAGTTGTTAGCTACTTTATTTTCTATGGTATATTACGAGAACACCATCTTTTTTAGCCTCATTTTATCTTGACGGCAAAGCGCTTGAGTGGTACCGATGGTAGCACAAGAATACACAACTCTCCAGTTGGAGTGATTTCTCTGAAAAGATTCGATGACGTTTCAAAAGTAAGAATATTAAGTCTACAGAGTGGCGTCTCTCTAAACTCCAACAAGTTTCCTCTGTATCGGACTTCAAATCTATATTTGAGGCGATGGTAAATGAGACAAACGAAATTTCAGAGGCCTGGCTACTTTATTTTTTCACATCAGACCTACGGAGTGACCCATGAACCCAAAACTTTGGATGAAGCCATTACCCTAGTCCATTTACATGAGCATCGGATTTTACTAGAACGGGGGCCCAAACTAGCTTTTGAAAGAACCCAACCCTTGTTACCTACACCCACCATTCACTCTCTTAACAATTCCAATCAAAATACCACCAGAAAACTTCTTTTCAAATGCCTCACAACTACTGAGCTACAACAACGGCGAGTTATATTTGTGACGAAAAGTACATCCCAGGCCATAAATGCAGAGTTCTTCCCCAACTCTTACTTTTGGAGGATGAGATTGAATCTCCCTTCAGTTGCCAGAGAGTTTCTCACCTGAGAATTTTGTCACTAATGAGCTACACGACCTTAATTTGGGAACACCCGCTACTTTCTCCTACAACGCTTTGGCTGGAGGCCAGTCTAAAACAACTTTATGATTTTTAGGACATGTCTGAGGTTCACAATTCAGGTTCTTGTTGATTGAGGGAGCACACATTGTTTGGTGAGAACTCGTGTTGCCAAATTTCTGAATCTCAAGGTTACACCCACTTCTGACATTTATGTGATGGTTGGTAGTGGCCATCGTCTCCGTAGCGAGGGTATTGCTCAAGGGGTTTCATTAACAGTTCAGGGTGCTGAGCTTACCTTGGACTTTTATGTCCTACCAATGCGTGGTGCAGATATTGTGTTGGGCGTTTCTTGGTTGGCCACTCTAGGACCAAATGACTGATTATGGAGCATGGATTTTTGAATTCACATTGGGTAACAAAGGGATTCGGTGGGTCGGTGAACCTCCCTTAGAGGCACAACCTGTGCAGCTTCAAACATTACGTAGGTACTCTACAACAGACACTATAGCCTCTTATTATTGCTCAAAGATGGTGCAATCTGAAGGCATTACAAACCTTGACCATCCTCCATATCTTCAATCTGTCTAAACCACCTTTGAAGATGTTTTTCAGAATCCTCAAGGATTGACACCAATCTGATCACAAGACCATGTTATTATTCTTCAGTCGAATTCAGGGCCTGTGAATGTGAAACCATATCGTTATCCCTATTTTCATATACAAATCATGAAGAAACTTGTTTCTGATATACTAAAGTAAGGGGTTATTTGTCCTAGCACTAGTCTGTTTTCTTCCCCTGTATTGTTGGTCCGCAAGAAAGATTGAACTTGGCGATTCTGTGTTGATTATCGTGCATTGAATGCAGTAACGATGCGTGATTGATTTCCCATACCAACAATCGATGATTTATTTGATGAGATACATGGTGCTTGTTATTTTTCAAAGTTAGATCTGCTCTTTGGCTATCATTAGATAAGGGTCAAGGTTGATGATGTTCCCAAAACAGCCTTTCGAACACATGATGGTCATTACGAATTCAGGGTGATGTCGTTTGGCTTGTCTAATGCTACATCAACCTTTCAAGCCATTATGAATGATATGTTCCAACCACATCTTCATCTCTTTGTATTGGTGTTCTTTGACATATTGGTTTATCGTCAAACATGGGAACTTTACCAACATCTTGCACAGGTCTTGCAACTTCTAAGAGAAAACCATATAGTGTCCAAGAAGTCTAACTGCTCATTTGGCCAATCTCAGATTGAATATTTAGGTCATGTGTTGTCAAACCAGAGTCTAGCCGTTGATCCATCCAATATATATGCCATTCAGTCTTGGCATGTGCCTAAGTTTGTAAAGGGGCTTCAAAGTTTCTTGGGTCTCACGGGTTATTGTCGTCGATTCATTTGAGGCTATGCCACTATAGCAAGCCCGTTAACTGATTGTTTGACAAAAGATGGGTTTTCATGGACTGCATTATCTCAACAAGCCTTTGAGGAAATGAAGCACCTCTTAAGTTCCACCCTGGTTCTAACATTACCTAATTTCGCTAAAGAATTCAATATTAAGACAGATGCTTCAGGGGTGGGTATTGGCGCGGTGTTATCTCAAGGAGGGCACCCAATTGCTTTCTACAGCCAGAAACTATGTCCCAAAATGTAGCGGGCTTCTACATATCATAGGGAAATGTATGCTACCACGCTAGCAGTAGCCAAATGGAGACAATACTTACGATTTAAAATTTTTACTGATCAACAATCCCTGCGCAATTTGACAAACCAAGTCATTCAAACCCTAGAACAACAAAAAATAGTTGACGAAATTGGTTGGCTACGACTTCCAAATTTTGTACAAGCCCAGAAAGTCTAACAAAGCAGAAGATGCTCTCTCCCGTGCACCTAAAGGATCTCTATATGCATACTCTACTAGAACATTTAACTGGGTAGTTGACTTATGAGTAGCCCATCAACAACATCCTGAGTTGTTAGCTATTCAACAAGGCATGGAGGAAAATCCCAATTCATATACAGGGTTTGCTTTCCGTGAAGGTTTATTATTTTTTAAAGATTGTCTAATTTTGCCATCTAATAGTTCTCTCAAGAACACCTTGCTGCAGGAATTTCATGAGTTTGTCATAGGATGACATACTGGAGTTGCCAGAATATTTCATCGCATTGCATCCAATTTCTATTGGCAGCACATGCGTCATGATATTTGCGTGTTTGTGGCATCGTGCCAAGTGTGTCAGGAAATGAAGGAAATTTCTTGGTGTCCTGCTGGTCTTCTTCAACCTCTTCTGAATCCTGAAATGGTTTTAGAAGAAATAGCAATGGATTTCATCACATGTCTTTCAACGGCTATGAGAAAATACACTATCATGATTGTGGTTGATCGTTTATCAAAGTATGGCCACTTTATTGCTTTGCCTTCGTCCTTTTCAGCGTCAAGTTACATGGTCCCTAAGGTCCATTATCACATATCGCGACCTTAGGTTTTGCAATTATTCTTGAAGGAACTCAATAGGCTACAAGGACATCTTTAGCGATGAGTACAACGTATCATCTATAAATGGATGGCCACATCAGAGGACCTCAACAAATGCATTGAGCAGTATCTTCTGTGCTTTGTCGTAGATTCACCACATGAATGGGTAGCCATGCTTCCTTGGGCAGAATTTTGGTACAACACGACCCTTTAGTCGTCGGTAGGTATGACTCCATTTCAGGCATTGTATGGAAAAGAACCCCCTACATTTTTAATGTTACATACTTCGAAGGGATAAAATACTAGAGATTTTGAAGGCAAATCTGGCAAAGGCTCAACAGAGAATGAAAAGGTTGGCAGATAAGGCATGAACTGATGATCATTTCGAGCTTGGTGATTGGGTGTATATCAAGTTGATACCATATCGCCAAATTCAGTTCACTTACAAAAAGATTATAAATTGGGAAGGAAATACTTTGGTCCTTTTAAGGTTATTAAGTGCATTGACAGTGTCGCCTATAAACTTGAACTTCCAGCTGCAGCGCGCATCCATCCAGTCTTCCACATCTCTATGTTGAAACGTTGTGTCGGCAAGCCTGTCCATCAAGTCACCCCCTTGTTTTTATCAGATACAACTACATCCAGTGACCCAAACCTTGAGGACAAGGTATCTATTTTAGAGGGGAGTAATGTTGTGAACGATAAGGTTCCTGCTGAGGTGGACGTACAAGCTAGTAGATATATTTTGGGAAGAGTCCAAAGAATCACAATGTCAAATGCTAGGTTGGCTGACTTTGATTGGAATCATGGTTAAAAGTTGGTGGTATTAGAGTTAGCAAAAAGTAAGAAAAAAAGGACAAGGGCAATTAGTTATAAGATCATAGTAATGGGACGTGAGAGGGCAGCCTGATGTTGATGCATTATCTGTTATTCTCTCATCTCTATTCCTATTGTCTAACCTCTCATCCCCACTTCTAGATCTATATTTTCTTTTGTTGTAATTTTCCTTTTTCAGTAGGGGTGGACATAAACACCGGAAAACTGAAATACCGAACCGAACCGGATTTTTTCGATATTTCAGTTTCGGTATTTCGGTTTTTGGTTCGGTATTCGGTTTACATTTTTATATTTTTCGGTTTTTGGTACGTATTATTTTGTTTTTCGATATTTCGGTTTAAACCGAAATATATTATATTATAATTTTTTAATGACATTGTGAATTTAAAATTTGTGGTGTTAATACCTAATGGCATATTGACATATTGATATTTGGTAGTAATGCACTTCTTTGATGTAATTACAATGCACTTCTTTGATGCAACTATTGTCTATTTTTAGCCCATTAAGTTGAAAAATCAAACAAAAAATTGTAAAGTTTAAAATTTTAAAAATCCCACTAAGCAGGCCCATTAAAAAATGAAATAAAAAAACCGAACCGAACCGAAATATTTCGATTCGGTATTCGGTACACATTTTACAAGAACCAAAAACCAAAAAAAACCGAAAAAAACCCCGAAACGGAACCGAAATACCGAATGCCCACCCCTACTTTTCAGTTGTAATTTCCTTATTACTTTGCTATTGAAATCGAGTTATTTCTTGTATTAAAATCTGCTTCGCTCCACACTAACAATTAATCACATATTCTTTTTTTACCCCTTTTACATCATTAGAATTATTCAATATGGAAAATTCAACCCATCACCAAGTCTCATTACTCCAACACATATCACAAGGAAATACATGATTCTACACACTTAATAAGGGTTTATAAATCCACTTGCCTCAAAAAATCAAACAATCACTCTGGGAATTGAGCCTTCCCTTTTCTTTATGCCTCCAAATCAATGCCATCTATTCAAATATATAATCTTCATAAGAATGTAAATCTAATGACACCCATATTACTATATTTAGTTTCGGCTTGAAAATTGGGTCAAAACTTCATCCCGAGCCATCGAATTCGAATATGAAATTTTCTTTCAGTATGTTTACCCATAATAAAACAAACTCGCATGCAAAATTTTAGCTAAAACGGATCATTATTTGACCCCAAATTAAGATGTTATTATAAGAACCCTAGACCTATATTTTCTTAAATCAATATATATTATACATGATTCTATCCTAAAAATCTATTCAAAATTACGTAAAAATTTTTATAGAAAGGATGACAATAATTACCTTGACTCTTTGTGTTGAAATTCTTATTTTCCTCCCTTTTTCCTTTTCTTTTCTCCCTTTCTTTTCTTTTCATCTTCTTCATTTTTTTCGTCTATTTTGTTCGTATTTTTTTTCAACTTTTTGTGAGATATGTGTCATTCAACTCTAGGGATTTTCGCCCTTATTATTATTATTTTATTATTATTATTACTAAGTAAATTGCCCGTACTTCTGAACATTTGATAATACAAGTGTTTTCAAATGGGTACAACCCAATATTTTATCCAAAGATGAAATGAATTATTTTTTTAATCTTAAAATCAAAAAATTGATTCTAAGTGCTTAAGAATTTTGTTAGTAGTTCTTCATTTTAGTGTAGTTATTCATCACCAAAGTCTTTAGATAAGATAGGTAATTGTTTTATTGTCTATATTTGTATTTTTCAAAAGTGGCTCAAATAGTTTATTCATCAATTGCGTGAGTTTTTCTCCTATCCAAGACCTCTACATAAAGAATCTAAATACTATACATTAGTTTTGTACTTGATAAGTTAATTTAAAATTTGAAAAACATCACTTGGAGTTCAATGAAATAATGTATGTCACTCAAATAATTTTGATTAAGTAATGTCTTGGCAAGTCCCTTATTCAAAATCATTTGCAGTGTATGTGTAACGATCCACAAGTACACCCTAGAAGTTAGAGCATCCTTCCGTCGTCACACGGAAAATAAGACTTTAAGAAGTCTCATCAAAGCCACTCGTATCATTCATTGCATAATAAACATTCTAAAATGAGTAAGAATTTAAAACTTTCTTGACACACGAAGAACTCTTTGTTTTAATCAATACGCAAGCGGAAGACTTTCATTTAAAACATTAAACCTTTACAACATCTCATTGAACCATCTAAACTTTGGATTATACAACACTTGGGTCTAAGTCAATACAAGACATAAAATAAAGACTAAGACATAAAGGATCATGTGGATATTGTCCTCGAATCGATGAGGACTCACCAATACTTCATCTTCAACCCTTAGAAACTTATTCATCCTCCATGACACATCAAGACTTCCAATTCCCTAAACTTTAGTCAAAAAGGGGGAAAAAAGGGTTAGCGCATTAGATGCACTAAGTATGGAAGCCATGCAAAAACCATGAAAAAGGGACATTTAGTAAATAACATGCTTTTCATGAATTTTGATTAAAACATCATAACTATAAGCATAAGAACAACATTTAACAACTTAGAAACACATAACGAATCATTTAAGCAATTATTCACATTTTTAGGAAAACATTACAGTGAGTTATTTCACTGTAATTTCACTGTTACAGTGAAGTTTCTTAACTTCACTTTAAACACCTTCTAGCATATAATCCCCTCACTAAAAGCTATCCTAAGACTCACTTAAGTAAAACAAATAGAGCCCGCCCATACAACCTCCCTAGGCACACCTAAATTATCCTTAAGACTACCTATAATGAGATCAACATACGCTTACAAGACATCAAACATATGAATATGAGATCCTCCTACCAAAGGTGATTCTAAGTCTCACTTGAATGAGTTGTGAAACGACCGCCCATACAATCCCTTACACACACACTTAATAAATCATATAGATTACCTAAGATAGAATCATTCTCACTTAATACATCAACACATAGATAATATGACATTTTCCTTCCAAAGGATATCAAAAGACTTACTTAAGTAAATCAAGATATATAACGTCCATGATTGACCTCTGCATGATTACCTAAATAATCCTTAAGACTACCTAAGGCTTAGATAATGTCTACATAATCAACCATCTTCCCTAACTAGAGTCATTCTTAAGACTTATATAGGTAACATAAAGTGATCATTCTCATGCCCCCTTCACACCTTAACTAGACAACCCTTAACTACTCTAGATAAGTAATTATTCACTTAACATACTTTTTTAACTTAAGTCGTTACATTCCTTAGTTCATTTAAGAGACTTTCATCACATAAGGACATTCAAGTAATGGTCTTGGACAAGATCTAGGGACTCTAACTAACACCTTCAAAGCCTATTGTGCAATGTCTAGATAGTGTCCCATACCACCACCTAGACTTCATAAAACTTCTCTAATGCTAGTAGGTATCCCACATGATGAGAATAGGCAATAACTGACATAGACCATAATAGCTAGACATGGAATCCGGAGTTCTAACCTACTCCGATGAGGGTGTTCTACTTGCCAAGGGTAGAACTAGGACACATCCCATGTAGGCACATGGTTAAGGAATATGAAGGGTGTGCTTTGTACTCTAGTCTCATCCTTTAACTAGAGCTACTTCCCTTACCATACTCACTCAGTGCTAGCCTTCGTTCTCATAGAGTAATTTACACTTAAGGTTCATACAATTGGGTTCCATATCTAGTTCATAATCCAATCAGATTTACCCTACCAAAGAGGTCCAATATGGCTACCTTACAATGGCGACAAGAACCTCAAAATGACTTTCCTATGGATTGATATGATGCCGTTCCATCCAACTAACCTTAAATCCATCATTCCTTTACACGAAGGATACCATTACGACTCTCGACTTCAAGGTTCATAACCTTACCACTAGGTTAAAGGTTTCACATAAAAGACCCTCTTAACATCATTCAAGGTATCATGTCATTCATACATACAAGACTAAGAGGCTTTATCATCCTAAGTCAAGACATCTCATATTCACATTCATACATGCATCAAGTAAGGGACACAAGTCAACCAAGACAAGACACAATATACTTCACTTTAACACATATTACATGTCATTCTAGAAGCACATAAAAATAACCATTATCATCTTTAAGTCATCCTATATTCTACCATATCATCATCGATATGATCATCATTGACTCATATAGTCAAGTAGAAATAACCATGCATCAACCCTAAGACTATACACATAAAGCCATAGTCATAGTCTAACATGATCACCTAAATAGCATCAATAGAAAAACACATATACTTTCACATTACTTATCATGTAGATAGATATTATCCAACTTCACATAATCAACTACACAAATCATCATAATACTTCAAGTAGTGCCGGCAAGGCCATGATAATCATAATACATAAAGTAACGCCGACAAGGCCATATCAATTGCAAGTAAAACACATAACACCGCCAACATAAGTGGGCCATACCAATCACAACATAATTATAGTCTAATTAACATTAAATAAGGGGAATTAGGGCATCGTACCACCACTCCATCCTCAACACCTCAATCCAATGTTAAATCATCCAATTCAATACCATAAGGCCCTTACCCATGGACATGAACATCAATTCAATATAAAACTATCATTCTCAATGAATCTAGGTCAATTCAATATATTTATCAATCTAAGACAACCTATACATCAATTGAATACAATTCTTACATCATTCAATAGCCCATAGAAAATTAAAATAGAATTAAAAAAAATTAAGTCAATATCAATTCAATAAGCTTAATGTTCAATAGATCTAAGAATATACAATACTCAATTGATCAAATTGAAACAGCCTATAAACCATACAATCATAATCTATACATGAATCAAAAGCCCATAACAATCTACACATGAATTCATTAATATCAAAGCATGATCACATAACCCATATTTTAGTCAAATTGAGAGATTTGAGAAGGTCAAGGGTTCATGGAGAATTTCATTGAAAAACTCAATTATACATCAATAATATCATATCTTAATGTTTGAAAACCTTTCATACAAGAACCCAAGACTTAGAGTAGAAATTGGACTTTTTTATCTTTTTGAAATCTTTGAAAATCATCTTTGAAATTGACTTTAAGGTGATAGCAAGCCTTAGATGAAGAACTCCCATACCTTATTAGAAAAATCCAATGACAATTGAAAAAGAAATTCCATTGAAGATCCATCTTCAAGCTCTATCTTCACCTTGAGCTCTCATGGAGGTTTTTGAAGAAACTTTGGGTGGGAATGGATTTTGATTTAGGTGCTAGGGTTTAAATGAGAGTTTAATGACTTATATACTCTTAAATACCCATAAACACCTAAAACAACCTTCCTCCTATTTTATAAAACTTGGGGTGAATTTTCAACTTCACCCCTAACAATACAGTGAACCTGCGCAGAAGACAGTCCACCAACGACTTGCCAATCGACGGCCCATCCCTTAACCAACGGACCGTCCTGTTGGTCCATGGTTTGGTACTGAGGCTGGTCTTTGGATTGGCCTCTCCCACGCCTAAGTGTCCACCTACGCCCCCTCACATATGGGGCGTCGACTAACCCACTGGCATTGATTGCCTCCGTAGGTTGGGCTGGTTTTTGACAGCTTGGGCACTCTTGAAGGGTCCTTCCTCAAGGACCCTTGGATGGTCCTTGGGGATGTTTGACCGTAAGTTTCCAACCCAAACATGCTCGTATATGAGTTTAGGACCTCTCACCTGAATTTCATTCAAAACAAACACGTAAAACTCTACGAAACATGCATAGAGACACAAGGTCATTTCAAGGCACATCTTTCGAACGTCATGGACGTTCTTGGACGTTTGACCTCCAAACTTGACGAAACTTGACACACTACCTATATACACCATAATAACTCCTTTAAAGACCTAATTACCTCATGAATCACACATAAGCACATATAATGACATATGAGGCACATAGATGACTTAGTCGTCGGACGTCTTAGTCGTCCCTTGACGTTTGACTTCCAATGCACCTAAACTATTAGACACTGCCCCTATACCACATTATAGACCAATTTAGGACCTTATACCATCATGACAACCATGTTAGGCTCTAGCTTCACCTAAGTCATTTTTGGAAGTGTTATAGTATGACACTACTTTGATAGTCAAAAGGCATATTTTGTTGTTTATGTTTCGGCCAATATGGTTAAAACATTATTTTTTTGCAAATTTTAATCTAATGTTTTTGAGGAGATAATTATTTCTTTAATATTTGATTAATATGATTTTATCCTACTTTGAGGGGTAATTCATTGACACCGATCCAACATTTGAACCCCAAACTTTTAATTAAGGTTGAGTACAACACCTATTATTCCACTACATTCCTTTATTTTTTGGATGTCACTAATTGATTGAATGTCTCGATAAGATCATAGAAAGTTGAATAACTAAAACTCCATGGTAGAGTAGAATCACCATAACTTCTGAACCTCAAAAGTCCTTTCTTGGACAACGCATGAATTTTTTAGCCACTGAAAACTCTTAAGATCAAAGTAATTTATTTTATAAATTCAATAATTTGAATCTACGTGACACCAATAGTCTAATGATTACGTCAAACTCTTGACTAACATATCTTTACTTCAACATAATGATCAAAGCATAAACAATAAAGTTTAGAACATGTACTCAAAAACAACAATTAACAACATAAACATAAATTAATGACTGTAAAAACTTACAAGGATCTTCAACAAAAGAATGAAATAGAAAGGAAAAAATCAAGCTCACAAAATGCACATTGTCCCCTTAAAAAATTATACCCCTATATTACCCGAGGTTTAAAGTAATAGATTCTCTCAGGATAGAACGATGATATTCACCATTGTATTGATACAAAAACAATGATGTTAGTGAACCACTCAAAGGGATCAAAGTACACAAATATTTAATTGTGTAGATGTAGAAGAAGAAGTTCAAAATTTTCGTTGTTTCAAAATGAGAGGAGATCCCTCTATTTATAAACAACAAAGGGTAGTGTGAATAAATGTTTATTGTGTCTTATCGGAAAGGTAATAACTCTTTGAAAAGTCACAACCTCTCATAAACATCACAACTTTTCATAGAAGTCGTAATTTTTCACAAAAGTTGCAACCCTTCACAAAAGTAGCAACTCTTCATTAAGTTACAACACTTCAGAAAAGTCACAAGTCTTCAAAAAGTCAGAACTTTTTATAAAAGTCACAACTTTTAATGAAAGAAAAGACTAATTTTAAAAATAAATAAATTAAAAGAGAATTCTGGTTTGTGATGGCGCCACGTAGGCGGATCTAGGGTTCTATTTTATATATATATATATATATATATATATATATATATATATATATATATATATATATATAATATTTATTATTATTATTATTATTATTATTTATTTTCTTTTTTTATTTTTTCTTTTTTATTATTATTAGCAACAAAATAATTCTTTATTAAAATCATGTCACTTATTTTTAAATTAAAAGTCATAAATTATTCATAAAAGCTACTAAAAAGGTTAGCATAAAAATAATGATTATAACTCATAAAACAACTAAGAGGATCGTTACAAATATATCACTTAAATAAATAAAAGATTTAATAGGCAAATGGCGTTTTATTAACTTGTCAATTAACTTGATGTGGGGACTTTTTTCTCTCATTTTTAATAACTATATAGATACTAAGCAACTATAGAAAAACCACATAGCTAGAATAAAATGAAATTTTGAAATAAAATGAACAAATTTTCCATATTTTTTCTTTTTTTTGATTGATTGCCTTTTTTTTGACGACAAGTTTTCGTTTTCAATCTTAATGCAGGAGCTCAATAATATATTGTTGACATAATAAAATATAAAAATAGAAAAATACTAAAGTAACAATTAACATTATAAAATGTCAAAGTTGTTAACTACCACATAAATACTTTTAAATTATATGCAGAAAAGTTAAACTAATATTTAACATATATCGCTACTCACCGTTTCTTTACGCTATTGAATGTATCTTGAATATGATAGTATTCATTTTAAACAATTATCATGCATAGTAAAAATAAATAAATAAAATGAACATATAAGTTCAACACAAACACATTTGGTGAAAATCTATATTTGATAATTTAGACCAAAAAAGCAATATCAAAAGATAATTAATAATATTAACCAGGGGCGGATCTAGGATTTGGAGGTAGTGGATGCCACAAAGTTCAAGTAAGATAAAAGGATCGGTTGCCTTAATTTTGGGTTACATTCGAATTACTGATTTTTATTTTATTTTTATAAATAAATTGATCGAATACGCATGTTAGTAATATTTTATTTTAGATATTCTGAGATTAGAGATGACTAAACAATTCAATTTTTATTTCCTTTTTGGAATAAGATGTCTGAAACTTTGAGCGAAAAAAGTTTTTTCACATTAAAATTTAAGCTTGTATAAATCATCTAATAGTATTAATATAATATATACATTGACTTTATGTGGTATTGGAGATATATAGTACGAAAGAATAAAAATTGTAGATTCAGTCTAGTCATCTTATTTTGCAAGAACGTCAGTGAAGATGGAAAGAACTTTTAATTTTTTTTAAAAAAAGATCTAATAATAATATTCATCATTTTTAAAACTTATATTTTTTAAAAACTATTATTTAAATATATTCTTAATACTATTTATTTGACATTCATAATTCAGTAATCATTAGTTGATAAAAATAAACATGCAACACTAATATCAAGAGATTAATAATTAGTGCAAGAGAAAAAAAAAATACTAAAAATTAAAGACGAAAAGGAGTCAATTTGAACTAATAAAGAATAGTAAATAAATAAGAATGAATGGAGAGAAAAATTAAGCCCTTTACATACTAATAAAAAAGAAAAAAAAAGAAAAGAAGAAAAGGAGCAAGCAAATAAAAGAGTTTTGGCACTGAGGTTTGAACCCGGGTTGGCTGTGGCAAAGCAACTCCTTCGCCAAATGAGCTGCTGCAAATTTCAATCATTGGGTGGCAAAGGTAACATATATTGAATTATTGTGCATATTTATATATATAAACGACGTTTTTCTGAAGATCACTGGGTGCCGTGACACCCTCACCAGTCAATGTAGCTCCGCCCCTGATATTAACATAATAATTTGAAAATTACTAAATTAAATCAATTCATGAAAGTTGAAGTAGATCCATCTTCTATCATCTCAATTTTTCTTCAACTTTAACTAAGTTTCTAGATTTTGCTTCCAAGTGTGGTTAAAAAATTCTCCACTCGAAGAAATACCATAAAGGACATCGATGAGACCATGACATCTTCGAAATTAAACCTACGAAAATTGAACATTTATACAAGAATTCAGTTAACTAATACAAATTGAATATTGTCGTGCTCATCATCAATATCTGATACTAATTTTGTACTTCAATATATTAAGTTTTGCAAGACAATATGTTATATCACTAAATCCAAGATAAGCATCTGAATAGATCTATTATTATAAAAAATTTTAAAAAAATATTGAATAGATAAAATTGCATGAAATTTTAATGCTATTTCATCTATTCAGTATAGTAAATCTTGTACTCCCTCCATTCATTTTTGTTGTCATAGTTAACTTTATAATATATTTCGAAAAACAAAATTGATATGCATAATATAAAGTATATATCTAAGTGACTCAGTTTGTTGTTCTACTTCTTGCATATGCCATTAGCCATATCATTGATCATTGTGTGCTAATTTTTAAAAAACTATATTTTGATAAGCATGAAAATTGAGCAAACTACATACCATATTTTTAAAAATAATTATGTCATAAAAAGAATACTATTTATAAAATCACGAATAACTCAATATGCCATAACATTACAATAGATTACTTAATCAACAGTTCAACATTAAAAGTCACCGGAGAACATGATTAGAATTTATACCTATATAAGAGATTGCGATGGGAAAATGAACAACTCATTTTTGCAGAAGAAGACTCAAACAGAGGTGAAGAAAAACCGCATATTTAAAAGTAGAGATAATTAATAGAGAAGATATAGATAACCACTTTAAATTCAACTTCAAAAGTAACTATTTTTATATTATTTTTTAAAAAAAAATAAAAATATGGTAGTTTTTCTATGTATTTAATTAAAATGGCTTATGCACAACATATTTTTATTTCCTTTTTCTTTTCTACGTTTTTTTAGTTATAAGACAATAGTATCTATTTTATTTATAACATGAGAGGAAAGAAAGTCACATGTCAATCACCACAAAAAAATATATTTTTAAAATTATTAAATAGTAATAATAAGTAATAAATTACTATTTTATTTTCTGTAATTATTTTATTTAATAAATAAAAAATTTAAAAACATGAAAAAACAAAATATACATTAAAGTTGTTTTTAAAGTTAAAACTCATTTATATTAATAAGATTACACTTCGTGAATTGAACAATTATATAAATAAGTTTTAAAAAAGATAATTTTAAGAACTGCTTTAAGTTTCTATTTTGTATTTTAATTTCTATAAAATTTTATTTATTATTTAAAATAATTACAGAAAATTAAATCGTAATTTATTATTTAACCTATTATTTAATAATTAAGAAATCTATTTCATCTGGAACACCATGTGAACTTTTTTCCTCTCCTATCATATATATATATAAGATAGATTAGAACATGTTCATACTATCCTTTGTTAACTATAAATACATGGGTTTTCTCACATTTCTAAATTATGAGTTTTTTAAGTTTTCTATTCTTCTCTTTTTAAAAACTCAAATGTGATTAACAAATGTTGAGAATATCTGGTTCGGTGGAATTTGAACACTCCTTAACTTAAATGTTGAATTAATATGATACTCCAACTAGAAACATCCACGGTAGCATATCTTCTATATTTTATATCAATATTTATTTATTTATATTATATTAAAAACAAGAACTTCAACAATACAATATATATAACTATAGAACACTATTGAGGAGGGGGGATAAACCATGTTTAAGAGGTGTAACTAAAGATTTTAACAATGATAATTTTTATATATAACAATTAATTTTAAAATGAGAAAAAAGTAAAAAAAGAAAAAAAAAAGGAAAATGGTAAATCTAATTAAAGACCATAAAGAGGTGTCACACTACCTTATCTACATTTAGTTTTATATTATAAATAGTTATAGGTGTTCTCCGATATTGATTTGATAATTTCAGTAGTAATTATGAGAAAGTTCACTTTCACTATTCATAGGAATTTATACTTTAGTATTTCATTTATAATTGTTTGCTTAAAGTTTCAATTTAATAATATTCACATTATTTTTTTAAAATAGGACAATACATGGTTTAATATTCACATGCAACACATGTATCTCAAAACTAGTTAAAAAAATTTTAGTATTACAGTTTGAGTTTAATAACTATGAGTAAATTTGTTTGAAAAGTATATTAAATGTTATTTTCATGTCATAATAATAGTTGATCTCAAAGTCTGAACTCTTAAATATAAATTTTAGCAGAGCTAGTCAACTTCTTCGCAAATTTGTCCTAACCATAAAAGGCTTTTTTTTCTTCAGTTACTTTTGATATCTCATTCTTGTAATATGTTCTTTTTCTATAGTCAAATAAGAAGATTTCGCTAGTCTTTAATTCAATTCTTGGATTGTATATCTTATTTCATATGTATCATTTTTTAGATTTTAAATCATGTCTAATAAGCTTTAAATTTATAAAAAAAAAAATTAGTTATGTAATAAACTTTTCTTCTTTACTTTAATTTAATTAGCTTTTTATTATAATAACAGAATCATTCATATTAGTGTTGAATTAATTTATGTGTTTTTCGAAAGGAATTTTTGTGGAATGTTTCATTATTTTCCCTCTTTAATCTCTATATAATATAAAAAGTAGAATCCAAATAGAAAATATTTAGATACCTATATTATAAGAAACTTTGTATTCATTGCTATAACAAATACATTTATTGCATAGGATCCTTAAGTGATCTGCAGGAACTAAAGAGTAAAAACATGATTGTGAGAATGATAAACTAATTTGCATTTAAGGGAAGGAAGGGTTCCCATTTTGTGGGACAAACTTTTGCATCCACACCTCCTTTCCGTTGATACTAAATTTAGCTTTTGACTCATTCTGAAGAATAAATTCTATAATTCCTGGTATGGAAAACACAATTCGAGCATAAAGAGCTTGTTCATGGGACTTCACCTCTTGCATTAGAATGTACTCCATGTATTCTCCAAAAACTGGTGCAATGAATTCCTTAATTTCCAATTCCGTAATAGGATAGTCCTTGGAGAATGTAACAAACATTGTTAGTTCTTCCTTCATATCACCTTCAAGCCCCAACTTAGAAACTCTTTTGATTAAATATGCCTCATCAAGAGACATATTGCTTTGCATCGAAGTTCTATTCAAGGATTCCCTCACAATATCTGGCAGTATCTGAAGACAAACCTCAATTACAATTTTTCTTATCCCACTAGTTGTACCATTTCGATTTTGACAGAAATATAAGAGAGATAAATCATTTCTAGTGACTTTTTGGGTTAGCGGAATATCATTTGCATTGGCTGATAAAAGATACGGATCAGTATCGTCAATGCATTGGAGACAGGTTACAGCCTCATCAGCAAGTTGATTAATAAAAACATGAGTGAATGATGCAATCTTTCTAATAACATCACTGAAAAGGCAAGTGTGCTCAAGCCAAATCCACAATGCCAATACCTTCATAGATTCAAAAGGATCACGATGAAGGTCATTAATAAGGAGAGAATAAAGTTTTCGTACAATCGTAGGAAAATGACCGAAATCCTCCATAATGATTTCACAATTGTAGTGATCACACCTAAAATTACCACAAATGGAATTAGAAAGAATCAAGTTTAAAAAAGTTAGCCATAATTGTATCAGACAAACATGCAGATAATATAACAAAAGAAATCGACTAATAAGATTCTAGTATGAAGAAAATTATTGTGATCCTAATAGAAATTTAGTTCTTTTGTTGTAGTATAACAAAAAAACAATCAAATGATAGACGTAGGGGGAAAAGAAAAAATATGTAACCTAAACTCAATCAGAGAGGGTATTCCAATAACCTATCGAGGAATGCACATTTACATCTATTTAATCCATTCCAAAATCAAGTGAAGTTTAGGCTAAAAAAGAGTAAAAGGACATAAAATGAGGAAGAACAAACCAAATGATAACGCCAGGGGAAGGTTATTCTCAAGAGCTCTACTTGACAATCCAATCCAATCCAACCCAACCTAATAATTTATAGGTGAAAAAACTCTCACTGAGAAATGCTCTAGTAAATTTTTCTTATCCGTATTCTGCCAAAATAAAGAGAAGTAATTAATACTTTTTACCATTTACAAAAAAGTCCATGATAGTAATGACAACTTTGTGACATTTTAAGAAAAAAAACTTGCAAAGTAGGTTGTAATAAATGCTTGTGATCTTTCTAGAAATCATGTGAGAAAACTTCACACGCGTCCTATAAAAATAATTAGAAAATAAAAGTCCATACCACCTAGGATTTCTTACATCATATCATATCATATCATATATCATATCATATACTACTAAAAGTATAAACATAAATAAGTTTGAACATTAAATTACGATTTTATCCCTTCTGAATTGCTATACTTTCCCTCTTTTTATAACTTTTTTCTTAACCCCTGTCATGAATAATATAATTTATGTGGAATAACGAAATTTAATAATTTAAAGGGTAAAAATCTACAAACTGGACACACATGCATTCATAATATCCTCTTGATTATTATTAAAGAATGACTCTAGCTTCACAAATTTAAATTCATTAATGCTTAATTACATGATAAGAACTTTAGTTGTTCTTTCTACATGGTTTGCTAACTTTAATTTTTTTTATTCATATTCTTAATTTATTTATTATTATTTTCTAATTACTTATTCAATTTTGATACTCTTATATTCATAACTCTCATCTTTTCATATTCATAACCTCCAAATATTTAAACTAAAACTTTAAGATATCTTTTGATATTTCTTCTATTCTATCTATATAAATTCAACTTCTTTATCTCACGAAACCCCTACCAAGATTATTAGGCTATTATTTTTAGCCTATAGTAAAAGTAGATGAAGAAGACTCTTGAATTTTGATAGGACATGGAAGGAGTCGATAAGAACTCAGAGAGTTATGTACTAATTTTGTACTTATTTTATCATCTATATATACATCAGTCTTATAAAAATAATGTCTACATTGTATTTTTTTCTCTTTTACTCATAAAATGGACTTCATCTCGTTAACATAGGGAGAAATAGTTTAAAAGAATACATGTATTTATAACAACTTGATATATTTCTAAATAGCTTGATAAAATAATTGTACATCATATTTTACAAAAGCTACCCCTATAAATCAAGTGTGTTAAAAAGTTGATATGATAAATATGCATTTTGTTAACTCAGATATAAATTGGGGTAGAACCTCTATGGCCAATTATTAACATCATAGTTCAAAAGATACTACCAGTAATTTACAATGGATCATCCTTTTTAGCACAAACTTTTAAACTTATGCTTTGTGATTATTCATACTTGTTGAATGACTACATTGAGAAAACACACAAATATTAATTTGCGATTTATCAAAAATTCAAAATGTTGTATGAATAATGAAATTTTTCTTAAGAAAATGCCTTTATTTATTGTGAAACTAATGATGTGCAAAGATGTGAAAACTATTACTTACTCAACATCATTTGTTCAGTGGTGGATATGAAAACATTCACCACTGAACAGTAGTTCAACACATTTTTATTATGTCTCAAAAAATTGTTTAATTTCCTCCCTGAAGAAGTTCTCACTTTAGTTATGTTTATTGCTTTGCTTGATTGAGTAATATAGTTCATTTGGTTCCACTCTTAAGTTTATTCCCTTGATTAATAAACACATTATAATTAACTCTCGTAACATATTTTATGATTTAAACCTGATCTACGACATAGTTTAACTGTTAGGATGCATGTAATAAGAATAGTGCATATTACTAAATATCTTCTCTTGTTGCCACATAAATATGAAATGTTTGAAATGTCATGATACTCAATACACGATGGATATTTTTTTTTTATAGGTTTCCTCAAATTTTAAAATAAAATAATACATTCGATATGCATTTTCTGATGCAGTTTGAGAAAGTCAAAGCTCATAAGAAAGGAATGGTAATATCTTTATAAAAAAACTAATAGAAAAAGATCTATGGTAAGCGGTAGAATTTATGTTGACATATGGAATAAGAGCATGAAAATTTATATAGTTAATTTTATTAAAAGAACATTAATTATTTGGTGCTATCACAAAACAATGATTTCAAACTATAAGGCTTTATTTGGTTTAAGATTTTTGACGATGAATAATTTAATAATGATTATAAATATTTATTGTTTTCATTTTTGTATGCCCACGAAGAGAAAGAATGTATTTGAATTTGTACCTACCCTAGTGATGTGCGGCTAGCACTAGAATAGTATTGTGTATTGGGAAAGAATTTTCAAAGGACTTGAACTTAATGTCATGGAAAAATACAATAATCATTATTTTTCCAAAGCAAGTCTCCAATTTTGTTAAAATCCTTTCAAGGTTAATTTGAGTTAATATTTTACTACTACTAATCCATACACATCTAGTTAGTGTTTGGTGGCTAATGCCCTAAATGATAAATAATCTATAAAAAAAATTGGTTTACTCACAAAGCATATATGTGTAAATGTAATGACATGTGAACTATGCTCATACAACACGTTATTTATGATATGTGAAGATGTAGCGAATCTCTTGAGACAATTAAGAATAAACGACTAGGAAAGAATCTTATGAGGAGACATCTATTAAGCATAAACGACTAGGAAAGAATCTAACGATGAGTTGCGAATTTTATCAAAAGTTATGACTTTAATGAATAGTTTTGACTTTATTAAAAGCTGTGATTTTTATAAAAAGTTGCGAGTTTAATGAAGAGTTGCGACTTAATGAAAAGGTGCGACTTTTATGAAAGGTTGTTAACTTTTCGAAAGGTTGTAACTTTTCCAAATAGTTGTAACCTTTATTATAAGGCACGATAATGATTTGTTCATACTACCCTTTATTGTCTATAAATAGTGAAATTTTCTTTCATTTTAAACAACAAATATTCTGATCTTCTTCTTCTACATGCGTAAAATTAAATATTCACGTACTTTGCTCTTGTTGAGTAACTTACTAACATCATAGTTATTGCATCAATAAGTTGGTGAATAAAATCATTACATCCTGAGAGGATGTGATTCCTTAAACTTCTTATATTGGAGGGGAATAGTTTTCATAAAGGGGTCATTGTGCATTAAGTGGACTCTGATTTTTTTCTTTTTATTTCATTCTATTTTTACATACACTCATTATTTTATGCTTATGATATTAATTGTTGTTTTTGAGTACATATTTTAAACTCTATTGTTTATGTTTCTGCAAAGTTCTTGTCTCCGATTAGATTTAATATATACACATATCATACGTATTGTGCAGAAAGTAATTATTGTACTCAGTTCCAAGAATTCACGGGTTGATATTCTATATTAAATTCTATAACTTAAAAGTACTATATATAACCTTACATATTATCTATTATTACATAGATATGAAATTTCTCACTTATCAATTGAAGAAATTCATTATGCAAGTTCAAAAATTATAATTGCTTTCATGTTCAAGCGTAATTTCTTTTTTAAATATATTAAAATTTTTGAATTTTCTCCTAAGACATATATCACAATTGTATAATCTATATAACTTAAATGTTTCTTTTTATTAAGGAATGTTTTTGTATATATATTCTTATTTTCTTCTTTGTTTTCCTTTAATGTCTATTAAAGAACCAATGATTTGTTATTTAGTGATTAATTCATTCAATAGAGGTTATTGAGTTATGTGATAACGACAAATAATTAAATTCATGCTGAAATATTTCTAATTTTTAAGAACCCATTTTCCCATTATTTTCAATGTATGGGTATTAGAAAAAAATTATCTGCAAGTTCAATGTAATTATTATTTAAAATCGCGTGATGAAGCGCGGACAAATTACCTAGTAATCATAATATCATAAAAGACATACCATGCTCCATCTAAAAGACTACTTGTGCAATGCATGAATGAAGTGTCATACCCCTATTCATACAAAGTAGAACCCCCGAGGAACCATGCAATTAATATTGTGGGAGTTTCTCTAACCGACAACCACCACTATGAGCCTAAGTGGTGATATAATGTCTTGCCCATGCTGCCAGAACTGTTCTACACTTTTCCATCAAATAAATGCTTAACTTAGTGGATCACTAGCTTAAATTAAGAGATCATCTAGTTTGATCCTTTACTACCCATGATGACTACATGATTTATGGAAACTTCAGTTATCTAAACTCGCATCCCCATATCGGTGCTCAATACTACTCCAAAAAATATACATAGCTCATATGTTCTTAAAACAACTTCTTTCTTTGGTTTGAGATAATTACTCAAAATTTAGCTTAAAGGCTCTCTTGGAATCGATGTTCCCTTTTGTTACTCAAAACTCTTTTGAAAATCTCAGTTTCCTCTCTTGAATGTGAAAAATAACATTTATAAATATTTTGGTAATACTTAGTTCCCTATAGCTTTTTGAGAAGTGAATTCAACTCTTTACTCTTAGCTTAACTTGAAACATTAAGTCTTTAAAACAAAGTGAAAACGTTTGTGAAAGACTTTTGAAAACTTTATAAACTTTACTTCGACTTGTTCTTAATATCTAGACTTGACTCTAAACTTCTCTTGATTTTGATCTTAACTTTCCTTGAATTGTATTATGGATTCAAGGTTCGTGATATCATGTTGATGGATCATGATGTCAACTTGGAGGGTTTATGTGGAATTATGAGAATGAACAACTCAATTCAAGGACTCAAAGACACTTCTCATCTCAAAATTGTTCGACTTATAGGGTTATTGCAGAATTATAGGCATGAACTACTCAACTCAAGGACTTAATGGCTAACATGTTATGGTCCCATGATTAGAAACATAAACTCAAATGTGTTAGAGACTTATTACTCAAGACTTAGAACTTGAAGATGTTACTCCTAGTCTTAAAGATACTCAACTTATGGAGTCCATGCATAATTTATGGGTATGAACGACTTGACTCGAAAGTCTACATAACTACATGGAACTCATGTGTACGACTCTTATCATTATCTAACTTATTTCCTCAAAACATAGTTCGAATCAATAGTTGATCTCAAAGGATTTACATTTGAACTCAAAGACTTTCTTGAACTCTACTCTTAACTCTCTCTTGAATGTGAATTATGAATTCAAGAGTTATGGTTCATGATATGAAGGATCTCATGAAAAGGTAGACTCATGAATATATTTTTCTCACTCTCATACTCACTTGCTTGAGTCTGGAAACAAGTTATTAGAATTTGTAGAAGACTCCTCAAAAAGACTAAAAGGGATTTTCGGAAAAATATTCTAAAGAATTCTCAGGACTTGACTCTCAACTCTTCCTTGAATGTGATTTATGAATTCAAGGTTGTGATTTGTGATAGTAAAGATCTCGTGATGTTTAGGAGTATTTTTAGATAGCTAAACATGAGAACAGGTCACAAAATCACAATCTTGGACCAAGTCCGCGATGCGGAGTTGCATTAAAATCTTTGGTCGCGAAATAAAATTTTAAGACAGAGGAGTCCGTGTCCTAACCACGCTACGGAATGAATTTTTGGTCACTGGGGGAGAATGTCCGCGACGCAGACTTGTGTGCCAAAATCTGGTCGACTTGTCCTTCTTCGTTTTCTTGCCCCAATTCGCCTAAACTCAATTTTCTTTCTCAATACCTCTTTAGATCTAGATATCCAGCACATGTACACTATAATCTAACTCTAACAACTCTATAAATCAAGTCATTAACCTCAATAACTCCTCAATCTTACCTCAATTCAAGAACGAAAGCAAATTCATGAATACATAACAAGAACATCAAAGCTTCAACCTTTAGAACGAATTTAAAGATGGAATTAACATGATTGGCGTGTGGGTGAACAAACAAAACAATATGGAAGCTTACATACCTAAAAGAACCATCTTCTTGAAGAACTTGCAGCAAAATCTGGGAAGATAGACCTAGCCTTAGTGTTTCTTGATTTTTCTTGAGTGTGGAATCTTTAGAGTGAATGAGAGGGTTTGATTTGTGAAAACTAATTTTCTATACGTTTAGGGCAATTTAGATGACCTCCTAAGGGTTTTTAGGACCAAAATACCTCTAAAGAAATAAATAAAATGAGTTGGGAGTTGGAATTATTTTTTACCGGGTAGTGAGGTCCATAATGCCTCCACGTCGCGGAGCCAACGTGGAGCTTCTGTAAGGTTTGCGCGACGTTAGTAAGTTCTTCATAACTTTTTACTCAGAGCTCAGAATTGAGAAAACTCAGCGGCTTTGGGAAGATGACTTGAAGGGATTTAATTTAATATCTTATGGGTCTCTTAATTCATTCTATACTAAAAGTTATGGCCAGTTTAAGTGTAACATCTCGCAACTTGAAATAACTAATAATAAGCGAAGAAACCAAGAATAATCATTTTTGGAAATAAGTAGGGAAATCTGGAAAAATTCCCAAGTGTAAAAATGAGATTTTGGTCATTTTTAAACGGCCATAACTCCCAGCTCAAGAGAAGTTAGTGTGATTTCTTTATATGGTTGGAAATCCCTTGGGAAGATCTTTCCAATGGCGCCGAGTTTGCATAATTTCGGTGTCGTATGAGGGAGATATGACTTTCAGAAGTTGGGTTGTTGGACTGAGGATAGTCCAATCCGGATTCTAGTAAGAGTAAAGTAGTCTTTTTACCCTACTATTTCCTAATTTATTTTAAGGGTTTGATAGAGGTAAAACCAAGTTTTAGTTCAAATTAGAAAATACTTTTTACGCTTAGGGTTTGGGAGAAAAGAGAAGAGAAGAAGGAGAAGGGAGAAAGGAGCAAGATTTTACCAAGAACGCTAAGAGATTCTAGTGGAATTCGTCGAGGGTGATCCCTATCGAGGTATGTGAGCTCTTTATGTGTTGGGTTCGTTCATTCACACACCAACATGTTTAATTCAGCGAGTTTTGATTAGATTGAATGAAGAATATTGAAGTTCTTGATGAACAATGGTCACATTCTTGTTGTTTGGGTTGTTGCATATCTTTAGTTGTTTTGATTCATGTTTCCAAGATGTTTAATGATCCTAAACTATTGGGTATTGAGGTATTTATTGATCCTAAGTGTGTGGGGGTAAGATCCATGGGAATTTAGAAGGTTTAGAGTTGAAAATCAGAGAAGAAAAGTCGAAAATCCCGTCTGACAACCCCTGGGGCGCTGCGCCTGCCAGAGCCCCTCAGGGCTGGCTCTATCTGACAGGACCTGGCGCGGCGCGCAAGCCAGAGCGCCTCAGACCAGATTCTGTCCGTCAGGCTCTAGATCTCCGCGCCTCTCAGAGCACCAAGGTCACCTGGAGACCCCATTTTTTTCCCTATCTTTCCGTACGAGTTCCTAAGTGATGTACCTATTATTCCTAGTTGATTCCAACAAAAAATAAATATTCATATTGTATTTGATGAAATCTTCGAAATTACAAATGATCTTAGTAGATGTTTATAAAAACAAATAGCAACACACAAATGCAATGCTACTTATTAAAGAGATCAAGAGAAGGCTGCAAGACTTGAGGAAAAAAAATATTAAATTTATTTGTTACTGAGGTGTCTACATTTTGTATTAAGTATAACATTATTATATCTAATTTTGATAAGTTGTATGTTAATTCTTAAAAGATCATAGAGTGAAGCTGTTGATTATACTGTTTTTCATTATTATCATGTTACGTATTTTTTAAAATAATTGAATGTTGAGCGTAACAATTAAATGATTGCTTTGATGAGGTGACAATTGAGTTACTTTATGGATCAGAGTTGCTCTTCTGAATTTGATAGAATCATTTTCAAGTTTTGATATCCAGAAAATAATGAGAATGATCGCATTATATTCTAATGATTTTGAAGAACTTAGTATGTGTGCACTTGAGAAATGAGAATCAACTTAACAAATAACGTTATTGATGTTCGTGATATCGATAAAAGATTCTCTGATTTACATGAACTTAGTGATATGGTGAAATTTGTTAAACTTCTGCCAATTGCCACTACATCCATTGAAAGAGATTTTTCAGCAATAAAATTTATTAAGAATGCATTACGAAGTCAAATGAATACTGAATTCTTGAGCGATTGCATGGATCCTTTTATAAAAAATTATGTATGTAATGATGTTTCAACTGATGATATTTTATCTTTTCAAGTAATGATGCCTTGCCGAATAGTATCGTAAATGTGCTTGAGAAGAACTAGAAGTGACCTCTTTTTGGAGTTTGTAGTTAACACTCTCGTTCTGGAGTGAGACATTGTGAAGGGCTAAATTTTTTTCTCTACTTGACATCATTTTGCTCTAGTTAAGCATTCTAGTTCTAGATTGACACCTTGCAAAGGGGTAATTTTCTTTTTAACGTAATCACTCATATTAGTTTTTGATCTCTTGTAGTGAAACAAACTTTTTGTACCGATAATCTATATTACTACTACGTTCTTGAAATTGTATTTTGTTGGCTTATTCACACGCTTATGCTTATTTTGAATTTTTGGAACAAAAATCTTGAATTCGTCATTGATAAGACGAGACAGTCAAACACATTCGACTGAAATATTAGCAACGAATTATAACTATAGCTATGTTAAGTAATTTATCAATACATGTTTATAATATTTTCTCTTGTATATTTAATTATTTTTTATGCAATATTTTATAAAATTAATTTTAGACATAAAAGTTAGCCTTTTTTTATAAATTTATTTCCTATATATGACTTCCTTTTAAAATTAAATTTATGTTAATTCTACTATTAATTATAATTGAATATAACAACACTTAATTTTTACAAAAAATTTAAAATGCAAATATAAAAATTATTGTAAATATCTAAAAAGAATTTGTTTTATAAAATAAAAAATAATAATATAATAATGAAGAGAAAAATAAAATCTAATTCCAGTGAGTTGGATAATTTGATATAAAATTTGATACTTTGGGTCGAAGATGCCCTAACGCCTTATCTCAAACGAATAGTAAAGACACACGTAGAGCAGCACCTGGAAAGCGATGGTAGTGTAAACCGACAAGGAATTGGCACGTTGCAGTTGCAGTTGCAATGTGTGTTTTGCATAAAAGAAACCGACTTTCTCCACTCTTTCTCTTTCTCTTTCCCTCTCCATTGCTGCATTTGAGAAGATAGTTTTGATTCGAAACCTAAATCATCGCAACCAATGCAACGGCTCGTTGACCATGTCCTTGCTGTAACCAAAGAGTATGTTCATTCATCTCTTCTTCTTCTTCTTGTAATTTTAGCTTCTTTATTGATTGCCCATTCAAGCTGCAACGTCATGTCTCAAAAGTGTATTCACCATTTTTTTTTACTTTACTTTTTTTGGTTGTTTGGGCAGTTAATTTATGATTTTTTGCAGTATTAGGTCAACTGCTGAATTGATTGTGTCTATGAATAGAACATAGTGGAGGATTCCTCTTATGTGAAAGAAATTGAGATTTAGGATGCTAAGCATAGGAACAACAGATTACGGGCTTCTAGAGAGTTTATGCACCATAAAAAAAAAAAGCGGGGGGGGGGGGGGGGGGGGGGACTAGTTTTACTAGTAGAGTTTTAGGCTTACGGTATATCCTTATGCTACAATTGCAAACAAAAAAAAATCCTTTAATTACTCCTAGATTTTTTGAAAGAAGAGTCTGTTTTTTTTTAATAAAAGTTAAAGACAAGAATGCTTATTGCAAATTTTGGAATCGTTAAAGGGTGTTTTTTTGTTCATAATTTTGTAGTATAAGGATGTACCTAAGTTTGGGTTATACTTCGGAGATGATTTTTAGCCCAAAACTCTTTACTAGTATATATGAAGTAGAATTATAATTAACTCAATTCACCATGAAGTGCTCTGAGAATAATTTATTTAAGAATAAATAAGTGTGAAGTCTCTGATGTCTAACCAATGAGAGAGGAGTTTAAGTGCATATGCATACAGAGAGACATGTTGAAGATGATGCATTTATAGAGAGTGCCAGACCGATATAATCAGGGAGATAATTAGCATTGGATCCTTTATATGGTGAAAGAAGAGCCCTTTATATCAGTTGACAGTGATGGTCTTCTATGTGAACTCGGAGGACGTGTATTTGTTTTTAATACGTTACCTGGTAGCATAATTGAGAAAACTAGGCTAATCACTTGCAGGAAAAACGCTACAAGTACCATTACTATATATCTAGAGAAAAGGAGGAACTATGGGCTATGTTGTTCGGACTCTTCAAAAAGGTCTATGGGTGCATATTGGGTCCTTCAAAAGTAGTGCATTCTTGGAGGATCCGACATGGATGCGGCAACAATATTGTGGAGTCCGAGCGTAGATGGATGCGGCAACAATATTGGAGAGTTCGAGCAACATAGACTATGGGAGACGCTGTTATTCTCCATATCAAAAGACTATGGGAGACATTGTTATTCTCCATATCAAAAGAGAAGACATTTTCTGTGTACTCAATGCTGACACAGCTGAAGATTTTCTGTTAATATTTTAAGTCCACATATTTAAGATATGAAACCATGAGTTTGCATAGAGTCTTACTCTCTCACCTGTTAGGGAAAAACATTTTTTAAGTCCACATATTTAAGATATCAAACCATGAGTTTGCATATAGTCTTACTCTCTCACCTGTTAGGCAAAAAGTTGTATATGAGTAGTGTATTTGTAAGTTGATCTGAGAAATCTATTTGTTCGTGCTGATCAGGAAATAACTGGCTCCATCTAGAAGTGACCAGGGAAAGATGTTACGGTATAGGAAACAAGCCTTTGAGCTGGTTATATTTAGTTCTTGATGCAATTCAAGTGAAAAAACTAATGGTGAAAGTAAGAGGCAAGATCATGAAAACTCCACCAATGCAGATATACTTTCGAAGTGAATACCTTGGCTATCATCATCAATTTTATATTTTCCTTTCAGGGGATAACTGAGAAATCGCCCGAAGAAGTTGTTTGTAAATGAAATTATTTCTCTTGAGGATGTCATAGTAGTTGTTTATCTTCTGAAAAAGGGACAATAAATTTTCATAATGCTTACATGAAATGCTTGCAGTTAGCACATGCTGTTTCGTGTTTGTATTTTTGTCTGCTAACTTTCCTGGAGCAACTGTTGGGATGGATCCGTTATTTGATGTTAATATCTCTTTGTTCATTCTCTCAGGTCAGTTAAAACATTCACTTATGAGTCATTAAACAATGTTGTGAGGTTGATAAATGGGGTGTCCGCACTATTATTGACAATATTACCAGGGAACTCTTCTATTCTTGAAGGTATCCATGGTTGGGAGCTTCGGCCAGCATTTCGTGGGCCTAGGCTTCCGCGGTGGATGGAAGAGTGAGTTTCAATCTTCATTTCCTCTTTACTCATGCTCTAAAATTCAGATAATTTCCTGCTTCTCTGGTTATGCATTGACAACTGTGTTACTTCTGTTACCTCTTTTGTCAATTATGTCAAAAAATTCAAAACATCTTACGTATCTTTTCTTGTTTTTTCCAATAATGGCTCATTTGTTAACATGCTTCTTCCTGGTGATCACAGCGGTGTTTCATCCTTTAACCAATTCATTCATGAGCTTTCTGTTGAACCCAATGCCTCATCAAGTGTAGAATACTCATCACAGGACGATGTTGATGAAAACATCGGTCCAATGTCTCCTCCGTTACAACGTTCTCGAGCATCCAGAGTGAGCAGTTTTACCAGGCAGAGCAGTAGTTGGGTACATTTGCTCAGATACATCTTCTCATGGTTCCTTTTCCCCATTAAATTTATGTTGGGAATACCGTTGTATCTATATGGTTCACGTACTACGTCTGGGAGTCTCCAGTCTTCCCCTCTACAAGCTACCAAGAGATTACAGTCACTCAAGGACCACTTTGTCCAACGGGCCACTGACAGAAGGCGAGGCGTAGTTGAGGTGTGACATATTCAGTTTTCTCCTTTTATAGTGTCCTCAATTCCAAACTAGTGGCAGTGGGCTTAACTTTCATGAATCATACATATGATTCATGCTTTTTCAGATCTGTTTCTCTCTTTTGATGAATGTGTTGGGTGTCCCGTTACGTACTACATTTATTCTGCTCATCTTTTTGGTTTGGGGCAAGAAGATGGATCATTGTGTTTTTTTTTTGTGTTTTTTTTTGGTTTGTTTGACAGTTGTTGGTCATTTAAGTATTTGTTTTACTGTTATTTTGCACTCCCATTCAGCCATTACTGGTTTTATTAAGATGACTTGGTCTGATTTATCTTGTGTAGGATCTCCATCTAGCAATTGAGATTATTGTTGAGACTATCTTTGGATTCGCTCACAAGGCAGCACATTGTCTTCTTTCACCGATAGTCACTTTAACGGAAGTGGTGAAATGGTTCTTTTCTTGTATGAGTGGTCCTGAGAATGTTCCTGCTGATGGTTCAGGTGTATCTGTACCTACAGATGCTCTTTCAGAGAATGATCCTACGCCTAGGGAACGACAAACAGGCTTTTATCATTCCCTTAATACAGATTCGAGGACGTGTCAAGATGTCATAACAGAGCTTGGGTAAGGCACTTTCATTTGATTCCGCTCCTTTGCCAAAACTGACATGGATGTTCCCTTGGATTAAGATTTTTCTGAACAGAGAACATGTTCAAATAAATATAACTTTTTTCCTTAGAAGAATCAATTTTGTCAAATGAACAGTGATGATATTTTCATGAAGTTGTTTGGAGATTATATGGTGTTGAAAAGGACTAGCATCTCATTTGTATTCCAATTGCATTTGTGTTCTTTTACTTACTGCACTGAGCCTAGAGTATGCTATAATTTCTACAGGTTAATCCGTTAAGCTTTTGGTAGACTGTCAAAGAATTTCTGTCAACTGTTCTTTGGTAGATACTCTATGTCTTACAAATCTTTCAGATCTCTGTGATGATCAACTATCCTCTTTTAGTCTCTTTCAGCCTTAGGATTCATTGTTCAGTTGTAAATAGGAGCTTTGTGTTGCAATCTTTTGAAATCTCTTCTCCTAGTGAAGTGGCCGTTCTTTACTGGTAGACACGGTATTTTGTACTGTCCTCTTTCGGTCCTTCTTGGCTTTAGCAGATAGGTAAGTCTTTGTGGTTTAGGGGTATTACATTGTTCTCTCCAGACTTGAGACAGTCTTTCAGCAGGATCTCTTGTATTCATAACTATATTGATATTTTCACATCGAGTTTGACATTCCTATTGTTCTCGGCATATAATTGCTTTTTGTTGTAGGTACCCGTATGAAGCTCTTCGTGTGGTAACTAGCGATGGATATATTCTCCTTTTGGAGAGAATTCCAAGGTTTGGATTCCTGTTTTGACATTGCTGTCTCTTTATATCCAGAGCTTTTTGGTGGATGCCCGTGTATGAATGTGATTTGATGATCTAAATTTGATATTGCAGACGTGATGCTCGGAAAGTTGTTTATCTGCAACATGGGGTTTTTGATTCATCCATGGGGTGAGCCACATGTCTGTGTTCATTCTTCATGTCACATTTTCTCTGTGTGTATATGATTTGCTCATAGTCTAAGTTGGGTTAAAATGACCAGTGATATTTATTTTGTCGACAGATTGTTAAGTTGTCCTTTCTGGTTCTTCAGGTTTATAACTAGTATTAGTATAAACTAAATGATGTTTGGAAGGCATACTAATCAATTGGCATTTAAAAATTTATGAAGTGATATATTATTGTATCTGGGTTGTGTATATTATAAGCAACAATTAGAGGGGACATGGCTTCTTAATTTCTTTTTTATTTCTTTTAATTTTTTATTTAAAAATTTGGCTGGCATGGGCATCTGTGAGGGGTTAAACCTTGCTATGCATTATGTGCCTATTAATTCAGCTGGGATAGTGGACTGAGATTATAAATGAATATCCATCTGGATTCAGTACTACACTTCATTTAATCTTGTACGGTCAAAAGTTGAACGGTCTCGACAGCGAGATACTTTTTCTGTTGTGACTGACCTGGCTTTTGCTTAATCAAAGTGATCCAATTTAACTTTTTAAGACGGTGTATATTCTGTATCAGCCCTTGAAAGGTGAGTCGTGTCATCTGTAGCCAAAGATGATCAATTGTTTGAACATGAGATCAAGAATTATTATCCCTTTATTTTGTGGATCATGAACCATGTATCTTACTGAAGTATGTCGTCAAAATTGCTAGAGAGCTGACCAGTGGATCTGTCTCAATGCATGTTTTGATTGCTTTAAGACGTGCTAATCTGTCAGTTCTTAGATTTCTTTTTCCTTTTTGTTGCTAAGATTGTAGTTTGATCAGTTACAATTGTCAACTACATAGACATTTAGTTCATCTTACATCTTTACACGGTGACCTGACTTTACAGTTGGATATCGAATGGAGTTGTTGGTTCTCCTGCATTTGCAGCCTATGATCAAGGTTTGTCCTTTTTGATTTTTTAGCGAATGTCTCTTGGTGCAATGTACTACGGTTGTTTTCCTTACCGGGATAATTAAGTGACATATTTCTCTTTATTGTCAGGGTATGATGTTTTCCTTGGAAATTTTCGCGGACTGGTTTCGAGAGAACATGTTGATGGCAATATATCCCCACGACAGTAAGTGCACTACTTCATGCAGCTCCCATTATGTCGGAAGTACCTTTATCCATATTCTCTGTTCTTGGAATGGTATTGGTTTTCTATATATCTAAGCATTGCTAAATTTCTCGCAACTTTTATTTTTTGTATGTGGCATGTGCATGTAGATACTGGAGGTACTCCATAAATGAGCACGGGACACAAGATATACCTGCGATCGTACAGAAGATCCATGAAATAAAAGTTTCTGAATTGAAAAATAGCCAAGCGGGTTTTGAGGAAGAGTTTGAGAGTGATCAACCATACAAGCTATGTGCTATTTCCCATAGTTTGGGTGGAGCTGCTATTCTGATGTATGTCATAACCCAGCGAATTAAGGAAAAACCCCATAGGCTTTCAAGATTAATCTTGTTATCACCTGCTGGCTTCCATCATGATTCAAATATTGTATTCACGGTGATGGAGTACGTATTCCTAGTGTTATCTCCTTTACTGATGCCCTTTGTGCCAGCTTTCTATATACCCACTCGTTTTTTCCGCATGCTGGTCAATAAGTTGGCACGGGACTTCCATAACTTACCTGCAGTTGGAGGCCTTGTGCAAACCCTGATTAGTTATGTTGTTGGTGGAGACAGTTCAAACTGGGTTGGAGCTTTGGGGTTATCACATTACAATATGAATGATATGCCAGCTGTTTCATTTTGCGTGGCACTTCATATGGCACAGATCAAACGCAGCCGTAAATTTATCATGTTTGACTACGGGAGTGCTGCTTCAAACATGGAAGTCTATGGATCCCCACAGCCCTTGGATTTGGGGGAGTACTATCTCTTCATTGATATTCCAGTTGATCTTGTTGCTGGGCGGAAGGACAACGTCATCAGGCCGTCCATGGTTAGGAAGCATTATGACCTGATGACTGATGCAGGTGTCGATGTGTCATATAACGAGTTTGAGTACGCGCATTTGGATTTTACATTTTCTCATCGTGAAGAACTACTCACATATGTAATGTCCCGGTTGATGTTAGTAGGGTGTTCGACAAAGCAACTAGCTGGCAGAAATCATTGAGGAATCAGAGAGACGAGGTACAATTGAGCAGCCACTGAAGAGTAATGCTCCATAAGCCTAGGGGACATATTTTACTTTTGGAGGTGCTTTAAAGTTGTTTTTTTTATGTTGTAAAACAGTTTAGGGTAGATATATGAAAATCTAGGAAACACAGTATCACCGTGTGTGAGGTGGAGCCCCAGGAAGCGGTTTACGAAAAATGGGTGATCAAAAGATCGAACTTCCTCACGTTTTTTTTTCTATGGGGAGGGGATCTACCTATGTATAAGTCATTGCTACGCATATTGTTTCTTTATGTTGTAAGAATAAGAAATTTGTAATTATTGTTATCCTGTTCTGATTTTCAAGATGAACTTCTCCTAATATTATTTTAGGTTAAAACCAATCAGTTCGAGTTTTGGGAAAGTATCAGGAGATGGCTCAATTGGTTTCGGGAAATATGTTTTTGTATTTAAGTAAATTGATCGAGCTTAAGGGTGCGTTTGGTCCGAAGGAAAATATTTTTCATGAAAAATGTGTTTTCCTAGAAAAATAAGTAGATTTTGTACTTATTTTTTCATGTTTGGTTGGTGAGTAGAAAATATTTTTTGGAAATAATTTTAGTGTTAATGAAAAATGTTTTTGAGAGACATTTTTTATTTTTACTAAAATATGAAATAATTTATGAAATTGAAAGTATTTTTTAAAAATAATATTTTTTGGGGTGGTGGTGGGTGGGTTGGGGGGGGGTGATGCCGGTCGGGGGTGGGGGTAGGAGTGGGAGGGGCTGGCCGGTGGTGGGTGGGTGGAGTGAGGGATTGGGAGAAAAAATAAAATTTTAAAATTGAATTGAAAATATTTTTTAAAATTGATGTTTTTCTCAAAAAAATATAATTTGAAATTAGAGGAGAGTTTTAGAAAATGTTTTCCTTAATTTTTGAAGGGAAATAATTTTTCTTAATTTTGAGAAAAATAAATTAATTTGAAAAACATTTTCCTTTAGCTTTTATCCCAATCATGTAGAAATTAACTGATGGGGTCAGTTTTCTTTTTCCAATTTTACCAGCCTTTTAAGCAAAAAGCATTAACCTTGGTCGATTCGGTTTTTTTGTCGTTTTTAGTATATGTTTTGGTGGTTTTAAGTTCATTATGTTAGTTAGATCAAAGATATCATATTGCCAAATTTAAAGGATTAAAGATACTGAAAAGTTACATTTAGAGGATCAAAATAAACATATAAGATAATTTTGACTAAAAACTCTAAAAGTACAAGAGAAAACAAGAACAGCGTGAGCCTCTCATTATCGATCGAGACTTCTGCGGGTATACATATATCACTTCCAAAAAGTTTTGAATATGTTATTGCAGATCCTCATGTCGTAGATCTGTGAACTTTTCGTTTGTGTAGTTGTTACACCATATTTCGTTCAAGCTCAAATCTACCTCAGACCTTTGGTCTACAGAAGCTACAAGTGACATTACTTGCATGTGGGAAGGCCACGTCGCATACTGCCATTGAAGGTCTTAACATCCCTGTAGGATAGCTTCCTGTTGAAATGAAAAAGTTATGTGATGAACGTGATGATGTGAACTGCCTTGTTGTGACCCCTATTGATTGATTAATGAAATGCTTGATAGCATGAATGTTGACTTGAATTGCATGAATTGTTGTCTCTTCCATGTGATGTGGTATTATTGTGTGCATTAGTTGTTGAACACCGTGATGCAACATGTGATGGTTTGATGTTGAGGTCATTTTCAATAAGTGTTCATGATTTCGAGGTCATTGCTGGTGAGTGATATAAAATCGATGAGAAATGATTATAGCTAGTGATTTGAGTAAAATCGATAGGAAATGGTTCCGACTAGTAATATTGTGCCGATGTAAAATGATTGCGACGAGAGATTGATTATTATTATTTAGTGCATTTTGATGCTTGTGTTGTGTATGACTAATTACTTGTTAATTCTGATTGATGCACTTGTTACATGTGATTGATCAACTTGACATTGAGGTTGACTTACTTGATTGTTTGGTTGTTGAGTGTGATTGTTCAACTGTGAATATTGAGCCTTGTGAGTGTGTATTGTAGAACTGTTAGGTTGGCTGATTTATGTGCAGGTTGTAGTTTGAGGATGTTCGGTTGGAGTGTAAGGTGGTATTCAATTTCTAGCTAGATGTCTTGTTTATTAGATTGCTTGTTGGGTACAGTGTTGTTTACACTTGTTTAGATTCCTAGCCTGACCCCAATGATCTTCTTCTTTTTCGGATTTTGGAGGCTTGTCAAAGATTTTGAGAGGTAGTTGTTTATCATTCTGGCTCTTGCTCTTTTAGTTTATGCTTTGTTCTATTTGAGAAACAAAGACTTTGAAACTATGTAACTATTTCATATCCGCACTTTTATAATAGAGGTATGTACACGTGACAATCAAATTTTGGGTGATTTAATAGAAAGTATAGTTTTCCATTTTATCTTGTTCTTGTTTTATATTTCCACATTTCTTTTGTTTTGTTGGATTGAGACTCACTTCTCTTGATAGAAATAGGTAAACAACAAATGTCATCACGTCCTTTATGAATCATAACAGAAAACAACCATAAAAAAATAGAATATAAGTTCATCTATTTTCAGCAATTGCCACATTTTTTACATAAATTTAATAGCAAACAACTTGAATATAACAACCATTAGAAAATTCAAAATACATATTCCAGGTTACCAAAACAACAAACAGAAAATGGAGAAAACAAAAAAATTGAATGAATAATACAAGCAATATTTTTTACGAATGTCATTGAGTAATCACTTTATTGAACAATTACTCAAAAATAGTTATTAGCTCAAAAAATTGAGTAAATATCTTAAAAGATCACTCAAGTATGTGAAATTATTACAAAAGGTCACTCAACTTTATTTTGTATCAATAAACTCACTCAACTTATGGATTTTCTTTTATAAAATCATTCAAGTTAAACTATTTTTCTAGAAAATCAATGTAACCAAAAAGTAAAATAAATAATTACACAAACCACCCTTCAAGTTTAGTTTTGTAATACTTATTTTCGTTGATGTTTTTTATATTATGCTTAACACTCTTATTTTATTTTCTTAAGCTAATTAATATTATTATTAACATAAAAATTTATGATTTAATTAAATTTCCATTTATCATACATTTATTTTATTTAATTGATTCTATAACATTTTATCATTAAATTTCTCAAAATCATTATAACCTTCAAAAAAAGTCAATACTTTTCTCTGCTTGAGGTATACCCAATTTGTGTGATTCCATACTATTGTATAGTGAATACTGAATAGCATGTCATGATTTGCCATTTAGGGGAATTTGGAAAATTAATTATACCAAAACAATTGTACATATATTCAGTCCATATGTGATATAGTCATTTATCTAAAGCTAGTATCGGTCTCCCTCACAAGTCTATTCTTAATACATCTGCTCTATGTCATTAATCAAGTAAAGATGAACACTGAACATGTAGAACTATAGGGGTGTACATGGTCGGGTTAGTTCGGGTTTTTTAAATATCAAATCATTTGTGTCGGATTTTTAAATCTATAGATCAAACCAAACCAATAAAGCTCGAGTTTTTCGACATGGGTTTTTTTCAGGTTTTTTGGGTTGTTTGAACTTTTTCGTATTGTTCCGCTAAAGTATTAATTCAAACATATAATTACTTGTATGTCCAATATTTCTTCAATTCAACCAAAATACAACTAATGATCATAATTTGAAAGTACTAAATCATGCTAAAATAAGTTTAATCAGTATTAGTTACATGATTAAATAATAAATTAAATTATAATTAGACTATGTGTTTTTATTGTCTAAACCAATGTAAAATCAAAGAACAAATATTCAATATTATTGTCCTTCCTAGGGTTAAATTGTTTTTCTTTTCGTATCAATATTAATTTGATTTTGATTTAATTTTATTATAATTACCAACGTCTGTGGACTATAAGCTTAATGGAACCATTCAAAATTCTAAGTTTCATACTTGAAAAGATTAAAAAACTATGAAAAAGTATAAGGAATATTTAAAAATTATATCAAAGTAAATATTTTTATGTATAAAATAAAATTTTAAAATTATATATATATATAATATCGGGTTGGTTTGGTCTCGCATTTTTTTTTGTTAAAACTAAACCAACCCAAATATTATCGTTTTTTTCAACACCAAAACAAGTCAAACCAACCACTAGTCGGATTTTTTTTCCGATTTGACTCGATTTGCAGTTTGATTCGATTTTCAATTCGATTTTATACACCCCTATGTAGAAGCACTTCTTTTTTGTTCTCTACATGCACCATATTTGAAATTTAACTAGATGATTTTTATTATTATTTTGCTCTCACGTAAGTGGTATCAATGTTCCAGTAAGGACATATTAAACAATTTTTGAATCGGTTTTCAAATTATCTATCATAAGTAAATATTATTTGTAGTTGTATTTGGTTGACACTTCAAATCTTAATTAAGCATGTAGAAAACTGAAAATTGAATCGATTTCTCAAAAAAAAAAAATCACAGCTACCTACCTACATAATGTTTTTGTTTTAGAAATAGAATAAAAAGATGTTATAAAATTAATTTAATTAAATAATATATGATAAAGGGAAATTTAATTAAATCATAAATATTTACGTTAAAATAATTAGGTTAAGAAAATATTATTAAAAAAATAAAAATAAAAGAGTTAAGCATAATATTATAAACTACATTGGAAATAAGTATTACAAAAATTAACTTGAAGGGTGGTTTGTACAATTATATTTTTTACTTTTTGGTTATAATGATTTCCTACAAAAATAATTTAAGCTTGAGTGATTTTATAAAAGAAAATCCATAAGTTGAATAACTTTATTGATACAAAACAAAGTTAAATGATTTTTTCAAATAATTTATCATACTTAAGTGACGTTTTGAGATATTTACTCTTAAAAAATTACTTTTTTGTTGAAGAAAGTCGGAATAAGAAAAACTGACTTTATATGATAATAACTATTTCAGTGATATATGAAAAGTCAACCCGTGAAAATGTCCTCCTTTTTGGCCTATTTTGTGTTAAACCAAAGTTACATCATTTTTTAAAAAAAAAATTGTATTTATTTTTTAAAATTTTAAACCTTGTTAATGAAAATTCTGACTCTACACGAATGATAGTACATGAAAATAAATAGCTTCCATCAAATCCAAAACATTTTGTCGTTATAAGTCGTCGCAAAGCATAAAAAATAATGGATCCAACTGATTTTGTTCATGACATCAAATAATGAACAATATTTTATTTGTTAGAGGGAAATATATGTATTTCAACTTTAAAATTTTGTTTAATCTAATTTTCAACGTACCAACAAAAAAAAACTAGAACAACATTCTTGGAATAGTCAATAAAAGTTCGGATTTAATTTCTTAAAATAAGTGAGTTAATCAGTTGTGTATAAATTGTTCATGGCTTCCCATTATCTCAAGTCTTAGTGGAATAGCATTAAGCAAAAAATGAGAAAAATCAAAGATATGTTTTGATTATTCTGAGAGCATCCAAATCCTCAAATCACCTTCTAAGTTATCTTATATAAACTTCAAATATACCTCTATTCTAAAACACACAATAAAAAGAAAAACAAACCAATATCTAGCCTTAGAATCCAATTCTTCTCCATGGGAAGCCAAATGAAGAAGCAATTTGTTTGTGCTTTGGCATTTTTCTTGATTTCCACATGCACTATGTCATACACACCTTATTCTTATGAATTAGCAGATTCAACATACAACAAAGTATCAACCACAATTGCTAAAAGTAAAGACTACAAGGTACCTTCAATGCCTGAAAATGAATATAAGACGTCATTTCTGTCAAAGAATGATTACGACAAAAAGACATTAGTTTCAGAAGATAATGAAAAGAAAGTACCTTCGGTTGCTGAACAGGAATACAAGATACCTTCAGTGCCTAAATCAGAATATAAGATGTCGTCTTTTTCAAAAAATGAATATTTCAATAAGCCATCAATTCCAGAAGATAGTTACAAGAAGGTGCCATATATTCCTGAGGCAAAGTACAAGGAGTCATTTTTGCCAAAATTTGACTACTTTAAGAAGCCATCCGTTTCAGAAGATAACTATGAAAAGGTGTCATATGTTCCAAAGATTCCCTTAGAGCCTAAAAAAGAATACAAGGTGTCTTCTTTGCAAAAAAATGACTACAACAAGAAGCCATTAGTTTCAGAAGATAACTACAAGAAAGTGTCATATGTTCCAGAGCTACCGTCGATGGCTAAACCAGAATATAAAGAGTCACTTTTGCCAAAATTTAACTACTTTAAGAAGCCATCAATTCCAGAAGACAACTACAAGAAGGCGTCATATGTTCCAGAGATACCCTCAATGGATAAATCAGAATACAAGGACTCGTTTTTGCCAAAATTTGACTACTTTAAGAAGCCATCAGTTTCAGAAGATAACTATGAAAATGTGTCATATATTCCAAAGGTTCCCTCAGTGCCTAAAGAAGAATACAAGGTTTCTTCTTTGCCAAAGAATGATTACTACAAGAAGCCACTAGTTTCAGAAGATAACTACAAGAAGATGTCATATGTTCCAAAGGTGCCCTCAATGCCTAAAGAAGAATTTGAGGTGCCTTCCTTGTCAAAGAATGACTACTACAAGAAGCCATCAATTCCAGAATATAACTACAAAAAAGTGTCATATGTTCCAAAGGTGCCTTCAGTGCCTAAGGAAGAATACAAGGTGCCTATTTTGCCTAAGAATGACTACTACAAGAAGTCATCAGTTTCAGAAGACAACTACAAGAAGGTGTCATATGTTCCTAAGGTGCCCTCGGTACCTAAAGAAGAACACAAGGTACCTTCTTTGTCAAAAAAGGACTACTATCAGAAGCCATCTGTTGTAGAAGAAAACTACAAAAAGGTGCCTTCAGTACCTAAACCAGAATATAATGTGCCATCTTTGCCAAAAAATGACTATTACAAGAAGCCAACACCTTCGCCATCACCACCACCTCCATATTATTAAATTTCCATCTTTCATGTTCTAACATGCATGTTTCATTCAAGTCCTCCAGCTCTAACATATATAGCCCATAGGGTTCTCATATTTTGAGTTAGAAGGCATGATATCAAATTTGTAATTCTTTAATTATTTGATTTTTTTCTTTTCTTACTTCGGATTGTCATTAAAATTCTATTTTGAATGTTCCAAGAGATTCATTTCAATTGAAGACAAGTTTCTTTTATTGGAAAAAAACTCAAATATGTCATTGAATTTTGAGATAAAAAGCTTATCTATATCATCCGTTAAAGTTTTACTCATCTATGTTATTTCAGTTTTATAAAAGGATCATCCGTTGAACTTTTAAAAGTGATTTTCCAGCCGTAAATCATTTCAGCTGCTGTTTAGATTACTACTTCAGATATTTAAGCATTTAACGGCGGTTAATATGGTGCAATTAGCGGCATAATTTTGACTATCCTTTACAGAATTAAATTGCATTTTAGGTGTATTTAGCGGCAATTTGTAAATTTTAAGTGGCAATTTAATCATGGGAATTAACGGCATTTAGTGGTTTAGGTAAATAAAGTGATGGTCATCCAAATACTAAATAGTTAAACCAAACATAAGAAAACTAGAATTTAGCAGCGAATAAGGTAAATTTAAGTGAATTTAGCAATGATTTATCTAAATACCAAATAGTTAAACCAAACATATAATTAAATATATGATATATATTAGAAACTAGATGGTTAATGCTCGGTGCAAACACGGGCCCAACATTTCTCATTGTGGTGTCAACATATTAGGTTTCAACAGACAAAATTTTACATAACACAATTAAGTTACATATTGAATTAAATAAATTATAATGAGAAGTGATTTTCCTATAAATGGGCACTATGCCTCACCAACAACAAATTCACAACTATAGTTGTTTCATCTCTATAGTTTGCTCCTTGTTGTAGCTTCATCTTACTGCAAACAATACCCATTTATGACCAGGTTGTATGTGACTAAAACAGGATCAGTGTCTACCTGAATAAATATTTTCAACAATAATATCTTTGGTGTCTTAGTGCCTTTCATATATATGTTCATCAGAACGTTTCACATATGTCCGGTAAACGCTTCCCCTTTTATGATTAATATACCTATTAATCTGAAAAAGTAAAAAGAGATAATTATGTTGCACTCATATAGGTGCACTACTAATTCTCCAACAACACATAAATGTTGTCTTTAATAGGTATCCTAACTTGATTGTGAACTTTTGAAGGTATGCAGATACTAATTCTTTTGACCAGCAAAAGCACGTCGAATTTTGAAAAAAAAAATCATTAAAAGGAAGATCCTGCAAACAAGTACAGTGAAAATAGAGGAGGTTAATTTGTTCTATCTCTGCTAAAATATTGATTACCAATAGTATTATAAAGGAATGAGGTCTAAGTGAAAGCATCACCACCAGTTGAGTTAAAAGCAGAGTAAAAATTCATAAATTTTGCCTTCACACTATACCATGACGTGAAGAGCAGTCTCAATAAGTACTCTGTTTTCCATCCCTGGTATGTAAAAGAAAAAGACTGACAACCCAGCAACCTATGCAGTTACGTAGAAACAATTCATGGACAAAGTATGATATAACTTCAAATAAAGGCATACTATATAAATGTGTCACTTAACTTGGCTTCATTTTACATTTATACCCTTCAACTTTGGGTATGCACAAGTAGACACTTAATCTTGTATAAACTTGAATAAGTAGACACATGAGTCCTGCGTGGCACAACACGCATAGGACACCACGTAGGACAAAAAATGATATGTAGGATGATGTTAGACTCCTAGTCTACTTGAGTTAATGACGTGCAGGCATGACAAGGATTTGGGCATTGGTCTTGGCAATTATGTGGGCAAAACAGTGCAGTTGTGCAACTAAGAGTTAGTGAGCAGCAAAGAGTTCAAGATGCTTGAGTGATGGCAAGACAGCTTGGGCGTACAAGGCTTACGTGTGGGCAGAGTTGTCGGCAAGACAAGGTGGAGTGTTGGCTTGACAAGACAAGGTTGTGGACTTGACGTTGGCAAGACAAAACTTTAAATAAATTTAAGTGTTACAAGCATGCTGAAATATTCTAAGTGTTGGAAGAAGACTGAAATAATTCTAAGTGTTGGAATAAACTGAAATATTTTAAATATTGGAATAGGCTGAAATATTCTAAGTGTTAGAATGATTAATTTCAGTTAAGTGTTAGAATGTAATTCAAAAATATCTAGACACATGTCAGATGTAACCGCCGATGTAACTGTTATAACTGCCTTATTCAGAAATTTTATATGGGGTGGAATATTCTGTCCTTTGAAAAATTCGTGAAGCCTTTTCCTTTATTGATTTGATATTAATAAAAGGTTAGGAAGAGTTCTCGTACGTTGGCTGTGTTGTTACTTTGATTGTTGCCTAATTAAAAACTATGTTAAGTATTTCTATACTTAGCCAAATTCGTAAGAGTGTAAGGCTGAAGTTTGCAAGAGTTGTAGACTGCCTTAGATAAAAAAAATCAACCCTCTTTTAGATGTCATTTAGGACATGTGTGTCTATTTGTTCAACTTTATACAAGTTTAAGTGTCTACTTGTGCACACCCAAAGTTTAAGGGCATAATGTGATTTCAAGCCAAGTTAAAAGGGCATATTTATATATTATATCTTAAATAAATAGGGCAATTGTATATAACAAACACAATTTCTTACCAAGTGATGTTGGTTTTTGATAATTCCTGCATAATATTAAATAGGCATAATACATGAATGTGTCATTAATTAAGAGCTTCAATCTACTCCTTTCTCAGTTCTACTTAGTACCCTTCCATGAATGGAAAGAGGAAATGAAACGAGCATGAGGCAACCTTACCCAAGGTCAAGCAGTTTGCGAGAACTAAGTAAACTTTTATAAAGATGAAACAAGTACACACATGTCCTATGTGGCATGCCTTGTGGTGTCTTGAAGATATATATTATTAAATATCATAGATACTGTATTTAGTATGTAGCTATAACTTTGTATATTTATCCTAATTCCAACTGAACAAGTATGAATATTACGGTGAATTAGTAAAGATTGTTTGTGGAATAGTGTACTCAACGTCTTTTGCATAAATAAATAAACACTGACCAAATGTGTGAGTCCCATCATTCAGTGCGTGGGGCACATCTGGGTAGTCTTCTACTCCTCTTCACATGTTGTCTTTACTGTGGAGCAATGACAATTCTCTACTAATTAATGAAACCTTTGATATTGAGTATAGACATCTGGATATACTCCATGATATTTCATCTAATTTGGTAGCTTCTTAACCTGTTTTCATCTCCCAAAATTATAAAATCTTGAATAATTGCAGCGCATGAAACAACACCAGGAGGAATGCCTTTGTCAATCATTTCGGTGAAAAGTTTGTGGGGCTTTTGTACCATTGAATCTTTACATAAAATGTCAATTATTGTGCTATAAGGCAGAATGTTAGGTTCACGAATTTCTCTTTCCATGTTTCTTAGTACATTAATTTGTTTGGGTATGCCCAGACTTGCATAGCCCGTCAATAAGAGACAGGTGGTCTAAAATATCATTACTTTCATATTTACTAATAAAAAACAGATATATTGTGCTGAATGACATGAATTCTCTAAGGTACTAAAATATAGACATTAGTTAACTTCTTTTCAACTTCAAACATCTTTAATAACATTTTGTTACCATATATTTACAAGTACATTATTTTCTCATGGCATAAAACACCAAAACTTTGTTCATCACAAATTTAAAAAACAACTTGAAAATTTATAAAAATACATTGATAGATGTCATGTTTATAAATCAACATCTTAATAGTAAAGCATAAGATTGAAGAAGTGTGCCTCATCACAATTAAAATGCTTATAAAATTTAGGGATAATACACAAGTATCCCCTATACTATGACCGAAATCCCAGAGAAAGACTTTAACTAAACTAAGGTCCTATTACCCCCCTCCCCCCAAACTTTTTTTTTGTAATTTTGTATACCTTTTGTCTTACGTGGCACACTCCGTGACTCCACGCGATTGAAGCGCGTGAGAGATATTTGGATGTCACGTAAGCCAAAAAAGTGCACAAAATTACAAAAAAAAAAAATAAGTTCAGGGGGTAATAGGACCTTAGTTTAGTTAAGATGTGTCTCTGAGATTTCGATCATAGTGTAGGGTGGTACTTGTGCATTTTCCCTAAAATTTAAGTAACTTGTTTTTTTTCATAATAAATTCAAAAGCAGAGGAAATAAAAACTTACTTTTCATATTTAATTGAAGCAACAATTGAGTTAGTTTTGAAAGCATTTAGTGAAGGACAATGAAGACATAGTTTAGATTTGGGATAAATAATTTGAATGAGAAATATATAACTACCACAACAAACTCATAAAAGTTTTACGTAAACATACGAATCCAAGGTAACAAACAATCAAAGAGAGAGACAAATTGATAAAGTTAATCGACGATAATCAAAGCAAGAAAAAAAAGATTATACTTACTGATCTGGGACATATTTATATGCCTATAATGCTAAGTAAGCCCATATATATGCCTAGTTTGGAGTCGTTAAGTTTATGATTAAGAGTCGTATTGAGTCAATTCTGTGTTTCGGAGCTAACCAACATGATTAGTTGTGTAGGGAGGCTATTTGGAAGAAATACGCACTTGAATGGGAAAAGGTAGCAATATGGAGATTGGAGACAAAAGAAATCAAGAAACAAGCTGAGGAAATACTTCAAAGGCAAGGGCGAGTTGTCCTCACGTTTCGCAGAAGGAAGCCCAATATCAAGTCACTAATTAATTGCGAGACATAAGACCTCGTGAAGCCTCCGCGTCGCGCAACAAGGATCCTGCTTTTGATCCAATATTCGAATGTTGTTGCGCGTCGCGTGTTTGAAGCTCATAATTGGTCACTTCGACCTTAGTATTAATAGGGTTTTATCTTAGTTTTATAAGAATTCCTTTTTTCTAATTTTTGAACGTGAAGACTAGGAGAACGATACTTTGAGGTTTTTAGGGTTAATACTCTATCTCTTTATCTTTCAATCCTCTTTTAATGGTTCATAACCATTGTAAGGTTGATTAGATGATTATGAGTAGCTAAATACCCTAGTTCTAGGGCTATTTGATAAGGGTTTTATTATGAATTATCAATGCATCGTTCTTATGTTCTTGCTCTTGGTATTTCATGCTTGATCACCATAGAAATAAATATATTGTCTGAATTGAACTCGAGAGAGGAATAAGAGGATAGAACGTGGAGCATAAGAAGTTTGTTCAACTATGAATAACTAGGGTTGATTCGTTCCTGGGATAGAGTATACCTAGAAACCTTGCTTGGATCACCATACAGGAAGATATCTTAATGCTCAATTTTTATTCACTCTATCCCCGCTCAACGATGTAGTTAGGGTGATATCTATTGTAGGAGATTAGAGGTCGAGAGACCATGATCATACATCTAACGTATGATTCAGCGATGAGATAATTCAAAGAAAATCCGTATTAAACAATATTGATTACATGATTCCTGGTAAAAGCTGCAACCCTGGATCTATCCCACATCATTGCTTGGAACTTAAGAAGTTGAATCGTAATAGTTATACTTTAGTTTAAATAAATTTATTTAAATAATAACATTTACAAAATCTTGAAATTCTACTTGTGTTGAGTGATGGGTTGGAGAAATCGATAGAATCTAGTCTTAAGTCCTTGTGAGTGGGATACCCGGCTCTTTAACAAGAGCCACTATATTGCTTGTACGATCAGGTGCACTTGCGTGTGCGACTTGACTGCAACAAATTTTTTGGCGCCGCTGGTGGGGACTTTAGTAATTAGAAGATATTTGATTTTTCTAGTTTTGAAGTTAAACACAAGCGTTAACAACTTTATCTTAGCATTTCATTGTTGCAGGTTGCTTGATACTCCAAACTGGACGAGAATCGAGAATTGTTGTCGCCTCTCTCAAAACCTGAAATATTCATACATAGAAGGCAGAGGCAACCAAAATATTCAATCCCTTTGGTCATTGGGGAATTACTATCTCCAATTAATAAAACTGAGGAATGAGAACTAACACCTGAAACAATGGCAGCTAATGTGATGAGAGTTAGAGATGTGGCAGTCCCACGACTCACCAATGTGACTTCATGCATTCAGAAACCTGAGGCTGGTGGGAGATTTGAACTGAAACAGAGTATGGTGCAAATGTTGCACTCAAATGTGCAGTTTATTGGTCTCTCACATGAGGATCCTACGGTTCACATTCAGAACTTTCTGGAGATCAGTGATACTTACACTCCATCTGGAGTGAATAAAGATTATGTGAGGCTCACCTTATTCCCCTTTTCTCTGTTGGGGGTTGCAAAAAGATGGTAGAATTCAGAGCCGCAAACTCAATCACCGCTTGGAATGATCTAGCACAGAAATTCCTCATTAGATTCTTTCCATTTGGGAAGACAACTAAATTGAGGAGTGACATTTTGAGTTTTAGACAGAAGGGTGGTGAGAACTTGTACCAAGCTTGGGACAGGTTCAAATCAATGTTGATGAGCTGCCCTCATCATCATCAAGCCAATGAGGTGTTAGTCCATACTTTCATGGAAGGTCTGGATCCTAACACCAAGATTTTGCTTGATTCACTTGCAGGTGGACAATCTTTAGCGAATACTTATGCGGAGTTATACACCTTGCTGATTCGTATTTCCCAAGGGAATCTAGAGTGGAACGGGAGTGGACTAACACCAGTAGTTTAGGAAACTGCAGGTGTACTATTGATTGACGTTATGACTGCTTTAACTGCACAAATTTCTGCCATGCAGAATATGATAAATACACATTTTGGTAACATGGCTTTGGGACAACAGACCTCTCAAGTGAATGCAGTTCAGCAATCCGCATCTTGGTGTGAGATTTGCAGTGAAAGTGATCATAGTACAGAGATATGTGGTGCAAACCCAGACTCTGTAAATTTTGTAGGCAATGCTCAGAGAGGAGGAGGCCAACGAAACTATGGAAATTCTTATAACCCAAGTTGGTGAAACCACCCAAACTTTTCTTGGGGTGTAAATCAAAATCAAGTCCTAGGACAGAATCAATATAGACCTCAGGGTAATTCACAAGGTTACTAAGATCAGATGCAGAGGGAGCAGCCTAAACCGCAATCTGGGAACATGAGTGTTGAGGAGATGTTAAAGTTAATTATGGCATATCAAGCTCATTTAGCCGCAGATGTGCGAAATAATCAGCTAGCTACTCAGAACCTGGAGAAATAATTTGGGCAGTTTGCTAGTGCTCAAAATTCTAGACCACTAGGAGGGTTGCCTGGTAATACTGATTCAAATTCAAAACAGGTAAATGCTGTGAGTACTCGGAGTGGTTTACAATTGGAGGAGCTAGCTCTTAAGAAAACGCCACTGAAGTAGCACTCAAAGAGGGTGAACGGAAAGAGTCTGATCCAAAAGAAAAAGAAGTAGTTGCACCCACTGAAAAGGTGTAACCAATATTAAGACCACTCCTCAATTTCCTTAGAAGTTTAAGAAACAAAAGGAGGATGAATGTTTTGGTAAGTTTCTTTCTTTGCTGAAACAAGTTCATATTAACTTGCCTTTGGTAGATGTTTTGCAGGGTATACCCAGGTATGTGAAGTATGTTAAGTAGATTGTTGCAAATAAAAAGAAGGCTGACAGAATATGAGACAGTTGCAGTTACTGAAGAGTGCAACTTCAGGATTCAGAACAGGTTACCATCAAACTGAAAGATTCAGGCAGCTTTACGGTGTAAATTATGATAGGTCAGATTATTCATGCACGAGGGTTGTGTGATTTGGAAGCAAGCATAAATATGAAAACCTCAATGTACAAGAAACTGGGGTTGGGTAGTCCTAAGCCAACTACCATAATTTTATAGTTGGCTGATAGATCTGTAGCCGAACCTGAGGGGGGTGGAAGATGTGCTAGTGCAAGTGGGATCTCTAATCTTCCCTGTAGACTTTGTGGTGCTGAACTTTGAGCCTGATCCTGAGGTCCCATTCATCTTAGGGCGACCATTCTTAGCTACTGGGAGAGCTATGATATATGTAGCATCTGGGCAACTCACTATGAGAGCTCATGATAAGGTAGAGATTTTTTATGTGTACAAAGCCTTGAAGATGCCACCGATATACGAGCAGTTGTCTGCTATTATTGTGATAGATCTTGAGGCATAAGCTAAGTACATAGTGGCTAAGGATCCTCTAGAGCGAGTTTTGAGAGGTGATGACATCTATGGAGATGCTGAGGCACATGAAATTGTGCAATTCTTAGATGTATCACTAGTAGCAACTGCTGGAGAGAGATGGGAGCCATTAAACAGGGTGTTAGGACCTCCACCTAAGCCCTCCATTGAAGAAGCTCCCAAGATAGAGTTGAAAGAGCTTCCAGCCCATCTCAGCTATGCATTTTTGGGTAAATATAACACTTTACCAGTCATTTGTCTGCAGCACTATCTGAGAAACAGGTTGAATCAGCATTATTGATTCTTAAGAAGAGAAAAGCAGCATTAGGTTGGCAAATGTCAGGCATCCATGTTATAAGCCCAAATCTGTGTATGCGCAAGATATACACTGAGGAAGGGTATAAGGCAAGTGTACAACATCAGGGGATATTAAATCCTTTGATGAAGGACGTAGTCAGAAATAAAGTGATTAAGTGGCTATATGCAGGAATAGTGTACCCAATATGTGATAGTAAATGGGTGAGTCCAGTGTAGTGTGTGCCCAAGAAGGGGGAATGACAGTGGTGAAAAATAATAAGAATGAATTGATTCCCACAAGAACATTAACTAGATGGAGGATATGCATGGATTATAGGAAACTTAATGAAGCCACCAGAAAGGACCACTATCCGGTGCCCTTCATTGACCAGATGTTAGATAGGTTGGCTGTCCGGGATTATTACTATTTTCTTAATGGGTATTCAGGGTACAATCAGATTGCTATTGCACCTGTGGATCAAGAGAAGACGACATACACATGTCCATATGGCACTTATGCATTCAAACGTATGCCATTTGGTTTTTGCAATGCTCCAGCTACTTTTCAAAGATGCATGATAACAATCTTCCATGATGCAGTGGAAGACTTTGTGGAAGTTTTTATGGATGACTTTTCAGTTTTTTGGTGAGTCTTTTGAAGTATGCTTAATTAATTTTGATAGAGTCCTTGCAAGGTGTGAGGAAACAAACCTGGTATTGAATTGGGAAAAGTGGCACTTCTTGGTGAGAGAAGGAATTGTGTTGGTTCACAAGGTATCCAAGAGTGGGTTGGAGGTGGATAAAGCAAAAGTAGAAGTGATTGAGAAGTTGCCACCCCCAGTATCGGTGAAAGGAGTGCGAAGCTTTGTTGGCCGCATTGGTTTCTACAAGAGATTCATTAAGGACTTTTCTAAAATTGCAAGACCCATGTGCAGTTTATTAGAAAAAGAGATGAAATTCGTGTTTGTAAGAAGTAATTAGAGGCATTTGAAATGTTAAAGCGGAAGTTAATTGAGGCCCATATCCTCATTGCACCAAACTGGGAACTTCCATTTGAGATGATGTGTGATGCTAGTGATATTGCTGTTGGAGCAGTGTTGGGGAAGAGGAAGAACAAGGTGTTTCACTCCATATACTATCGAGTAAAACACTAGATGCACCCCAAACCTGTTACTGAAAAAGAGATGTTAGCCTTGGTGTATGCATTTGACAAATTCAGGTCATATTTGGTGGGAACGAAGGGGATAGTCTACACTCATCATGCTGCAATCATATATCTCTTTAACAAGAATGATGCAAAACCTAGACTGATCAGGTGGATCTTGCTTCTTCAAGAGTTTGATATGGAAATAAGAGATAGGAAGGGAACAGAAAATCAAATAGTTGATCATCTCTCCAGATTAGAGGACTCATTCTATGTGGTAAATGAAGGTCAAATTCGTGAAGAATTCCCTGATGAACAACTTTTGACACTGGACATTGCACATGTACCCTGGTATGCTGATATTGTGAACTTTCTAGTGAGTTGTTTATTTCCACTTGGGGCATCAACACACTAGAAGCAAAGGTTGAGGTATGATGCTAGATTTTATATATGGGATGAGTTGTATTTGTTTAAGCAGGGTCCAGATCAAATGATAAGGAGGTGCATAACTGAGCAAGAAGCACCACAAATGTTAGAGAGTTGCCGCACTTCACAGTATGGTGGACATCATGGGGGTGAAAGAACGGAACAAAAGGTATTGCAATCTGGTTTCTTTTGTCCTACCTTGTTCAAATACGCTACTTTATTTGTTAAAGGATGTGATCAGTGTCAAAGAATGGCACCACTTCAAGAAGGCATGAGATGCCTTGGAACAACATTCTAGAGGTTGAGATCTTCAATGTATGGGGGATAGTTTTATGGGACCATTCCCATCGTCCAAAGCCAACTAATATATTCTAGTCGCAGTGGATTACGTGTCAAAGTTGGTCGAAGTTGTTGCACTGCCAACGAATGATTCCAAAGTGGTTGTGAAGTTCATTAGAAAATACATTTTCACCAGGTTTCGAACACCAAGGGCTATAATAAGTGATGGACATACACATTTCATCAATAACTCCATTCATAATCCGTTGGCTAAGTATGTGATGAGGCATAAAGTTGCGACGGCGTACCATCCCCAAACTAGTGGACATGTTGAGATGTCGAACAGGGATGTTAAGCAGATCCTTCAAAAGACTGTAAATGCCCAAAGAAAGGATTGGGCTAACAAGCTAGATGACGCCTTATGATCGTATCAGACTGCTTACAAGACACCGATAGGGACTTCTCCTTATCGAATAGTGTTTGGAAAATCTTGTCACCTGCTGGCTGAGTTGGAATACAGGGCATATTGGGCAATAAAGAAGCTGAATTTGGACGCTGAGTTAGCAGGAAGAAAAAGGATTGCACAGTTGCATGAACTAGAAAAATTCAGGTTTCATGCCTATGAGAATGTGAAGCTATACAAAGAGAAGACTAAAAGGTGGCATGGCAAGCATATAGTGTCACAAACCTTCGAGCCTGGTCAACTAGTGTTGTTATTCAATTCTAGGTTGAAGTTATTCCCAGGAAAGCTCCGGTTTAAATGAAGTGGTCCATTCGAGGTGGTCCGAATAACCCAACATGGTGCGGTTGAATTAAGAAATAAGGGAGACAGTTCCACATTCCTAGTAAATGGGCAAAGGGTTAAACATTATATTGGAAAAAATATGGATCGCGAGGAAGAAGCGCTCACATTGGATGATGACTGAGGCTTGAGATGGATCGTGTCGCGATGTTAAATCAGGCGCTACACGGGAGGCAACCCCTAAACCATTGTAATAGTTTAGGAATGCTTTGTTTTTATTGTAAAACAAATAATGAATAAAGGAAAATATAAAAATATGAGTCATGCCATGACCGTAACTAAGGCGCTACATGGGAAGCAACCCATCATGGTTTCTTTCATGAGTTTTTAGTGTAGGATAAGATGTTGAAAATGAAATTCGAGGCAGTGAGCCTCGTGTTGATCCCGCGTCGCATGGAAGGGTGCATATCTTGCCTCGCTGAAGAAATTCAAGTCAGAGCACCTCGTGTAGATTGTGTATCGTATGGTTGGGTGCGAGAAGTGATTTCGACGATATATTATTTTCACGTCACAGCAAACAACCAGCGCGTGTCGATCCCGCATCGCGAGTTGTGTCCCAAATTGTAGGTCAACTGGAATTAAAATTTTAGAAGACCTCGTGTAGGTTGCGTATCGCAGAGACAAATAAGTATTCAGGAATTTTCATTAAATTAAAACGGGTTTCACCCATTTAAAAAGAAATAACCCGACCCATCCCCACCTTCTTAGATTAAATCCCGATCCCCCCCCCCCCCCATTTTTTCCCATTCTTTTCTCTTCTATCGCACAACCTCTCTCTCTTTTCTCCCCAAATTTCCCCAATTTTCTTTGCCCCTCAGGTATCACGTAGCTAGGGTTGGGTTCTTGCTCATGTGTTGTTTGCTTTCAACCCTCACTCAGCTATTTTCTCTTCCTACTTTCATGGTGTTTAAAGAGGGATGAAATGTATTGTTTGTTAGGGGTATTGAGAGTGAATTGGAAGAAAGGTTGATGGTAGCTCCAATTTAAAATCGCTTGTAAGCACATGTGTTTCGAATTCTTGAGTCAAAAATTTGGTCTCTATTTTGTGAGGGAGATGCTCTATTGATTAGGGTTAGTTGAGCTGTGAAGTCATGGAAAGATTGTGTTACATTATGAGTTGATGTGAAAAAGGGCTTCTGATGATTGTTGTTATTGAATTATTTAGTAGATGACACAATTACATGATTATTTTATGTTAAGTTATCGCGGTGACCTTATGATATAGCACTTGATAAGTGATCGTGGGGATGCCATATGATAGAATATTTCAATCAATGATGCCCCTTATGATTCTTTGACCATGTTAGGATATAATTTTTTAGAATTCTGAATATCGAAGTTGGCAGTACTATGAACTAAGTGTGGGGTGGTGTATGCACACCACCCATGCTTCGTTGAGTAATATAAATCACATGGACTGAATTGTGTGGAATAATGCAGGTAATTATGTCTACTTCGCAGATACTGTTGACACCCAATTTTGACCCTCCCCAGCAAGAATTAATTCATGAGCTTCTTAAATTCTCAAACAATTTAAAATAATTAGTTTTTAAATTTAAGAAAAAATATAATGGTTGCGTTATTTTGAATAATTTTTGCCATTTCTTATAGTTTTTAGATAATATATATATTTTACATAATTATGTATATAATTAGTATATTTTATGATTATTCAAAAACCATCTCAAAAATATTTTGAATTTAGTAAGTAGTCTTTTAAATTAGTTTAATTTAAATCATGGTTATATTTTTTGAATCACTAAGTTTACGATTAAATTAATTATTTTATTTTTTGTTAAGATTAAGAAGCTCGTTAATTAATTAATATTAATTTGTCTTATTTATGGTTTAGCCAAATTTATTAATGTAACACAATTTGGCTATTTCTTAAATTTAATTCATCTTAGACTTTCAACTTAACTCAATTTTGAGAAAATTTGGGCCAAGATTCAATTTTCAGCCAACCCCAATACAATTCCCAACCCATTAATTTTTCAACATCCACTTTTGAGAGATTTGAATTTGAATTTTGAATTTGAAATTCAAATTCATCCCCAAATCCATTCCATTTTTTTCCCTAACAAAAAAAAGAATTTTAAAATTTGAATTTGAATTTTGAAATTCAAATTCATCCCAACATTCCTTTTTTCCCCCTAAAGAAAGTAATTTTTGAATTTGAATTTTGAATTTTGAAATTCAAATTCATCCCAATCCATTTCATTTTTCCCCTAAATCTACCATAAAAATCTCTTATAAATACCTTCTCTTTTCTTCTTCTTTCTAAGGGATGATTTGAAAAAAAGGGGAAAGAATTCAAGAATTCAAGAAAAAAAAAGACATGATTCAATTCAAGAATTCAAAAATTCATTTCAATTCATTTTTCAATTCAATATTCAATATTCAATATTCAATATTCATTATTCCTTATTGATTATTGATTATTAATGATATATTTTTCATTGATATAGAAAAAAAAAAGAAGGGAAAAAGGGTGAAAAGGGAGTTAAAGAAAAAAAATTTAAACATTCATAGTAGAAAATATTGCCTATAACTCCCGGTCGTCGTTTGAATCCGAGTCGCGTGGTGAAGACAAGTTCCTTGCTCGTACCGTCTCTAGTTCGCTGCTCCGGAGAAGGTGATATTTTTATTCTTACTTCTCATTTTTTTTTTGAATAAATTATGATGTTATTTGTATAGTCCGATTTTTTATTTTTTTATTTTTATTATTTTTTGCATGATCCTCTTTGAGTCCATGACGGACTTATCTTCCTCGTATCTTCGAGTCGAAGCCCCCTAGAAATGGCGTACAGGTTGAAAGTCGCAAATACATTGCTGGAAATTAATTTTTCAGTCTTCAAAAGTTGAAGAACAGATCGATATACGGGTTAGATACATTGATATACATTCGTAAAGTATAGTACGCAGGTCCAAAAATCAGTACAGGTGCTTGAGAGGCTGAATTAGGGTGTAAATATGGAATATATAGTCCGATATACAATGAAAAGGACCGAATGCAGCCCCGTATATAGTGGTATACGCAACATGTATACACAATTTTTTTTTTAAGGAAAAAGGGGGCCAAGACCAAAGAAATCTGCAGCAGGCCCAATTATCTTTGGGTCTATTTTAGAATGAGGTAGACTTCCAGATTCAGTACTTGGGCCTGGCCCAAGTTCAAATATCTCTTCTTCCTATAATTAACTATTTGTTATTATCGTTATATTGACTAACATTTTGATGGAATTTTATTAATTTCCCAGGGACAGCCATTTCTTGCTATATTTATATAGTCATAAATATTTATTTTGCTTTTTTTTTATTAATATTATTTATTTAGTTTGTTTATAGATTTTGTTAGCATTTAAATTTCTTTCCCTAAGATAATCCCCTCTAATTATTTTTCCTTTGAAATAGTGAGTAATAATAATAAATATAATAGCAAAGAAGTATATTATATACAATAAGCAAGTAAATAGATGAATTTCTTCATTACTTAGTTATAATTTGGAAAAATTATTTTAAAAGGTCTTTTAGTCAAATCGCCGGTCAACCGCGAGTTAGCGGGCATTCCGAGGGCCTAACACCTTCTCGAAATGTACATTGAACTTCGAACCCTTTTCAATAGATTTTTATCTGTTTTTAAATCTTTTGAAAAATAATTTAAGTTTTCTTGATTTTTCTAAAAAATCAAGTGGCGACTCTGTTAATTTGGAAAGTCGATTTCTCTTAAATCATAAGATTAATTGATTTTTCAAAACTTAGTCATTTTTTCAGAAAAATATATTATATATATATATTAGTTTTTAGTAAAACAGAAATGGCGACTCCGCTGGGGATTAATTAAGTTCTAACCAAAAGGATTTGACTATTTTGACTAATTGTTATTATTAAATTGCTTATATGCGAATAATTTGTTTAAATTATAAATTGGCATTGCATATCATGGCATATTTCTGATGTATGTATAGTATATTAAAGGACGGTTTGCGGAACCGCAGTTGGACTTTTTTATACTCACCTTCTTTCGGAATTAGTGGCAATTTATTGGTTCGTCATGCGTCCAATGGTTGTCGCGAGTTCCAGCCCAAATTGTCCGTTTGGGTTCCCGGTCCTTTCAAAAGCCACTCCTAGTCAACTAGCGTAGAGCCGAGCCAAAATCCCAAATTTAGGAGCATTTGAACTAGGACGACCCAACACCCAAGGAGTGTTGAGCCCATTAGATAGACCACCTTGAGTCCAAAAGGGCTTACGGCCTAAACGGGCGATCATATTTATTTGTTTAAATTTGAAGGATGTATACATCATCTGAAGAAATCATTGTCCTCGGGATTGGGAGTACATTGTAGCTTATTCTAGTCAAAGAAAGAGCTCACAAGTTACTAGTCTAAGACGTGGGAACCCGAAGAGGAGAAAAAATGAAGAGGGAAGGACCTTATATGGAAGCATAGTTCAGAATTGTACCCCTGCGTGGGACTGATTATTTTGTATCCCATTTTCCCCAATTATATATCCCCATTTAAGTTTTATTCATAAATTTGTATAAATTTGGGTTTTGGGACAATGAGATGTTTCAAATAACATATACATCCTTCAAATCGTTAGGCCTACCCTTGGCATAAAAGGGTCACATATCTGTTTAGAATGCGCAATAACTGTTTATGTGTTATAATTGTTTGTATGATTATGTTGCTTCATTTGGAGATATTCTAGCCTACTCATTCTCGAAAAATATTTTCTAAAACTCCTTAAGCATAAATATCAAATCACTATCGAAAGTACGTCCAAATACTCTTCGAGTCTTTAGTCTCCCAATAAATTTGAACTTTATTTTTCAAAAAGTACTCTCTCATATCAAAAAAAAAAAAGATTCAAGAATGGGTCGAACTACGTAGGACCTGAATTCTCTTTTATGAGATACGTAGGCAGCCTTCCAAGGTTCGGTCCCCATTTTGAGAAAATTTTATCTTTCCCAACACTTATAAAGAAAGTAGAGTTACATTTCAATAAAAAATCAGAAGTACGACAATTTACTTTGTCCCGACTCAAGTTGACATTTCTGACTCATTAGTCCTAAAATAATATAGACAAATTTCTGTCTATTTAGTCATCTTTCTATATACGTAGGCTAATTTATCTTCAAATGAAGCGACTCTTATGTGTTTACAATAATGTGTGTGATATTTTGTATTAACTATCATCGACACAGACTAACACATCTTGCCTTTGAGTTGTTTTTCTTTGTCAGGTATCTTGAACTGATCTGTGTTGATTAAGTTGGCAGATCATCCTTACTTCACCAGATCAAAAGGTCCTGCAGATTCCTTTCCTAGGCAAAATTCTGACAAAGAAAAGACGATTATGGGAGATAATAGCGAGGAAGTAGGTCTTACTGATGTTGTGGTAGCTCAACCCACCATAGCGGACCAGAACGAATTGATTTTGCAATTGATGCAGCAAATTGCAGAAATGAGAATGGAAATGCAGAGGAGACAGGATCTGCCTCCTCCGGGTTTTGCTGCTAATGTTGCAGAGGGAAGGCCTCCTATCTACTTCCCATCCTCGAACATGGATCCATCTCAAGGCGTGCCGCTCGCTCAGAAACCCACCGCTATAGATCCAATTACCCAAAACCCGCAATATGCTCCCGCCTCTTACCAAACTCCACCACCTCCTCAGAATAACCACCCCCAAATGCCCTCTCATCTTCAAAATACCCAACCTCAATCCGCTCCACCACCGCAAAACCAAAGTCAAATTCTCAATCAGAACACTTTTAATCCTCAGACATCCCACCACCAGTTAAATCAGAACACCAATCCTCACACTTACCCCCAAAATTACCAAGCTGCTCAAAACGCCCAGAGTCCTTCCATAGCTCCACCCTTGCCTAAAAGAACCGCTTTCCAAATCCCTGTCCATGCTGAGCACGACGTGCACGGTTCTGAGTTGGACCACTATGAGGAACAGGAAAGAGAGTGGAGGGCGAAGGAAGAAGCAAAAGTAGACATAAAAGAGGAGATCAAGAAGATTATGAAAGAGCTTCAATGCGTCCCCGATACCGCCGGACTTAACTATGAAGATTTGTGCATTCACCCGAGTCTGGACCTTCCAGAAGGTTCAAGATCCCGAAGTTTGACGCCTTCGGAGGAGTAGGCAACCCTATGGCTCATCTTAGAGCTTACTGTAACCAGCTCGTGGGAGTTGGAAGGGACGAGGCTTTGCTGATGCGGCTATTCAGCCGAAGTTTGTGTGGGGAGGCTCTAGAGTGGTTCACCTCCTATGAAACCCGACAATGGCCTAGTTGGAACGCTCTGGCAAAGAATTTTATCGATCGGTTTGCATATAACGTCGAAATCATTCCCGACCGTTATTCTTTGGAGAAAATGAAGCCGAAAGCCACCGAGAGTTATAGAGAGTTTGCTTATCGATGGAGAAAAGAAGATGCAAGGGTCCGACCGCCCATGTCTGAAAAAGAAATTGTTGAAGTATTTGTGCGGGTGCAAGAGCCCGAATATTATGATCGAATCATGTTGCTCATGGGAGCAAAATTTGCTGAGATAGTCAAAGTTGGTGAGACTATCGAAGATGGTTTGAAAACGGGAAAGATAACCCGTGTTGCTGCATCGCCCGGATCAACGGGCACATTGAAGAAGAAAAGAGAAGAAATAGCTGTCGTATCATATGGGGGAAAGAAAAACCCCAGAAACTCGTCATATTCCCAAAGTCGTTCTCGACCCTCTCAAACCTCCTACCAAGCTTGCTACACGCAAGCTAGTCATCCAAATGATCCTCCAATTTATCAAAATGTTGCCCCCTCTTATCCGAATATCCAATCTCCAGTATACCAAAGTTCATCCCCAATTTACCAAAATCTATCTCCTGTTTATCCAAATCATCCTCCACCTTACCAAATGTCATCTCCTTACCAGGGTATGGCTCCCAACTGTGCTAACGTGCAGTCGAGCTACCGAGAACCCCCTACTGCATATCAAGTCCAAGCTCCACCATATCAAAAACCCCACCTAAATTGCCAAGCTCTATTGCCAAACTACCAAGCCAATTCATATCCCAAAGGTCAAGCTCCACGTCCGAACAATCGGGGTTATCAACATATGCCTCCCCCACAAGAAAGTTATGATCCCCCCTCGACCTCGGTTCGAGAAGAAACCTGTAAGGAATTTTACCGCACTCGCGGAAAGTCGAACCAAGTTGTACGAGTGACTGGCTGCGGCCGGATATATCTATGGGGCCTAAGCCCGTGGATATCAATTCGAAATTCTATAGGCCAGATCAGAGATGTGCTTATCATTCCAACAGTGTTGGGCATGGTACTGAGGATTGTATCAACCTCAAGCACAAAATTCAGGATTTGATTGACCAAGAGGTAGTCTCTCTCCAACCAGTGGTACCAAATGTCAACACCAACCCGTTGCCGAATCATGGAGGCGGCAATGTCAATATGATCGAGACAGACGCCGACTGGCGTGGAACGAAAATGATTACTCCAATAGTTCATGATGACTTGGAAAAAGCTGTAGCTTCTTTGAGCATCAAAGAGAAGAAAGAGTTCGTTATTTTGACACCCGCAAAGGCTGTTGCTTTGGTGCCATCAAAAACTCTCATCAAGCCTAAGTTCGTTATTAAAACTGCTGCAGCTCAAGGCATGACCAGATCCGAAAGGTGTTACACTCCTGACGAGCTTGCTCTCGGAGGTCAAAAGAAGGACCAGGCTAAAAGGGCAATAAGCGAAGGATAAGCAGAGGAGTTTTGGAGGAGAATGCAGCCGAAAGATTATTCTATCGTCAAACATTTGGAGAAGACTCCTACCCAGATTTCTGTTTGGGCCCTGTTGATGAGTTCTCAATCACATAGGCAAGCTCTAATGAAAGCATTCGATGATACATACGTGCCCGCGGGCACAAGCAGCGATAATGTGGCCGCCATGATCCACCAGGTTATTCGAGGACATCACATCAGCTTCTGTGATGACGAGTTGCCCTTTGAGGGGAAGTCTCATAACAAGGCACTGCATATCACTGTTATTTGGCGTGAAAAGGTTATCAATCGAGTCTTAGTGGATGATGGATCTGGTCTTAACATTTGCTCATTGTCGACGTTAAGGCAGTTGAAGTTTGACTTGGGGAAACTTGAGCAAAATCATGTCAACGTGAGAGCATTTGATGGGGTCCAAAGAGACACTTTGGGAGCGGTAAATCTGGTTATCCAAATGGGTCCGGCCGAGTTTAGTGCGCAGTTTCAAGTCTTAGATATCGATACTAGCTATAACCTTCTTTTGGGAAGGCCTTTCATTCATATGGCTGGAGCTGTGCCTTCTACTTTGCATCAGATGGTGAAGCTCGTTTGGAGAAGCAAAGAGTTGGTTATTCATGGTGAAGGGAGTCACTCTGGTAGACAGGCGCCTATTCTCAATAAAGTATCTCGAGGTACAGATTTCTACACGGTGGAGCTTGTGAATGCCATCGGTGAAGACTTGACCCCACAGCCTCCTATGCCCGCCGTGTACAGGATGATAGCCACTGTGATGCTGCAGAATGGTTTTGAACCAGGTTTTGGATTGGGAAGAAATTCCCAGGGAATTATTGATCCTGTTCCGGTCCCCGTCAAAGGAGCTAGATATGGTTTGGGGTACGTCCCCACAGATGATGATTTGAAGGTGAAGAATAAGAATGATCAAGCATTGGCTAAACCAATCCCTCATTTATATCAATCATTTCCAGTCCGAGAGTATGCTGAACAAGACGACCTTGGGGAAGGAATCTGTGGCCTTTTCGAGGAGATCGACGCTGTTATTGAGGAAGAAGTAGAGCTAGATGGTATCCGTGATGCTGAGCCTGGAGAGGTGCTGCAGAACTGGACCTCCACGCCGATCCTGATTCCCCAAACTTCTTGGTAGAAGGGCATCGTTTCATGCATATTTAAATCGGTGGTAGTCCGAAAGAGGCCCGAGACCCACCATTTTGCATTTTATTAATTGCCTGCATTTTAAAATTCCCTCGTGATGTTTGAAGAAGGCAACATGGCCCTTTGCCATAGCCAAAGTTTGCATTATTTCCTATTTTGAATGAAAGCCTCTTTATTTAAAATTTGGTTTATTTACTTATTTGCTATATTTTTTCTATTTTTTCAGTAATATAAGTTTTAAACCTGTCAATGTCATGTCATGTCACGAGCTGAACTAACAAAGCGAGGCAGGTGACGACGAGGTGAATAGGAAAATGAGGTACAAGAATGTGTTGCTGAAGAATTTCTGCAGTTTGAAAATCAGCATAAATCGAATTTAGAGGAAACTGAAACTGTAAATCTGGGAGACCAAGAGTGCGTCAAAGAGTCCAAAATCAGCGTTCACTTGAACGAAACTCAGAAGAAGGATCTAATACACTTACTCAATGAATACATTGATGTGTTCGTCTGGAAAGTCGGTGACATGCAAGGGTTGAGTACCGATGTCGTATCTCATAAACTACCGATTAATCCAGGGTTCGATCCGGTGAAGCAAAAGGTTTGAAAGTTCAAACTTGAGTTGAGTTTAAAGATTAAAGAAGAGATTACCAAACAGATAAGTCTCGATTAGTGGAGGTGACGCAATCCCCGACTTGGTTGGCAAATGTTGTTCCGGTCACCCCTTATCCCCTTTAAATATTTCTTTGTAATGAACTACGTCTGACCTGAATTCTCAAGAATGAGATACGTAGGCGGCCTATGTCGGCTTCGGTCATCCTATTTATCCCTTTAATATTTCTGTATATTTGAACTATGTTCGACCTGAATTCTCAAGAATGAGATACGTAGGCGGCCTATGTCGGCCTCGGTCGATTTCTTTGTAAATTTTTTATTTTGTTAACCTTTGAGGGGGAACTACGTTTGACCTGATTCCTGCCTCAACGGAATACGTAGGCGCCACAAGAGTTTGGTCATATTTCCTGTAAGATTTCTATTCCTCTTTACAATAGAAACTGGGACATAATTTTTGAGAGGGTCTCAAAAATTCCTGAGACGAAGATTTTTCCCCAGCAAGTCAAGGTGGAGATACTTCAAGATTTGCAACTGGGATAGAATTTTTGAGAAGATCTCGAAAATTTGATGATTTACTTACCGACAGTTGAAGATAAGCCATAACTTGTAACTGAGACAGAAATTTTGAGAATAGCCTCAAAATTTCAACATGGTTTATCGACGGTCTGGAGTGACTTTGAATACTCCCCAGCAAACAATCAGATAGACCTCCGAGCATTAGACTCAAAGAAGTTCGCTAAGCCTGACGTGACATGACACTAGGCAGTGACTCTTTCTTCTCAAAAATACTATTTCTCAAAATTTATTTTCTCTTAAGTTTTCCCTTTGTGTTTCATTTGTTTTGGCATAAAATATTTTGTCTTATCTATCAAGAGTCGGGAGATCAGGAAATCAACCAGAGATAGCATGACATGAAGCAGGCAACTGAACAGATCGACACAGATCAGTTCGTTTTAAAAACTAACAATTTTTCTGTGGACGCAGGTTTATGACTTTGCTCTGAAATCAGCAAATTCCTCCGATGGTTATGGGGAAGTCAAAGGAAGAGAAAACTCTCCCAAAATCGATAGTTTTCCTAAATGCAGGAATCATGTTATATCGCTTAGGGTGGAAACTATTTCAGTCAATTCCCAACAACATGAAGTTTGCAAGGAACGTCCAGTTGGATTCGAAGGTGAATCAAACGAAATCTCAAAGAAGAGTTTATGATTTCCGTAAAAGACGTCAGTTGCATCGTAATGTCAAACATAATATTATACATTACCCGGAGGGGTTATTTATTTATTGTCGATCAAGACAATATATTACTCGGAGGGGCCATTTATTTTATTGTCGATCAAGACAAATACACTACCCGGAGGGGTCATTTATTTTATTGTCGATCAGGACAATACACTATCTAAAAGAATTATTTTATCGAGACGATATGGTTATCCAGAAGATCACTATGTTGCTCGACTTAAGCACTGTCTTCACTTGGTACCAAGGATGACATCGCGAGTCAATATTCATGCATCGCGAGAAGATTTCATGCCTCACAGAAATTTATACATTGCAAGAAGATTTCATACCTTGCGGAATTTATGCATCGCGAGAAGACTCCATCCCTCGCAGAAATTTATACATCGTAAGAAGATTTCATACCTTGCAGAATTTATGCATCGCGAGAAGATTTCATCCCTCGCAAAAAGTTTATACATCGCAAGAAGATTTCATACCTTGCGGAATTTATGCATTGCGGGAAGATATTCATGCCCCGCAGAAGATAATGCATCGAGAGTCAATATTCATGCATCGCGAAATATCATGCATCGCGAGTCAATATTCATGCATCGCGGAAGATCATGCATCAAGAGTTAATATTCATACATCGCGAGAAGATTTCATACCTCGAAGAAATTTATGCATTGCAAGAAGATTTCATACCTTGCGGAATTTATGCATTGCGGGAAGATATTCATGCCCCGCAGAAGATCATGCATCGCGAGTCAATATTCATGCATCGCAGAAGATCATGCATCGCAAGTTAATATTTATGCATCACAAGTTAATCGCGAGAAGATATTCATGCCTCGCAAAAAATTATACATCGCAAGAAGATTTCGTACCTTGCTGAATTTATGCATCGCGAGAAGATTTTATACCTCGCGGAAATTTATGCATCGCAAGAAGATTTCATACCTTGCGGAATTTATGCATCGCAAGTCAATATTCATGCATCGCGGAAGATCATGCATCGCGAGTCAATATTCATGCATCGCAGAAGATCATGCATCGCGAGTCAATATTCATGCATCGCGAGTCAATATTCATGCATCGCGGAAGATCATGCATCGCGAGTTAATATTCATACATCGCGAGAAGATTTCATACCTCGCAGAAATTTATGCATCGCAAGAAGATTTCATACCTTGCGGAATTTATGCATTGCGGGAAGATTTTCATGCCCCGCATAAGATCATGCATCGCAAGTCAATATTCATGCATCGCAGAAGATCATGCATCGCGAGTTAATATTTATGCATCACAAGTTAATCGCGAGAAGATATTCATGCCTCGCAGAAAATTATACATCGCGAGAAGATTTCATACCTCGCAGAAATTTATGCATCGCAAGAAGATTTCATACCTTGCGGAATTTATGCATCGCGGGAAGATATTCATGCCCTGCAGAAGATCATGCATCGAGAGTCAATATTCATGCATCGCGGAAGATCATGCATCGCGAGTCAATATTCATGCATCACGGAAGATCATGCATCGCGAGTTAATATTTATGCATCACAAGTTAATCGCGAGAAGATATTCATGCCTCGCAGAAAATTATACATCGCGAGAAGATTTCATACCTCGCTGAAATTTATGCATCGCAAGAAGATTTCATACTTTGCGGAATTTATGCATTGCGGGAAGATATTCATGCCCCGCAGAAGATCATGCATCGAGAGTCAATATTCATGCATCGCGGAAGATCATGCATCGCGAGTCAATATTCATACATTGCGGAAGATCATGCATCGCGAGTTAACATTCATACATCGAGAGAAGATATTCATGCCTCGCAGAAATTTATGCATCGCGGGAAGATACCCATGCCCCGCAAGGAATCATGCACTGCCAGAAAGGGAATCGTGCATCTGAAGAAAATATTCACCCATCAACTGCATCATTTTATTTTTGATAAAAGTAAACATCAAGAAGAACATCAAAGACGATCTCAAGATAAATATCAGCACTGCATCTGTTTTTTATTTATTTCAACATCAAATGAAGAATACATTGAAGATTGCATTACATACATAAGACATAAGCTCTATTTGCTTTACGTCAAACCGATCGAGTTGACATCAAATGTCAAGGAGAACAATTAAGTGTCGACATGGTAAAAGACACTGTCTCCCATTTTAATTGCATTTTTTATGCTGACGAGTTTTATCTCAGTCTTTATCGAGAGCATCCGAAAGGATGAATTCTCCAAAACTTACCACAGGTGTGGACGACATCAAAAAGGATGCAGCACAACGTGGAACTTTTTCTTAGCAGCGAACTAGGACATAGTCCAAAGAGGTTATCAAACTCTTAGGACGCGAGCAGAGGAGCGACTTCCACCACAATCAAACCACACCCCTATCAGAAGGCATGTGGGTTTTCCTCTGATTTTTGTCAGTTTTGGTCTCGCATCCGGAAATTTTGATCTACCGGAAGTAAGTTTCCAATCTGAGTGACAATGCGCCGAGAGCTTTGAAAGTTATGTCCATGTGAGTTCTTAATTATGGGTGTGAAGTGCACCACATTCATGGCTAAGAGGTTACAAGCCTCCTTTTCATACTCGTTTAATTTTGTCACTTGTCCAGAACCAAAGGTTATCTAACATAATAGATTCCCTTTTCAATCGATTGAGTCGAACTACAAACAACCTGATTCCTATGGTTTAAGGATATGTAGGCGGGCTCGATGTTGAAAACTCGGCTGTATTCTAACATTCCCTCTTAAATCTTATTCCTAAGCATCCCGATTCCTTCATAACTCGGTATCGAGATGACTTTTGATTTCTTTCAAAATCGTGCGTTAAATCTAGCGTATCGAACTACAAATGGCCTGAATTCTCATATAGCCTGAGATATGTAGGAAACCCATTTTCAGGGCTCGGTCATAATTCCTAAAGTCCGTACCAAATCCCTTGCCTGAAAGATGGATATGTGGTCGGTCAAAATTGGATTGGTCAATTTCATTTTCCTCAAATTTCTTGCATCAATCCAAGTAAAATGATGGACAATTGTTGACACCCAATTTTGACCCTCCCCAGCAAGAATTAATTCATGAGCTTCTTAAATTCTCAAACAATTTAAAATAATTAGTTTTTAAATTTAAGAAAAAATATAATGTTTGCGTTATTTTGAATAATTTTTGCCATTTCTTATAGTTTTTAGATAATATATATATATTACATAATTATGTATATAATTAGTATATTTGATGATTATTCAAAAACCATCTCAAAAATATTTTAAATTTAGTAAGTAGTCTTTTAAATTAGTTTAGTTTAAATCATGGTTATATTTTTTGAATCACTAAGTTTACGATTAAATTAATTATTTTATTTTTTGTTAAGATTAAGAAGCTCGTTAATTAATTAATATTAATTTGTCTTATTTATGGTTTAGCCAAATTTATTAATGTAACACAATTTGGCTATTTCTTAAATTTAATTCATCTTAGACTTTCAACTTAACTCAATTTTGAGAAAATTTGGGCCAAGATTCAATTTTCAGCCAAGCCCAATACAATTCCAACCCACTAATTTTTCAACATCCACTTTTGAGAGATGAATTTGAATTTTGAATTTGAAATTCAAATTCATCCCCAAATCCATTCCATTCTTTTCCCTAACAAAAAAAAAGAATTTTAAAATTTGAATTTGAATTTTGAAATTCAAATTCATCCCAACATTCCTTTTTTTCCCCTAAAAAAAAGTAATTTTTGAATTTGAATTTTGAATTTTGAAATTCAAATTCATCCCAATCCATTTCATTTTCCCCCTAAATCTACCATAAAAATCTCTTATAAATACCTTCTCTTTTCTTCTTCTTTCTAAGGGATGATTTGAAAAAAAGGGGAAAGAATTCAAGAATTCAAGAAAAAAAAAGACATGATTCAATTCAAGAATTCAAAAATTCATTTCAATTCATTTCAATTCATTTTTCAATTCAATATTCAATATTCAATATTCAATATTCATTATTCCTTATTGATTATTGATTATTAATGATATATTTTTCATTGATATAGAAAAAAAAAAGAAGGGGAAAAGGGTGAAAAGGGAGTTAAAGAAAAAAAAAATTTAAACATTCATAGTAGAAAATATTGCCTATAACTCCCGGTCGTCGTTTGAATCCGAGTCGCGTGGTGAAGACAAGTTCCTTGATCGTACCGTCTCTAGTTCGCTGCTCCGGAGAAGGTGATATTTTTATTCTTACTTCTCATTTTTTTTTTTGAATAAATTATGATGTTATTTGTATAGTCCGATTTTTTATTTTTTTATTTTTATTATTTTTTGCATGATCCTCTTTGAGTCCATGACGGACTTAGCTTCCTCGTATCTTCGAGTCGAAGCCCCCTGGAAATGGCGTACAGATTGAAAGTCGCAAATACATTGCTGGAAATTAATTTTTCAGTCTTCAAAAGTTGAAGAACAGATCGATATACGGGTTATATACATTGATATACATTCGTAAAGTATAATACGCAGGTCCAAAAATCAGTACAGGTGCTTGAGAGGCTGAATTAGGGTGTAAATATGGAATATATAGTCCGATATACAATGAAAAGGACCGAATGCAGCCCCGTATATAGTGGTATACGCAACATGTATACACAATTTTTTTTTTGAAGGAAAAAGGGGGCCAAGACCAAAGAAATCTGCAGCAGGCCCAATTATCTTTGGGTCTATTTTAGAATGAGGCAGACTTCCAGATTCAGTACTTGGGCCTGGCCCAAGTTCAAATATCTCTTCTTCCTATAATTAACTATTTGTTATTATCGTTATATTGACTAACATTTTGATGGAATTTTATTAATTTCCCAGGGACAGCCATTTCTTGCTATATTTATATAGTCATAAATATTTATTTTGCTTTTTTTTTTTATTAATATTATTTATTTAGTTTGTTTATAGATTTTGTTAGCATTTAAATTTCTTTCCCTAAGATAAGCCCCTCTAATTATTTTTCCTTTGAAATATTGAGTAATAATAATAAATATAATAGCAAAGAAGTATATTATATACAATAAGCAAGTAAATAGATGAATTTCTTCATTACTTAGTTATAATTTGGAAAAATTATTTTAAAAGGTCTTTTAGTCAAATCGCCGGTCAACCGCGAGTTAGCGGGCATTCCGAGGGCCTAACAGCTTCTCGGAATGTACATTGAACTTCGAACCCTTTTCAATAGATTTTTATCTGTTTTTAAATCCTTTGAAAAATAATTTAAGTTTTCTTGATTTTTCTAAAAATTCAAGTGGCGACTCTGTTAATTTGGAAAGTCGATTTCTCTTAAATCATAAGATTAATTGATTTTTCGAAACTTAGTCATTTTTTCAGAAAAATATATTATATATATATTAGTTTTTAGTAAAACAGATACAAGGGAAAGTTATTTCTTAGGGAAGCCAAAAGAAGAGGCCTGGGAGCGGGATATTCCCCTAGAGCCCCCAGCCCCCAAAGGGCAGACGAGACTATTTGGGCAAAAGGTCGTGTCAAAGGAAGGGAAAAATTGGTACAAGCAGCACACAGAAGCCTTGTATTTCTCTGATGTGTGCATTGATCGAGGCAACCTAGCTCGTGAAGATCGTAAGGAGAATGAGAGAGCTTAGTCTTAGCTTTGCATTTGAGGAGCTGGATGAGTGTAACTTGAGCATGGTTCGAGAGTTCTATGCCAACTAGGTTCCAGAAACGCGCTCTCATTTTGTCACTGTCCGCGGTAGGAACGTGCCCATCACACCTACCAGCATCAATGATATATTGGGCACGGCGGAGGGCACAAACCCATTGGTGTTAACCCAACTGAATATTAGACCTCCCTATCAGGTCATCTGCTATTTGCTTTGCGGACCGCAATCCATGGCTCGGTGGACCAAACATAGCAATAAGAGATATCACAAGACTCTCTCATATGCTCACATACTGCAAGAGACCAGGGTTTGGTTGAAAGTCGTGATGAACTGCTTGATTCCCGGTCTGCACTATACAGACATTACACGTGACCGACTATGTTTGTTGTATGCCTTGATGACAGACACAGAGCTTAATATATGGGCCATCATTAAATTGTCTATGAGAAAGACTCGGGTTCATAAGGACCACAAGTATGCATTTGGTGGACTCATTACAAAGATGTGTCGTCGTGAAGGTGTTCCGGAGGAGAACCCGGACTATATGGACCCCTTGTACCCAACAACTTTGGATATTACACGGACAAAAGGGCCTGACACTGACTTAGGTCCCACTCTTCCACTGCGGAGCGTCACCGACGAGATGAGTTGATCATGGCGCAGATGTATGGGTTGGAGATGCTACGACACAATACTGGTGGTCGCCCATCCAATGTGGTAGATCTTATGGATATTAACCAACGCTATCCATTGAATGCACGCTGAGGTGTTGTTGGGCATTGGCCCAGAATTTACAGAGCCATTTGATGATGGCATCTCGACGGATAAGGATAATTTGTGCACCGGCTTAGATGTTGACTCGGATTCTGAGGACGAGTTGGACCCTCCACAGGCAGGGGATGGTGGCGAGGACACTGATGCCATGGAGGATTGATCAGGGAGTTGTCTACCTTACCCTTTGAACTTAGTTGAATTTTTTTATTGCACTAGGGACAGTGCTATTGAATTAGTGTGGGGTGGGGTGAAACATTGTTTGTGTATGGTTGTTTGATTTTCATGTTTTGTTTTGATTTTGGGTTCCTTGTTAGTTGTTTACGGTGCTTTAGCTAAGGATAGTCCCTTTGAATCGTACACAATGTTTTTTAGTAGGATTGAGTCTGTAGTCATAGATCGAGTCAAGCTGCCCAAATGATAGATGGATGATGACCGTCTTATGGGAAATTGCGTCACTTGAATTGTAAGTTAGGTTGTGCTAAAGCCATAACTTTCGAGAAATCACATGTATGGGCATATTTGAATAGATATATAAATGCAGTGAAATTTTGGGCATGCTATAGAAATGTACAACTTAAGCTTAAACGACCCTTCTGTGTAACATGATTGTGTGCTGAGATTGATCTTTCTGACTGCAACTTGTGCCATGAGTGGTGAGTTGTAGATACAATCCATGACATGCTTTTGAGTCTAGAATTTTCCCAAGTTGTTATTGAAGTGAAATTGTAAGTGTTATTGTGCTTATTGAGATGATAGTAGGCTTTCTTTGGAAATTGGTCAGAAATTGAGCTTGTTTATTATCCCTAGTTAGCCCATTTGCGTCTTAAACCTGAGTTTTATTGGAACCCACATAATAAACCGAATCCCTTTCATTGATCCTATAATTTTGATCCAAATCCCTAATGCACTGTGTTAGGCTGAAAGATAGAAATAAAGGAAACCAATATAGAGAAGGTGATGAAGCATAGTTGTGAGGGTAAAGGTAAGTAAAGAGTGAGGCAATGCGCCGGAATAAGAAGCGAAGGAACTACCTTGCTAATGGCCCTGACCCTAATAAAGGAATACACACTTAACTCCATAAAGATCGTTAAGCCAAGGGTAGCTTTCGTCAAGTGTTTGAATAATATATATATATATATATATATATATATATATATATATATATATATATATATATATGAGGGGCAAGAATCCAAATGTGAAGGCAGGTTAGACTTGAAGACGAACAATCCAAATGAGATAGAAAAATGTAAGTAAAGAGTAGAAGCTGAACATAGTGCAATAGGGAGAACAAGTCACTAGTATCATCTAAATGAATCTTCCTTTACCCTGAGCCTACATTACAACCCGAACAAGTCCTGTTTGATTTTGAGCGCAATACATTTCATTAGTAGAAATGTACATAATAGGCAAGCTTATCGTTCTCGATGCATGCATGTGAATTCAATTATGGAGAGTGAGTTGTTTTGATGATAAGTTTTGAAACTATCTTCAACTGTAGAGTGTGTGCATGGACTGTTTATTGGCGTGAGAGGCACTTGTTTTAGGAGGTAAAGTGATAAGTAGTGGTACACGTGTCTGTTAATATTGTGGGTAACAAAAAGTTGTCACACCATGTCCATAATATATGCATATCATAAGATGAAATATGTTGAGCGAACCAGATGAAATATGTTGAGCGAACCAGGCAGAATTGTGGGAATGAGATGGAAGCGCAAGTAAGTCTAGAATTTAGGTCTAGGAGCAGTAAGTAGTTGTTCGAGGACGAACAAAGCTTTAAGTGTGGATTAGTAATCTGGGGCATATTTATATGACTATAATGCTAAGTAAGCCCATATTTATGCCTAGTTTGGAGTCGTTAAGTTTATTATTAAGAGTTGTATTGAGTCAATTCTGTATTTCTGAGCTAACAAACATGTTTAGTTGTGTAGGGAGGCTATTTGGAAGAAATACGCACTTGAATGGGTAAAGGAAGCAATATGGAGATTGGAGACAAAAGAAATCAAGGAACAGTTTGAGGAAATACTTCAAAGGCAAGGGTGGGTTGTCCTCGCATCGCGCAGAAGGAAGCGCAATATAAAATCACGAATTAATTGCGAGACAGAAGACCTCGTGAATCCCCCACGTCGCGAAACAAGGTTCCTGCTTTTGATCCAAGATTTGAATGTTGTTGTGCGTCGCGCGCCTCAAGCGTAGAATCAGTCACGTCGACTTTAATATAAATAGGGTTTTGTTTTAGTTTTATAAGATTCTTTTTTTCTAATTTTCGAACATGAAGAATGGGAGAACGATACTTTGAGATTTTTAGGGTTCATACTCTATCTCTTTTATCTTGCAATCCTCTTTTAATGATTCATAATCATTGTAAGATTGATTGGATGATTATGAGTAGCTAAATATCCTAGTTCTAGGGATGTAGCTACAGGATGAAAGTATCTGTTAAATTTGATAAGGGTATTATTATGAATTATCAATGAATCGTTCTTATGTTCTTGCTCTTGGTATTTCATGCCTGATCACCATAGAAATAAATATATTGTCTGAATTGAACTCGAGAGAGGAATAAGAGGATAATACGTGAAGCATAAGAAGTTTTTTCAACTCTAAATAGATAGGGTTTATTCGTTCATAGGATAAAAATATACCTAGAAACCTTGTTTGGATCACCATACAGGAAGATATCTTAATGCTCAATTTTTATTCACTCTATCCCTGCTCAACGATGTAGTTAGGGTGATATCTATTGTAGGCGATTAGAGGTCGAGATACCATGATCATACATCTAACCTTGTGATTCAGCGATGAGATAATTCCACGAAAATCCTTATTAAACAATTTTGATTAAATGATTTCTGGTAAAAGTTGCAACCCTGGATCTTTCCCACATCATTGTTTAGAACATAAGAAGTTGAATCGTAATAGTTACACTTTAGTTTAAATAAATTTAGTTAGATAATAACCTTTACAAAATCTAGAAATTCTACTTGTGTTGAGTGACGGGTTGGAGAAATCGATAGAATCTAGTCTTAAATCCATGTGGGTACGATACTCGACTCTTTAACAAGAGTCACTATATTGCTTGTAAGATCACGTGGACTTGCGTGTGCGATTTGACCGCAACAAGTTTTTGACTTACCCTAAAGTTAGTCACACAGACGGAAACCGACAAGAAAATATTCAGAATAATTAATAGTTAGTTAAATATCCTCGTTATGATTTACAGTATTCAACTAGTGTTTTTCATGTTATCTCTTTTTTGTTGTCGTATAACTACCAGGGGCGGCTCAACGCAATCGGAGGCCTAAAGCGAAATTTCAACTAGAGGCCTAAAATCTAATAAATTTCATATGCATTATTTTTTTAAAAAAAAAAAATCTCAAGGTATATTTAATATTATTTTTTTATAAATGATTAATTCGATTTTCTTTTCAATTAGTAGCTTTAGACAAGATTTTATCAATTTAATGTTGAAAAACATTTGCTTACTCGGGCAATTATAATATAAATTGTTAACATAATTTGATTCAAGAAGTTGATAATTTTGTATACCCCACATTTTACTATGCTTGTTGTAATGCTTGGAAATCTAAGAAGAAATAGAAAAAAAAAATTACAATTGACTTGCTCAACGCTTTTTGACTATTGATTCATATTTTTGATAGAATATGACTTTAACTTATTAGAAATTTAAAGAAGAGAGCGTCAAAGGAGTTAAAAGAATAAAATAATGTGAATATTAGCATAGAGACTGTGAGAAAATAAAATAATTCTTCGTGATTTCTTTTATTTAAATTAGATTAAAGAAAATAAAATAATAACTTTTTTAATATATATATATTCATAAATAATTAATATTTTCTTTAAAAAATAACACAAATTTATTATAGGTAAAAAATTGAGGCCCCCTAAAATTGGGGGCCTAAGGCCAATGCCTAATTTAAAAAGGCATAGAGCCGGCCCTGATAACTACTGCTTTTTTTTATTAGTTTCATAGTTATACATGTCTAGTCATCTATACCATACTCCTCAGGCTTTCTCTTAAGTAGCCTTTCTCCAAAGATAATTCTCACTTAATTTCAAGTTACAAAGCTGCTAATTGTCCAAAGTTTCAACTTAAGACAACAATCATGAGTTTATGATAGAAATTTAACATAATCACCCAACCAAAATTGAAATCATAACGATTAAAATTATTAGGACTTTCAAAACACAAGAAAAATCAAACATCACAAAAACCCAGAAAATTAATTCAGATGAAAAAAACCATGTACAAATGGAGAAAGTTGAAAAGAGTTTTGATAAAGAAAATCATCAAACTAAAATAAATCACAAAGTAAAATTGAAAGACCAAACTAATACTACATCTGACAAAAGACAACCAAAATTTACATGTGAGGATATATGGGTTTTTCATATACGAGTAGAGGAAGACAACTAGAAATCTGAAACATGAATTCAAAATACAACACAGCACCCAACAAAAATTAAAAGCATATGGATTAAAATTATTGGGACTTCAACATGGAAAAAGAAGCAAATTTCACATACCCAAATCAAATTTGGTATAGTCACACACCTAAATCAAATTTTATCACTCAACCAAAGGATAATCCAACATCAATAACAGTCTCAAATGAAAAAATAAGCACACATTAACACACCCAAATTAAATTTGGAACTTCAACTTTGATGAAATGGAAGATGACGAAAAATAAAACTCAATTGAAACATGTAAACACTTACCTGGTGAATACTGAAGAGAACAACTGAACTTTGATGTACAAACAGTGGAGCATAAATAAAGGATACAGAGTACATCTCTTTGATAACATAGGAGGAAGACATGCATACATTGATATCACTAGAGGAACACACGTTACAATAAGAAATTGAAAAGACAAAATTGATTAAACAAGAAGAAGACACCTAGCCATTATAGAGAATTGAAAAGTTAAAAATACCTCTGAGGCATGTTGAACAAGCCTTTTCTAATATAAGAGAAATATAATAGCTTCCAATATGTTGTCATTCTTGGTGTTGTGCAGTACGTATAATGTATGGTCCAATGATGTGAATTTTAAGTAGTGATCAAAGTATTAATCAAGGACATATAACTTTCCAACTCAACTAATTCTTCATTAATAAATAATGGATAATATTTGTAAGAGGTACTCGATTTCTAGCTACATATCTTATTTATTAGGTTATTTGTTGGGTATTGTGTTGTTGGTATTTATCCCTTACTTCTACACTTGTGTCGGTTCTAAGATCGGACCCCCGTAATCTTCTTCCTCTTCTTCTTCATCTTCGAATTTTGAGGCTTGTCAAGGATTTTGAGAGGTAGATGTTTGTCATTCCAGCGGTTCCTCTGGCTCTATTACTCTATGCTTTAATTTGTTCTATTTGAGCAATAAAGACTTTGAGACTATCTAATTAATTCATTTCCGCATTTTTATAATAATGACTTGTACACGCGACAATCAGATTTTGGGAGTTAGCTAAAACTAATAAGTTTTCCACTTTATCTTGTTCTTGCATTATACTTCTGTATTTTTTAGTTTTGTTGGGTTAATGCTGACTTCTCTTGAAGGAAATACGCAGATGTCATCACGTACTTTTTGGATCAGGACAAAAACCAATCACAAAAAATAGTATATAGATTCATCATTTTTGCAACAATTATCAATTTCTTCACATAAAATTAATAGCAAACAACTGGAATATAAAAACCATCAGAAACTTATGTATTCCAAGTTACCAAAACAAAAAACAAAAAATTGGATAAAATAATAAAATTGGCTGAACGATACAAGCACTATTCTTTTAAGTGTCATTGAGTAATTACTTTATTCAACGGTTACTCAATTAATAGTTATAAGCTCAGAAAATCACTTTTTTCTTTGTTGAAGAAAGACGAAATTAAGAAGAAAAATGACTTTCTATGATAACAATTATTTCGGTGATCATATGAACAATCAACCCATAAAAATGTCCTCCTTCTTTAGCCTGTTTTGTGTTAAATTAAAGTTACATAATTTCCAGCCATAAATTTTATTAGATAAAGAATATTTCACTAACGAAGTATTACTCTATTATATAAGAGGCACCGTAAGGAGCACAGGATCAAGTAGGCTGTCATTTCCTAAGCTCCTCACATATTATTTGTTTGTGTTGTAATGATAAAACTTCGTTTTATTATTTATCTTTTAGAGTTTTGTTTCAATTAATTTGTTTTACTTTCACTTTTAGTATGTTATATATTTATTTATGAAAAAAAATTATTCTATTAAATTACAATAATTAACAATTTAAAATATTTTAAAAATATATTAACAAAATTATTTATTATAGAATTTTTACATGTGTCATTTAAATTGAAACATATGGAGTGACATTTTATTTTAAAATTACATAGAAAGAAAGTATCATAAATCACAATAACTAACAACTTAAACTTTATTAAAATAAGAACATAGCCACATAAATTGAGACAAAAAATAACATATATTAAGCACGTAGGATCAGTCAAAGAATTCTCCAATTTGTCCTTCCACTTCAAGTTTCTCTATCTATATTTAGAACCTTTCTCCGTTTTAATAATGTCCTGCTTTCCTTTTAATTATGCTATATGTTTATATTTAAAAATTACTAAAAAAGTATAAATTACAATAACAATATAAAATATTAAAAAATATTAAAACTTTGGTGTTCCTCCCAAAATTTACACGTGCTTACATAAAGTGAGACATGGACATAAATATATATTATTTATAAGTTATATAAAGGCAAAATACATAAAAAAAACCTTAAACTTGGCACGAAAACTCGTTTTAGTACTTAAACTATACGGGTGTTTATATACCCCCTTAAAGAACTTGTAAGTGAATTATATACCACCCCAATGGCTGACGTGGCAAATTAAAAAAAGAAAGGCGCGTAAACAGAAAAGTAATTAAAAAAAAATTAGAACCAGTGGGTCCAACTTTGTCTTCCATGACCCTAAGTTTCATCTCCTCTTTCTGGTTTTAACTCTCTCTCTCTATTCCGTCGACGGAAAATTTTTGATGACAACTACTCGCCGGCGACATCATTATGACTCCCTTCTTACTCGTTTATCATTGCTCCATAAGAGATCAACCACCCGATCTCATAAAAAAAAAATTCACTACTTCAGTGATTTGGACTAAATGCCGTTCGTACTCATCTCCTTGGCTTTTTTCTATTTCTCTTTAAAAAAATTATTCTTTTTATGTATTCTCGTATTTCGGCGACCACAATAAAAGGTTTGAAAACCTTCAGATCTATCAATCTTAAGTCTATTATAACAACAATAACTCCGATAATTGCCATTGAAGCTCTAGCAACTCTAGCTTCAATTATATATATATATATATATTAAAAATTATTAGAAAATCATGTTGTTTGTGTTAGTTTTCTATCTAGAAAACTTTTAATTTTAGCATTATAATGGAGAAATGGAACGATGAAGGAGACAACAACACTGAAAATGGGACAAGAAATTGTATGGAAGAATAAAAAAATGAAAAAGAAAATATGACATGGATAAAGAAAAAAAAAACTAAATCTTTTCACCATTGACATGTTGTCGATGTGTCACTGAGGTGGCGCTGATGTGGCCGCGTGTATATCACCTCCCAACCATGAAGTTGGTATTGTATATATAAGGTTGTATTTAATTCACTTACAAGTTCGTTAAGGGGGTATATAAACACCCGTGTAGTTTAAGTACTAAAGCGAGTTTTCGTGCCAAGTTCAGGTTTTTTTTTATGTATTTTGCCTTATATAAATGTACTATAAAACAAAATAATGGACCCAACTGATTTTGATCTTGGCATAAAATAATGAATAATATTAATTCGTTACGTGAAGATTATGAATTTGAACTTTAAATTTTATTTAATCTAATTTTTAGTGCCAACGAAAAAGAACTGACACAACATTCTTGGAATAGTCAATAAAACTTTGGATTAGATTTTAAAAAATAAGTGAGTTTATCAAATGTGTATAAATTGTTTATGGCTTCCCATTATTTCAAAACCTTAGTGGAATAGCATTAAGCAAAAAATAGAAAAACAAGATGTGCTTGGATTATTTTGAGAGCATCAAAATCATCAAATCACCTTCTAAGTTATGTTATATAAACTCCTAATGCCTCCATAATAAAACACACAATAATAAGAAAAATAAATCAATAACTAGCTTTGGGGTCCAATTATTCTCAATGGGAAGCCAAATGAAGAAGCAATTTGCTTGTGCTTTGGCATTTTTCTTGATTGCCACATGCACTATGGCATACTCACCCTATTCTTATGAATCAACAGATTCAACATACAATAAAGCCTCAACTACAATTGCTAAAAATGAAGACTACAAGGTATCCACAATGCCTGAAAAGGAATATAAACGTCGACATTTTTATCAAAGAATGATTACGATAAAAAGACAATAGTTTCAGAAGATAATGAAAAGAAAATACCTTCGGTTGCTGAACAGGAATACAAGATACCCTCAGTGCCTAAATCAGAATATAAGATGATGTCTTTTCCAAAAAACGAAAATTTAAATAAGCCATCAATTTCAGAAGATAGTTACAAAAAGGTGTCATATGTTCCTAAGGTAGAATACAATGAGTCATTTTTGCCAAAATTTGACTATTTTAAGAAGTCATCCGTTTGACAAGATAACTATGAAAGGTGTCATATGTTCCAAAGGTTCCCTCAGAACCTAAAAAAGAATACAAGGTGTCTTCTTTGTCAAAAAATGACTACTACAAGAAGCCATTAGTTTCAGAAGACAACTACAAGAAAGTGTCATATGTTCCAGAGCTACCCTCGATGGCTAAACCAGAATATAAAGAGTCATTTCTTCCAAAATTTGACTACTTTAAGAAGCCATCAATTTCAGAAGACAGCTACAAGAAGGCGTCATACGTTCCAGAGATACCCTCAATGGATAAATCAGAATATAAGGAGTCATTTTTACCAAAATTCGACTACTTTAAGAAGCCATTAGTTTCAGAAGATAATTATGAGAAGGTGTCATATATTCCAAAGGTTCCTTCAGTGCCTAAAGATGAATACAAGGTGTCTTCTTTGCCAAAGAATGATTACTACAAGAAGCCACTAGTTTCAGAAGATAACTACAAGAAGATGTCATATGCTCCAAAGATGCCCTCAATGCCTAAAGAAGAATCCAAGGTGCCTTCCTTGTCAAAGAATAACTACTACAAGAAGCCATCAATTCCAGAAGATAACTACAAAAAGGTGTCATATGTTCCAAAGGTGCCTTCAGTGCCTAAGGAAGAATTCAAGGTGCCTATTTTGCCTAAGAATAACCACTACAAGAAGTCATCAGTTTCAGAAGACAACTATAAGAAGGTGTCATATGTTCCTAAGGTTCCCTCAGTACCTAAAGAAGAATACAAGGTACCTTCTTTGTCAATAAACGACTACTATAAAAAGTCATCTGTTATAGAAGAAAACTACAAAAAGGTACCTTCAGTACCTAAACCAGAATACAATTCGCCGTCTTTGCCAAAAAAGAATACTACAAAGAATTCTCCGATTTGTCCTTCCACTTCAATTTCCTCTTTCTATATTTAGCACGTTTCTCTATTTTAATTATGTCTTGCTTTCCTATTAATTATGTTATATTTTTATATTTAAAATTACTAAAAAAAAAAAAGTATAATCACAATAACAGCATATTGAAAAAATATATTAAAATTTTGGTTTTATTCTTAAAATTTACACGTGCTCACATAAATTGGACGTAAATACATATTATTTAAAAGTTATATAAAATGTACTATAAATTAAAATTATTAATAATTTAAAATATTTAAATTGAGATGAACAAGTAACATATATTGAACCAGTGAACGGACTATTGCATCTAGTATAAGTACATGACACAAATTAAACAAGTATATGATATGTTTAAAATAATACTAAAATCAAATAAACAATTGTACTATGTCACAACAGATTCTCATTAAAAAGTTTAGCCGTGATATTAAAGAATATTTTAACGACGGTTTCATTGTAATAATTATACATTTTCTCCGTTCAATAATATTTGTCCTATTTATGAAATCTATAGATAATTTTATACTTTGTTTCTGATTTAGCCTTATCATTAATTATAGTCATTTTTCTATTACATATTTCAAGACATTGTATTTATTATATTCAAAGAATGATATAGTAAAATTATCCTTTTATTTATAATTTCTTAAGAATGTGTCAAATTAATAGTAGACAACTATAATTAGACAAATATAGTATACGAGCTTCCATAAAATCCAAAATAGTCTTGTCATTATAAGTTGTGCCAAAGCATAAAATATAATGGTCTAATATTGATCATGACATCAATAATGAACAATATTTAATTCGTTATGCGGAAATTATGTATTTCAAACTCTAAAATTTTATTTAGTCTAATTCTCAATGTACCAACAAAAAAGAACTGACACAACATTCTTTGGAATAGTCAATAACTTATTGGATTTGCTTTTAAAAAATAAGTGAGTTAATCAAATGTGAATGAATTGTTCATGGCTTCCCATTATCTCAAGACCTTAGTGGAATAGCATTAAGCAAAAAAAATGAGAAAATCAAGATGTGCTTGGATTATTTTGAGAGCATCAAAATCATCAAAAATCACCTTATAAGTTATGTTATATAAACTCCTAATACCTCCATTTTAAAACACACAAGAAAAAGAAAAACAAACCAATATCCAACCTTAGAATCCAATTCTTCTCAATGGTAAGCCAAATGAAGAAGCAATTTGCTTGTACTTTGGCATTTTTCTTGATTGCCACATGCGCTATGGCATACTCATCTTATTCTTATGAGTCAACAGATTTAACATACAACAAAGTACCAACCACAATTGCTAAAACTGAAGACTACAAAGTACCCTCAATGCCTGAAAATGAATATAAGACGTTATTTTTGTCAAAGAATGATTATGACAAAAAGACATCAGTTTCAGAAGATAACGATAAGAAAGTGGCTTCGGTTCCTGAAAAGGAGTACAAGGTACCCTCGGTGACTAAATCAGAATACAAGATGTCATTTTTTTGAAACAACGACTATTTCAATAAGCCATCAATTCCAGAAGATAACTACAAGAAGGTGTCATTTGTTCCAGAGGTAGAATACAAGGAGTCATTTTTGTCAAAATTTGACTACTTTACGAAACCATCAGTTACAGAAGATAACTATGAAAAGGTGTCATATGATCCAAAGGTTCCCTCAGGGCCTAAAGAAGGATACAAGGTGTCTTCTTTGCCAAAAAATGACTACTACAAGTAGCCATTTATTTCAGAAGATAACTACAAGAAAGCGTCCTATGTTCCAGAGCTACCCTCGATGGCTAAACGAGAATATAAAGAGTCATTTTTACCAAAATTTGACTACTTTAAGAAGCCATCAATTCCAGAAGACAACTACAAGAAGGCGTCATATGTTCCAGAGGTACCCTCGATGGATAAATCAGAATATAAGGAGTCATTTTTGCCAAAATTTTACTACTTTAAAAAGCCATCAGTTTCAGAAGATAACTATGAAAAGGTGTCATATATTCCAAAGGTTCCCTCAGTTCCTAAAGAAGAAGAATACAAGGTTTCTTCTTTTCCAAAGAATGATTACTACAAGAAGCATGTAGTTCCAGAAGATAACTATAAGAAGGTGTCATATGTTCCAAAGGTTCCCTCAATGCCTAAAGAAGGATACAATGTGCCTTCCTTGTCAAAGAATTACTACTACAAGAAGCAATCAATTCCAAAAGATAACTACAAAAAGTTGTCATATGTTCCCAAGGTGCCTTCTGTGCCTAAGGAAAAATACAAGGTGCCTATTTTGCCTAAGAATGACTACTACAAGAAGTCATCAGTTTCAGAAGACAACTACAGGAAGGTGTCATATGTTCCTAAGGTGCCATCAGTACCTAAAAAAGAATACGAGGTATCTTTGTCAAAGAATGACTACTATAAAAAGCCATCTGTTGTAGAAGAAAACTACAAAAAGGTGCCTTCAGTACCTAAATTAGAATACAATATGCCGTCTTTGCCAAAAAAATGACTACTACAAGAAGTCATCACCTTCGCCATCACCACCACCTCCATATTATTAAACTTCCATCTTTCATGTTCAACATGCATGTTTCATTTAAGTCCTCCAGCTCAACACATATAGACCATAGGGTTCTCACATTTTGAGTTAGAAGACATGATATCTTAATTTTTAATTCATAAATTATTTGATTTTTTTCCTATCCTACTTCGGATTTTAGTTATACTGTCATTAAAATTTATTTTGAACGTTCCAAGAGATCTATTTCAATTGAATACAAGTTGTTTTTATTGAATGTTTACGGGAAAAAACTCAAATATGTCTTCGAATTTTGAGATAAAAAAAGTTCATCTATGTCATTGTTAAAGTTCGATTGATCTATTTATATCATTTCTGTTTGAAAAAAGACTCATCCGTTATACTTTTAAAAATGCCCCCTTTTTAATTTTCCAAACGTAAATCATTTTAGCTGCTGTTTAGATTACTACTTCAATTAGAGGCATACATTGTAATTATGTGTATTTAGCGGCAATTTGTATATTTTAAATTGCATGATAATCATGGGAATTAACGGCATTTAGCGGTTTAGGTGAATTAAGTGGTGGTTATTCAAATACCAAATAGTAAAACAAAAATAAAATTAATTTGTGATATATATTAGAAAAATAATCGTTGAATATTAGTGACTGATTAGACGTGTTTAATTGGATTTATGTGAATTCATGGTTTGCGTAAATTTAATAGCGGTTTACATAAATTTATAGCGCTTATTTATGTGCATTTAACGACAACATTTTATGAGAATTAGGTGGCAATAGGTGAATTTGGTGACGATTTATGAGAATTTTGTAGCGTTTAGGTGAATGCAACAAGAATTTAGGTTTCGGGTTCGAGCCGTGGGTATGAAGGAAATTCGATTGGAAACGTCACCCTCCACCCCCGAATGGGCACGATCGAGATTTAATTGGAGCTTAAATATGGGCTCCGGACATCGGATTGGAAAATCAAAATTTTTAAAAAAAGGAAATTATATGAAATAGCAAACTATTAATTCAAATTAAATGTTATAACCATAGTTTATTTTATTCGTAATTCGCAGCAAACCTCCCATTTTTTGTCATCTGATTCTGTATACAACTAGTCATTTTTTGTATACAATTAGTCATTTTATACATTTTGATACAAAATGTATAAAATGTGTTTGTTGTATAAAGTGAGAGAAAAGTGTATATACAAGTACATATATTTTCGTGCTATACACTTATAATTATATAAATATTGATCTTATTATATAAATTATAATGTATAAATGAATTTATACATAACTGAACAATTTGTATAAACTTGGATGTATCTAACGAATTATACAAATCAAAAACTCCATAGAAAACATATTTGCTATGAAGCGCAATTATATAAACTATAACTATAACATACAACTACGATTTTTATGTTTGCCATGTATGAAAGTTGCTAAAAAAATAAGAATTTAGATGAATTTAGCAGCGAATAAGGTAAATCTAGGTGAACTTAGCGATTATTTATCTAAATACCAAATAGTTAAATCAGACATAATTAAATATGTGATATATATTAGAAATATAATAGCTTCCAATACATCGTCTTTCTTGGTATTGTAAAGTATGTATAATGTATGGTCCAATGATGTGAATTTTAAGTAATGATCAAAGTAATGTATAAAGAGTCCTTGCTTTCTGAGTTTGGAACTTAAATAAGCCACAAAAAAATAAAAAATACCAAAATTATCAAAATAAGTCATTATTTAAGAAAGTAACTAAAATAGGCTTAGTGTAAGAAAAAAATTCACTTTATACAATATTCCAAACGTTTTCCGTTAATCCCATAACGTTTATATTTTAATATATAACGGAACTATTTCTTACACTCTATAAAGTGGAAGTTTTTCTTACACTTTATAAAGTGGAAGTTTTTCTTACACTTTATAAAACTTTTTCTTACACTTTAAAAAGTGGAAGAAAAACTTACATTTTACAAAAAGGAATATTTTTCACGTTTTGCAATCTTTATGAAGTTTTTGTTGTGTTTGTCATACAATTGAGATACTTTCCCTATATATGGAAAAAATAAATTATCACATGCAATTACTTAAATAAAAAATCAAGTGTTGGACATATTGATAATCATTTGCATAAAAGATAGGCGAGACATGAAAATTTGAGAATGTCCCAATATTTTCCGTCATTTCAAGCTGTGAGAACTAACCAAAATAATTATCTAGTCCATAACTTGAAGCAATATTCCTATCTTGCTGAAGTAAACTTCTACAAAATATATAATAATAATAATAATAAAATAATAATAATAATAATAATAATAATAATAATAATAATAATAATAATAATAATAATAATAATAATAATAAGAATAAGAAGAAGAAGAAGAAGAAGAAGAAGAAGAAGAAGAAGAATAAATCATATAAATTAATAAATAATTCACAAAATACATAAATAATAATTAAAATATAATTATTGAGCATTCCGGTCACTTTCATTGATAGTTTCGTTCAAATCAAAATCATATTGTTTGGTAAGAATATTTTGATAATGATTCATGTTAGAAAAATCAGTAGATTGAGTTATCGGAAATTCATCATGCTATTATGATTTTCTAATTGGGAATGAACATCGACCGATAAAGGAGAACATTGTTGGCTAGTCTTAGGCTTGTTTCTAACATATATTTTAAGTATTGTTAACTTGATTTTGATCTATGTAATCATTTTGAATCCTCAAAAAGTTGGTCAACAATTCGTTATTATCAATAATCTACTCTCCAAAATTTACTTGTTCTTGTGATAAAATAAAGCAGATATTTTCCGACTATAATCATAATAATACTATTTATACCCTATTCTTTTATAAATTGATGAAAGAAATATATGATATCGGATATTAATTGAATACTTAGCATTGTGTTTGGGATCAATTATAACAAACGGTATTTCCATCATGTATAATTTCGGCATTCCAATAAACCGAAACTCTAACTTTTGATTTAGAAGACATTATTTTGTGATTGAAATGAAGAATAATAGAAAACTAAAGATGTTGAATGTGCCATGTTTGAATATCCTTTAAATAGAGCTTGGATAAGCTTTCAGAATAAAAAAAATAAAAATACATAGTGTAATATTTTTTTTATTTTTATGATATGTCAAATCAATATAATTCTATGACAAACACTACAAAAGCATCATAAGGAGAGCAAAACATGAAAAACATTCCTCTTTGTAAAATGTAAGTTTTTCTTCCACTTTATAAAGTGTAAGAAAAAGTTCCACTTTACAAAGTGTAAGAGAAACTTACATTTTATATAGTGTAAGAAATAGTTCCGTTATATATTAAAATATACACGTTATTGACTAACGGAAACCGTTCAAAATATTGGATAAAGTGGAACTTTTTCTTCCACTAAGCCTATTTTAGTTACTTCCTAAAATAGTGGCTTATTTTGGTAACTTTTATTTTTTTGTGGCTTATTTAAATTCCGAACTCGATTTATATACACATTCAACCGAGAAGTCAAATACGAGAACCAACAAGAAGAACATCATCTATTATGCACCTTATAAAATAAAAATTAATGCGTAGAAAAATCGCTCTAAAAATATACTAATGTTGTTGTTTTCTTAACATGTTTACGTGATATCTAAAAAATTTAATTCAAATATTTTAACTTTTGAAATATTTACACTATTAAGTGGTAATACATGTGTGTTGCACATGTATATATAATTCAAAAACTCGATCAATATTTATAAGAAAAATCTCATGTTCCACAAATTTTGGCTCCTTATTGATACCATTATTTTCATAATATATAGAGATATTACACCCCTTATTAATATCATTGACCTAATCTAAATTCAAAAATACTCTCCATTTTATTTTTTATAATTAGAAGAGATTAACTTTATAAATATTGTAAAACATTATATAAAATAATGTGAGATTGTGGAAGAGTAAATGTGTTTATATAGTGCATGGGCGTGGGACGTGGGAAAGAAAATAGAGTAGTGAGTAAATGTTCCTCACTAGATTACTTTCTTATTCAGTTCATCGCACAAGATTCATGTCACCTACTATTACTTTTGTTTATTTTTATTTGTCATATTATATTTTTAAAAAAATTAATTTAATTATTTTAAAATTAAATAGAAAATATTAATTTAATATTTTAAATTAAATATTTAAATTTTTAAAATTATACAAAAGATATTATAAATGATAATTTTATATCATAAAATATCAATTAAAAACTTAAATTATTTTACTCTAAAAAGAAAATCATAACAACTAGGAAAAAGAAAAAGATTTAGAGCTCACATGTGATTTGAGAGTTGTTGTACAAAAAAAAAAAAAAAAAGTTCATTTAATGCACACTTAAAAGAATGACGGCGGCGAGTAATTTCAAAAAAGAAAAGAAGTTTGAATAAACATATTTGTACGTTAGATACATCTGAGGAACATATTATAAGCATTTTCTCCAAGTAGATACTCTCTTTGTTAAAAAAATTATCTATACTAAAATTTTACTAAATTAGTATAGACAAAATTATAGAATATTATCATTTTATAAAAGTGCTATTTAATTAATAAATTCATATTTATTAATTTAAAATGTGTTTTGAAATTCAATAAAAGTTAATTTTAAGGAAAAAGGGTCAAATATGCTCCTAAACTATCGAAAAGCTCTAGATACACCCTTTCGTTTAAAGTTTGGATCAACCATGTCCTCGCCTTTCCCCTTTTGGCCTAAATATGTCCTTAGGGCGTTAGTCGGTATGTTGGACATATCCAACTCATTTTTCATTTATTTAAATGTCACATGGAATTGTCATGTCATTTTAACCTTGACACATGACATTTATATGAAAATGGAAAGGGATTCGGACTCATAAACACCTAATCCGACCCATAAATCAATCCCCCTTATAAATAAACTATCCGACCAGTTTTTAACAATTTTGATTAATTTTTATCTTTTCGGTAAAATCTCGAAAATGAGTAATTGATTAATAAAAAATAGGAAATATATGAAAAAATAATATAAAATTAACGTCAAAAATTCAAAAATAAATATAGTAACTTTAAATCCAACAACAATTTCAATATTTTAATTAAAAATTGATTTTTTTGGTAAATCTCAAAAATGATTAATTGATTAATAAAAATATAAAAAGTATAAAAAATATAAAATTAACGCCAAAAGTTCACAAATATATATAGTAACCTTTAATTCTACAATTTATTTTAAATTTTTATTTTTTTTGACAAATCCGAAAATGAGTAATTTATTAATAAAAAATAGAAAATATATCATTTTCGGAATTTGTCAAAAAAATGTAGAATTAAAGGTTACTATATTTATTTGTGAATTTTTTGCGTTAATTTTATATTTTTTAAATATTTTTCATATTTTTTATTAATCAATTACTCATTTTCGAGATTTATCGAAAATAATATTTTTTAATTAAAATATTGAAATAGTTGGATTTAAGGTTACTATATTTATATTTGAATTTTTGGCGTTAATTTTATATATATATATATTTTCATATTTTCCCTATTTTTTATTAATCAATTACTTATTTTCGGGATTTACCAAAAAAAAATGAAAATTAATCAAAATTGTTAAAAATGGGTAGAATAGTTTATTTAAAAGGGGGATTGGTTTATGGGTCGGATTAGGTGTTTATGAGTCCGAATCCCTCTCCATTTTCATATAATTGCCATGTGTTAACGTCAAAATGACATGACAATTTCATGTGGCATTTAAATAAATGAAAACTGAGTTGGATATGTCCAACATCCCAACTAACGCCCATAAGGGCATATTTGGGCCAAAAGTTGGACGTCGAAGGCATGAGTGACCCAAACTTTACGGAGAGTATATCTAGACCTTTTCGAATAGTTTAAGGGCATATTTGACCCTTTTTCCTAATTTTAATTATATCAAAATTATTATATCTTACTAATTTATGTATCATATTTATTGAATTCACATAGAAATAAATTTATTATACATAAATTATGAATACATCAAAATGTCACGACCCAAATCGAGTCGTGAGTGGCACCCAACTTAACTACCTAGGTGGGCGAACCAATGAATTCAACCTTAAATTATATTATACAAGAATAATGCGGAAGCTCAAAATCTACTTAAATATCCTTTCCCAAACCTGAAAATCATCACAACAAGGACATCTAATCTCCAATTACTAAGACCAAGAATATCAAAAACACCAAAATAAATGAAATACAATAATTTGTGTCCGAAAACTAAGGATATCAGGCAATGACCGAGAGAATTCAACCCAAGCTCGAATGAATAGCTCACCCTTGAACCTGATATGCTGAGACTGACTAGAGCTGAGGGCGAGTCAAATTCGCTAGTACATTGATACACTCGCTGCACTCCATAAAAAGAAAACAAAGAAAAACACAAGTAGGGCTCAGTACGGGGCAACAAGTACTGAATAGGTATCATCAGCCAACCCAAAATAGAAACTAATATACAATGAATAATAGTATGAACTTAACTATGACACTTAACAGGTGGTAAGCAACAAACAACATGAACAAGTGACTACATAATCAATCACAATATCAAGCACACCCATGAGGGCTCATGCCTCCACGCCACACTCATTTGAGAAATGAGTTCTTTGAGATTGAGTACATTAAGTTAATTCAATATCCTTTTCCTTTAATAATACTCTGTCGGAACGTGACACTCCGATTCAATCATATGTGTCGGAATGTGACACTTCGATCCAAGAATATCGTGTCGGAGCGTGACACTCCGATCCAATTATACCGTGTCGAAACGTGACACTCCGATTCAATTATACCGTGTCGGAATGTGACTCTCCGATCAAAAAATACCGTGTCGGAATGTGATACTCTGATCCAATTATACCTGTGTCGGAACGTGACATTCCGATCCAATTATACCATGTCGAAACGTGATATTCCGATTCAATTATACCGTGTCAGAACGTGACACTCCGATACAAGAATACCGTGTCAGAACGTGACACTCTGATTCAATTATACCGTGTCGGAACATGACACTCCAATCCAATTATACCATTAATTTATCATTTATTATCACCACTTTCAATTCATTGATAATATTTCATCAAACCTTCTTTATTCAAGGCATCACTTCGATAATGAGGGTTCCAGAATATAAATTCCACAGTCTCAGGATTTCAGATCAATCACAAGCCACACAACCAAGCCACACAACCACACAATCAAGTACATAGAAAACATCACAGTATCATTCAATGTATATCAATCACTATTAAGAGTTTACTCTCAAATAGCATAAACCATAACCTACCTCCACCGAAGAACCGAAGTCAAGCAAGTTACTTTTCCAATACTTTTTCTTTCCTCAATCCCTCCGAACCTTTTCAATCTATCAAGTATATGTGCATAACTTGTAAGTTAACGATTCTGTAAACACTCATATTATTTTATATCTAGCCTAGACCCAAAAATCAGCAAACACAAATCTATACTCAAGTTTCTAATCTTGAGGTCCATTAATATGCTAGGTCTCTTATCTCTTATTTCTTATATTCAAGCCTAAGATTAAGTCTTTATTTCTCCGAATAACATTACCTTAATGGCATTCAATAATATACTATACTTAATATTTAATTAACTATCTCAATATACTAAAAATTAATTTGTAAGAAGATAACACATATTAACATTAAGGATTAAAGTCACTGGTTTCGAAAACCAGTGGCTACTCTAACATAACTGTATCGTATATCATAAACCAACTTTTTAACCTTATTAGCCAATGATTGGCTAATCATTACCTTAATCATTATGTCATCATTTTCATTTAATGTAGGTTTCCCCACTTTCACATAATAACCATGAGTCTGCCTTTAACAAATTTTCTTCTCCTTCTAATTAGTATAATACTAATATGATTTTTCTCCCTTTTCTTTCACAATTGAAACAATAAAACGATGACAATATAATATTGACTTGTACTCACTAATTAACCAATTATATTTATGAATAATGATCGGTATCTTGGCTGAGAATTTTTACCGGAAAGGTTAGCCACTCCAATTTTCTTTCGTTCGACGCCGCTCTCCATTATTCTCCTCTTCTCCTCTTTTTCTTTCGCAAATTATTTATCATCCTAATTATTACATAACCATTTTTAAAAAAAAAAAGGTAAAGTGACCCACTACTAATTTTAGTATTATCTTCTTTAATCACTAACTAAATTATTATTTAAAACTGGCCCACTAATTCATAAATATAGTTACCAATAGCTCAAAATACCCATTTAGAATCTATCGAAAAGTATTTTATAAAATAAAAAGCTCTAGTACTCAAAATGATCAAACGGGTCATTACACAAAATTATTGTATATTACTACATTATTTATCATATTTATTGAATTCATATAAAAATATATTCTAATGTATATGTATGACTCATTGTAATATATTTTTTTGTTAAATGATTCATGGTAAAATAAACTCAATGATTCATCGTAAAAATAAATTCATTATATGTGCTCATTATTTCTTAATCATCAAATATTATTCATGATATCTTTACTAAAAAAACATTCAATATATTATGTCAAAAGAATAAACGGAAAAGGGCCTAAAATACCCTTAAAGTATTGGAAATGGTACAAAATTACCCTCCATCCACCTATTGGCTCCAAAATACCCTTCTCACCCACCTATTGGGTCCAAAATACCCTTGTCATCCACCTTTTGGTTCAAAATTGACCACTTATTTAACGGTTTTATATTTAAACTATTTAAATATTTTTTTAAATACGTGGCACGCAACTATATGTTATAATTTAACTTATTAGTATAATTTATAAATCAATCCACTACCCACCCATTACTAATTAAACCCCTCCAAATTAATACACCCGTCACATTATTAATGCAACAAGAAAAAAGCTACTGCCAATTGAGTGTTTTTAAAAATTTGAGGCGAAAATATCTATAGAAGTAAATTATCATATGTTAAGTGTCTAAATAAAAATTACCGATAAACTTAAAAGTCTGACTTACGTCTCAATTATGTGATGTTACTTCATAGTTAACTTTTTTTCAAAATAATATATTAAAGGTTTTAAAACAAATCATAAATATTTATAAAATTATATTTTTAAAAAGTGCATGAATTAATTCGAAATGTATTACTTCTTTACCTTTAATCATAAATTTTTAATTCAATCTTGAAAGAGAATCATATTGAAAGTGTCCTCCTAAATAAGCGGCTCAACCTATATTTCATTGGGGCTTCGATTCGGACTCAAATAATTTTGAATGTCATTTTCAGGAATCTATAATTTCATCGTGTTTTAGTAGTGTTTATGACAATTTTGATATTATAATTGGATTATTAATTGGGTGGGGTTTAGTTAGTAATGAGTGGGTAGTGGGTTGATTTATAAATTATATTAATAAATTAAATTATAACCAATAGTTGAACGCCAAGTATTTTAAAAAATATTTAAAGAGTTTAATTTTAAAATAATTAAAAAAGTGGTCAATTTTGAACCCAAAGGTGGATGACAAGGGTATTTTGGAGCCAATATGTGGATGAAAAGGGCATTTTGGAGCCAATAGGTGGATGGAGGGTAATTTTGTACCATTTTTAATACTTCAAGGGTATTTTAGGCCCTTTTCCGAAGAATAAACTATATAAGCAACATAGAAACATTCTTGAAACCATATTAAAAAATGTCTCCTCATTTAAACGTTGTCACAAAATCAATAATGACAGATCAAATACGTACTAAAACATTATGTGAATACAAAAGAGACCATTTCACATGCACTCATAAAGATTTGCAGTTGTGACAACATCGAAACTTTTGGATGCACTAAAAAAATTTAGATGAGCTTCAACTGGATTTAAATTTTAACAAAAAACAATACAATCATATTTCACAAAATTGTCTTAGATATATTTATACTTTTAAAAAATTATTAATTTACACGTAATATTATTGAGATCATATATTTATATAGGGATATTCTTAAAAATATATTATCTTATCGAAATTGATGATTTTTTACATTGACCAAAGTGGGACTGAAGGAAAATATTATCTTGAAAAGATTATTAATTCACTAAGTATTAATTTAATGAGACTAATATATTTTTTAATTTAGTCTGTCTTTTTTTAAAAAAAAAAAATTGGTAAAATTTTAATTCTAACTTTCCATATGATATGTTTAAAGACATAGTTCACAAGATACTTTGATACATTTAATATACCAAAATTTTATTTTCTTTTTGGGTAAAACTTTAATTTCAACTTTCCATATGTTATGTTTAAAGCCATTGATAACATGATATTTTGATACATATATCAAAATTGGTGATTTTCACATTGACGCAAGTGGGATAGAAGAAAAATATTATCTTGGAAAGATTATTAATTCACTAAGTACTAATTTAATGAAACTTTACTATATTTTCTTTTTTAGTCTGTTTTACAAAAGAATAATTTTTTTTTTTGGTAAAACTTTAATTTCACATTTCAATATAATATGTTTAGAAAAATTATTAATTCACTAAGTATTAATTTAACGAGACTTTACTATACTTTCTTTTTTACTTTTCTTTTTATTTTGTTTTTTAAAACAAAAACTTTTTTTTAGTAAAACTTTAACTTCAACTTTCCATATAAGTCATAGATCACATGATATTTTAATACATTAATGTAACTTTGACTAGGATCACAAAATATTAAAATCTTCTTTATTCTTCGTATCTAGTAAAACTACTAACCTTTAGTACTTAATAGGAGTAGTGATATCATTTTTTACTAAAATGTATTTTCATTTATTTTTTTTCTAAAGAAGGACCATAAGAAGACAGTTGAGACTGGAGAGCTAGTACTATAAATAGACTTGATCGGAAAATCCTTCTCCTCCGTGTTGTTTCTTCTTCTTCTTCCTCGTCAAGATGATTAATGAAAACAAGAAAATCACCGGTACAGTTGCAACAGAGATGGGGGAAATGCGTGCTCTAGTGGAGAGGAGGTTTGGAGAATTGACTGTCAGACTGGAAAAATTTGAAGAGAGGATGTTTGGAGAATTGAATGTCAGGCTGGATAAATTTGATGAACAAATTGTAGAGTTCAAAAAATGCGCTGAATATTCTCGGGATCAAGATAAAGGCGAAAAAATGATCGAATTTGCCATGAATCCTTCCTGTAACAGCCATGAAAACTCATCAATGCATCAGGTACAATTGATTTTACTTTTCTAGAGTTGATTTCCCAAATTAAAAATTGTTTTTGAATTTTTGTTCAATTTTTGCTGATTTATTTAAGCAGGAGCAAGTTAAATGTCCCAGAGAACCCATACTCGCTACTTATAGTCGCAAACGCAATAAAAAGAAGGATGTTGTCTCACTGACTGAAGTTGCTGGTATTGACGCTCCAATTGTAGGTCATGTTCCCATGGAGGAAGCAACGATAGAAGTGATTAAAGATAACAATGTTCACATTTCGATTGTGGAGTTGTTCCTACAGAGGATGACATGATCGCAAAAGACAATACTAACGTTTCAATTGTAGATGTTGTTTCTACAGTGGAAACTGAGTGAACATGGAATTATCAGTGAGGTGTGAATTCTGCGTCAGTGGTTATCATAAAGAGGTACCCTTGGCTGTGCTAATGGGGGAAGAAGAGACTACGCACAATTTCATCAATGAATCATTAGCTGATAAGTTAGGTTGTGAGATAGTTCCAATCCAACCTCAAACTATTCACTCAGATTTGGGGAAAATGGTGACCTCCAGACTATGCAACAACTTTCAATTGTCAATGGAAGGCACTGTATTTAATTTGAAAGTGTATTTAGTTCCATTGCCATCGAAACATGACATGATTTTAGGAGGAGAATGGCTAGGAGGCCTTGAAAAAGTTATAATTAGTTCTGCTGGCATAGACTTGTACTTACAGGAAGGAGAGAAGAAATTCATGCCTTCCAAAAAATCAGTTAGAGGCCGAAGACGCAACCGTTTCTAGATGAGTTGCTGATGATAATTCTTTAAGGATGGTAAATAGGATTTATCATTCTATTAAAGTCTATTTGTTTCTGTTTTCAGTATTGATACAACTTATTGTATGTCATTTTGAGTTATGAATTCATCTGAGTTTTTTGCTTGTTAAGTTGTTGCTATTGTGGATTCACATTTAACTCTCTGGTAGTTTGATTGTCAAGAGTTTGTTAATTTTTATTTTTCAATTTTCATGTGAGTTTTGTCTCATTCCTCTTATTTGTGCATCTTATATTCATGAAGAACGTATATGATTTTTTCGTTTGCGTTTAGCATTAGTATACTTGCGATCAACTTACTTGTTTTATTCTTAGGATAATTTTATAAACATTTCTTGAAATTTCACTTTATAACATATGTTTTCCTTTTGATTTTAAGTTATGAATTCATCTGAGTTTTTGCTTGTTAAGTTGTTGCTATTGTGGATTCACATTTAACTCTCTGATAGTTTGATTGTCAAGGGTTTGTTAATTTTTATTGTTCAATTTTCATGTGAGTTTTGTCTCATTCCTCTTATTTGTGCATCTTATATTCATGAAGAACGTATATGATTTTTTCGTTTGCGGGATTGAATTTATTCTTATACTATTGAAAAACAGTTTACATTTAGCATTTGTATATTTGCGATCAACTTACTTGTTTTATTCTTAGGATAATTTTATAAACATCCCTTGAAATTTCACTTTATAACATATGTTTTTCTTTTGATTTTGAATATTACATCATCTCATCTTATTTCGCATTTAGTGTAACAACAAACAAAAATATTTTTCAATCTAAACTGAACAAATATACCCCTTATATATTCATTGCAATGTTTTTCTTTTATTTTGTGACACAAAACTCTCTTTTTAAAAAAATATTAGAACAGAATGTGTATTTAAGTCTATTAAATTCTTTGTATTGTATTTCTATGTATTTTGTATTCGAATTTGGAAAACGAAATAATCCAAATCCAATTCTTGTTTTAAGAAAAACAATCCAATATGATTTGTTACAAAATGGAAGCCGAAGAAAATCGAAGGCATGAAAATTGTTACGGAAGATCTATAAGGAGTCATCACCCTACTAGCCCAACTAAATTTCGTTCTTTATTTGTTCTTTTATAGGAGTATTTATTTAAGATCTAACTAACCAAAATCTATGCATGGACATTTTCTTGCAATAAAAAGGGATGAGATTGTAGAAGGAATTTAAAGAAGCAAAGTAGCAAACTCACAAATTAAATGAGATGAAGTTGTGGTAAAATTTACATACGAATTTAAGGATGCATGACTGGGTACCATGGGAAGAGACGTTTGAGTGTCATAATCGCGTTAATAGATTCTTCACACAATTTTATTGATGAACCCTCAATGGATGAGCTAGGATGTGACTCATACACAATTAAGCCTCGATGTGTTTAAACATTTTTCGCGTACGTGGATGACATGGTGACCTCGAGAGTACTTCAAAATGAATCATTCAGAGCTTCGATTTATAGTCCGTTTTATTTTTAGATAATTTGATCGTAGAATTTCTTGATTATTGTATTTACGTAGTATAAGTGTGTGACTTGTTATAAGTGGTCCTATTGATATTACAGAGAATAGCCTATCATCTTGATAGAATTGATTCTATTTATTTGAATATTTACAACACAAAATAGATCAAAAAAATATTTTTAATCTGATTCAATTAAGTCACATTTCTGATTTATTGGATCCATCTAATCGTAATGATTAATGTTATATAGATTGGCTTTAAATTACCTCTTTGCTTTTTCTATTTGCAACTATATAGTTTATAATCATCCAAGTGGAGAGTGGAAAGTGGCAATGGAATTTGTACGGTTAGCCAGCATCTTTCTTCTTCTTTTTTTTTCAACTCATTTTTCTTCTCTTTTTTCTTGTATACATTATTACTCTTTTTTTTAAAAATCTTTTATTGAGCTTAATAAATTCAATCATATTATATACGTGCATCATTTACTTCATGACTTTCCTTTTCACCCCTATTAATACGCAATTTGGGCTACGCAAATGGAAATCAATAACGTAACAACACAAAAATTATCTAATCCATTTATAGATGTATATGATCGTAACTCATAACTTCCTCCCAATTTATAATAAAGGACTAATCTTATATAAGCATGGTGATGAAACTATTTTGATTCCATTCAAATGTGATACATTTTGTTGCGTTGTTGAATCAATACTTCAATAATCACCAGTAAAGTTAGGTTTTCAAAGAAAGTAAAAGTAGAAGTAGATATAATAAAGTCACTACTTAGTGAAAATACAGATTAAATTCATGTCTAATACTCTAATTGAAAAAAAAAATGTCATACTGCATAGTCAGTAAAAATTGTCCAACCTTAAATTAGTACAATAAAATTGTGAAAGCAAAATTCTAACGTTTGAATTTGTCATAGAAATGCAAAAAGAAGGAAAGATTATTTTCTATTATCATCCTTTTTAATTTTTTTTAAGTGAAACACAAAATCATACGCATAACGGTAAGGAAATTATAAGTATATCAATTGAATGAAACTTGAATCTCAAATTAGAGACGGTTAAAGTATATTCATCTTTAGGTCTTAATTTGATTAGACATGAAATTTAAGAAATATAAAGAAATTTCAAATCTTATGATCTTAAACTAAAGATGTATACAGTACTAAATTCATTATATGTGTTCATTATCAAATATTATTCATGCTATCTGTACTAAAAACATTCAATGTCTGATGTTAAAAGAATAAGCTACACAAGCAACATAGAAATTTTTTTGAAACCATATTCAAAAATGGCTTCTCATTTAATAGTTGTCACAAAATCAATAATAACAAATCAAATGCGTACTAAAACATTATGTTAATACAAAAGAGATCATTCCACAAGCACTAAAAAAGTTTACAGTCCTTGTTGACACCCAATTTTGATCCTCCCCGATACTAATTAATTAACGAGCTTCTTAATTCTAAACGTTTTTGAAATAATTAGTTTTATTAAGGTTTAAAAGGTTTTTCAAGTTATTCCAAATAAATCTTATCGTTTTTCATAATTCTTAGATATTACATATGTTTGCGTAATTATCCATATAATTAGTATATTTTTAAGATTATTCGAAATTAGTCTCAAAAGGTTTTATCTTGTTTAAATATTTTATTAATTAGTTTAGTTATATAATGGTTTACTTTTTTTTTTACGTCGATTATTTTATTTCGTTAAAATTAAGAAGCTTGTTTAATTAATTTATATTAATTCATTTTATCTAGTTACCAAATATTTTAGATACATTTGGAAAGAATGATTTTTTGGGCTATTTCTTGATATGGAATTTTGACCCAACACTCCAATTTAATACTTCAGCCCCACTCCAAATAAAATTAGCAGCACCTATTAATTTTAATTTCCCCAGGCCCAACCTTTCCTTTCCATTCCTTCAGCTTGTTTATTTCGACTTCAATTCCCCTTTTTTCCTATTTGCAGCCCACCAAAATTGATCCAGCCCTTTTCTTTTTCAGAACCCGACCTGGTGTTTTCCTTCTACCCCTCAAGTTGACCCAACGCGCGCAGCAGCGAGTAGGCGACATCTGCGTACGTCTAGAAGGACGCGCCAATGTTCGCAAAGAGCCAGCGGAGTCGGATCGTATGAGTTTCACGCGGAAATGGCAGTATCAGAAGGCGGTACGATTTCCTCTTGTCGTCTTTCTCAACGTCCTTATCTGTGGCAGGTCCCAAAGCACGCGAGTTGTCCTTGGTAGCGTGAGATCGTTCCACGTCAAGGAGTAAGGACGAGCGACTCGATCATGACCGCCCATGTCTTTGTTTTGCTTTTGGTTTTTGCTGGAAATTGGGATAATCTCGTACGAGCAGTTTTCCTCTCTTTTGGCAGAGGAAGAAATTCAAAACTTTTGGGGAAGGCATTGCCCTTTCTGCCCTTTTCCCTCTCTTTTCAACCCTAATTTTGGGGACTATTTAAGCTCACGTTCGTCCGCTGGTTAGGAGGAAGTTCTGGGTTTTCTTGAAAATTTTCAGAGCAAGGAATATAGAGAAATTTTTTATTGGATGTTTGGAGTGAAAATACAGAGCTCAGTTTAGTTGAAGTTCGTATTGAGTACCTCTTAACAAAACAGAGGAGGTAATTAATTTTAGCACCTAAGTCCAATACCTCTGCACAAGCCTCCTGGCCGTCGTTCGTGTTCGTGTTTTCACCTGTTGAACGTCGTCACCTCTCTCGTTTGGTCTCACTTCGCTGCTCAAAGAAAGGTAATTCGTTTCCTCCGTTAATCTTCCCTTCGTTTGTTCTTCTTTTCTGTTCGGTTAGTGTTGGAATCCACAAATCTGTGGTTTTTTGCTGATAGTTATCATTAGGTTGACGTTTGTTTTGGTATGAGATGCATTTTTTTTTCTTTTTTTTTTATGAGCCAGTCGGATATTGAGTACGAAATTTTAAGCTCATTTACAGTCATTGTTAATGCTTGCTAGCTTTCTAAGGGAGGGGTATGCACATTTTTTTTAATCGCTTTAGTAATTTAGTCGAAATATCGAGTTAAAAGGGTCGTGAGTCCGACCTTAGGTGCTTTTTGCTTTACCTTTTAGTATAGTTTTCATTAATTTTAGTTCTCTTCGAATCATGCCATGAATAAAAAAATATAATGATTAACAAAGTTATTGCTTGGTGTTATGGTTTGGAATTTGAGATCATTGTTCTATTTTTTTTTATATTTTCTTAAAAGTTGGTTGAATCTCTATTAAGTTTTGCTCATGTAGTCTACTTTGTACGGTTTAAATTCGAATCATAGGTTGTTTGCTACTGTGATTCCTTCAAGCAGTTTCGGCATGAGTCGGGATCCTACCTTTTAAGTCTACTCCGTTATCTTGGTCTCATGAGTTCACTAAATGTTCGATTTTAGTTTTGAGAATTCAGACAGGTCACTCATATGTTTACTTAATATTTGTCAAGACCATGAGGCCAGATTAATTGCTTTTGTTGGTCTTCCGTTGTCATTTACTCATGTTGTTTTCACTGCAATCTTCGTGTTTATCTAAGGTAGTTCTCATTATAGTCTTCAAGCGTCGTTTGTTTTTTCGTCTATTCTATTTACTGATTGTGCTGCTACCTGTTTGGAATTGGTGAAATATTTCAACCCCCCTCCTTACGTCTAATCGATTCAATTCTGTTTATCTTGGTTTGAACTATCGTAGCATCGGTTGGTTTCTCTATTTGAAGTTTAAGATTCTTTAATGTTAAAATGCTGCTTTGCGGGTCAAAAATCACAATACCTATCGCGATTTACTGTAGACCCTTTACCCATGATGCTTTCCCTTCTGCAAAATAAGTTGGTTTTCATGTTGAGTTTCGTTCTTTTCCCTCTGTATGTATTTGAAATAGTAGTATTCTCTCTTTAAGGAAGCATGCTGACAGTTCTTATCCTATTTTATCTGTTATTCGATTTATTTATTCACTTCGTTCTTTTCTCTCTACTTTCCTAGTTAGATTATTGCATATTTACGGATGTTACTGACTCATTTACTGACTTGATTTGAGACTTAGTGTTAGCCTCTCTTTATCAAATTTGGATGAATGTGTGTTTTCGGGTAGTGTTTTCTTTCAGATATATTTCCTATTATTATATGTATTAATTTACATTGGGATAAATGGGAATTGAGAGCTTGACGGACCTTCTTCTTCTTTAAACTTGTTGAAGTGTTAAGGTATTTTAGAGTGATCTTCCTTGTCTTTTTTTTTATCTCAATCAACTCTTTATTTATTATTCGGATTTCTCTTGAGACTTTAGAATGGTTAGACGTTTTAGTTTTTTTTTTTAATCTCTTGTAAGTTCCTTTAATTATCGTTATTAGTCCGAATGCATTGTATTTGTTTTATTTGTTAATTCCGCTTGGATTCCAAAGATCTTTAAGATCATTTCTTTTTTTGAATGCTTACTAATTCGTTATTTTGCCCCCTTCCCTTTATCTTGCATGCGAAATCGGCTCGAGTTCACTAAGAACTCATCTTTGCATCTCAAGAGGGCCGTAAAGGCCCAAATCCTTATCAAGTCAGTCAACCAAAATCGACGTACAGGTCCAGAGGTTTAAAGGATCGAAGAAAGTCGGAGAAGATGGACTAGAAGACTCATTTTGTTTTTTTTCGCATTTTTGTTTTATATTTATTTTCGGGCATAAGCCCTTGTCGTCTTTTACTTTACTTTATTTATTTTGTGTAATTATTTGCTTAGTTTAGGACAGGTACGAAATGGGTCGAAACTAAATAAATAAAATGGGTCAAAAAACCAAAACAGGTGGGTCCAAAAACCGATCAAGGCGAACAGAACCTGGATTTGGACCCAAATCTCTTTCCCTCTCTCTCTACTTGCTTTAATTATTTTACTTGTCTTACGTGTTAGTTAGTTTAAAGTTAAGGAAAATCCGAATCCCCAAAAAACGCCTTAATTGTTTTATCAAACCAATAAATCTTGCAAATAACTCACTTAGGTAATTAGTTAGTATTTTAAATTCTCTACTATTCCAAGTATTTTTTTTATCAAGTTAAAATAATTTTTTAGCCAAACTAAGTTAGTTGTCGGATAACTGCATTAAGCAGATGTTTTCGGTGCTTAACACCTTCCTAAAATATTAATGTGAATCCCCGAACCCCTCTGAATGTTTTCAAATGATTTTTAGTTAAGTCTTTTGGAAACGTTAGTTTTCTTGATTTTTCTTAAAAAATTAAGTGGCGACTCTAAAAAAGTCAAAAACTTACAAAAACTCCTTTTTCGATAAAACAGAAATGGCGACTCCGCTGGGGATTTGGAGGATTCTAACCTTAAAACTAACATTATTTGGCTATTTGTGATAAATTGTTTAATTTACTTTAGTTTTTTTGTTGCACTTTCATGGCACCTTTCCGCCAAACGGCAAATAGTATGCATTAGAAAAACGGAAGTTACGTGGCTTTCCACGACTTCTTTCAAAAAAACACAAGAGTTTCATTTGGAAGTATCAAACGAATAGTTGGAATGCGGTCATCCGACGTCGTTTGGTAGCTTCACCCCGTTGTTTGTCCGACTCGGGTAACCGTCAACTTGAAAACTATTCTAGTAAGCCTAAGCTAGAGTGAAACCAAAACCAAAATTTAAGCATTAGCCTAAGACGGCTTAATACCCAAGGTGTATTAAGTCCATTTAGTAGAAAACCGCCAAAAATCGTGTCTAAGGTCTCCGACCTCACGACACATCATATTATTTGACATTTGAATGATGTACGTGTGAAAACCAATTTGGGGGTGGGGAAAATCTAACTAGCTTCTATTTTGTAGATATGGATCGTTTTCCAAAGTTTGACATGATCATAGCGGCGCCACTCCAACTCAAAATGTGGCATGACAATCTCGACTGGGATCATAGAAGAACACTCAACAAATATGTGGGCGCTCTGACAGAATTGATCAACATGAACGGTTGGCCTGAATTGGTTGAGGTACTTACAGGCTACTGGGATAATCAACGAATGGTGTTTCGATTCAGAACCGCTGAAATTACCCCAACTTTGGAGGAAATCCGAGATTGCATAGACACGGTAGGCACTGGGATAGAAAAGAGAGCAAGAAGACAAGACGACATCTTTATTCCTAACAAGCCTTCTGTAGAAAATATTGCGGACTGGTTCGGATTGGGGAAAGACTTTACCTACTGGTGCCAAGATTCCCATATAGAATTTAGAGATCTGTACATCCGATTTGGACATGCAAGCTTCTACACCACCTACAACCGAGAGTTCAAGATCTCTTACGGAGAATGGAACGAAATTCGTCCTCTAGCATTTGCCGTAGCGCTGTTGGGGACGATGGTCTTTCCACATGGTCCAAGTCTGAGCATCAATACCCGAGTAGTAACACTCGCGCACACTTTGTTCAAAGGGTATACGCACCAAGGAATAACGAAGTACTACCCTATAGCTCCGGTCATCTTGTCTGATATGTATCGAGCCTTAGGAAAATGCAAAGAAGGGCATCGATACTTCTAAGGATGCAACCTACTTCTTCAGTGGTGGATTCTCAGCCACTTGGCAAAGGGTGCTGGGACTCAGGAGCTACACACTCTCGACAACAAGAACACCCTCAAAGATTTGAATGACATGCTGTACTGGCGGAATATGGGCAATCGGAGAACAAGGGGTAGATGGGCTCAGATTTTCTCCGAATTGAGAGAAGAAGATCTCCAGTGGATGCTTGACCGCTTCATCTCCAAAGAAGTCATTGTAGAGAGCCGCAGACAAATTGTATTTCCTCTGCCAGGTATTCGAGGAATTTGCCCTTACGCACCCTTTCGAGTCTTACGACAGTTTGGGAGGAGGCAAACTATGCCTAAAGATGCGTACTATAGCGTTTATGTATACGATATCGTAGACGATAGGGTGCATGACGCAATTGAATTGTTCAGAGAATGGAAAGGTGCCAAGTGGATGGACAAAACTACCATCGCTCCAGACCGATTCAATGCTGGGTACGATGAGGGTTACAAAGAATGGTTGAAAAAAGACATATAAGGTATCTCCTCCTCAACCCCTCACAGCTTTCGCAGCGTGACTAACAAGGAAGCCAAGGCAGTGGCTGAGCTACAAGAGATAAAGAAAGAGGCTCAAGAAATATACGCTAAATTTGTCGAGAACAAGGATATTCTGGAGAGGACGACTCAAGAGGTGAAAAGATTGAGGAGTAGTTATGATGATTTCGATACTTGGATCGAGGAGAAGATTGAGAGGATGCGATACAAAAGCTTGGAAGACAAGGGACGTCTGGGTGAAGGATTTTTGCTGATGCTAAAATACATGTTTCAGCAATACAAGACTCAGGGAGACGGCAACGGAGCAGGACCATCAGGCACAGCATAGTGGATTTCACCCCTGTGTGGGTTTTTTATATGTATTTATGTTGTTTTTAGCCCCTGCGTGGGCCTGACTTTATCACACTTTCAAATGGCCCTTGCGTGGGTCTGTCTTTAATGTTTTGTCCTTTATTTTTCCCCTTTGTGAACATTATTATTAATTTGTAAAATTTATTTTGGGGGGAATTGTTTATTTGGTTCAAATTCACGCGTACATCATTCAAATGCACTAGGCATATCCCTGGCACAAAAGGGTCCCCTTGTATGTTTTAGGACGCGATATATGTGTTATTGAAACTGCTTATGTGTTGTGTTGCTGTGAATGAGGATATCGAAAACCCACTCTTTTTCAGAAATTTTCAAAAAAAAAAAAACAAGAAAAAAAAAACAAGTCACTATTACAAATTTCCGACCAAAATTTCCTGAGTCTTAAGTTTCTCATTCAAAAGACACCTCTCATACCCAAATCCTAAAACAAGTACTTTACTGTCTCAGGAAAGGCAAAATCGCTGCTATGGACAAATGAAAGAGTATTCAAGTTGAACCAAGTGAAGAAGAGAGGATCGAGATGCAAAAGCAGCGCGGAAAGCGTCTGTACGAATCAATATTTCCTCCTGAGAGCCCCGAAGAGGAAATCAACGAAGGAAATTATGAGGAGGAAAGTTATGAGGAGATACTTGTCCGCCCACCTTCTCTTGAGGGGCGTCTGGCAAATGGAGACAACAAAATTTCTCTCGAGGCATATCCGCACGAAGGCCGAAAGAAGATAGAGGTCATCTCGTGTGCTCTCGTTTTTGAACACTATCGGTCTAGGGGCCTGCTAAGACCCGTTAAGAAAGCGTCCCCCCAGGTGGGATTAGGAGATCTCCGCAAGACGTGCGAATGTCATCCAAGGGAGAAAGGACATACAATAGAAGAGTGTATTGGGTTTAAAAACGCTGTCCGTTGTTTATTCGGTATGGATAGTACTCCTAATACTTGGGGTGACGGCGTCATCCTTGCATGTGATAAAATACGTCTTGACATACCGGTCACAGAGAGGACTAGGTTCTTTCATTGTTCATTCACTCCTTTCAAGAAAACAATGAGGGAAATCTACTCGGAATTAGTTCAGAATGGCGTCTTTACCCATTACTACAAGAATGTGGACGTGCAATATTCTCTTCAGCATGAAATCCGAAAGCGTTGCCCCTATCATCATCACGCCACAGACCACAACATTGAAAAGTGTCTCGACTTTCGTCACGACCTCGAATCCCTCATTGGCATGGGAAAGATTCAAGTTGAGACTGTTCCCCGTGACTAAGACGATAATTAGAAGAAAATGACTGAGCTGGAGTCATTAGTCTTATTTTTAAGCTTTGTTGTCTTTCAATTTCCGTGTAATCGAATGAATGAATGAAAATATTTCCTCTTTGTACTCGAACTATGTTGGGCCTGATTACTCCTTGTGAGATACGTAGGCAGCCTTCCAAGGTCCGGCCCCTATCTTTTAAATTTTTTTCATTCGCCCCTTTCATATTGCAAGAGGATACAAAAATCAGATCAACGGACGCCAGAGAGCAACTGCAAGAAGACCTTAGCTCAACACGATTTGGCCTTTCTGAGATAGTGTTAAACTAAAAGAGCAAGCAAATTCCTGCTTGTAAAAAATCTGTTTCCGTCCTTACTCGTGGGTTGAAGATATTCCTCAAACATAGCAACTTGTGTGTTTACCTGCTCTATGTGTGATATTATGTATTTTGTATTCTGAGTACAAACTGACAAATCTGCCTTTGAGTTGTTTTCCTCCTCAGGTATTCTGAACTGATCTGTGTTGATTAAGATGGCAGATCATCCTTACTTCACCAGATCAAAAGGTCCCGCAGATTCCTTCCCAGGGGAAAATTCTGACAAAGGAAAGACAATTATGGGAGATAATAGCGAGGAAGTTGCTATTACTGATGTTGTGGTGTCTAAACCCACCATAGCGGACCAGAACGAGTTGATTCTGCAGTTGATGCAGCAAATTGCAGAAATGAGAATGGAAATACAAAGGAGACAAGATCTGCCTCCACCGGTTTTTGCTGTTAATGCTACAGAGGGAAGGCCTCCTATCTACTTTCCTTCCTCAAATGTGGATCCAGCTCAGGGCACGCCGCTCGCCCAGAATCCCCCTACTATAGACCCAACTACCCAAAATCCGCAGTATGCTTCAGCTTCTTATCAAACTCCACCTCCTCCTCAAAACAACCACCCCCAAATGCCCTCTCATCTTCAAAATACACAACCTCAATCCACTCCACCACCGCAAAACCAAAGTCAAAATCTGAATCAGAACACTTCTAATCCTCAGGCATCCCACCATCATTTAAATCAGAACACCAATCCTCATACTTACCCCCAAAATTACCAAGCTGCTCAAAACGCCCAAAGTCCTTCCTTAGCTCCACCCATACCAAAAATAACCACTTTCCAAATCCCTGTCCATGCTGAGCACGACGTGCACAGTTCTGAGTTAGACCACTATGAGGAATAGGAAAGAGAGTGGAGGGCGAAGGAAGAGGCAAAAGTAGACATAAATTAGGAGATAAAGAAGGCTATGAAAGAGCTTCAATGCGTCCCAGATGCTATCAGACTTAACTATGAAGATTTGTGCATTCACCTGAGTCTGGACCTTCCAGAAGGATTCAAGATCCCGAAGTTTGATACTTCCGGAGGAATGGGCAACCCTATGGCTCATCTGAGAGCCTACTGTGACCAACTTGTTGGAGTTGGTAGGGATGAAGCTCTATTAATGCGGCTTTTCAGCCGAAGTCTGTGCGGAGAAGCTCTTGAATGGTTCACCTCGCACGAAACCCGACAATGGCCCAGCTGGAATGCTCTGGCAAAGGACTTCATCGAGCGATTTGCTTATAATATAGAAATCGTTCCTGATCGTTACTCTTTGGAAAAGATGAAGCAGAAGTCTACTGAGAGCTACAGAGAATTTGCCTATAGGTGGAGGAAAGAAGCGGCGAGGGTGAGGCCTCCCATGTCTGAAAAAGAAATCGTTGAAGTGTTCGTGCGGGTGCAAGAACCCGAATATTATGACAGAATTATGTTGCTCGTTGGAGCAAAGTTTGCTGAAATAGAGAAGATCGGTGAGACTATTGAAGACGGTTTGAAAACGGGAAAGATAGCCCGTGTAGCCGCATCACCCGAATCTTCAGGGTTGTTAAAGAAGAAGAGAGAAGAAATTGTTGCTGTTTCATATGAGGGGAAGAAAACCCCCCAGAAGCTCATCATATTCCCGAGGTCGTCCTCGACCTTCCCAAAATTCCTATCAATATCGCTACATGCAAGCTAGTCATCCCAATAATCCTCCATTTTATCAAAATGCTACCCACACTAATTCGAATGTCCAAGCTCCACTATACCAAAATCCACCCCCAAATTACCAAAATCCATCTCCTGTTTATCCAAATCACCCTCCACTCTACCAAACTCCATCTCCTCATTACCTTGGTATCGCTCCCAGCTGTGCTAACGTGCAGTCGAGCTATAGATCACCCCTTCCTGTTTATCAAGTTCAAGCTCCACTATACCAAAATTCCCCTCCAAATTACCAAGCTCTATTGCCAAACTACCAAACAAATCCATATCCCAGAAATCAAGCTCCACGTCCGAACAACCGATGTTATCAACAGACGCCTCCCCCACAAGGAAATTATGATCCCCCTCGACCTCGGTTCGAGAAGAAACCTGCAAGGAATTTCATCGCGCTCGCAGAAAGCCGAACAAAGCTGTACGAGCGACTGGCTGCGGCCGGATACATCCACCCTGTAGGGCCCAAACTCGTGGATGTCAATTCAAGATTCTACAGGCCTGATCAGAGATGTGCTTATCATTCCAACAGTGTTGGCATGATACTGAGGATTGTATCAACCTTAAGCATAAAATTCAGGATCTGATTGACAAGATATAGTCTCTCTCCAACCAGCGACACCAAATGTCAAAACCAACCCGTTGCCGAATCATGGAGGCGGCAACCTGAATATGATAGAGACAGACGATGATTGGTGTGTGACAAAGGTAATAACTCCAATAGTCCCTCACGAGTTGGAAAGGTCTGTGGCTTCATTAACTATCAAAGAGAAAAAAGAGTTTGTTATATTGACACCCGCAAAGGCTGTTGCCTTGGTGCCATCAAAAACTCTCATCAAGCCTAAGTTCGTTATTGAAACTGCTGCTGCTCAAGGCATGAATAAATCCGAAAGATGTTACACTCCTGACGAGCTTGCTCTCGGAGGTCAAAAGAGGGATCAGACTAAAAGGCCAATAAGTGAAGGAGAAGCAGAGGAGTTTTGGAGGAGAATGCAGCCGAAGAATTATTCTATCTTCAAATATTTGGAGAAGACTCCTGCCCATATTTCTGTTTGGGCCCTGTTGATGAGTTCTCAATCACATAGGCAAGCTCTGATGAAAGCACTCGACGATACCTATGTGCCCGTTGGCACAAGCAGCGATAATGTGCCCGCCATGATCCACCAGGTTATTCGAGGACATTGCATCAGCTTTTGTGACTATGAGTTGCCTTTCGAAGAGAAGTCGCACAACAAGGCGTTGCACATCACTGTGGTCTGTCGTGAAAAGGTCATAAATCGCGTCTTGGTGGATGATGGGTCCGGTTTGAATATTTGTCCATTGTCGACATTGAAGCAGTTACGTTTTGACTTGGGGAAGTTGGAGCAAAACCAAGTCAACGTGAGGGCTTTTGATGGGGTCCAAAGAGATACCTTGGGAGCGGTAAATCTGGTCATCCAAATGGGTCCGGCAGAATTCGGCGCACAGTTTCAAGTCTTAGATATTGATACAAGCTACAACCTTCTTTTGGGAAGGCCTTTCATTCATATGGCTGGAGCTGTGCCTTCTACTTTGCATCAGATGATGAAGCTCGTTTGGAAAAACGAAGAGTTGGTTATTCATGGTGAAGGGAGTCACTCCGGCAGACAAGCACCAATCATTGATGAAGTATCGCGAGGTACAAATTTCTACACAATTGAGTTGGTAAATGCCACCGATGAAGACTTGGCCCCACAGCCTCTCATGCCTTCTGTGTATAAAATGATTGCCACTGTGATGTTGCAAGGCGGTTTTGAACCAGGTTTTGGGTTGGGAAGGAATTCACAAGGAATTATTGAGCCCATTCAAGTTCCTGCTAAGGGGGCAAAATATGGATTGGGGTATGTCCCCACATATGACGATGAGAAGATGAAGAAGAAGAATGATCAAGCATTGGCCAAGCCAATCCCTCATTTGTATCAATCCTTTCCAGTTCGTGAGCATGCCGAGGAGGAGGACCTGGGGGAAGGAATCTGTGGCCTTTTTGAAGAAATTGATGCGATTATCGAAGAAGAGGTCGAGATGACAGGATCCCGTGATGCTGAGCCCGGAGAGATGTTGCAGAACTGGACCTATACGCCCATCCTGATCTCCCGAACTCCTTGGTAGAAGGGCATCGTTTTATGCATGTTTAAATCGGTGGTAGTCCGGAAGAGGCCCGAGACCCACCATTTTGCATTTTCTTCTTAACTGTTTGAACTTTAAATTCGCATCGTGATGTTTAAAAAAGCAATATGGCTCTGCCATGGCCAAAGTTTGCATTGTTTTTCAATTTTAATGAAAGCCTCTTTTATTTTTTCAATTATGTTTATTTAATCATCTGAAATGCTTTGATTTTCTAACTTCGTTTGTTTATGGTTTCAGTAAGGTAAGTTTTAAACCTGCCAATGTCATGTCGTGTCACGATCTGAATGAACAAAATAAGGCAGGTGATGATGAGGTTGATGATTACGAAGAGAAAAGTAAGGAACCAGAGTATGTTGCCAAGGAATTTTGTCAGTTTGAAAATCAGTATAAACCAAATTTAGAGGAAACTGAAATGGTAAACCTGGGCGACCAAGAGTGTGTCAAAGAGGTTAAAATCAGTATTCACTTGAGTGAGGACCAAAGGAAAGGCCCGATACACTTGCTTGATGAGTACATTGATGTGTTCGTTTGGGAAGTCAGTGACATGCAAGGACTGAGTACCGATGTCGTGTCCTACAAACTGCCGATTAACCTAGGATTTGATCCGGTAAAGCAAAAGGTTCGAAAATTGTAGCCTGAGTTGAGTTTAAAGATTAAAAAAGAGATCACCAAGCAGATCGAGTCTCGATTGGTAGAGGTGACACAATACCCGACTTGGTTGGCGAATGTTGTTTCAGTCGCCAAAAAAGATGGGAAAATCAGAATTTGTGTCGACTATAGAGATCTCAACAAAGCCAGCCCGAAGGATAATTTTCCATTGCCAAACATTCATATTCTGATCGACAACTGTGCTAAGCATGAAATGCACTCATTTGTGGATTGTTACGCAGGTTATCATCAGATCCTGATGGACGAGGAAGATGCGGAAAAGACAGCTTTTATCACACCTTGTGGTGTATATCATTACAAGGTGATGCCATTTGGCCTCAAGAATGCTGGTGCTACCTATATGAGGGCTATGGCGACCATATTTCATGACATGATTCATAAGGAGATTAAGGTATATGTAGATGACATCATAATCAAGTCCCGCGAGAGTTTGAACCACTTGATGCATTTGAAAAAGTTCTTCAATCGTTTGCATCGGTACAATTTGAAATTAAATCCCTCCAAATGCGCTTTTGGAGTTCCAGCCGGGAAGTTGTTGGGATTTATAGTCAGCCGGAGAGGTATTGAGCTCGATCCTTCTAAGATTAAAGCAATTCAAGAGTTACCTCCACCGAAGACGAGAAAAGAGGTGATGAGTTTCCTAGGAAGGTTGAACTACATTCATACCTCAATCGACCGTGGTGTGTGAGCCTATCTTCAAACTGTTGAAGAAAGACGCTCCGACGAAGTGGACTGAAGAGTGTCAGACTGCTTTTGATGCTATCAAGAACTATTTGTCAAATTCGCCAGTATTGGTTCCTTCGCGAGAAGGGGGTCCTTTGTTGCTATATTTGTCCGTATCAGATAGTGCATTCGGATGCGTGCTCGATCAACACGACGAGACAGGGAAGAAGGAAAGAGCTATCTATTACATAAGCAAGAAGTTTACTCCATATGAGTCTCGTTACACTCTGTTGAAGAGAACATGTTGTGCTTTGACTGGGCTCAGAAATTGAGGCATTACTTGTCTTCTTATACTACATATCTCATTTCCAGAATGGACCCGTTGAAGTATATTTTTCAGAAAGCGATGCCGATCGGAAAGTTAGCTAAATGGCAAATGCTGTTAAGTGAGTTTGATATTGTGTATGTGACTCAGAAGGCAATAAAAGCACAGGCCTTGGCTGATCATCTTGCAGAAAATCCTGTTGATGAAGATTATGAACCGCTTAAGAATTATTTCCACGATGAAGAGGTATCGTTTGTGGGTGAAGATATTTCTGAAGCATATCCCGGTTGGAGGTTATTCTTTGATAGAGCGGCCAATCACCAAGGGAAAGGCATCGGAGCGGTCTTAGTGTCAGAATCTGGTCAGCACTATCCCATGGCAGCTAAGCTCCGATTTAATTGCACGAACAACATGGCTGAGTATGAAGCTTGCATTCTTGGGTTGAAAATGGCCATCGACATGAATGTCTACGAGTTGTTGGTTATTGGAGATTCAGATCTTTTGATTCATCAAGTTCAAGGAGAATGAACTGTGAAGAACCCGAAGATTATTCCTTACGTACAGTATGTACAGAAGTTGTGCAAGAGATTTTGCAAGATCGAGTTCAGACATACTCCCAGAATACAGAATGAGTTGGCCGATGCTCTTGCCACAATTGCATCAATGATTAAACATCCAGACACTGATTATATTGATCCTTTGGATATAGAGCTGAAAGAACATCGAGTCCATTGTTCACATGTTGAAGTGGAGCCAGACGGTTTGCCATGGTATTTTGATATAAAGAAGTATTTGGAGTCTGGAAATTATCCTGAAGATGCAACAGCCAACCAAAAGAAGTTAATACGCCGTATGGCTCTCAATTTCTTTCTAAGTGGAGAAGTCCTTTATAGGAGGACTCCAGATTTGGGTCTTCTTAGATGTGTCGATGCTGCAAAGCTTATTGAACAAATACATGCTGGGGTTTGTGGTACGCATATGAATGGGCTCACTTTGGCAAGGAAGATCCTTCGAGCGAGTTAATGATTGTTGCAAGTTTGTGCAGAAGTGTCATAAATGCCAAGTGCATGGTGATTTGATACGAGTGCCGCTTCACGAACTTAATGCTATGAGTTCACCTTGGCCATTTGTAGCTTGGGGCATGGATGTCATTGGTCCGATAGAGCCAGCCGCTTCTAATGGACATAGATTTATCTTGGTTGCTATTGATTACTTCACCAAGTGGGTGGAAGCATCTTCATACAAGTCCGTAACCAAGAAAGTGGTAGCTGATTTTGTTCGCAACAATTTGATATGCAGGTTTGGAGTACCAGAATCCATTATTACTAACAACGGTGCAAATCTCAACAGTCACTTGATGAGAGAGATATGTGAGCAATTTAAGATTACTCACCAAAACTCGACCGCTTATCATCCTCAAATGAATGGAGCTGTAGAGGCCGCCAATAAGAATATCAAGAAGATTCTGAGGAAAATGATTGACAATCACCGAGGTTGGCATGAGATGTTTTCATATGCTTTATTGGGTTATCGATTGACTGTCAGAACGTCGACTGGAGCTACTCCATACTTGCTAGTATATGGAACAGAAGCAGTCATACCTGCCGAAGTTGAGATACCCTCCTTGAGAATTATCCAAGAGGCTGAGTTAAGTAATGCTGAATGGGTGAGCAAGAGAATTGATCAGTTGACTCTGATTGACGAGAAGAGAATGGTTGCCGTTTGTCATGGTCAATTATATCGACAGAGAATGATTCGTGCTTTCCACAAGAGAGTAAGAGCCAGAATTTTTGAAACCGGTCAGTTGGTACTTAAACACATTTTTCCTCATCAAGAAGAGTACAAAGGAAAATTCGCACCAAATTGGCAAGGGCCCTACATGGTTCGCAAAGTACTATCTGGAGGTGCTTTTGTCCTGTCAGAGATGGATGGCACCGCTTGGACGAAGCCGATCAACTCAGATGCTGTCAAGAGATATTATGTGTAAAGTTTCAGTTTGTGTTTCTGTCATTTACTTATAATTGTTCTATTTGCTTGTATTTGCTTGGTTTAAAATTTATCCCTCTTGTAATGAACTACGTCTGACCTGAATTCTCAAGAATGAGATACGTAGGCGGCCTATGTCGGCCTCGGTCACCCCATTTATCCCTTTTTATATTTCTTTGTATTTGAACTACGTTCGACCTAAATTCTCAAGAATGAGATACGTAGGCGGCCTATGTCGGCCTCAGTCGGTTTCTTTGTAATTTTCGTATTGTGGTTAGCCTGAGGGGAACTACGTTTGACCTGATTCCTGCCTCAACGGGATACGTAGGCGCCACAAGGGTTCGGTCATATGTCCCGTAAGGTTTTTATTTTTCTTTACAGTAGAAACTGGGACAGAATTTTTGAGAGGGTCTCAAAAATTCTTGAGAAGAAGATTTTTTCCTCGGAAAGTCAAGATCAAAGAGGTTTTGAGATTTGCAACTGGGACAGAATTTTCGAGAGGATCTCGAAAATTCCATTGACTTACTTACCAACTGTTGAAGATAACCAAAACTTGTGACTGGGAAGAAATTTTGAGGATGGCCTCAAAATTTCAGCATGGGTTTATCGACAGTCTGGAGTGATTGTGAATACTCCCCAATGAATAAACCTCCGAGCACCCAAGCTTAACGAAGTTCGCTAAGCCTGACGTGACGTGACATTCGGCAGTGACCCTTTTCAAAATATTACTTCTCAAAAATTTATTTTCTTAAAAAATTTTCATTTTATGTTTTATTTATTTTGGCATGAAATATTTTGTCTTATCTATCAAGAGTTGGAAGATCTGGAAAACAACAAGAGATAGCAGGACAAGGAGCAGACAACTGAAGAATCGACACAGATCAGTCCATTTTAAAACTAACAATTTTTCTGTGGATGCAGGCTTATAATATTGCTCAAAAATCAGCAAATTCCTCTGATTGATGAATATGAAGGAGTCGAAGGAGAAGAAATCTCCCCCAAATCAACGGTGTTCGTGTAGAGGCAAGAATTATTTTATTGCTTATACCACGGACTTGGGAATATGATTTGTTTATTTCAGTCAATTTCCAACAACATGAAGTCTATAAAGCACGTCCAGCTAGATTCAAAGGTGAATCAAGCGAGGAAAGGTTTACGGTTTCCGTAAAGGACGTCATTTGCATCATAATGTCAGATATGATATTATACACTACCCAGAAGGTTTATTTATTTTGGTGTCGATCAAGATGATACATTACCTGGAGGGGTCATTTATATTGTTGCCGATCAAGACGATATACTATCCGGAAGTCATTTTACCATTATCGTCAATTAAGACGACATAATTATCCAGAAGGCACCCAGAAGATCGCTACGTTGCTCGATTTAAGCACTATCTTCATTCGGTACCAAGGATGACATCAAAATTTAATCACAAGAGGATATTCATGCCCTGCAGAAGATCATGCATAGCAAGTCAATACTCATGCATCGCGAGTCGCGGAAGATCATGCATCGCGAGTCAATACTCATGCATCGCAGAAGATCATGCATCGCGAGTCAATACTCATGCATCGCGAGTCAATACTCATGCATCGCGAGTTAATGATCATGCATCGCGTAAGATCATGCATTGTGAGTTAAAATTTATGCATTGCAAGAAGATTTCATCCCTCGCAAAAAGTTTATACATCGCAAGAAGATTTCATGTCTTGCGGAATTTATGCATCGCGAGAAGATTCCATCCCTCGCAAGAATTTATGCATCGCGATAAGATTCCATCCCTCGCAAAAAGTTTATACATCGCAAGAAGATTTCATACCTTGCTGAATTTATACATTGCGAGAAGATTTTATCCCTCGCAAAAGTTTATTTATCGCAAGAAGACTTCATACCTTGCGGAATTTATGCATCGCGAGAAGATTCCATCCCTCGCAAAATTTACGCATCGCGGGAAGATATTCATACCCCGCAAGTAATCATGCACTACCAGAGTAGAAGTCGTGCATTTGAAGAAGAATATTCACTTATTGGCATCAACTGCACTCTTTTATTCATGATAAGAGTAAACAACATGAAGAGTACATCGACATCAAGAGAAGCATCAGCACTGAATCATCTTTCATTTATGTTGACATCAGCATGAAGAGTACATTGACATCAAAAGAAATATCAACACTGCATCAGCATTTATTTATTTTGACATCAAATCAAGAGTACATTGAAGATTATATTGCAAGCGTAAGACATAAGCTTTATTTGCTTTACGTCAAACCGATCGAGTTGACGTCAAATGAAGAAGGAGAACAACTAAGTGTCAACACGGTAAAAGACACTATCTCCTATTTAAATTGCATTTTTTATGCTGACGAGTTTTATCTCAGTCTTTGTCGAGAGCATCCGAAAGGATGAATTCTCCAAGAACAAACCACAGGTGCGGACGACATCAACAAGGATGCAGCACAACATGGAACTTTTTCTTAGCAGCGAACTGGGACACAGTCCAAAGAGGAGTATCAAACTCTCAGGACGCGAGCAGAGGAGCGACTTCCACCACAATCAAACCACACCCCTATCAGAAGGCATGTGGGTTTTCCTTTGGTCTTTGTCAGTTTTGGTTTCGCATCCGGAAATTTTGGTGTCTGTCGGAAGCAAGTTTTAAATCTGAGTGACAATGCGCCAAGAGCTTTGGAAATTATGTCCGTGTAAGTTCTTAACTATGGGTGTGAAGAGCGCCACACTCATGGCTAAGAGGTTACAAGCCTCCTTTTCATACTCGTTTAATTTTTTCACTTGTCCAGGGCCAAAGGTTATCTAGCATAATAGATTTCCTTTTCAACCGATTGAGTCGAACTACAAGCAGTCTGATTCCTAAGGTTTAAGGATATGTAAGTGAGCTCAATGTTGAAAACTCGGCTGTATTCCAACATTCGATCTTAAATCTTACTCCCAAGCATTTCGATCCCCTCATAACCCGGTGTCGAGGTGACTTTGAATTCTTTCAAAATCGAGCGTTAAATCAAGCGTATCGAACTACAAGTGGCCTGAATTCTCATATAGCCTGAGATATGTAGGAAACTCATTTTCGGGGTTCGGCCATAATTCCTAAAGTCCGTACCAAAATCCCTTCCCTAAAAGATGAAGATGAGATCAGTCAAAATTATCTTGGTCAATTTCATTTTTCTCGGATTTCTTGCATCAATCCAAGTAAAATGAGGGACAGTTGTTGACACCCAATTTTGACCCTCCCCGATACTAATTAATTAACGAGCTTCTTAATTCTAAACGTTTTGAAATAATTAGTTTTATTAAGGTTTAAAAGGTTTTTCAAGTTATTCCAAATAATCTTATCATTTTTCATAATTCTTAGATATTACATATGTTTTACGTAATTATGCATATAATAGTACATTTTTAAGATTATTCGAAATTCGTCTCAAAAGGTTTTATCTTGTTTAAATATTTTACTAATTAGTTTAGTTATATAATGGTTTATTTTTTTTTACGTCGATTATTTTATTTCGTTAAAATTAAGAAGCTTGTTTAATTAATTTATATTAATTTATTTTATCTAGTTACCAAATATTTTAGATACATTTGGAAAGAATGATTTTTGGGCTATTTCTTGATATGGAATTTTGACCCAACACTCCAATTTAATACTTCAGCCCCACTCCAAATAAAATTAGCAGCACCTATTAATTTTAATTTCCCCAGGCCCAACCTTTCCTTTCCATTCCTTCAGCTTGTTTATTTCGACTTCAATTCCCCTTTTTTCCTATTTGCAGCCCACCAAAATTGATCCAGCCCTTTTCTTTTTCAGAACCCGACCTGGTGTTTCCCTTTTACCCCTCAAGTTGACCCAAAGCGCGCAGCAGCGAGTAGGCGACATCTGCGTGCGTCGAGAAGGACGCGCCAACGTTCGCAAAGAGCCAGCGGAGTCGAATCGTACGAGTTTCACGCGGGAATGGCAGTATCAGAAGGCGGTACGATTTCCTCTTGTCGTCTTTCTCAACGTCCCTCTATGTGGCAGGTCCCAAAGCACGCGAGTTGTCCTTGGTAGCGTGAGATCGTTCCACGTCAAGGCTTAAGGACGAGCGACTCGATCAGGACCGCCCATGTCTTTGTTTTGCTTTTGGTTTTTGCTGGAAATTGGGATAATCTCGTACGAGCAGTTTTCCTCTCTTTTGACAGAGGAAGAAATTCAAAAATTTTGGGGAAGGCATTGCCCTTTCTGCCCTTTTCCCTCTCTTTTCAACCCTAATTTTGGGGACTATTTAAGCTCACGTTCGTCCGCTGGTTAGGAGGAAGTTCTGGGTTTTCTTGAAAATTTTCAGAGCAAGGAATATAGAGAAATTTTTGGTTGGATGTTTGGAGTGAAAATACAGAGCTCAATTTAGTTGAAGTTCGTATTGAGTACCTCTTAACAAAACAGAGGAGGTAATTAATTTTAGCACCTAAGTCCAATACCTCTGCACAAACCTCCTGGCCGTCGTTCGTGTTCGTGTTTTCACCTGTTGAACGTCGTCACCTCTCTCGTTTGGTCTCACTTCACTGCTCAAAGAAAGGTAATCCTTTTCCTCCGATAATTTTCCCTTCATTTGTTCTTCTTTTCTGTTCGGTTAGTGTTGGAATCCACAAATCTGTGGTTGTTTGCTGATAGTTATCATTAGGTTGACGTTTGTTTTGGTATGAGATGCATTTTTTTTCTTCTTTATTATTTATGAGCCAGTCAGATATTGATTACGAAATTTTAAGCTCATTTGCAGTCATTGTTAATGCTTGCTAGCTTGCTAAGGGAGGGATATGCACATTTTTTTTAATCGCTTTAGTAATTTAGTCGAAATATCGAGTTAAAAGGGTCGTGAGTCCGGCCTTAGGTGCACTTTGCTTTTCCTTTTAGTATAGTTTTCATTAATTTTAGTTCTCTTTGAATCATGCCATGAATAAAAAAAATATAATGATTAACGAAGTTATTGCTTGGTGTTATGGTTTGGAATTTGAGATCATTGTTCTGTTTTTTTTTAATATTTTCTTAAAAGTTGGTTGAATCTCCGTTTAGTTTTGCTCATGTAGTCTACTTTGTACGGTTTAAATTCGAATCCTAGGTTGTTTGCTACTGTGATTCCTTCAAGCAGTTTCGGCATGAGTCGGGATCCTTTCTTTTAAGTCTACTCCGTTATCTTGGTCTCATGAGTTCACTAAATGTTCGATTTTAATTTTGAGAATTCAGACAGGTCACTCATATGTTTACTTAATATTTGTCAAGACCATGAGGCCAGATTAATTGCTTTTGTTGGTCTTCCGTTGTCATTTACTCATGTTGTTTTCACTGCAATCTTCGTGTTTATCTAAGGTAGTTCTCATTATAGTCTTCAAGCCTCTTTTGTTTCTTCGTCTATTCTATTTACTGATTGTGCTGCTACCTGTTTGGAATTGGTGAAATATTTCAACCCCCCCTCCTTACGTCTAATCGATTCAATTCTGTTTATCTTGGTTTGAACTATCGTAGCATCGGTTGGTTTCTCTATTTGAAGTTTAAGATTCTTTAATGTTAAAATGCTGCTTTGCGGGTCAAAAATCACAATGCCTATCGCGATTTACTGTAGACCCTTTACCCATGATGCTTTCCCTTCTGCAAAATAAGTTGGTTTTCATGTTGAGTTTCGTTCTTTTCCCTCTGTATGTATTTGAAATAGTAGTATTCTCTCTTTAAGGAAGCATGCTGACAGTTCTTATCCTATTTTATCTGTTATTCGATTTATTTATTCACTTCGTTCTTTTCTCTCTACTTTTCTAGTTAGATTATTGCATAATTGTGGATGTTACTGACTCGTTTACTGACTTGATTTGAGACTTAGTGTTAGCCTCTCTTTATCAAATTTGGATGAATGTGTGTTTTCGGGTAGTGTTTTCTTTCAGATATATTTCCTATTATTATATGTATTAATTTACATTGGGATAAATGGGAATTGAGAGCTTGACGAACCTTCTTCTTCTTTAAACTTGTTGAAGTGTTAAGGTATTTTAGAGTGATCTTCCTTGTCTTTTTTTTTTTAATCTCAATCAACTTTTTATTTATTATTCGGATTTCTCTTGAGACTTTAGAATGGTTAGACGTTTTAGTTTTTTTTTTTTAATCTCTTGTAAGTTCCTTCAATTATCGTTATTAGTCCGAATGCATTGCATTTGTTTTATTTGTTAATTCCGCTTGGATTCCAAAGATCTTTAAGATCATTTCTTTTTTTGAATGCTTATTAATTCGTTATTTTGCCCCCTTCCCTTTATCTTGCATGCGAAATCGGCTCGAGTTCACTAAGAACTCATCTTTGCATCTCAAGAGGGCCGTAAAGGCCCAAATCCTTATCAAGTCAGTCAACCAAAATCGACGTACAGGTCCAGAGGTTTAAAGGATCGAAGAAAGTCGAAGAAGATGGACTAGAAGACTCATTTTTTTTTTTCGCATTTATCTTATGTATTTATTTTCGGGCATAAGCCCTTGTCGTCTTTTACTTTACTTTATTTATTTTGTGTAATTATTTGCTTAGTTTAGGACAGGTACGAAATGGGTCGAAACTAAAAAAACAAAATAGGTCAAAAACCCAAAACAGGTGGGTCCAAAAATCGATCAAGGCGAACAGAACCCGGATTTGGACCCAAATCTCTTTCCCTCTCTCTCTCTTTACTTGCTTTAATTATTTTACTTGTCTTACGTGTTAGTTAGTTTTAAGTTAAGAAAAATCTGAATCCCCGAAAAACGCCTTAATTGTTTTATCAAACCAATAAATCTTGCAAATAACTCACTTAGGTAATTAGTTAGTATTTTAAATTCTCTACTATTCCAAGTATTTTTTTGTATCAAGTTAAAACAATTTTTTAGCCAAACTAAGTTAGTTGTCGGATAACTGAATTAAGCAGATGTTTTAGGTGCTTAACACCTTCCTAAAATATTAATGTGAATCCCCGAACCCCTCTGAATGTTTTCAAATGATTTTTCTGTTAAGTCTTTTGGAAACGTTAGTTTTCTTGATTTTTCTTAAAAAATTAAGTGGCGACTCTAAAAAAGTCGAAAACTTACAAAAACTCCTTTTTCGATAAAACAGTCCTAACAACACCGAAACTTTTGGATGCAATAAAAAAAATTAAATGAACTTCAACTAGATTTAAATTTTAACAAACAACAAGAGAATCATATTTCACAAAATTATCTTAGATATATTTATAATTTTAAACAATTATTAATTTATACGTAATATTATTGAAATCATATATTTATATAAGGATTTCTGAAAAATATATTATCTTATCAAAATTGGTGATTTTTACATTGACCAAGTGGGACAGAAGAAAAATATTATGTTCGAAAGATTATTAATTCACTAAGTATTGAATTGATGAGGCTTTACTATATTTTTTAATTTAGTCATTTTTAAAAAAACTAATTTTCTTTTTTGGTATAACTTTAATTCCAAATTTCCATATGATATGTTTAAAGACACAATTCACATGATATTTTGATACATTTAATATATCAAAATTTTATTTTCTTTTTTGGTAAAACTTTAATTTCAACTTTTCATATGATATGTTTAAACTCATAAATCACATGGTATTTTGATACATTTATCGAAATTGGTGACTTTTTACATTGAAGCAAGTGGAACAGAAGGAAAACATTATTTGGAAAGATTATTAATTGACTAAGTATTGAATTGATGAGGCTTTACTATATTTTTTAATTTAGTCCCTTTTTTTAAAAAAACTAATTTTTTTTTTTTGGTAAAACTTTAATTCCAAATTTCCATATGATATGTTTAATGACACAATTCACATGATATTTTGATACATTTAATATATCAAAATTTAATTTTTTTGTTTGGTAAATCTTTAATTTCAACTTTACATATGATATGTTTAAATTCATAGATCACATGGTATTTTGATACATTTATCGAAATTGGTGACTTTTAACATTGAAGCAAGTGGGACAGAAGGAAAATATTATTTGGAAAGATTATTAATTCACTAAGTATTAATTTTATGAGACTTTACTATACTCTATTTTTAGTCTGTTTTAAAAAGAATGATTTTTCTTTTTTGGTAAAACTTTAATTTCAACTTTCCATATAATATGTTTAGAAAAATTATTAATTCACTGAGTATTAGTTTAATGAGACTTTACTATACTATCTTTTTTACTTTCCTTTTTAATTTGTTTTTCTTAAAAAAAAAGTCTTTTTTCTAGTAAAACTTTAATTTAAACTTTCCATATAATATGTTTAGAGTCATAGATCACATGATATTTAATAAATTTAATATAACTTTGTCTAGGATCACAAAATATTAAAATCTTCTTTATTTTTCGTATCTAGTCAAGCTATTGACTTTTAGGGTGTGTTTGGTACGAAGGAAAATGTTTTCCTGGAAAATACATAGATTCTTGACTTATATTCTCATGTTTGGTTGGTGAGTAGAAAATTTTTCGGAAAAGATTTTAGTGTTTGGTTTTTGAATAAAAAATGTTTGTGAGATATATCTTTTAATTTTACTAGAGTAGTAATTTTTGAAATTGATTTTTTTTTAAAAAAACAAACTCAATTTTTTTTGGGGGGTGGGGGTTAAGGGTGAAAATAAAATTTTGAAGTAGAAAATATTTTTTAACAACAAACTTAAAAAATAAATTGGTGTGGGGGCTGGTAGGGGGTGGGTGGGTTGGGGGGGGGGAGTCGAGGGTAGGGGTGAAAAAATAAAATTTTGAAGTTGAAAATAATTTAAAAAAAAGGGAGAATGCACAAGTACCCCCTCAACCTATGCCTGAATCCCAGAGACACACTTATACTATACTAAGGTCCTATTACCCCCCTGAACTTATTTTATAAGTAATTTTCTACCCCTTTTCAGCCTAGGTGGCACTAGCTTAAAAGAAAAAGTCAACCAGCGTTGGGCCCATAAGATAGTGCCACGTAGGCCGAAAAGGGGTAGAAAATTATTAATAAAATAAGTTCAGGGGGGTAATAGGACCTTACTATAGTATAAGTGTGTCTCTGAGATTTCAAGCATAGGTTGAGGGGGTACTTGCGCATTATCCCTAAAAAAACAAACTTAAATTTTTTTGGGCGTGGGTCCTGGTAAGGGGTGGGTGGGTCTAGGGTAAGGGTGAAAAAACAAATTTTGAAGTTGAAAATATTTTTTAAAAACAAACTTAATTTTTTTTTTGGGGTGGGTGGGGGTGTTAGGGGTCTGATAAGGGGTGGGGATGGCAGGGTGGGGGTAGGTTGGAGGCTGGTAGGGAGGGGGTGGAGTTGGAAGAGAGTTTTAGAAAATGTTTTCTTTAAATTTGAGCAAAATTGAGTTTATTTAGAAAATATTTTCAAAAATATTTAAGCCAACCAAAAATGAGAAAATTAAAAAAACTTTCCAGAAAATGTTTTCTTCCATACCAAACACACTCTTATTACCTAATAGAAGTACTAATATTTTTTACTAAAATATATTTTCATTTGTTTTTTTTTCTAAAGAAAGGCCATAAGAAAACAATTGAGACGGGAGAGCGAGTACTATAAATAGACTTGATCGAAAAATCTTTCTCCTCTGTATTTCTTCTTCTTTTTCTTTGTCAAGATGGTTAATGGGAACAAGAAAATCGCCGATACTGTTGCAACAGAGATGGGGAAATGCGTGCTCTAATGGAGAGGATGTTTGGAGAATTGACTATCAGGCTGGAGAAATTCGCCGATACTGTTGCAATAGAGATGGGGGAAATGCGTGCTCTAATAGAGAGGATGTTTGGAGAATTGACTGCAAGACTGGAGAAATTTTATGAGAGGATGTTTGGAGAATTAAATGTCATGCTGAATAAAATTGATGAACAAATTTTAGAGTTGAACAAATGCATTGAATCTTCTAGGGATCAAGATAAAGGCGAAAGAATGACCGAATATGCCATGAATTCGTCCTCTAACGGCCATGAAAACTCATTGATGCTTCAGGTACAGTTGATTTTACTTTTCTATAGTTGATTTCCCAAATTAAAATTTGTGATGATTTTGAATCTTTGTTCAATTGTTGTTGATTTATTTAAGGAGGAGCAAGTTAAAAGGCACAGAGAACCAATAACCGCTACTTATAGTTGCAAACGCAACATAAAGAAGAATATTGTTTCACAGATTGAAGATGATGGTGGCGATGCTCCGATTGTAGATCTTGTTCCTAAAGAAGAAATAACGATAGACGTGATCGAAGATAACAATGCTCACATTTCGATTGTAGATCTTGTTCCTATAGAGGAAACTAAGAGAGACATGATCGAAGAAGACAACAATAACATTCCGATTGTAGATCTTGTTCCTACAGAGGAAACTAAGATAAACATGGAGTTATTAGTGGACAATGAATTCTGTGTGACTGGTTATCATGGGGATCTACCCTTGGATGTGCTAATGGGGGAAGAAGAGACTACACACAATTTCATCAATGAATCCTTAGCTGATAAGTTAGGTTGTGAAACAGTTCCAATCCAGCCACAAACTGTTCGCTCAGATTTGGGGTAAATGGTGACCTCCAGACTGTGCAACAACTTTCAATTGTCAATGGAAGGCATTGTGTTTTATTTGAAAGTATATTTACTTCCACTGTCGTCGAAATATGACATGATTTTCGGAGGAAAATGGCTAGGGACCCTTGAGAAAGTTATGATTAGCTCTGCTGGTATATAGTTGTACTTACTAGGAGGAGAGAAGAAATTCATGTCTTTCAAAAAAACAGTAAGAGGCCGAAGACGCAAGCGTTTCTAAATGAGTTGCCGATGATTCTTAAGGATGGTAAATATGGATTATCATTCTATTGATGCCTATTTGTTTCTGTTTTCAGTATTGATACAACTCGTTGTATGTCATTCTGAGTTGTGAATTCATCTGAGTTTTTGCTTGTTAAGTTGTTATAATGTTATTGCTATTATGAATTCACATTTAACTCTTTGGTATTTTAATTGTCAAGGGTTTGTCCTGCCCCTCTTGTTTGCGCACCTTATATACATGAAGATTGAAGGGTACAATTTTTTTTTGCGGTGTCGAATTTATTCTTGTACTATTGAAAACAGCTTACATTAGTATTCCTTATATTTGTGGTCAACTTACCTATTTTTATTCTTAAGAATAATTTTATAAGCCTTCCTTGAAATTTCGCTTTATAACATATGTTTTTCATTTGATTTTGAATATTACACCATCTTCTCTTATTTCGCATTTAGTGTAACAACTAACAAAAATATTTTTCAATCTAAACTGAACAAATATACCTCTTATATATTTAACTACAATGTTTTTCTTTATTTTGTGACACAAAACTCTCTTTTAAAAAATATTTTAGAATGAAGCATGTATTAAATTTGAAATTGTGTCTGCTTCCATTAATGTCGTAAAATTACTCAATTTCTTGCAATTTTCCTAAGAAATAATTAATCGTTGACTTATGAATTGCATCGTGTTTCTGCTTTTCTAAAGCCAAGTTATTTCATGCTCTACTGTTGATTAATTAGTTTGATGAAATTGTTTGATTAAAAATAGGCACATCTAATGGTAATGATTGAATGTTAAATGAAATTGACTTAATCTGAACTCATTCTTAGTCCATTCTTTTTTTTTTTAACCAACAAGATTGTATTAATCACCAAATTGTAACCATTACAAATCCAATAGCAAAGTCACCTTAGAAGGAATAATAAACAATTGAGCGCAATAGTCTTGAATACCAAATAGAACTTATTGAGTAACTGCATTCTTCTTGCATAAGACAATTTTTTGGCTGTCTATGAGGTACTTTTTGTCGTAATCTTCTCAATAAGTGGCATCCATTGTACAAGATTAAGTTTCTTGGTAGATAGTGGAATCCCTAGGTATTTGAAAGGTAGAGTTCCTAATGTCAAACCAAGACCACCCAAAATTTGGCCTTGCATTGTGTGCGTAGTGCCTCCAAAATATGTCCATTTTTTTGAGTACTCAAAACTGAATCATTTATAGTCCGTTTTATTTTCTTTTGATAGTTCAATCGTAGAATTTCTTTGTTATTGTATTTACGTAATATGAGTGTGTGACTCAGTGGCGTACGCATAAATTTTTGTAAGCAGTGTTGCGTTCTAATTAAGTTAATATTATTACATAATATTAAAAATAGAATATAATACTAATAAAGTACAATTAACGTATATATTACTTAGCTCGATAAATTATCATTTTTGAAATGAATTCAAATAACCTCATTAAAAGTGAAACTTCCTCTCAGTCAGCAGTGGCGGAGCCCGAAATTTCTCCGAGGGTGTTCAACCTTTAAAGATTAGATATTTTTTTTAGCGGAGTGGGTACACAAAACTTTTTTTTACCGATGAGTAGGTGCACAATAATTAAAATTTCTGTGTGTTTTTGTTCAAAAAGAGATTTGTATTAGAAAAATACAGCTAGTGGGGATCGAACCCCCGAGATCTATGAGGTAAATGAGTGTGCTTACAGCTATACTATCTGTCTTTGCTGTTTGAAGAGTGTTCAATTTATTATATATCCAGATATTAGACTATATTTTGCTTATATACCCGATATAATTTTCCGACGAAGGATTTCATATGACTACCCTTACTAGGCTGTAGCTCCGCCCCTACTCCCTCCGTCCATCATTTATTTACTGGTCTATGTTTGACTTGGCACACCGTTAAGAAATTATAAACAGAGAGATATTTTACTATCTCGCCCTTATTAATTATACATGATCCATCTAAATATTGAAACAAAAATAGTGTTGAATGCAAGGATAAAGTGAGCACAAAATAGTCAATTATCTTTTAATATCCAACTTGGACAAGCATAGTTATACTACTATTTTTAATATATTGGACAATAAAGATGGATGGAGGAATATTAAATATTGTTTTGTTTTCTTAAAATGGAGAAAGTAATTATATATGAGGCACCAAATAATCACTAAAACAAATATATTAGCTAATTCAAAATCAAACTTCACCAATTTCGAGAGGAAGAGGAAAGGGAAAAGAAAATAGAACAACTAACGTTAATGAACAATTGTAATCTTGTCGCTTTGGTGTTAAAAATGGTCAAAATTTTGTTAAAATTCACGTTAGATGATAAAATAAAATACATGAGGTTGCTGAGTATTGAACACATGACCTCAAATTCAAAAAAAAAAAGAAAAGAAATCAGACCATCTAAGCCACAACATCAGTTATGACAAGCAGTGTCACTTCAATTCTTTATTCCTTTTTTTGTATTTGCCTTTAGATTATATATACGAATTTAATAATTTTTTTCACGAAGTCGTATTACGTGACACGCCTTGCCATGACGTAAATTCGCCCCTGGTGTGACTTGTTATAAGTAATCATATTGATATAATAGAGAATAGTCTATCATTTTAATAGAGATGATTCTATTTTATCAGATATTTATTTGAATATTTGCCACACAAAAAAGATCAAAAAAATATTTTTGATCTGATCCAATCAATTCACATTTCTAATTTTTTGGATCCATCTAATTGTAATGATTAAATGTTAAATAGATTTGACTTTAAATTACCTCTTTGCTTTTTCGATTTGCAATTATATAGTTTATAATCATCCAAGTGGCAAGTGGCAAGTGTCAATGGAATTTGTATGTTTAGCCAGCATCTTTAGCATCTTTCTTCTTCTTTTTTCAACTCATTTTTCTTGTCTGTCGCCTCTCTCCCTAAACTTTCGCTCGTCATTGTAACGAATCATTTTTTTGTTTGAGTGTCAAAGCTTTTTATTTCATAAAAGACTTTTTCGATAGATTCTAAATGTATATTTTGGACTATTCGTAATTATAATTATATAAGTAAAAGGTTAATTTTAATAATTTATTTAGTTTATGATTAAAAAAGATAACTTTAAAATTAATAATGGGTCACTTTTATCACATTTTATAATTGGTTATATGATCATTAGGGTAGAAGTTGGTCTGTAGAAAAAGAAGAAAATAAGAAACAGGGAGCCGCACACGATTGGAGGAGACCAATTCCATAAACGACTTAAGGTGAGAATTTCCTTCAATTATTGTTGACTTGCTTTGGATAATTAGTAATGAAAGCTTAGGTGCTGACAAATTTGTCCCCTGGAATTGATTTTGGTGAAGTATTAAAATAAACATGTGGCAAATTATTGTTTCATGGAGTATAAAGGGTGGATAGAAGATGCCAATTCTAATAAAAAAAATTGAATTGTCACCAATATGTTCTTGCAATTTTGAAATGGGTTTCATCGTGTCACAATTACTTCCTTTTGATTAATTTAGGCAGTGATCACATGTGTTGGCTGCCATAAAAATCGTGACTAGTGGGTTACGTTTCACTATATTATAAGCTAAAAATTGATACATTAAGATAGGTAATTAAATATAAGGTGTAGTATATTATATGGATTACATTAAAGTTATGTTAATTGGTGGAATTGAGACATACCCTTAGGTTTGAACTTTAGGAAATTGATTATATAATTAGGTGAGTTTTTGGGTCTAGGCTAAACATAGAATAAATTGAGTGTTTATAGACTCATTAACTTACAAGTTATGCATATATATACTTGATAGATTGGAAACGTTCAAAGGCGTTAAGGAAAGGAAAAGCATTGGATAAGTAGTTTGCTTGACTTCGGTTCTTCGGTGGAGGTAGGTTATGGTTTATGCTATTTGATAGTAAACTCTTAATAGTGATTGATATGCATTGAATGATGTTGTGAAGTTTCCTATGTACTTGATTGTGTGGTTGTGTGGCTTAGTTTTGTGTTTTTATATTGGTCATAAATTATGAGACCGTGGAATTTATATTCTTGAACCCTCTTTATCGAAGTGATGCCTTGAATAAACAAGGCTTGATGAAATATTATCAATGAATTGAAAGTGAAGGCTTGATGAAATATTATCAATGAATTGAAAGTGGTGATAATAAATGATAAAGTAACGGTATAATTGGATCGGATTGTCACGTTCCGACACGGTATAATTAGATCGGAGTGTCACGTTCCGACACGGTATAATTGGATCGAAGTATCACTTTCCAACACGATATTCTTGGATCGGAGTGTCACGTTCCGACACGGTATAATTGGATCGGAGTGTCACGTTCCGATACGATAACATTAATGGAAAAAGATATTAACTTAATGTACCCATTTCCCCAACGAACGTGGTGTGGAGGCATGAGTCCTCGTGTGTGCTTGATATTGTGATTGATTACGTGCTTGCTTCAGTTGTCACTTGTTCATGTTGGTTGTTGCTTATCACCTATTAAGTGCTATAGTTTATTTTATACTATTATTCTTTGTATATTAGTTTTTATTTCGGGTTGACCGATGTTACTTACTCAGTATTGTTGCCCCGTAGTGAGCTCTACTTGTGTTTTTGTTTGTTTTACTTTTATGGAGTGCAGCGAGTGTACCAATGACTTCAAATTGCCCTCAACTCTAGCCAGTCTCCAACATATCAGGTTCCAGGGTGAGCTATTCATTCAAGCTCGTGTTGGATTCTCTTGGTCATGACATAATGTCCTATGTTTTCGGACACATACCATATTATTATTTTATTTTGGTGTATTTGATATTTTTAGACTTAGTATTTGAAGATTAGATGTCATTGATGTGATGACTTTTAGATTTTGGGAAAAGATATTTAGTAAGATTTTGAGCTTCCGCATAATGCTTGTATTTTGTAAGTTGGGGTTAAATTTGTTGGTTCTCCCACCTAGGAGGTTAAGTGTGGGTGCCACTCACGACTCAATTTGGATCGTGACAAACTTGGTATCAGAGCATTAGGTTCAGTGATCTCATCACACAAGGACGAGTTTAGTAGAATCTTGCGTAACGGTATGGGGACACATTTACTTTTCTTCGAGAGGCTATAAGACTTTAAGGAAACTTCATTCCTTCTTTCTTTCGTGCTACTACCTGAATCCAATTGGTATTTAGGTGATACAAATTGGTATCTGAATTTCTTCCCTCTATTTCACATATGGTTAGTACTAGAATATTAGAAGTTGAAATAGCAACAACAGAAAGAAAAACAAATGTGTCCTTAGAAATAGGTATATTTCTTCAATTAACTACAGGGCCTTTAATGACAAGTGATTAATATGATTTTTTTTATTAAGTTCATAAAGTTGAATTCTTCATTGGTATTGATTATGAAGATGCTTATGCTTTCATTGTTGATTGGTTTGAGTTGTGCCATAAAATGAATATCGTGGAAAGGCTTAATGTTGAGTATTGACTTACTAGTTTTGGAGAGACGCAAAATGTGGTGATAGTCACATGTTGAGTGTCAATTAGTAAAGGCACTACTTATGACTTAAGGAAGCATTTTCTTGCTTCTTCATCCAATTATATACCCCAAACTTTGAGCGATAGAATGAGAGATGGTTTCCTGAATATAGAGAAACGAAAGGTATGTGTTGCAGCCTATGAGGTCAAATTTTATACTTTATCTAGATATCTGACAACATGCAAGAAGTTTCATAAGGAACATCTAGAAAATGAATATCATTACGTTAAAAAAAAATACAGCTAGTAAAGTTATCATAGCATATATGTGTTGCTTAGTGAATGATGAAAATATGTTGAATGAAGTGAGGTCAGAATCTCTCTCTCTATATATATAAAGTCATGATACGACTATCACAATAATATAGATGTTTACTTGGTTAAAGTTATGATGTGTGTTGGTTTTGTTATCGACCTGATCTAAGAATGAAATAAATAATATTTGGGATAGTAGAAATGTGTGGAAAATTTGAGTATGATGTTATCGATAGGTATGATGTGTTCTAGTGAGTTATCTAACAGACTTTCACGATGTACTTCTAGTGTTATATAAAAATGAATAGGTTGATTTTCAAGTGCAAAATACTAACTACTTAAGAAATTATTAGTTGTATGACATGTTCAGATAATTATATTCAGTGTTTCATTTTACATTTGAGAAATCAACTAGTGTATTACTACAGGCACTTGGATTGCATTATTTTTAAGAAATATTTTAACGGTGGATCTTTGGTACAATACTAATATATTTAGGTTATGGAATGTATCTTGAGGGTTCTAAATAAGGATTGACAATTTTATCTTAAGTTTCAAAAGGTAGATTGATACTAGGATGATGAACTTATAGGGAAAGAAAGTTCTATTGAGTATACTTGGGTGAACTAAATTGAAGATTTTAGTAAGAAAATGCTTACAAAATTGTGCTAGTACCTTAAATTTGATTTGTATACCTGTGTTTAAGGTGTCATGTCGAGGAAAAGGTTCATTTCTTGATGATGAAAAGGTCTAGCTTAGCATGATGGTAAAAAGTGAAAGTGATATATGACCTATATGATTTATGTTTGTTGTACTAGTATCGAAAATTCTCATTTAGAATCAGTTTTAGTGGCAACAAAGTCTTAAAAATGTTTCACTGGTTCTGATATCGAATTTAGTATTTGCTTAAGAATTGGACACTAGGCCTAATCCTACTTGAAAAAGGATTGAAATTATTCTCTTTATTTGATTTCCAATTCTATTAGGAAAGGAATTGGAATTGTAATCCTATTTGTAGTTGATTTTGACTTTGTAAGGAAAAACACAATTATATAAATAGAGGATGGTCTTAAGAGAAAAATTGAACTACTCATTAGTCTTCTCCTTGAAAAACATTAGGACATAAGAGAGGTTTTGAGAGAGCTTTCAACAAGAGAGAAGAGAGAGGAGAGAAGAGAGAAGAAAAATATTTATTTTGTTGCATACTTTTTTTCCGACCAGCAATCCTCAGATCATGTTTCTCAATTAACTAACAATTGGATCGTGCTAAAATTTGAACTACGTGTTTCTGATACCTCGGTGGTTGATTTGAATGGTGGAGTTTGGGTTCAGATGTCCGCAAGCTCATATATTTTGGTTCCGAACAAAAACTGTGGTTGGGTGGTGCTTGCATTAAAATTATAGAGGCATTGTATTTATAGTGTGTAATATGAGGTGTTTTAATACAATATTTAATAAGAGGAATCTTAATTTAAGAAAATGGAGGTGATTAGAGTTCGTAATGATGATAAGGGATTGGTGAGGATTGTGATTGAGATGAAATTATATTATAAGGATTGTTGGTTAAACGAGTTTTGTATGGTACTAACGAATTGCGAGCATCTAATGTTGTGGTTCTTCATTATTTGATGAATAATGTGGTTGTATGGAAAGTTTTAGGAGATGTGGGGACACCACTGAATTGAATTTAAAAGAGTTAAAGTCATAATGGGGAAAAAAATAATAAAAAAATTGTGGGATATAATGCAGTCTTCAGAAAGAGGTGAGAACAAGAATATTTTCTCAAATTGCAAGGGATAAAGAGGTATATTTTGGAGGTCTAGAATTGGGTTCTGAGACATGTGGGTTCATATATTTTAATATGGTCATGGTTTTTGTGTCACATGTTTATCAAATTAGTTAAAAGCTATCGAATAAGACTGAAGAAAGGAGAGTACATACACTCAACTCGAGTGTGATGATAAGTTCTCTTGTAATTTTGAGTTTATTAATAACTGCGTCAAACTTTTAGCAAAGGATATGATAAGATTGATGAAGAGGCAATCAACGATAAGTTAAGATATGTAATTCATAAAAATCTTCAAGGTATCAGTCATGTCGATAGATAAGGAGATTGAGTTACATTGTTTGATTTACAATTCAAACGTTTCATTTTGAATCTACTTTTGTGGTGGTATGTTTTATAAAGGTATGAATAGAGGTTATGAGCTTACAGTATACAAAATAATTTGAGTGACCAAGAATTTCCCTAAGTATTGGCATGATGTATGTGATTTTGTTGAATGGTAGCTAAAGCATGGTATGTGGAAATGGTGGGAAGTTGACTTTGAGTGTAATTTAATAGTTTTATCTCGATGGAAAAGTACTATCTCATTTGAAAGTAGTGTAATTAGCTTTGTTTGGGACTCGTATTTGTCATGAAATACTTAAATAGAAAGAGAGATAGTCATAGTTTGAACATGTATTTGATAAGAATACTTTGATACTACTGATGATTTGGGAGTAAGGTAGATGATCGATGTAGTTATGATGATTTTTTTTAGTATTAAAATTATTGACTTTAGTGAAAGTAGGGTTTGATAAATCAAGTGTCTGTGCAATTATAATAGAGACTAAATAGGTGATTGTGGGTAGGTAAAAAATCAAATACATAGAGTCAGTTGAATGAAAATGTTTGATATGAACACTATGAAAGGAGTTTTTAGAGTTATTCCACCTTAGTTATTTTCGACATGACGTATTTAGTGTGTCTTGGTGTAGTTGAAGTATTTGAATGGTTTTACCTACAACTTTTCTTATGAGAATTTATAGGAGAGCTACCATCAAAATTTGCAGTTGATCGATAGAATTAAGATTTATCTCATCATCGGTATCATGTTTTGTCTATGTGTGATTGAATATGAGGATCATTGGGTCTAGTTTTGTCATTCTTAAGGTTTGTCTATGATATCTACTAATCTAACATTCGATAGTGTTGTTAGAAGTTTGGTATGCTTGTGTATCACTCGATGGTGGGTACTTAATTATTTCCATTTTTGGATTAAATGAGTTCGTTTCTCCTTGATGATTATGTGATGTCTAAAGATTATATTTATAGCTTATGCTCGAGGAAATATTATAGGATGTAATCTTGATCGGTTCTGTGATGGTTTATGAATTACGAGTGTATGATGGTTGGTTCAGGTTCACTCCTGATTGTAACCAATAATGGTTCATAATTTTAGCATGGTTATGTTAGAAAATATTTGTCCTGGTGGTTGTGTCAATGTCTAGTAGAAGAATCGGTCAGTTGGAAAGTCTACTTGAGAACAATTTCGTTGTTAGTTGAGCTTGCATACAATAATAGATATCGTTAGAGTATTGAGATGTCCCCATTTGAGACATTGTATGGGAGGTATATCTTAGTTGGTTGGTTTGATACTTTTGAGATGAGACATTGGGTACTAATATTTGAAAGAATTGTTAAGACATGAGGTACCCTTTCTTACACTCACCTTCTTTTGATCGTTCGAGGACGAATATTGTGTAAATTGGTATCTAATGTAACGAATCATTTTGTCGTTTGAGTACTAAAGCTTTTTATTTTATAAAAGACTCTTTCGATAGATTCTAAATGTATATTTTGGACTATTCGTAATTATAATTATATAAGTAAAAGGGTAATTTTAATAATTTATTTAGTTTGTGATTTAAAAAGATAACTTTAAAATTAATAATGGGTCACTTTTATCACATTTTATAGTTGGTTATATGATAATTAGGGTAGAAGTTGGTCTGTAGAAAAAGAAGAAAATAAGAAACAGGGAGCCGCACACGATTGGAGGAGACCAATTCCATAAACGACTTAAGGTGAGAATTTCCTTCAATTATTGTTGACTTGCTTTGGATAATTAGTAATGAAAGCTTAGGTGCTGACAAATTTGTCCCCTGGAATTGATTTTGGTGAAGTATTAAAATAAACATGTGCAAATTATTGTTTCATGGAGTATAAAGGGTGGATAGAAGATGCCAATTCTAATAAAAAAAATTGAATTGTCACCAATATGTTCTTGCAATTTTGAAATGGGTTTCATCGTGTCACAATTACTTCCTTTTGATTAATTTAGGCAGTGATCACATGTGTTGGCTGCCATAAAAATCGTGACTAGTGGGTTACGTTTCACTATATTATAAGCTAAAAATTGATACATTAAGATAGGTAATTAAATATAAGGTGTAGTATATTATATGGATTACATTAAAGTTATGTTAATTGGTGGAATTGAGACATACCCTTAGGTTTGAACTTAGGAAATTGATTATATAATTAGGTGAGTTTTTGGGTCTAGGCTAAACATAGAATAAATTGAGTGTTTATAGACTCATTAACTTACAAGTTATGCATATATATACTTGATAGATTGGAAACGTTCAGAGGCGTTAAGGAAAGGAAAAGCATTGGATAAGTAATTTGCTTGACTTCGGTTCTTCGGTGGAGGTAGGTTATGGTTTATCCTATTTGATAGTAAACTCTTAATAGTGATTGATATGCATTGAATGATGTTGTGAAGTTTCCTATGTACTTGATTGTGTGGTTGTGTGGCTTAGTTTTGTGTTTTTATATTGGTCATAAATTATGAGACCGTGGAATTTATATTCTTGAACCCTCTTTATCGAAGTGATGCCTTGAATAAACAAGGCTTGATGAAATATTATCAATGAATTGAAAGTGAAGGCTTGATGAAATATTATCAATGAATTGAAAGTGGTGATAATAAATGATAAAATAACTGTATAATTGGATCGGAGTGTCACGTTCCGACACGGTATAATTAGATCGGAGTGTCACGTTCCGACACGGTATAATTGGATCGAAGTATCACGTTTCGACACGATATTCTTGGATCAGAGTGTCACGTTCCGACACGGTATAATTGGATCGAAGTGTCACGTTGCGATACGATAACATTAAGGGAAAAAGATATAACTTAATGTACCCATTTCCCCAACGAACGTGGTGTGGAGGCATGAGTCCTCGTGTGTGCTTGATATTGTGATTGATTACGTGCTTGCTTCAGTTGTCACTTGTTCATGTTGGTTGTTGCTTATCACCTATTAAGTGCTATAGTTTATTTTATACTATTATTCTTTGTATATTAGTTTTTATTTTGGGTTGACCGATGATACTTACTCAGTATTGTTGTCCCGTACTGAGCTCTACTTGTGTTTTTGTTTGTTTTACTTTTATGGAGTGCAGCGAGTGTACCAATGACTTCAAATTGCCCTCAACTCTAGCCAGTCTCCAACATATCAGGTTCCAGGGTGAGCTATTCATTCAAGCTCGTGTTGGATTCTCTTGGTCATGACATAATGTCCTATGTTTTCGGACACATACCATATTATTATTTTATTTTGGTGTATTTAATATTCTTAGACTTAGTATTTGAAGATTAGATGCCATTGATGTGATGACTTACAGGTTTTGGGAAAAGATATTTAGTAAGATTTTGAGCTTCCGCATATTGCTTGTATTTTGTAAGTTGGGGTTAAATTTGTTGGTTCTCCCACCTAGGAGGTTAAGTGTGGATGCTACTCACGATTCGATTTGGGTCGTGACAGTCACTCTCTCATTCTCGATCGCCACTCTCACTTTATAGAACAAAAGTGTATAAATTGTGTTTCTCTTTTGTATAAAGCGAGAGAAAATTATATATACACATGCAAAAACACATATCTTCGTGCTATACACTTAATTATACAATGTACAAACATTTTACTTCGATTCAATTGTATACAAATGCAAATTTTATACAGATATTTGCAGCGAAATAGGCCAGCGAATTATACAATTGCAGCTACAATTTTCTCTCGCTTTATACAACAGAAGTGTATAAATTGTGTTTCTGTTTTGTAAAAAGCGAGAGAAAATTGTATATACAGATGCAAAAATATATATTTTCTTCCTATACACTTATAATTATACGATATACAAACATTTTACTTTGACTCAATTGTATACAAATGCAAATTTTATACAGATATTGCAGCGAAATAGGCCAGTGAATTATACAATTGCAGCGAAATTGGCCAGCGAATTATACAATTGCAGCGAAATAGGACAGCGAATCCTACAATTGTATATGTATAGTGAATTATACATTTATTTGTTTGCTATGGAGCGCAATCATGCAAACTTTGCTATAGCATACAAATATGATTTTTTGTTTGTTATACGTGAAAGTTTACCTAATTTTTATGCAAAAAATATTTAGAATTTTTTTTTCAAAAGGCACAATATATAAATATGTCATTAAATTTGGTTTCATCTAATATCTATGTGCTTCATTTTATATGTCCATAAGTAGACACATAAACTTGTATAGAATTGAACAAGTTGAACTTGCGTATTACTTAACGTCCAACGTGAAAATATAATTCATGTCCTATACTAAATTTTATATGGCTCCTACGAGTGTTATTCTCCGTCGGACGCGTGTGTTGATATATATATATATATATATATATGTTTTTCTAAATATGATTTATATTCCTCAATTTCTAAAAGTTACTTGACTAATTTAATCGATACATACAACCAAATTGTACTAAAAAAATACTATATCAAAATAGATAGTTGTATATTGTTTATAGATTAGATCTCATATAAGAACTACCGCATACTATTACAAAAAAAAATCACTTTATTTAATTTTTTTGAAGTTGAACTTGTGTTAAGCTATAGATTTTGCAAATAATATCTGATTATTTGAATGTGTTTTTTTAAATAAATAAAACTACTATGAGATATAATTCAAATGGTCATTTTTATAAGAACAAATAATTTCTGATAAAATTTTAAAAAGGATAATATAGTTAGGGGAGTTTGGTTATTAGTTAGAGTTATGCAGATATTAGTTATGCATGATTTAGTTATGCAGGATTAAGTTATGTGAATATTAGTTATGAAAGTATTAGTTATGTAGATATTACTTAGTTGTGTGGAGATTACAATACATAATTATTAATTATTGAATATAGTATTTACAAATAAATAAGCAAATAAATAATATAATTTCCCAAATAACATAAAATAATTCTTCTCTATACTTAAGTGAGAATTCTGTTTTTTTTTTCTATTTTTTTTAAATGTTTAAAGTTTATAAAAATAAAATACCATAAATATATATCAAGTAAAGTACATTATAAAATTCTATTTTAATAACGTAATTTCTATCAAAATGTTGCATGTATTGTTTGTACAGTTTTAATATACCAAATATATGAGTTATATACAGGGGCGGATCTACGTGGCACAGTGGGGGTGCTAGACACTCAGTGATCTCGGAAAAAACGTTGTATATATAGATATGTAAATATATATATTAGTTGAACGTATATTAGTTTTGCCACCCAGTAATCGTATTGACGAACAACTCAATTGGCGAAAGAGAGAATCTACCACCTAGACAACGCAGGTTAGAACCTGGCCAAAACACTTTCTTTTTTGCTTAATCCTTTTTTTTTCTTTCTTTCCTTTTTCTCCATTCATTCTTATTTATTTATTACTATTCTTTATTAATTCAAATTAACCCATCTTTTTCTTTCCTTCTTTTTTTTTTTTTTTTTTTTTTTTTTACATTCAGTCTTATTTATGAGTATTATTCTTCATTAATTCAAATTGATCCCTTTTCATAATTAATTTTGAGTTTTTTTTACTTTCTCTTGCACTAATTATTAATCTCTTCATATGAGTGTAACATGTTTATTTTTTTTATCAACTAGTGAGTACTGAATTATTAGTGTCAAATAAATATTATTAAGAATATATTTAAATAGTAGTTTTTTTAAAAAAACATAAGTTGCAAAAAGATTTTTTTTTTTTAATCTAAAGGTTCTTTCGATCTTCATCGACGTTTTTGCTATGTAAGATGACTAGGCTTAAGCTACAATTTTTTTTCTTTCTCAACTATATATCTCCAACAACACATAAAGTCAATGGAAGATGAATATATTATCTTAATACTGTAAGATGGTTTATACAAGCTCAAATTTTAATGTGAATTTTTTCCCCTATAAGTTTCAACGAATAAGACATCTAATTCCAAAAAGGAAATAAAAATTGAATTGTTTAGTTATCTCTAATTATATAATATCTAAAAGAAAATATTACTACATGCATATTTGATCGATTTGTTTATAAAAATAAAAAAATTAATAACCTGAATTGCAACCCAAAATTAAAGCAACCGATCCTTTTATCTTACTAGAACGTTGTGGCACTCCCGACCTCCAAATTTTAGATCCACCTCGGGTTATATATAAATTCATATTCCAAATAAAAAAAACAATACATAATAATTAAATATGTGGAATACATTTAGTAATATATGGTGATAATATAGGACTAGCACATGCGTTGTCAAAATTATACATTCCGATTCATAATATCAATAAAAAATATTTTCTGATTTCAAATGAAAACAATTAAAAATTTGTTCGTATAAAAAAGAAATAAGAAATAAAAATAGTTAGGAAAATAGAATAGTTATGTAAATTTTTTTCTAGAGTTTCAATAAAATAAAAGATAATAGGGATAAATGTGTAATTTTTTAAATACATGCATAACTAATACATTTATAATTTATTTCACACTCTATCATGCTTTTGAACTCATTCGTGTTCTAAGGAATTCTAAAGGACTCTTTAATATTGCACCGGTGCTCGAAAAGATTGGACTATTCCCTACCAAGACAACAAACTTATACACAGATTACCTCATAAGTTATGTAGGATTATAACAAAAGTAATCATACACCGTGTAGAACTAATACACGAATAACTTTTATACAATATTTAGAAACATATCAACCAAACATGGTAAGTCATGTTAACTTTTTTTACCTAATACATAACCTCTACCAAACATACTAAAACAAACACAACTTCTTATATATGAGAAAAAGATGCATCTTATACGGTAACCAAACGGCCCCTTAAAGTATTAACAAGATTTTGAATGTTTTTCAAATTTTAAATACAACTTTAAGTTGTATTTGTAATTTTCATGATCGGATGCGGATTTTCAAAAAAAGTGAAATAAAAAGATTATCTATTTACTTGTCTTATATAGAATGAATGTGAATAGACAAATTCTCATAGTAAACTGATGAACAATTTATCATTTAAACTAATATGAAGTGAAAGGATCTCTAACTTTTGATCGGTGAAGAATTTGAAATCCATAACTCAGGTGGATAGAATTTTAAGAACTTTTGCAGGCTTTTTTGTCGTATATATGAAATATCATGAAGTTGTTGGGTGTTAAAGCTGTGAACATGAAATGAAGGGTTGTCACTTTGCCAGAGGGTTGTGATCTTTATAAAAGGTTGTGTCCTTTCTAAAAGGTTGTGACCGTTTGAAAGGTTGTGACCTTTCTGGAAGGTTTTCTTCTTTCCTAAGAGTTCTGACATTTACCCTTTGTTGGCTATAAATAGAGAGGTTGTCTCTCATTTTTCAGCATCGAATTCTTCCCTTCTTATGCATACATTTCTTACAAAATAAAATTGATCGATCGTGTCTCTGTGTGTGATTCGTTGCTGTCATCTTGAGTTCGTTAAAATTATTGAAGTTTGAGGTATTGTCATACCACTACTTATTTAATAGTTAATCCATTTTATCTTGGGAGGATTTAATCTGTAACCTCGGGTACTTGAGGGGATCAAATTTCTTAAGGAGACACAGTGAGTTCTGTGGACTCGGATAGTTCTTTGTGTTTTTCTTTTCATCTTTTATTTTTTCTGGTTTGCTAATTTGAATACAAGAATTAACAAAAGTATCTTAGAATATCTAAAAGAAAATATTATTAACATACATATTTGATCAATTTGTTTATAAAAATAAAATAAAATTAAATACCCAAATTGTAACCAAAAATTAAAGTAATCGATCCTTTGATCTTACATGAACGTTGTGGCACCCACGACATAATCCTAGATCCACCTTGATATGCTCAAATTACACTTCCCTAAAGAAGTATAAGCGATCGTATCAAGTAAAGAACCCAAATATTAGGTTGGGGTCGATCCCACGAGGAAAATGGTTTAGACTTAACTTTAATCTACGATTACTTCTATGTTAATCAAGTCCTTTCCAAAAACAAACAATAAAAAAGGGGGTTTTGTGTGACAAAATTATTTAATTAATTCTAAGTAAACAAGTAACAAGTTCAAATATTTGATATTTATCAAGTGACGAGAGAAAGTAGGGTGTAAGTGTTCCCCATTAGGTTCATAACGCAGTAACCCTAACTATAACAACTATTTCCTAGTATCTTGCATGCAAAGTGATAAGTTATATATCCCTAATTCCTTGGTCCGGCAACTAGTGAATTTCACTCCGCACCTTGGTCCGGCTACGTGTGTATAATTTACTAAACCTTACCTTTTACCTCATATTAAGCATCATAATCGATGTATGACTTAGTTATTACTTCGCACCAATCGACACTAGCCTATTAGATACTGTATACTAAATCTATGTTGATAATTCTTTTCTTATTATCTACCTTCTTGGTCCGGCAAGTAGTAACAAGGCGAGTTCTAACGCGTGCACTCGTTAAAAACACTTCTAAACGAAAGAATTATCAAAACATGCAAGAAACTATTCGAGAATTATTATTTTAGCTAGTATTACTTTGTTAATTACCCATGGTTCCCACAACCCTAGTTATGGATTTAATTACCCATGTTAACAATCACACAATTCATATTGATTAGACAAAAACTCATGTACTTACTTTGATGAGATTGAAGAAAATCCAGAAAATTACTTGAATAAATCAAAGTCTTGCAAAAACGATTCCGGAAAGTAGAATATTTCCCAAAATCTCAAATTCAACACTTAGAATAATAAAACTGAAAAAAATACCAAAGAGTCTAACCCCAAAAACGAGTTTTTTACAAGTATTTACAATAATGAAGTCCTAACATAAAAAGGAAATCTATGTAAGGAAAATCTGCCCAAAAACGCGTCTGAGTTGACGACCGGACCGACGGACCGTCGAAGCCACGACGGACCATCGAGGACTCCCGTTGTTCCACACTTAGGTTCTTTATCAGCTGCTTTCTTTTCCAACTCACTATTACCATCGAAGGACAAGGATGACGGTCCGTTGAATGCACGACGGTCCGTCGATGGCTTCCATTTCTCCACACTTAGAATCTTTTCAAGACGAGTACTAGGGCTACTTTCTGTTAGCAATGACGGATGTGCAGGACGGTCCGTCGTGGAGATGATGGTCCGTCGATAGCTTCCGTAGCCCCACACTTGGTCAGAATTCCCCGATCTTCCTTCAGTAGCATTTTCTTCAGACGACGGTTGCCCTACGGACCGTCGAGGGGTCGACGGACCATCGATGGCTCCACAGGTCGTATCTTTTGCATTTCAGCACAGTTCTTCCGCGTTTTCATTCTGGATAATTTTCCTGCAAACAAAGAGAAAAATACATTAAAACTACTACAAAAGGCCTTAGACACACACTAAACTTAAGGCAAAAGCATTGAAAGTACCGTAAAAACCACGGTACATCAACACCCTCAACTTAAATTCGTTGTTTGTCCTCAAACGACGCACTATGACTCACCACAAACCCTTTGTACAAGAGTATCCCTATTTTAGCTTTCGCAATCATCTGGCTATCAATGCCAATTATTTTCATTATGTTTATGCATGCTATCACTATTAGGCTTGCTCATGTGGATCAGACCATGACACAGACTCACCACACACCGACACCTATCCTCTTTTATCTCTCACCAAGGTACCAATTTTCTGTATTGCAACTAGTGTTCTCACTTCAAAATAATATCCTCATTTTTCACACAATGATTTCAGTTTGAGTATAAGGATTTTTTTTTTCAACACTCGCTCTCAGAACAACTTCACACCTCATTTATACTTGTTGCCATAGGCTTGCCCTTATTTTCACTGCTTTAAGTTCAACATATTAGAATCTTAGGATCACGATAGGACTTTATTAGCTTGTAACGTAGGCTCAGGGTCAGGTAGGGTACATTGGGATGCATTTTAGTGACTTGTTGCCCTCCTTGTCATAACGGCTAAGCGTCCTACCTTTTCGTCGTTTGTTCCGCCCTATTCTTGATTTTCTTATATTCTTTTGCCTTGCTTTTCTCCTTTTGTGTAAGTGACTCTTCTTTTATTTTATTTTTTAAAATTTTTTTACTTTCAAATTTTGCAATTTTCACTTGATTTCAGCTTTGCTTGAGTCACTTTTCTTTTCTTCTTTCTCTCTCTTTATTCTTTCAACTCCACTTTCCGGAGCATTCCTCATAATAGCCACCCTCAACTCATGGCTTTGCCATGAGTCAAGGTACACAATACCCAAGGTTAGGTCAGGGCCACGACAAGGTTATTTTCTGCATTAGCCACCCTCAACTTCTGCTTTTTGCGTAAGCTGAGGTGCACATGTCCAAGGAGAGACCAGGGCCAACACATTGTTCCCAGAAGATAAGTTGGGGTAGAAAAAGAAAGGTTCATTTTAAGCTCAAATCATTTGGATCAAGAAGGGATTAATTTCATTCGGTTTTCTTTTATCTAGGCTAAATATTGACTATTTTGAACAAGGGCATAAGATCCTTTCCTAATTGTCTATTACATATTACTTTTAGCAGGACTAACCGGGCAAGTTCTAGCTCAGTACCAACGGTGGTCTATTCAACTTTCTCACACTCACTTAACACATCATTACCCTACTAGATTATCAGACACTTAGTTCGAGCTTAAGATTAAGGGTCATGCAGGGGTGTATCTCAATGTCATGCTTAGAGCCACATATTCATCATTCATTATGCCTAATCATGCAAGCATTTTCTTTAAATGAGGATATCATTTTATTTAGCCATCATGCTTCAGATTTCATTTCTATACTATGTATAAAAGATACCAACATGCCGGTTCAACAAAAAAATAACTAGTCTCTTAGGGAAAAAGAACACAGGCAAGAAAACCTCAAGAGAGGATCGTGAGTTGGGCTACTGAGACTTCACCCTAGCACTCACTTTCCATTTACCCCACCCCCAACAAAAAGACATGCAATTGTCCCCAATGCATAAAAGTATATAAAATGGGGTGGTAGGTGAAGCAAACCTGAGGCGTAAGCCGCCGACGATCAAGATGCTGGTGGGTCCGGTTTCCCGGAACCCGCTCCCTCTGTAGTAGGGACACCATCAATGGTGTCCTCAGCAATAACATCACCATCAGTAGTGCTCCTCTCAGCCTCAACAATTCTGGAGCTAGACACCCCAGCAGCCACTTCTAGAACCCTCAACTGGCAGGCCTCCACATCAATCAGCGAGGCTCTCCTCGTTGCCTCCAACTCAGTGTGCTCTTTCTTCCGTGCCCGAGACTCATCCTCATCTCTAACTCGGTGCCTTTTGGCACGATCTCGTGGAGGAGGTGGTGGCACAGTAGTGGTGGAGAACAGGGCGGCCAACACCGTGTCCTCAGCAGGCTCTGCAGAAGGGGCCTCAGACTCAGGCACGCGAGCCTCCAGTATGGTATCCAAGTCTGCTCTCAGACTCTCCACAGCAGCCTGGAGAGTCGTCACATCCACTGTAGGGGCTGGTCGGGCGAGAACCCGCAACTCAAATGCATCCAAGCGCTGGTGGACCTCCATGATTTGCCGCTCAGTATGTTGGGCCATCTTCCTCTCTATCCGCTCCTCCGCCTCAGCAATGGACTTCTGCATCCAAGGCTGGATGTGATGCAGAAGTGTGGCCATTTGGGCCTCTAATTTCTAGACCCTAGCAAGCGGGACAAGTGTAGCAGATGGAGTCGAGCGGGAGGAGCTCGGAGCGGTGCTAGCACCCGGGATAGACTCAACTGGGGTGGTGTCGGTAGGCTCGGATGTAGCCGGATAAGCCGCTTGGGCTTACTCTACCGTGGCCGTCAGGTTCTCACCGAGCGGCTGTACCTCTGTACGGGGCCCTCTGTGGGGAGCCAACTCATTCGTCTCATCCTGAATGAGGCCAATATCCACTGTGCTGGGTGGGGTATTGATCACATCAATGTGCCATACGGCACTCCTGCAGACATGCACAACTCAAAGACTATGCACTGGAAGGGGTAAGTAGTAGTGGCCTTAAAGGCCCTCTCATGCATCACCGCTTGCAACAGCCACACGAAGTCCACCTCGAACCTCGCAACTATGGCAGTCATCAGCACTGCACGATCCCACGTGATAATGTTATCAGCAGCAGTGGGTGAAAGGCAGTGTCGGACCAGTAGCCATAAGAATTTGGCTGGGAAGGTGAGGTTGGCCTTCTTGATGCTCCCCTTGGGATCCAGCACCCAATCAGCAGCCTCATCATCCACAGACAGGTTCTGTGCTATCCACCGCTTGGTGGTCTCTCTCACATCCGGCTCACGCTGAAATCGGCCGTCCTTGATCAACTTCCACCGATAGTCAAACTCGGCGGTGAGGGGGGTCTTGGTGGCATCAACGTCCGCGCATAGAGAAACCTGCGAATGGCCTGCAAAGAAATATCAACCCGCTTGCCGCGAACTCGGACGTACTCTAGAGGTGCATGTTTGGCTGGGTTGGCCCGCCTGTCCAACTGAGATCGGAGAGTCGCCACATAGGAGGCGCAGAACTCTCGCACCATTTCTTCACTATAGCGGCCCACATTCCGAGCCGTCCACTCCAGCCGATGTCTGGTGAATATAGCATGGATGGCCAGCATACTGGGAAGACTCCCAGTGAGAACCTGCCTCTCGAGTGTCAAGGTCCGGGTAATGACCCCCTTGTCATTGGGCACCTTGGCATCATCATATACCTAATATTGACCCTCAACACACCACCGGTTGGGCTGATCAGCAACCGGAGCGGGGACGTCAGTCTGCGGTGCTGGAGTAGAATCAGCACTATCAGACGAGGCAGACGAGGCACACTCCTCCTCAAACCTGGAAGCCTCCAAAGAGCCGGACGCTTCATCAGAACCGAAAGCCTCCTCGAAGCCAGACGCTCCCTCAGAATGTGCAGACGACCCAGAAGGTGTGCCGATCAGTATGCGCTCTTCATCAGACTGGAGGCAGTGACTCCACCGGGCGCCACCTTCGTGGGCGTGGCTCTGGTGATGCGGGCAGCACGGGCAGGAGTGAGGGTACCTGGTGGCACGTACTCCGGGTCACGCTCATCGTCGGAGCCTATGATCATCCGATTTGATGGGGCGACAGACTTAGAACGCCCTCTCGAGTAGACACGGTCTTGCTTGGGTGCCATATGTACCTGCAAAGAGAAGTTATTATCACCACTACAAGCCTGTAACACATTCAAAAGCATCAAACACAAGAGTAAAACACAGAATGGAATGGCAGTGCAGAAGTGCAGCACTGCCTGACGGACCCATCGACGGTCCGTCATGGGGGTCCGTCGAGGGACACTTAGACTATTTTGTTTTGAAAACATCAGAAACAAAGGTTCTGATAGTATCGACGGTTGTGCAGGATGGACCGTCGAACAGACGATGGTCCGTCAGTGGGGTCCGTCGATGGACACTTAGAATATTTTTTTGAACATCAAAACCAAAGGTTCTGACAGTATCAACGGTTGTGCAGGACGGACCGTCGATGGGACGACGGTCCGTCAGTGGGGTACATCGACGGACACTTAGAATATTTTTTTAGAACATCAGAAACAAAGGTTCTGACAGCGTCGACGGTTGTGCAGGACGGATCGTCGAATGGACGACGGTCTGTCAGTGGGGTCCGTCGACGAACAGTTAGACTAAACAAGGGATGTTGGGGTTGACGGACCCCAACGATGGTCCATTGCGGGGTCTTGTTCTTTCTTTCAGGGACAAATTTTTTAGCCATTTTGGTTCCCCCACATACTAATTTAGAGCATCCTTGGAAACCTGAAGTGTCCCTAACATTTAACCCAGCATTTTATCATTACTAGGGTATGAATTTTCATAGTTTGAACATTCAATTCTACAGCCTATCAAAACCCTAGGTCAGAAACACAACATGCAAACACAACACATTTTTAACAAGACACCCCCATCCCTTTCAATTTTAGTGTTCTAAGGGACTTAGGACTTCAGGTGTAAATTTTTAGCATGCAAAGAGGTCCCAAATTCAAGACCCACAAGGTAAGACATCAAGTTAACATGAAAATTAACGATAGTTAATCCAGCAGATCAGAAGAACATACCTGGAAACTGTAGTGGAGGAAAAAGGGAGTATGAAAACTTGTAGTTGAACAGCAGCAACACCAACCACGAACACCGACCAGCAAGGAAACTGAAGAAGAAGGAAGATTTGGGGAGAGAATGGAGTTTGTGGAAGTGGGGGAAGTGTGGAATCTGATGATGAAATGTGAGTTAATGGGTGAGGGAGTGGGGGAAAATGAGAGGAAATAGGGAGGGAAACGGTTAGGGGGGGGGTATGTGAAGAGGTGGGTAACTGAAAAGTTTAAAAAACTTTTAATATGTAGCCGGACGGGTCGGGTCGGGTTTGTGGATGAGGGATCGACAATTCCCCGTCGACGGACCGTAAGCTGATTGATGATCCGTCGACCCCTCCGTCGACAGTGTCCTAACTTAGAAAAATTTCAAGAACATACCTAGGCACGACGAATCCTACCGACGGTCCGTCGATTGGTCCGTCGATGGGTGCACCAGAACAATTTTCTGCAGATTCTGGTGATGTGGTCCCTGCACATTTAACACCCATTAAGTTAATCTTTTTGTGTTTTCTAAACATTTTGTGGACACGGAACCTACTCTACGCTCTAGCCAACACTTCTAAAGGAAAAATAAAAGAACAGTCAGACATGACATAAGTAATAAAAGAAAAAATAATGAAACTATGCCTAGAAAATCACGAAAAACCTATAGTTGGCTAGAGGATACATATTGGGTTGCCTCCTAATCAGCGCTTGATTTAACATCGCGGCAAGACGGAGGACTCTTGATTAATCAGACTTCATCAAGATGGTATGCCTCGATCACTTCATTCTCCGTTTCAGCATGCCCTAGATAGATTTTGATTCGCTGCCCGTTCACCTTGAACCTTACACCCTCCTTGTTCTCCAACTCAACCGCACCATGAGGGAATAGTTGGGTGATCAAATAGGGACCAGTGCATTTGGACTTGAGTTTGCCCGGAAACAAGCGCAACCTAGAATTGAACAAAAGCACCAAATCCCCAACCAAAAAATCGCGCTTCTCAATCTTTTGGTCATGGTACTTCTTCATCTTTTCTTTGTAGAGGGATGAACTTTCATATGCCTTCAAGCGAAATTCATCAAGCTCATTCAACCCGTTTAACCTCTGTTCCGCAGCCTCATTCCAATCCATTTTCAACTTCTTCATTGCCCACATGGCCTTGTGCTCTAATTCAACCGGTAAGTGACAAGCCTTCCCATATACAATTTGGTATGGGGACATACCAATGGGAGTCTTGTATGTTGTCCGGTAGGCCCAAAGAGCATCATCAAGCCTCCTTGACCAATCCGTTCTACTAGCATTCACCGTTTTCGCCAAAATCTGCTTAATCTCCCTGTTTGACACGTCAACTTGCCCACTAGTTTGAGGATGGTAAGGAGTGGCCACATTATGGCGAACCCCATATTTTTCCAATAATCCCTTAAACAGCTTGTTGCAAAAGTGGGATCCACCATCACTGATAATAGCCCTTGGGCTGCCAAATCTAGAAAATATGTTCTTTTTCAAGAACGCGGTGACACTCTTCCCTTCATTATTCGCAAGTGAGATAGCTTCTTCCCATTTGACACATAATCGACTGCCACAAGAATGTACTTCATCCCATGAGAACTCACAAAAGGGCCCATAAAGTCAATGTCCCACACATCAAACAATTCAATCACAAGAATGGGATTTAACGGGAGCTCTTGCTTTCTCGAAATGCCACCATCTCTTTGGCATCTATCACATGCCTTGGCGAACTCATGAGCATCTTGGTGGATGGTTGGCCAATAGTAGCCACATTGCAAGATCTTGTGAGCAGTACGGATACCACTATGATGCCCACCTACATGCGAAGAATGGCATGCCTCCAAAACACTCAACATCTCAACTTCCGGCACACAACGCCGAAAAAGCCCATCGGCACAACTCCTATATAAGTATAGCTCATCCCAAAAGAACTTTTTCACATCATGCATGGACTTTTTCCTTTGATGAAAGGACAAGTCCGGTGGGACGATATCACTAGCTAGATAATTCGCAAAATCTGCGAACCACGGAATTAAGGCTTGGGAGGCAGCCAGTACATGCTCATCAGGGAAAGTATCATCAATTTCAGCCTTTTCACCTAACTCCATCATTGCTTCATCTTCTAATCGGGACAATGATCAGCAACTTGATTTTCGGTCCTTTTTCTATCTTTCACCTCAAAGTCAAATTCTTGCAATAGTAATACCCAACGAATCAACCTCGGTTTCGCATCCTTCTTTGCCATCAAATATCTCAAAGCAGAATGATCAGTATGCACTATAACCCTTGTGCCAAGCAAATAGAAGCAAAATTTCTTGAAAGCAAAGACTACTGCAAGGAGCTCTTGTTCAGTCACGGTGTAGTTCTTTTGGGCTTCATTAAGGGCTTTACTAGCATAGTAAATGGGATAAAGGATTTTTTCCCTTCTTTGTCCCAATACCACACCAAGAGCAACCCCACTCGCATCACACATCAACTCAAATGGCTTGCTCCAATCCGGAGAAATGATGATAGGTGCAGACACCAATTTTTCCTTCAACTCGCCAAATGCCTTAAGACAGGATTTATCAAAATAAAACTTACACTCTTTCTCAAGAAACTTGCACAAATGATGTGCAATCTTTGAAAAATCCTTGATGAACCTCCGGTAAAAGCCTGCATGCCCAAGAAAACTTCTCACACCTTTTACAGAGATGGGTGGAGGAAGTCTCTCTATCACCTCAACTTTAGGTCGATCAACCTCTATACCCTTCTCTGAAATGCGATGACCCAATACAATATCTTCTTTCACCATGAAGTGACATTTTTCCCAATTTAGCACAAGGTCGCAATCTTCACACCTCTTAAGAACCTCGGACAAATGACTCAAACACCGCTCAAAGGAGTCACCAACCACTGAAAAATCATCCATAAACACCTCAATAATGTCCTCCACCATATCGGAGAATATCGACATCATACATCTCTGAAACGTGCCAGTGCATTACATAACCCAAACGGCATTCTCTTGAACACGAAGGTCCCATAAGGACAAGTAAAGGTGGTTTTGTCTTGATCTTCCTGTGCAATAGAAATCTGATTATAACCTGAATAACCATAAAGGAAACAGTACCACCCCTTTCCTGCAAGTCTATCTAACATCTGATCTATGAAGGGCATAGGAAAATGGTCTTTTTTGGTCCATGCATTTAATTTCCGGTAATGCATACACACCCTCCATCCAGTCACCGGTCTCATCGGGACAAGCTCATTTTTCTCATTGGGGACCACAGTCATTCCCCCTTTCTTAGGTACACACTGAACAGGGCATACCCAACTACTATCGGCGATTGGATATATCACTCCAACATCCAACCACTTAATAATTTCCTTCTTCACCACCTCTTGCATAGGTGGATTTAAACGTCTCTGGTGCTCAATACTTGGCTTATGATCGCTCATAAGTTGGATTTTATGTGAACAAATCCCGGGAGGGATCCCAATAATATCCGCAATAATTCACCCAATAGCTCTTTTGAACCTTTTTAACACCTCCACTAAACTCTCAACTTGATGCACATTCAAATCTGATGCAATAATTACCGACAAAGTGTCACCTTTTCCCAAGAATGCATACCGCAGATGAGGTGGTAGAGCCTTAAGTTCTACTTTTGGAGCCTCTTCTATAGATGGTTTCGCGGGTGGAGACTCGCGATGCTTCATATCTAACTCCAACTTCTTTGGTTTAAACCGAACATCACCTCGATCAAGTGCCGCAACCAATTACCCATACTCTTCAATGCAATTACTATCAAAATTCATGATCACTGCCGCTAGTGCTTTTACACCCAGACGTTCTTCTATTTGTACCTCAGATGACTTTTCAACCCTGTAAGATATGACAGATACCGATTGGAGCTCACCACTCTGTCTCATGGACCTACAAATGTTGAAAGTCACTTCTTCATTGTTAAACCGAATTTGTTTTTGCCCTTTCTCCATATAAACCAAGGCTCTACCCATAGCAAGGAATGGCTTCCCAAGAATAATAGGCACCTCAAAATCCAGAATCACAAAATTGGCCGGAAATATGAATGACTCCATCTTTATTAGCACATCGTGGAGTATCACAATAGGCCTTTTCACCGTTTGATCGGTCATCAGTAGCCGCATCGCAGTGGGCTTTGGGTCACCCAAACCCAACTTCTTGTAAATAGAGAGAGGCATGAGATTTATGCTTGCCCCAAGATCACATAATGCTTTCGCAAAGTGTAATAACCCGATTGTATATGGAATAGTGAAGGCACCCAGATCTTCTTTCTTTTCCACTAGAGACCTTGTAGCAATAGCACTACAATGCTGCATTCTATCATCATCCTCAAAACTGACCGATCTTTTCTTAGTGACCATATATTTCATGAACTTGGCATAATCGGGCATTTGTTCAAGATCTTCTATCAAAGGGACATTGGTGGAAAGCTGTTTGAGCATAGTGAGAAAACGCCGGTATTTACCATCTTCGGTCTTTTTCACTAACCTCTGTGGAAATGGAGGTGGTGGTCTTGGAAGGGGAGTCACCGTTTGGTGCTTCTCTGCTTCTTTTCCTGCTTCATATACCAACTCACCATTAGCTTCAACTACTTCATCTTCTTTTCTCATCTTATTTTCTACGCCAGACGGCATAGGTGGATCTATGGTTTGCTTACCACCTCGAGTAGTGACTGCCATACAATGTCCATCATTCTTCGAATTTTGAACAGTGTTGCTAGGAAGAGTACCCGGTTGACGAGGGTTTACAGTAGACGACAATTGGGCCATTTGCATCTCAAGATGCTTGATGGAGACTGCATGTGCATCCACTTTTTGCCCAATGTTAGCCAAATCACCTCTCAATTCCTTGGCGTGCTCATCACTTGCGTCAAACCTCCTCATCATCTTTTGCAACATGTCTTCAACTCGCGCCATACTACCTCCACCATCCCTAGGAGCAACTTCCCAATTTTGAGGTGGAACATAGGGCCTACTTCGATCGTTTCTGTTTCCATAGTTACTCCGATTGAAGTTGTTGTCGCGTTTGTAGTTTCCTTCACAAACGTAGTGACCCTCTCGATTGTAATTCCCATAGTTCTGACCTTGATTTCTTTGACCTTGGCGCTAATTTTCCTTATTGGAGCCTTGGGCGTTCGGTCAGAAACCCCCCGTCAGCTCATTCACTGCATAAGAATCTTCCTCATAGTAAAACTTATCTATCGGCGGTGGTGGCTTAGTCAAATAATTCACCGCATCACTTTCTCCGCACCCCAGTGACATGTTTCAACACTAACCTAAGCTCAGTTCTCATTTGAGCCATTTCTTCACGAATATCATCTGCGGCTGGGTTGTGTGTAGATTGCACTGAAAAAGTGTTTCTCCTAGTATCTGACTTCCTAGTGCTCCAAGATTTATTATTTTGGGAGATTTTCTCTAAGTTCTCAGCGATCTCTGCATAAGTACACTCCCCATAAGAACCTTCCGCAATCGTATCCAACACCGCTTTATTATTATCATCTTGCCCCCGATAGAAATACTCTTTCAGTGACTCATCATCAATACGGTGATTTGGGACACTTCTCAAGAAAGAGGTGAACCGATCCCAAGAACTGCTTACTGACTCCCCTGGTAGTGCCACAAAGTTGTTCACCCTATCTTTGTGGTTGAGCTTCTTTGAAACCGGATAGTAACGAGCTAAGAACACATCCCTCAATTGGTTCCATGTATAGATTGAGTTATAGGTAAGCTCAGTAAATCATATAGCAGCCTCTCCTGTTAGTGAGATAGGAAAACCTCTTAGCCCAATGACGTCCATGTCCAAGTCAGGCCTCCCTACACAACTCTTACACACCGACCTCAGTTTGGCGATGTGAGAATGTGGATCCTCAGATGGTAGCCCAGAAACAGACCTCTAGCTGTGAGCATCTGCATTAAGCTACTAGTTACCACGAAAGTATGACCATGTGGTAAAGGAGGTAGGACAAGTGGCCCATCAGAGTCAGTGATGTTAACATTTTCCCTATAGTACTCTTGAGGGTGTGGAGTAGGAGGTTGCCTCCTCTGATTACCTTCACCCGGATTATCAACCATCACTTGATTATGAGCCTCAACTGGCGGGGGAGGTGGAGGATTGATATTTTCCTCGATATAAGCAGGATTATTTTGAATGTTCATTCTGTGAAGTGTACGGTTTAGTTCTGGATCAAGCAGAAGTATTGGTTCTCCTCGACTTCGTGTACCTGGAATACACTAAAGCTAGACCTGCGAGAAACAAAAACAAAACCAAAAAGTAAAATCAGGAAATTATTGACTAAAACTCGGTAATGTGCTTAAAGTTAATCTAAAATCCACTTTCTCCGGCAGCGGCGCCAAAATTTGATACGCTCAAATTACACTTCCCTAAAGAAGTATAAGCGGTCGTATCAAGTAAATAACCCAAATGTTAGGTTGGGGTCAATCCCACGAGGAAAATGGTTTAGACTTAACTTTAATCTACGATTACTTCTATTTTAATCAAGTCCTTTCCAAAAAATAAATAATAAAAAGGGGGTTTTGTGTGACAAAATTATTTAATTAATTCTAAGTAAACAAGTAACAAGTTCAAATATTTTATGTTTATCAAGTGACGAGAAAAACTAGGGTGTAAGTGTTCCCCATTAGGTTCATAATGCCGTAACCCTAAATATAACAACTCTTTCCTAGCATCTTGCATGCAAAGTGATAAGTTATATATCCCTAATTCCTTGGTCCGGCAATTAGTGAATTTCACTCCGCACCTTGGTCCGGCTACGTGTGTATACTTTACTAAACCTTACCTTTTACCTCATATTAAGCATCATAATCAATGTATGACTTAGTTATTACTTCGCACTAATCGACACTAGCCTATTAGATAGTGTATACTAAATCTACGTTGATAATTCTTTTCTTATTATCTACCTCCTTGGTCCGGCAAGTAGCAACAATGCGAGTTCTAACGCGTGCACTCGTTAAAAAGACTTCTAAACGAAAGAATTATCAATACATGCAAGAAACTATTCGAGAATTATTAATTTAGCTAGTTTTACTTTGCTAATTACCCATGGTTCCCACAACCCTAGTTATGGATTTAGTTACCCATGTTAACAATCACACAATTCATATTGATTAGACAAGAATTCATGTACTTACTTTGATGAGATTGAAGAATATCCAGAAAATTACTTGAATAAATCAAAGTCTTGAAAAAACGATTCCGGAAAGTAGAATATTTCCCAAAATCTCAAGTTCAACACTTAGAATAATAAAACTGAAAAATACCAAAGAGTCTAACCCCAAAAACGAGTTTTTTACAAGTATTTATAATAATGAAGTCCCAACATAAAAAGGAAATCTACTTAAGGAAAATCTGCCAAAAAACGCGTCTGAGTTGACGACCGGACCGACGGACCGTCGAAGCCACGACGGACTATCGAGGACTCCCGTCGTTCCGCACATAGGTTCTTTATCAGCTGCTTTCTTTTCCAACTCACTGTTACCATTTATTCTACCCGTCAACAAGCAGATAGTTAGAAAATGAAGAAGAAGAAGAGAAGTACCATCAAAGTACTTGATAAATCTTTTGTATATGCTGGAAATTTGAGTAAAAAGATGATTGTTAGTACTAAACCGTGTTGTTGAATGACTTAACTTCTCATTTGGATTACTAGTATAGTAGTTTTATATGGGCATTTTTAGTTTTTTGTATTCAAATTTTTTGTTGAGACGGTATCTGATCTTCTACGCCCCCTAACTTCTAATACCTGGTGATATCCCATGTGATCTCTGCCCTTTGTCGTAAAACAGTGGTGTTGAGGACTATTTATCCATATTTCATGCAACAGAACTTTTAGAAGTGTGTTTATGAAGTCATACTTTTTGTCTTCTTAAATTTTCATGTTCCATTGAGTTATCTTTCAATACTTTGAGCGTTCAATCTCTAAATAACATTTTTGTGATTTCACAGCGTATCATGAATCCTTTATAATGATTGCTATCGCTGGTTTAGGACTCTTAATCATTAACTTTTCTAATACATCATACCATATATGTTAAGACTCCTTAAATTTATATAAAAATAAATTTTCTTTTATCATTTATTTTAATATTCCTTATTATTAATTCTCTTAATGCCTCATTATCATGAATTACAGAAATCCTTAATTTTGAAAAATATATTTGACTATTATTAATTATGATTGCATTTGTAGGGGCATTTCGATAATTTTTAAAGAATAAAAACATGTGTGAATGTGGTGGAACATTGTAACTAGTACTACCTCTATAAATAGGCATCAAAAAGCCCTATTTGTCACTCTTCTTCTTCCTTATCGAGATGGTTAAGGAAACTCAGTAAAAAAAAACTAAATTAGTATTTTATGATATTATTCATTGCTTACGTTCATCGAGAAAACAATTTTTCATATTCTCAAATTTATTACTTTAAAGTATGGAAAAATATACATACATACATACATACATACATATATATATATATATATATATATATATTGCACGTGTATACCAAGTAATATAGAACATAAATGTAAAGTAATATCAATATTAGTTTTTAAGTAAAATATTGTACATCAAAAGAATAAAATACAATTATTCATAACCAATATACACTGTCATATAATAATTTATTTATTGAGGTTGAAATAATTTAATATCATCTTAATCTGTGAAATTAGACTATCCAATAGATTAGGAAAAATTTATCAAATTAATCAAAAAGAAAGTTGAAACCCAATAAACTCCAAACCATAATTATCTTTGATTTATATACACATTCAATCAAGAAGTCAAATACGAGAAGCAACAACAAGAATATCATTTATTGTGCACCTTATAAAATAAAAATTAATGTAAGAAAAATCGCTCTAAAAATAAAATGTTGTTGTTTTCTTAACATGTTTATATGTCATCTAAAAAATTAAGTTCAAATATTTTAACTTTTGAAATATTTATACTATTAAGTAGTAATACATTTGCAACATACGTATTTGGAAACTAGTGTGTGTATATACATACACACATCATATATATATATATATATATATATATATATATGTATGTGTATATATATATATATGTATGTATATATATATATATATATATATATATATATATATATATATATATATATATATATATATATATATATATATATATATATGCAATTTTCAATAATAATATATTTTATCAAATATTTTAAGTCTCTTAGTTATTAACTTTTCTAATACATCATACCATATATTGTACGACTCCTTAAATTTTAAAATATTTTTTTTTATCATATATAATAGAACTTCTTATTAATTCTCTTGATGTCTCATTATTATATATTATAGAAATCCTTAATTTTGAAAAATATATTGACGAGGCATCAAAAAGCCCTATTACTCAGTATTCTTGTTTCTCATCGAGATGGTTAAAGAAAACTTAGTGAAAAGAACAAACTAATTAATTATTCTATAATATCATTCGTTGCTTAAGTTCGCTTCTTTAAATTCATTACTCTAAAGTATACAAAAAATATTGTTTTGTTGCACGTGTATACAAAGCAATATAATAGATAAATGTAAAGTAATATCAAAATTAATTTTAAGCAAATTATTGTATATCAAAAGAATAAAATATAAGTTTTCATAACCAATACATATACACCGTTATGTAATGATTTATTTATTTAGGTCGAAATAATTTAATATCATCTTAATTTGCGAAATTAGACTATCAAATAGATTAGAAAAATGGATTAAATTAATCAAAAAAAAAATTGAACCCAATTAAACTCTAATCCAACTCCAAACCATAATTATCTTTGATTTATATGAGTTTGGAACTTAAATAAGCCACAGAAAAATAAAAATTACCAAAATAAGCCACTATTTCAGAAAGTAACTAAAATAGACTTAGTGGAAGAAAAAATTCCACTTTATCCAATATTTCAAACGTTTTCCGTCAATCCCGTAAGTTTATATTTTAATATATAATGGAACTATTCATTACACTCTATAAAGTGGAAGTTTTTCTTACACTTTAAAAAGTGGAAGAAAAACTTACACTTTACAAAAAAGAATATTTTTCACATTTTGCTCTCTTTATGAAGTTTTTGTTGTGTTTGTGATACAATTGAGATACTTTCCCTATATATGTAAAAAAATATAAATACTTATCACATGCAATTACTTACTTAAATAAAAAATCAAGTGTTGGATATATCGATAATCATTTGCATAAAAAATAGGCGAGACATGAAAATTTGAGTATGTCCCAACATTTTCCGTCATTTCAAACTGTGAGGACTAACCAAAATAATATAGTCCATAACTTGGAGCAATATTCCTATTTTGCTGAAGTAAACTTCTACAAAATATATAATAATAATAATAAAATAATAATAATAATAATAATAATAATAATAAATCATATAAATTAATAAATAATTGACAAAATGAACAAATAATAATTGTAATATAATTAGTGAGCATTTCAGTCACTTTCATTGATAGTTTCGTTCAAATCAAAATCATATCGATTGGTAAGAATATTTTGGTAATGATTCATGTTAAAAATCAGTAGATTGAGTTATCGGAAATCCATCAATGCTATTATGATTTTCTAGTTGGGGATGAACATCGACCGATAAAGGAGAACATTGTTGGCTAGTCTTAGGCTCCTTTCTAACATATATTTTAAGTATTGTTAACTTGATTTGATGTATGTAATCATTTGGAACCCTCAAAAATTCGGTCAACGAGTCATTATTATCGATAATCTACTCTCCAAAATTTACTTGTTCTTGTGCTAAAAATAAAGTAGGTATTTTTCGACTATAATCATAATAATACTATTTATACCCCATTCTTTTATAAATTGATGAAAGAAATATATGATATCGAATATTAATTGAATACTTAGCATTGTGTTTGGGATAACAATTATAATAAATGGCATTTTTATCATGTATAATTTTGGCATTTCAATAAATCGAAACTCTAACTTTTGGTTTAGAAGACATTATTTTGTGATTGAAATGAAGAATAATAGAAGACTAAAGATGTTGAATGTGTCATGTTTGAATGTCCTTAAATAGAGCTTATCAACTTTCAGAATAAAAATAATAAAAATACAGTGTAATATATTTTTTTTATGATATGTCAAATCAGTATAATTCTATGACAAACAATACAAAAGCATCATAAGGAGAGGAAAACATGAAAAATATTCCTCTTTGTAACATGTAAGTTTTTCTTACACTTTATAAAGTGGAAATATACCCGTTATGGACTATGGAAAACGTTTGAAATATTGGATAAAGTGGAACTTTTTCTTCCACTAAGCCTATTTTAGTTACTTCCTAAAAAGTGACTTATTTTGGTAACTTTTATTTTTTTCTAGCTTATTTAAGTTCCGAACTCTTGCTTTCTAGAAAGTTCAATAAGTCGGTCATAACTACTTGATAACTTAATTACTGTATTACCCTTCCTTAAAGTCAGATTTTCGAATATGCCCTTGGTCGTCCTCAACTTAACTCTTCTATATAATAGTAATACATATATATATATATATATATATATATATATATATATATATATATATATATATATATATATATATATATATATAATTTGCTAATATAAACATGTTATCTATAGAAAACCTACTGAGTTCGTCCAAACCCATGAACCTTCACCTTGCTCCGCCTCTGCATATACCTACATTAGATTCATTGACAATTAACTAATTTTGATAAATATTTTATTAATATTTGTTAATGTGTATATTTATTGTCGCTAAACACTATTTTTGTTATACTGTATATAATAATACAATTACCATTCAATTAATTATTGCTAAAAATATTAACATTCCAAAAAGTTACGAAAACAAACCACTATGTACGTGTTAATTTTCATTAAAAGTAGGAAATTACGAATAACAAATTGGAATTAAGGTATGTTGTTTGGAGTAAAAAAAACATTTGGATCATTTTCCAACAAGCCCAAACATATTACTTCCCACTCAACTAATTCTAATGACATAAAATAACGAATAATGCTTGTTAGGCCTAACAACATATTATTTGTTCAATGTACCAACAAAAAAGAACAAGAACAACATTCTTGGAAATCAAAAAAAGATTGGACTTGATTTTCACCTAACCAACAAAATTTGTCCATGGCCTCCCATTATCTCAAACACCTTAGTGGAACAGAATTAACCAAAAAATAGGAAAATCGCTTATCTGTTTAGATTATTTTGAGAGCATCCAAATCTACATCTTAGTTAAGCTCTATATAAACACTTATTTCTTCTCCATTCTAAAACACAAGAAAAAGAAAAATATAACCATCTAGCATTAAAATACAAAATTCTCAATGGGAAGCCAAATGAAGAAGCAATGGCCTCAATTTGCTTGTGCTTTAACATTTTTCTTGATTGCCATATGCACTATGGCATATTCACCTTATTCTTATGAATCATCAGATTCAACATACAATAAAGCACCAACCACAGTAGCTAAAAGTGAAGACTACAAGTTTCTCTCAATGCCTAAAGAGGAATACAAGGTACTTTCTTTGTCAAAGAATGACTACTACAAAAAGCCATCAATTTCAGAAGATAACTATAAGAAGGTGTCATCGGTTCCAGAAGTACCCTTAGTGCCTGAAGAGGAATATAAGGTGTCTTCTTTGCCAAAGAATGACTTCTACAAGAAGCCACCAGTTACAGAAGATAATTATAAGAATGTGTCATCAATTTCAAAAGATAACGACTACAAGGAACCCTCAGTATCTAAAGAGGAATACACGATGCCTTCTTTACCAAAGAATGACTACAAGAAACCATCGGTTCCAGAAGATAACTACAAGAAGGTGTCAACTGTTCTAGAGATACCCTCAGTGCCTAAACCAAAATACAAGGTGTCATCTTTGCGAAAAATAGATTACTACAAGAAATCATCAGTTCCTGAAGATAACTACAAGAAGGTGTCATATGTTCCTAAGGTGCCCTTAGTGCCTAAAAAGGAATACAAGGTGCCTTCTTTGCCAAAGAATGACTACTACAAGAAGTCATCAGAAGACAACTATAGGAATGTGCCAACTATTCCAGAGGTACCATCAATGCCTAAACATGAGTACAAGGTGCCTTCTTTGCCAAAGAATGACTATTACAAGAAGTCATCAGCTCCAGAAGATAACTACATGAAGGTGTCATTTGTTCGAGAGGTACCCTCAGTTCCTAAACAGGAATATAAGGTGCCTTCTTTGTCTAATAATGACTACTACAAGAAGCATCAGTTTCAGAAGATAACTATACGAAGGCGCCATCAATTTTAACAGATAATAACTACAAGGTGCCCACAATACCTAAACAAGAATAAAAGATGCCTTCTTTGCCGAATAATAATTACAAGACACCATCAATTCCAGAAGATAACTATAAGAAGGTGACAACTGTTTCAGAGATACCCTCAGTTCCTAAACAAGAATACAAAGTACCGTCTTTTCCAAAAACTGACCACTTCAAGAAACCATTACTTTCTCCATCACCGCCACCTCCATATTACTAAATTTTCATCTCTCATGTTCAACATGTTTCAATGAAGTCTTTCTCCAATTCAACATATATAAACACAATGAATCAAATCTAAAATTTACACTAAGCACAAACAACTAGACTAAAATAGAAATGCAAAATTGAAACTCATATAAAGAAATAAATCTATTGAAGCACAAAAAAAAAAAAAATTTACACAAACAAAAACATAAATGCAACTCTAAGCAATATAAAGTATAAACTAAAAGAAAATAAGAGCGGAGAGGAGGCAATTACCTCTTGTAGAGATGGAACTAGGACGGGGACCTAAAATCCTTCTAACATCTTCGTCCACGAACAAAATCAGAAAATCTCTAAATTCATAGGATGAACCTTTGTGGGTTCTTTTCATGAAAGAGCACTGCTCTTACACCTAAGAATCCCTAAATCTCCTCTGTTCATTCAATGCATAGAGATGACTATTATATATATTTTATTTTTGGGGTAAATGATGCCCAAAAATGATGTGGGACTTTTGAATGGAAAAATCACGTAGGGAATATATTATAAGAGCAAAATTACACAATAATACATATTCTATTAGATATTTACTTATAATATCGGATCAATTCCTCGGTACACTTGAATACTAATAAATAGATGTTGACACCTAATTTTGGACCTCCACAATATAAATCAATTAGCAACCTTCTTAAATTTCAAACGATTTGAATAAGTTTTTTATAAAGTTCAAAAAAAATTTCAAGTTACTTTTAATTAATTTTTATCATTTTTATAATTTCTAAGTAATATATATGTATATATATAGAGTATATTTTATGAACATTCAAAAATCGTCTCAAAAAGATTTTGTTTTAATTATTTTTTGGGTTAATTGGTTTAGTTATATAATAGTTTATACTTTTAAATTAATTAGTTTATAGTTAAGTTAATTATTTTATTTCATTAAGATTAAAAAGCTCGATAGTTTAATTATATTAATTCATCTTATATTAGCCGAATTTACTAAATAGATTAGCAGCCCAACCTCAACCCACCAATACAACAGCGTGAACCCATCAACAAATTCGACCCGGCAGCCCACCAAAATCGATCCAATCGCGTGTGTTGTCTTCTTCTTCTCTCTCCCTTATCTTCTTCGTACGGGAATAATCCCAGTGTGATGGTTCATCCTTGCTCCTCAAATTGGACGACTCTCATCCTCTATCCATTGAAAATTGTACAAGATCGGTACTTGATAGTTGGCCAACCTATGAAAAATAATTTCTTCATCATTTGAGTATTGTCTTTGGCATAATACATAAATATACCCTTTAATTTTGCCTCGTTTCATATTTATGTTCTACAACTTTGTGCACGAATAGACACTTAAAGTTGTATAAAATTGAATAAATAGACACATATTTACGTCCTATGTGGCATCCTACATGACAATTTGTGTCGTACGTGGTGTCATATGTGTATTGTGCCACATAAGGCAAATGTCTCTACTTGTTTAACTTTATACAAGTTTAAGTGTCTATTTGTGCACACCCAAAGTTGGAGGATATAAATGTGAAGTGAGGTCAAGTTAAAAGGCATATATATATATATCTATTATGCCACTGTCTTTTGCTCATGTGTATATTAGATGGATATGAAACTCGCCTGTCACAATTTAACCGAGCTTCCTGTTTCATTTAAGCTTGTGTTTTCTCTATTAAACTTGCTGGTTTGGGTCATTTTCTTTTCCTATCCTCTAATAGAAGGCGACTATTCAGTCCACTGTTTAGAACCAAGAGGGTCATTTATAAATCAATAGTCTTATTACTATTTCAAAATCTTTGTTTCATCCATTAAACTTCTTTTGCTGCTCACCTTGAACAAAATTAAGGCCCATTCTGAATTTTCAGCAAGATCTCTTGTTTAGGATAGGGGAAGTTGACCCAAAATGAAATTAGGCCCAAGTGCTAGCCCAGAAGGACAGAAGATCAGTTTTGGGCCCAAATATCTTTCCCTTTAGGAAAAATTAGCAAACTAGTCAAATAACTTAACTTAATTAGTAAAAACCTCCATACTTTATAAATATTAGTAAAAATATCAAAATGTCATTATTTTAGAAAGAATTGTGTATTATAATTTACTTCCTATTTTATCTCATTTTAATTACAAATTTTCCAATTAATCCTCTCTCATATGTTTTTTAAAAAATGAAATATTTTCTCTCTCTCATATTTTCATCTTCCAATTCTTCTCCATTTCAAAAATCTGTCTCTCTTCTTCTTCTTCTTTTTTTTCCAGAAAATATATATTTATAAAGATATTCGCACAATCCCTTTTATTAAAATATGAGTCTTTATCCGTTTTTTAATATTTATTTTATGATTTTATTTTTGTTTAAATTGTTCAAAATTGTTGTCTGTAGTTGAAATCACTTTTTGGGTTTGATAAACTCTAGATCACTCTCCAATGGCAGAATCTAAGAAAATTACTAGAGGTATTCAACTTAATCAACAATGTTCTATTTTTCAAATATCACAATTGAACTTAGAACACAAATGACGATAATTTGTATTTTAATTTGTTTATTTTGTATTTCAATATCACTTTGTATACAAATAAGTTTTATTTTTTTTATTTTGTATTCATCATAATGGTATACCAACAAAGTTCTATTTGTATTTCAACTGAAGTGAGTATTTATTGTGCTCATTTTGTATTTCAATCTTAATTTTCAATGACCACAAGTTTGTATTTCTTTTTTATTATGTTTTCATCATAATTGTATACCAACAAGTTTTATATTTTATGCGTTCACTTTACAATTCAAATTAAAATAGAATATCAAATTATGGGGAGTATTTTACTGTGATCATTTTGTATTTAACTCTCACATTGTATTCAGAAAAGTTTGTATTTTTTTGTGTTCATCATAATGATATACCAACAAAGTCAATTTTGTATTCCAACTGATGTGAGTATTTATTGTGCTCATTTCGTATTTTAGTCTCAATTTCAATGACAATAAGTTTGTATTTCTTTTTATTATGTTTTCTTCATAATTGTATATTAACAAATTTTGAATTTTATGTGTTCACTTTACCATTTAAATTAAAATTGGTATTTTACTTGCATAGTGAAAATAAAATTGTATCCTAGTGATCAAAATTGTATTACATAACTGCCAAATATATTTTTCTTTTATTTGTATTATAAAATTTTTTACGAATTGTATTCCAATATAATCTAGTCATTATATATGAATACGATTAAAGAAAGACACATGATTCTAGAAAAAGACTAGCATACATAATGAAAATACTGTAATCTGTTGAGGTTGATACAATATTATAAAAAATACAAATTTAAAAAACGTGATTTAATCGAATTCATTTCAACATAAATTGAGTATTATCAATGAAAATTTAAAAATCGATACTAGAAATTTGATCAAGTGGGATGAGTTCTTTGTGTTTATTTTTTTGAATTTGTGTTTACTTTTGAATTTTTGTAACTGATGAGACTTTTAAGCAATTATTTCTTTTTTTAAAAAAAAATTCCCCTAAATTTCTCCTTTTTGTTAGTTAACAATTATATTCTTTAAACAAAAACTTAAACAAGATACATAATAAACTAAAATTTGATATTTTTACTAAATATTAAAAGTGTTGACAATGAATCCTATTAAATGTTAAAATATTGACATTTTGAAAAATTTCCCTTCTCTTTATTACCTATGTTTTAAGTTGGGAAAATTTTCAAAATGTCAATATTTTAACAATTAAGAGGGTTCATTAACAACACTTTCAATATTTTGTAAAAGGGCTAATCCATCGGTGACCCCCTAAACTTGGCAAAATCTTTCACTTAGACACCTCAACTAAAGGATTTTCATTTTAAACACCTAATGTAGGGTCCCTATGTGTCACTTTAACACTTTTTGCACATCTGGAGTGTCGCGTGATTTTCACTGATGCAAGGCGTGTAAACATGAATCGTCTGATGTAGAGTCCCCAACGATAATATTCCTCCACATCATCTATTTATATTGATTACTCCAATTATATCCTAATTAAAACCCCAATTTCTATCTTCTTTTCCAATTTCTTCCTTCTTTTTCAATTTCTCTCTTCTTCAGCCTTTCATGTCAAGCTTCTCCAATTCTTCCATGGCATCTGTGGATGAAGGTCGATATTGTACGTGTGGTAATGACGCATTATTAAAATTCATGGACCCAATTAAATTCAGGGCGTAGATTTTTTTATTTGTAGAATTTCAAAGGTAAAATTCTTGTTTCCCTTACTTTTTTTCAAGTCAATTAGATGATTAATTGTTTGATTCTAATTCTTTTTGATTGGTTTTATAGAAAATGGGTGGTTGTGACTATTTTCTTTGGTATGAAGATCGACACCCTCCACAAGCAAACAAGGTAATGTGGGGATTGTTGAAAAAAGTCAATGCTTTTGATGAAAAGTTAAAGCGAGCAAGAAATATATTGATTGTTGGTGTCGTTGCTACTGGGTTGCTTATGTTTGGAATATGGTAATGGAAGCCTAATTGTTAGTGTTCTTGAGATGTTTGGTCTAGTACTATTTTGATGAGCCAAACGGTGTTCGATGTAGTAGTATTTTGATGTTGTTGTTGCTGTAAATTTTCGATGTAATTGTGCATTTTGAATTCAATGAAATTCTAAGTTCTAGTAGTATTTTGATGTTGTTGTTACTATAAAAACAAATTGGCTACATACAAAGTAGTATCAAAAGAAAATGCCCAGACTACAAATAATTGATCATATTCGTCACAATGTAACACCCAAATTACACAATATGTAGACAGTTATATTGAATGCTCCATAATGAGCTCAAAGTCAACATTATGCGACATAATATTCAAGGCTACAACCTTTAAAAAAGTGTACCAAAATAAGGTCCCAAAATAAAGCTAGCATAAACAAAAGTTACATACAACCTTCACAAAAGTGTTTACTAGTACCAAAGTAAAGATAGCATACTCCAAAAACATACGACAACATAATAAAGGCCCAAAATCAACCTATTCTAAGTTGGTGTTACTTCTTCTTTTTTGTTTGCCATTTGCTGCAATTCGAAAGTGGTGACAACATCCTTATTTTTCCATCTCAAGCCTCTAGGATTAAAGCCACTGTCTATACCCGTTAAACTTGCATCCTTGTAACCTGTTGGTACAATTCTTTGACAAACTTACGTTTAGTATTTGGGTTCAACTTGCACTTGTGTAGATGTCACATCCAACATTACTTGCTCCACCTTTCGTTTGCCTCTTTGGTCCCCCTCTTGCAGAATCTTCTTCAGTTTCAATATTTCCTCTTTTTTGTCCAGCAGTTTGTCTTGTCCTTGAAGGTAGTTGACTGGTTATTCCTCTTGTAACAGGAATACTTGTATCCCCAACTGGTGGTGCTTGACTTGTTTTTGCAGTTTCCCTTGCCCTTTTAACTCTATTGTTATCACCACAAACTGTTGTTGAAGAAGCATGATTGTTTGATGTTGTTGGTCCGGTTGGTAGGAGCTTCTTTGTTCAAGGTGGCTACTTCCTTGTGAACTTTGACCAGCAGTAAATTGTGAATTATGGCTAGATGGTTGTGAAGTATGGACACCAACCTAAATATAAAACATAAAGTTTGTTCATAATATTCAACAAGACTTTAAAAAAAGGCACAAACAAATAATAAATTATGTTACCTTGCAATATTTCTTGTTGTTGTCTGGTTGTTTACACTGGGAATAAGTAATTTTCACCCTTTGTTTGGACATCTTTTCATACTTCTTTCTTGGTTAATCTTTACTCTTTCTTCTATTTCTTGGAGGTCTACCAGACATTTGTTGCTCAGGAGGCTCAATCGTTAGATTGTTAGTTTCAGGCCACATCTTCATATTTGGAATTGGTTGAATGAAATGACTATAAGCCTTTAAGAAGGTATACTTCCTATACCAATGCTCCACAAGTGGTTCAGGTTCCTTTTCTATGTGGTACAAAGCAGAAATAGCATGTTGGCATGGAATGCCTCTCAACTGCCAAGTTCTACAACTACAAACTCTATTACTCAAGTTGATTGTATGCCTATACTGCCCTTCTCCAATCTCAAACCCAACATCAGCATTCCAAAGCACCTTGCATGCCCTAGACTTTTCCTTATTCTCCTCCAACATAAGTCTAGTCATAGGTGCAATATCACATATTCAGGTGTCAGCAAACTTAAACAGTTCTAGTCATTAATTTTTTCCTAATTTCCTCCAACATGTTTATTATAGATTTGTGTCTACAAGATAATATTAATGAGTTAAAGGTTTCAAACATGTTATTTTCAACTGCATCACATTTGGAGTGCTCTTGAAAGAATGCTCTAACTCATGACACTCTTGGATAATGTAATAAATCTTCATTAATGTTTTCATTACCAAGTTTGCTCAGTTTGTAAAGCTCCTCATTGTACTTCACTTCAAAAGTTTTCTTGAAACATCTCCAACATTGTTTCTCCTTTCCTCTCCCTTCCATATTTTGCACCAGTTAGACCAGATGTGTCTAGCACACATTCTAACTTCAGCATTTGGTAGCAGTTCAATAAGAACTCCTTGGAAACCCTACAATAAAATACAATTCAACACAATTCAAGAAAGAAAATACATTTTACATATCTACAATTATCAAAGTAATAGACAATTAATTACATTCTGCATATTTGACATTACAGTAATACACTGTCCAGTATCCAACTCCAGGTCATCTTTCAAGTAGTTGATAAAGAAGCTCCAGCTATGTTTAGTCTCCTTGTCCACAACTCCCCAAGCTATAGGAAACATCTGATTGTTTCCATTCCTTCCAACTGCTACAAAAAGTTCACCCTTACAAGCACCCTTTAAGAAACATCTATCAAATCCTATTATTCTTCTACATCCTTCCTTCCTTCCACCCATTCTTCAATGCGTCCAACCATACATAGAAGTACACAAACAAATTCTTTTCTGGTACAGTTTCTCTATCCATTCTTACCCAAACAGAACTACCAGGATTGATTTGTTTTATAACTTCAGCATAATCACATAACCTTGCAAATTTCATATTGCAGTCACCCATGTTTTCTCTAAGAATCATCATCTTTTCCTTGTAACAAATTATTCTACCCACATGCAGTCCTAACTCCTCCCTGCACAATTCTTGTATTTTCCAAATTCTCAAAGATGGTTGTTTAGTTATTTCATCCTTGAATCTACTTGCTAGGAATTTAGTTGTACACATTTTGTTCTTATTAGATGGTAAACATTTGTGTATAGGATGATAATTCTTAATCATAAAGTTACCAGAATCCCTATCAATAGCACCATAGCACAACCATTTGCATTTTTCTAGGAATTTACATTTAGCTCTCACTCTATGAGCTTCATTAAGCCTTAACTTAATCTGATAATTTTTTTCAACAATATATTTAGCTAGAGCATTTCTAAATTCCTTAGCATTCTCAAAAATCATTCCAAGTTCAAAAAATAGCAACACTACATTCATCATCATACCTGACCTATTTGCTCTTTCTTCTGGTAGATCAACACCTCCAACAGCTTCTGTATCTAGGATATCAGTGCTATCATCACTATCACATTCTAAGATATCAATGTATTTCTCATCTCCTCCTAATCTGCCAACATATCTATCCTGCTTATTTACTCCAATATCTTCAAAGCTTCTGTCCGCACCTGCCTCAACTATTAGTACTTCTTCAGTTACTGTTTTCTTCTTCCTATCTTTTTTCTTCCTAAAATTAGGATTTCTTTTGTTTGTCCTTTCATCCCTAAGGGATCTCACTTCTTCATCAACATCTGAATCATCTTCAAATGGAATATCATCTACATAAGAGTCACTACTAAGCAGATATGATTCAGCTTCATTGTGATTTGTATCACCTGCATTCAAATTTGAATCATTATCCATAGTCTCCTCAACATTTATACCCACAGGTTCATCAACAATGTCAAACAATGTCAGACCATGGTAAAAGAGAATATGGAGCAGGTAATTCTTCTTCTAATTCATCAACTTCATGGAACTACACATGAAACTCATCACCATCTACCAAGTCTTTCACAAATTCTAACAGTTGAGTATCAGAAGTAACTTGAACTAATCCATCACCATCTTCACAATAAAATGCCTTAACATTTGTGTACCCAAGGTATTTAGTGTAGGAAAGAAACTCGACAAGACTAAAATGATCTTTATCTACGGTGACACCATATACATCTACTTCTCGTTGGTAAGTAGGTTTAGGGTTTGAAACACCACCCCCCCCCCATGATGAAAACATGTTAAAATATAGTTGTCCATTTCCCGACAAAGAGACCGACCCCCAACAAAAAGAAATACACAAAAAGTCGCTTACTTTATCAGCACTAGTTAGACCAAAACCTAGATTAAAAATGAAAATAAACTTGAATCAACAACAAAATACACCTTCTTCAAGAAAACAAAGGCAAAAAACAAAGGTAGAAAACAAAATGCTGACAATCCAATACCTCATCAACATCACGTCGCATAGCCCGATATTTGTCAATACAACCTTAAACCTGCAAATGGTGACACAAAATACAACAATGGTTATTACTAACAACGAATTGAAGGAAAAACAAAGCAATACATGTGAAGGAAGAGACATTTACCTAGGGTTTTCATCGGAGAAGAAAGAGAAACGTATGAAGAAAGTTGAAGGAAAGAAGTGGAAAGATGAATCAATTTTAATTTGTCTTTTATCTGATTTAATTTGTCTAATATTCTGAATAAAAATTATGTGTAAATAGGTTTAACAGTTGACATCATATAATTGATAAGTTAATCCACGTAGAATGAGTTGTGTTGCACGCGCCTATGGTCTACAGATGTTTGTGCAAAAAGTGTTAAAGTGACACATAGGACCCTATGTTAGGTGTGTCTAAGTGAAAGAATGTGCCAAGTTTAGGTTGCCACGATGGCTTCTTCCTTAGTAAAAATGTCAAAAATTAAGTTTGTTAGGTATCTTATTTATGTTCTTATTATTTGTTTTTATTTAAAGAATACAATTTTTATATAACAGATTGGAAGAATTTAGGGGAGATAATTATTTTTAAAAAGGAATAAATGCGTAAAAGTCTCATCAGTTACAATTTATCAAAACACACCAACTTTCATCTATTTCTTCTTTTTTCATCATGTTCTAAAAACACTCCTTTCTCCATTGTTCAAAAAAAATTCAATATCTAATTTTCTTAATCTTTTTTATTTTTAAACACTTTTATTTATCAAAATAAATATCCAATTTTCACTAATTATTGTTATGAAAATCACGGAATTAAAGAAGTACCACATCTATAAAATTTATTATCAATTTTTCACTAATTATTGTTATAAAAATCATATAATCAAAAAATTAAATATCCAATTCTCACTAATTATTGTTATAAAACTTTATGATAATACATTATACTTTTATATATTAAATTTAAATTTTTTTTAAGTTAGAAATTTGAACACCTATAGTTTTATCTGTTATTTGGCATACTTTTCTCACGAATTAAAGAAGTACCACATTTATGAAATTTCAATATCAATTTTTCACTAATTATTGTTATGAAAATCATATAATCAAAAATTTACTATCCAATTCTCACTAATTATTGTTATAAAACTTTGTGATAATACATTATAGTTTTATCTATTAAATTTAATTTTTTTTAATTTAAAAATTTGAACACCTATAATTTTATTTGTTATTTGGCATACTTTTCTCATAGTGTATTTGTTTTATTTTTCAGAATTTTGTATCCTTACTTACCGTATTTATTTCAATATGTATACCATTTGTCTTTGTATTCATTCTACTTTTCATGTTGTATTTTGTATAATGAAACTTGTATTTCTTTATTAGTTTGTATTCATTCCAATATGCATGTCAAATAAATATGTAGCTATTTAAGAAATACATTTGCATTCGTATATTGTTTTTACTGTGTATTTATTTTTCTCTTCAGAATCTTGTTTCCTTTTCTAAGTCGTATTCATTCCAATATGTATATTAATTGTATTTGTATTCGAATACAAATACAAATAAACTAATAGAAAGTTGTTCTTCCTATAAATAAAATACATAACTAGTTGACATACCTTTGGATGAATAAAAATTAGGGACAAATACAAGATTCATAAACTATGCAACATGAAATTTTTAATAAATACAAATATTGATAGTATACATAGTGATTTGAATACAAATTGAAAAATAATACCAAATTCTAAAGAAGAACTATAAATACAAAACAAACTAATAGAAAATTGTTCGACAAATATTCGGTCTTCGTCGTCTTTTTCAAGATCCCCACGAGTAGACGAAGATTCTACATTTGCGTTCTTAATTTGAGGAAAGTTTTGCACACCAGTTGGGTCTTGTAAATGTTCTGACCCTCTTTCTTCCCTCATTATAGCAGCGGATCCTACATTATCTGCTATTCTTGAGTGATAAATAAATTAAAGAATGAAAAATAACTAGAAATTGATTGATTAAGATGGATACCTCTAGTAATTAAGCCTCTTGAATTCAGCCATTGGAGAGTAACCCCTAACGGAGATTGAAAAATACAAACAACAATTTTTAAGATTTAAACAAGACTAAAATTAGAAAAGAAATCTGAAAATAGGATAAAGATTAGGGATACCTTAATCAAATGAATTCTTGTTGATCCATTTTTTGATAAAAACAACCAAAGTATTTGTCATAGAAATTTTGACAACTTGAATGTTGGAGGAAAATCAGAAAAGATAAATATGAGAGAGAAAATTTCATTTTAATAGGAGAGAAAATAGAATTTAAAATGATAAATATGAGAGAGAATTTGTTTTTTTTAAAGGATATATAGAATTAATTGAAAAAGGGAGATAAAATAGGAAGAAAATTGGATACATAAAGTTTTTAAAGTAATGACATTTTTGATATTATTACTAATATTTATAAAGTATGAATATTTTTACTAAATATGTTATTATTTTTTACTAGTTTACTAATTTTTTCTAAGTCGGTTTAATTGTCATCATATGCTTATTTGTTAGTCGGATTTTAAGGTTGTTCCTAACTCAATATCCCAAGGATGGACATTTTTGAATCGGTTATCTACTTTGTTTTAAAAGTAAAATAAGTGTTTGCTTTTTCAATTTGGTTTCCAAAGACTTAAATATTTACTTCAAAATGTTTTCTTACTTCCCTTTCCCCTTTAATTGTTTTAATCCTTAGAGTTTGTTTATTTTTAAACTAATCAAGCATGCTTATCTTTTCAAAATAATTGGCCAAATTAAATGGATTCTCTCTTTGTTGTTAAGGTTTTACGAATTATGTTAAAGATAAATTAATCAAGCATGCTTATTTTTAAATTAAATGGATTCTCTCTTTGTTGTTAAGGTTTTACGAATTATGTTATGGTTATCATCCCTCTACTTTATTTTGTGTACATTAAGCCCAATGATTCCTCTTGAGTCAGTTGTTTTAGAACAAAAGGCAAGGAAAGTAAATATGTTGGGTCCAAAGGATCAATATTATTATGTAACAATAATAACATACGAAAACTGACTAATTACTTTCAAAATTCAGCCTCCCCTCCCTCCCCCCCCCCCCAAAAAAAAACACTTTCAACAGTAATGGAGGACCCAAACACTAGTCCAAGCGAACATAAACAAGTGTTGAGCCTAAGATCCAGTTCTAGTCACTATTATTGATCCACATTATTTTATAATGTTCTGTCGTAGAATTCTTATCACTAACTTTTTAATTTTAATCAAGATGAATTCCCTTCGAAAAGTTTTATTCTTGCTATAAAATTTCTTGTTAAATATATAAAAATATTTCCGATATTTTCATATGGTTAGTCTAACCTTTTTGAGAATAAATAATGAACCATGTTTAAATCTCACTATCTTTGTGTGGATAATAAAGTTTTGTTAAATTTAAATCCGTAAGGAATTTAGATCATATTGGGTTCAAGATATATTAGTCCAAATAAATACTATGATTTAGTATGATTTGACTAATTATTTAAGTTTAATAAGTAAAGATTTAATTAAAGTTACATTTCATTAGGGCAGCCTGTCAAAATGGGTCATAAATGACAAGCCTACGTTGCCAAAGTCCAAGATGTCATCTCATTCTACAAACCCAATTTAGTGCCATATGTCAAATGACTTAGCTTACCAAGTATAAGGAGCCACTACGATTATGTGACGTACCAAGTGACATAACATGCCTAGCCAAATCAAAAACAAATAAAAACGTGTCACATGAGTACAAGTGACATATTTTGACTAATCAAATATCATCATGTCACTTAAATAAGAGGAGGAAGTCTCTGCTAATCACAACTCTTCCATTCTATAACATAAAGGGAAAAGGCTTAAAAATGCCCTTAACCTATTAGAAATGGTTCAAAAATGCCCTCCTTCCATCTATTGGTTTAGAAATGCCCTTAACGTTTTCTTTAGGTTCAAAAATGCCCTTTAATTAACAGAAATATGACATGGAATTGTACTAGACAAGTGACCACTTTTCATTGGTCCACAATTCTTTTATCAAATAAAAAGACCCACCCAACCCAAACCTAACCCGTTTTCACATGAACACTTAATTTTGGTACTTGTTTTCTGGCAAAAATTAAGAGGTAAATCATCCGCAAATAAATCGCTTCAACTTTGATTTCGACGATCTAGGGTTCTTTTCATCCTTTGATTACATTGGAAATACAATTTTGAATCTTGGAGTCATCAAATTCAAAACCCACTTTCTTAATTTAGCTAATTTTAACACATGCCTCGTTTTTGCTACATAAATGTCGTGTAGATGTATTTAATTTTTTAATTGTAAATAGCATTTGTGGTGATGGACAGCAATTATTCGGCTGTTTCCAAGGAATCTTTTGTTGAATTACAAGTTTAAAGATGATAACTTTAGCTATATATACATATGGAAACTTAATTTTGGTACTTGCTTTCTCGCAAAAAATGGGTTAGGTTTGGGTTGGATGGATCTTTTTATTTGATAAAAGAGTTGTGGACCAATGAAAAGTGGCCATTTGTTTAGTACAATTCCATATCACATTTTCTGTTAACTAAAGGGCATTTTTGAACCTAAGAAAAACGTTAAGGGCATTTTTAAACCAATAGATGGAAGGAGGGCATTTTTGAACCATTTCTAATAGGTTAAGGGCATTTTTAAGCCTTTTCCCTAACATAAATAGGGGGTCCACGTCGCTAAAAAAAATGCCAGAATTTCAACAAGTAGCAAGAGAGAGAGCTCGTGGATCAAACACTACAATATTTTCTGAAAACCTACAAGTTCAAGTATTTGGGCACTCAAGTTCAAGAAACAACTAAAGATCAAGATTGTCGGATTCAAGAATAAGCTCAAATGACCTTGAAGTAAAGATCAAGTTCATCAAGATTCAAGATCAAGCTCGAAGGCCCTTGAATCCAAGTACAAGTCATGAACAAGTCCATTAAGATTCAATATTAAGCTCAAAATTGTCACGACTCGAAATATCAAGTCATGATGGCATCTAATAACAACCCACCAGTGGGTAAGCCAAATCCATAACCCAGAACCAGAAGAAACGAGCTATCACGCGAAAGAGGATGATGTGGAGAAGAAAGAAAAAATATTAAAAGAAAGAGAAACAAGATATACATATAATACCCCACAATCAGATATAGTCGAGCCATTAATTACAAAAGGAGTACATGGTAAATTACCTTTTATTTATATTTATTTATATAATAAGCCAACAAGGGTTGGACTATCACATCATCATATAATTGTAGAAAATTCTATTCAAATTGTACTATAAAATTGGAAAAATATAGTGTTAGCCCCGGTCCTAGAAACACATGTCTGCACTATTTCTAAAGACGTGTATTTTTCTCATAAAGATATGTGTACTGTATTTTATCATTTCAGGCAAAACCCTTTCTCTTTTTTTCACTAGCAAGTAACAATTTTCAGAGGATTAATTTTACAATTCTCTTCACTCTCCTGAATTTCTCTCAACTGCATCGATGCCTCTTCTTGGTTCTCACAGGTTTGATCTGTTCATTTTTTTTGGGGTATTAGAACTTTTCCCCAACAGATATGTGCTAACTTAAAAGAAAATGATGAATCTCAATTTTTAAATTTGTTGATTATAAATAAAGAGGAACCATTTTAAAAAATAATGCATTCAATTTATGGCTGCTCAATGTGCACAATCTTTAGCCAACTGGCTAATTTCTTAGAGATTCATCGAATTTTTTGGCATAAAATCTGACATATTCTAAATTTGTAGTTTTATAACTCTCTTTTGAGTTTTCCATAGGAAAGTAGCTTAGCCCAATTTCATTTGTTGATTTCAAGATGTAATATCCTGAGTTACATTACCTGTTTTCTTTTTACGGAAAAGGGCTTAAAATACCCTTAAAGTATTGGAAATGGTACAAAACTACATTTCATCCACTTATTTACTCCAAAATGTCTTTCTCATCCATCTATTGGCTCCAAAATATCCTTATAATCCATCTTTGATTCAAAATTGATCACTTATTTAACAATTTTAAATTTAAAGTATTTAAATATTTTTTCTAAAATACTTGGCGCTCAACTATTGGATATAATTTAATTTATTAGTATCATTTATAAACCAACCCACTACCCACTCATTACTAATTAAACCGCATCCAAATAATAAACCAATTCTAATATCAAAATCTCCATAAACACTACTAAAACACGATGAAATTACATATTCTTGAAAATGACATCCAAAATTATTCGAGTCCAAATTGAAGCCCCAATTAAATTTAGGTTGAGCCGCTTAGTTAGGAGGACACTTTCAATAGGATTCTCTTTCAAGCTTGAATTCATTTTTTTTTTATCATAGGTAAAGAAGTAGTACATCCTGAATTAATTCATGCACTTTTTAATATAATTTTATAAATATTTATTATTTGTTTCGAATATTAAAACTTCAATATAGTATTTAAAAAAAATGTTATCTATTAAGTAACATCACATAATTGAGACGAATGAATTATTAAGATGAACATAGTTAGACTTTTAAGTTTATCGGTAATTTTTATTTAGACACTTGATTATAATATGTTTTGTTTGAGGACTTGAATGTATGATAATGTACTTCTATATACATTTTCGCCTTATACTTTTAGAAACTCATTGACAGTAATCTTCCTGTTGTTGCATTAGTAATGAGGCGGGTTTATTAATTAGTGGGGTTTAATTAGTTATGGGTTGGTAGTGGATTGATTTATAAATTATATTAATAAGCTACATTATAACATATAGTTGAACGTCACATATTAAAAAATATTTAAATAGTTTAAATTTTAAACCGTTTAATAAGTGGTCAATTTTGAACCCAAAGGTAGATGACAATGGTATTTTGGAGCTAATAGGTTGACGAGAAGGGTATTTTGAAGTCAATAGGATGGCGGGTATCTTTGTACCATTTCTAATACTTCAAGGATATTTTAAGCTCTTTTCCGTTCTTTTTGTTCAAACTACTGGTAAATTATCACTATAGAGACATGCAAAGTTAGTAAGGGAACATGATATATATGTGATATTAATTAATGAAATTGATTCAATTCGTACACTAAATTAAGAGAAAAATTGAATAATTCATGGATTCTTTGTATTTTTTGTTTCTTATACTAGACTTCTATCCGCCTTTTAAGTTAAGAATTAGAGGTCTGCTTTCCTCGGACATCACTTATTCGATAAAAGTTTCTTCGAACTTAGAAGGAATATAATAGTCCATTGATTCAAAGTACATATGTAACATGTTCTTCACGTATTACTTATAATGTTCTATTTGTAATGTAAATCTGTTGAGTACCATCGCATTGTCAAACTCTTATACTTCTTGACATTAATTTATTAGTCTGTTGTATGTCGTAACCATTTACTTTTCTATATAAACATGATATCTTTTTAAGTGAACTTTTTTCAAAGGAAAATATGTTCAATTTAGGAAGGAGTGTAGGAAATATAGAAGGAGAATACTATCTTTAGAGAATGCTCAAGTTTTATATAGGCTACTTAAGACCACTTGAGATGATTACAATCATCAACTACATCTCTATTTATACTAGTAATAACGTAAATCAAAGGTCTTGTACAAAGGTCTTAACGAACTACTTGATCACTTTTAATCTTTAGATGTGCTACAGGAATGAGTCCATTTTCGTGAGACTTATCTTTTCATTTGGTTTTCACCTGTGTGTTCGGACTCTTCAAAAGTTTCAATGGGTGCATGTCGGACTTTCTAAAAGTAGCATATATTTGGATAATTCAACATGAGTTGACATCGAAAGTTAAGTGTTTGCGCAACTACAGAGGTGTCTTTCTCTCAGAAGAGAATATCGGGTAGATAAAGATATTCAATTTTAGTATGCCTTCTCTTTGTGTATTGTTTAACGTCATCATCTAGAATATTGTAGCTTCACGCTCTTTGTGATTTTGAAATTTAATTATCTAGAGCAATCTTAGTTTTCTTACCGTCTTCGTAGATAGCTTAATGTAATTTTCTGTGGTGTTATCAGTCTATGTTGTTTTGAAATTTAATTATTTAAAAAAATCACATATCAGTAGATATCATCTTGAAACTTAGCTAATAGGAGTGAGCTTGGTTTGTGATTTTTGTCTTCTAGATATCTACTCCGAACATAGATATTTAGTATATGATTTTGCAAATAATATATTGTATAGTGCCATCACCCTCTGTGACTTTGAATTGTTGAGTAATTCATATCACATAGTTCATATATCAAACAATCTTTTCATGTTTTGATGTCCATTTGGAAGCACCTAATTGAATGTTCTGCTTTGTCATCATAATATTTAGCTAATCAGAGTCTCTTTTAATAATGGAAAACAGTTCACTTTTTGTATTAGTTGCTTCGATTAGTGCATTGAAAATGAATTGAATACGCAAGCTTTATTTGTAGTAGTTGCTTCGATCACTTTTTAAAATGCCAATCTATAATATGTTTTTTTGTTTTTGTTTTCAGGTACTATGGAGATAGGCAACACCCCTTTAATGTCATTCTCAATGGGTTGTCTCCACGAGTAGAAAAATGGGAGTATTTACATTGTGTCCATTTTGTGACTTCACAACACAACAAATTTTATTTTTCGGAATTGGTAAAGAAAGACGTACATGTTAATGGGTGTAAAATTAGTTGGCGAGGCTAACCAAGACATATCGAAAATGATTTGAAAAGTATTTCAAGTAAGTTTCTCTCAATGTGATTATCTTTTGCGCTGCTTTGAATAGATTCAAAATGTATAATTATATTATTGCACTGTGCATTTAGTGTTAGTATATAATGTGACACATTTATTTTAAACAAGTTTTTCACGTCTTTCATAGGTCCTTACATGGTTTTGTCTATTTAAAATCAGCTTTATCATAAATGAGCATGATGGTTAGTAATACATGTTCATGAAGAAAAAGTTGTAAGAAGCTATAATTTAAGTGCAACATAACAAATTGAAATATTGATAATCACAATAACAACATAAAATATTCGAAAAACATTTCAAGTAAATTATGTCTTGCTTCCTTTCAATAATGATGTTATATGTTTATATTTAAAAGTTACTAAAAATAGTGTAAATCACAATAACAATATAAAATATTGAAAAAAATATATTTAAATTTTGGTTTTACTATCGAAATTTACACGTGCTCACATAAATTAGGACATGGACATAAATATATGTTGTTTAAAAGTTATATAAAATGTACTATAAATTAAAATAATTAACAATTCAAAATATTCAAATTAAGATAGACAAGCAACATATATTGAACCCGCACAGACAATTATATCTACTATAAGTACATGACACAAATTAAACAAAGTATATGATATGTTTAAAATAATGTTAAAATCAAATAAACAATTGTACTATGTCACAACAGATTCTTCGTACACCACTCATTAAAAAGTTTAGCCGTGGTATTAAAGAATATTTTAACTACGGTACTTTGGTATACCTTTTGAAATACCATACTTGATAAGTAATAATAATATATTTCCTTCGTTCAATAATACTTGTTCACTATATTAAAAAAAGATATTCGTCTAATAATACTTGTCCAATTTATAAAATTTATGTATAATTTTGCACTTAGTTCCTGATTTACCCTTATTATTAATTATAGTCATTTTCCTATTATATATTTCAAGACACTGTATCTATTATATTTAAATGGTGAGATAGTAAAATTACACTTCTATTTATAGTTTTTGAAGATGTGTTAAGTCAATAATAGACAATTATTGTTGGACAGAGGAAGTATATGATAATACAAGAAAATAAATAGCTTCCATTAAATCCAAAATATTCTGCCAAAGCATAAAAACTAAAGGACCAACTGATTTTGATCATGACATCTAATAATGAACCATATTTAATTCGTTACGTGGAAATTATGTATTTAAACTTTACAATTTTATTTAATCTAATTTTCAGTGTACCAACAAAAAAGAACGGACACAACATTCTTGGAATAGTCAATAAAACTTTGGATTTGATTTTAAAAAATAAGTTAGTTAATCGAATGTGTATTAATTGTTCATGGCTTCCCATTATGTTATGACCTTAGTGGAATATCATTAAGCAAAAAAATGAGATAATCAAGATGTGCTTGGATTATTTTGAGAGCATCAAAATCATCAAATCACCTTCTAAGTTATGTTATATAAACTCCTAATACATCCATTATAAAACGCACAAGAAAAATAAAAACAAATCAATATCCAGCCTTAAAATCCAATTCTTCTCAATGGGAAGCCAAATGAAGAAGCAATTTTCTTGTGCTTTGGCATTTTTCTTGATTGCCACATGCACTATGGCATACTTACCTTATTCTTATGAGTCAACAGATTCAACATACAACAAAGTACCAATTACAATTGCTAAAAGTGAACACTACAAGGTACCCTCAATGTCTGAAAATGAACATAAGACGTCATTATTATCAACGAATGATTACGCCAAAAAGAGATTAGTTTCAGAAGATAACAACAAGAAAGTGGCTTCACTTCCTGAACAGGAATACAAGGTACCCACCGTGACTAAATCAGAATACAAAATGTCGTCTTTTCCAAACAATGACTATTTCAATAAGCCATCAATTCCAGAAGATAACTACAAGAAGGTGTCGTATGTTCCAGAGGCAGAATACAAGGAGTCATCTTTATCAAAATTTGACTACTTTAAGAAACCATTAGTTTCAGAAGATAACTATAAAAAAGTATCATATGTTTCAAAGGTTCCCTCAGGGCCTAAAGATGAATACAAGGTGTCTTCTTTGCCAAAAAAGACTACTACAAGAAGCCATTAGTTTCAGAAGATAACTACAAGAAAGCGTCATATGTCCCAGAGCTACCCTCGATGGCTAAACCAGAATATAAAGAGATATTTTTGCCAAAATTTGACTACTTTAAGAAGCCATCAATTCCAGAAGACAACTACAAGAAGGCGTCATATGTTCCAGAGGTACCCTCCATGGATAAATCAGAATATAAGAAATCATTTTGCCAAAATTTGACTACTTTAAGAAGCCATCAGTTTCAGAAGATAACTATGGAAATGTGCCATATATTCCAAAGGTTCCCTCAGTTCCTAAAGAAGAATACAAGGTGTCTTCTTTGCCAAGGAATGATTACTACAAGAAGCCACTAGTTCTAGAAGATAACTATAAGAAGGTTTCATATGTTCCAAAGGTGCCCTCTGCCTTAAGAAGAATCCAAGGTGCCTTCTTTGTCAAAGAATTACTTTTTCAAGAAGCCATCAATTCCAGAAGATAACTACAAAAAGGTATCATATGTTCCCAAGGTGCCTTCAGTGCCTATGGAAGAATACAAGGTGCCTATTTTTCCTAAGAATGACTACTACAAGAAGTCATCAGTTTCAGAAGACAACTAAAAAAAGGTGTCATATGTTCCTAAGGTGCCCTCAGTACCTAAAGAAGAATACAAGGTTCCTTCTTTGTCCAAGAATGAATACTACAAGAAGCCATCTGTTGTAGAAGAAACTACAAAAAGGTGCCTTCAGTACCTAAACCAGAATACAATGTGCCGTCTTTACCAAAAAATGACTACTACAAAAAGCCATCACCTTCACCATCACCACCACCTCCATATCATTAAATTTACATCTTTCATGTTCAACATGCATGTTTCATTTAAGTCCTCCAGCTCAACACATAGCCCATAGGGTTCTCATATTTTGAGTTAGAATGCATGATATCTTAATAATTAATTTATAAATTATTTGCTTTTTTTTCTATCCTACTTCGGATTATAGTTGTATTGTCATTAAAATTTTATTTTGAATGTTCCAATTATACGAGTTCTTTTTATTAAATGTTTACGGGAAAAATCTCAAATATGTCATCGAATTTTGAGATAAAAAGTTCATCAATGTCATTGTTAAAGTTCGATTGATCTATATCATTTCTGTTTGAAAAAAGACTCATTCGTTATACTTTAAAAATGCCCCCTTTTTTAGTTTTCCAGCCGTTTAGATTACTACTTCAGATATAAAAGCATTTATCGGCGGTTAATATGGTGCAATTAACAACATACATTACAATTTAGGTGTATTTTAAGTTGCATTTTAATCATGGGAATTAACGGCATTTAGCAGTTTAGGTGAATTAAATGGTGGTTATCCAAATACCAAATAGTTAAACCAAACATAAAATTAATTTGTGACATATATTAAAAAAAATAATCATTGAATATCAAACGAATTCATGGTTTGGGTACGGTTTATGTTAATTTAGGGTTTAGGGTTTAGGGTTTACGTTAATTTACGTTAACAGTACATACATGTTGATTATTGACCTTACATATATAAGTAGTTTTAAGCAAACAACACTTCTAAGATACAACTATGATTTAATAAGGGTTTTGGTCAATTAGTAATTAATATAAAAAGAACTTATAGACGTACATAATGCTAACGGTAATTTCATGCCATTACAATAAAATGCAGAACTGACGAACCAAAAACATAAAGATAGTTGTCCCGTTATTCAAAATATTTATAAGCTCTAGCTCCAGTTAGATCTGATAGAATATTATTATTATGAATAATGTTAACCAATAATTAGAGTCTTGTACAATATATATAGTTGTAGACTATAAGTAATTACACAATAACCCCAACATAATTAAGTAATTATATATTCTATCTAACATCCCCCCTCAAGTTGAGTCTTGGCGGAAGTAAGAGGAAGCTTGGAGAGAAGATACTGAAAACGCTGAGATGGTAACGGTTTTGTGAGAAAATCTGCTAGCTGGTCCTCGGTGGAAACATACTCAACTGTCATGGCTCCATCAATTACCTGTTCACGCACAAAATGACAGTCCTTGCCCACGTGCTTCATGCGCTTGTGGAAGACAGGATTCTTTGTCAGACAGATCGCAGATTTGTTGTCGCAATACAAGCTTGGCGACGGTGTTGAAACATGGAGATCGGCTAGAAGGTAGGTGAGCCACATGACTTCCGAGGCTGCAGCCGATAGAGCGCGATATTCAGCCTCCGTGGAGGATTTTGATACCCGTCCCTGTTTTTGTGTGTTCCAGGAGATCAAATTTGGTCCAAAGAAGATGAGATAACCTGTTGTTGAGCGGCTGTCCGACGGATCATTAGCCCAGTCAGAATCGGAGTAGCCGCGAAGACGAAGGTCTCCTCTGGAAAAAGTAAGACCACACAAAATTGTTCCTTTGACGTACCGAAGAATGCGTTTGAGAGTGTGAAAGTCTTGTTCCGTCGGACTGTGCATTTTCTGAGCCACGTAGTTGACTGCAAACTGGATATCTGGACGGGTAACAGTTAAATATTGCAGGCCGCCGACCAAACTGCGAAACAAACGTGGGTTGTGGAACGGCACGTCTGCACCGTTAGTCGACTGGCTGGGGCTGATTGGTGTAGGTGCAGTGGTGCATGAGTCCACTCCTGCTCGATGGATTAGTTCCCCTGCATATTTGGTCTGGTGTAAGAGAAGCTGATCACTGGTGCGGTCAACTTCCAACCCGAGAAAGTATTTGAGAGAGCCAAGATCCTTCATCTGAAATTCATGGTGCATACAGTTTATAAAATCATGAATGAGGGTAGGGGAGGAACCAGTGACAACAATATCATCAACATAGAGGAGTAGTATGAGAATTCCTGTGGCTGAATGTTTGACAAAAAGACTTGTGTCATTAGTAGTGGTAGTGAAGCCCTGTGCCGCAAGAAAGGATGAGAGACGTAGGTACCATGCACGTGGAGCTTGCTTTAAGCCATAGAGAGATTTTACCAACTTACATACATGAGTAGGGTACCGTTGATCAATATATCCAGGAGGTTGCTGCATGTAGATTTCCTCCTCTAGTTCACCATGTAAAAAGGCGTTAGAAACATCTAGCTGATGGAGTTGCCACTGATGATGCATAGCTAGAGACAGTACAAGGCGGATTGTCTGTTGTTTAACCACTGGACTGAATGTTTCGGAGTAGTCCAGTCCATAAGCTTGATCATATCCCTTTGCAACCAGGCAAGCTTTGTATCTAGCCACAGTGCCATCTGAGTTGCGTTTGATGCGATAAATCCACTTACAGCCAATGGGAAAACGGTTCGAAGGAGGAGGAACTAACACCCAAGTATTTTGTCTCTGTAACGCCTCAAACTCAGCATCCATAGCAGTGCACCAGTGTTTATTTTGAGCAGCCTGTTTGTATGTTGTGGGCTCAGTGAGTGGCTGGGCATCATAGGGAATGGTAGAGGAGTAAGTTTTTGGTTTGAAGATGCCACTCTTGGCACGGGTAGTCATGGGATGATGAGGAGCTGGGATTTGAGTGGGTGCTGTTTCTGGTATAGATGTAGGGCTGGTTGGTGTTAACGACGGCTGTGTCGACGGGAACGGTATTGGTGTAATGTTTGGGTGTGGTGTGGGCGTTGTTAGCTGAGTAGAAGTGGCGGGTGTTGAGGATTGGTCGAATGTGATGGCTGGCGGCATTGGTGAGGACTGAGGCGTGTGAGCATGGCGAGTTGCTGCCGAGGGCTGTGTAGGAAAAAGAGGAAGAACTCCAAAGTAGGACGGTGAGGACGGGGACTGCTGGGATAAAGACTTGTGGTAGGGAAACTCGGTTTCATGGAACTTAACATGCCGGGTTACATATATACGCTGAGTGGTGGGTTCAAAACATCGATAACCTTTGGTAAGGGGTTCATAGCCAACAAAGACACACGGTTTCGATCGAGGTTGTAACTTATGATTCACCTCATGACGCAAATGGGGATAGGCAAGACACCCGAAAACACGGAGAATGGAGTAATCTGGAGCAATGTGGTATAATTTTTCATGTGGAGAGATATGACCAAGAGATTTCTTTGGAAGACGATTAATCAAAAAGTTTGCTGTGGCAAGCGCCTCAACCCAGAAAGTTACAGGTAAGCGAGCTGTGTGGAGAAGAGTAATGACAGTTTCGATGAGGTGACGATGCTTGCGTTCTGCCACCCCGTTCTGTTCAGGGGTATAAGGACACGTTTTTTGGTGGAGGATGCCAAGACGCTGGAGAAAGTGTGCAAACTGATTGTTTACATATTCACGGCCATTGTCAGTTCGGAACAATTTGATGGTAGTGCCAAACTGATTCTGAACCATGAACTGAAAACTTTTGAAAGCTCCAAACGCCTCAGATTTTTGTTTTAAGGGATACAACCAGGAAAATTTGGTAAAATCATCAATAAAGCTAATGTAATATCGAAAACCACCAAAAGATGGGACCACTGTAGGGCCCCAAACATCAGAATGAATAAGTTGAAAAGGAAATAGTGCTGCATTATATGATAAAGAAAATGGTAGTTTGTGTGACTTGGACACAGAACATGACTCACAGGACGTTACATTGGACACTTTATTGAAACCAAAAAAAGAAAGTAAATGTTTATTGACTTCGACAGAGGGATGCCCCAAGCGACGATGCCAATCTTGAGGAGTGAGAATGGCAGAGCAAGCTGTTGGAGACGACTCGATAGACGCAGACACTTGATAATTGGAAGGTAGCATGTAAAGCCCTTGCTCACAGTGGCCTCTGTACCTCACTCGGTGGGTGGTGTTGTCCAGAATCTGAAATTCATTGGAGTTAAAGAGTAGGGTACAATTATTATCTTTGGTGAAACGATAAACGGATAGAAGATGAGATTTAAGAGATGGTACATGAAGAAGGTTACCAAGGTGAAAAATGCCAGAAGAGGTAGGTATTTTACCTGAGCCCACATGAGCAATAGGGAGAGGATGGCCACCTGCACTAGTAACACTTTCATTGCCAGAGTATGGAGTATAGGAGTAGAGACGAGACAGATCCGGCGTTACATGGGCATTAGCACCTGTGTCTAAGAACCAGTTACCATTTGATTTAGCAGAGTTTGCAGCATAAAACGCTTGAGGTGACGACGTAGACGGTCCAGAATAAGTGTTATCAAACCTATGCCAGCAGTCCCACGCAGCATGATTGTATTTGCCACAAATTTGGCAGATGATGGAGCTGCGAGGAGGTCCACTGCCACGACCAGCAGACCCCCCGCGACCGCCGGAGAAGCCACCTCGCTGTTGAGGACTGTCGACAGACCCCCCGCGACCACCTGCATAGCTGCCACGACCAGGAGTTCCGCCTCTGCCGCGATGGAAGCCTCGTCCACGACCGCCTCTGTGGCCGGCTGACTGCCAGGATTGAGCATAGAGGGCGGTGTGTGGTTCGGCTAATCCTCCGTCTTCCCTAACCTTCAATTTTTGTTCCATCTGTACGTTCAATTCTTCGGTGAGTAACCAAGATGACACTTCAGCAAACGTTACATGTGCAATATTCGTCCTGATATTTTGTTTAATAGACGCATATTCGGACGACAGACCACGAAGAACACATAAGATCACGTCTTGATCTGGAATTCCAGATTTGGCACGATTCAGAGCAGCGACAATCGTAACTGTTGACACCCAATTTTGGCCTAACCTTTTAAAAATTCGTATCTTTGAAGTTTTATTTATTTAATAGCTTAGAATAATTTTTTTTTATAATTTTAAATAAGTTTATCGATAACTATCTTTGATTATCAAAATTTAAGATTTTTGTTAGTTAATTTTTAAAAAAATTGCATTTTACATGTCATTAGTTATGTTCATTATATTATTTTAAAATTCATTTTATTTGTTACATTTGTTAATATTTATGTTGAATTTAGCACAATCCAAAATTTAGTGAAATACGAAAAAAATTAATTTAGGGATTCTATTAATAATTTTGAGCCTACAATTTCAAGCCCACACATTTGGGTCCATTGCATTTTATTTATTTAGGTTAAAATTGATGGTGGATAAATGAAAATTGGGGAATTAATTTGAGGGGGAGGGGGAAAACAACCCTAATCTCTTAACCTTCCTTCTTCTTGGCAGCCACCCAACCAACCTCAAATCACTCTCCATTTTCCCTCTCCTTGCAGCCCCATCACTCCCTCTTCTCTTCCCCTCTCCTCTCCCATCGCCTCTTCTCCTCCCTACTCTCGTCTCTCTTTTCGCAGCGCTCAGGCGAGCTGCCAGGCAGCAGCTGCGACCAGCAGCAGCCTGCGAAGAGCACCGACAATAACCAAAGCTGCAAGCGCCGGCAAAGAGCACCCACTGCCAGTCCCTTCCCCTTTCCCTTTTCGATTTTTTGTTGTTTATTTTGCAGATCTCAGGCAAGATCGACCGACCCAGCTACCGCTAACACGTACTCCATTCTCAATCATGGTGAAGTCTTCAGATCTGCTCTGAAAATCATTACTCCGGTGATCCCTCTTAACTTTCCGTTTTATATATGTTGGTGTCAAATTTTAAGTTCTTACTGTTATTATTTTCAATGTTATCTTTGCTTTACCAATTTTTATTTCTTTTTTTTTACACTAATTATGTTAGTTTAACGTTACTGGTTCTTGTTTGTTTTGGTTTCCATGTTGCAATGTCTTTTATTTATTTATTTGCTGGCTTATTATTATTGTGTTAACTTTTCTTTAGTATTGCTTTATTTTTATATACATATGTCTTCTTGTTTGCCAGTTACTATGGTCTTAGTTCATCTTATTTTATTCATCTATAGCTACTCTAATTTTGGTCATATACGATTGCTTTTTAATTCATTAGAATTGATTGGATTCACTTTCTATAAATTTTCATCAACCTGGTTGTTATGCTATTGTCATTGATATTTTAATCACTAAATTTGTTATATACTTGTTTGGTTAATTTGCTTTTGTCCATAATGTTAGGACGTTTTTCTATTTAGCTTTGTCTTAAACTACGTGTATGTTGGTTTGTTGTTGGCTTATTTTTATTTCATGTTTGCATTGTTGATTTTGTTAGATATATATAAGAATGTGAGTGAATTATGTTGTTAGGCGGTTATCATGTGGTCACTGACCACGTCATTGTATATCACTATTAGCTTGGTGTTACTTCGTGTTTGAAAAGAAAAATATTTGCTTTGTTGAAGTTGGCCAATGACAAAACTCTCCGTCGGTTTTGGAGGCCTACGTAATATTAAAAGACGGAAATTTTTAATTCAAGTTTTAATGCTTGTTATTGTTTAGACTTATTCCATTTTTTATTTATTGTTATTGTCTTCAATTGATCCGGATATATTTAGTTGGTGAATATGCTTAGTTATTATTTATTCCTTGCAGTGAATAATAATGTTGTTAATTTTAAAGCGATTTTAGTTAATGATGATGCCCATCTGTTTTGTTGTTACAAGGTCGATTCACTTTTATTATTTTAATATGTTATCATTATTATTATTGAGCTGAAAATTTAATGACATTATATTCCTTTGTTGATTAGTTTGATGGTCAAAATATATTTGCTCATTTTATTTGTTTCTTCTAGCGTTTTTATATATTCAATTTGTCATTGTCAATAATGTTAGTTGTTTTTACTGTTCATGTTAATTTGACCAACTATTTGAATTCTTTTGAGGGTCTGACATGAAATGTCACATTATAAGGTTATTTCCTTCAATAATTGTTATTATTATTTCTAAGTTGTAGTTTTTGTCTTGGATTTTTTAGAGACATTTGGTTACTTGTTAATTTTATTTAATTGTTAAGAAACAAATTAAAGTGGCCGATGAAGAAATTATCGTCGATTTCCAAGGCCTCCAATGTTAATAAGACGGGTTTTTATTTTTAAGTTATTATTTGAGTTATTCAATTTTATTCATATTTATTTATTACTAACACTTTTACTAAGTGTGTTTACAGGTACCCCAGAGTTGCTTTCCATTGAAGTTATTCGAATTAAGTTCGAATTATACTCTTTATTCAATATTTTATATATATTACGTTGGCAAACTCTAGGTCGTTTCTTTTATTTTTTTATTTTTTATTGGTGTATATGGCATGTTTATTATATTTGTACATTATTTTATTTTCTCCTCAATTTGAAAGAAAATGAACTCAGTCGGGAACCACATTTGTGGATTCCGAAGGATGCCTAATCCCTTCCCTTCGGAATGATTTGAACCCCTTACCTAGAATCAAATTGGTTTCGTAGATCACTAAATGGTTCCTAGTTTTTTTCCTAAAATTAGGTGGCGACTCTCCTTTAAAATTCATTTATTTTTAAAACTCTTTCAAAATTGAATCAATTCATTATTTTTTGAGTTGCCGCGACGTTTCGCCCTATTTTAATAGAGTGGGGATGTAAACAGAATGGCGACTCCGCTGGGGAATATAGAGGTTCTAACCATTATGTGTTTATTTTTTTTCAAATTGAGGATATTATTCTTTTGTTGTGTCATTATTATATCTTATATATTTTGTTGATTATTTGCATATTGTACTCGGTATTCATTCATTAGTTATTTTATATTTTCATTGTATATCATGGCATATTTCTGATGTATTTATAGTATATTAAAGGAAAGTTTGCGGAACCGCAACCAGACTTTTTTATACTCACCCTTTTTGGAATAATCGGCAATTTATTGGTTCGTCATGCGTCCAATGGTTGTCGTGAGTTCCAGCCTAAGTTGTCCGCTTGGGTTCCCAGTCATTCAAAGCCCACTCTTAGTCATCTAGTGTAGAGCGAAGCCAAAATCTTATATTAAGCATGACACAAGACTCGATACACATTTGTATAAGACTTGTATTCATTGTTTGTATTCTATGTGATATATTTCAGTTTGTCTTTAATTAAAACAGTATTTATGTGTTTAATTCATTATTTGTGTGATATTTTGCATTATCCATTATGTACAGGAACTAACACTCTTCCATTTTGAGTTATTCTTCTTTAAGGTGAACAATTAATTTATGTCCGAATTCAGAAATTATTATTTGTCCTAAGAGACAAGAGGATTAGCGAAATTCGAGTCTTTGTATCTCACAAGACATTAATATCAAGTTAAAACGATAAATCAGGGGAGTATTTGACTATGAGGTCGCATCCATTTATTTTCATTATTATTTTGCATGATGGTCCTGCTCTCACATATTTCTCATATTTTTGTAGGAATACCGTCCCCGACATCAGTCGGGGATGGTCATAACAATGTCTCATGAAATTGGGAGGAGACAGTTCCAAGAAAATATCCAAAAAGAGTATACCTAGAAATTATTGTGAAATTTCACAGGTTACATTCAACAAATAATATAAATATTGACGATTAAGAGACTATAAAACATATTGGTGCCCAAAAAAAAAAAAAAAAAAAAAGAAAAAAAAATTCATGGCGCTAGACCTAGGAATTTTTTGAGTTGTCTAAATGTTTAAATTATTATAAGTCATGTCTGGACGAACTACGCGTACCTGATTCTCATTTTAATGAGATACGTAGGCAACCCTTCTTGGGTTCGGTATTATTTTTTCAAAAAAAATAAAAAAGGGTAAAAATAAAATACAAAATAAAAAAATAAAAAAAATAGTTTGTGCGTATTTTCCAAGTCATATTTACATGAACTACGCTTACCTGATTCTCATCTTAATGAGATACGTAGGCAACCCTTCTTGGGTTCGGTATTATCTTCTCAAAAAATAAAAAGAAATAAAAAAATATAGTTTGTGCATATTTTCCAAGTCATATCTGCACGAACTACGCGTACCTGATTCTCATCTTAATGAGATACGTAGGCAACCCTTCTTGGGTTCGGTATTATCTTCTCCAAAAATAAAAAGAAATAAAAAAATATAGTTTGTGCATATTTTCCAAGTCATATCTGCACGAACTACGCGTACCTGATTCTCATTTTAATGAGATACGTAGGCAACCCTTCTTGGGTTCGGTATTATTTTTTCAAAAAAAATAAAAAAGGGTAAAAATAAAATACAAAATAAAAAAATAAAAAAAATAGTTTGTGCATATTTTCCAAGTCATATTTACCTGAACTACGCACACCTGATCTCATCTTAATGAGATACGTAGGCATCCCTTCTCGGGTTCGGTAATCATTCTTTCAAAAAAAAAATAATTACTTGTACATACTGTAAGAGTCATGTCTTTAGCTCGGTCAGGACCTACGTAGTTAAGAGAATGTAAATATATTCGATATGATGGAAAAAACTGACTTTGCGGTTAACTATAGATTCTCGTGGTACCTCTTATCTGTATTTTTGTGATGCTTGAAAATTCTCTTGCATGCAATCAAGATAAGAATAAAACTAACCTTATGTTTCATGTGCATTGTGTGGTGAGCTTTTGATCAAAGTTCAATTGCTTTACACTGTTGATCTAGAACTTGACCTGAATGTTTTTCGAGGCGAAATCCTGAGTAATGTTTGGTTTGAGAAAGGATTGTAGGCCTTTTTGACCCGATTGTGCCTTTCAAAGCCTACCAAATTACATTAATCCCTAGTTTTCCCACTTTGAGCCTGAAACCTTTCTTTGGACAACCACATCTTAACCACTACCCTTTTAAGTGCTTACAAGCACTATCCTCTCTTGGCCCAACCTTCTTGAGTGCACCAAGAATGTGCAAATTATAAGAGAAGATCCATGTTTGAAATTTCTGAAAGCAAAGATATCGAGTCTTCCAAAGTCAAGAAAACAAAAGACTTCTAGAGAAAAAAGAAACAAAGGAAGAAAGAAAAGGTGAAAGAAATAAAGAAAGACAAAAATACCCTTACAAGGTCAATGAAAGGTGGGAAGAAAAATACTACAACAAAAAGGAAAAAAAAAATTATAAGAAAGGAGTGAAATAAAAGAAAAGCTCCAAGAAATAAGGATTCAAAAGAAGTCAAAACAAAGAAAAAAAAGAAGAAGAGAAGAATGGAAAAGCTCCAAAAAATGAGAACTTAAAAGAAGTCGAAACAAAGGAAGAAAAAAGAAGAAGAAGGGAAAATAGTCAAAAATGAGAATTCAAAAGAAGACGAAAGGTGGGAGAACAATGAAGAGGATCTGACGTCAAAGGCGTACCAATCATTAAGAGCACAAATTCTGTGTAACACTCAAGGGGGAATTAAGTCACTTTTATCCCAAATAAATATCCTATCCATCCCTAAGCCTACGTTACAAGCCAATGACAAGCCCTACATGATCTCATTCTAAATACTCTCACATTAGTGGAGATTTACATAAGGGTCAAGCCTATGGTATCACAGTTGTATGCATTGAACATTCTTGTGAGTGTGAGTGCACTTTGAAAATGTCCTAAAATCAAATGTTTCAAATATGTGTGAAATAGGACAAATCTTTTTCGTGAGGCACTTGAAAAATGAGGATTGATATAATTCAAAACCTTTGTTTGAAGCAAGATGAACAGATCATGTTGATCCTTAAGTATATTGGAGGTACCACTTGAAGCTGTAGGAATTACCTTAAATTCAATCTAAAAAAAAAAAAAAAAAAGAGAGAGATTTACCTGCAATCTTAGCTGTTGGTACCAATTGTAGTGAAGGTTTGACTATCTCATCGCATTTTTTTTATTTTTTCAAAAAGAAAAGAAAAAAAGTAAAAAAACACTCATTCTTTAATATTTTAAAACCTTTTTAAGAGTCTTTCAATTTTATTTAAAAAAAATAAAAAAAATAAAAAAAAAATTGCCTTTTGAGCTGTTCATTGTAAAAAGTGTCATCGGGTTAATCTCGTATGTGTGAGATTCATATTTTACGGCATGGATTGTTCGTCCAAAAATGTGACATGTTTTTTTATAGGCTTTGGATATCACATGCAATATTATTTTCCTATTTCATCATGTTCATATTGTACATTTTCTACTGATGATCTTCTTTCAGATTTTTTGCAGTATTCATCATCTACAAGTTTGGAACTACATTTGACCTGATTCCTGCCCCAACAGGATATGTAGGCGCCACAGCGGCTCGGTCATATACCCAATGTGATTATTATTTCTCCTTACAATAAAAACTGGGACAGAATTTTTGAAAATATCTCAAAAATTCTCAATAGAGGTGTTATCGCCAACAAGTCAAGATTGAAGATCATTTTGAGATTTGCCAAAATTCTAACTGGGACAGAATTTTTGAGGAACACCTCAAAATTCTGATAAGTACTGCGAGAAGCTTGATAGCAACTACAAAGATCATGCATCGCGAATTAATATTCATGCATCGCGAGTCAATATTCATGCATAGCGGAAAATCATGCATCGCGAGTCAATATTCATGCATTGCAAAAAATCATGCAATGAGAGTCAATATTCATGCATTGCAAAAATCATGCATTGAGAGTCAATATTCATGCATTGCAAAAGATCATGCAACGCGATTCAATATTCATGCATTGCAAAAAAAAAGCATGCATTGAGAGTCAATATTCATGCATTGCGAAAGATCATGCATCGCAAATTAATATTCATGCATCGCGAGTTAATTCATGCATCGCGAGTTAATTCATGCATCGAGAGTTAATATTCATGCATAGCTAGAAGATTTCATACCTCGCAGAAATTTTATATACCGCAAGAAGATTTCATACCTTGCGGAATTCATGCATAGCGAGAAGATTTCATACCTCGCAGAAATTCATGCACAGCGAGAAGATTTCATACCTCGCAGAAATTCATGCATCGCGAGTTAATTCATGCATCGACAGTTAATATTCATGCATCGAGAGTTATTATTCACGCATCGCGAGAAGATTTCATACCTCGCAGAAATTTATGCATCGCAAGAAGATTTCATACCTTGCGGAATTCATGCATCGCGAGAAGATTTCATTCCTCGCAAAAATTTATGCATCGCGAGAAGATTCCATCCCTCGCAAAATTTATGCATTGCGGGAAAATATTCATGCCCCGCAGAAGATCATGCATTGAGAGTCAATATTCATGCATTGAAAAAAATCATAAATCGCGAGTCAATATTCATGCATTGCGAAAGATCATGCATCGCAAATTAATATTCATGCATCGAGAGTTATTATTCATGCATCGCGAGAAGATTTCATTCCTCGCAGAAATTCATGCATAGCGAGAAGATTTCATACCTCGCAGAAATTCATGCATCGCGAGTTAATTCATGCATCGAGAGTTAATATTCATGCATCGAGAGTTATTATTCACGCATCGCGAGAAGATTTCATTCCTCGCAAAAATTTACGCATCGCGAGAAGATTCCATCCCTCGCAAAATTTATGCATTGCGGGAAGATATTCATGCCCCGTAGAAGATCATTCATCGCGAGTTAATTCATGCATCGAGAGTTAATATTCATGCATCGCGAGAAGATTTTATACCTCGCAGAAATTCATGCATAGCGAGAAGATTTCATACCTCGCAGAAATTCATGCACCGCAAGAAGATTTCATACCTTGCAGAATTTATGCATTGCGGGAAGATATTCATTCCCCGTAGGAAATTCATGCATCGAGAGTTAATATTCATGCATTGCAAGAAGACATTTGCATCTGCATTTAAGACGCATCTATTCGGAGGTGAAGGATGTGCATCATATCTTTTCAACGTTCAAGTCGGTGGAAACTTGCGTTGAAAGATATTTGCATTTAAGACGCATCTATTCGAAGGTGAAGGATGTGCACCATATCTTTTCAACGTTCAAGTCTGTGAAAACTTGCGTTGAATGATATTTGCATGTAAGACGCATCTATTCAGAGGTGAAAGATGTGCACCATATCTTTTCAACGTTCAAGTCGGTGGAAACTTGCGTTGAAAGATATTTACATTTTGTCCTACTGATGGACATACATTCAAAATCCTATCGATGGATAGTCATTTTTCATTCGTCCTACCGATGGACATACACTCCAAATCCTACAGATTGATCATCATCTTCATTCGTCCTACCAAGGGACCAGTATTTATCTCCATTTATCGTATCATAAGAGATGCTATCCTTTTTCTTTTAGTTTTGCCTATAATAATGAGTTTTATCTTTGTTTTTTTTAAAGAACATTCTAGAAGATGCACTCTCAGAGAAGCCACATGTGCGAATTACTTCAACAAAGACGCAACAAAGCGTGGAACCTTTTAGATGCGAGTTCGGGATTGACTTTGACTATATTTCAACCGCACTTCTCTAAAAAGGTCATGTGTTTGGTCAAAATTGGGTTTGTCAATTTTCGTTGTCCACGATTTCTTTCATCAATCATACACAACGAAAGGGACAGCTGTTGACACCCAATTTTGGCCTAACCTTTTAAAAATTCGTATCTTTGAAGTTTTATTTATTTAATAGCTTAGAATAATTTTTTTTTATAATTTTAAATAAGTTTATCGATAACTATCTTTGATTATCAAAATTTAAGATTTTTGTTAGTTAATTTTTAAAAAAATTGCATTTTACATGTCATTAGTTATGTTCATTATATTATTTTAAAATTCATTTTATTTGTTACATTTGTTAATATTTATGTTGAATTTAGCACAATCCAAAATTTAGTCAAATACGAAAAAAATTAATTTAGGGATTCTATTAATAATTTTGAGCCTACAATTTCAAGCCCACACATTTGGGTCCATTGCATTTTATTTATTTAGGTTAAAATTGATGGTGGATAAATGAAAATTGGGGAATTAATTTGAGGGGGAGGGGGAAAACAACCCTAATCTCTTAACCTTCCTTCTTCTTGGCAGCCACCCAACCAACCTCAAATCACTCTCCATTTTCCCTCTCCTTGCAGCCCCATCACTCCCTCTTCTCTTCCCCTCTCCTCTCCCATCGCCTCTTCTCCTCCCTACTCTCGTCTCTCTTTTCGCAGCGCTCAGGCGAGCTGCCAGGCAGCAGCTGCGACCAGCAGCAGCCTGCGAAGAGCACCGACAATAACCAAAGCTGCAAGCGCCGGCAAAGAGCACCCACTGCCAGTCCCTTCCCCTTTCCCTTTTCGATTTTTTGTTGTTTATTTTGCAGATCTCAGGCAAGATCGACCGACCCAGCTACCGCTAACACGTACTCCATTCTCAATCATGGTGAAGTCTTCAGATCTGCTCTGAAAATCATTACTCCGGTGATCCCTCTTAACTTTCCGTTTTATATATGTTGGTGTCAAATTTTAAGTTCTTACTGTTATTATTTTCAATGTTATCTTTGCTTTACCAATTTTTATTTCTTTTTTTTTACACTAATTATGTTAGTTTAACGTTACTGTTCTTGTTTGTTTTGGTTTCCATGTTGCAATGTCTTTTATTTATTTATTTGCTGGCTTATTATTATTGTGTTAACTTTTCTTTAGTATTGCTTTATTTTTATATACATATGTCTTCTTGTTTGCCAGTTACTATGGTCTTAGTTCATCTTATTTTATTCATCTATAGCTACTCTAATTTTGGTCATATACGATTGCTTTTTAATTCATTAGAATTGATTGGATTCACTTTCTATAAATTTTCATCAACCTGGTTGTTATGCTATTGTCATTGATATTTTAATCACTAAATTTGTTATATACTTGTTTGGTTAATTTGCTTTTGTCCATAATGTTAGGACGTTTTTCTATTTAGCTTTGTCTTAAACTACGTGTATGTTGGTTTGTTGTTGGCTTATTTTTATTTCATGTTTGCATTGTTGATTTTGTTAGATATATATAAGAATGTGACTAATTGTTATTATTAAATTGCTTATATGCGATTAATTTGTTTAAATTATAAACTGGCAGTGCATATCATGACATATTTTTGATGTATGTATAGTATATTAAAGGATGGTTTGCGGAACCGCAGCCGGACTTTTTTATACTCACCTTCTTTCGGAATTAGTGGCAATTTATTGGTTCGTCATGCGTCCAATGGTTGTCGCGAGTTCTAGCCCAAATTGTCCGTTTGGGTTCCCGGTCTTTTCAAAAGCCATTCCTAGTCAACTAGCGTAGAGCCGAGCCAAAATCCAAATTTAGGAGCATTTGAACTAGGACGACCCAACACCCAAGGAGTGTTGGGCCCATTAGATAGACCACTTTGAGTCCAAAAGGGCTTACGGCCTGAACGGGCGGTCATATTTATTTGTTTAAATTTGAAGGATGTATACATCATCTGAAGAAATCATTGTCCTCGGGGATTGGGAGTATATTGTAGCTTATTCTAGTCAAAGAAAGAGCTCACAAGTTACTAGTCTAAGACGTGGGAACCCGGAGAGGAGAAGAAATGAAGAAGAAAGGACCTTCTGTGGAAGCATAGTTCAGAATTGTACCCCTGCGTGGGATTGATTATTTTGTATCCCGTTTTCCCCAATTATGTATCCCCATTTAAGTTTTATTCATAAATTTGTATAAATTTGGGTTTTGGGACAATGGGATATTTCAAATGACATATACATCCTTCAAATCGTTAGGCCTACCCTTGGCATAAAAGGGTCACATATCTGTTTAGAACGCGCAATAACTGTTTATGTGTTATAATTGTTTGTATGATTATGTTGCTTCATTTGGAGATATTCTAGCCTACTCATTCTCGAAAAATATTTTCTAGAACTCCTTAAGCATAAATATCAAATCACTATCGAAAGTAGGTCCAAATACTCTTCGAGTCTTTAGTCTCCCAATAAATTCGAACTTTATTTTTCAAAAAGTACTCTCTCATATTAAAAAAAAAAAAGAAGATTCAAGAATGGGCCGAACTACGTAGGACCTGAATTCTCTTTTATGAGATACGTAGGCAGCCTTCCAAGGTTCGGTCCCCATTTTGAGAAACTTTTATCTTTCCCAACACTTATAAAGAAAGTAGAGTTACATTTCAATAAAAAATCGAAAGTATGACAATTTACTTTGTCCCGACTTAAGTCGACATTTCAAACTCATTAGTCCTAAAATAATATAGACAAATTTCTGTCTATTTAATCATCTTTCTATATACGTGGGCTAATTTATCTTCAAATGAAGCGACCCTTATGTGTTTACAATAATGTGTGTGATATTTTATGTTAATTATCATCGACACAGACTAACACATTTTGCCTTTGAGTTGTTTTTCTTTGTCAGGTATTTTGAACTGATCTGTGTTGATTAAGCTGGCAGATCATCCTTACTTCACCAGGTCAAAAGGTCCCGCAGATTCCTTCCCAGGGAAAAATTCTGACAAAAGAAAGACGATTATGGGAGATAATAGCGAGGAAGTAGGTCTTACTGATGTTGTGGTGGCTCAACCCACCATAGCAGACCAGAACGAATTGATTTTGCAATTGATGCAGCAAATTGCAGAAATGAGAATGGAAATGCAAAGGAGACATGATCTGCCTCCTTCGGGTTTTGCTGCTAATGTTGCAGAGGGAAGGCCTCCTATCTACTTCCCGTCCTCGAACATGGATCCATCTCAAGGCATGCCGCTCGCTCAGAATCCCCCCGCTATAGATCCAATTACCCAAAACCCGCAATATGCTCACACCTCTTACCAAACTCCACCACCTCCTCAGAATAACCACCCCCAAATGCCCTCTCATCTTCAAAATACCCAACCTCAATCCGCTCCACCACCGCAAAACCAAAGTCAAAATCTCAATCAGAACACTTTTAATCCTCAGACATCCCACCACCAGTTAAATCAGAACACCAATCCTCACACTTACCCCCAAAACTACCAAGCTGCTCAAAACGCCCAGAGTCCTTCCATAGCTCCACCCTTGCCTAAAGGAACCGCTTTCCAAATCCCTGTCCATGCTGAGCATGACATGCACAGTTCTGAGTTGGACCACTATGAGGAACAGGAAAGAGAGTGGAGGGCGAAGGAAGAAGCAAAAGTAGACATAAAAGAGGAGATCAAGAAGGCTATGAAAGAGCTTCAATGCGTCCCCGATACCGCCGGACTTAACTATGAAGATTTGTGCATTCACTCGAGTTTGGACCTTCCAGAAGGGTTCAAGATCCCGAAGTTTGACACCTTCGGAGGAGTAGGCAACCCTATGGCTCATCTTAGAGCTTACTGTGACCAGCTCGTGGGAGTTGGAAGGGACGAGGCTCTGCTGATGCGGCTTTTCAGCCGGAGTTTGTGCGGGGAGGCTCTAGAGTGGTTCACCTCCCATGAAACCCGACAATGGCCTAGTTGGAACGCTCTGGCAAAGGATTTTATCGATCGGTTTGCATATAACGTCGAAATCATTCCCGACCGTTATTTTTTGGAGAAAATAAAGCCGAAAGCCACCGAGAGTTATAGAGAGTTTGCTTATCGATGGAGAAAAGAAGCTGCAAGGGTCCGACCGCCCATATCTGAAAAAGAAATTGTTGAAGTATTTGTGCGGGTGCAAGAGCCCGAATATTATGATCGAATCATGTTGCTCGTGGGAGCAAAATTTGCTGAGATAGTCAAAGTTGGTGAGACTATCGAATATGGTTTGAAAACGGGAAAGATAACCCGTGTTGTTGCATCGCTCGGATCAACGAGCACATTAAAGAAGAAAAGAGAAGAAATAGCTGTCGTATCATATGGGGGAAAGAAAAACCCCAGAAACTCGTCATATTCCCAAGGTCGTTCTCGACCCTCTCAAACCTCCTACCAAGCTTGCAACACGCAAGCTAGTCATCTAAATGATCCTCCAGTTTATCAAAATGTTGTACCCTCTTATCCGAATATCCAAGATCCAGTATACCAAAATCCATCCCCAATTTACCCAAATCCATCTCCTGTTTATCCAAATCATCCTCCACCTTACCAAATTTCATCTCCTTACCAGGGTATGGCTCCCAACTGTGCTAACGTGCAGTCGAGCTACCGAGAACCCCCTACTGCATATCAAGTCCAAGCTCCACCATATCAAAACCCCACCCAAATTGCCAAGCTCCATTGCCAAACTACCAAGCCAATTCATATCCCAGAGGTCAAGCTCCGCGTCCGAATAACCGAGGTTATCAACACATGCCTCCCCCACAAGGAAGTTATGATTCCCCTCGACCTCGGTTCGAGAAGAAACCTTCGAGAAATTTCACTGCGCTCGCGGAGAGTCGAAAAAGTTGTACGAGCGACTGGCTGCGGCCGGATATATCCACCCTGTGGGGCCCAAACCTGTGGATATCAATTCAAAATTCTATAGGCCAGATCAGAGATGTGCTTATCATTCCAACAACGTTGGGCATGATACTGAGGACTGTATCAACCTCAAGCACAAAATTCAGGATCTAATCGACCAAGAGGTGGTCTCTCTACAACCAGCTGCACCAAATGTCAACACCAACCCTTTGCCAAATCACGGAGGCGGCAATGTGAATATGATAGAGACGGACGACGATTGGTGTGTGAAAAAAGTGATAACTCCAATCGTCCTTGACGACGTTGGGGAAGGAATCTGCGGCCTTTTCGAGGAGATTAATGTTGTTATCGATAAAGAGGTCGAGCTAGCTGGTATCCGTGATGCTGAACGAGGAGTGATACTGCAGAATTGGACCTCCACGCCGATCCTGATTCCCCTAACTCCTTGGTAGAATGGCATCATTTAATGCATATTTAAATCGGTGGTAATACGGAAGAGGCCCGAGACCCACCATTTTGCATTTTCATGCGTTTTAAATTTCCCTCGTGATGTTTGAAAAAGGCAACATGGACCTTCGCCATAGCCAAAATTTTCATTATTTCCCTTTTTGAATGAAAGCCTCTTTATTTAAAATTTGGTTTATTTACTTATTTGCTATATTTTTACTTGTCTGACTTTGTCTATTTATGGGTTCTGTAATATAAGTTTTAAACCTACCAATGTCATGTCATGTCACGAGCTGAAGTGAGGCAGGTGACGACGAGGTGGATGATTACAAAGAGAAAAATAAGGTATCAGAATATGTTGCTGAAGAATTTCTGCAGTTTGAAAATCAGCATAAACCAAATATTGAGAAAACTGAAACTGTAAGTCTGGGAGACCAAGAATGCGTTAAAGAGGCCAAAATCAGCGTTCACTTGAATGAAACTCAGAAGAAGGATCTAATACACTTACTCACCGAATACATTGATGTGTTCGTCTGAGAAGTCGGTGACATGCAAGGATTGAGTATCGATGTCGTATCTCATACACTATCGATTAATCCAGGGTTCGATCCGGTGAAGCAAAAAGTTTGGAAGTTCAAGGCCGAGTTGAGATTAAAGAAGAGATTACCAAACAGATTAAGTCTCGATTAGTGGAGGTGACGCAATCCCCGACTTGGTTGGCAAATGTTATTTCGGTCACCCCTTATCCCCTTTTAATATTTCTTTGATTTGAACTACGTTCGACCTGAATTCTCAAGAATGAGATACGTAGGCGGCCTATGTCGGCCTCGGTCGATTTTCTTTGTAATTCCTTATTTTTGATAACCTTTGAGGGGGAACTACGTTTGACCTGATTCATGCCTCAACGGGATACGTAGACGCCACAAGGGTTCGGTCATATTTCCCGTAAGATTTCTATTTTACAGTAGAAACTGGGACAAATTTTTGAGAGGGTCTCAAAAATCCATGAGAAGGAGATTTATCCCCAGTGAGTCAAGGTGGAGATACTTCGAGATTTGCAACTGGGACAGAATTTTCGAGAAGATCTCGAAAATTCCATGATTTACTTACTGACAGTCGAAGATAAGCCGATACAGTTAACCGGGACAGAAATTTTGAGGATGGCCTCAAAATTTCAATACGGGTTTGTCGACAGTATAGAGAGACTCTGAATACTCCCCATCGAATAATCAAATATATCTCCAAGCATCAGACTCGAATAAGTTCACTAAGCCCGATGTGATATGACACTTGGCAGTGACCTTTTCCAAAATTACTTCTCGAAATTTTTCCTTTTATGTTTCATTTGTTTTGGCATAAAATATTTTGTATTATCTATCAAGAGTTTGGAGATCAGAAAGATCAACCGGAGATAGCAGTACAAGGAGCAGACAACTGAAGAGATCGGCACAGATCAGTTCGTTTTAAAACTAACAAATTTTCTATGGATGCAGGTTTATAGCTTTGCTTTGATATCAGCAAATTATTTCAATCGATGAATACGAAGAAGTCAAGGGAGGATAAAAGTCTCCCAAAATTTAACGGAGTTTTCTGTAGACGCAAGAATTGTTTAATACCACTCATACCGGAGACTTAGGAATATGAATGGTTTATTTCAGTCAACTTCCAAGAACATGAAGTATATAAAGAACGTCCAGCTAGATTCGAGGTTGAATCAAGCGTAAATCTCAAGAAAGAATTTACGGTTTCCTCAAAAGACGTCATTTGCATCATAATGCCAGATATGATACAATACACTACCCGGAGGGGTCATTTATTTTATTGTCAATCAAGATAATACACTATCCGGAGGAGTTATTTATTTTATTTTTGATCAAGACAATACACTATCCGGAGGGTCATTGATTTTATTGTCAATCAAGATAATACACTACCTGGAGGAGTCATTTATTTTGTTGTCGATCAAGACAATACACTATCCGGAGGGGTCATTTATTTTATTGTCAATCAAGACACTACACTACCCGGAGGGGTCATTTATTTTATTGTCGATCAGGATAATACACTATCTGAAAGAATTATTTTATCGTTATTTTCAATTGAGACGATATGATTATCTAGAAAGCACCCAGAAGATCGCTATGTTGCTCAATGGAAGCATCATCTTCGTTTGGTACCAATGATGACACCGCGAGAAGATATTCGTACCTCGCTGAAATTTATACATCGCAAGAAGATTTCATACCTTGCGGTATTTATGCATCGCGGGAAGATATTTATATCCCGCAAAAAAGTCATACATCGCGAGAAGATTTCATACCTCGCAGAAATTTATGCATCGCAAGAAGATTTCATACCTTGCGGAATCTATGCATTGCGGGAAGATATTCATGCCCCGCAGAAGATCATACATCAAGAGCAAATATTCATGCATCGCGGAAAATCATGCATCGAGAGTCAATATTCATGCATTGCGAAAGATCATGCATCGCGAGTTAATATTTATGCATCACAAGTTAATTGCGAGAAGATATTCATGCCTCGCAGAAAATTATACATCGTGAGAAGGTTTCATTCCTCACTGAAACTTATGCATCGCAAGAAGATTTCATACCTTGCGGAATCTATGCATTCGGGAAGATATTCATGCCCCGCAGAAGATCATACATCAAGAGCAAATATTCATGCATCGCGGAAAATCATGCATCGAGAGTCAATATTCATGCATTGCGGAAGATCATGCATCGCGAGATAATATTTATGCATCACAAGTTAATTGCGAGAAGATATTCATGCCTCGCAGAAAATTATACATCGTGAGAAGGTTTCATTCCTCACTAAAATTTATAATCGCAAGAAGATTTCATACCTTGCGGAATTTATGCATTGCGGGAAGATATTCATGCCCCGCAGAAGATCATGCATCGCGAGTCAATATTCATGAATTGCGGAAGATCATGCATCGCGAGTCAATATTCATGCATTGCGGAAATCATGCATCGCGAGTTAATATTTATGCATCACAAGTTAATCGCGAGAAGATATTCATGACTCGCAAAAATTATACATCGCGAGAAGATTTCATACCTCGCTGAAATTTATGTATCGCAAGAGGATTTCATACCTTGCGGAATTTATGCATTGCGGAAAGATATTCATGCCCCGCAGAAGATCATGCATCGTGAGTCAATATTCATGCATCGCAGAAGATCATGCATCGCAGAAGATCATGCATCGCGAGTCAATAGTTATGCATTGCGGAAAATCATGCATCACGAGTTAATATTTATGCATCACAAGTTAATCGCGAGAAGATATTCATGCCTCGCAGAAATTATACATCGCGAGAAGATTTCATACCTCGCTGAAATATATGCATCGCAAGAAGATTTCATACCTTGCGGAATTTATGCATTGTGGGAAGATATTCATGTCCCGCAGAAGATCATGCATCGCGAGTCAATATTCATGCATCGCGGAAGATCATGCATCGCGAGTCAATATTCATGCATTGCGGAAGATCATGCATCGCGAGTTAATATTCATACATTGTGGAAAATCATGCATCGCGAGTTAATATTCATACATCGCGAAAAGATACCCATGCTCCGCAAGGAATCATGCACTGCCAGAAAGGGAATCGGGCATCTGAAGAAATCTTCACCCATCGGCATTAACTGCATCATTTTATTTTTGATAAAAGTAAACATCAAGAAGAACATCAAAGACGACATCAAGATAAATATCAGCACTGCATCTATTTTTTATTTATTTCAACATCAAATGAAGAATACATTGAAGATTGCATTACATACATAAGACATAAGCTCTATTTGCTTTACGTCAAACCGATCGAGTTGACGTCAATTGTCAAGGAGAACAATTAAGTGTCGACATGGTAAAAGACACTGTCTCCCATTTTAATTGCATTTTTTATGCTGACGAGTTTTATCTCAGTCTTTGTCGAGAGCATCCGAAAGGATGAATTCTCCAAAACTTACCACAGGTGCGGACGACATCAAAAAGGATGCAGCATAACGTGGAACTTTTTCTTAGCAGCGAACTGGGACATAGTCCAAAGAGGTTATCAAACTCTTAGGACGCGAGCAAAGGAGCGACTTCCACCACAATCAAACCACACCCCTATCAGAAGGCATGTAGTTTTTTCTTTAGGTTTTGTCAGTTTCGGTCTCGCATCCGGAAATTTTGGTCTACCGGGAGCAAGTTTCCAATCTGAGTGACAATGCGCCGAGAGCTTTGAAAATTATGTCCATGTGAGTTCTTAATTATGGGTGTGAAGTGCACCACATTCATGGCTAAGAGGTTACAAGCCTCCTTTTCATACTCGTTTAATTTTGTCACTTGTCCAGAACCAAAGGTTATCTAACATAATAGATTCCCTTTTCAATCGATTGAGTCGAACTACAAACAGCCTGATTCCCATGGTTTAAGGATATGTAGGCGGGCTCGATGTTGAAAACTCGGTTGTATTCTAACATTCCCTCTTAAATCTTATTCTCAAGCATCCCGATTCCTTCATAACTCGGTATCGAGATGACTTTTGATTTCTTTCAAAATCGTGCGTTAAATCTAGTGTATCGAACTACAAGTGGCCTGAATTCTCATATAGCCTGAGATATGTAGGAAACCCATTTTCAGGGCTCGGCCATAATTTCTAAAGTCCATACTAGATCCCTTTTTTTAAAAGATGAATATGTGGTCGGTCAAAATTGGCTTGGTCAATTTCATTTTCCTCGAATTTCTTGCATCAATCCAAGTAAAATGAGGGACAGTTGTTGACACCCAATTTTGACCCTCCCCAATATAAATTAATCATATTGAGCTTCCTACATTCCAAACGATTTAAAATAATTAGTTTTATAAAATTTCAAGAAAAACATAAAATTATATATATATATATATATATATATATATATATATATATATATATATATATATATATAATATTTTTGCAAGTTACAATTTTAAATAGTTTTGTCACATTTTTATAATTTTTAGATGATATATATATTTTAAATAATTATGTATATGATTAGTTTATTTTATAAATATTTGAAAATCGTCTCAAAAAAAAATGTTTTAATTAAATAGTTGGTTAATTAGTCTAGTTATTCAATGGTATATGTATGTTCAAATTTTATTTCGTTAAGATTATGAAGCTCTTTAATTAATTTATATTAATTCATTACCCAAATCCTTAAACTCATTTAAAGGACCAAATTTTGGGCCCTTTTTCAACTTAGCCCAACGTCCTTTTTTGGCTAATTCAAATGACCCAAGTTTAGGCCCATTTACCCACATTTCCAGCAGCCCACTTCCATTTCCTTTCATTTCCAAGTCCCCAGCAATTCACCAATTTTCTTTTTAAAAAATTAAGAAAAACAAAGAAGCCCCCACCAACACTTTATCTTCCACCAATACCAAACAAACCCATTTACATTATTCTTCTTCTTCACATTGTAGTAAACAGAACCAGAGAAACCCAGAAGATCGCCAGCCCAGTCCAGCGAAATTGACTCGAGCCCTTGCGCGTGTCTCTCTCTCGTTCTCGCGTACGGAACCAAGTGTCAAAATCTCCATGTTTTAAGCGTCCTTGCTTCAAAATCAAGCGCTCAGATCATTTTTCCGTTGGGAATGGTACAAACTGCAGCTGGTTGAGACTTATCTCTGGAGAATTCAAATTTTGAATTTGAAATTTTTCATCAATTCTCCCCCCTTTCGATTTCCCCCTTTTTCAATTCCAATTTTTCCTTCTTATAAATACCCATATCTTTTACTATAGAAGGGGACCTTTTTGGGGGGGTTAACAATTTTAGTTAGAGAGAGTTGCAGAGAATTGAAAATATATATACATAAGAAGTAGGGAGGAAAGAGGGAGAGGGTTCCGAAAATGGAAAAAAGTAGAGAAAATTATTAGTCATATATATTTATATATGAATACTTAGGAAAGAGGTTTCAAAATAGATTGAAAAATCTAGATTTTACTCCCTCTGTTTACTGTTCTGTTTTCTTTATCGAACTTCTCGAAGTTTTGTTTTGGTGGTGGAAGCTTTCTATCTCTGCTCATTCAGTCTCGGTTCAGCTGCCCGGGAAAAGGTAATAGTTCCTTTTTTACTTACGTTAATCGTTATGTTATGTGTTGAACTTATCTCGGTTAGAAAATCCAAATATTGGAATGTGCATTTATTTTTCCTTACACAATGAAGTCATTTAGCTGAATCATGCTTAATATGCCAGTGCACTGGTCTCTCTCTGATATTTTAATGAAGTTGAAGCATTGTTCCTTTACAACTCTAACATATCAGTGGATTAGGATGTTTAAGTGGTCCATTTTAATAGGCTTATGATGTATTCATGTGTACCTTCTATGTGTATATGTTTATATCATGTGTTATGGCTATCATTTTACTTTTCTATAGTATGTAGCTTGAAGAACAGACCCGAGCATGCTTAAAATCATTGATTGTCATATTCTATTATAAGTTTCTTTTTATGTTATGAGTGTAGTCTTTAAATCAAAGTTTGTAATGTGGGCTCTCCATTTTTCTTATGTGTTCTACTTCCTAGAATGATGGAAATAAATGTTTTATATTTGAAACAAGTTGCTTAGTAGACTAAAGGGTTGGCTTTGTTAATGACAAGTTTTAGTGTTACTTCTTGTTTATATTGAGATCCTTCATTGCTCTTAATGCTATTTAGTTATGCTACTCGATTGTTTAAACCACATCTTTGCTAGACTTTGACAAAATTGAGCCTCGCTAATTTGTTTATTTCGTTTTTGTTGCATGTGATACCACCCGAGTCCTCTTGGAGTCCAATCTTCTTCCCTCATATTCCGGATGGTCGATAAAGGCCCCAAATCCCATTTTCTCTTCGAGTCAGCCTCCTCGGCAAGCTGCAAAACTGGTGTACAGGTCGAAAAGCAGCAAAATATGTTACTGGGAAATGATTTGAAGGTCTCCAAAAGCCTAAGAAAGGGCTAATATACTGCTGTATACACTGATATACATTCTAAAGTATGATACGCAGGTCTAAAAATCAGTACAGGTGCTGGAAAATTGATCTGGGGCATCATACATTCCGTATACATCCCAATATACACGAAAATGGATTGTATACAAGCCAATATACGGTTTATATACATGAGTATACACTCAGTATGCGTGCAGATTTTTCAAATGGAGAAATGGGCTTAAGGCCCACATTTTATATGACAGGTTTAGCAGAAACTTTTGGGCCTATCAGATTATTTTGGCAGATTTTTAGAGTTGGTACAAGTGGGCCAAAAGCCCAACTTTGTTGAAATTGGGTAAGTGACCCAAGTTCAAATATTTTCTCTTTTTCCCTCTTTATTTATTTATCATTGTATTTGACTAACACTTTTGGTTTTAATTTAATTATATTCCCAAGATAGCCATTTCTTTTCATATTAAAATTTTTTTTTACAAAATATTTATTATACATATACTACTTAGCTTTTATTTTAATATTGGTCTTGTTAACCCTTATGTTTTTTTTAGAAATTCACTCATTCCTTTTCCCCTCAAGGTAATATTAGAAAAAAAAATTATTTTTAATTCACTTATTTATTCAATATCCGAAAATAAAGTATTTTAAAGTCATTTTAGTCAAATCGCCGGTCAACCGCAAGTTAGCGGGCATTCCGAGGGCCTAACACCTTCTCGGAATGTACATTGAACTTCGAACCCTTTTCAATTGATTTTTATCTGTTTTAAATCTTTTGAAATCCATGACATCAACAACACAAAGAATGACTAATTATTCTATCACATTTAGATTTTTTACATCTTTAAACATGAGGTGCAATTGAAATAAAAGAAGTGATAATGTTTCCTTACTGTAAAGAAGAGAAAGAAATAATCAATTATATCCTAAGCTACTTGACCACATAATCAAACATATATAGGATCAAACAAATAGTACTCAAATCCATATAACCTTGATCCAAGAAACTAAGCTATAAGACTGTTAAAGCTTAACAAACTTAGGAGCAAAATTTCCAGGGAAAACAAATTTACTCAAATGAACAAACTAAATAATAGAATTAGATTATGTCATACGGGAAAGGCAATGACAACAAAACAAGGCTCATATCAACCAAGCTAATGCAAACAAACAAAATACCGATATGTAAATCAAGAATAGAATATATTCAAATTGAAACAGACAAACAAAAATAAAAATGAATGTGACATGTATTATCCTTGAAAACAAATATAACTTTTATTGGATAAAAAGAAGAAGCATTGAAGCTAATACTTAAACATCAAGAACCGAAGTGTAAATAAATTCCAAGAAAAACATGTGCCCATGTATATGCATAACAGTAAAGTCCCAAGAAGGTAAACATACATACAATAATACAATAATAAGGGCAGCCTGTTCCATGAACAAGTGATTAGCAATTGGCAAAACTCACAACATAAGAGAAGCAGATGATGTACTGCATATCCGGCAAATATCACATTTCATTGGGTCACTTTTATTTGGACAAGCTTGATCTTAAATGGTAATGGCCTTAGGAAATTATATGCTAACAAAGAAGAGACCAATTTAAGAAGAAAAAAAAAAGATTAATAGATATCAAATAAAGCAAAATCAAAAGCAAACCTACAAAAATTTAATAAGCTCGAGAACATGCTCATACATTAACGCCTTTATACTCATAATCAAAGGACACATAAAGATAACTAGTAGAGATGCTAAAGGGCAGGACGATCACGGGAACTAAGAACAGAGAAGAATGAGTTGTCACATCTAATGGACGATAGATACCACAACATTCGATCTCCTCGTTAAACAGCTTCAAGACTTCGTACATTATTCGCGAAAGAAAATAGCAATAAACACCTGAACATAACTTGTACTTCATAAAACTAAATCGCACTCAATTTGGAACCAAACTGCCCATCACTAGGCGTCAACAGTGAAGCAAAGCTAACAGTAAGCTTCATATTATCAAAATTAAATGAGATGTCTGCTAAAACGAGTTTAAGGTCAAAAGGAAGTTACCTTTTCCGGCACAGGGACTGGGACAGTGGCGAGCTACAGAGGACGAGTATTCACCACCGAGACGTTACTCCGAGGTTCCGATGAAAAAGAAAGCAGAACCTAAAACACTCTCTGTAATATTTATGAACCTTTGTGTCTATTTTGCCTCAAAGAAATCTATGTATTTCAATGTTTTTTCCTCTCTTTATTGCAGAACTTCCCAGCCACTATTTATAGCAGAAATTAGGATTTTCGAGTAAGGGAAGGCGGGGAAATTTCTTAGGAAGCTTGGGGTAGAATCGGGAATCCAAAGCCTCATTCAAATTCAAAACCCTCCAGGATAACAGACAGCTGGTTGCACGAGAGATTCTCAATTTTCAGCCAAAATCAAAAGAAGAAAGGGACGCGGGCGGCCTCGATCAACCGATCGTCCTTGCATCTTGACGTTGAGTGATCTCGTTGTCCCAAGGACGATTCTCGCGTGTCTTTAGTACAGCTGTGACCGTACGAATGAAAGGAACGTTAAGGAGGCCGACGAAAAAGTCGTACCTCCCTTCTGCTGCTGCCTCTTTCACATGGAAGAGAAAGAGCACGATTGGGTCGGGTTGGAAATTGTTGGGCTGCTGTTGAAAGTGCTTTCTGGTGGGCTGGGATTATGCTGGAAATGAATGGGCTGGAGGTAAAGGCCCAAATTTGGTCTTAAGACTTAGCTAAATGAAATATTAAATTAGCCAAATAGAATTGAACTTGCAAAATTCAGCTAAAATTAAAATAAGATGAGTTATTTATTAATTAATGAGCTTCTTAATCTTAAAAATAATAAAAAAAATAAAAAATAAAAAAAAATAATTAACTTAATCAAACTAATTAATTCGCAAATATAAACTATAACTTTAATAAACTAATTAGTAAAATACTTAAATAACAAATATTTTTTGAGATGATTTTTGAATAATCATAAAATATACTAATTATATACACAATTATGTAATATATATATATATATCTAAAAACTTTAAGAAACGGCAAAAAATTATACAAAATAATGCAAACTTTATATTTTTTCGTAAATTTATAAAACTAATTATTTTAAATTATTTGAGAGTTTAAGGAGCTCATGAATTAATTCCTACCGGGGAGGGTCAAAATTGGGTGTCAACAGCTGTCCCTCATTTTACTTGGATTGATGCAAGAAATTTGAGGAAAATGAAATTGACTAAGCCAATTTTGATCGACCACATATTCATCTTTTAAGAAAAGGGATCTGGTACGGACTTTAGAAATTATGGCCGAGCCCTGAAAATGTGTTTCCTACATATCTCAGGCTATATAAGAATTCAGGCCACTTGTAGTTCGATACGCTAGATTTAACGCACGATTTTTAAAGAAATCAAAAGTCATCTCGATACCGAGTTATGAAGGAATCGGGATGCTTGGGAATAAGATTTAAGAGGGAATGTTAGAATACAGCCGAGTTTTCAACATTGAGCTCGCCTACATATCCTTTAAACCAGGAATCAGGCTGTTTGTAGTTCGACTCAATCGATTGAAAAAGAAATCTATTATGCTAGATGACCTTTGGTTTCAGACAAGTGACAAGTAAAATTGAGTATGAAAAGGAGACTTGTAACCTCTTAGCCATGAATGTGGCGCGCTTCACACCCATAATTAAGAAATCATATGGACATAATTTCCAAAGCTCTCGGTGCATTGTCACTCAGATTGGAAACTTGCTTTCGGTAGACCCAAATTTTCAGATGCGAGACCGAAACTGACAAAACCTAAAGAAAAAACCCACATGCCTTCTGATAGGGGTGTGGTTTGATTGTGGTGGAAGTCGCTCCTTTGCTCGTGTCCTAAGAGTTTGACACTCTTCTTTGGACTATGTCCCAGTTCGCTGTTAAGAAAAAGTTCCACGATGTGCTGCATCCCTTTTGATGTCGTCCGCACCTGTGATTTGTTTTTGAGAATTCATCCTTTCGGATGCTCTCGACAAAGACTGAGATAAAACTTATCAGCGTAAAAACTCAATCAAAAAGGGAGACAGTGTCTTTTACCATGTCGACACTTAATTGTTCTCCTCGACTTTTGACGTCAACTCAATTAGTTTGACGTAAAGCAAATAAAGCTTATGTCTTATGTATGTAATGCAATCTTTAATGTATTCTTCATTTGATGTTGAAATAAATAAAAATAGATGCAGTGCTGATATTTATTTTGATGTCGTCTTTGATGTTCTTCTTGATGTTTAATAAAATGATGAAGTTGATGCCGATGAGTAAATATTTTCTTCAGATGCACGATTCCCTTTCTGGAAGTGCATGATTTCTTGCGGGGCATGGGTATCTTCCCTCGATGTATGAATATTAACTCGCAATGCATGATTTCCCGCAATGTATGAATATTAACTCGCGATGCATGATCTTCCGCAATGCATGAATATTGACTCGCGATGCATGATCTTCCGCAATGTATGAATATTGACTCGCGATGCATGATCTTCCGCAATGTATGAATATTAACTCGCGATGCATGATCTTCCGCAATGCATGAATATTGACTCGCGATGCGTGATCTTCCGCGATGAATGAATATTGACTCTCGATGCATGATCTTCTTCGGGGCATGAATATTGACTCGCGATGCGTGATCTTCTTCGGGGCATTAATATCTTCCCGCAATGCATAAATTCCGCAAGGTATGAAATCTTCTTGCGATGCATAAATTTTGGCGAGGTATGAAATCTTCTCGCGATGTATAATTTTCTGCGAGGCATGAATATCTTCTCGCAATTAACTTGTGATGCATAAATATTAACTTGCGATGCATGATCTTTCGCAATGCATGAATATTGACTCTCGATGCATGATTTTCCGCGATGCATGGATATTTGCTCTTGATGTATAATCTTTCGCTATGCATGCATATTGACTCTCGATGCATGATTTTCCGCTATGCATGAATTCTGCAAGGTATGAAATCTTCTTGCGATGCATGAATTTCTGCGAGGTATGAAATCTTCTCGCGATGTATGACTTTCTTGCGGGGTATAAATATCTTCCCGCGATGCATAAATTCCGCAAGGTATGAAATCTTCTTGCGATGCATAAATTTTGGCGAGGTATGAAATCTTCTCGCGATGTATAATTTTCTGCGAGGCATGAATATCTTCTCGCAATTAACTTGTGATGCATAAATATTAACTCGCGATGCATGATCTTCCGCAATGCATGAATATTGACTCTCGATGCATGATTTTCCGCGATGCATGGATATTTGCTCTTGATGTATAATCTTTCGCTATGCATGCATATTGACTCTCGATGCATGATTTTCCGCTATGCATGAATTCTGCAAGGTATGAAATCTTCTTGCGATGCATGAATTTCTGCGAGGTATGAAATCTTTTCGCGATGTATGACTTTCTTGCGGGGTATAAATATCTTCCCGCGATGCATAAATACCGCAAGGTATGAAATCTTCTTGCGATGTATAAATTTCAGCGAGGTACGAATATCTTCTTGCGGTGTCATCATTGGTACCAAACGAAGATGGTGCTTCCATTGAGCAACATAGCGAGCTTCTGGGTGCTTTCTAGATAATTATATCGTCTCAATTGAAAATAACGATAAAATAATTCTTTCAGATAGTGTATCGTCCTGATCAAAATAAATAACCCCTCCGGGTAGTGTAGTGTCTTGATCGACAATAAAATAAATGAGCCCTCCGGGTAGCATATTGTCTTGATTGACAATAAAATAAATGACCCCTCCGGGTAGCATATTGTCTTGATTGACAATAAAATAAATGACCCCTCCGGGTAGCATATTGTCTTGATCGACAATAAAATAAATGACCCCTCCGGGTAGTGTATTGTCTTGATGGGCAACAAAATAAATGACCCCTCCGGGTAGTGTATTGTCTTGATCGACAATAAAATAAATGACCCCTCCGGATAGTGTATTGTCTTGATCGACAATAAAATAAATGACCCCTCCGTGTAGTGTATAATATCATATCTGACATTATGATGCAACTGACGTCCTTTACGGAAATCATAAACTCTTCCTTGAGATTTCGTTTGATTCACCTTCGAATCCAGCTGGACATTCCTTGCAAACTTCACGTTGTTGGGAATTGATTGAAATAAACAAATCATATTCCCAAGTTTCCTCCATAAACGATATAACATGATTTCTTTATTTAGGAAAACTGTTGATTTTGGGAGAGTTTTCTCTTTCTTTGACTTTCCCATATTCATCCATCGGAATAAATCTGCTGGTATCAAAGCAAAGCTATAAACCTGCATCCACGGAAAAATCGTTAGTTTTTAAAGGACTGATCTGTGTCGATTCTTCAGTTGTCTGCTTCTTGTCCTGCTATCTCCGATAGATCTTCCTGATCTCCCAACTCTTGATAGATAAGACAAAATATTTTATGCCGAAACAAATGAAACATAAAAGGAAAAACTTTAAGAAAATAAATTTTCGAAAAGTAATTTTGAAAAAGGTCACTGCCAAGTGTCATGTCACATCCGACTTAGTGAACTTATTCGAGTCTATTGATTGGAAGTATATCTGATTATTCGCTGGGGAGTATTCAAAGTCACTCTGGACTTGTCTATAAATCCATGTTTGAAATTTTGAGGCCATCCTCAAAATTTCTGTCCCAGTTAATTGTCTTGGCTTATCTTCGACTGTTGCTGAGTAAATTGCGAAATTTTTGAGACCCTCTCAAAAATTCTGTCCCAGTTGCAAGTCTCGAAATATCTTAGCCTTGACTTGTTGAGGAAACATCTTATTCTCGAGAATTTTTGAGTCCCTCTCAAAAATTCTATCCCAGTTTCTAGTATAAGAGGAATAGAAATCTTATGGGAGATATGACCGAACCCTTGTGGCGCCTACGTATCCCGTTGAGGCAGGAATCAGGTCAAACGTAGTTCCCCCTCAAAGGTTAATAAAGAAATTTACAAAGAAATCGACCGAGGCCGACATAGGCCGCCTACGTATCTCATTTTTGAGAATTCAGGTCAGACGTAGTTCATTATAAGAGGGATAAGAATTCAAGCGAAACAAATACAAGCAAATAGAATGATTACAAGTAAATAACAGAAATGCAAAACGAAGCTTCACACGTAGTATCTTTTGACAGCATCTGAGTTGATGGGTTTGGGCCATACACTGCCATCCATCTCTGACAGTACCAAAGCACCTCCAGATAATACTTTGCGAACCATGTAAGGTCCTTGCCAGTTCGGTGCGAACTTTCCTTTGTACTCGTCTTGATGAGGAAAAATACGCTTAAGAACCAAATGACCAACCTCAAAATTTCTGGTTCTTACTCTCTTGTGAAAGGCACGGGTCATTCTCTGTCTATACAGCTGGCCATGGCAGACTGCAACCATTCTTTTCTCATCAATCAAAGTTAGTTGGTCAATCCGTTTGCTAACCCATTCAGCGTTGCTTAACTCAGCTTCTTGGATGGTTCTCAATGACGGTATCTCAACTTCAGCAGGTATGACCGCCTCTGTTCCATATACTAGCAAGTACGGAGTAGCACCAGTCGATGTTCTGACCGTCGTTCGATAACCCAGTAAAGCATATGGCAACATTTCATGCCAACCTCGATGTTTGTCAATCATTTTCCTCAAAATCTTTTTGATATTCTTATTGGCGGCCTCTACAGCTCCATTCATTTGTGGGCGATAAGCAGTTGAATTACGATGAGTGAACTTAAATTGCTCACATATCTCTTTCATCAAGTGACTGTTGAGATTTGCGCCGTTATCAGTAATGATGGATTCTGGCACTCCAAATCTACATATCAGATTGTTGCGAACAAAATCAGCCACCACTTTCTTGGTTACCGACTTGTAAGAAGATGCTTCCACCCACTTGGTGAAATAATCAATGGCAACCAAGATGAATCTGTGTCCATTAGAAGCGGCTGGCTCTATAGGACCGATGACATCCATTCCCCAAGCTACAAATGGCCAAGGTGAGCTTATAGCATTAAGCTCGTGAGGTGGTACTCTGATCAAATCGCCGTGCACTTGACATTTGTGGCATTTTTGCACGAATTTGCAACAGTCATTCTCTATAGTCATCCAGAAATACCCGGCTCGTAGAATCTTTCTTGCCAAAGTGAGCCCATTCATATGTGTACCACACTCTCCAGCATGTATTTGTTCAACAAGCCTTGCAGCTTCGGCGGCATCGACACATCTTAGAAGACCCAAATCTGGAGTCCTCCTATAAAGGACTTCCCCACTTAGAAAGAAATTGAGTGCCATACGGCGTATCGACTTCTTCTGATTAGATGTAGCATTTTTGGGATAAGTCCCAGACTCCAAGTACCTCTTTATGTCAAAATACCAAGGCAAACCGTCTGGTTCTGTTTCAACATGGGAACAATGAACTGGATGTTCTTTCAACTCTATATTCAGGGAGTCAATGTAATTTGTATCCGGATGTTTAATCATTGAAGCGATGGTGGCCAGAGCATCAGCTAATTCATTCTGTATTCTGGGAGTATGTCTGAACTCGATCTTACGAAATCTTTTGCACAACTTCTGCACATGTTGTACGTAAGGTACAATCTTTGGGTTTTTCACAGCCCATTCTCCTTGAACTTGATGAATCAAGAGATCTGAGTCTCCGATGACCAATAACTCGTAAACATTCATGTCGATGGCCATTTTCAAACCAAGAACACAAGCTTCGTATTCGGCCATGTTGTTTGTGCAATTAAACCGGAGCTTAGCTGCCATGGGATAGTGTTGACCAGATTCTGACACTAAGACTGCTCCGATACCTTTACCTTGATAATTTGCCGCTCCGTCAAAGAATAATCTCCAACCTGGGTATGCCTCAGAAATATCTTCGCCCACAAATGACACTTCTTCATCGTGAAAATAGGTCTTGAGTGGTTCATACTCCTCATCAACGGGATTTTCTGCAAGATGATCAGCCAAAGCCTGTGCCTTTATTGCCTTCTGAGTCACATACACGATATCAAACTCACTCAACAGCATTTGCCATTTGGCTAACTTTCCGGTCGGCATCGCTTTCTGGAAAATATACTTCAATGGATCCATTCTGGAAATGAGATATGTAGTATACGAAGACAAATAGTGTCTCAATTTCTGGGCAAGCCACGTCAAAGCACAGCACGTTCTCTCCAACAAAGTATAGCGAGACTCGTACGGAGTAAACTTCTTGCTTATATAGTAGATAGCCCTTTCCTTCTTTCCTGTCTCGTTGTGTTGACCAAGTACGCATCCGAATGCGCTATCTGAAACAGACAAGTATAGCAACAAAGGACTCCCTTCTCGCGGAGGAACCAATACCGGTGGGTTGGACAAGTAATTCTTGATAGCATCGAAAGCAGTTTGACACTCCTCGGTCCAATTAGTCAGGGCGTCTTTCTTCAGCAGCTTGAAAATAGGCTCACACACCACTGTTGATTGTGCTATAAACCGACTGATATAGTTTAACCTCCCTAAGAAACTCATCACCTCTTTTCTCGTTTTCGGAGGAGGTAACTCTTGAATTGCTTTAATCTTAGAAGGGTCGAGCTCGATACCTCTTCTGCTGACTATAAATCCCAACAACTTCCCGGCTGGAACTCCGAAAGCGCATTTGGCGGGATTTAACTTCAAGTTGTACCGACGCAAACGATCAAAGAATTTCCGTAGGTGCGTCAAGTGATCCGAACTCTCACGGGATTTGATTATGACGTCGTCCACGTACACTTCAATCTCCTTATGAATCATGTCATGGAAAATAGTCGTCATGGCTCTCATGTAGGTGGCACCGGCGTTTTTTAGGCCGAACGGCATCACCTTGTAGTGATATACACCCCAAGGTGTAATGAAAGCTGTTTTTTCCGCGTCTTCTTCATCCATCAAAATTTGGTGATAACCTGCGTAACAATCCACAAATGACTGCATCTCATGTTTGGCACAGTTGTCAATCAAAATATGAATATTTGGCAATGGAAAATTATCCTTCGGACTAGCTTTGTTGAGATCTCTATAGTCAACACAAATCCTGATTTTCCCGTCCTTCTTGGCGACTGGAACGACGTTGGCCAACCAGGTTGGATATTGTGTTACCTCCACCAATCGGGACTCTATTTGCTTGGTGATTTCTTCCTTAATCTTCAAACTCAGTTCAGGCTTGAATTTTCGAGTTTTTTGCTTCACCGGCTCGAACCCTGGGTTGATCGGTAGCTTATGAGATACGATATCAGTACTCAACCCTTGCATATCACCGACTTCCCAAACAAACACATCACTATATTCGGCAAGCAAATGAACCAGGCTCTCCTTCTGATCCTCATTTAGGTGGGTACTGATCTTAACCTCTTTAACACATTCCGAATCTCCCAAAATCACTGTTTCCGTTTCCTCTAGATTTGGTTTATGCTGATTCTCGAACTGTCGAAATTCCTCGGTGACGTAATCTGGTTCCCCACATTCTTCTTCACAATCGTCAACCTTGTCGTCATTTGTCTCATTTTGTTTATTTAGCTCATGACATGACATGACATTGGCAGGTCTGTAACTTATGTTACTGAAATCATAAACAGATAAAATTAGGAAAGTAAAGTATAACAAACAACTAAATAAATAAAGAGGCTTTCATTTAAAATAATGCAAACTTTGGCCATGGCATGGGGGTCATGTTGCCTTTTTGAACATCGCAACGGAAATTCGAAAATTGAACAGTTAAGAAAAATGCAGAAATGGTGGGTCTCGGGCCTCCTCCGGACAACCACCGATTTTAGTGTGCATAAAATAACTCCTTTCTACCGAAGAGTTCGGGACATCAGGATCGGCGTGGAAGTCCAGTTCTGCAGTACCTCCCCTGGTTCAGCATCACGAATACCAGCTAGCTCGGCCTCCTCCTCGACAACAGCATCGATCTCCTCGAAGAGGTCACAGATTCCTTCCCTAAAGTCTTCAGGCTCGGCAGACTCTTGGATCGGAAAGGATTGATACAGATGCGGGATCGGCTTATCCAACTCTTGATTTTTTTTTCTTTTTCATCTTCACGTCGTCATCTGTGGGGGTGTACCCCAAACCATATCTGGATCCCTTAACGAGGACCGGAACAGGCTCAATAATTCCTTGGGAATCTCTTCCCAATCCGAAACCTGGCTCGAAACCATTCTGCAGCATCACAATGGCTATCATTTTGTATACGGCTGGCATGGGGGCCTGTGAGGCCAAGTCTTCACCAGTCGCATTCACCAGTTCCACCGTGTAAAAGTCTGTACCTCGCGGTATTTCATCAATGATCGGCACCTGCCTGCTCGAGTGACTTCCCTCGCCGTGAATAACCAACTCTTCATTCTTCCATACAAGCTTCATCATTTGATGGAGAGTAGAGGGAACGGCTCCCGCCATATGGATGAACGGCCTTCCCAAAAGAAGGTTGTAACTGGTATCTATATCCAATACTTGGAATTGCGCGGTGAACTCTGCGGGGCCTATTTGAAGGGTCAAATTCACTGCTCCCAACGTCTCTCTTTGAACCCCATCAAAAGCTTTCACGTTGACCTGGTTTTGCTCCAGTTTCCCAAGGTCAAACCTTAGTTGCCTCAATGTCAACAATGGGCAGATATTCAAACCAGATCCGTCATCTACTAAAACACGGTTGACAACCTTTTCATGGCATATCACAGTAATGTGCAGCGCTTTATTGTGTGATCTTCCTTCAGCTGGCATCTCATCGTCACAAAAGCTGATCCGGTGCCCTCGAATAACCTGATGAATCATGGCAGCCACGTTATCACTACTTGTACCTGAGGGTACATATGTATCATTGAGAGCTTTCATTAAGGCCTGCCTGTGGGACTGAGAACTCATCAGTAGGGCCCATACGGAGATCTGAGCCGGAGTCTTCTCTAAATGTTTGACGATGGAATAGTCCTTTGGTTGCATTCTTCTCCAGAACTCTTCTGCTTCTCCTTCGCTTATCGGCCTCTTAGCATGATCCTTCTTCTGTCCTCTGAGAGCAAGCTCATCAGGAGTGTAGCACCTTCCGGACCTGGTCATGCCTTGGGCCACAGCAGTTTCAATGATAAATTTAGGCTTGACGAGAGTTTCCGAAGGCACCATGGCAACAACCTTTGTAGGTGTCAAAATAACAAACTCTCTCTTTTCCTTGACGCTTAAAGAAGCGACAGCCCTTTCCAAGTCCTCATGCGCAATGGGAGTAATCATCTTTGTTCCACACTCGTCTTCATCCATTTCAATCATATTGACATTGCCACCTCCATGATTCGGCAACGGGTTTATATTGACATTTGGCGGCGCCGGTTGGAGAGAAACTACCTCTTGATCGATCAGATCCTGGATTTTGTGCTTAAGGTTGATACAATCTTCCGTGTCATGTCCAACACTATTGGAATGATAAGCACATCTTTGATCTGGCTTGTAGAACTTTGAATTGACATCCACGGGCTTGGGCCCCACAGGGTGGATGTATCCAGCCTCGGCTAGTCTCTCAAATAGTTTGGTCCGGCTTTCAGCAAGTGCAGTAAAGTTTCTTGAAGGCCTTTTTTCAAATCTGGGTCGAGAAGGGTCGTAACTGTTTTGCTGAGGGGGAGGCACCTGCTGATAATTTTGGGTACTCGGACGAGGAGCTTGGCTTCTAGGATAAGGGTTTGTTTGATAATTTGGCGATGGAGCTTGGTAATTCGGGAGGGTTTTTTGATATAATGGAGCTTGGACTTGATAAATGGGCGAAGGTTCTCGGTAGCTCGACTGTATATTGGAACAGTTGGGAGCAATATTCTGATGAGGGGATGGAATCTGGTAAGGTTGAGGGTAATTTGGGTATATGGGAGAAAATTTTTGGAGATTTGGGGGTGGACTCTGGTACGACGAAATTTGAGCATCTGGATAGGTGGGGGTAGTATTATTGGATTGCGGGTAGTAAGCTTGGTGAGACTTTGGGGAAGGCCCGTAACGATCTTGGGAATGTGACGAGTTTCTGGGGGCTCTTCTTCCCCCATACGAGACAGTGGCAACTTCCTCTCTTTTCTTCCTTATCAATCCTGAAGATCCAGGTGACGCGGTTACTCGGGCTATCTTTCCCGACTTCAGACCGTCTTCGATAGTCTCGCCAACTTTGACTATTTCGGCGAATTTAGCTCCGACTAGCAACATAATTCTGTCGTAGTATTCTGGCTCCTGCACCCGCACAAACACTTCCACAATCTCTTTCTCGGTCATGGGCGGCCTTACTCTTGCCGCTTCCTTCCTCCATCTATAGGCAAACTCCCTATAGCTTTCAGTCGGTTTTTGCTTCATCTTCTCTAGAGAATATCGATCGGGAACTATCTCGACATTGTATGCAAATCGGTCAATAAAGTCTTTGGCCAGCGCATTCCAACTGGGCCACTGCTTGGTTTCGTGTGAAGTAAACCACTCGAGGGCCTCCCCACATAGACTTCGGCTGAAAAGCCGCATCAACAAGGCCTCATCCCTGCCAACTCCCACGAGTTGGTCACAATATGCTCTCAGATGAGCCATGGGGTTGCCTACTCCTCCGAAGGTGTCAAACTTCGGAATTTTGAATCCTTCGGGAAGGTTCAAGTCTGGATGGATGCACAACTCTTCGTAACTGAGTCCAGCGACGTCTGGGATGCACTGTAGTTCTTTCATAGCCCTTTTGATTTCCTCTTTTATATCAATCTTCGCATCTTCCTTTGCCTTCCATTCTCTTTCCTGCTCTTCATAGTGATCCAACTCAGAACCGTGCACCTCGTGCTCGGCAGAAATGGGAACTTGGAAGGTGGCTCTTTTTGGGAGGGGTGGAGCTATAGAGGGACTTGGAACATTTTGGACGGTCTGGTAATTCTGTGGGTAGGCCTGAGGATTGGTGTTCTGATTTAAATGGGAATGAGGAGTGTTAGAGAGCCTGGTCTAAACGTTCCTCACATTATTGCCGATGTTGGAGCCAAACATCAAGTCCGACTTCACCGCCTTCAAGAGAAGTTTGATAGGAGTGAATTAGAGCATCAGCGTCGTCAATCAGAAGACGCCAAAGTCATAGCTCGATTGAAACAAGAACTACGAAAAGCCAGACAGTGCATGACAGAGTTAGATGATAGCATGGAACAACAGATTCAGTCGATAGAGGGGTTCAGACATCAAGAAGGAGCTTGACTGGCGAGAGATCATCTCTGGGCGAACAGATATGCCATGTGGGAAGAGGTCAACATCGCCAAGAGGGCTAGACTTGGCGAAGGATCAGATGAGGCTTGAATTTTACCATCCCCTGCGTGGGACTGTTTTATTTGTACTTTGTTTTGTAATTTATTTTCAGGACTATTCCTCTATTTTATGTTTATCAGACACTTTGGATGTTATTAATGAAGTATTTTAGGGATAATAAATCGGGTTTTAAAAAGCATATACATCCTTCAAATCGGTAGGCCTACCCTTGGCATAAAAGGGTCACAAGCATGTTAAGACGCGATATTTGTCTGTATATTTGTCTATTTATCTGCTGTCTGTGTGATATTATGCATTTTGTACTCTGAATCTGCACTGACAAATCTGCCTTTGAGTTGTTTCACTTCTCAGGTACTTTTTAACTGATCTGTGTCGATCAAAGCTGGCAGATCATCCTTACTTCACCAGATCGAAAGGTCCTACTGATTCCTTCCCTAGACAAAATTCAGACAAAGGAAAGATAGTTATGGGAGACAACAACGACGAAGTGAGTCTTACTGACGTTGTGGTGGCTCAGCCCACCGTAGCGGAACAGAACGAACTGATCATGCAGCTGATGCAACAGGTTGCCGAAATGAGAGTTGAAATGCAACAGAGACAGGATACGCCTCCACCTGGATTTGGTCCTAATATTGCTGATAGAAGACCTCCGATCTACTTCCCTTCATCAGACACGGATCCAACTCAGAACCAGCCTTCTACACCTGTGCATAATCCATCTGCGATAGATCTAACAACCCAAACCCCCCAATACGCTTCTGTATCTTACCAAACTCCATCGCCTCTTCCAAATAACCACCCTCAAATGCCACCCCATCCTCAGAATACTCAAACCGCTCCACCGCCACATAATCAAAACCAAAATCAAACTGCCTTCAGTCCCCAAACACCTCATTCCCATTTAAATCAGAACACCAATCCTCAGGCCTACCCACAGAATTACCAGACCGTCCAAAATGTTCCAAGTCCCTCTATAGCTCCACCCCTCCCAAAAAGAGCCACCTTCCAAGTTCCCATTTCTGCCGAGCACGAGGTGCACGGTTCTGAGTTGGATCACTATGAAGAGCAGGAAAGAGAATGGAAGGCAAAGGAAGATGCGAAGATTGATATAAAAGAGGAAATCAAAAGGGCTATGAAAGAACTACAGTGCATCCCAGACGTCGCTGGACTCAGTTACGAAGAGTTGTGCATCCATCCAGACTTGAACCTTCCCGAAGGATTCAAAATTCCGAAGTTTGACACCTTCGGAGGAGTAGGCAACCCCATGGCTCATCTGAGAGCATATTGTGACCAACTCGTGGGAGTTGGCAGGGATGAGGCCTTGTTGATGCGGCTTTTCAGCCGAAGTCTATGTGGGGAGGCCCTCGAGTGGTTTACTTCACACGAAACCAAGCAGTGGCCCAGTTGGAATGCGCTGGCCAAAGACTTTATTGACCGATTTGCATACAATGTCGAGATAGTTCCCGATCGATATTCTCTAGAGAAGATGAAGCAAAAACCGACTGAAAGCTATAGGGAGTTTGCCTATAGATGGAGGAAGGAAGCGGCAAGAGTAAGGCCGCCCATGACCGAGAAAGAGATTGTGGAAGTGTTTGTGCGGGTGCAGGAGCCAGAATACTACGACAGAATTATGTTGCTAGTCGGAGCTAAATTCGCCGAAATAGTCAAAGTTGGCGAGACTATCGAAGACGGTCTGAAGTCGGGAAAGATAGCCCGAGTAACCGCGTCACCTGGATCTTCAGGATTGATAAGGAAGAAAAGAGAGGAAGTTGCCACTGTCTCGTATGGGGGAAGAAGAGCCCCCAGAAACTCGTCACATTCCCAAGATCGTTACGGGCCTTCCCCAAAGTCTCACCAAGCTTACTACCCGCAATCCAATAATACTACCCCCACCTATCCAGATGCTCAAATTTCGTCGTACCAGAGTCCACCCCCAAATCTCCAAAAATTTTCTCCCATATACCCAAATTACCCTCAACCTTACCAGATTCCATCCCCTCATCAGAATATTGCTCCCAACTGTTCCAATATACAGTCGAGCTACCGAGAACCTTCGCCCATTTATCAAGTCCAAGCTCCATTATATCAAAAAACCCTCCCGAATTACCAAGCTCCATCGCCAAATTATCAAACAAACCCTTATCCTAGAAGCCAAGCTCCTCGTCCGAGTACCCAAAATTATCAGCAGGTGCCTCCCCCTCAGCAAAACAGTTACGACCCTTCTCGACCCAGATTTGAAAAAAGGCCTTCAAGAAACTTTACTGCACTTGCTGAAAGCCGGACCAAACTATTTGAGAGACTAGCCGAGGCTGGATACATCCACCCTGTGGGGCCCAAGCCCGTGGATGTCAATTCAAAGTTCTACAAGCCAGATCAAAGATGTGCTTATCATTCCAATAGTGTTGGACATGACACGGAAGATTGTATCAACCTTAAGCACAAAATCCAGGATCTGATCGATCAAGAGGTAGTTTCTCTCCAACCGGCGCCGCCAAATGTCAATATAAACCCGTTGCCGAATCATGGAGGTGGCAATGTCAATATGATTGAAATGGATGAAGACGAGTGTGGAACAAAGATGATTACTCCCATTGCGCATGAGGACTTGGAAAGGGCTGTCGCTTCTTTAAGCGTCAAGGAAAAGAGAGAGTTTGTTATTTTGACACCTACAAAGGTTGTTGCCATGGTGCCTTCGGAAACTCTCGTCAAGCCTAAATTTATCATTGAAACTGCTGTGGCCCAAGGCATGACCAGGTCCGGAAGGTGCTACACTCCTGATGAGCTTGCTCTCAGAGGACAGAAGAAGGATCATGCTAAGAGGCCGATAAGCGAAGGAGAAGCAGAAGAGTTCTGGAGAAGAATGCAACCAAAGGACTATTCCATCGTCAAACATTTAGAGAAGACTCCGGCTCAGATCTCCGTATGGGCCCTACTGATGAGTTCTCAGTCCCACAGGCAGGCCTTAATGAAAGCTCTCAATGATACATATGTACCCTCAGGTACAAGTAGTGATAACGTGGCTGCCATGATTCATCAGGTTATTCGAGGGCACCGGATCAGCTTTTGTGACGATGAGATGCCAGCTGAAGGAAGATCACACAATAAAGCGCTGCACATTACTGTGATATGCCATGAAAAGGTTGTCAACCGTGTTTTAGTAGATGACGGATCTGGTTTGAATATCTGCCCATTGTTGACATTGAGGCAACTAAGGTTTGACCTTGGGAAACTGGAGCAAAACCAGGTCAACGTGAAAGCTTTTGATGGGGTTCAAAGAGAGACGTTGGGAGCAGTGAATTTGACCCTTCAAATAGGCCCCGCAGAGTTCACCGCGCAATTCCAAGTATTGGATATAGATACCAGTTACAACCTTCTTTTGGGAAGGCCGTTCATCCATATGGCGGGAGCCGTTCCCTCTACTCTCCATCAAATGATGAAGCTTGTATGGAAGAATGAAGAGTTGGTTATTCACGGCGAGGGAAGTCACTCGAGCAGGCAGGTGCCGATCATTGATGAAATACCGCGAGGTACAGACTTTTACACGGTGGAACTGGTGAATGCGACTGGTGAAGACTTGGCCTCACAGGCCCCCATGCCAGCCGTATACAAAATGATAGCCATTGTGATGCTGCAGAATGGTTTCGAGCCAGGTTTCGGATTGGGAAGAGATTCCCAAGGAATTATTGAGCCTGTTCCGGTCCTCGTTAAGGGATCCAGATATGGTTTGGGGTACACCCCCACAGATGACGACGTGAAGATGAAAAAGAAAAAAAATCAAGAGTTGGATAAGCCGATCCCGCATCTGTATCAATCCTTTCCGATCCAAGAGTCTGCCGAGCCTGAAGACTTTAGGGAAGGAATCTGTGACCTCTTCGAGGAGATCGATGCTGTTGTCGAGGAGGAGGCCGAGCTAGCTGGTATTCGTGATGCTGAACCAGGGGAGGTACTGCAGAACTGGACTTCCACGCCGATCCTGATGTCCCGAACTCTTCGGTAGAAAGGAGTTATTTTATGCACACTAAAATCGGTGGTTGTCCGGAGGAGGCCCGAGACCCACCATTTCTGCATTTTTCTTAACTGTTCAATTTTCGAATTTCCGTTGCGATGTTCAAAAAGGCAACATGACCCCCATGCCATGGCCAAAGTTTGCATTATTTTAAATGAAAGCCTCTTTATTTATTTAGTTGTTTGTTATACTTTACTTTCCTAATTTTATCTGTTTATGATTTCAGTAACATAAGTTACAGACCTGCCAATGTCATGTCATATCATGAGCTAAATAAACAAAATGAGACAAATGACGACAAGGTTGACGATTGTGAAGAAGAATGTGGGGAACCAGATTACGTCACCGAGGAATTTCGACAGTTCGAGAATCAGCATAAACCAAATCTAGAGGAAACGGAAACAGTGATTTTGGGAGATTCGGAATGTGTTAAAGAGGTTAAGATCAGTACCCACCTAAATGAGGATCAGAAGGAGAGCCTGGTTCATTTGCTTGCCGAATATAGTGATGTGTTTGTTTGGGAAGTTGGTGATATGCAAGGGTTGAGTACTGATATCGTATCTCATAAGCTACCGATCAACCCAGGGTTCGAGCCGGTGAAGCAAAAAACTCGAAAATTCAAGCCTGAACTGAGTTTGAAGATTAAGGAAGAAATCACCAAGCAAATAGAGTCCCGATTGGTGGAGGTAACACAATATCCAACCTGGTTGGCCAACGTCGTTCCAGTCGCCAAGAAGGACGGGAAAATCAGGATTTGTGTTGACTATAGAGATCTCAACAAAGCTAGTCCGAAGGATAATTTTCCATTGCCAAATATTCATATTTTGATTGACAACTGTGCCAAACATGAGATGCAGTCATTTGTGGATTGTTACGCAGGTTATCACCAAATTTTGATGGATGAAGAAGACGCGGAAAAAACAGCTTTCATTACACCTTGGGGTGTATATCACTACAAGGTGATGCCGTTCGGCCTAAAAAACGCCGGTGCCACCTACATGAGAGCCATGACGACTATTTTCCATGACATGATTCATAAGGAGATTGAAGTGTACGTGGACGACGTCATAATCAAATCCCGTGAGAGTTCGGATCACTTGACGCACCTACGGAAATTCTTTGATCGTTTGCGTCGGTACAACTTGAAGTTAAATCCCGCCAAATGCGCTTTCGGAGTTCCAGCCGGGAAGTTGTTGGGATTTATAGTCAGCAGAAGAGGTATCGAGCTCGACCCTTCTAAGATTAAAGCAATTCAAGAGTTACCTCCTCCGAAAACGAGAAAAGAGGTGATGAGTTTCTTAGGGAGGTTAAACTATATCAGTCGGTTTATAGCACAATCAACAGTGGTGTGTGAGCCTATTTTCAAGCTGCTGAAGAAAGACGCCCTGACTAATTGGACCGAGGAGTGTCAAACTGCTTTCGATGCTATCAAGAATTACTTGTCCAACCCACCGGTATTGGTTCCTCCGCGAGAAGGGAGTCCTTTGTTGCTATACTTGTCTGTTTCAGATAGCGCATTCGGATGCGTACTTGGTCAACACAACGAGACAGGAAAGAAGGAAAGGGCTATCTACTATATAAGCAAGAAGTTTACTCCGTACGAGTCTCGCTATACTTTGTTGGAGAGAACGTGCTGTGCTTTGACGTGGCTTGCCCAGAAATTGAGACACTATTTGTCTTCGTATACTACATATCTCATTTCCAGAATGGATCCATTGAAGTATATTTTCCAGAAAGCGATGCCGACCGGAAAGTTAGCCAAATGGCAAATGCTGTTGAGTGAGTTTGATATCGTGTATGTGACTCAGAAGGCAATAAAGGCACAGGCTTTGGCTGATCATCTTGCAGAAAATCCCGTTGATGAGGAGTATGAACCACTCAAGACCTATTTTCACGATGAAGAAGTGTCATTTGTGGGCGAAGATATTTCTGAGGCATACCCAGGTTGGAGATTATTCTTTGACGGAGCGGCAAATTATCAAGGTAAAGGTATCGGAGCAGTCTTAGTGTCAGAATCTGGTCAACACTATCCCATGGCAGCTAAGCTCCGGTTTAATTGCACAAACAACATGGCCGAATACGAAGCTTGTGTTCTTGGTTTGAAAATGGCCATCGACATGAATGTTTACGAGTTATTGGTCATCGGAGACTCAGATCTCTTGATTCATCAAGTTCAAGGAGAATGGGCTGTGAAAAACCCAAAGATTGTACCTTACGTACAACATGTGCAGAAGTTGTGCAAAAGATTTCGTAAGATCGAGTTCAGACATACTCCCAGAATACAGAATGAATTAGCTGATGCTCTGGCCACCATCGCTTCAATGATTAAACATCCGGATACAAATTACATTGACTCCCTGAATATAGAGTTGAAAGAACATCCAGTTCATTGTTCCCATGTTGAAACAGAACCAGACGGTTTGCCTTGGTATTTTGACATAAAGAGGTACTTGGAGTCTGGGACTTATCCCAAAAATGCTACATCTAATCAGAAGAAGTCGATACGCCGTATGGCACTCAATTTCTTTCTAAGTGGGGAAGTCCTTTATAGGAGGACTCCAGATTTGGGTCTTCTAAGATGTGTCGATGCCGCCGAAGCTGCAAGGCTTGTTGAACAAATACATGCTGGAGAGTGTGGTACACATATGAATGGGCTCACTTTGGCAAGAAAGATTCTACGAGCCGGGTATTTCTGGATGACTATAGAGAATGACTGTTGCAAATTCGTGCAAAAATGCCACAAATGTCAAGTGCACGGCGATTTGATCAGAGTACCACCTCACGAGCTTAATGCTATAAGCTCACCTTGGCCATTTGTAGCTTGGGGAATGGATGTCATCGGTCCTATAGAGCCAGCCGCTTCTAATGGACACAGATTCATCTTGGTTGCCATTGATTATTTCACCAAGTGGGTGGAAGCATCTTCTTACAAGTCGGTAACCAAGAAAGTGGTGGCTGATTTTGTTCGCAACAATCTGATATGTAGATTTGGAGTGCCAGAATCCATCATTACTGATAACGGCGCAAATCTCAACAGTCACTTGATGAAAGAGATATGTGAGCAATTTAAGTTCACTCATCGTAATTCAACTGCTTATCGCCCACAAATGAATGGAGCTGTAGAGGCCGCCAATAAGAATATCAAAAAGATTTTGAGGAAAATGATTGACAAACATCGAGGTTGGCATGAAATGTTGCCATATGCTTTACTGGGTTATCGAACGACGGTCAGAACATCGACTGGTGCTACTCCGTACTTGCTAGTATATGGAACAGAGGCGGTCATACCTGCTGAAGTTGAGATACCGTCATTGAGAACCATCCAAGAAGCTGAGTTAAGCAACGCTGAATGGGTTAGCAAACGGATTGACCAACTAACTTTGATTGATGAGAAAAGAATGGTTGCAGTCTGCCATGGCCAGCTGTATAGACAGAGAATGACCCGTGCCTTTCACAAGAGAGTAAGAACCAGAAATTTTGAGGTTGGTCATTTGGTTCTTAAGCGTATTTTTCCTCATCAAGACGAGTACAAAGGAAAGTTCGCACCGAACTGGCAAGGACCTTACATGGTTCGCAAAGTATTATCTGGAGGTGCTTTGGTACTGTCAGAGATGGATGGCAGTGTATGGCCCAAACCCATCAACTCAGATGCTGTCAAAAGATACTACGTGTGAAGCTTCATTTTGCATTTCTGTTATTTACTTGTAATCATTCTATTTGCTTGTATTTGTTTCGCTTGAATTCTTATCCCTCTTATAATGAACTACGTCTGACCTGAATTCTCAAAAATGAGATACGTAGGCGGCCTATGTCGGCCTCGGTCGATTTCTTTGTAAATTTCTTTATTAACCTTTGAGGGGGAACTACGTTTGACCTGATTCCTGCCTCAACGGGATACGTAGGCGCCACAAGGGTTCGGTCATATCTCCCATAAGATTTCTATTCCTCTTATACTAGAAACTGGGATAGAATTTTTGAGAGGGACTCAAAAATTCTCGAGAATAAGATGTTTCCTCAACAAGTCAAGGCTAAGATATTTCGAGACTTGCAACTGGGACAGAATTTTTGAGAGGGTCTCAAAAATTTCGCAATTTACTCAGCAACAGTCGAAGATAAGCCAAGACAATTAACTGGGACAGAAATTTTGAGGATGGCCTCAAAATTTCAAACATGGATTTATAGACAAGTCCAGAGTGACTTTGAATACTCCCCAGCGAATAATCAGATATACTTCCAATCAATAGACTCGAATAAGTTCACTAAGTCGGATGTGACATGACACTTGGCAGTGACCTTTTTCAAAATTACTTTTCGAAAATTTATTTTCTTAAAGTTTTTCCTTTTATGTTTCATTTGTTTCGGCATAAAATATTTTGTCTTATCTATCAAGAGTTGGGAGATCAGGAAGATCTATCGGAGATAGCAGGACAAGAAGCAGACAACTGAAGAATCGACACAGATCAGTCCTTTAAAAACTAACGATTTTTCCGTGGATGCAGGTTTATAGCTTTGCTTTGATACCAGCAGATTTATTCCGATGGATGAATATGGGAAAGTCAAAGAAAGAGAAAACTCTCCCAAAATCAACAGTTTTCCTAAATAAAGAAATCATGTTATATCGTTTATGGAGGAAACTTGGGAATATGATTTGTTTATTTCAATCAATTCCCAACAACGTGAAGTTTGCAAGGAATGTCCAGCTGGATTCGAAGGTGAATCAAACGAAATCTCAAGGAAGAGTTTATGATTTCCGTAAAGGACGTCAGTTGCATCATAATGTCAGATATGATATTATACACTACACGGAGGGGTCATTTATTTTATTATCGATCAAGACAATACACTATCCGGAGGGGTCATTTATTTTATTGTCGATCAAGACAATACACTACCCGGAGGGGTCATTTATTTTGTTGCCCATCAAGACAATACACTACCCGGAGGGGTCATTTATTTTATTGTCGATCAAGACAATATGCTACCCGGAGGGGTCATTTATTTTATTGTCAATCAAGACAATATGCTACCCGGAGGGGTCATTTATTTTATTGTCAATCAAGACAATATGCTACCCGGAGGGCTCATTTATTTTATTGTCGATCAAGACACTACACTACCCGGAGGGGTTATTTATTTTGATCAGGACGATACACTATCTGAAAGAATTATTTTATCGTTATTTTCAATTGAGACGATATAATTATCTAGAAAGCACCCAGAAGCTCGCTATGTTGCTCAATGGAAGCACCATCTTCGTTTGGTACCAATGATGACACCGCAAGAAGATATTCGTACCTCGCTGAAATTTATACACCGCAAGAAGATTATATACCTTGCGGTATTTATGCATCGCGGGAAGATATTTATACCCCGCAAGAAAGTCATACATCGCGAGAAGATTTCATACCTCGCAGAAATTCATGCATCGCAAGAAGATTTCATACCTTGCAGAATTCATGCATAGCGGAAAATCATGCATCGAGAGTCAATATGCATGCATAGCGAAAGATTATACATCAAGAGCAAATATCCATGCATCGCGGAAAATCATGCATCGAGAGTCAATATTCATGCATTGCGAAAGATCATGCATCGCGAGTTAATATTTATGCATCACAAGTTAATTGCGAGAAGATATTCATGCCTCGCAGAAAATTATACATCGCGAGAAGATTTCATACCTCGCCAAAATTTATGCATCGCAAGAAGATTTCATACCTTGCGGAATTTATGCATCGCGGGAAGATATTTATACCCCGCAAGAAAGTCATACATCGCGAGAAGATTTCATACCTCGCAGAAATTCATGCATCGCAAGAAGATTTCATACCTTGCAGAATTCATGCATAGCGGAAAATCATGCATCGAGAGTCAATATGCATGCATAGCGAAAGATTATACATCAAGAGCAAATATCCATGCATCGCGGAAAATCATGCATCGAGAGTCAATATTCATGCATTGCGAAAGATCATGCATCGCAAGTTAATATTTATGCATCACAAGTTAATTGCGAGAAGATATTCATGCCTCGCAGAAAATTATACATCGCGAGAAGATTTCATACCTCGCCAAAATTTATGCATCGCAAGAAGATTTCATACCTTGCGGAATTTATGCATTGCGGGAAGATATTAATGCCCCGAAGAAGATCACGCATCGCGAGTCAATATTCATGCCCCGAAGAAGATCATGCATCGAGAGTCAATATTCATTCATCGCGGAAGATCACGCATCGCGAGTCAATATTCATGCATTGCGAAAGATCATGCATCGCGAGTTAATATTCATACATTGCGGAAGATCATGCATCGCGAGTCAATATTCATACATTGCGGAAGATCATGCATCGCGAGTCAATATTCATGCATTGCAGAAGATCATGCATCGCGAGTTAATATTCATACATTGCGGGAAATCATGCATTGCGAGTTAATATTCATACATCGAGGGAAGATACCCATGCCCCGCAAGAAATCATGCACTTCCAGAAAGGGAATCGTGCATCTGAAGAAAATATTTACTCATCGGCATCAACTTCATCATTTTATTAAACATCAAGAAGAACATCAAAGACGACATCAAAATAAATATCAGCACTGCATCTATTTTTATTTATTTCAACATCAAATGAAGAATACATTAAAGATTGCATTACATACATAAGACATAAGCTTTATTTGCTTTACGTCAAACTAATTGAGTTGACGTCAAAAGTCGAGGAGAACAATTAAGTGTCGACATGGTAAAAGACACTGTCTCCCTTTTTGATTGAGTTTTTACGCTGATAAGTTTTATCTCAGTCTTTGTCGAGAGCATCCGAAAGGATGAATTCTCAAAAACAAATCACAGGTGCGGACGACATCAAAAGGGATGCAGCACATCGTGGAACTTTTTCTTAACAGCGAACTGGGACATAGTCCAAAGAAGAGTGTCAAACTCTTAGGACACGAGCAAAGGAGCGACTTCCACCACAATCAAACCACACCCCTATCAGAAGGCATGTGGGTTTTTTCTTTAGGTTTTGTCAGTTTCGGTCTCGCATCTGAAAATTTGGGTCTACCGAAAGCAAGTTTCCAATCTGAGTGACAATGCACCGAGAGCTTTGGAAATTATGTCCATATGATTTCTTAATTATGGGTGTGAAGCGCGCCACATTCATGGCTAAAAGGTTACAAGTCTCCTTTTCATACTCAATTTTACTTGTCACTTGTCTGAAACCAAAGGTCATCTAGCATAATAGATTTCTTTTTCAATCGATTGAGTCGAACTACAAACAGCCTGATTCCTGGTTTAAAGGATATGTAGGCGAGCTCAATGTTGAAAACTCGGCTGTATTCTAACATTCCCTCTTAAATCTTATTCCCAAGCATCCCGATTCCTTCATAACTCGGTATCGAGATGACTTTTGATTTCTTTAAAAATCGTGCGTTAAATCTAGCGTATCGAACTACTAGTGGCCTGAATTCTTATATAGCCTGAGATATGTAGGAAACACATTTTCAGGGCTCGGCCATAATTTCTAAAGTCCGTACCAGATCCCTTTTCTTAAAAGATGAATATGTGGTCGATCAAAATTGGCTTAGTCAATTTCATTTTCCTCAAATTTCTTGCATCAATCCAAGTAAAATGAGGGACAGCTGTTGACACCCAATTTTGACCCTCCCCGGTAGGAATTAATTCATGAGCTCCTTAAACTCTCAAATAATTTAAAATAATTAGTTTTATAAATTTACGAAAAAATATAAAGTTTGCATTATTTTGTATAATTTTTTGCCGTTTCTTAAAGTTTTTAGATAATATATATATATTACATAATTGTGTATATAATTAGTATATTTTATGATTATTCAAAAATCATCTCAAAAAATATTTGTTATTTAAGTATTTTACTAATTAGTTTATTAAAGTTATAGTTTATATTTGCGAATTAATTAGTTTGATTAAGTTAATTATTTTTTTTTATTTTTAATTTTTTTTTATTATTTTTAAGATTAAGAAGCTCATTAATTAATAAATAACTCATCTTATTTTAATTTTAGCTGAATTTTGCAAGTTCAATTCTATTTGGCTAATTTAATATTTCATTTAGCTAAGTCTTAAGACCAAATTTGGGCCTTTACCTCCAGCCCATTCATTTCCAGCATAATCCCAGCCCACCAGAAAGCACTTTCAACAGCAGCCCAACAATTTCCAACCCGACCCAATCGTGCTCTTTCTCTTCCATGTGAAAGAGGCAGCAGCAGAAGGGAGGTACGACTTTTTCGTCGGCCTCCTTAACGTTCCTTTCATTCGTACGGTCACAGCTGTACTAAAGACACGCGAGAATCGTCCTTGGGACAACGAGATCACTCAACGTCAAGATGCAAGGACGATCGGTTGATCGAGGCCGCCCGCGTCCCTTTCTTCTTTTGATTTTGGCTGAAAATTGAGAATCTCTCGTGCAACTAGCTGTCTGTTATCCTGGAGGGTTTTGAATTTGAATGAGGCTTTGGATTCCCGATTCTACCCCAAGCTTCCTAAGAAATTTCCCCGCCTTCCCTTACTCGAAAATCCTAATTTCTGCTATAAATAGTGGCTGGGAAGTTCTGCAATAGGGAGAGGAAAAAACATTGAAATACATAGATTTCTTTGAGGCAAAATAGACACAAAGGTTCATAAATATTACAGAGAGTGTTTTAGGTTCTGCTTTCTTTTTCATCGGAACCTCGGAGTAACGTCTCGGTGGTGAATACTCGTCCTCTGTAGCTCGCCACTGTCCCAGTCCCTGTGCCGGAAAAGGTAACTTCCTTTTGACCTTAAACTCGTTTTAGCAGACATCTCATTTAATTTTGATAATATGAAGCTTACTGTTAGCTTTGCTTCACTGTTGACGCCTAGTGATGGGCAGTTTGGTTCCAAATTGAGTGCGATTTAGTTTTATGAAGTACAAGTTATGTTCAGGTGTTTATTGCTGTTTTCTTTCGCGAATAATGTACGAAGTCTTGAAGCTGTTTAACGAGGAGATCGAATGTTGTGGTATCTATCGTCCATTAGATGTGACAACTCATTCTTCTCTGTTCTTAGTTCCCGTGATCGTCCTGCCCTTTAGCATCTCTACTAGTTATCTTTATGTGTCCTTTGATTATGAGTATAAAGGCGTTAATGTATGAGCATGTTCTCGAGCTTATTAAATTTTTGTAGGTTCGCTTTTGATTTTGCTTTATTTGATATCTATTAATCTTTTTTTTTTTTTTTCTTTCTTCTTAAATTGGTCTCTTCTTTGTTAGCATATAATTTCCTAAGGCCATTACCATTTAAGATCAAGCTTGTCCAAATAAAAGTGACCCAATGAAATGTGATATTTGCCGGATATGCAGTACATCATCTGCTTCTCTTATGTTGTGAGTTTTGCCAATTGCTAATCACTTGTTCATGGAACAGGCTGCCCTTATTATTGTATTATTGTATGTATGTTTACCTTCTTGGGACTTTACTGTTATGCATATACATGGGCACATGTTTTTCTTGGAATTTATTTACACTTCGGTTCTTGATGTTTAAGTATTAGCTTCAATGCTTCTTCTTTTTATCCAATAAAAGTTATATTTGTTTTCAAGGATAATACATGTCACATTCATTTTTATTTTTGTTTGTCTGTTTCAATTTGAATATATTCTATTCTTGATTTACATATCGGTATTTTGTTTGTTTGCATTAACTTGGTTGATATGAGCCTTGTTTTGTTGTCATTGCCTTTCCCGTATGACATAATCTAATTCTATTATTTAGTTTGTTCATTTGAGTAAATTTGTTTTCCCTGGAAATTTTGCTCCTAAGTTTGTTAAGCTTTAACAGTCTTATAGCTTAGTTTCTTGGATCAAGGTTATATGGATTTGAGTACTATTTGTTTGATCCTATATATGTTTGATTATGTGGTCAAGTAGCTTAGGATATAATTGATTATTTCTTTCTCTTCTTTACAGTAAGGAAACATTATCACTTCTTTTATTTCAATTGCACCTCATGTTTAAAGATGTAAAAAATCTAAATGTGATAGAATAATTAGTCATTCTTTGTGTTGTTGATGTCATGGATAGATCCTAATCTTTCTTCCTTTATTTTGACACATGTGACATCAATTCGAGTCCCCTTCGGACTCCATTTCCCCTCCTTGCATATCCTTGAGTCATATCGAGTTAGCATTTGGTGTTTGGGGGCGAAAGGGGAGCTGAAACAAGACAAGCGAAAGCGAAAAATGCAGAAAAGGGCTGATATAGACTGGTATACAGTTTTTGTATACACTGATATACAGCGATATACGCTGATATACATGATAAAAACGCAGCAACTACAGGTTGAGGAATAAAGAGAAGGATTGAAAATTGAAATATAGGTCAAGAAGCTCAAGAGAAGGCTGTACACATTTATATACAACCCGTATACATCAATATACAACTATGTATACACAACTTGTTTTGGCATAAAATTGGGTCAATGCCAAATTACAATGAAGACCAGGAGTTCCGCCTCTGCCACGACCAGGAGTTCCGCCTCTGCCGCGATGGAAGCCTCGTCCACGACCGCCTCTGTGGCCGGCTGACTGCCAGGATTGAGCATAGAGGGCGGTGTGTGGTTCGGCTAATCCTCCGTCTTCCCTAACCTTCAATTTTTGTTCCATCTGTACGTTCAATTCTTCGGTGAGTAACCAAGATGACACTTCAGCAAACGTTACATGTGCAATATTCGTCCTGATATTTTGTTTAATAGACGCATATTCGGACGACAGACCACGAAGAACACATAAGATCACGTCTTGATCTGGAATTCCAGATTTGGCACGATTCAGAGCAGCGACAATCGTAACAACAGAGTCAAGATACTTTTGCATAGAGTCACTACCCTTCTGAATACCATGAAGTTGTTCCTTTAATTGAAATATATGAGTGCGAGATAGTGAGTTATACCGAAGTTGAAGATGATTCCAAATGGCTGCGGCGGAAGTGAGTCCATGGAGATGATTTTGAACCGACGGGCTGATAATTGCTAGAAGACACGCCCGTAATTGGGCATCAACAACGGACCATTTTTCATGGTCCGGGTTGAGTGTGACAGCGGTGGCTGCCGCTGCTGCCGCCTCTCTATCGGTTGTGACGGTGATTGTGGCGGGTGGAACATCCATGGTTCCATCAACATACGCCATGAGTCGATGAGCGGAAAGATTTGCAGACGCGGTAGTGAACCAAGATGGAAAATTTGAATCATTTAATTTTTCCGGAGTAAGAGAATGTAGATTTTTTATAAAAAGCTTCAACCCCGTGGGGAGATCATCTAGTGGATCTGTGGTCTTCACCATGGTGAGATAATCGTTGAAGGAAGACGACTAGGGGCGGCGGCTAGGGTTTGGGAGAAATAAACCCTTGCTCTGATACCATGATAGAATATTATTATTATGAATAATGTTAACCAATAATTAGAGTCTTGTACAATATATATAGTTGTAGACTATAAGTAATTACACAATAACCCCAACATAATTAAGTAATTATATATTCTATCTAACAAGATCAACAACGTCTCACTGCTAAGAATTGCACTTGAAATGCCAAATCAAATAGCCACAAAATACCTTAAACGGAGCAGAGCAAAATTATGCTTTTGAAAACTTAAAATGACAACCACATATCTTCATGGGCACAAACACACATACACCGAAAAAGAAAGTTTGCCCGATGGAAGCAGAGGCAGTAGTAAACATATTAAGGGTGTGTTTGGTATGAAGGAAAATGTTTTTCGAGGAAAATGCTTTCCTGGAAAATAAGTAGATTTTGGACTTATTTTCTCATGTTTGGTTGGTGAGTAGAAAATATTTTTCGTAAATGATTTTTAGTGTTTGATTTATGAATGAAAAATATTTTTAAGAGACATCTTTTATTTTTACTAGAATAAAAATAATTTATGAAATTGAAAATATTTTTTAAAAACAAAATTATTATTTTTTTGGGTGGTGGTGGGGGATGGGTGGTGGAGGAGGTTGGAGTGAAAAAATAAAAATTTGAAGTTGATAGTATTTTGTAAAAACAAAATTAATTTTTTGGGGGGTTAGGGGGGTGTGTGGGGCTGACCGGGGGGGGGGGGGGGGTAGGAGTTTTAATATATAATTTTGAAGGTGAAAATATTTTTAAAAAACAAAATTAAATTTTTGAGGAGGGAGTGGGGTAGGGGGGTCAGGGATCCGGTGAAAAAATAAACTTTAGAAATTGAAAATATTTTTTTAAAATTTATGTTTTTCCCAAAAAAAAATATAATTTGAAATTGGAGGAGAGTTTTGAAAAATATTTTCCTTAATATTTGAAGGGAAGTCATTTTCCTTAATTTTGAAAAAAATGAGTTGATTTAAAAAATATTTTCCAAAACTTTTGTCCCAACCAAACTTGAGATCTAAGGGAAAGAGGCATGAAGGAAGGGAGAAAATTCAGACAATATAAGAAAAACAAATCTATAACCCTTATAACTAATATAATAGAAATAAAGAAGAAAAACTCAATAAAAGGTTATGAATAATAAAAGTAGTTACCAGCACTAAAATACATGGATTCCTCCAAATTGACTATCTATAATCTTCCATTGAATAGTGAGAAAATGAGATCTATAAATTTTTATTTTCAATTCAGTTTTTTTTTTTTTTATTATTTTATTTCTGTAAACACATTCTCAATCTAAAAAAACAACAATGTAATTGAAAAGTAGAGACCGTTTATAACCAAATTGGAAAGAAACCAAATGAAAAGCACAAAAAGGAAAAACAGAGATGATGAGGAAGAGTACAGAAGTTTTCGGACAGAGGCCACGTACATTGATGCGGTGACTCTTGAATTTTCAATGAATAACACGTTGAAAGTTATCTAGCATGAAAAAGTCTGAATTACCCCTAAATCAGAATATATTACCTTTAAGCATACATTACCTTTAAGCATACATGTTGATACCAATTTTAAAGTGGCTCCTCTAATATAGTAGAATATAATAGCTTCCAATATATTGTCATTCTTGTATTGTAAAGTATGTATAATGTATGGTCCAATGATGTGAATTTTAAGTAGTGCTCAACGTATCAATCAAGTACATATAACTTTCCAACTCAACTAATTCTCACGATATAAAATAATGAATAATATTTGTTAGGCCAACAACATAAGTAATTCAACTTTAAAAATTTGTCTAGTCAAATAATCTTATCTGTTTAGATTATTTTGAGAGCATCCAAATCTACGTCATAGTTAAGCTCCATATAAACACCTATTTCTTCTTCATTCTAAAACAAAAAGAAAAATCTAATCATCTAGCATTAAAATACAAATATTCTAAATGGGAAGCCAAATGAAGAAGCAATGGCCTCAATTTGCTTGTGCTTTAACATTTTTCTTGATAGTCACATGCACTATGACATATTCACCTTATTCTTATGAATCATCAGATTCAACATACAATAAAGCACCAACCACAGTAGCTAAAAGTGAAGACTACAAGGTTCTCTCAATGCCTAAAGAGAAATACAAGGTACCTTCTTTGTCAAAGAATGACTACTACAAGAAGCCATCAATTTCAGAAGATAACTATAAGAAGGTGTCATCAGTTTCAGAAGTACCCTTAGTGCCTGAAGAGGAATATAAGGTGTCTTCTTTGCCAAAGAATGACTTTTACAAGAAGCCATCAGTTACAGAAGATAATTATAAGAATGTGTCATCAATTTCAAAAGATAATGACTTCAAGGAACCCTCAGTATCTAAAGAGGAATACACGATGCCTTCTTTATCAAAGAAAGACTACAAGAAACCACCGGTTCCAGAAGATAACTACAAGAAGGTGCCAACTGTTCAGAGATACCCTCAGTGCCTAAACCAGAATACAAGGTGCAATCTTTGCGAAAAATAGATTATTACAAGAAATCGTCAGTCCTGAAGATAACTACAAGAAGGTGTCATATGTTTCGGAGGTACCCTTAGTGCCTAAAAAGGAATACAAGGTGCCTTCTTTGCCAAAGAATGATTACTACGAGAAGCCATCAGAAGACAACTATAGGAAGGTACCGACAATTCTAGAGGTACCCTCAATGCCTAAACACGAATACAATGTGCCTTCTTTGCCAAAGAAGGACTATTACAAGAAGCCATCAACTCTAGGAGGTAACTACAAGAAGGTGTCATCTGTTGTTCTAGAGGTACCCTCAGTGCCTAAACAGGATTATAAGGTTCTTTCTTTGCCTCATAATGACTACAAGAAGCCATCAGTTTCAGAAGATAACTATACGAAGGTGCCATCAGTTTCAACAGATAATAACTACAAGGTACCCACAATACCTAAACAAGAATACAAGATGCCTTCTTTGCCAAATAATGACTACAAGAAATCATTAATTCCAGAACATAACTACAAGAGGTGACAACTGTTTAGGAGATACCCTCAGTTCCTAAACAAGATTATAAAGTACCGTCTTTTCCAAAAACTGACTACTTTAAGAAACCATCACCTTCTCCATCACCACCACCTCCATATTACTAAATTTTCATCTCTCATGTTCAACATGTTTCAATGAAGTCTTTCTCCAATTCAACATATATAACCCATAGGGTTCTCCTCATATTATCAATGCGTATAAAAAATTGTAATTCTTTATTTGTTTTCTTTTCTTTCCTACTTCGAGTTGCAATTGTTTTTTCATTTAAATTCTATCTTGAATGTATCCAGAGATTTATGTTTATTAAACACAAGTTTTTTTTTTGAAGTTTTATCGAAAGTTTTATCCAGCAATTTTCAATTAATTTCTCATAACTTTCATAGCAAATAACAACCATCAATGAGGATTTGGTGATTCCAATACCAAGAGTAGAGTGGCCGGCATTTCATGTTACCAAAACAACAAGCAAAATAAAGAAAGAAAATAATAATATTTGTAAGTTTCATTGAGTTAGATTTACATACGGTATAAAATTACGAAAAATTACCTAAATACACAACTTATTTTACCATATTCTCTAAAATTTCCTTTCATTTGAAAAAATTAAAAAAACAATCTCTACTCTCTCATGTTCTCGGATACATCACTTTATACGCAATATATCGATCGGATATCACTTTTGGCAATATATCGGGACATTTAGTGATGTATGTGAAATGGAGACGCGATAAATCAAAACATTGAGGGATGTATCCAAAATCAGAATGCGATGTATCGAGACATTTTGAGATGTATCCAGGTTTCACCAAATTTTTAACGTATTTTTGCAATTTTTTTAAGAAAGTAGGAATATGATGTAACTAACTTTTAACACTGAGATTTGTGTCAAATTTCCATTAAAATGCCTTTCCTTTTAAAATTTTTAAGCTCATTTGATTTATTACATCACTGTCAACTGCAAATCATTTTGATATGATAACATATTAAAAAAATAGTTTGTCTTTGGTGTCGATTTCTACTTCAAATATAAAAATATTTAACGTGGTTAATAGGTGAATTTAATTAGCCGCGATTAATGTGAATTTATTAGCATTTTAAATGAATTTTGCTATGATTTGTCTAAATAACATACAGTAAACCGAAAATAAAATTAAATAAATGATATTTGAAATAATAGCTTGCAATATATTATCACTTGGTGATGCAAAGAATATAATGATGAGAATTTTAAGTCGTGCTCAAAGAATCAAAAGTACATATAAAAAATGGACAAGTATTTATTAGGTCGATCGGCAACTACATATTTCAAACTTTAAAAAGTTGTTTAATAAAATATTCAATGTACTAACAAAAGGGAACAAGACCAACATTCTTGGAAGTCAATAAAAGCTTGGAGTTAATTTTTGAAAAATAGGTAAGTCAAGAAAACTAGGTGTATGAACTAATTTTCATGGCTTTCTTTAATCTCAAGACCTATTATTGGAATAAAATTAACCAAAAAAAGGGGAAAATCTTTTGTATTTTTGGATTATTTGATAAGCATTCAAACTCCTAGTTTATCCATTCTAAAACACACACAAAAAAAATTAAATAGCCATAAGAAGGAGCTGTTGGTTTCAAAAGATAATGACTACAAGGTTGCCACAATGCCTAAAGAAAAATACAACGTGTCTTATTTACTAAAGAATGACTGCTACAAGAAGCCATCAGTTCCACAAGAAAACTACAAGAAGGTGTCATCTATTCCAGATGTACCCTCAGTACCTAAATAGAATACAAGGTGTCTTCTTTACCAAAAATAACTACTACAAGAAGTCATCACTTCCAGAATATAACTACAAGAAGGTGTCATCTATTCCAGAGTGCCTAAAATAGAATACAAGATGTCTTCTTCGCCAAAGAATGGCTACTACAAAAAAACCATTAGTTCTAGAAGATAACTACAAAAAGGTGTCATTTGTTCCTGTTATCTTCTTTATTCAGATTAGCAAACTAGAAATAATAAATGATGAAAAGAATAACACAAGGAACTATCCGAGTCCACAGAATCCACTTTGTGTCCTTAAGAAATTTAATACCCTCAAGTACCCGAGGCTGCAGATTAATTCCTCCTAAGATAAAACAGATTAACCATTAAAGAAGTAGCGGAATTTGAAACTTCAATAATTTCAATGAACTCAAAATGACAACAACAAATCATACACACAAACACAATCGATCAATTTTATTTTGTAAGAAGTGTATGCAAAAGAAGGGAATAATTCAATTCACAAGAATGAGAGGAAGCTTCTCTATTTATAGCCAACAAAGGGTAAAGGTCACAACTCTTACGAAAGAAGACAATCGTTGAGAAATGTCACAACACTTTAGAAAAGACACAACCTTTCAAACGGTCACAGCCTTTTAGAAAGGACATAACCTTTCATAAAGGTCACAACCCTTTGGCATCGTCACAACCCTCCAGGAGAGTCACAATTCTTCATTTCTTGTTCACACCTTTAAAACCCAACAATCACCCACATGAATAGGGAATGAGTATTGTTAAAACATATGCATGAAAAAAATATGTGATTTGTAACTAAGGATTGATTGCATCTGCATAAGTGAGTTTCCCTTTGAACTTTCCATAGTTAACATATATCAGATATACTCAATCAATCGGTAGATTTGATATCTTTGAACCGTCGAACTTTGGTGTATACCTAGACAACATAAATCACACAATCAACCCTTGAAAATTTTTTAGTTCTCATTGTTTTGTTCGTTTCAGCCATGAAAACGCCTTGATTTAAAAGTGTGTAGAGAACTGACCTTACCAGATTCTCCTTGATGCGGATTACAATTCACACTTACATAGGTGATTTATAAATGTGTTATAGTCTTCTAGGTAGAGTTACAACCAAAATGACTTGTCCTCGGCCATAGTCTCATTCCATTTGATAATCTATTATCTCTCTCTCTAGTTAGTCCTTTTATAAGTGGATCCGATACATTATCCTTTGACTTTACATAGTTAATTATGATGAGACTTTTTGTTATGCATCATGATCCATGTCGTACGTATTGCAGATTAATTCTCACATTATTCATACCGGAGCTAAAAGGTCTGGGCCAAAAATCTTTCAAGAAATTTTGGAGTCATTCAACTTCTTCGTCGACCTTATCTAGAGTGATAAACTCAAATTTAATAGTAGAGCGAGCGATATATTTCCTTTTGGAAGATTTCCAAGAGACTGCTCCTCCACCAAAAGTAAATACATATTCACTCGTGGATTTTACTTAATTTGACCTAGTGATTCAATTTGCATCACTATATTCTTCCAATATTGTTGAATAGTACTTATAATGCAAAACAATAGTTTTTAAATATGTTTTAAATAATCCAAAACTCTTTTCATTGTCATCCAATGAGTTACTTGTGAACCAACTCAGTTTACTAATAGGACATGTTATATCTGATCGCGTACACTTCATGATATATATCATACTTCTCAATGCTCTAGAATAATCCAATTGCGAGTCACTTTTTCCTTCATTCTTTTGAAGTGCAAAGCTCACATTTATTTGAGTCTAGTCAATATTTAAATCCAACTACTTGAACTTATCAAATACCTTTTTAATCACATCAGTAACTCCAATTTCTTTCATATATCGAAGTTACTTTCTAGCATATGATTAGTAGAATTTATGCCAGATATGTCTCTTTTGATGATCAACATGTCATCAACATAAAAATAAATAATGACCTTGTGATTTGGAATGTCTTTAATGTAGAACATTTATCACATTCATTAATCTAGAATTCATTTGCCAATATAGTTTGATCAAAACTTTGCATGCCATTATTTGGGCGCATGTTTTTAGTCGATAAAAGGACTTAACAAGTTTACACACTTTTTTTTGTCAGGAGACACAAAGCCTCGGGTTGTTCCATGTAAATTTCTTCCTCCAAAAAAATGTTTTCACATCCATTTTGACAAATTCACAACTGGCGCAATTAACATTTGAATTGATGTAATCCTAATAAGAGGCTATTATATGTCAAAGTAATCAAGACTTTGTTATTGTCTAAAGTATATGACAACAAGTCTTACTTTGTATTTTGTCAGTAGTTTCATCAATTTTCTTTTCCATTTGTATGTCCACTTTGAACCCAAAAGTTTATTTCCCGGAGGAAGATCAACCAACTCTCAAGTGTGGTTACTTAAGATTGAACTTGTCTTACTATTGACAGTTTCATTCCAAAAAGGATGAGTCCGTAAAAGACATATCTTCATCGACTATATGGACTCATTTACAAGAAGAAATATTACAAAATAAAACCAGAAAGAAGTAATTTGTATATTGGCATTTACTACGCCTCTGAATCTCTTTTATTAAGTAAATTCTCCTTTGTTTCTTTCAAAGGTCGTTTAGACCCTTTACTTGACTATCCGATGGTTTGGACTTATGAACCATAAATCAACATGGTTTTATATTTGTAGCATATGCAATGAACATACAATCCACAGTCTTAGATCCTAGTTTTACCCGTTTGGGAATAGTTCACTCATTCTCATTTCGCATATGGAATAGAATGTATTGGAAATTTTTAGATCACTATCTTACAAGAGTTGTTGCTTGTATATACTTTAAGGGATGAGAAATAATTTTCTATCAGGATAAAAAAAAATTTGTTGCTCCCTTTCTTAACAAACAAAAAGTTTTCTATTTGTTGCTCCCTTTATTAACAAACAAACTTTTTGTTTCTCTCTTTCTGAACATACAATTTTTTTGTTGTTAACTTTTGCTATAATGATAGCATCTCCCCAGAAATTTTGTTGTAAATCTAAACTTATAAGTAGGACATTCAACATTTCATTCAAAGTTGGGTTTTTTCCTTGTCAACAATTTCATTAGATTGAGGTGAGTATGTGCAATAATTTAATGGATGATTCCATTTTCCAAATATATTTCTGCAACATAATATTCATATTCTCCACATCTACCACTTCTAATCATGACAATCTTTTTATCCAACTGATTTTCAACTTCAGTTTTGTATTACCAATATTTCTATTGATGCATCCTTATCATTCAGCAAATAGACATAAAAGTATATAATCCAATTGCAAATAATATCTATGAAGTGTTTTTTCCACCACGAGATAGTGTTAACTTTATATCACAAATGTCAGTGTAAATCAATTCTAAGGGATTATAATTCCTTTCAAGAACACATACTTTACATTTTGATTTATTGCACTAGAAGTTATGCAGAACTTTTAAGTTGATCAGCTTTTGTAAGGTTTTGTAATTTACATGTCTCAAACACTCAAGTCATAAAAAGTTTGATTCAAGCAAGTAAGAATAAAAAGAAATATTAAGTTTGAAAAGACCTTTCATGAGGTAACTTTTTCTTACAAATATTGTGTTCTTTACTTTTTGTAACTTTGTCAAATACAGACATTATTTCAATATGAACATCTTGCCAGATGTTCTTTTCAGAAGGAAATTTCCAAAACATTCAATTTGTTAAAGAAATTACCCATGAACATAGTCTTATAGATCCAATAAGGTCAGTAGTTTAACATTTCCCAACTAGAAAGAACTAGAAAGAAGTTAAAAATTTGAACATTTTTAAGTTAAAATTGAGTTTTTGGCCAACTTCAAATGACCATAACTCCTAGACCAGGATGAGTTAGGTGTAGTTCCAGATATGGTTAGAAAGCCCTTGGAATGATCTTTCCAACGCTGCCAAGTTTGCGCAATTCCAAGTTTTTATGAGTGAGTTATGTATTTCGAAAGTTGGGTTGTTGTATTAAAGAAACTCCAATCCGAATTTGGAAAAGGCAAATTTGTCCTTTTCTTAACTAATTATATTTATTCGTTTTTAGGAATTAATTGGGGTAAAATATGACCTTTTTTAGTTTAAAAAGATTTAGAATTCACGTTAGAGAAAAGAGAAAAGAGGAGAAATCAAGAAACTAGCAAGAACATTCAAGCTTTGCGTGTGAAATTCGTCAGGGTGATCCCTAAAAAGGTATATGAGATCACATAGCGTTGGGTTAGTTCACCACACACCAACCATGTTTCAATTCGGCGAATTTGAGTTCGGAATGTTAAGAAATTGAGTTCTTGACGAATTAAAAGTTTCTTTGAGTTCTTTATGGTTGTGTTGTTGAAGTTTCGTGATGGTTTAATACATTATTCTAGGTGTAATTTCGAGTTGAGTCTATTGTATATTTAAAGTACTAATGATCCTAAGTGTTTGGGGAAATAACCATTAAAGTTTTGAGGGTTTAGAGATGAAAAACGAGCAAGAAAAGTCGGGGTTTACCTGGGGAAAAGGGTGGGGCGTTGCGCCGGCCAGTGCACCCCAAAGCAACCTCTATCCGTAGGGATCTAGGGCGACACACCAGCCAGAGAGCCCTAACCAGTCCTCTGAAATTTGAGGGCTGGCGTCCCGCGCCTCTCAAAGCGCCAATTCTCCCCATTCTCCCCCATCTTTCCGTACGAGTTCCTTAGTTATGTACCTATGTTTCGTAGTTGATTACAGCACTCAACGGTAAATCTAAACATCATGAAATCGTCCATAAACATGAGACATGAACCTTGAATCCATAATCCAATTCAAGTAAAGTTAAGATCAAAGTCAAAGAAGTCAAGAGTCAAGTCTAGAAGTTAAGAAGCAAGTCAAAGCAAAGTTCTTAAAAGTTTTCAAGAGTCTTTAGCAATTCTTTAAATTTATTTTAAGACTCAAGTTTCAAGTTAAGTAAAGAGTAAAGAGTTGAGTTCATTCTCAAAATTTTATAAGGTAACTAAGTATTCCGTAAGAGTTTGTAAGTGTTTTCACATTTAAGCAAGAATGGGACCATCAATTCCAAGAGAGCCTTTGAGCTAAGATTTGAGTAATTATCTCAAACCAAAGAAAGAAGTTGTTTTTAAAATGCATGAGCTAAGTATATTTTTGGGAGTAGTATTGAGCACCGATATGGGGATGCGAGTTCATATTAACTCAAATCTACATAAACCATGTAGCCATCATGCGTATTAAAGGATCATACTTTTTAGATGATCACTTAAGTTAAGCTAGTGGATCCACTAATTTAAGTAGATTTATGCGACGGCAAAGTATAGGACAATTCTGGCTGCGTGGGCAAGACGTTGTATCACCACTTAGGCTTATAGTGGTGGTTGTCGGTTAGAGAATCTCCCACAGAAACTATGTTACTTCATTATATAAGTAAAGTTGAGTTTGTTATTGTATTTTCTTTGATGAACTCAGTTGTTTCAACTATTTTACAAGATATATATATATATATATATATATATATATATATATATATATATATATATATATTGCATGTGTCTTATTGCCTTATATTGAGTTAAGTTATTCCTGAGTTGAGAAGAGTCAAAATTAGTGTTTCCTTCATATTCTTTTTCATGCTTAAGTTGTGTTTATCATTCCGACTCGCATACTCATACATTCAATGTACTGATGTCTGTTGGCCTGCATCGTCTTATGATGCAGACGCAGGTAACTAGGATCGGCTTTCGATGCACCATTGATCCAGTGAGCAGCTCAGAGCCAGTTGGTGAGCCTCCTTACATTCCGTAGGACATCTTTTTTTTCTTATCTTCTAGTCTTCAGTTGTTAGGATGATTGGGGGTCCTGTCCCAACATCCCTTTTTGTTTTAGAGGCTTCATAGACAGATAATTTGTTCTTTGGTATTATTCATTTCAGTTGTATATGTTTAAGACTTAAGTTGCCGGTTTTGCTAAGTTATTACCTTTTTAGTTATATCTCTCGTGTTTAAGTCTTCCGCTGAGTAAGTAAGCCAGACCAAGGGTCCGCTCAAGGCCATCAATGGTCTTCGAGTGTCAGTCCCGCCTAGGGTGTAGGCTCGGGGCGTGACAAGTATGACCTAAATGTTTGTTTTACAACACAAACATAAAAGATTACTTTTCACCAATGTTCATGTTTATACAAATAAATTTATTTTAATAAACATATCTTTTCATGAAAAAATCACAATAATTTAAGTGACACTTTTTCATCAAAGAATATAATTTTTTTCGAATGAGTAATATAATTGTGTGGTTTTATACTAGTTATATCATATATACTAGTAAAGAGAGACTCAACGACTACAATATCAAATATACTCCAAGAATTTTGTGGGTCTAACATAATACAAGAATGTCATTATATTTCTAATCTTGTTCTTTCAAATTTTATTTAGATAGTAAGTCTAATTTTGTCTTTATCACAAGTAAACAACCCCCCACATTTTAAATATGTTCTCAAAAATATTTTTCAAGTATTTGAAATTATTTTCCCTAAATTTTGTTTTCATACTTTCAACTTGTATATCATCAAAATACACATTGGCAACACAAAACCTTGTTTTGGAGATTTAACCCATAGAAACACTCATTTCAGGCACAAAAAAATCACTAATCTTATGTTACTAGTTATTTTTCCTTTCTATCACAACTAGACAGACCACTTAGTATTTAGAATACTAACAATAAAGATTCAATCTTTATTTAACTTTTATCTAGTTTAACGATGAAGTTTTTATATTCTTCTAATCGTTAACTGAATGAACCTTGAATTATGATGAAGTTTTTATATTCTTCGAATCAGTTTCTTATTCAGACATGGTAGTAAACTAGAAAGGTTTAATCTCCAGAAACCTGAAATACAACACTGTTTCTAGCTAACGAAGAAGATTTTATCTCTTTCAAATCATTTAGCCTTAATATTCCTACAAAGATTTTGTACTCTTTTAGTCAGAATATTCACTCAAACATATTATTTAACAAATTGGTGAAGTTTCTATATTCTTCAAAACAATGCATAATCTGATTTGTTCGTGAAGTTCTTATATTTTTCAAACCAAAGGAGTAAAAAATCAGAAGATTTTAGTCTCCAAAAGTCAAACACAATCAAATTTCACATGGAGTAGAAAACTACAATACATTTTTTCCCTCTAAACAGAACACATATGAATAATAATAAATATATATTCTGAAATCATCACATTATGACCATCTATCCTAACATTTATGAAATAAATCTCATTAAATAATCAAGAGAAATAAAGATAGAACCTGATTTTTACTCTCATTGAATCATATTTAATTTGTCAGCAATGATTCCATGCAAGTCACTTTTCTTGCTAAATATTTCCTTCTTTCCTAGTTTCCATCATATTCCAATTTTTCCTCAGAAGACATTGAATTTCAACGAGTAACTCAAATTCATGTTCACATATTGTTAAGAGACAACCTTTGTTCATTTACTTCTTAGGAATTTTTTTTAAGTGCATATCTTAACCTTTATACATGAAATAATTTTTCTTATTGAAAAGAAAACAGAAGGGGTGCAATGTTTCAATGCACTTGGTAAAAAAAAAAAAAAAAATCTTACCCATCTAAGAAAAACTTACTACATATAATATATTTAAACATATTAAAGTAGTACCAATTCATCTCGAATCTCTTTTATCATATGATGAAATAATTCCTTTTTTTCCAACAAAAAAAACACAGAAAATTGAAGTAATTTCCTTACCACATAAAACACAATCAATATTTAAATTTCTTAAGCTTGTTATCTCCTGTATTAATATTAGCAAACTAGAAATAATAAAAGATGGAAAAAAATAGAAGGAACTATCCGAGTCCATAGAACCCTTTGTGTCCTAAAGAAATTTAATCCCCTCAAGTACCATAGGTTGCAGATTAATTTCTCCCAAGATGAAACGGATTAACCATTAAAGAAGTAGCGGTACCTCAAACTTCAAGAATTTCAACGAACTCAAAATGACAACAACAAATCACATACGCAGACACGATCGATCGATTTTGTTTTGTAAGAAATGTATGCAAAATAAGGGAATAACTCAATTCTCAAAAATGCGAGAAAACTTCTCTATGTATAGCCAACAAAGAGTAAAGGTCACTACTCTTAGGAAAGATGACAACTGTTCAGAAAGGTCATAACACTTTGGAAAAGACACAACTTTTTAAACTGTCACAACCTTTTAGAAAGGATTAACCTTTCATAAAGGTCACAACCCTTATTTCCTGTTCACACCTTTAAAACCCAATAGTTCCATAGATAGCCTTAGTATCTATACAGGAATACACAGTGCCTTCTTTGCCAAAGAATGATTATTACAAGAAATAATCAGTTCTAGAAGATAACTTCAAGTCTGTTCCAGAGGTACCTTGAGTGCCTAAACTAGAATACAAGGTGCATTATTTTCCAAAAATTGACTACTATAAGAATCCATCACCTTATCTAGCACCACCACCTCCATATTATTAAATTTTCATCTTTCACATCTTCAACATGTTATGAAAATCCTTGTTCAAGTCAACAAACATAATTAAAATGGTTCTCATATTATGAGTTCAATGCAATCATAATCTCTATTTGTTTTTTTGTTTTTTCAACGACCTGCTCCTGTCGTTATAAAAGAGCCAACGAAAATTTTTTAGTCAGAAAACTTTTTGATAGTAACTTAAAAATTCCTAACCTAGTCTAGATTTGGACAAAATTTGAGTCAGTGGGGTCTAGGAAAATAGATTATTGAATGAGAGATCTAATTATAAATTTGATCACATGATTAGATATCTAAGACGTTAAGGAATTCGTACGACTTTACGTAATAAAATTCAAGGGAGTAGAACTCAGAAATTTGACCTTTGCGTGATCGAGTAGTTTTTGAATGTCATGAGTTGAAGTTGTGTTATAAATTGGGGTTTGAAACTCTAATTTCTACATTCAGTCTTCATGCAAGCCGCAAGGGCTGAATTTATCCCTCAGGAGAGGCTGACATGGATGTCATGAAATTCCTTATTTTGTTTAGTCTATTTGTTTTGGACTCAGACTTTCTAGTTAGACTTACTCATATGTTTAGTTTGGGTTGTACCCATTTTTCTTAGACTTGTTGAACTTTAAATATTTTGATACATTGATTTTCATATTCTAGGGGTGTTTTCTGAAATGTTTTAGTAACGAATGGTTAGACTTTTAGATTTATGGAAACTCCACTTTAATTCTACATTTAAATCTGTTTTCGTATCTTTAAATGTTTAGTTCTTTAGTTAGATGATTAGTATTAATGTGTAATGACCGAGTTTCGGCATTAGAGGAATGCCAATGGGGAAAAATCGGGGCTGGGAAAACTTTTTTTTAGTACTAGGATTTTCTCAACCTTGTAAAGATTTGGAGGAATTTAGAGCATCAGATATAAAGAAATCTTGTAGCAATCGAGTGGAGTAAATGTGAATTTGATTATATAATTGGTTAGATAACTCGTTAAGGAATCCGTATGACTTTACGGAATTGAATTTGAATAAGTAAATCATCAGAAATCGATCTTGGCATTAAGGGCACTTTTTGAGGGTAGTGGGTTAAAAGTATGTTGTAAAAAGGGAGAAGTGGAATTCCCTTAAGGAGCTCACTGCCTCGCTTAGTGTCGCTGCAGTGGGATTCTTGCCGATTTTGGGATTTTTTTGAGGGGAGCTCGGTGGTTCACTTTATGCTGCTGCAGTGGATAAGAGCCCCCGGAGTGATGCTGCTACAGAGGGATGGCTGTCGCTGTAGAGGCATGACGAGTTTTTAAATCGTAAATAAAACCCTTAGACGACCTTATTTTGTATTTTTTGACTTTTTGAGTTAAGAGACAACCCCTGGGCTATAACTCGTTTTCCACCAGTCATGAAGCTAGAGATAGGATTTCACTCCCCTAATTCGTTTTTCAATCTGTAGAACATTTTAGAATGGGTCAATATTTATGGGGAAGGATTTGTTGAAGAATCCAATGGTGGAATTAACCCTAAATTGCCTAGTGGAGGTCTTGGGTTAGAACTAGGGTTCATAATTTGTTAGTGTTTCGGGAATTTAGTGTTTCTTTATTAATTTACGTATATAATTTATTTTTTTAGACCACGAACAAGCGGAGCGAATCTGGAAAGGGAAGGATCAAGTTATGTAGGGTTTCAAGCTTGTTTCGAGGTAGGTGATGGTTGTGATTCTATGATTGTGTGATATACACTTGCTTTGCTTCGTTGTGATACTTGTATATGTATGCATGTTGCAATATTGATCATAAGTTTTGAAATGGGATATATGAATATTGATATCATGAAATCATGACTTGAATGTGTGATCTTGATATGTGATTAGGATCGGCTTGCAAGTTCCGGCATGATAACTAGGATCAGATGCCACGTTGTGGCATAAAAATATAGAATCGGATTGCCACGTTTCAGCATGCTAACAGTTTGACTTGGGTTCCTTGAAAGAACCAACTATGTGACGATGCATGTGAATTGTGATATTAATTATTATGATAGTATTGAACATATTGATATTTATGCTTGTGTTATAATGTTGTAATTGTTTGTTTATGTTACACTCGTGGGATAGCCGCGTGATCCTACAAGTACATGATGGTTGTGTATTGATTCTACACTTGCTCTTATTTTTGTTGAGTACACGACATCTTTACACGACTGTTGACAGACCTCACTTAGGACATCGCTAATCGCTCCGAGTTCAAGGGTGACCCACATAGTTCAGGCTGCCATGGAATTCTCTTCAGTCTGTATCCACTATTTTTGGACCTAGACCTTGTTTTAGTTAGATAGATAGTTCACTAGAGATTTCCTTTTAGACTTGGTTATCGTTTCTAGTTTTGGTACATTGCCTTTCAGATTCTAGGTTTATCTTCTGTTTTGTTAGTTAGTTGTAAGATCTTTATTTAGTAATGGAACCTTGTCTTTAGTTATTTAACTTGCTTTCGTAACTTAAATTCCTTAGTATCTAGGTTCATTGCTTTGGTTGGTAAGTAATAGTGGTTCTCCCATTGATTTGTAGTCTGGGTGCCAATCATGACGGTCCGGGTTGTGACAAAAGTTGGTATCAGAGCCTAGGTTCATTCATCTCGATGTACCGAAATGAGTCTAATAGAATCTCGTGAAACGGTACGGGGCCTCCTTTACTTTTCTTCGAGAGGCTATATAACTTTAGGAAATATACATTTTATCTTGTCTCCTTTGTGCTATGACTTGATTCCAATTGGAATCTTCCGATTCACATTGGTATCTAACTTTTTTCACTCTTCTATCCGCAGATGGTTAATACTAGGTATAACGACGTTAGGCCTGTAGCTCCTGCTAATGCTCCCGCAGCGACAGGTCACGGTCACGGTCGAGGTAGATGTAGAGGAAGAGCTAGCAGTAGAGGTCATGGGAAAGTGGCATCTGTTGTGAATGAGGTACCAAACGACCATGTTTCGGTGAATGAGAAACCTCCGCCACATGAGGAGGTGATATAAGAGTATGAATACATTAGGAATGTTGAAGAGGTTGAACAAGAGGAAGGAGGGCCAGCTGAAGCCTTAGGAATCCCTTTCATTCATCCGGTGTTAGCTCAACAGATCATGTCCTTTTTGAAAGGATTGTCTGGTCCGAGGATGATTCCACCTATTTAAGCCCCCACGAATCCCCATATTGCAAACAATATGCCCAAGTCGGTTAGGGAGCGAGGTCACGATGCCTTCTTCCGTCCTTTGTTAGGTTCTGTGATGACCGATAATAAGCATGATATGTTGACCAAGTTCTTCACAAAGGATGCTTATGAGTTCATATTGGATTGTTATGAGAGGTTGCATAAGTTGGGTATTGTAACCAACATGGGGTTAAGTTCGTGTCCTTTCAAACTCAAGGTGAGGCCAAGAAATGGTGGAGAGCTTACATGGAATGCAGAGCCTCTACATTACATCCACTTACTTGGATCCAATTTCATGCCTTATTCTTAGAGAAGTATGTGCCTTGGACTTTGAGAGATCGCAAGAAGGATGAGTTCATGGAACTAGAGCCAGGTAGTATGTCTGTGGCTGCTTATGAACACAAGTTTCATGTTTTATCTAGATATGCTACATAGTTGGTTACTACTGAAAAGGAGAGGATCCGGTTGTTCATTAGAGGTTTAGATTCTGAGTTACAAGTGTTATCTGTTCACATGACTTCTGCAGGAAAGAGTTTTATTGAAGTGACCGATTATGTCAAGAGAGTGGAAGGGGTGAAGCGAGACGGTCAAGCTAAGGCGTTGGCTAAGAGGGCCAATAATTCTGGAAATTTTCAAGGCTCCTATGCTAGAGGATCCAGTCGACCTACACTCGCGGCCAAGCCAATTCAGTCCGCCATGCTCTCTTCTACCAGTAACTATTTGAGAATTGGTAATAATGGTTAGGGACGTCCACAAGTAGCACAAGGAGGAAATCAGAGAGGCCGTGGATGTAGAGAAAATGGTAACGTAGGTAGAGGTAACACGCAACCAGGCAGGGAGGTAGCTTGTGTCGATGATAGAGCTCAATGTTATGCTTTTCCGGCCAAGAATGAGGCAGAGGCATCTGATGCAGTGATCACAAGTACTATTCTTATATATGACCGAATGAATAATGTATTTTGAGATGTTGCATGATATTCTTGATGATCCTATACGTGTTTCTACCCCGGTTGGCGAGTCAGTCATAGTCACCCATTTTTATCGTGCTTGCTTTATTTTGTTTATAAGATTTCAGACTTAGGCTGATTTGGTGAGTTTGGATATGGATGACTTCGACATAATCTTAGGAATGACTTGGTTGTCTCCCTATTATGTTGTTCTAAATTGTAATTCTAAGTCTCTGACTCTAGAAATTTCAGGAAGGGAAAAATTAGAGTGGAAGGGGAGTACAAGCCTAAGCAAGTTAAGATTATATCCTCCATCCGGGCTAGTAAATTAGTAGAGCAAGGTTGTTTAGCTTATTTGTCTCATGTTAGGGAAGTTGAGATTGAAGTTCCATCCATTGGGTCTATTACGGTGCTGTTCCAATTCTTTGAGGTTTTTCCAAATGATTTGCCCGGCATGCCTCTGGATAGAGAGATAAATTTTTGTATTGCATAGAGCCTGCCATTTCTATCCCTTCATATCGCATGGCTCTGGCGGAGTTGAGAGAGCTTAAGGCTCAAATCCAAGAGCTTCTTGATAAGGGTTTTATTCCTCCTAGTGCTTCCCCATGGGGTGCTACGAGTTTGTTTGTTAAGAAGAAGGATGGTAACATGAGGATGTTCATAGATTATTGGCAACTGAATAAGGTCACTATAGGGAATAGGTACCCCTTGCATAGGATAGATGATCTTTTTGACCAATTACAAGGTGCAGCGGTCTCTAATATTGATTTAAGATCCGGGTACAATCAATTGAAGATTAGGCCTGAAAATATACCCAAGACAACATTTAGGACTCATTATAGGCACTATGAATTTTTGGTTATCTCATTTGGGTTGACTAATGCACCTGCAGCCTTCATGAGCTTGATGAATGGATTATTCAATCCCTTTCTTGACTCTTTTGTGATAGTCTTTATCGATGATATTTTGGTGTGTTCGAAAAGTGAAGAAGACCATGGAATTCTCTTTAGTCTATGTCCACTATTTTCAGACCTAGACCTTGTTTTAGTTAGATAGATAGTTCACTAGAGAATTCTTGTTAGGCTTGGTTATCGTTTCTAGTTTTTGTACATTGGTTTTTAGATTCTAGGATTATTTTCCGCATTGTTAGTTAGTTGTTAGATCTTTATTTAGTAATGGAACATTGTCTGTAGTTATTTAACTTATTTTCGTAACTTTAATGTCTCAGTATCTAGGTTCATTGCTTTGGTTGGTTGCTAGTAGTGGGTTCTCCCACCGATTTGTAGTGTGGGTGCCAATCACGACGGTCCGGATCGTGACATAATGGTTCTCCCACCGGAGGGTTAGTGTGTGTCAATCACGACGGTCTGGGTCGTAACACTTTCCTACCTTAGCTTGGGTTGCAATTTTCTAATCATTTAATTAATTTGAGCAACCCTTTCATATAATAAGCAAATATTTAGCGGCAATTTAGGTGCGTTAGGGATTTTAATTGGATTACCACCTTGGGATATTAAAATTTTAGCGGCAATTATTATTGGTGCATTCTACGGTTATTTAGTGGTGGTTTACATGTGTTTCGTGGCGGTATAGATTATTAATTAATGGTAATCATTTTTAAATAAATAAATTATTTTAATTGATTCCAACTGCCGTATTCAACCATTTTGGTATTTTAATTGTATAAGTCTGGTTTTATACATTTCAACTACAATAAAAATCGGCAAAGTCCACCAACATTCAATATACCGACTACTCAAAAATAGTCAGTAATATGACATGCTCTTTCGGTCCATATCTGCTAAGAAAATATTTGGTTAAACTTCCTTTAGTTTTTGTGAAACAAAGTTTGATCAGATGGGTAGTAAATGTCAGTGTCTCCCAAACAGAAGCCAAAAGAGAAGAAATCACATAAAGAAATACACAACTCAATAAGTTGACAAGAATATGAGAGTGATTTAAAAGTTGGTCAAACCTATATTTGAGTCAATTTTACATTTTGAAAGTGTTTGTCAAGGTTAAAAATAACTTAAAATATGTTTAAAATGACTTCAAAAAAGAGTTAAGAACCAAAAGTAGGTTACTCCTACTTTTTAAATGATATTAAATTAACGGGGGCGGAGTTACTGTATACGATGGGGTCCGGACGAACCCACAATATTGTTTTAAAATATGAAGGGAAATGTATATATATATTTTCTTTGAACTTATAAACAAATGAAGTGATTGGTGCAGTGGTCGTTGCGCACCTAACGAAATTCTCCACCTTCATTGGTTCAAATCCCCCGGTAGGCATTGATTTTTGGGGATTAATTTCTAAGCTTTTGTTTATATAATATTTTTAACAAAAAATAGAAAATCAATAAGGACATAGTATTTGTGTAGTAATAATTTTTTTTTAAATAACATAAAATCGGTAAAAGATTAATTAAAAACATGCGTGGATTTGTATTAAAAAATTGGTAAATGATAAAAAAAAATTGTCGTACTCTAAAACAATATTTGACTATTGATTTCTACTCACATTCAAAAAGTTTAACGCAATTTTTTTCTCCAAAAGTTAGGCTTCTTGTAAAGTTAGCTTGATATAACATTTGGCCACTGCAACTGTGGAAAGAGCTTTTTCCTCAATGAAGTTCATTAAAAATGACTTGTGAAGTAGAGTTGGTGATGACTTTTAAAATGATTGTTTAGTTTGTTATATAGAAGAATTATTTGAAAGTTTACCTAATGATGTGAGTATTGACCATTTTCAAAATATGACACCTCGTCGAGTGCAGTAGTAATAATAATCTTTATATTCATATCTTGTTTAAGTAATTCGTCGTTTTTAGTGAATCAAATATTTGTATTTGTACGTTAATTTGATGATTGTTACTTTAGGTTAAGATCGTTGTTCTTTTTTAAAAATTAGAACCCACTGACCTGAAATACTGACTTTCTTTGGTTCTTAATTAATGTATATTTTTAAATTAGTATAATTTAATAAAATTAATCACAAAAAAAGCTAAAAGCACAAAATTTCTATAAACATCATGAAATGCATGTTTGAAAAATGTTAATATTATAAATATAATATCATAAAATTATTAAAACATTTGAAAACAGATAATCTTTATCAAGTCTAACCTAAAAATTAATGACTTTCAATGTAAAATATCAAGTCAATACTACTAAAACAAACGAAACAAAAAAAATAACATAAGTTTTAAATTCGAAAGAAATTAACAAAATATTCTTATGTCAAATTTCAACATCACGTACATAAATATGATTTTAAAAAAATAATATAATGTAAGTTTGTAATCTTATTCAACAATGAATTCCACCTTTTAAAAATTAGAACACTAACAAAATTATGCTAATAAAAATTAGATGAATAAATACATAATATGAAAAATTGAATAGAATAACATGAAAAAGTAAAGATTGAGAATGAGAAGGAAATGAAATATAAAAAAAAGTTAGAAAATATTAGAATAATTGCAACGACCGGGTTTCGTCGTTATAGAAATGTCAACGAGGGAAAAAAATCAAGTCCACAAACACTTTTTGTAGTACTAGGATTTTCCCAACCTTGTCCAGATTTGGAGGAATTCGGAGTCATAAAGGTGTTGGGAAATCCGCTACCGATTGGGAGAAGTAAATATAATTTTTAATACATAATCGGTTAGATAACTTGTTAAGGAATTCGTAAAACTTTACGAAATTGAATTTGGATAAATAGATCTCCGTGAATTGATCATAGCGTTAAGGGTAATTTTCGAGCGTAGTAGGTTAAGAGTGTGTTAAAAAAAGTGAGACTTGGAATTATCTAAAGAGGGTTCTGTCTCGAATCCTGTCATTGCAGCGGGATTATTATCGCTGCAGTGATGCCGCTACATCGGGATGGGTGTCGCTGTAGCGGACGAGACGAGAATTAAATCGTAGATTTTTGGGATTTTTGCAACGAGGCTCAATGGTTCGAAAATGCCGCTTGTCACGACCCAAGTCTACACCCTGAACGTGGCCGGCACTCAAAGACCATTATTGGTCCCCAAGTGAACCCTCATCCTAGCTGACTACAAAAGGAAGACTAACTTAAGCATACAAAAGCTTAAAACTGGAATAGAATTCAACAAACTCAACTTTACAAGCCTTTAACTCAGACGAACAACTTTGAATAAAAATAGTATATTCAACTAGCCATAAAATAGGTAACTTTAATCTTTAAAACATTTAATAAAAATAAATGGTTAATACAGACTCCTCAACTATACTAACTATCTATGAAGCCCCTAACTGATAAAGATGGAAATCGAGACAAGACCCACGACCTTCTAACTAAACTAAAAAATAAATGAAATCCTTCGGAAGAAAGGAGGCTCACCATAGCTAACTCGAACTATCGGATGTATCAACGAAGCTCCTATTGATGATCCCGTATACCTATGTTTGCATCATGAGAAGATGCAGACCAATTGGCTCACTAGGTGGAATGTACGAGCATGTAAGGGAAATTCTAAAGCATAACATAAACTTAATACTTGAATAAAAAGGAAAAATACTTCTCTTTTTTCAACTCAACTCAAATCAAGAATAAGATTCTCAACTCAAAGATTAGATACTAAACCTTAAAGATATGATACCTGACTCAATGAAGCACGGATTAACTCAAGATACTCAACTGAACTCGTTTCAATGTAAAGCAGTTTTAAACAAGTGCAATATAAAGAAAAGTTGTTTAAAAACATGATGTCAACTCTCGTGTATAACAAGAATACAACATAACTCTAAAATGTATATAAAAATACAGTTAACTATGTATATAAAAATACTATAACTTCTGTGGGAGTTTCTCTAATCGAAAATCATCACTTAAGAGATATAGTGATGATACATCGTTACTCGGCCCACGCTGCCCGACCATCCTAAACTTTCCAGGGTATAGGACCTAAACTACCTAATGGATCCACTAATAAACTGTGAAAAGGAATCATCTAAAAAGTATGAACCTTTTCAACCCATGATGGCTACATGGTTTATGAGGGTTGTGACTTATCTGAACTCTCCCCCATATCGGTGATTAATACTACTCCCAAAAATATACAGGCTCTTATGTTTAAAAATATATTGATTCTGTGGTTTGAGATTAGTGCTCAAAAATACTTAACTCAAAGGCTATCTTGGAAATCTTAGTTTCCTTGCTTGCTTCTTTTAGAAAGCTATAGTTCTTTTCTGAAAACTTGCCCTAAGGCTCTATTTGAAATCAGAGTTTCTTTACTAGTTAAATATTAAAACATTTTAAGTTCCTTGAAAATACTTAGTCTCCTTATACCTCTGAAGAAAAGAACTTCAACTTACTTTTTAAACTGAAACTTGAGTCTTAAAAACAAAGTTAAAAATATTTAAATACGACTCCTGGAAACCTTTAAAAACTTTACTTTAACTTACTTCTGAACTTTAGGCTTGTCTCTTAACTTCCTTTCATTGAAGTATAGATTCAAGGTTCATGATCTCATGTTTATGGATGATTTCATGATTTTCAACTTGGGGGGTTCATGCGGAATTATGAGCATGAACTACTTAACTCGAAAACTCAAAGGCACTTCTTCTCTCAAGATTGTTCGACTCATGGGGTTCATGTGGAATTATGGGCATGAACAATTCAACTTAAGAACTTCATGGTTAACATGTAATAATCACATGATTAGGAATCAATCTCAAAGATGGACTAGGAACTCAACACTTAAAGGCTTAGAACTTGAATATACCACTTCTCTAAATGATGCTCAACTTAAAAAGTTCATGCGGAATTATGTGTATGGAATAATTCGACTCAAAGGTCTACATAACTACATGGAACTCATGTATATGACTCTTCTCAGTCTCTTGTTTATTTTCTCAAAACTTAGTTCAATCAATGATGGATCTCAAAGAATTCCAAATTAAACTTGGAGGCTTTCTTGAACTCTACTCTTAACTCTCTTTTGAATGTGAATTCTTAATTCAAGAGTTATGGTTAATGATATGAATGATGTAGGTGATATTGTAGACTCATGAATACATTCTCCTCACTCTCATGCTCACTTACTTGAGTCTTGAAATAAGTTACTAGAAGTTATAGAAGAATACTCAACACGACTTGAAGGAACTCTCTCAAAAGGTTCGGAAGAACTCTCAAAACTAAATCTTAACCTTACCTTGAATTTGAATTATTATTTCAAGGTCATGATTCATGTTATGAATGATTTTCAAGTGTTTAGATGTAGTTTAAAGTGTCAGAATCAAAAGGGTTGAAGATACATTGTAAATGAGCTCAAATGGAGCAACCGGAAACAAACTGGATAGGGCAGGTGACCTTGGGGCTCTTGGTGGTGCGGGGCGCCAACCCCTGAAGGACAGAGAAGGGTTTGGGGAGCTTTGGCAAGCGCGCCGCGCCAGGCCCCAACCCAAAAAATTCTGCCAAGCACTTTTGCTCGTTTTCTCACCCTAAATCGCCTAAAATCGAACTGTTTCTTCCCCAACAACTAGGATTTGATTACTTAACTTAATTACACTCTAATATACTGGAAACAACACTAAAATTCCTCAATTTGATCTCAATAAATCATCAAACCCCAACACAACAAGATTTAGAATGAACTTCAAGAACATTTTTCAAGAACTCAACTCTTTAAACTTTAAGAATGAAAGTTCGCTGAAAAATAACAAGATTGGTGTGTGGGTGAACAAACCCAACACTATGGAAGCTTACATACCTCTTAGGTATTAGACCCATGGCGAAAATCCGCAACTAAACTCAAGAACGTCGATGAACGCCTTCATTCTTTCATCTTTTCTCTTTTTGCCTTTTCTAAAACTCTCAAATAAAACCCTAGGTGATTATTAGGATTATAAAACTGAACCTAATAGTATTAGACCCTTAAAATAGTACTAAAATGAATTAAATCTGATTGGGTAAGAAAAGGACTAAAAAAAACCTCACTATATTCGGCTAATTAGGGTTCATAGAATTGTAGGCATTCCGGGTAATTAGTGATTGTTTGTTGATACTCGTATTATTGTGATTTTATCAGGTTTCATAGAGTTTCAAACTTATTTTGAGGTAGGTGATGATTGCGATTTCATGATTGTGTAATGTATACATGTTCTTGCTTCATTATGATAATTGTATATCTATGAATGTCGCAATATTGATCACGTTGTTGTAACTCAGATAGATGAATAATATAGCAATGGAATCGTGAAGTAAATGTATGATCTTGATGATGTACTTGTGATTGTGATTGTGGTGTGTGATTGGGGATCGAATTGCCACATTTCAACAAGCTAACTTGTGTCGGATTGCCATATTCCGACATAATATTGGATCGGGTTGCCACGTTCTGGGACAACTATGGGATCAGATTGTCACGTTCTGTCATGCTAACTAGGATTGAATACCACGCCGGTGCACTAACAATTTAAGTTTGGGTTTCATGAGAGGATCAATGATGTGTTAAGCATGTGAAATGTGTTGTCGATATATCATGTTGATAAAGTTGTTTATGTCGATATATATATGCATGTGATTATAAGGTTATTTGACTTGTTTATATTGCACTAGTGGGATAGCCGTGTGATCCTACCAGTACACTGTGGTTGTGTACTGATTTTGCACTTGCTCTTATTTTTGTTGAGTACAGGGCATCTTCAAACGGCTATTGACAGACCTCGCTTAGGAGACTAGAGATTATCGCATCGACTTCAAGGGTGAGATGCTTCTTCCGGGCTGCCATGGAGTTCTCTTTCTTCCATGTCCACCAATTTCGGACTTGGACCTTTATATTTAGTTAGGTTAATAGTTCATTAATAATTCCTTCATTAGATTTGGGTTGTTCGTTAGTACCTTTGGTGCAATGACATTCAGGTTCTAGGTTTATCTTCATCAATATTTTACTTGTTAGACCTTTTGTTTAGTAATGAACTTTGTTTTTAGTCATTTAACTTGCTTCCGTAACTTAAATGTCTTAGTTGTAGAATAATTGTTTTAGTTGGATAGTAGTAGTGGTTCTCCCATCGACTTGTAAGTGTGAGTGCCAATCAGGACGGGGTGGGGTTGTGACAATAACAAAAATTATTTTTCTAAAGAACAATAGAAATAAAAAATAAATAAAATAAAAAATAGAAATATAAATAAAAGAAAGAAAAGAATTTTAAAAAGTTTCATATAATTACATGGTGTAATTACACCTGATTCCTACCCCTCACTTACGAATTGAGGAATGCACCTACTACCCTTCAATTACACTCAATTCCTAATTACTTGGTCTACTGAACATGTCAAAGAGTGTAATTGCAATCAATTACACAAAATCTCAATTACATATGACTTTTCAAACAAGTCCTTAGGGCCTGTTTGGAAAGTCACATTGGTAATGGAATTTGTTGTAATTGAGTGTGATTATATTGCCTGACATGTTTGGTTGACCACGCAATTACTTGGCCAACATGTAACTTGTTGTAATTGGGGTAATTACACTCTTGAATTCATAGGAGTGATTGTGAATTGTAGTTAAAATACATAATGTAATTACAAGCTGATTACTTTTTAATTTCTTCCTTTTATTTCTATTTTTATTTTTTGTTTAATTTATTGTTTTTTATTATTATTCTAATGTTTTCTAAAAAATATTTTTAATTTATATTATTTATATTTCATTTCCTTCTCATTATCAACCTTTACATCATGTGATTTCATGCAATTTTTTGCTTTATCTATTTTTTATGTATGTTATGTTGATATTTGACATAAGAATATTATGTTAAGTTTTTTGTTTTGAATTTAGAACTTATGTTATAATTTAAATTTCATTTGTTTTATTAACTCGTTGTTTTACAATGCAAGCTATTTTTATAAGTTCGACGTGATAGATTATACTTTTATCAACTATTTTTTAAAATTTTATGACATTATATTTATAGTATTAATCTTTTTGTCAAACATGTATTCATGATGTATTGTACTTTTAGTTTTATGATTAATTTAATTAAAATATATTAATTTGAAAAAATAAATCAATTGTTTTAATAATATTTGTAAGAACATATGTTTTTTTGGGGAATTTCCTGTAACCTAACCATTCTTAAATTGACTCCTTGTATGTGCCGTTATTTATTAGCTTGAAGAAAAGTTTCGTTTACAACACATCCATTGGTACATAAATATATATATCGTGTTTCTCATTCTTTTCCTGCTCTGTTTTTAATTTCCATATTCATCATCTTAGAGAGAGGATGAGGAGTATATATAAAGGGAAAAAATAGAAGATATACGGAGAATTGGATTCAAAGACAATTAAGCTTTTATTCAGGTTTTGAATATATTTGAAATAATAAAAGGTAAACAGACTATATTTTCTTATATATTGATAATTTGAACAAAAGTTGTCTCTAAACCCAACTCCCCTTTTATATTCTATTTTTCTCTCATTATATATATACATACTCCTTCTCCCCTCTTTAAAATGATGATAATGAAAGCAACAAAAATATCGGGACAAAATGGGCAATGTGGTACGTTGATGTAGCTTGGGGCATTTGTGGTGAAAGAACTTTTCTTCAAGCCAAGGTATAATAGCTCATACAAGGAGTCACTTCAAGGATGACTTGGTTAAACGAAGCCCCCCTCCCCCCCCCCCCCCCAAAGAAAAGTGGTTGGAATAATTTTTTTAATTATCTATAGTAGAGAAGGGTTCTACTACAACTAATCAAGTACCAACAACAGCTACACCAAATTTTAGTATAGCAACATCAGACGCTGATTCAAAAAAATGTTTTCTTCCATCTCAACTTTGTAGGGCAGATTTCAACCATGACCCCTAGAAATGATTCGAGGCTTTGTTTTATATATACTCTAGCTTGGCTCAAGGCTAATATTACTGAAGATGAGAGAAATGTCAATTGAGTCTTCTTGATGTGAAACATAATTTCTTAAGCATTGATAAATCTCGAGCCTAGATAAAGTCTTCATATAACAAATCCTCAAATGATGCCTAGGGGGCTATGGTAAACATTTGTTAGAAAAAGTGGGAGACTGGCAATTGATGAACATTTTAACTGTTTTTTAGATTTCATATGCATGAAAATTATGATGACTATTTTACTTTATTTTTTTAATTTGTCACTAGTGCATTTATTTTTATTTCTACAAAAAAAATTGAGTATATAAATAACTTATTCGAACTTACTAAATTTCAATCATTATCATGATATTTAATTTGGAAGAATACTCCTAAACTTAGTGTATTTTATTCAGAACACCCTAAATTAGTAAAAAAAATTACTTACCAGTCTGACTTTGATTATTTAATAATTTATACTCTTACATGATATCATCGTTAGAGTGTGAGATACACTCACATAGATTTTTTTATTCATGTTACATCTTTTATGTTATACATTATTTTCTATATAAAAAACATTGCTAGAACTTCACTTTTTAGGAAAAAGAATTATTTGTATAAAAATAATGAGACTTGGTAAAATTTCGTTTTTACATATTTTACTCAAAAGTAAGAAATGAAATCTTGAAATAGATAGTCATTATATCTATATAAGATAAAAAAAAATATTATATAATTGTTATATTTTTATTCTGCTATTTTTTTCACTTAAAATAAAGGAGGTTTAACTAACTATTATAGAGAAACAAATTGTTTGGAAGAAAGAGGGGGCAAGCATAATATACCAAGACACTTCATCTGCTTCTAAGACAGTGTCAAACAAACATTAGCAATTGAACATGGCAAGACAACTCACATCTTTATATCCACATATATGGTAAGTTAGGGAGCCCAAATCTTAAGAAGTAGCAAATGTATAACCATTTAGCATTTATAAAAATTAGTCGAGGCCGTTTTTTAGATTTGATATCACTTAAGAACTCATACATCTTTAAACTACAAGTCATATATAGCTATATGAATAAAAAATATCCTCAAATGAAAATATAAATTTAATCAATAGAAGAGAAATAGAAAGGGATGACTTTTTCATTTCATTGATAGAAGACTAACTATAAATATTGATTAAAAATCTAATTAAAATATGAAAGAAGCAAATTTCTGATGAAACATGTCTTAATATAGTACAATCTGAACTCAAAATAAGAGTTTTTTTACCATGGCATTTGGAATCTAATGAGAAAGGGCGTTAGTTTTTTAAATCATGCTCTATCATCCATATATCAGCGAATACAATAGTTGAAGTAGCCAAAGATAAGAAAAATGTGAACTTCTTGAAATTAAAACAAAAAATAGAATGAATCAATTCTAAAATTTACCGTAAGCACAAACAACTAGACTAAAATAGAAATGTAAAATTGAAAGTCATATAAAGAAATGCATCTATTGAAGCACAAAAAATAAAAAGGATTTGACGCAAACAAAAACATGAATGCAAAAATTAAAACTCAAATAAAAAAATGAATCTACTCTAAGCAATATAAACTAAAAGAAAATAAGAGTCGAGAGGAGATAATTACCTCTTGTAGAGCAAGAACTAGGACGGCGACCTGAAATCCTTCTAACATCTTCGTCCATAAACAAAATTAGAAAATTTCTAAATTCATAGGATGAACCTTCGTGAGTTCGTTTCATGCAAGAGCACTGCTCTTACACCTAAGAATTTTCCTCTGTTCATTCAATGCATCATTCAATGCATAGAGATGACTATTATATATATTTTATTTTTTGGGTAAATCATGCCCAAAAACGATGTGGAAACTTTTCGAATGGAAAAATTACGTAGGAAATATATTATAAGACCAAAATTACCAATAATACATATTCTATTATATATTTACTTATAATATCACATTCATTCCTCAGTACACTTGATTACTAATAAATAGATATTGACACTCAATTTTGGATCTCCACAATATAAATCAATTATCGAGTTTCGTAAACTCCAAACGATTTGAAATAATTATTTTTTTTATAAAGTTCAAAATATATTTCAAGTTACTTTTAATTAATTTTATCATTTTTATAATTTATAAGAAATAGCTAATAAGCAAATGATTTTCTTAACCCTTGTCATCTGCAGATTTACATTACAAAAAGAATATTATAAGTAGTTATAAGCAAATAAATGAACAATTTTAATTTACTATCACCTGGTGAAAGAGTGTTTTAATTCAGTGAAAGAGCATAATTTTTCTTTCTTATTTACATGACAATTGTCTAAATGCTAGCAAGTAAATAAATAGAAAATTGACATTTAACTGTTCAATAACAGTGCAAATGAAGTCTTTGAATCAATGAACTATTATATTCCTTCTAAGTTCGAAGAAACTTTTATCGAATAAGTGATGTCCGAGGAAAGCAGACCTCTAATTTTTAACTTAAAAGGCGGATAATAGTCTAGTATAAGAAACAAAATATACAAACAATCCGTGAATTATTCAGTTTTTCTCTTAATTTAGTGTCCTAATTGAATCAATTTCATTAATTAATATCACATATATATCATGTTCCCTTGCATGTCTCTGTAGTGATAATTTATCAGTAGTAAGAATAAAAAGAAAACAGGTAATGTAACTCAGGATATTACATCTTGAAATCAACAAATGAAATTGGGCTAAACTACTTTCCTATGGAATACTCAAAAGAGAGCCCTATAAAACTACAAATTTTAGAATATGTAAGATTTTATGCCAAAAAATTCGATGAATCTCTAAGAATTAGCCAGTTTGCTAAAGATTGAGCAGCCATAAATTGAATGCATTATTTGTTAAAATGGTTCCTCTTTATTTATAATCAACAAATTTAAAAACTGAGATTCATCAATTTCTTTTAAGTTAGCACATATCTGTTGGGGAAAGTTCTAACACCCAAAATAATGAAGAATGGATCAAACCTGTGAGAACCAAGAAAAGACATCGATGCAATCGAGAGAAATTCAGGAGGGTGAAGAGAATTGTAAAATTAGTCCTCTTAAAATTGCTACTTGCTAGTGAAACAGAGAGAAAGGGTTTTTGCCTTAGATAATAAAATGCCGTACACATGTTTTTATGAGAAAAATACACATGTTTAGAAATAGTGCAAATATGTGTTTCTAGGACCATGGCAAACACTATATTTGTCCAATTTTATAGTACAATTTGAATAACATTTTGTACAATTATATGATGTTGTGATAGTCCAACCCTTGTTGGCTTATTTATTTACTCAAGAAAAGGCTTGTTTCAACATGCATGTTTCATTGCTTTCAAGGGCATTTTTGTCTTTTCAGTTCCCTATATAATTACGTGTCATTTTCCTGTGTCATGAATTTTGTCTTTTCAGTTCCCGGAGAAAACGTGTCTTCTTCCTGTGTTATCTCACTTATAATACATTACTCTGTATGTATCTTCTTCATTATACTCCACCATTTGTGCACTCTTCTTCAGCATTATTCTCCAGGTAAGGCTCTTTCCTGTTTCAATTGTGTTTTTGTGTCATCTTTCTTTTCGTCAAGGTTGAAGTTCCAAATTAAATGTAGGTGTGTGATATTTACTTATTTTACCATTTGAGTTTGTTATTGATATTCTATTATCCTTGATTTTTGTTGTGTTTTCTCTCATGCAGTAATTAATTTGTTGTTTTTTCGTTTATATGGTGTTTTTTATTTTAGTTGGGTTTTTCTTTGGGTGTTGGTGGGAAGAGCTTCTGAACGAAATATTAAGGGACCTTAGTTGGTTTATTCTACAATTGATTTTCCATCCATCAGTGCATGTTGCTTGAGGCACAAATTTTTTTGTGAACTTGGATGAATCATGTGTCGCATTATTCTTAGTTGCTCCGTCTGAAATATAATGTTGTGTACTTTCATAAACTTCCTTTTCTTTCCTGGTTTGATCCGATACTGTAAGTTTTGCATCATGAATTAAAGATGTCATAAAACTTTGTTTCTCTTGTGGGTTTAGCTTGGAGTTTAGGGATATGCAGTTCCTTATACTCGAATTGGATTGGGTGAGTATGCTTTCCCTGTTTTATTTGGATTGTTAGGAAACTGCATTCAGATTTTTATTGCGGTTTTTCACATGCAGTACTTAATTGGTCTTTTACCGTTAGAATTTACTTTATGAGTTTCTTTATTTTAGTTGGTTTTTCTTTATCAGTAAGTATTTTTTTGAACTTCCTCTGTTCATGTATGGTTTTCCATCGGAATCAATTTTCTGGGCTCTTGTGGATTTAGTTTGGAGTTTTTGTGAGTTTATTTTGGAGTTTTATCATTGCTTGTAGCAATGAAATTGAAAAATCCCCCAAATAGATTATGGTGGTACTGCACCAACTTATGCATATACGTTATCATGCTGTGTTGATTTGGTTTTAGTATCTCTTTTTATCTTTTTTATGATGTTTTTAACAACAAAAAAAAAAGAAGCAACATATGAATTTTAGTCACAAGTGGATGACCTAGCGACTGAGAAACTGTTGTGGCAAAATTGAGAATCGAGGTTTGAATCCCAACAGAGGAATATCGAAAAAGTGCAAAAATTCCTTGCATTTGCCTAAAGCTTAGTGAACGGAGTTACTCGATATTTCTATTGCTAGGTCCCAACAGAGAAATAACTAAAAAAGTGCAGAAACTCCTTGCATCTGCCTAAGCTTAGTGGGCGTTACTGATATTTTTGAATTTTCCTAATGAACAATTGAGGTTTGGATAGCTAACTAACAGGAGATTCTTTGACTATTAAATAAAAATGAGTCTTTTCTCGACTAAAAGAATCTCTTTTAATTTTTAGCCATATAGCTCAGACTCTTTGAAAATGTTCACCAAGAAAGATTGGGAAGATATATCAGATAAAACCTTTTTATATTGTGATTTAGTTAATTATATATAATGTATTATACCCGTGCACGCTCGCGCACAAATATTCATACCCTGCCTCAGAGGGGATAGTTTCTTCCTACGGGTAGGTGCATGCATCTCCAGTGGCAATAGAAAAATATCTAACACAAAATAAGGTGAGTTGAACTTTACATGAAATACTTTCATTTACCTTAGAAGTAGAGTATAATTCCAACATAAAAAGAGCCACGAAAAAGAACTTGATGGTTGGCTAATGCATCATAGTTTTTTTTACTTTATTTTCAATTTTGTACTGTTCCTGTGACCTTATTTACTTCAAAGCTCTGATTTTATTTTAAATTTTGTAAAGCTCTGAACTTTCGTATGCTGAAACTTCAATGCAAGCACCTCGAGATGTACATCATTAAAAATATTTTTAATCTTAGTTACTTCTTTGTGTTCTTTTTATTCATATCGTTAGTGTACATTGTCGTCGTTATATTTGCTTTCTGATGATCCACTTTATTCAATACACATATAACACGTTTCGTGCCTTTTATTACTCATACACTTCCTTAAAATCCACTTCACGTTAATTCCATCGTCATGGCTCTTGGAGTTCGCTACCGTCTCTTGGTTTCAACGTGAGTTCTCTACTATTTTTTCTCTGTTAACATTCAGTTTGCTAGCTCTCTGTTGGTTCTTCTATTTTTACGGAGTTCATACTATTATACGCTTTGTGGATGCATGTTTCAAACTCATACTCTCTATTTTCTTTTACCCCAAATTAAACATTATATTACTACAAACTATTTGTATTTTGTTCTATTCTTTACTTAACTTAATATTAATATTAACACAAAGTATTAAATTTAATTTGGGTATAGTAGAAATCCTATACAAGTTTTTAACTTTTAGTTATCAACTGTCCAATAATGTAAGTTTTGAAATAAAAATAAATGACTAGCCATCACTTAATGACTTGATAGAGAGACAATTTTGAAAACTGCACAACTTAAGCAATTCTTCTTGTTCTTCTTCCTTCTTAGTTGAAGTTCTTGTATTGATTATTTAAATTGAAGAAACACAATTCACATGTTACAATTTTCACGTGTTTTATTTTTTTTAATAATAAAGGGAAAGCGACTATAGCTTACATAAGATAACGTGTCATAAAACGACATTAACTAATAACTTTCGAGTCTGCTAGGAAAAATGCACTGAAGCAGGTAAGTATAATACCATTAAAGTACAAAATAAAATAGAAAATTCCAAAAGTACCCCTAGGCTAGGAAGCAGGCATGTTGTCCAACACTATATAGAAAAATACACCTTAAAATCAATTCAAAAAGGTTTTTTATATTCTTTCTTTAAAAGCTTTGTTATAGATCCTAATTCTTTGATAACAGACCCCTTTAATAGTTCGATCGTTCTGCCCCGTCTAACTCAATTATTCGAATTTATGGCTATTGTGATTGGGAGTCGAAATGAATGGAATAAAATCGGAAATTACATGCTTCATACTTTGTACTTTGCTATTGCCATTGGCATTTTCTTAATTTCATATAGTTTTTTCCTTGTGTTGTGAGATAATTCTGCAATAGTGAGTTCTGAATTAGTTTTGGGATGTAATTTGTTTTGTTTCAATTTTAGCTACCAGATATTAATTATTAGCCATCTCTCTTTCCTTCTAATGGGTTATGTTTTGTTTTCAAGAATCAAATATTGAGGAAACTGAGCAAGCATTGAAAGGAAAGAATAAGGTGATTGCGGACAAAGAGAACATAATATTAGAAAAGTTAGAGAAGATGATCAAATCATTGTTAACTGCTCAAATTTGCAAGTTTGTATGCTATTTTAGTTTCATGAAAATGTTTTAAAACTGTTAATGTAAGTCGTAGCCTCTTTAGTCATATTGTTTTGTATGGATAAAGGAACACTAGCTAGAGTCTGAAGAGCAAGTCGAAAAGGCTCGTGCACAAGCTGATCAACTTGAAAAGCAAGTTGAGAAATTAAAAATGAAAGTTGAAAGATAAGGATAAAAGAACTTCAACCACATAAGGTGAAACCCAGAAAAGGATATTTTGAGTTAAATTTGAAGGTTAACAAGGTGAGCATTTGATATACTTTACTTTTTTTTTAATTATAAAATAATAAGTAGCTCATTTGCTTTCTTTTCTCTTTTCTTTGTAATTGTGTTATCTATATTTTAATTAATTGTTACAGTAGTTATTTTAACCGATATAATTTCTCTACAACATATTCCACAATAATAACTAAATATTTCACTTTGAACGTAAATTTATTTTCCATCTTTTTCCGCGGGTACTTATTCTCAAGCTCTGTCTAAATGCAGCACTATGTAAATAGTGCAGGATGTAAAAACATGGCGACAAACAACATATTGTGCATTTAACCCGCAAACAATTCCTAACCATGTATATTTATGTTTTTGTATGTGTACATTTTGCTTGCAAAAACCTTTCAACGCAAGCACGGGCTATCCCTGCCTAGTATAAATATAAAATATAAATAAAAGGTAATTTATCTTGTACTCCTTTTGTAATTAATGGCTCGACTACATCTGATCGTGGGGTATTATATGTATATCTTGTTTCTCTTTCTTTTTATATTTTTTCTTTCTTCTGCACATTCTCCTCTTTCGCGTCTTTCGTGTGATAGCTCATTTCTTCTAGTTCTGGGTTATGGATTTTGCTTACCCACTGGTGGGTTGTTATTAGATGCCATCATGATTTGATATTTCGAGTCGTGACAATTTGAACTTAATACTGAACCTTAATGGACTTGTTCATGACTCGTATTTGGATTCAAGGGCCCTCAAGCTTGATCCTGAATCTTGATGAACTTGATCTTTACTTCAGTGTCATTTGAGCTTATTCTTGAATCCAAAGATCTTGATCTTTAGTTGTTTCTTGAACTTGAGTGCCCGAATACTTGAACTTGTAGGTTTTTAGAAAATATTGTAGTGTTTGATCCACGAGCTCTCTCTCTCTTGGTACTTGTTGAAATTCTGACATTTTTCTTAACGACGTGGACCCTATTTATGTTATAGAATGGAAGAGTTGTTATTAGCAATGATTCCTCTTATCAATCTGATTTAAGTGACATGATGATATTTGATTAGTCAAAATATGTCACTTGTACTCATATGACACACTTTTATTTGTCTTTGATTTGGCTAGGCATGTTATGTCACTTGATACGTCACACAATTGTATTGGCTCCTTCACTTTACTTGGTAAGCTACATCATTTGACATGTGGCACTAAATTGGGCTTGTAAAATGAGATGACATCTTGGACTTTGACAAGGTAGGGTTGTCATTTATTATCCATTTTGGCAGGCTAGCTCAATGAAATTAACTTTAAAATTGGATCTTTACTTATTGAACTTAAATACTTAGTCAAATCATACTAAATCATAATATTTATTTGGACTAATATATCTTGAATTTAATATAATCTAAATTCCTTACGGATTTAAATTTAACAATACTTTGTTATCCACACAAAGATAGTGAGATTTAACCCTGGTTCATTATTTATTTTCAAAAAAGATAGACTAACCATATGAAAACATCGAAAATTATTTTTATATATTTAACAAGAAAATTTATTAAACGTAAAGATTCATAGCAAGAATATAAATTTTCCAAGGGAATTCATCTTGATTGAAATTTATATGTCATAACCATTTACTTTTCCATATAAACATGATCTGTTTTACTACAATTTGTGCATAATATCTTTTTAAGTGAACTTTTTTCAAGGAAAATATGTTCAATTTTAGGAAGAAGAAGATTGGCGTTTAGGCTTCTGGCATTTAAAGATTATGTTGTAGTTCCGTGAAAGTTGTTAATATCTATAGATAGGACAAGCATGATGGTAGTAAGGTTACGTTATTCTCTTTATCATGGACTGATTTTTAAGCACAACCGAATATGATGAATAAAAGTAAATAGAACCTGTAGTAAATTGTCCATTATTTTGTTGCTGATTTATATTGTATTAACTGTATTTTTGGAGCTTTCATATGATTTAGAAAATCAGTTAGACAATGTCATAACTTCTCACGTTTTTGCAATGCAACATCATCTATACAAATTAATTTAGAAAACTGAATGAATTCTCACAAACTTCATGAGAATGTGGTGGTGCATGTATAGAGAACTAGTTTCCGTCAACGTGCGTTACGTTGCACGTTTATCCCTTATTGTTATATAATTTAAAATTGTGTTATCAAATATTAAATGCTTAAATCTACAATAGTATTAATTTTACCAATTACGTTTCATGTATTAAGTAAAATACATAAAAAGGGATTGAGTATTTGGCATCAAACAAGAAATAAGAACGGATCATGAAATATTTGTATTATTTAAGTAAAGCTCTAGAATTAAAAGGCTAATCAAAGAATACATGAAGTTTCAAAATTCTATAAGCAAATTACATCCAAAATATAAAAGTGACAGATAAAGAATAACACACTGGACTTCATATATACATCTATTTCAAAAGCTCATAATAATAGCTAAAAGATCCCAACATCACAATAAGTTCATTAGAAGGGTAAAAAATTATAATAAACAACAATCTTCCTAATGGAGAAGTGAAAGAGATATGAGGACTTCGGCATATGTAAGAAAAATCTTCAAGTTCTTCACCCTATGTATTCTATGTACTCCTTTATACCATATCTTTCTATCTTTTTTACCTATCATATATGTGATAGTTTTTTATCAGACACTTCTCAAGTTGAATGACAGTTTCTTTCATTTTTCAATGGTTATCATCTAGTTCTTAAATAGTAGTGAAAATGTATGTTCAAATTCTATTTTCAGTTCTAAATAGTAGTCTTTTAATAGATGGGAAGATGAAAAATACAAATCATAATTAGACTAAGTAAGAGAATGAATATTGCAACTAATTACTGTTCTAAATGTGGAATCTAGTCTAGTTTGAATGGATAGGAAGATGAAAAATATAAATCATACTCCCTCCTTCCGGTATTGTTTGTCATGTTGCATTTTTCGAAAGTCAATTTGACTAATTTTCAAAGTTAAATTAGATCACATTAATTGAATATTTTAAACAAAAAATAAGATATTTTAAAACTATAAATTGCAATTTTTTTGCATATTAATATGATGAAAATATACATCTTAAAATGTTAGTCAAAGTTTTTATAGTTTGACTCTAAAAATAGAAACCATGACAAACAATATCGGACGGATGGAGTAGTAATTAGTAATAAATAAGGCAATTACATTGGTATTAATAAGGAATTAGTATATGTATCCGCGCGTTGCGCAAATTTTTAAATTAAAATCAACTAATAAAATTTACTATGCGCTTTGTTATGTATATTTTTAAAAACAATGATACAAATCAATTACTAACTTATTTATTTGTGCATGTTACAATATTATTATTATTAATACACAATTTAATATTTATTATCATTAAAATTTAAATATGTTGTTTATATTTATAATTAGCAACATTTTTAGTTTTTAAATATATTTTATTGAAATATTAATAAAGACAATATTAATTTTTTTGTATATTTAATTTGATTAAAAAAAAAGAAGCAAATACTTTATATGTTTTTACATGTTTGGTCTACTGCTATGAATTATGTTTAAATTGAAATAATATTATATCCTTGTTAGTAATTAGTGATGTTCGAATAGTCATTTCTATGATACACATATTTTACTTTAATATTAAAAATAAAATGCCATAAATCATACATTAAAAGAATTAAATACACAACTATTTTATTTATTTTTAATCATATATAACATTAAAAAAAAAGTAAGGCCAAACACGATTTTTTATACGATTTTTTAAAATAAATAAATATACATTCCTAAATTTTAGGCCTACAAATATTGTAAATAGAAAAAGACAAAAATACATGGAAGAAGAACCCATATTTATACATACTTAGTTATTTTTTTTGTTTATTTTCTGATTTTATCTTCTTCTTTTTTCCTAATCAAAAAGTATCATTTTCCTTTATATAGATTTTTAGATTTTTAGATTTTAAATTTTATAAAAATACTCCATTGTTAGCCATGTATTTAGAAATAGATAACATTTTTTTAGTAATTTTTATGATTTTATCTTAATCATATTTTTTTGTTTAAAATTAAAAAGTATTTCAATCTTTTTGAAATATTTTTCTTTTGGATACAACCAAATATCATATTAGGAATATGAAAATGAAATGGAACATGTCACTTTTATTCTCATGTATGTAAATTACCTTTGAAATAATTTTTTTTGATTTTTAATTTCTGCTTTTAAAATAGTTTTATTAATTAAATATAAATTATATTTTAAAAGACTTCATCATGCATGGAGTAGTTATTATAGCCCCATATTTATTGTTCCTTTTCTGATTTTATCTTCTTGTTTCTTTTTTTTTTTTAAATTAAAAAGTATTTTTATCTTTAAAATAGATATCCAAATTTGAATATTTCATATTTTAAATAAATACTTTAAATCAATATAATAATGAATCTATTTTATGGTAAATCTCAGATTAAAAAAAACTTACATGTAAATACCTTACTGTGGATTCGTCTTAATATTCATAAAATAATAAAAATAAAAATAAAATATGATAATGATTAAATTAAATATCTCCTGAATACGAAAGATAATTTATAAGTCATAAATTCTGCTTAAATGAATTATTTCATTGCAAATTGTAGTGATAATGACATAAATGAGAATTACAATAAACAATAAATGACCGATTTTTCCTCCTTTCGTAAATCATCTGTAATGAAATGAAGAAAAATACGAAAGAAAATTAATAAGTCATAATTATGCTTACATTAATTATTTTATTGCAAATTGCACTGTTGCGATCCTGCTTGATGACTTCAACAGCAACAACACATATCCAAATTTGAATATTTCATATTTTAATAAATATTTTAAATCAATATAAGAAGATTCAATTTTATGTTAAATCTCATATTAAAAAAAACTTACATGTAAATTTCTTATTGTGGATTTGTCTTAATATTCATAAAATAATAAAAATAAAAATAAAATATGATAATGATTGAATTACATATCTCCTGAATACGAAAGATAATTCATAAATCACAAATTCTGCTTAAAAGAATTATTTCATTGCAAATCACATGAATGATAATGTGATAAATCAGAATTGCAATAAACAATAAATTACTGACTTTTCCTCCTTTCGTAAATCATTTGCAATGAAATGAAGATAAATACGAAAGAAAGTTCATAAGTTATAATTATGCTTAAATTAATTATTTTACTGTAAATTGCACTATTATAATCTTGCTTGATGACTTCAACACCAACAACGCATTTGGTAACATTTCAAAACGTCTATTACGTTAATGGTAGAACTTGTGAGGGAGTTCCTTCTAAACAACACTATTCACTTTGATATCAACATAATTTAACTTTCAACCTATTTGAGAATTTTAAAAATCGGAGAGTACATTGATATCAAACCATGATATACTTTTCTTCCTATTCTCTCATCATAATTATGTTGATATCAAACCATGATATGAAAACAATCAAAATATGAGATATATAAAAAAAATAATTACCTGATTCGATGATGATTTTGGAGAAAGAAGAAACAAAATCTCCTTGTTGAGGAAAATTTGATAATTTATTTTGTGAACAACTTGTCTAATGCAGTTTTCCGTTTTAGAGAAAACCAAAATATAGAAGCGGACAAGAAAACTGTGAAGTTAGATGAATGTGAAATTTATTAGGTTTATATATTTTATTTTAATTTTTGAAAAATTATCACGTTACTTTTTAAAACCGTTTTGAATTTCTATATTATTTTCAGTTAATTAATAATTAATATTTTGTTAATTAGTTTTTAGAGTTTGTATATAAGTGGGAATGTAATACTCCTTGGAAGTTCTAAAACAGCTTATTTAAGTTTTATGTGTGAATTAAATATATTATTATTATTATTAATATTATTAATGTAATATTATTTTTACCGTGTTTTACAATTTTTTGCTAGGTTTGCAGTTTTTAATTTTCTTTTGGTTTTATTTTTTAAACTATTTTATAATAATAATAATAATAATAATAATAATAATAATAATAATAATAATAATAATAATAATAATATTTTAACATAGTTAAAAAATAAAACTAAAAGAAAGTTAAAAACTGCAAACCTAGAAAAAAATTGGAAAACACGGTTAATAAAATGAAGATGAATGTCAAAATAATAATAATAATAATAATAATAATAATAATAATATAATAATAATAATAATAATAATAATATAAATTATAATAATAATAAAAATAAAATAATAATAATAATTATAGTAATAATAATAATAATATTATATTATTATTATTATTATTATTATTATTATTATTATTTTGACATTCATCTTCATTTTTTTAACCGTGTTTTCCAATCTTTTTCTAGGTTTGCCGTTTTTAACTTTCTTTTAGTTTTATTTTTTAACTATGTTAAAATATTATTATTATTATTATTATTATTAATATTAATATTAATATTATTATTTTGACAGTTATTTTCATTTTTTACCGTTTTCAATTTTTTTCTAAGTTTGCAGTTTTTAATTTTCTTTTTAGTTTTATTTTTTAACTATTTTAAAATATTATTTATATTATTATTATTTTATTGTTATTTTGCTATAAATAAGAAGGTTGTGAAAATATAAAAATAATCCATGTTACATCATCCTATTTTTTAGAAGTATTTCTAAATTATTTATTAATTGTAAAAATTGCTTGAATAATCTAAAATTTTAGATAGTAATATATTAAATTGAGATATTTAAAAGGATAATACTTGATAGTTTCACAAAATTAGATAACTTTTAAACTGATCCCACTAATTTTGAAATAATAAGTCACTACTAATACACATGCATTTTTATTTTTGAAATACAATCTTATCATTTTTATTTTTTTAAATTTATAATTTTATGATTTTTTAATTTTTAAAATACTGCTTTTTTCTGATGGTGACACGTAGGTGTTATCACCTCTCCTATTATATATAGCTATATAGATTTATTATTTACTATTATTTTGTTATATATAAGAAGATTGTGGAAATATAAAAATAATCCGTGTTACATCATCCTATTTTTTAGAAGTATGTCTAAGTTATTTATTAATTGTAAAATCTGCTTAAATAATCTAAAAATTTAGATAGTAAATTGAGATATTTAAAAGGATAATACTTGATATTAGATAACTTTTAAACTGATCCACTAATTTTGAAATAACAAGTAACTACTAATACACGTGCACTTTTTTTTTTTTAAATACAAATTTATTTTTTTGTTTTTTTTCAAATTTACAATTTTATTATTTTTTTAATTTTTAAAATATTACTTTTTTTTTTTTCTGGTGCTCAGGTAGGCGCTATCACCTTTCCTATTATTTTTTGTTACTCCTAGAATTCAGCCTTGATAACGTTGTTAGGATAGGAAATTTACTTTGGGAAATGTGGAGCATTAATATAGGGCAGTTAAACTTCATATGTAATCTCATTAGATGTTTGCCATTATCTCATCCTAGAACGTGTATTTAGTCTTAGTTAATTTAAATTTTTACTATTTATTATTAAATTAATTAAACGTTTGATTTAGTGTAGGAGTAAAATAGTCATCTAACTTTTCACTTTTGAAGCTTCCCACTTATAATAATATATGATTTTTAGTGATCTTACTTCAATAAGCTAGATTGCCAACATGTATTCTATTCGTGTCATGTGTACTCGAACTTGAGATTTTAGTGTTATTTAAAAATAACTAAGTAGCTAACGTGTGTTCCATCCGTGCTTCTATTTTTTGTAAGTTTGTGCTACTTTTGGGTATAAATTGTCAGACAAAAGAAGTCTAAAGGATGATGGGAGCCGAGGATTCACCGGAGAAACTTAAAGAAAAAGATGAACAACAAAAAGAGTAAAGCCGGAGACACAATCTTTGTTCAAAATGGTATTAGTGCCTCAAATTTCCATCTTTAATAGTTTTATCTATGATAAAGTGAATGTGCATATAGAAGATATACTCCGACTAATTTGGGATTGTGGCACATTTGATTGATTAGCCCCCTAATTAGATACAACTAATTGACCTTACTGTATTATATTCAATCTTCTAGCCAATTAATAACTATCTTTTTGAATGTTTGATTAAAATATTTACGTTCTTAGCTACTTTAGTTTCAAGCTTCCTGGGAATAATTTATTGATGACTCAAATAGTTTGGCTCCTGAATTGATCTGCATCTTGCTTTAATGAGTCCATTTTCGTGAGACTAATCATTTCATTTAGTTTTCACCTGTGTGTTCGAACTCTTCAAAAGTTTGAATAGGTGCATGTCGGACTCTCTAAAAGTCGTGGAAATAAATCTTGGCAGCAATTAATTTTGCAGCCATACTTGTTGAAATTACTAGCCACAAATGTGAAAATTGGTAGCCACCAATGTGAAAGTTGGTAGCCACATTTGTGGAAGTAGGTAGTCAAAGTTTGGTATAAGTTTGGTATTAGTTTGGTAGAGTTAGGCAGCTAATTTTTTGTTGAAATTGGCTATCACATTATGTCATTAATGATGTAAACAAGTGTTCAAAAAACTCTATAAATAGAGTAGTAATTGAACACTTGAAGACACACAAAAATAGAGAAGCAATAGAGAGTAGAGAGAGTAATCCACAAACTACTTCTTAGTTTGTGAGAAAATAGTGTGCAAATAATATTATTGTGAGTTGTAAGAAATAAAAGAGTGTTGAGTAGTAGTCTTTTGACACTACCAAGTTTTTCATCAATATTATTGTATTACTTATTCGGGTATCATATTTACCCATTTTAATATTTGGTGTCGTTGTTACTCTCTTCCTATTGCTATTTAGTTTGGACATTATCCTGGGTGTGATTATTATTTTGTCCAACAACGTGGTATCAGAGCCATGACAAATAATAGTCCGTTGTCCTTTCAATACCCCCGTCTCACAAGAGAAAATTATGAAAAATGGTGTCTACGAATGAAAGCTATTCTTGGCTCTCAAGATGTTTGGGATATTGTAGACAAAGGGTATACAAAACCCGCAAATGAGGAAACTTTGCCCTCAAATGAAAAGGAGGTCTTGTTAAAGACAAGAAAGAAAGATCAACAGGCCCTCACTCTTATCCATCAATGTTTGGATGATGGCATGTTTGAGAAGGTGGCTGATGCAACCACCTCAAAAGAGGCGTGGGAGATTTTACAAAATTCTCTCCAAGGAGTTGATAAAGTAAAGAAGATAAAACTTCAAACTCTAAGGGCTGAGTTTGAAGTTTTAAAAATGAAAGAATCCGAATCCATTTCGGATTTCTGCTCAAGATTGATTACTGTTGTAAATCAACTAAGAAGATACGGAGAGAAAGTAGATGATGTGCGTGTGGTAGAAAAGATCCTTCGTTCTTTAACACCTAAATTTGATTATGTGGTGTGTGCTATTGAGGAGTCTAAAGATCTAGACTCTATGACGGTAGAACAATTGGAAGGTTCTTTACTAGCCCATGAAGAGAAAATGAAAAGGAGAAAAGAAGAGCCACTAGAGCAGCTTCTTAAAACTCATGCATCCTTCAAAGGATTTGAAGGTGAGAAAAGTTACAAAGGAAATGGACAATGGAGAGGCCGTGGAGGCCGTGGAGGCCGTGGAGGTCGTGGAAGAGGAAGAAGTTACACCAATTATTTCAACAATGAAGATAAAGGTCACCAGTCAATCAGAGGTCGTGGTCGTGGTCAACGAGGAGGCAGAGGACGTGGAGCCTATCAAGGTACAAATGAAATCAGGTATGACAAATCTAAAATTGAGTGTTATAACTGTCATAAAATGGGACATTACTCTTGGGAATGTCGTAGTAATGTTGAAGAGAAAGTTAATCTTGTTGACAACAACAAAGATGAAGATGAGTCAACACTGTTATTAGCACTCAAAGAAGAAGATAAAGATGATTGCAGCTCATGGTATCTTGACAATGGAGCAAGCAATCATATGTGTGGCCAGAAAGATAAATTTGTGGAGATAAAGAAGACCGTGAAAGGTAATGTGTCTTTTGGCGATACCTTAAAGATCCAAATTGAAGGGATAGGTACGATTCTGATATCTTGTAAAGATGGTGGTCATAAATTGATTACCAATGTTTATTATGTGCCAAAATTGAAAAGTAATATTTTGAGTTTGGGTCAACTTCTTGAAAAAGGATATGATATTCATATGAAAAATATGCATCTTTGGCTAAGAGATTCAAGTAACAACTTAATTGCTAAAGTTCATATGGCAAAGAATAGGTTGTTTCCTTTGAATCTTCAAACTATCTATTCAAAGTGTTTGAAGGCTAATGTGCAAGATGACTCATGGTGTTGGCATATGAGATTTGGGCACTTGAACTTTGAAGCGCTCAAATCAATGGGAGACAAGAACATGGTTGATGGGATACCGCCAATCAACCATCCAAATCAATTGTGTGAAGCTTGTCTTCTTGGAAAACATGCAAGGAGGAGTTTCCCAAAGGAGACTACATCAAGAACAAGTAAGCCACTCCAACTTGTTCACACCGATGTTTGTGGTCCAATCGATTCACCTTCTTTTGGTAAAAGAAAATATTTCTTGCTCTTTATTGATGATTTCAGTAGAAAGACTTGGGTATACTTCTTAAAGCAAAAATCTGAAGTTTTTGTTGCCTTTAAAAATTTCAAAGCACTTGTAGAAAAAGAAAGTGGCTATGAAATAAAAGCATTAAGGTCAAATAGAGGAGGCGAATTCACTTCAAAAGAATTTAATGACTTTTGTCAATCTCATGGAATTCGTCGCCCTCTAACGGTACCTTACTCGCCACAACAAAATGGAGTTGCAGAAAGAAAGAATAGAACAATTCTTAAGATGGCTAGATGTATGTTGAAAGCTAAACATCTACCAAAAGAATTTTGGGCCGAGGCTGTTTCTTGTGCAGTTTATTTGAGCAACAGGTCTCCAACAAAAAATGTACGAGATCAAACACCTCAAGAAGCATGGAGCGGAAGAAAGCCAAGTGTTAAGCACTTGAGAATCTTTGGGAGCATAGCATATGCTCATGTTCCACATCAAGGGAGAGCTAAACTTGACGATCGGAGTGTCAAGTATGTGTTTGTTGGCTATGACGCAAGTTCAAAAGGCTACAAATTGTACAATCCAAGCAATAACAAGGTGGTGGTGAGTCGTGATGTTGAATTTGATGAAGAAGCATCATGGAATTGGGAGGCTCCAGAAGAAAAAACATATGATTTTCTTCCATACTTCGGAGATGAAGAAGAACAGGAGACCATGGCACAGGATGCAACCCCGCCTCCTTCACCAGCAAATATTGCATCTCCATCTTCTCAAGAGAGTTCAAGTGAAAGACCACATAGGATGAGGAACATTCAAGAACTCTATGATGACACAGAAGAAATTACTAATTTTGATTTTTTGTGTTGTCTTTTTGCTGATAGTGAACCAATGAATTTTGATGAAGCTGTTACTGACAAAAGGTGGAGAAAAGCCATGGAGGAAGAGATCCAATCAATAGAGAAGAACAACACTTGGGAGTTGACAACTCTTCCAAAGGACCATCGAGCAATTGGAGTCAAATGGGTATACAAGATGAAGAAAAATGCCCATGGAGAACTAGAAAGATACAAGGCAAGACTTGTGGCTAAAGGCTACAAACAAAGGCATGGCATCGACTATGAAGAAGTTTATGCGCCTGTTGCCCGCATGGAGACAATCCGTCTATTGATCTCTTTAGCGGCGCAAATGAAGTGGAAGATCCATCAACTAGATGTCAAATCGGCATTCTTGAATGGATATCTTGAAGAAGAAGTCTATGTTGAGCAACCATTGGGTTTTGTGGTTAAAAATCATGAAGATAAGGTGTTGAGGTTGAAGAAAGCCTTATATGGGTTGAAGCAAGCTCCACGAGCTTGGAATAGTCGCATTGACAAATACTTTCAAGACAACGGGTTTACTCGTTGTCTCCATGAATATGCTCTTTATATTAAAGTTCATACTAATGGAGATATTCTGCTTGTTTGTCTTTATGTTGATGATCTCATTCTAACGGGTAACAACCCAGTTTTATTTGAAGCTTTCAAGAAAGCTATGTCCCTTGAGTTTGACATGATAGACATAGGGCTCATGTCATATTACTTGGGCCTAGAAGTCAAGCAAATGGAGGAAGGCATCTTCATATCTCAAGAAAGCTATACAAAGGATATTTTGAAGAAGTTCAACATGTTTGATTGCAACCCTGTGAACACCCCAATGGAAAGTGGAACAAAATTGTCAAAATTTGATGATGGAGAAGAAGTGGATTCCACTTTGTTCAAAAGTCTCGTAGGAAGTCTGAGGTACTTGACATGTACGAGACCAGATATAGTCTTTGCAGTTGGAGTAGTAAGTCGATTCATGGAAGCTCCTACCTCCACTCACTTGAAGGTCGCTAAAAGAATTTTTCGCTACCTAAAAGGTACAATCGACCTTGGGCTATTTTATTCTTCTTCCGATAATTTTAATCTTGTGGGATATTGTGATAGTGATTATGCGGGAGATGTTGATGATAGAAAAAGCACATCTGGTTTTGTGTTTTTCTTGGGTGATTGTGTTATTTCTTGGAGTTCAAAGAAACAATCAATTGTTACTCTCTCGACTTGTGAAGCTGAATATGTGGCAGCGACATCATGTACATGTTATGCTATTTGGTTGAGACGGTTATTGAAGGAACTCAATTTGTCACAAATTGAAGCCACAATGATTTGTGTTGATAACAAATCTGCGCAAGCACTAGCAAAGAATCCAGTGTATCATGATCGAAGCAAGCACATAGACACAAGGTATCACTTTATCCGAGAATGCATTACCAAGAAAGAGGTAGAGCTCAAGTATGTGAAATCTCATGATCAAGTTGCGGATATTTTTACAAAGCCTCTCAAGTTTGAAGATTTTCAGAGATTGAGATCAAGCCTTGGAGTAAAGAAGAAAAATCAAAATTAAGGGAGAGATTTGTGGAAATAAATCTTGGCAGCAATTAATTTTGCAGCCATACTTGTTGAAATTACTAGCCACAAATGTGAAAATTGGTAGCCACCAATGTGAAAGTTGGTAGCCACATTTGTGGAAGTAGGTAGTCAAAGTTTGGTATAAGTTTGGTATTAGTTTGGTAGAGTTAGGCAGCCAATTTTTTTGTTGATTTAGAATGAACTTCAAGAACATTTTTCAAGAACTCAACTCTTTAAACTTTAAGAATGAAAGTTCGCTGAAAAATAACAAGATTGGTGTGTGGGTGAACAAACCCAACACTATGGAAGCTTACATACCTCTTAGGTATTAGACCCATGGCGAAAATCCGCAACTAAACTCAAGAACGTCGATGAACGCCTTCATTCTTTCATCTTTTCTCTTTTTGCCTTTTCTAAAACTCTCAAATAAAACCCTAGGTGATTATTAGGATTATAAAACTGAACCTAATAGTATTAGACCCTTAAAATAGTACTAAAATGAATTAAATCTGATTGGGTAAGAAAAGGACTAAAAAAAACCTCACTATATTCGGCTAATTAGGGTTCATAGAATTGTAGGCATTCCGGGTAATTAGTGATTGTTTGTTGATACTCGTATTATTGTGATTTTATCAGGTTTCATAGAGTTTCAAACTTATTTTGAGGTAGGTGATGATTGCGATTTCATGATTGTGTAATGTATACATGTTCTTGCTTCATTATGATAATTGTATATCTATGAATGTCGCAATATTGATCACGTTGTTGTAACTCAGATAGATGAATAATATAGCAATGGAATCGTGAAGTAAATGTATGATCTTGATGATGTACTTGTGATTGTGATTGTGGTGTGTGATTGGGGATCGAATTGCCACATTTCAACAAGCTAACTTGTGTCGGATTGCCATATTCCGACATAATATTGGATCGGGTTGCCACGTTCTGGGACAACTATGGGATCAGATTGTCACGTTCTGTCATGCTAACTAGGATTGAATACCACGCCGGTGCACTAACAATTTAAGTTTGGGTTTCATGAGAGGATCAATGATGTGTTAAGCATGTGAAATGTGTTGTCGATATATCATGTTGATAAAGTTGTTTATGTCGATATATATATGCATGTGATTATAAGGTTATTTGACTTGTTTATATTGCACTAGTGGGATAGCCGTGTGATCCTACCAGTACACTGTGGTTGTGTACTGATTTTGCACTTGCTCTTATTTTTGTTGAGTACAGGGCATCTTCAAACGGCTATTGACAGACCTCGCTTAGGAGACTAGAGATTATCGCATCGACTTCAAGGGTGAGATGCTTCTTCCGGGCTGCCATGGAGTTCTCTTTCTTCCATGTCCACCAATTTCGGACTTGGACCTTTATATTTAGTTAGGTTAATAGTTCATTAATAATTCCTTCATTAGATTTGGGTTGTTCGTTAGTACCTTTGGTGCAATGACATTCAGGTTCTAGGTTTATCTTCATCAATATTTTACTTGTTAGACCTTTTGTTTAGTAATGAACTTTGTTTTTAGTCATTTAACTTGCTTCCGTAACTTAAATGTCTTAGTTGTAGAATAATTGTTTTAGTTGGATAGTAGTAGTGGTTCTCCCATCGACTTGTAAGTGTGAGTGCCAATCAGGACGGGGTGGGGTTGTGACAATAACAAAAATTATTTTTCTAAAGAACAATAGAAATAAAAAATAAATAAAATAAAAAATAGAAATATAAATAAAAGAAAGAAAAGAATTTTAAAAAGTTTCATATAATTACATGGTGTAATTACACCTGATTCCTACCCCTCACTTACGAATTGAGGAATGCACCTACTACCCTTCAATTACACTCAATTCCTAATTACTTGGTCTACTGAACATGTCAAAGAGTGTAATTGCAATCAATTACACAAAATCTCAATTACATATGACTTTTCAAACAAGTCCTTAGGGCCTGTTTGGAAAGTCACATTGGTAATGGAATTTGTTGTAATTGAGTGTGATTATATTGCCTGACATGTTTGGTTGACCACGCAATTACTTGGCCAACATGTAACTTGTTGTAATTGGGGTAATTACACTCTTGAATTCATAGGAGTGATTGTGAATTGTAGTTAAAATACATAATGTAATTACAAGCTGATTACTTTTTAATTTCTTCCTTTTATTTCTATTTTTATTTTTTGTTTAATTTATTGTTTTTTATTATTATTCTAATGTTTTCTAAAAAATATTTTTAATTTATATTATTTATATTTCATTTCCTTCTCATTATCAACCTTTACATCATGTGATTTCATGCAATTTTTTGCTTTATCTATTTTTTATGTATGTTATGTTGATATTTGACATAAGAATATTATGTTAAGTTTTTTGTTTTGAATTTAGAACTTATGTTATAATTTAAATTTCATTTGTTTTATTAACTCGTTGTTTTACAATGCAAGCTATTTTTATAAGTTCGACGTGATAGATTATACTTTTATCAACTATTTTTTAAAATTTTATGACATTATATTTATAGTATTAATCTTTTTGTCAAACATGTATTCATGATGTATTGTACTTTTAGTTTTATGATTAATTTAATTAAAATATATTAATTTGAAAAAATAAATCAATTGTTTTAATAATATTTGTAAGAACATATGTTTTTTTGGGGAATTTCCTGTAACCTAACCATTCTTAAATTGACTCCTTGTATGTGCCGTTATTTATTAGCTTGAAGAAAAGTTTCGTTTACAACACATCCATTGGTACATAAATATATATATCGTGTTTCTCATTCTTTTCCTGCTCTGTTTTTAATTTCCATATTCATCATCTTAGAGAGAGGATGAGGAGTATATATAAAGGGAAAAAATAGAAGATATACGGAGAATTGGATTCAAAGACAATTAAGCTTTTATTCAGGTTTTGAATATATTTGAAATAATAAAAGGTAAACAGACTATATTTTCTTATATATTGATAATTTGAACAAAAGTTGTCTCTAAACCCAACTCCCCTTTTATATTCTATTTTTCTCTCATTATATATATACATACTCCTTCTCCCCTCTTTAAAATGATGATAATGAAAGCAACAAAAATATCGGGACAAAATGGGCAATGTGGTACGTTGATGTAGCTTGGGGCATTTGTGGTGAAAGAACTTTTCTTCAAGCCAAGGTATAATAGCTCATACAAGGAGTCACTTCAAGGATGACTTGGTTAAACGAAGCCCCCCCCCCCCCCCCCCCCCCCCCCCCCCCCCCAAAGAAAAGTGGTTGGAATAATTTTTTTAATTATCTATAGTAGAGAAGGGTTCTACTACAACTAATCAAGTACCAACAACAGCTACACCAAATTTTAGTATAGCAACATCAGACGCTGATTCAAAAAAATGTTTTCTTCCATCTCAACTTTGTAGGGCAGATTTCAACCATGACCCCTAGAAATGATTCGAGGCTTTGTTTTATATATACTCTAGCTTGGCTCAAGGCTAATATTACTGAAGATGAGAGAAATGTCAATTGAGTCTTCTTGATGTGAAACATAATTTCTTAAGCATTGATAAATCTCGAGCCTAGATAAAGTCTTCATATAACAAATCCTCAAATGATGCCTAGGGGGCTATGGTAAACATTTGTTAGAAAAAGTGGGAGACTGGCAATTGATGAACATTTTAACTGTTTTTTAGATTTCATATGCATGAAAATTATGATGACTATTTTACTTTATTTTTTTAATTTGTCACTAGTGCATTTATTTTTATTTCTACAAAAAAAATTGAGTATATAAATAACTTATTCGAACTTACTAAATTTCAATCATTATCATGATATTTAATTTGGAAGAATACTCCTAAACTTAGTGTATTTTATTCAGAACACCCTAAATTAGTAAAAAAAATTACTTACCAGTCTGACTTTGATTATTTAATAATTTATACTCTTACATGATATCATCGTTAGAGTGTGAGATACACTCACATAGATTTTTTTATTCATGTTACATCTTTTATGTTATACATTATTTTCTATATAAAAAACATTGCTAGAACTTCACTTTTTAGGAAAAAGAATTATTTGTATAAAAATAATGAGACTTGGTAAAATTTCGTTTTTACATATTTTACTCAAAAGTAAGAAATGAAATCTTGAAATAGATAGTCATTATATCTATATAAGATAAAAAAAAATATTATATAATTGTTATATTTTTATTCTGCTATTTTTTTCACTTAAAATAAAGGAGGTTTAACTAACTATTATAGAGAAACAAATTGTTTGGAAGAAAGAGGGGGCAAGCATAATATACCAAGACACTTCATCTGCTTCTAAGACAGTGTCAAACAAACATTAGCAATTGAACATGGCAAGACAACTCACATCTTTATATCCACATATATGGTAAGTTAGGGAGCCCAAATCTTAAGAAGTAGCAAATGTATAACCATTTAGCATTTATAAAAATTAGTCGAGGCCGTTTTTTAGATTTGATATCACTTAAGAACTCATACATCTTTAAACTACAAGTCATATATAGCTATATGAATAAAAAATATCCTCAAATGAAAATATAAATTTAATCAATAGAAGAGAAATAGAAAGGGATGACTTTTTCATTTCATTGATAGAAGACTAACTATAAATATTGATTAAAAATCTAATTAAAATATGAAAGAAGCAAATTTCTGATGAAACATGTCTTAATATAGTACAATCTGAACTCAAAATAAGAGTTTTTTTACCATGGCATTTGGAATCTAATGAGAAAGGGCGTTAGTTTTTTAAATCATGCTCTATCATCCATATATCAGCGAATACAATAGTTGAAGTAGCCAAAGATAAGAAAAATGTGAACTTCTTGAAATTAAAACAAAAAATAGAATGAATCAATTCTAAAATTTACCGTAAGCACAAACAACTAGACTAAAATAGAAATGTAAAATTGAAAGTCATATAAAGAAATGCATCTATTGAAGCACAAAAAATAAAAAGGATTTGACGCAAACAAAAACATGAATGCAAAAATTAAAACTCAAATAAAAAAATGAATCTACTCTAAGCAATATAAACTAAAAGAAAATAAGAGTCGAGAGGAGATAATTACCTCTTGTAGAGCAAGAACTAGGACGGCGACCTGAAATCCTTCTAACATCTTCGTCCATAAACAAAATTAGAAAATTTCTAAATTCATAGGATGAACCTTCGTGAGTTCGTTTCATGCAAGAGCACTGCTCTTACACCTAAGAATTTTCCTCTGTTCATTCAATGCATCATTCAATGCATAGAGATGACTATTATATATATTTTATTTTTTGGGTAAATCATGCCCAAAAACGATGTGGAAACTTTTCGAATGGAAAAATTACGTAGGAAATATATTATAAGACCAAAATTACCAATAATACATATTCTATTATATATTTACTTATAATATCACATTCATTCCTCAGTACACTTGATTACTAATAAATAGATATTGACACTCAATTTTGGATCTCCACAATATAAATCAATTATCGAGTTTCGTAAACTCCAAACGATTTGAAATAATTATTTTTTTTATAAAGTTCAAAATATATTTCAAGTTACTTTTAATTAATTTTATCATTTTTATAATTTATAAGAAATAGCTAATAAGCAAATGATTTTCTTAACCCTTGTCATCTGCAGATTTACATTACAAAAAGAATATTATAAGTAGTTATAAGCAAATAAATGAACAATTTTAATTTACTATCACCTGGTGAAAGAGTGTTTTAATTCAGTGAAAGAGCATAATTTTTCTTTCTTATTTACATGACAATTGTCTAAATGCTAGCAAGTAAATAAATAGAAAATTGACATTTAACTGTTCAATAACAGTGCAAATGAAGTCTTTGAATCAATGAACTATTATATTCCTTCTAAGTTCGAAGAAACTTTTATCGAATAAGTGATGTCCGAGGAAAGCAGACCTCTAATTTTTAACTTAAAAGGCGGATAATAGTCTAGTATAAGAAACAAAATATACAAACAATCCGTGAATTATTCAGTTTTTCTCTTAATTTAGTGTCCTAATTGAATCAATTTCATTAATTAATATCACATATATATCATGTTCCCTTGCATGTCTCTGTAGTGATAATTTATCAGTAGTAAGAATAAAAAGAAAACAGGTAATGTAACTCAGGATATTACATCTTGAAATCAACAAATGAAATTGGGCTAAACTACTTTCCTATGGAATACTCAAAAGAGAGCCCTATAAAACTACAAATTTTAGAATATGTAAGATTTTATGCCAAAAAATTCGATGAATCTCTAAGAATTAGCCAGTTTGCTAAAGATTGAGCAGCCATAAATTGAATGCATTATTTGTTAAAATGGTTCCTCTTTATTTATAATCAACAAATTTAAAAACTGAGATTCATCAATTTCTTTTAAGTTAGCACATATCTGTTGGGGAAAGTTCTAACACCCAAAATAATGAAGAATGGATCAAACCTGTGAGAACCAAGAAAAGACATCGATGCAATCGAGAGAAATTCAGGAGGGTGAAGAGAATTGTAAAATTAGTCCTCTTAAAATTGCTACTTGCTAGTGAAACAGAGAGAAAGGGTTTTTGCCTTAGATAATAAAATGCCGTACACATGTTTTTATGAGAAAAATACACATGTTTAGAAATAGTGCAAATATGTGTTTCTAGGACCATGGCAAACACTATATTTGTCCAATTTTATAGTACAATTTGAATAACATTTTGTACAATTATATGATGTTGTGATAGTCCAACCCTTGTTGGCTTATTTATTTACTCAAGAAAAGGCTTGTTTCAACATGCATGTTTCATTGCTTTCAAGGGCATTTTTGTCTTTTCAGTTCCCTATATAATTACGTGTCATTTTCCTGTGTCATGAATTTTGTCTTTTCAGTTCCCGGAGAAAACGTGTCTTCTTCCTGTGTTATCTCACTTATAATACATTACTCTGTATGTATCTTCTTCATTATACTCCACCATTTGTGCACTCTTCTTCAGCATTATTCTCCAGGTAAGGCTCTTTCCTGTTTCAATTGTGTTTTTGTGTCATCTTTCTTTTCGTCAAGGTTGAAGTTCCAAATTAAATGTAGGTGTGTGATATTTACTTATTTTACCATTTGAGTTTGTTATTGATATTCTATTATCCTTGATTTTTGTTGTGTTTTCTCTCATGCAGTAATTAATTTGTTGTTTTTTCGTTTATATGGTGTTTTTTATTTTAGTTGGGTTTTTCTTTGGGTGTTGGTGGGAAGAGCTTCTGAACGAAATATTAAGGGACCTTAGTTGGTTTATTCTACAATTGATTTTCCATCCATCAGTGCATGTTGCTTGAGGCACAAATTTTTTTGTGAACTTGGATGAATCATGTGTCGCATTATTCTTAGTTGCTCCGTCTGAAATATAATGTTGTGTACTTTCATAAACTTCCTTTTCTTTCCTGGTTTGATCCGATACTGTAAGTTTTGCATCATGAATTAAAGATGTCATAAAACTTTGTTTCTCTTGTGGGTTTAGCTTGGAGTTTAGGGATATGCAGTTCCTTATACTCGAATTGGATTGGGTGAGTATGCTTTCCCTGTTTTATTTGGATTGTTAGGAAACTGCATTCAGATTTTTATTGCGGTTTTTCACATGCAGTACTTAATTGGTCTTTTACCGTTAGAATTTACTTTATGAGTTTCTTTATTTTAGTTGGTTTTTCTTTATCAGTAAGTATTTTTTTGAACTTCCTCTGTTCATGTATGGTTTTCCATCGGAATCAATTTTCTGGGCTCTTGTGGATTTAGTTTGGAGTTTTTGTGAGTTTATTTTGGAGTTTTATCATTGCTTGTAGCAATGAAATTGAAAAATCCCCCAAATAGATTATGGTGGTACTGCACCAACTTATGCATATACGTTATCATGCTGTGTTGATTTGGTTTTAGTATCTCTTTTTATCTTTTTTATGATGTTTTTAACAACAAAAAAAAAAAGAAGCAACATATGAATTTTAGTCACAAGTGGATGACCTAGCGACTGAGAAACTGTTGTGGCAAAATTGAGAATCGAGGTTTGAATCCCAACAGAGGAATATCGAAAAAGTGCAAAAATTCCTTGCATTTGCCTAAAGCTTAGTGAACGGAGTTACTCGATATTTCTATTGCTAGGTCCCAACAGAGAAATAACTAAAAAAGTGCAGAAACTCCTTGCATCTGCCTAAGCTTAGTGGGCGTTACTGATATTTTTGAATTTTCCTAATGAACAATTGAGGTTTGGATAGCTAACTAACAGGAGATTCTTTGACTATTAAATAAAAATGAGTCTTTTCTCGACTAAAAGAATCTCTTTTAATTTTTAGCCATATAGCTCAGACTCTTTGAAAATGTTCACCAAGAAAGATTGGGAAGATATATCAGATAAAACCTTTTTATATTGTGATTTAGTTAATTATATATAATGTATTATACCCGTGCACGCTCGCGCACAAATATTCATACCCTGCCTCAGAGGGGATAGTTTCTTCCTACGGGTAGGTGCATGCATCTCCAGTGGCAATAGAAAAATATCTAACACAAAATAAGGTGAGTTGAACTTTACATGAAATACTTTCATTTACCTTAGAAGTAGAGTATAATTCCAACATAAAAAGAGCCACGAAAAAGAACTTGATGGTTGGCTAATGCATCATAGTTTTTTTTACTTTATTTTCAATTTTGTACTGTTCCTGTGACCTTATTTACTTCAAAGCTCTGATTTTATTTTAAATTTTGTAAAGCTCTGAACTTTCGTATGCTGAAACTTCAATGCAAGCACCTCGAGATGTACATTATTAAAAATATTTTTAATCTTAGTTACTTCTTTGTGTTCTTTTTATTCATATCGTTAGTGTACATTGTCGTCGTTATATTTGCTTTCTGATGATCCACTTTATTCAATACACATATAACACGTTTCGTGCCTTTTATTACTCATACACTTCCTTAAAATCCACTTCACGTTAATTCCATCGTCATGGCTCTTGGAGTTCGCTACCGTCTCTTGGTTTCAACGTGAGTTCTCTACTATTTTTTCTCTGTTAACATTCAGTTTGCTAGCTCTCTGTTGGTTCTTCTATTTTTACGGAGTTCATACTATTATACGCTTTGTGGATGCATGTTTCAAACTCATACTCTCTATTTTCTTTTACCCCAAATTAAACATTATATTACTACAAACTATTTGTATTTTGTTCTATTCTTTACTTAACTTAATATTAATATTAACACAAAGTATTAAATTTAATTTGGGTATAGTAGAAATCCTATACAAGTTTTTAACTTTTAGTTATCAACTGTCCAATAATGTAAGTTTTGAAATAAAAATAAATGACTAGCCATCACTTAATGACTTGATAGAGAGACAATTTTGAAAACTGCACAACTTAAGCAATTCTTCTTGTTCTTCTTCCTTCTTAGTTGAAGTTCTTGTATTGATTATTTAAATTGAAGAAACACAATTCACATGTTACAATTTTCACGTGTTTTATTTTTTTTAATAATAAAGGGAAAGCGACTATAGCTTACATAAGATAACGTGTCATAAAACGACATTAACTAATAACTTTCGAGTCTGCTAGGAAAAATGCACTGAAGCAGGTAAGTATAATACCATTAAAGTACAAAATAAAATAGAAAATTCCAAAAGTACCCCTAGGCTAGGAAGCAGGCATGTTGTCCAACACTATATAGAAAAATACACCTTAAAATCAATTCAAAAAGGTTTTTTATATTCTTTCTTTAAAAGCTTTGTTATAGATCCTAATTCTTTGATAACAGACCCCTTTAATAGTTCGATCGTTCTGCCCCGTCTAACTCAATTATTCGAATTTATGGCTATTGTGATTGGGAGTCGAAATGAATGGAATAAAATCGGAAATTACATGCTTCATACTTTGTACTTTGCTATTGCCATTGGCATTTTCTTAATTTCATATAGTTTTTTCCTTGTGTTGTGAGATAATTCTGCAATAGTGAGTTCTGAATTAGTTTTGGGATGTAATTTGTTTTGTTTCAATTTTAGCTACCAGATATTAATTATTAGCCATCTCTCTTTCCTTCTAATGGGTTATGTTTTGTTTTCAAGAATCAAATATTGAGGAAACTGAGCAAGCATTGAAAGGAAAGAATAAGGTGATTGCGGACAAAGAGAACATAATATTAGAAAAGTTAGAGAAGATGATCAAATCATTGTTAACTGCTCAAATTTGCAAGTTTGTATGCTATTTTAGTTTCATGAAAATGTTTTAAAACTGTTAATGTAAGTCGTAGCCTCTTTAGTCATATTGTTTTGTATGGATAAAGGAACACTAGCTAGAGTCTGAAGAGCAAGTCGAAAAGGCTCGTGCACAAGCTGATCAACTTGAAAAGCAAGTTGAGAAATTAAAAATGAAAGTTGAAAGATAAGGATAAAAGAACTTCAACCACATAAGGTGAAACCCAGAAAAGGATATTTTGAGTTAAATTTGAAGGTTAACAAGGTGAGCATTTGATATACTTTACTTTTTTTTTAATTATAAAATAATAAGTAGCTCATTTGCTTTCTTTTCTCTTTTCTTTGTAATTGTGTTATCTATATTTTAATTAATTGTTACAGTAGTTATTTTAACCGATATAATTTCTCTACAACATATTCCACAATAATAACTAAATATTTCACTTTGAACGTAAATTTATTTTCCATCTTTTTCCGCGGGTACTTATTCTCAAGCTCTGTCTAAATGCAGCACTATGTAAATAGTGCAGGATGTAAAAACATGGCGACAAACAACATATTGTGCATTTAACCCGCAAACAATTCCTAACCATGTATATTTATGTTTTTGTATGTGTACATTTTGCTTGCAAAAACCTTTCAACGCAAGCACGGGCTATCCCTGCCTAGTATAAATATAAAATATAAATAAAAGGTAATTTATCTTGTACTCCTTTTGTAATTAATGGCTCGACTACATCTGATCGTGGGGTATTATATGTATATCTTGTTTCTCTTTCTTTTTATATTTTTTCTTTCTTCTGCACATTCTCCTCTTTCGCGTCTTTCGTGTGATAGCTCATTTCTTCTAGTTCTGGGTTATGGATTTTGCTTACCCACTGGTGGGTTGTTATTAGATGCCATCATGATTTGATATTTCGAGTCGTGACAATTTGAACTTAATACTGAACCTTAATGGACTTGTTCATGACTCGTATTTGGATTCAAGGGCCCTCAAGCTTGATCCTGAATCTTGATGAACTTGATCTTTACTTCAGTGTCATTTGAGCTTATTCTTGAATCCGAAGATCTTGATCTTTAGTTGTTTCTTGAACTTGAGTGCCCGAATACTTGAACTTGTAGGTTTTTAGAAAATATTGTAGTGTTTGATCCACGAGCTCTCTCTCTCTTGGTACTTGTTGAAATTCTGACATTTTTCTTAACGACGTGGACCCTATTTATGTTATAGAATGGAAGAGTTGTTATTAGCAATGATTCCTCTTATCAATCTGATTTAAGTGACATGATGATATTTGATTAGTCAAAATATGTCACTTGTACTCATATGACACACTTTTATTTGTCTTTGATTTGGCTAGGCATGTTATGTCACTTGATACGTCACACAATTGTATTGGCTCCTTCACTTTACTTGGTAAGCTACATCATTTGACATGTGGCACTAAATTGGGCTTGTAAAATGAGATGACATCTTGGACTTTGACAAGGTAGGGTTGTCATTTATTATCCATTTTGGCAGGCTAGCTCAATGAAATTAACTTTAAAATTGGATCTTTACTTATTGAACTTAAATACTTAGTCAAATCATACTAAATCATAATATTTATTTGGACTAATATATCTTGAATTTAATATAATCTAAATTCCTTACGGATTTAAATTTAACAATACTTTGTTATCCACACAAAGATAGTGAGATTTAACCCTGGTTCATTATTTATTTTCAAAAAAGATAGACTAACCATATGAAAACATCGAAAATTATTTTTATATATTTAACAAGAAAATTTATTAAACGTAAAGATTCATAGCAAGAATATAAATTTTCCAAGGGAATTCATCTTGATTGAAATTTATATGTCATAACCATTTACTTTTCCATATAAACATGATCTGTTTTACTACAATTTGTGCATAATATCTTTTTAAGTGAACTTTTTTCAAGGAAAATATGTTCAATTTTAGGAAGAAGAAGATTGGCGTTTAGGCTTCTGGCATTTAAAGATTATGTTGTAGTTCCGTGAAAGTTGTTAATATCTATAGATAGGACAAGCATGATGGTAGTAAGGTTACGTTATTCTCTTTATCATGGACTGATTTTTAAGCACAACCGAATATGATGAATAAAAGTAAATAGAACCTGTAGTAAATTGTCCATTATTTTGTTGCTGATTTATATTGTATTAACTGTATTTTTGGAGCTTTCATATGATTTAGAAAATCAGTTAGACAATGTCATAACTTCTCACGTTTTTGCAATGCAACATCATCTATACAAATTAATTTAGAAAACTGAATGAATTCTCACAAACTTCATGAGAATGTGGTGGTGCATGTATAGAGAACTAGTTTCCGTCAACGTGCGTTACGTTGCACGTTTATCCCTTATTGTTATATAATTTAAAATTGTGTTATCAAATATTAAATGCTTAAATCTACAATAGTATTAATTTTACCAATTACGTTTCATGTATTAAGTAAAATACATAAAAAGGGATTGAGTATTTGGCATCAAACAAGAAATAAGAACGGATCATGAAATATTTGTATTATTTAAGTAAAGCTCTAGAATTAAAAGGCTAATCAAAGAATACATGAAGTTTCAAAATTCTATAAGCAAATTACATCCAAAATATAAAAGTGACAGATAAAGAATAACACACTGGACTTCATATATACATCTATTTCAAAAGCTCATAATAATAGCTAAAAGATCCCAACATCACAATAAGTTCATTAGAAGGGTAAAAAATTATAATAAACAACAATCTTCCTAATGGAGAAGTGAAAGAGATATGAGGACTTCGGCATATGTAAGAAAAATCTTCAAGTTCTTCACCCTATGTATTCTATGTACTCCTTTATACCATATCTTTCTATCTTTTTTACCTATCATATATGTGATAGTTTTTTATCAGACACTTCTCAAGTTGAATGACAGTTTCTTTCATTTTTCAATGGTTATCATCTAGTTCTTAAATAGTAGTGAAAATGTATGTTCAAATTCTATTTTCAGTTCTAAATAGTAGTCTTTTAATAGATGGGAAGATGAAAAATACAAATCATAATTAGACTAAGTAAGAGAATGAATATTGCAACTAATTACTGTTCTAAATGTGGAATCTAGTCTAGTTTGAATGGATAGGAAGATGAAAAATATAAATCATACTCCCTCCTTCCGGTATTGTTTGTCATGTTGCATTTTTCGAAAGTCAATTTGACTAATTTTCAAAGTTAAATTAGATCACATTAATTGAATATTTTAAACAAAAAATAAGATATTTTAAAACTATAAATTGCAATTTTTTTGCATATTAATATGATGAAAATATACATCTTAAAATGTTAGTCAAAGTTTTTATAGTTTGACTCTAAAAATAGAAACCATGACAAACAATATCGGACGGATGGAGTAGTAATTAGTAATAAATAAGGCAATTACATTGGTATTAATAAGGAATTAGTATATGTATCCGCGCGTTGCGCAAATTTTTAAATTAAAATCAACTAATAAAATTTACTATGCGCTTTGTTATGTATATTTTTAAAAACAATGATACAAATCAATTACTAACTTATTTATTTGTGCATGTTACAATATTATTATTATTAATACACAATTTAATATTTATTATCATTAAAATTTAAATATGTTGTTTATATTTATAATTAGCAACATTTTTAGTTTTTAAATATATTTTATTGAAATATTAATAAAGACAATATTAATTTTTTTGTATATTTAATTTGATTAAAAAAAAAGAAGCAAATACTTTATATGTTTTTACATGTTTGGTCTACTGCTATGAATTATGTTTAAATTGAAATAATATTATATCCTTGTTAGTAATTAGTGATGTTCGAATAGTCATTTCTATGATACACATATTTTACTTTAATATTAAAAATAAAATGCCATAAATCATACATTAAAAGAATTAAATACACAACTATTTTATTTATTTTTAATCATAAATAACATTAAAAAAAAAGTAAGGCCAAACACGATTTTTTATACGATTTTTTAAAATAAATAAATATACATTCCTAAATTTTAGGCCTACAAATATTGTAAATAGAAAAAGACAAAAATACATGGAAGAAGAACCCATATTTATACATACTTAGTTATTTTTTTTGTTTATTTTCTGATTTTATCTTCTTCTTTTTTCCTAATCAAAAAGTATCATTTTCCTTTATATAGATTTTTAGATTTTTAGATTTTAAATTTTATAAAAATACTCCATTGTTAGCCATGTATTTAGAAATAGATAACATTTTTTTAGTAATTTTTATGATTTTATCTTAATCATATTTTTTTGTTTAAAATTAAAAAGTATTTCAATCTTTTTGAAATATTTTTCTTTTGGATACAACCAAATATCATATTAGGAATATGAAAATGAAATGGAACATGTCACTTTTATTCTCATGTATGTAAATTACCTTTGAAATAATTTTTTTTGATTTTTAATTTCTGCTTTTAAAATAGTTTTATTAATTAAATATAAATTATATTTTAAAAGACTTCATCATGCATGGAGTAGTTATTATAGCCCCATATTTATTGTTCCTTTTCTGATTTTATCTTCTTGTTTCTTTTTTTTTTTTAAATTAAAAAGTATTTTTATCTTTAAAATAGATATCCAAATTTGAATATTTCATATTTTAAATAAATACTTTAAATCAATATAATAATGAATCTATTTTATGGTAAATCTCAGATTAAAAAAAACTTACATGTAAATACCTTACTGCGGATTCGTCTTAATATTCATAAAATAATAAAAATAAAAATAAAATATGATAATGATTAAATTAAATATCTCCTGAATACGAAAGATAATTTATAAGTCATAAATTCTGCTTAAATGAATTATTTCATTGCAAATTGTAGTGATAATGACATAAATGAGAATTACAATAAACAATAAATGACCGATTTTTCCTCCTTTCGTAAATCATCTGTAATGAAATGAAGAAAAATACGAAAGAAAATTAATAAGTCATAATTATGCTTACATTAATTATTTTATTGCAAATTGCACTGTTGCGATCCTGCTTGATGACTTCAACAGCAACAACACATATCCAAATTTGAATATTTCATATTTTAATAAATATTTTAAATCAATATAAGAAGATTCAATTTTATGTTAAATCTCATATTAAAAAAAACTTACATGTAAATTTCTTATTGTGGATTTGTCTTAATATTCATAAAATAATAAAAATAAAAATAAAATATGATAATGATTGAATTACATATCTCCTGAATACGAAAGATAATTCATAAATCACAAATTCTGCTTAAAAGAATTATTTCATTGCAAATCACATGAATGATAATGTGATAAATCAGAATTGCAATAAACAATAAATTACTGACTTTTCCTCCTTTCGTAAATCATTTGCAATGAAATGAAGATAAATACGAAAGAAAGTTCATAAGTTATAATTATGCTTAAATTAATTATTTTACTGTAAATTGCACTATTATAATCTTGCTTGATGACTTCAACACCAACAACGCATTTGGTAACATTTCAAAACGTCTATTACGTTAATGGTAGAACTTGTGAGGGAGTTCCTTCTAAACAACACTATTCACTTTGATATCAACATAATTTAACTTTCAACCTATTTGAGAATTTTAAAAATCGGAGAGTACATTGATATCAAACCATGATATACTTTTCTTCCTATTCTCTCATCATAATTATGTTGATATCAAACCATGATATGAAAACAATCAAAATATGAGATATATAAAAAAAATAATTACCTGATTCGATGATGATTTTGGAGAAAGAAGAAACAAAATCTCCTTGTTGAGGAAAATTTGATAATTTATTTTGTGAACAACTTGTCTAATGCAGTTTTCCGTTTTAGAGAAAACCAAAATATAGAAGCGGACAAGAAAACTGTGAAGTTAGATGAATGTGAAATTTATTAGGTTTATATATTTTATTTTAATTTTTGAAAAATTATCACGTTACTTTTTAAAACCGTTTTGAATTTCTATATTATTTTCAGTTAATTAATAATTAATATTTTGTTAATTAGTTTTTAGAGTTTGTATATAAGTGGGAATGTAATACTCCTTGGAAGTTCTAAAACAGCTTATTTAAGTTTTATGTGTGAATTAAATATATTATTATTATTATTAATATTATTAATGTAATATTATTTTTACCGTGTTTTACAATTTTTTGCTAGGTTTGCAGTTTTTAATTTTCTTTTGGTTTTATTTTTTAAACTATTTTATAATAATAATAATAATAATAATAATAATAATAATAATAATAATAATAATAATAATAATAATATTTTAACATAGTTAAAAAATAAAACTAAAAGAAAGTTAAAAACTGCAAACCTAGAAAAAAATTGGAAAACACGGTTAATAAAATGAAGATGAATGTCAAAATAATAATAATAATAATAATAATAATAATAATAATATAATAATAATAATAATAATAATAATATAAATTATAATAATAATAAAAATAAAATAATAATAATAATTATAGTAATAATAATAATAATATTATATTATTATTATTATTATTATTATTATTATTATTATTTTGACATTCATCTTCATTTTTTTAACCGTGTTTTCCAATCTTTTTCTAGGTTTGCCGTTTTTAACTTTCTTTTAGTTTTATTTTTTAACTATGTTAAAATATTATTATTATTATTATTATTATTAATATTAATATTAATATTATTATTTTGACAGTTATTTTCATTTTTTACCGTTTTCAATTTTTTTCTAAGTTTGCAGTTTTTAATTTTCTTTTTAGTTTTATTTTTTAACTATTTTAAAATATTATTTATATTATTATTATTTTATTGTTATTTTGCTATAAATAAGAAGGTTGTGAAAATATAAAAATAATCCATGTTACATCATCCTATTTTTTAGAAGTATTTCTAAATTATTTATTAATTGTAAAAATTGCTTGAATAATCTAAAATTTTAGATAGTAATATATTAAATTGAGATATTTAAAAGGATAATACTTGATAGTTTCACAAAATTAGATAACTTTTAAACTGATCCCACTAATTTTGAAATAATAAGTCACTACTAATACACATGCATTTTTATTTTTGAAATACAATCTTATCATTTTTATTTTTTTAAATTTATAATTTTATGATTTTTTAATTTTTAAAATACTGCTTTTTTCTGATGGTGACACGTAGGTGTTATCACCTCTCCTATTATATATAGCTATATAGATTTATTATTTACTATTATTTTGTTATATATAAGAAGATTGTGGAAATATAAAAATAATCCGTGTTACATCATCCTATTTTTTAGAAGTATGTCTAAGTTATTTATTAATTGTAAAATCTGCTTAAATAATCTAAAAATTTAGATAGTAAATTGAGATATTTAAAAGGATAATACTTGATATTAGATAACTTTTAAACTGATCCACTAATTTTGAAATAACAAGTAACTACTAATACACGTGCACTTTTTTTTTTTTAAATACAAATTTATTTTTTTGTTTTTTTTCAAATTTACAATTTTATTATTTTTTTAATTTTTAAAATATTACTTTTTTTTTTTTCTGGTGCTCAGGTAGGCGCTATCACCTTTCCTATTATTTTTTGTTACTCCTAGAATTCAGCCTTGATAACGTTGTTAGGATAGGAAATTTACTTTGGGAAATGTGGAGCATTAATATAGGGCAGTTAAACTTCATATGTAATCTCATTAGATGTTTGCCATTATCTCATCCTAGAACGTGTATTTAGTCTTAGTTAATTTAAATTTTTACTATTTATTATTAAATTAATTAAACGTTTGATTTAGTGTAGGAGTAAAATAGTCATCTAACTTTTCACTTTTGAAGCTTCCCACTTATAATAATATATGATTTTTAGTGATCTTACTTCAATAAGCTAGATTGCCAACATGTATTCTATTCGTGTCATGTGTACTCGAACTTGAGATTTTAGTGTTATTTAAAAATAACTAAGTAGCTAACGTGTGTTCCATCCGTGCTTCTATTTTTTGTAAGTTTGTGCTACTTTTGGGTATAAATTGTCAGACAAAAGAAGTCTAAAGGATGATGGGAGCCGAGGATTCACCGGAGAAACTTAAAGAAAAAGATGAACAACAAAAAGAGTAAAGCCGGAGACACAATCTTTGTTCAAAATGGTATTAGTGCCTCAAATTTCCATCTTTAATAGTTTTATCTATGATAAAGTGAATGTGCATATAGAAGATATACTCCGACTAATTTGGGATTGTGGCACATTTGATTGATTAGCCCCCTAATTAGATACAACTAATTGACCTTACTGTATTATATTCAATCTTCTAGCCAATTAATAACTATCTTTTTGAATGTTTGATTAAAATATTTACGTTCTTAGCTACTTTAGTTTCAAGCTTCCTGGGAATAATTTATTGATGACTCAAATAGTTTGGCTCCTGAATTGATCTGCATCTTGCTTTAATGAGTCCATTTTCGTGAGACTAATCATTTCATTTAGTTTTCACCTGTGTGTTCGAACTCTTCAAAAGTTTGAATAGGTGCATGTCGGACTCTCTAAAAGTCGTGGAAATAAATCTTGGCAGCAATTAATTTTGCAGCCATACTTGTTGAAATTACTAGCCACAAATGTGAAAATTGGTAGCCACCAATGTGAAAGTTGGTAGCCACATTTGTGGAAGTAGGTAGTCAAAGTTTGGTATAAGTTTGGTATTAGTTTGGTAGAGTTAGGCAGCCAATTTTTTTGTTGAAATTGGCTATCACATTATGTCATTAATGATGTAAACAAGTGTTCAAAAAACTCTATAAATAGAGTAGTAATTGAACACTTGAAGACACACAAAAATAGAGAAGCAATAGAGAGTAGAGAGAGTAATCCACAAACTACTTCTTAGTTTGTGAGAAAATAGTGTGCAAATAATATTATTGTGAGTTGTAAGAAATAAAAGAGTGTTGAGTAGTAGTCTTTTGACACTACCAAGTTTTTCATCAATATTATTGTATTACTTATTCGGGTATCATATTTACCCATTTTAATATTTGGTGTCGTTGTTACTCTCTTCCTATTGCTATTTAGTTTGGACATTATCCTGGGTGTGATTATTATTTTGTCCAACAACGTGGTATCAGAGCCATGACAAATAATAGTCCGTTGTCCTTTCAATACCCCCGTCTCACAAGAGAAAATTATGAAAAATGGTGTCTACGAATGAAAGCTATTCTTGGCTCTCAAGATGTTTGGGATATTGTAGACAAAGGGTATACAAAACCCGCAAATGAGGAAACTTTGCCCTCAAATGAAAAGGAGGTCTTGTTAAAGACAAGAAAGAAAGATCAACAGGCCCTCACTCTTATCTATCAATGTTTTGATGATGGCATGTTTGAGAAGGTGGCTGATGCAACCACCTCAAAAGAGGCGTGGGAGATTTTACAAAATTCTCTCCAAGGAGTTGATAAAGTAAAGAAGATAAAACTTCAAACTCTAAGGGCTGAGTTTGAAGTTTTAAAAATGAAAGAATCCGAATCCATTTCGGATTTCTGCTCAAGATTGATTACTGTTGTAAATCAACTAAGAAGATACGGAGAGAAAGTAGATGATGTGCGTGTGGTAGAAAAGATCCTTCGTTCTTTAACACCTAAATTTGATTATGTGGTGTGTGCTATTGAGGAGTCTAAAGATCTAGACTCTATGACGGTAGAACAATTGGAAGGTTTTTTACTAGCCCATGAAGAGAAAATGAAAAGGAGAAAAGAAGAGCCACTAGAGCAGCTTCTTAAAACTCATGCATCCTTCAAAGGATTTGAAGGTAAGAAAAGTTACAAAGGAAATGGACAATGGAGAGGCCGTGGAGGCCGTGGAGGTCGTGGAAGAGGAAGAAGTTACACCAATTATATCAACAATGAAGATAAAGGTCACCAGTCAATCAGAGGTCGTGGTCGTGGTCAACGAGGAGGCAGAGGACGTGGAGCCTATCAAGGTACAAATGAAATCAGGTATGACAAATCTAAAATTGAGTGTTATAACTGTCATAAAATGGGACATTACTCTTGGGAATGTCGTAGTAATGTTGAAGAGAAAGTTAATCTTGTTGACAACAACAAAGATGAAGATGAGTCAACACTGTTATTAGCACTCAAAGAAGAAGATAAAGATGATTGCAGCTCATGGTATCTTGACAATGGAGCAAGCAATCATATGTGTGGCCAGAAAGATAAATTTGTGGAGATAAAGAAGACCGTGAAAGGTAATGTGTCTTTTGGCGATACCTTAAAGATCCAAATTGAAGGGATAGGTACGATTCTGATATCTTGTAAAGATGGTGGTCATAAATTGATTACCAATGTTTATTATGTGCCAAAATTGAAAAGTAATATTTTGAGTTTGGGTCAACTTCTTGAAAAAGGATATGATATTCATATGAAAAATATGCATCTTTGGCTAAGAGATTCAAGTAACAACTTAATTGCTAAAGTTCATATGGCAAAGAATAGGTTGTTTCCTTTGAATCTTCAAACTATCTATTCAAAGTGTTTGAAGGCTAATGTGCAAGATGACTCATGGTGTTGGCATATGAGATTTGGGCACTTGAACTTTGAAGCGCTCAAATCAATGGGAGACAAGAACATGGTTGATGGGATACCGCCAATCAACCATCCAAATCAATTGTGTGAAGCTTGTCTTCTTGGAAAACATGCAAGGAGGAGTTTCCCAAAGGAGACTACATCAAGAACAAGTAAGCCACTCCAACTTGTTCACACCGATGTTTGTGGTCCAATCGATTCACCTTCTTTTGGTAAAAGAAAATATTTCTTGCTCTTTATTGATGATTTCAGTAGAAAGACTTGGGTATACTTCTTAAAGCAAAAATCTGAAGTTTTTGTTGCCTTTAAAAATTTCAAAGCACTTGTAGAAAAAGAAAGTGGCTATGAAATAAAAGCATTAAGGTCTGATAGAGGAGGCGAATTCACTTCAAAAGAATTTAATGACTTTTGTCAATCTCATGGAATTCGTCGCCCTCTAACGGTACCTTACTCGCCACAACAAAATGGAGTTGCAGAAAGAAAGAATAGAACAATTCTTAAGATGGCTAGATGTATGTTGAAAGCTAAACATCTACCAAAAGAATTTTGGGCCGAGGCTGTTTCTTGTGCAGTTTATTTGAGCAACAGGTCTCCAACAAAAAATGTACGAGATCAAACACCTCAAGAAGCATGGAGCGGAAGAAAGCCAAGTGTTAAGCACTTGAGAATCTTTGGGAGCATAGCATATGCTCATGTTCCACATCAAGGGAGAGCTAAACTTGACGATCGGAGTGTCAAGTATGTGTTTGTTGGCTATGACGCAAGTTCAAAAGGCTACAAATTGTACAATCCAAGCAATAACAAGGTGGTGGTGAGTCGTGATGTTGAATTTGATGAAGAAGCATCATGGAATTGGGAGGCTCCAGAAGAAAAAACATATGATTTTCTTCCATACTTCGGAGATGAAGAAGAACAGGAGACCATGGCACAGGATGCAACCCCGCCTCCTTCACCAGCAAATATTGCATCTCCATCTTCTCAAGAGAGTTCAAGTGAAAGACCACATAGGATGAGGAACATTCAAGAACTCTATGATGACACAGAAGAAATTACTAATTTTGATTTTTTGTGTTGTCTTTTTGCTGATAGTGAACCAATGAATTTTGATGAAGCTGTTACTGACAAAAGGTGGAGAAAAGCCATGGAGGAAGAGATCCAATCAATAGAGAAGAACAACACTTGGGAGTTGACAACTCTTCCAAAGGACCATCGAGCAATTGGAGTCAAATGGGTATACAAGATGAAGAAAAATGCCCATGGAGAAGTAGAAAGATACAAGGCAAGACTTGTGGCTAAAGGCTACAAACAAAGGCATGGCATCGACTATGAAGAAGTTTATGCGCCTGTTGCCCGCATGGAGACAATCCGTCTATTGATCTCTTTAGCGGCGCAAATGAAGTGGAAGATCCATCAACTAGATGTCAAATCGGCATTCTTGAATGGATATCTTGAAGAAGAAGTCTATGTTGAGCAACCATTGGGTTTTGTGGTTAAAAATCATGAAGATAAGGTGTTGAGGTTGAAGAAAGCCTTATATGGGTTGAAGCAAGCTCCACGAGCTTGGAATAGTCGCATTGACAAATACTTTCAAGACAACGGGTTTACTCGTTGTCTCCATGAATATGCTCTTTATATTAAAGTTCATACTAATGGAGATATTCTGCTTGTTTGTCTTTATGTTGATGATCTCATTCTAACGGGTAACAACCCAGTTTTATTTGAAGCTTTCAAGAAAGCTATGTCCCTTGAGTTTGACATGATAGACATAGGGCTCATGTCATATTACTTGGGCCTAGAAGTCAAGCAAATGGAGGAAGGCATCTTCATATCTCAAGAAAGCTATACAAAGGAGATTTTGAAGAAGTTCAACATGTTTGATTGCAACCCTGTGAACACCCCAATGGAAAGTGGAACAAAATTGTCAAAATTTGATGATGGAGAAGAAGTGGATTCCACTTTGTTCAAAAGTCTCGTAGGAAGTCTGAGGTACTTGACATGTACGAGACCAGATATAGTCTTTGCAGTTGGAGTAGTAAGTCGATTCATGGAAGCTCCTACCTCCACTCACTTGAAGGTCGCTAAAAGAATTCTTCGCTACCTAAAAGGTACAATCGACCTTGGGCTATTTTATTCTTCTTCCGATAATTTTAATCTTGTGGGATATTGTGATAGTGATTATGCGGGAGATGTTGATGATAGAAAAAGCACATCTGGTTTTGTGTTTTTCTTGGGTGATTGTGTTATTTCTTGGAGTTCAAAGAAACAATCAATTGTTACTCTCTCGACTTGTGAAGCTGAATATGTGGCAGCGACATCATGTACATGTTATGCTATTTGGTTGAGACGGTTATTGAAGGAACTCAATTTGTCACAAATTGAAGCCACAATGATTTGTGTTGATAACAAATCTGCGCAAGCACTAGCAAAGAATCCAGTGTATCATGATCGAAGCAAGCACATAGACACAAGGTATCACTTTATCCGAGAATGCATTACCAAGAAAGAGGTAGAGCTCAAGTATGTGAAATCTCATGATCAAGTTGCGGATATTTTTACAAAGCCTCTCAAGTTTGAAGATTTTCAGAGATTGAGATCAAGCCTTGGAGTAAAGAAGAAAAATCAAAATTAAGGGAGAGATTTGTGGAAATAAATCTTGGCAGCAATTAATTTTGCAGCCATACTTGTTGAAATTACTAGCCACAAATGTGAAAATTGGTAGCCACCAATGTGAAAGTTGGTAGCCACATTTGTGGAAGTAGGTAGTCAAAGTTTGGTATAAGTTTGGTATTAGTTTGGTAGAGTTAGGCAGCCAATTTTTTTGTTGAAATTGGCTATCACATTATGTCATTAATGATGTAAACAAGTGTTCAAAAAACTCTATAAATAGAGTAGTAATTGAACACTTGAAGACACACAAAAATAGAGAAGCAATAGAGAGTAGAGAGAGTAATCCACAAACTACTTCTTAGTTTGTGAGAAAATAGTGTGCAAATAATATTATTGTGAGTTGTAAGAAATAAAAGAGTGTTGAGTAGTAGTCTTTTGACACTACCAAGTTTTTCATCAATATTATTGTATTACTTATTCGGGTATCATATTTACCCATTTTAATATTTGGTGTCGTTGTTACTCTCTTCCTATTGCTATTTAGTTTGGACATTATCCTGGGTGTGATTATTATTTTGTCCAACAAAAGTAGCATATATTTGAAGAATTCAACATGACTATGACATCGAAAGTGAAGTGTTTGCGCAACTTAGACTTCTACAGAGGTGTCGTTCTCTCATAAGAGAATGTATGGTAGATGAACACATTCAATTTTAGTATGCATTCTCTTTGTGTATTGTTTAACCTCATCATCTAGAATACTGTAGCTTCACTCTCTTTGTGATTTTTAAATTTAATTATCTTAGAGCAATCTTAGTTTTGTCACCGTCTTCGTAGATAGCTTAATGTGATTTTCTGTGGTGTCATCAATCTATGTGGTTTTGAAATTTAATTATTTAAAGAAATCATATATCAGTCAGATATTATCTTGAAACTTATCTAATAGGAGTGAGCTTGGTTTGTGGTTTTTGTCTTCTACATCTCTTATGAAGGGAATATAGAGATAGAAAAACTCAGAACATAAAAGATGAAGAATTATTGATTCCAATCTATCGTTTAATTGAAGAAAATATTTGAAAACATTTTTCCAAACTTTTGAACCCATAAATAATCAAATCAAATATCTACCATTGTAACTTGTAAGTAGTTTAGGAACTAATCAATTTTGAGAAGAACAAGAAAAAATGTTCACCAGCTTAATGCCAAGGTCCCGTAGAGCAACATTCTATACAAAACCGGATAAACGAAAAAGGGTCTCGCCTCACTCTTAGAATAATGTTACATTTACCTTTAGTTATATTTTTTTTTTTATATATTTGTCCTTATCATCCAATTTTAAATATATATTTGTTCATACACAGTTAAATATTATGTCCGATCCCCACTTTATTATCCTACATGACACATACAAAACACATACGTGTCTATATTTTTATTACTATTAAAAATCTATTATCTATTTAATATTACCTAACCCAAGTATTAAAACCCGACCTACTAAATTGTGAAGTTCCATTAAACCTAAGAAGACTTTTTGTGCATCACTTTACACATAAAAGCATCGATACAAAATATATTTTTTATAATATTCAACAAAAACTTATAACTTGTTTAAGTTACGCTACTTAACATTAAAATATGTTCAAGCAGCTCATACCCATGGAAATATTTCATTCTCATTTAGCACTTTAGCATGTCTTTGATGAATATTCATATATTGGACTGTTTGTCTCACAAAATTAATGTGAACTTGATTATGTCTTTCCCTGTCCAATTCCATACCACTTTACATTATCCTCTTTAATTAGTTTCATTGTAATGGTACTACAAAATAGATATTAATTGATTTTTACTTCCTTGTTTATTTTCATGACTTGGTTGGTTTTAAAGTCTCTAGTTTGATTGTTGTTTAAGATTAGATTTGTTATGGTGCAGTGTTATATTTTTTTAGTCAATTGGATGAATGTAAAATCCTTTTACTCTTTTGTTTGGACTCTGCTAACACACATATCTCATTTTTTTCGTTTGTTATAAATTATCTTACCATTTTCCATGCTTTATATTGATTGGATTGTATGTTAATTTTTGCTCTTTTTTTTTACATGTGAAATTTGTCCCCGAGTTCTCATGCTCTTTCTCCTATCCTTACATTTTCTTATTGGGCCACAAAGGCTCAATTCTATCCTTATCGAGTCAGCCAACTATAAAAATCGAAGAGCAAGTTCCGGGAGCCTATATACATTAAGTATACACGATAAAGCGTCGCAGATCGGAGAGTTGAAGAATTGGGCCGAAAGCCCACCTTTATTTTTAGAGTTGTATTTTGTTACTTTTGGGCCTAAGCCCCTTCATTTTTTATTGCTTTGATAGTTCTTAGGACAAGTGAAAGTTGGGCCTAAAGCCCAATGAAAAGATTAGATATTTGTGCTAGACTAGGATATGTACGAGTGATTTAAATGGGCCAAAGACCCAACATGAAATTAGGCCCATGTACTGGTCAGAAGAATCAAACTTGGGCCCAAACTCTCTCTCTCTTTACTTTATTTGTTTCGTATTTGTTTAATTGTTTATTTGTTAGTCAATTTTAAGGTTTTTCTAATTTGATTTTTCAAGAAGATAGTCGTTTCTAGATTTTCTATAAAAAATACTAAATAGTTATACTTATTTTACTACTAAAATTAGTTTGAAAATATTTTACTTAAATAAATCCCTTATACTATTTTCCTTTCCCTTAAAAAATAATTGTAAATCTTAAGTTTGTCTATTTCTAAACTAATCAAGCATGTAATTGTAAATCTTAAGTTTGTCTATTTCTAAACTAATCAAGCATGCCTTTCTTTAATTAGCCAAGTATTTTAATTATCGAATAACTGCGAGTTAGCGGATTTTTTGGTGCCCTTAACCCTTTCTAATAAGAACCCCGAACCCTTTTTAATAATTTTCATTAGATTTTTTGATTTAATCCTTTGAAAAAAATATTTTTCTTAATTTTACTTTAAAAATTAAGAGGCGACTCTAAAAAACATTGTTTTAAGTTTTTAAATAAAACAAGAACCCGTACCCTCTCTTTGGAATTTTGAAATTTTCTTCTTCTTTTTGAAGTCTCTTGGAATAGATTTAAAAGTTTTCTTAATTTCTTTAAATAAAATTAAGTGGCAACTCTGAATTATTTTTTCTTAAAAATTTGAATTAATTATTGAAAAATTAATCTACTTCTTTAACATAAAAAATAATAGAGTGAATTAGAAATAACACATTTTATTAGAATATGTCAATGATTCTAAATATCTCTAAACCTTTCAAAAAGAGTATCAAATCAATGAAGGAATCCTCAAGAAATTAGCAATCACAAGCAAGCAATATACATAATCATCCATATAAATAATCAAAAGATGTTGATCACCAACAATATAATCATCCCAAAATTTGTAATATGGATAAGTAAAGCTCAAAATATTAAATTAACTTTGTCATTACATAAAACAGATTTATACATAACTGGCCCAAAACTGACCTGATCCAAAAGCAATATATATAACAATATACATAGTAGAAAAAAAAGTATTTATATAGTCTACACTAGAGACCTAAACTATAATAGTCATGATGGCATATGAGACATTGAATAACTCCAGTGGACCACCATCCACTGATGCATTCATGGTGATACATATGCTCACACGGGAGAATGTGGAGACGATCTCCATCAGCATAATCCTCAGAGCATATGACACACTCTCCACCGTCGTGGTCAGAAAATACAATCATAAAAAATGTGTCGATGATCGCATCTGAATCAATAGGTTGTCTAACTTCTACAGTAGCAATATGAGCTGCTACAATAACATCCTGTGTTGCTACAGGAGCACTCTGAGCTTCTACAGGAGCACCCTGTATCTCTATATCAGCAGCAACAGCTGGCATCCCTCGTCGTCGAAAATAACCCATAGATAGACAAATGATCATGATAGCAAAAAGAATCGCAAAACTACCGACAATAAGGTACAACGCCAAACTCGGAGTTTTGGCTATGCCCATCTCACGTCATCTTGGACCTGAGCTGCAACAAGCTGCGCAAAACCTAAAATCACCAATACTTGTTTATATGTCAAAGTAATATTATATTATTAAGTGAAAGTCTTGAATTTATAACTATTTTTTATACTCAATTACTAATGGTGAAGTTCAAGGAAAGATTCGTGAATTGAGATAGATAGTTTGCAGGATTTTTTTGCTTAAATCGAAATCTCGAGGCCGTGTTTTCGTAATGAGTGACTTGTTATTATAAACTATGATTTTTAGTTCTACAACAAAGGAGAATCAATAAACTATGATTTTCATTTATAAGCCCGATGATTAAAAAAAAGAAATTTTCGAGAGTCGATCGTACGTACCTTAAACCACATTGTAATAGACACTCCACGAGTTTGCAAATGGTGGTGGTGGTGGTAGAGCTTCATTCCTTCCTTTCTTTGTTGATTATAAATTTTGTTAATATAAAAATATTCAAAAAAAAAAGATATTACTATATTTGCTATGATATTATTTTTATTCTGGTTTCATTTCTATGCTAGACTGTGGACTGTGGTCCTAATTTATTTATTATATTAGAGTATTATATATACTCTCTCCATTCTCGGTACTTTTCGCCATTTATGTTTAAATTTGTTAGTTTAAGAAAATAAACATGTTTAAATTAGTACTTTTGCATTTGCGTGCATGTTTTAATTCATACAAAAACTAAATATGGACTATCCTGCCACATTTTAAAAACTATATATATTGTATTTGATTAGGTTATTATTATTGTTAGCAACGACGAGAGGTGTTAGTTGTTCCTGAGACTGAGATTTAAGTGCGATTATACTTTTTTAAATATATATTATATGTATACTCGATGGGGCGTACCCATGCATGACAACGATTATGACTCATATTGTTATATAACCTTGGTAGATCTATTATTACAATAATTGAATATCATAATTTCATGTCTCATGCGAGTTTGTAAATTGGTTGTAACGTGCGACAAATCATTACTTATTGTCAGAATATGCAGGTGTGATGAACAAATGCACGTATTATGCATGAAATGCATGTATGATGCACGAGATGCACTTATGACGCACGAGAGGCACGTATGACGCACGAGATGCATGTGCACGTGATAAGATAATTGATACAATATTCTGTATGTTAAAATGAGATGTCCCAAAAAGTGATGTTGGTTTAGAAAGTTTGAGTATAGCATTAATAAGGGAACAATAAAAACAACCATTATGAACTTGTCTACTATTCCTGTTTTTATTTTATTATTTTGATTTAGTACAACGTTCATTGCATTTTGATATTTTTTTTAGATTTGAATATCATTAGATTTTGGAAATGTTTGAAGCAATATGAACGTACAAAAAAGTTTTGAAATACTTTAGTCGATACTATTTGAAGTTGAGTAGAAAAAAAGTATTTTAACAAAAATACAAATGACTTTAATTTTATGAGTGAGAATATGAAAGAACTTGAATAACTTCTAAGAACAAAGATCATCCTGATAATATCGGTTGATGGTGTGTAATAACTTTCTAATGTCGAATTCTTAAAATCACGAGAGGTTCTCCATATTTCCTTCCCGGGACGAAGTGGAAATTTGATACGAGTGAAAGTGCGATGTATGGAGATTCTAGATCACAAATAAACTTGGTGTAACAACTCAGATTCATTTGCAATGCATGTTCTCGGTTGAAATAATAGCTGCATAAGTTAGTTAGTGACTGCAATGCAACATCAGTGCATAATTCTATTTTTGTTGTTTCTGCACAACTCTGTTTTTACTGTTCCACCGTCACATTGAGTTAGTTAGTTTGTTACTCTGTTAGTTGTAGTTTGTTATTTAGTTAAACGTGATAGAGCTAATTCGCTAGAAGTTTCTAGAGACTCCTAAATGATTGCAGGAGTCTATAAATAGTGTAATTGATAGACATTGTGAACACACTTTTCATTTTCTTCTTCTAAAATGTTCTTCTGTTCAAGTACAATGTTAGTATGTTTTTGTCACGTCTCGAGCCTACACCCTGGACGTGGTCGGTGTCCAATGACCATTGTTGACCTTGAGCGAACCCTTGGCCTGGATTACTTAACTCAGCGGAAGACTTAAACACAAAAATAACTCAAGTAATAACTTTAAGATAGTATTTAGGCAAAATGGCAATTCAAGTCTTTACAAGTGAAATGAAAGACCAAAGAAACTAACACTGTCTGTGTACTAAGCCTCTGAATTAAAGAGGAATGTTGGGATAGGACTCCCAATCATCTTAAAAACTGAAAACTAAAGAAAATAACTCAATGATAAAGGATGTCCTCCGAAATGAAGGGAGGCTTACCAACTCACTCTGAGCTGCTCACTGGATTAACGGTGTGCCAAATTCCGATCCTAGTTACCTGCATCTGCATCATAATACGATGCAGGCCAATTGGAATCAGTACATTGAATGTACGAGTGTGCGAGTTGGAATGCTAAACAACAACTTAAGCTTGAAAAGGAGTAAGAAGGAATATTTACCTTGGCTCTGCTCAACGCATGAATAACTAACTCATTTCCATATAATGCGATTTAAAAGTGAGTTCAATATAAAGAAAAACTATCTGAAAACATGTTGTGAACTCTTAATGTATTCAAGGATACAATTAACTCTGAAATGTATGTAAAATACAAGTAAACTGATGTATATAAAAATACAATAACTTCGGGAGTTTCTTTAACCGACAACCATCACTTAAGAGCTACAGTGATGATACATCGATCTACCTCACACTGCCAGCGCATCCTATACCCGGCCAAAGGTATAAGACATGAACTGCCTAATGGATCCACTAGTCTACTGTGAAAAGGGTTCATGTTAAAAGTATGGCTCTTTTCTACCCATGGTGACTACATGATTTATGGGGACAGTGAGTTGTCTGGACTCTCCCCCATATCGGTGCTCGATACTAATCCCAAAATATACTGACCCTTATGTTTTAAAAACATATTGATTCTGTGGTATGAGATTAGTGCTCAAAATATACGTAGCTCAAAGGATATCTTGGAAATCTTAGTTTCCCTGCTTGCTTCATTTAGAAAGCTATAGTTCTTTTCTCAAAACTAGCCCTAAGGCTCCTTGGAAATCAACGTTTCCTTACTTGTTTAAATGTGAAAACATTTTAAGTCTCCTTGGGGATACTCAGTGACCATATACCTTTGAAGAAAAGAACGTCAACTTAACTCTTTACTTAGTTTGAAACTTTAGTCTTAAAACAAAGACAAAATGTTTAAATAAGACTCTTGAAAACCTTTAAGAACTTTACTTTGACTTACTTCTTCACTTTAGACTTGACTCTTACCTTCTTTGACTTTGATCTTAACTTTCCTTCAATTGAATTATGAACTCAAGGTTATGATTTGAGTTCTTTGATGATTTTCTAGGTGTTCAGAAATTATTTGAAGTAATTAGAGAAGGTGTTAATGTACCTTGGAAGGACTTACGAGGGCTAAACTATGAAAACTGGGCGAGAACGCCGATCCGGGCGTACTGGTGGCGCGCCGCGCCAGGCCCAGTTGACTGAAGCCACTTTGTGGTGAACTGGAGGCACAATGCGCCTGGATTTCCCAGGTGCGTCTGACGAATTTTTCAACTCGTTTTCTAATCCTAAAACGCCTAAACCTCCATAGTTCTATTCTTAAACCCTTAGGATCTTCAATACTATCAATACCCAACGGATCTAACTCAAAAACAACATCGGAAACTACTAATCAACGTCAATGGGTATTCAATCACTGACTTGGTAGAGCGCACTGGCATCTTCAAGCTTTTACAAAGGACCAGTACTTATAGTTTTCCCTGCAGAATTGAGAATGAAAATCTTTCTACAATATGCATCAACGGAGGTGTCACGTTGAGGGAATTGTCCTGTGCCCATTGGAGGGAAAGTAGGTCCTAAACTAAATGCCTCTGCACCCCATGCCGCCTTTGATGCAAAATTCTTTAATCACCCAAACACTTCTGCTGGCCAATAAACAATCTGTGTAGAATCAGAACCACAACAACGTAGCCACCAATTTCCAGTTATCAAATCCTGAAAATTCTTCCAAAATTATATAAATTATAATAATACTAATTCATTATGTATGTATGTATATGTACCTTTTGAATATAAAACCTCTCCTCGAATATATCTGTTTACTAAAAAATAAAATAAAATGAAAATTGACTAAGTTTCAAAAAATCAATGAATCTTATGATTTAAGAGAAATCGTTTTTCTAAATTGACAGAGTCGCCACTTAATTTTTTTTTTGTAAAAATCAAGAAAAACTTGTAATTATTTTCAAAAGACTTAAACCGATAAAATCAATTGAAAAAGGGTTCGAAGTCCAAATGTACATTCCGAGAAGGTGTTATGCCCTCGGAATGCCCGCTAACTCGCGGTTGACCGGCAATTTGACTAAAAATGACTTTTCATATAATTTTCAAATTTTAGACTAAAGTAAAGGAGATTCATCTTTTATTATTTTTCTTTTTTTACTTACTTACTATTATCTTATCTTAAGGGGAAAGAGGAATAGGAGGAGATTTCTTAAAGGGAAATGATTTAAATGACAACACAAGAGTAAAGCTAAATGATAATCAGAATATAGATACGTATCTAAGTTGAGTATAAGAAAATAGTAAACGGCTTCTCTTGGAAATTTTATTAAGTTAAACCAGAAGTGTTAGTCCATAACAATAATAGCAAATAAACAATAGCAAAGGGAAGAAATATTTGAACTTGGGCCCTTGGACCAAATTCCAAATCTTGAAACCTGTCCTATTCTAAAAGATACCCAAAGTGGTTTGGCTCCGAAACCTGCTTTTCCAATTTTCAGCCCCGTATTCTCATATTTATATTTCTTGACATGTACACCTCAGTCCATTGGGACTTGGATTTAAATGTGACTCGAGAAAATGCATCAAGGTCTCCATGGCCCATCGAGATGAAAAATAAAGGTAATAGAGTTCCATGAACTCACTCAAAATCACATGAAACAAGAAAAAGAGATTTGGATTAATACAAATTTATAGCAACGAAACTTAGAAAAGCAAAATTTAATTACTAAATAATCAAACACACTGATGGCATGTATATGATATGACTTAACAAATTTAAGCTAGAATGAAGCAATTTAATTAACTTGAGTAACATATTGAAACAAAGAGCAGTGACCATGAGTTCGCGAATCAAGCAGTGAATAAGGCCTTCAAGATAGATGTAGCTATTGGACAAGTTTAATGATTTTTTCATGAGGTTCACCAAAGGGTAATCAATAAAATCATCAACTCAATGACATGAAACAAAGAATCGAAGAAACGATATCATGCCGAGACAAAGGTTTCATGCTCAGGCTATCCAATTTACCTCTTTTTTTTATATATATTTAAAACAAGTGGTTCTAAATAAGCATACAGAATAAAGCAACCATCTATACATACTTAGAACATGTGAATAAAGCAATAAAAAAATATTCAACACCAAGTTATGACTAAACCCAATAATATGTGACCTTTAAAAAAGACGAAAAAACAAAGCTTCCATTTATTAGCGAGAAGAGACCTTTAATACTTATCATATGAACCAATAAGGACAAGAAGGAATTCAACAAGAAGATATAAAGTGACAATTTTTCACATCAGGCCATCAGGATCTTAGCACAGGGAAATTCCTAAGTACAAGTCTACATGATCAGAGTAAGAAAAGGGTCCAAAAGAGAATAAATAAAGGCATAGCAAAAGGAAGTTTACATTATAAAAGAAATTAGAACAAGCAAGTATATTATGTATACTAATGAAGGGCAATAATATAAAGATCATTTTAGGCATGATAAACTCATTCTAGGCCATAATCCATATTTGATTTGCACTGTCAATGCTAACAGAGAGATGAACTAGTCATTTGCTCAAAACACAATTAGCACAACAGCTAATGCAATGAAAATGACGATCCTCAAAATATTTACATCTTGATTCATTCTTTCAACTAGGGGTGAAAAAATAACGAATATGATGTCAAACGCAAAAACCATGACGCAGATTCACATCCCAAAGACACAGACCAAGATTAATAAGAAATATTGAAACCGATTATAGAAATGCTATAAAAAAAACTAGGACAATAAGCGTGACAGTAATCAAAACCCAACATTTCAATATTTCTATGCATGTCCAGGTCACAACATGAATCAGCTGATGAACTCTCATCGATATCCGGAAGTAAGCGAGATAACCACATACTGATTCACGATAAGCAGCGAGCCTAAGTATTCTCAAACATTATCATGTAGATAGTTCACACATTGAGCATCAAACGACAATGCATTAAGAGTAAGATGTGTGTAAAACGAGGTGAGTATTACCTTTTGAGGTGCAGCGACTGAGACAAATCGAGCAAGAAACCAGCGAGCTCCCACAAACGACCTTAAAATCGACCTTCGATTCGAGTGAACAACCCATAAATTCAAACCAAACTTCAGATAAAAGAAATTTCTTCTCTTCCCAATCAATAGAAATTCGAAAGTTCTTAAGTATATCACTTTGTGCAAATAAAAAAAAAACTCTCTGTGTCTTTCTTTTCTTATGACTCGGCTTTTTTTTCTCAAAAAATAAATTCTCCACCTTTCTCCAAATAAAAAACCTCCCTTCACAAAGGAACAATATAGAGTATATATATAGGGGAAATTAGGGTTCCAAACTTTGGGGGGGGGGGGAAAGATGAAAAATCTAGATCAAAGGCCCATTTTGAATTTCAAATCTCAAAATTCTTTCACCATTTTAGGATGAAAGCTTTTCCTGACGCTTCAAACCATTTCGAAATGAGAAAGGAGGATGGACGACTTGGATTCAACTTCCATGCCCTTGGCGTCGACGTGTCTCAATCCTACACCGGAAGGACGGAAACGTGGCTGTGGTTACTGCGAGTTGAGAGCGACATCAAGAGAAGAATCAAAAGACGCAGCGTACTGGTCTGCTCCTCGTTACTTTTCCGTTACAGTCACTCTCACGATAAACACATCTGGTACGCGTTGCGCTTCTGGGTATTTTACTTCAAGAAGAAAGAGCGAGAGTATAGTTGTTTGGGGAGGAGCGTCTGATGTATCGCTTGTGTAGAAAATGGTGCGGTCGGGTTTTAACGCTTGGGCCGGCTGGAATTAGGTGGGCTGCTGGAAACAAATAAAAAAGGGAAACTTTCACATATAGCAAACAAAAAAATCATATTTGTATGATATAACAAAGTTTGCATAATTGTGCTCCATAGCAAAGATATAAATGTATAATTCGCTATACATATACAATTGTATGATTCACTGGCCTATTTTGCTGCAATTGTATAATTCGCTGATCTATTTCGCTGCAATCGTATAATTCGCTGGCCTATTTTGCTGCAATTATATAATTCGCTGGCCTATTTCGCTGCAATATCTGTATAAAATTTGCATTTGTATACAATTGAATTGAAGTAAAATATTTGTATATTGTATAATTATAAGTGTATAGGAAGAAGATATATGCTTTTGCATGTGTATATACAATTTTCTCTCGCTTTATACAAAACAGAAACACAATTTATACACTTATGTTGTGTAAAACGAGAGAAAATTGTATTTCGCTGCATTGTATAATTCACAATTAAATAATTCATTGGCCTATTTCGCTGCAATATCTGTATAAAATTTGCATTTGTATACAATTGAATCGAAATAAAAAATTTGTATATTGTATAATTAAGTGTATAACACGAAGATCTATGTTTTTGCATGTGTATATACAATTTTCTCTCACTTTGTACAAAACAGAAATACAATTTATACACTTCTGTTCTATAAAGCGAGAGAGGCGAGCAGAGGGAGAGTGGCGAGCGAGAATGGGAAAGTGGCGAGCGAGAGTTTAGGGAGAGAGGCGACTGACAAACGTTTGCTATGGGGCACAATTAAATCAAACAGTAGCTAATTCATTTATTTTAGATTATTAGTTTGCTATTCTGTACAATTATCAAAGGTCAAAATTTGGTCTTCTGATTGAAGGAAATGGGCTGTCCAAATTTTTTAAAATTAAAAGCCCCAAATTGATTTCACAAAGGGTTAAAAAAAAGAAATAGATTTTGAGTGAAGGATTGGCCAATGGATTGCAATTTTGGCCAAATAAATTTTAAAAATTAACAAAATTGAGTTGGTTAACAAATTCGCTAAAATTTAAGTAAATTGAATTGACGTTAATTAATTGACGAGCTTCTTAATTCTAACAAGACGAAATAATTAATCTAACTATAAACTAAGGACTCAAAATATAAATTGCTAGATTAGACAAAATTAATTTAATTAAAACGTTAAGTAAAATGAAAATCTTTTTGAGACGATTTTTGACTATTTTATAAAATAAACCAATTATATAAAAACCAATACAAAAACAGATCACTTAAAACATTATAAAAATTGACTAAAGATACTTTAAAATGACTTAAGAAAAATATTTTGAGTTTAATAAAGCTAATTATGTCACCTCGTTTGGAATTTAAGAAACTCGTGAATTAATCTATATCGGGGAGGGCCAAAATTGGGTGTCAACAACTGTCCCTCATTTTACTTGGATTGATGCAAGAAATTCGAGTAAAATGAAGTTGACTAATCCAACTTTGACCGAACACATATTCATCTCTTTTAGAAAAGGAAATTTTGGTACGGACTATAGGAATTATGGCCGAACCCGGAAGTGGGCTTCCTACATATCTCAGGCTATATGAGAATTCATGTCACTTGTGGTTTGGTACGCTTGATTTGACGCACGATTTTGTAAGAATTCAAAAGTCATCCCGATATCAAATTATGAAGGCACCAGGATGCTCAGGAATAAGATTTAAGGGAGAACGTCGGAATACAACTGAATTTTCTACATTGAGCTCGCCTACATATCCCTTAACTCAAGGAATCAGGCTGTTTGTAGGTTTGACTCGATCGGTTGAAAATAAAATATATTATGCTAGATAACCTTAGGTTCTAGACAAGCGACAAATTAAGTCGAGTATGAAAAAAAGGTTTGTAACCTCTCAGCCATGAATGTGGCGCGCTTCACACCCACAATTAAGAACTAATACGGACATAATTTCCAAAGCTCATGGTGTATGTCACTTCGATTGGAAAGCTGCTTCCGGTAGATACCAAAATTTCCGAAAAAGAAACTATAACCAAGAAGTCTAAAGTAAAACCCACATGACTTCTCTTAGGGGTGTGGTTTGATTGTGGTGGAAGTCCTTCCTCTGCTCGCGTCCTAAGAGTTTGAAACTCCTCTTTGGACTATGTTCCAGTTCGCTGCTAAGAAAAAGTTCCACGTTGTGCTGCATACTTTTGATGTCGTCCGCACCTGTGGTCTGGAGAATTCATCCTTCCGGATGCTCTCAACAGAGACTGAGATAAACTCATTAGTATAAAAATGCAATTCAAATGGGAGATAGTGTCTTTTACCGCGTTGACACTTAATTACTCTCCTTCCACATTGACGTAAAATCCATTGGGTTTGACGTAGAGCAAATAAAGCTTATGTCTTATGTTTGCAATATAATCTTCAATGCACTTTTCATTTGATGTCAAAATGAATAAAAGCTGAGGCAGTGTGTTGATTTTTTCTCGATGTCGTCTTAGATGATTCTCTTGGTGTTTACTCTTGGCAAACAAAAGGATGCAGTTGATGTTGATGGGTAAATATTTCTATTGGGATGCACGAGTTTCTTCTCTTGCAATGCATGATTTTTTTTCCGCGATGCATTAATTCCTTTTCTTGCAATGCATGACTTATTTTTCGCGATGCATGAACTACTTCGCTTGCAATACATGACTTTTCTTCCGCGATGCATAGATTCCTTCTCTTGCAATGCGTGACCTCTTTTTCGCGATACATGAATCTCTTTCTCTTGCAATGTCTTTCTGCGATGCATGACATTCTCCGTGATGCATGAATTTCTTCTCTTGCAATACATGACTTCTTTTGTCTCGCAATGCATGACTTCTTTTCTGCAATGCATGAATTCCTTCTCTTGCAATGCATGACTTTGTCGCGATACATGAGTATCTTTCTCTTGCTATGCATGACTTTCCCCGCGATACATGTGTATCTTTCTCTTTCTATGAATGACTTCTCTTCCACGATGCATGGATTCCTTCTCTTATAATGCATAACCTCTTTTTCGCGATGCATGAATCTCTTTCTCTTGCAATGCATGACTTCTTTTTGCGATGCATGACATTTTACGCGATGCATGAATTTCTTCTCTTGATGCCATCCTTGGTACCAAATGAAGATAATGCTTCAATCGAGCAACATAGTGATCTTGTAGGTGCCTTCTGGATAGTGATATCATCTCAATTGACAATACGGTAAAATGACCCACCAGGTAGCGTATCATCTTAATCGACAATACGAATAAAATGACCCTTCGGGTAGTGTATCATCTCAATCAATAATACAAATAAAATGACTCTCCGGGTAGTAATATTATCATGTTTGGTAATATGATGTACATAACGTCCTCGGCGAAAAACTGTAAAATATCTTTCTCGGGGATTTCATTTAATTCATCTTTGAACATAGTTGGACGTTCATTATACACTTCATGTTGTCGCAAATTGAATGAAATAATGTTATTCATGTTCCCAAGTCTTCAATATAAGCAGCATAACATATTTCCTGCACCCACAAAAAAATTATAAATTTTGGGGAGCTCTTCGGCCTCTTGACTTCTCCATATTCGTCAAATGGAGGAATATACTGATTTTGAGGTAAACCTATAAAGCTACATTCACAGAAAAATTGTTAGTTTTAAAAATGAACTGATCTGTGTTGATCTCTTCTGTTGTCTACTCCTTGTCCTGCTATCTTTAGTTGATTTGTCCGTTCTCCCGCATCTTGATAGATAAGACAAAATATTTTATGCAAACATAGATAAAACATAAAGGAATTTTTAATGAAAAATAGATTTTCAGAAAGTGGTATTTGGGAAGGGTCACTGCCAAGTGTAACGTCACGTCAAGCTTAGCGAACTCCTTTGAGTCTGATGCTTAGAGGTTTATCTGATTATTTGCTGGAAAGTATTCAAAGTTGATCTAGACTTCCGATGAACCCTGCCAAAATTTTGAGACCATTCTCAAAATTTCTGTCTCAGTTAACTGTCGGTGAGACAGTAACGGAATTCTTGAGATCTTTTCAAAAATTCTGTCCCAGTTAAAAATCTCAGAGTAACTTCAGTCTTGACTTGTTGAGGAAAATCTTCTTTTCAAGAATTTTTGAGTCTCTCTCAAAAACTCTGTCCGAGTTTCTATTGTAAAGAGAATCTTGCGGGAGATATGACCGAACCGTTGTGGCGCCTACGTATTTCGTTGAGACAGGAATCAGGTCAAAGTAGTTCCCCTCAAAGGTTAACAACAATAAGAAATTTACAAAGAAAATCGATCGAGGCCGACATAGGCCGCCTATGTGTATCTTATTCTTGAGAATTCAGGTCGAACGTAGTTCAAATACAAAGAAATATTAAAAGGGATAAATGGGGTGACCGAGGCCAACATAGGCCGCCTACGTATCTCATTCTTGAGAATTCAGGTTAGATTTAGTTTATTACAAGAGGGATAAAATTTTAAACAAAGAAATTACAAGCAAACAGAACGAATACAAGGAAATAATAGAAATACAAACTAAAGCTTCACATATAATATCTCTTGACAACATCTGCGTTAATCGGTTTCGGACATGCGGTTCCATCCATCTCCGACAGGATCAAAGCACCTCCAGATAATACCTTGCGAACCATGTAAGGTCCTTGCCAATTCGGTGCAAACTTCCCTTTGTACTCATCTTGATGAGGAAAAATGTGCTTAAGGACCAACTGACCAACTTCAAAAATTCTGGCTCTGACTCTCTTATGGAAAGCACGAATAATTCTTTGTCAATATAGTTGACCATGACAAATGACAACCTTTTTCTTCTCATCAATCATGGTTAACTGATCAACCCATTTAAGGACCCATTCAGCATTACTCAATTCAGCTTCTTGGATGATTCTCAAAGACGGTATCTTAACTTCAGCAGGTATGACTACTTCTCTTCTATATACTAACAAGTATTGAGTAACTGCAATCGACGTTCTAACAGTCATTCGATAGCCCAACAAAGCGTATGACCACATCTCGTGCCAACCTCGGTGATTTTCAATCATTTTTCTCAAAATCTTTTTTATGTTCTTGTTAGCGGCCTCCACAGCTCCATTCATTTGAGGACGATAAGCAGTTGAGTTTTGGTGAGTAATCTTAAATTTCTCACATATATATCTCATCAAGTGATTGTTGAGATTTGCACCATTATCAGTAATGACGGATTCTAGTACTCCAAACTTGCATATCAGATTGTTGCGAACAAAATCAGCTACAACTTTCTTGGTCACTGACTTGTAAGAAGCTGCTTCCACACACTTGGTAAAGTAGTCAATGGTAACCAAAATAAATATGTATCTGTTAGAGGCGGCTGGCTCTATTGGACCAATGACATTCATTCCCCAAGCTATGAACAGCCAAGGAGAACTCATAGCATTGAGTTCGTGAGGCAGCACTCGAATCAAATCACCATGCACTTGACACGTATGAAATTTCTGAACAAACTTGCAACAATCATGCTCCATAGTCATCAAAAAATAACCGGCTCAAAGGATCTTTGCTAGAGTGAGTTCGTTCATGTGCGTACCGCAGACTCCAACATGTCTTTGTTCAAGAAGCTTTGCAGCTTCAAAAGCATCAACACATCTGAGAAGACCTAAATCTGGAGTCCTCCTATAAAAGATTTCCCCACTTCAAAAGAATTTGAGAGTCATACGGCGTATCGACTTCTTCTGGTTGAATGTTGCATTCTCAGGATAACTCCTGGTTTCCAAATACTTATTTATATCAAAATACCATGGCAAACCGTGTGGTTCTTCCTCAACATGTGAACAATGGACTGGATGTTCTTTTATCTCTATATCCAGAGAATTAATATAATCCGTATCTGGGTGTTTAATCATTGAGGTGATGGTGTCAAAAGCATCAGCTAACTCATTCTGTGTTGTGGGAGTGTGTCTAAACTCAATCTTGCAGAATCTCTTGCATAACTTCTGTATATTGCACATATTGTGTGATCTTTGGGTTCTTCACAACACATTCTCCTTGAACCTGATGAACAAACAAATTTGAATCTCCAATAACCAGAATCTCATGAACATTCATATCGATGGCCATCTTCAACCCAAGAATGCATGCTTCATATTCAACCATGTTGTTCATACAATTAAGTTGGAGTTTAGCTGCCATAGGATAGTACTGACCATATTCTGATACTAAGACCGCTCCGATACCTATTCCTTGGTGGTTTGCCACTCCATCAAAGAATACCCTCCAAACAGGGTATGTTTCAGAAATATCTTTACCCACAAACAATACATCTTCATCAGGGAAATAAGTCTTGAGTCATTCATATCCTTCATCGACGGGATTTTCTACAAGATGATCAGCCAAGGCTTGCGCTTTTATCGCCTTCTGGGTCACATACACAATATCAAATTCACTCAAAAGCATCTGCCATTTAGCCAATTTTTCTTTCGGCATCGCCTTCTGGAAAATATACTTCAACGAGTCCATCCTTGAAATGAGGTATGTGGTATAAGAAGATAAATAGTGTCTCAACTTCTGCGCAATCCAATTCAAAGCACAACACGTTCTCTCCAACAGAGTATAACGAGTCTCGTATGGAGTAAATTTTTTGCTCAAGTAGTAAATGGCTCGCTCTTTCTTCCATATCTCGTCATGTTGACCAAGCACACACCCAAATGCGTTATCTAAGACAGAAAAATAGAGCAACAAGGGACTCCCTTCTCACGGAGGAACCAACACTGGTGGATTGGACAAATAATTCTTAATAGTGTCAAAGGCAGTCTGACATTCTTCGGTCCACTTTGTCAAAGCATCTTTCATCAACAACTTGAAGATAGGTTCACACACCATGGTGGATTGCGCTATGAACTGACTAATGTAGTTCAACATTCCCAAGAAACTCATCACTTCCTTCTTCGTCTTTGGAGGTGGTAATTCCTGAATTGCCTTCATCTTGGAAGAGTCAAGCTCAATTCCCCTTATGCTGACTATAAATCCCAACAACTTGCCGATTTCCACCCCAAAAGCACATTTGACGGGATTTAACTTCAAGTTGTACCGACGAAAACGATCAAATTCTTCCTTAAATGAGTCAAGTGGTCCGAACTCTCGCGGGACTTGATTATAACGTCACCTACATATACCTTATCATATCGTGAAAGATAGTTGTCATATCCCTCATATAAGTAGCACCAATATTTTTGAGACCGAATGGCATCACCCTATAAGTATATACAACCCAGGGTGTACCAAAGGTTGTCTTTTATTCATCTTCTTCATCCATCAAGATCTGGTGATAACCTGCGTAATGATCAACAAACGACTGCATTTCATGCTTAGCACAATTATGAATTAGAATGTGAATGTTCAGCAATGAAAAATTATCTTTTGGGATTGCTTTGTTGAGATCCCTGTAATCAACAAAAATTCTGATCTTCCCATCTTTCTTGGCGACCGGAACAAGATTGGCCAACCAAGTCAGATACATCGTCACTTCACTAATTAAGAATCAATTTGGTTGGTAATCTTTTCTTTAATCTTCAAACTTAACTCGGGCTTGAACTTTCGAGTCATCTGTTTTACTATACTGAAACCCGGTTTGATCGGCATGAGACACCACATTCGTACTCAACCCTAGCATATCGCTGTAAACCCAGACAAATACGTCAATGTATTCACTAAACAAACGAATCAGGTCCCTTCTTTGAGCTTTATTTAGATGGATATTGATTTTGACCTCTTTAACACACTATTCGTCTCCAAGATTCACAGTCTCAGTTTCCTCCAAATTCGGCTTATTTTTATTATCATACTGCTGAAACTCTTCAGCAATATATTCTGGTACCTCAGTTTCCTCCCCATATTCTTCACTTTCGTTATCACCTGTATCATTTTGTTCGTTTGGATCGTGACATGACATGACATTGTCAGGTTTTAAATTAATATTACTGAAATCATAAACATAAAAGTTAGAAAAATAAATATAGCAAATAAATAAACAAGTTTTCAATAAAAGAGACTTTCATTAAAATTGAAAAACAAACGCAAACTTTGGCCATAGCAAAGGGCCATGTTGCCTTTTTAAACATTACGAGGGGATTTTAAAATTTAAACAATTAAAGAAACTGTAACATGGTGGGTCTCGAGCCTCTTCTGGACTACTACCGATTTTCAAAACAGGCATAAACATATGTCTTTTCTACCAAGATGTTCGGGGAATCAAGAGTGGTGTAGAGGTATAGTTCTGGAGCTTCTCCCCTGGCTCAGCATCGCGGATGCCGGATGTCTCGACCTCATCCTTTATGACCGCATCAATCTCTTCAAACATGCCCAGATTCCTTCCCCAAGGCCATCATCGTCGGCATACTCTCGAATAGGAAATAATTGGTACAGATGAAAAATTGGCCTGGTCAATGCTCGTTCAACATTCTTGCTCTTCGTCTCTGCTTCATCATCCGTGGGGATATACCCCAAACCAAAGTTTGCTCCTTTGGCGGGAATTTGGATAGGCTCGAAAATTCCTTGGAAATTCTTTCCCAACCCAAAACATGGCTCGAATCCGCTCTGAAGTATCACAGTAGCAATCATTTTGTGCACGACAGACATAGGGGGTTGCGGGGCCAAATCATCACCGATGACATTTACCAGCTCCACCATGTAGAAATCACAGCCTCGAGAGACTTCATCAATGATTGGCGCATGCCCATTGGAATGACTTCCTTCACCGTGAATAACCAATTCTTGCTCCTTCCAAACAAATTTAATTAGCTGTTGAAGGGTGGAAGGCACAACCCCAACCATGTGGATAAACGACCTTCCCAAAAGAAGGTTGTAGCTAGTGTTGATGTCCAAAACCTGAAACTCTACGTTGAACTCTACAGGACCCACCCAGTGTGTCTCTTTGCACCCCATCTAAAGTCCTCACATTGACATGGTTCTATTGAAGCTTTCCCAAGTCAAATTTTGGCTTTCTCCGAGGCGATAGTGGGCAAATGTTGAGACCGGATCCATAATCAACCAAGACGCGGTTTATAATCCTTTCTCGGCATGCAATAGTGACATGCAAAGCTTTGTTGTGCATCCTCCCTTCAAAGGGCAACTCTTCATCACAGAAGCTGATTCGATGTCCTTGAATGACCTGGTTGATCCTGGCTGCCACATTGTCACTGTTGTTGCCCACGGGCACATATGTGCCATCCAAAGCCTTCATCAAGGCTTGCCTATGCAGCTGCGAACTCGTTAATAGAGCCCATACAGAGATCTGAGTCGGCTTCTTCTCTAGGTGCTTCACAATCGAATAGTCTTTTGGCTGCATTTTCCTCCAAAATTCTTCAGCCTCGGCCTTACTTATCGGTCTCTTCGCCTGGTCCTTCTTCTGCCCCCTATGGGCCAACTCTTCCGTTGTATAGCCTTTACCAGACCTCGTCATACCTTTAATAGAAGCAGTTTCAATCACAAACCTTGGTCGGGCGGGAGTTTCATAGGCACCAAGGCAACAACCTTCTTGGGTTTCCGAATCACGAACTCCTTCTTCTCTCTAATGCTCAATAAAGCTACAACTTTTTCCAGTTCATCATGAGCGATCAGAACTATCGCCTTTGTCACGTACCAATTGTCATTTGTCTCTATCATATTAACAGTGACCGCCCCATGATTTCTCAAAGAATTAGTGTTGACGTTAGGCGCGACTGTTTGGAGAGAGATAACTTTATGGTCAATCATATCTTGGATCTTGTGATTAAGGTTGATACAATCCTCTGTATCATGTCCAATGTTGTTGGAGTGATACGCACACTTCTGATTGGGTCTGTAAAAATTGGAACTAGTGTCGACCGGTTTAGGCCCCACTGGGTGAATATATCCTGCCGCAGTTAATTGCTCAAACAACTTTGTTCGACTTTCGACAAATAGAGTGAAAATTCTGGCGGGTTTCTTCTCAAATCTGGGACGAGAGGGATCGTAGTTGCCTTACTGAGGGGGAGGCATCTGACGATAGTTATGGACATTAGGATGGGGAGCTTGATATCTGGGATATGGATTGGTTTGGTAATTTGGCGATGGAGCTTGGTAGTTCGGGGGGGGGGGTATTTTGGTAAACTGGAGTTGGGGCTTGATACATCGGGGAAGGCGCTTGGTAATTTGTTTGAACATTGGCACAATTGGGAGCAACGTTTTGGTAGTGATGAGATGGAGTCTGGTAAGTTGGATGGGAATTTTGGTAGACGGGAGATGGAGTTTAATAATTGGGAGGGGGAGTATTTTGGTAAGTTTGAGGAGGGGCATTTTGATAACTTGGGGGAGGGGTATTCTGATAATCGGCTTGTGCATAACGATCCAGGTGTGAACTTTTCGAAGGCCTAGATTGACCTTGGTAGTATGGGGATCTCCTTAGGGTCTTCTTCCCCTCACAAGAGACAACAGACACATCTTATCTTTTCTTTTTCAATAAACCCGAGGATTCGGGCGAGGCAGCAACACGCGCAATCTTCCCGATTTTCAATCCATCTTCAATAGTCTCACCTACTTTGACTATCTCAGCGAACTTTGCTCTAAGGAACAACATGATTCTGTCATAGTACTCGGGTTCCTGAACCCGCACAAACACTTCAACAATTTCCTTCTCGGACATAGGAGGTCGAACTCTGGCTGCGTTCGCCACCTATATGCGAACTCTCTATAGCTTTCATTGGATTTCTGCTTCATCTTTTCTAGAGAATAACTATCGGGAACAATCTCCATGTTATAAGCAAATCATTCAATAAAGTCCTTAGCCAGGGTGTTCCATCTAGGCCACTGTCTTGTTTCGTGAAATATAAACCACTCAAGAGCCTCTCCGCTCAGACTTTGGCTAAAAAGCCGCATCAGTACAACTTCATCTCTCCTAACTCCCACAAGTTGGTCACAGTAAGCCCTTAGATGCGCTAAGGGATTCCCTATTCCTCCAAAAGTGTTGAATTTTGGCATCTTGAACCCTTCTGGGAGGTCCAAATTTGGGTGAAGGCATAAATCCTTGTAGTTTAAGCCGGCGACCTCAGGAACGCACTACAGCTCCTTCATTACCTTTTGAATCTCTTTTTTTATATTCATCTTCGCGACCTCTTCGTTCGACCTCCATTCTCTTTCCTACTCTTCATAATGGTCGAGCTCAGAACCATTCACATTGTGCTCATTGGGAACGGAAATTTGGAAAGTGGTTTATCGGGGTAGTGGTGGAGCGATGAAGGGACTTGGGTATTTTGGGTAGTTTGGTAGTTTTGAGAGAATGTTTGGGGATTGGTGTGTTGATTTTGGTGGTTGGTATTTTGAGGGGGAGGTGGCATTTGAGGATTGTTGTTTTGAGAAGGGGGTGGTGTTTGATAGGAGGCTGAGGCGTATTGGGGATTCTGGGTGGTTAAGTCGATGACTGAAGGATTCTGAGCAGGAGTGGAAGCTGGGTTTTGAGTTTGTTTCATGTTTGAAGAGGGAAAGTACATCGGAGGCCTTCCATCTATCAAAGCATTGGAAGTAAAAGTCGGCGGAGATAGATCTTGTCTCCTCTGTATTTCAACCCTCATCTCGGTAATCTGCTGCATTGGGTGTAGGATCAGTTCATTCTGATCTGTGATAGCAGGTTCAGCCACCACAACGTCAGTCAGGCTGATTTCTTCACTATTGTCACCCATTTCTGCTTTCTCTTTACATGAACTTTGGCTGGGAAAGGAATTTGTAGGGCCTTTGGATCTAGTAAAATAGGGATGATCAGCCAGTTTTATCGACACAGACGAGTATTAAGTACATGCGGAAGGAAAACAACTCAAAGGCAAATTTTTTAGTTTTAGTTCAGAGTACATAATACAAAATATCACACAGAGACCATGTAAACACACAAAAGTTGCTTTGTTTAAGGACACTAACCCACGAGTAATGGGGGTTGATTTTAGGGACAAGCAGAAAATTGCTTGTTTGAATTTGGGACTATCTCAGAAAGGTTAAATCACGTTGAGCTAAAGTCTTCTTGCTGCATCTATTTCGACGTCCGTTAATATAGACCACACATTTCCTTGTAAAATGAAAGGAGAGAATGAAATTTTTGAAAGATAGGAGTCGGACCTTGAAAGGCTGCCTACGTATCTCACAAGGAGAATTCAGTCCCTAAGTAATTTGAGATACTTATTTTCATTCATTCATTCTCAAACGATTACAAGGAATTGAAAAACAAACAATAAAACTTCTAAAAGATAAGGCGAATCCATCTCAGCGATTCTTCTCCTTGCTGCCGCATTAGTCACGGGGAAAAACTCAACTTGAATTTTCCCCATGTTGACGAGGGATTCCACGTCATAGCGAAACCAGAGGCACCTTCTGAGGATGTGATCCGTATTTTTCATGATAAGGACAGTTTTCCAGATCTCTATCCTAACGGGATTGGACGCTTCGTTATCCTATAGGATAGGGCCCAAGACCCCATTCTGAACCAAGTCACTATAGATTTTCAGCAACGTCTTACTGAATGGTGTGAAATAGTGACAATGAAACTGGGTGTGCTTATTGACTAGCTCGTTAGGATCCGTCCGGTCATAGGTAAGGACGGTATTCTCACCTCACATATGCGGGATCTTTTTAGTGTCAATCAAATTGCAGATTCTCTCCTTAAGCTGCGAACATTCCTCTATAGTGTGTCCTCGTAGGTATGGGTGGAAAGCACACATCTTTTGAGAGTTTTCATGCCCAACCCCAAAGTTATTCCCTTATGAGGCTTCAACATGTGTGAAGTCCTAAGATGCTCGTACAAAAGAGCACATGGCACGACCCTTGCTCCTACGTTATGTGTCAGCTCATAAGCTGGGAGAGTGATCCACTTGTATCCTCCTTTCAAGTGTTCCAGAAATGGAGGCATGTAGACGATTTTCTCATCGATATCTTCCTCAGTCGCTCTAGGGTGAGTGTGTCACGCCCCGAGCTACCCCCGAGACGCGGACATGGAACCTAGGACCACAAGTGATCCCAAGGTAACCCTGATGGCATGATCATGAGCATACTAAAGATAATAAACTGAATACGGAAGCTAAATCATACTTATAATGAAAGGATGGGAAATACCCATATGCTAAAACTGATATATATGAAATCTAATGAGTTTAATACAAAGAAATATTAACTCAACGCTAAGCTGAAACTAACTACGTCTGAAATAAGCCTCTAAACTGGACTAGAAATACTGGGACAATCTAAGTATATGTTTACTCATAATTGACTAAGTGTTTCATGACAATCTAAGTATATGTTGTGTGAGACTTATGCATTTTACACATGCAGCCAAGGGACCCAAGTTCAATCCCTAGTGTCTGCATTTTATTTCATTTTAATGTGTCTCACAATTTCAGTCAAGGGACCCATGTTCGAATCTCTTAGGCAGCACTTTATTTTTAATTTATTTAGAGTGCTAGATGACTTAACTCATTCGGCCAAGAGGATCTAGGATCGAATCCCAGTGGCCTCAATTTATTTTTTTATTTTCTTGGTGTGAGATTTATGTATCTCACACCCTTGGCCAAGGAGCCGAGTTTGAATCCCCCATCCCTCACTATTTTCTTTTTCTTTTAATTTAAGGCTTCTTTCAACCTGCCCAAGTTCGAATCCCCTCTCTCACCCTATTTTCTTTTCTTTTATTTTAAGGCTTAATCTCTTAGTATTAGGACCTTAAGGCCTCGAGTTCCACCCTCAATGGTAACATATATTTTTCTTCATTTTTACTAGTGAATAGCCTAAACTATACTCCATTAACATATTCCTTTAATTCACTTTCTTTGCATTTAGCTTAGGCGTCTTAGCTTAGAGTTTTACATAAACTTTTAACCAATTCATTAAGGAATTTACTTTTATTTTCTTGTTCATGTACATCACGATTTCATCATCATATGTTAATAACACAACAAATTCATAGAACCTAATTCACCACGTTCTTGAAAACAATATGTAATATGCTTCTCATGATATTTAGCATTATTGTGTACATAAAACATACATACAGTCGGACACATATGAAATGATCATACGCTGTCCAGAAACATCATATTACACACAATTACAAACGTTCCTAAGATTGTCTATCAGCAAACATACCAACGCATGCATCACTTTTCAGAGGATCTAATGACAGGGGCATGCAAAGGGGGCAACCTTAGTTTTCGATTGGAATACGTACTGAACCTTAGGGGAATCTTGGGAAAGGGACCAAGAGAGAAGAAAACACATACCTTTTCAGCCTTTACAACCAGCCACAACCAAACGCCTCCACCCACACATAAACCTTTCTTCCGATTTGATTCTTGTTCCCAAGTGAATTTCTTTACTTATAACACTTGCGTACAAATTTTTCCTTTTGTTTCTGATGGATGCAGCCAAGAATACGTTTAGAACAGTGAGTATACATCTGTTTTCTGTTTTAGAATTGTGAGGTAAGGCTGAAAATGTTTTTACAATTAATATAAAGAATTAAGAGTGGGCATGAAGCACACTCCTAGTGGGAGTCATGCGCCCCTTTTGTGGGAATTCTTGTTGACTTATTCAACACAATTAAAATGGTAAAAAAATAGATTACAAAATATATATTAAGTTATTATAATGCCCCTCTTTATTTTAAATTAATTTTAAATCAATTAATTTCATGCCCCCTTATGCCTCCAACTCGGCTTGAACCCGAGTGTGGAGGTAAGGTCAATCTCGGGTTTGACCACCTAGATTTGACTTATTTTGACTAATTAATATCTTTATTTAATTAATTAAATATCAGCCTAGAGTAATTACTATACTACCCCTAGCCCCAAAATAACCTTTATACCCCTAGAACCCTTAAAACCTAGGACTAACCCTCTAAGTCCGATTAAGACTCATCCGGGTGAATCCTAGTATTCAGGTACACTACATGGCTGGAACCAACTCTGCCTAGCTCAACTAACTCACCAAGTTGGTTGGCTTGGCTGGAGCATAGGTTCAGAGGTCTGGTTCCACGCGCATCAATCCGTGTGAACCAGGTCTAACCTAGGCATTCTATGTACGCTTAGGCCTTACTTAGCATAGTCATTTTTTGGGTTGTCACATTATTCCCCCCCTTAGGAACATTCGTCCCCGAATGACACTACTCTTTACTAGCAACAAGCCAGTCATCCATAGAACATACGCATACATCAGCAATTCAATACTTTTCATTGGTGAATATCTGATTCACCTATTAGCATGGTGGTGCACATCTTTGAAACCTACTAGAAGCTTCACATTAATAGACTGAGGAAACTCTTTCCTAACTAGTCTCATCAAAGCATACAACACAAGTAAGCATATAAGTCACACAAAGCAGCAACTAACATGATGACTCAAACATATTAACCTCATACTAGTGCATAAACACCATACACAGTCAAATACATGAAAGACTAATTAAGTCTACGCACCCGAGACTTCACCAGAAGTGCCTTCCCCTGCACCCCTAGACTTAAGTGCGAAGAATCGTTGCCTCCTTGGAGCCTCTTCACTTGGACCATTAGGTTGAACTTTCTCATTCATTTTTTTTGACTTCTCCTATTCAGACAATCCTTCATCATGTGACCCGGTTTGCCACAACTGTAACAAGCGTTAGAGCCCATCATACACTCTCCTCCATACAGTTTGCCACACTTCCTACCCGGTGGCCTCTCCTGAGGTGTATCTACTTTATTGTTCCTCTTAACTCTGGGCTCGGAATCCCTATCATAGCGACCCTTGGATGAACTTGACTCCCCTTGGTGGGAGAGTCCCTTCTTAAACCTGGGCTTATCCCTGATTTCAGTACTACTCTTCCTTGAAAAATTCTCCTCAGCTTTCCTTGACCTGTTCCCTGCCCTAGTGTGCCTCCTCTTCCTGCTTTCCTCCACTTGCTGGGCATGAACCATCAACCTGCCCAGATCCATGTTATCATGCAACATGGCTGCCCGACAATCTTCCACTAGATCCTCCGACACGCCAGTCACAAACCTGCTCATTTCATCCCTGCTATTTGCCACCAGAGAAGAAGCATACTTTGAGAGTTTAACAAATTTCAAGGAATACTCCTTGACTGACATACCTCCCTGTCTCAGGTTGATGAACTCTTTAAACTTGGCTTCTCGTTGCTCTTTGGGGAAGAATCTCTCCAAAAATGCAGTCTTGAGTACATCCCAAGTGATGGGAACATCTCCACGTGCTCGGCTATCAGCCCACATTCGGTACCAAATCTGTTCCACATCCTTGAGTTGATATGCAGTCAACTCAGCCTTCGCCTCCTCATCTACTCCCATGGCACAAAGGATCTTGTGGACCTCATCCACGAACTCCTGGGGATCCTCATGGGTCTTGGATCCATAGTAAACTGGGGGGTTCATTCTGGTGAAGTCCCTCATCCTGCTAGACATGGTGCCAGCATGAGGATTCTCTCTGGGAGCACCCTCTCTAGCGGCTTGAGCCGTGATGGCTTGAGCTTGAGTAGTGATGGCCTGTGCCATCTGTAGCAAGGCATTCCTCACTTCTCCATCTGTCAACCCAGCTGGATTGACAGGCACCTGATCAGCAACAACTGGGACTTGAGGAGGAACTTGATTTCCTCCAGCAGCTGCCTCACCTACCCTCCTGCCTGCATTTCTCCTCGTATTCATTATCTACATGTAGATACAAGAAGAGAGTTAGATTCTTAATGACACAATCATGTCACAATTCCACATAGCACGATAGAGAGTAGAAGAAGGGAAAATTTCCTAAACATTATGCAGTCTCTAATTCATGATAGTGGTGCACTTCACTACCATAACTTAGAAACTACTTAACGTGGTTGATATGAGCCTGATGTCTTGGATATTTAAGCTGATGCTCTGATACCAAGTTTGTCACGACCCAGATTCTGGAATCCGAATTGCAATCGGCGTTGTTGACCTCTCAGAGGTCGCAGACAAGCCTCTTCTTGCATTCATCACATTCATACGGTTAATTTTAGCGGAAAATTTGAAACTTTTTGTTTATAGTTGAAGTATACATAGACTTCATATAAATGCATATCTTTAAGGAAGTTCATTGCTCATACATCAACCATCTAATTATAAGATCATGCAACTTGAAAGAAATAGAATCTCATGTCATAAGTAATACTTGCCAAAACGGCATCATTATAAGCGTCTGAATAAAATAGGAAAGAATCACTAGTGGAACCTACCCCACTAGTTCAAACCTACTAATAAGCAAGAAATATAAAGGCAGGCATCCTCGAATTCTTGAGGACCTACCAAGTCTGGATGAAATCTCTGAGTCCGAACAGCTGCAATGATACCCTCAACGTCCACCTGAGCCTGCACCTAAAATAGTAATATTGTATGGAATTAGTACACACTTGTACTAAGTATGGGTACATGCAACAACACATAACGGTAATGCATGAACAAGGATGGCTCTTCCTAATCAACATGCTTTCTTAGAAGGTCAAGTCTCTTGACTTTGACTATTTCGTAATAGGAAGGTCATTCCATGAATATGTCACACATCATACACACATAGGTTCACATAATATACATTTCATGTTTAATATAGTATACATTTCATTTCCATGAGACCTTGGAATCATGGACGTAGCATTAAGACATCTCAAGTGAGGGCCCAACATATGGGATCTCAATCCGAGGGTCTCCGTTAGCAACCACAGAGCCTGCTTCATTCGTTCATTTGTACTTCACATTATTCATTTCATTCATTCATAGGCTGATGTGAACACCAGCTATACTTAGGATGAAGTTTAAGACTCTCATCGGGATCATGAAGTGCAATGACCAAGAATGACCTAATGTCAATACTTGAGTCCGGTCTCACCTGCTGATTGTCTTGCACAAACACCTTTGGTATCGTTCATTTCATTATCTTTCATACTTTGGGGAACTTCAACCTTAACCAACATAGATCATGTGAGCATCATGAAATCCGGTGTCTCCCCCACACCGAAAAGAGGTGGAGTCACTGGCCAAAGTGAAACCAAAACATGCTAGCTTTATGGGTTCGAACCAAGCTAGTTCCCTATGTTGGCAACATAGTTCAAAGACTAGGAGATTTAGGGAGACCCATACCCACCTTGGTAGACAGTCTCATCTCATGAGGTTTATGTGAACCTCCACCCTTCCCGAAGGAAGGCATCACCACTCATAGCTAGCCTATCGGTGCTTAGCTTAAAGTTCCTATTTATATTCAACTCATACATCATCGAAGCTTGCTTCTTAGCATGAGGTATTCATAGCTCATTAGATGATTTCTCATCTCTTCTTTACGTATTAAGTGTGAATTGTCCTTACATTTACATATAGAATGTGATTGAGACTTGTCTCTTAATGTTCAACACTCTCTTAGGTGAGTACTCTTAGGTGACCTTTACTTAGGCTTGGTTGAGACTTGTCTCACCATTCATTTTAGCCTCTTATCATGTTGTCACTATTTTCATTAGCATTATAGTATAATATAATTACTCACCTCATTACGTGAATGTTCATTTAATAATCTTACCATTAACTCATAGTCTTACCCAATTCGGGTTACTCATCATTGACTAAGTGTTTCATGACATTCTAAGTATATGTTGTGCAAGACTTATGCATTTTACACATGCAGCCAAGGGACCCAAGTTCAATCCCTAGTGGCTGTATTTTATTTCATTTTAATGTGTCTCACAATTTCAGTCAAGGGACCCATGTTCGAATCCCTTAGGCAACACTTTATTTTTAATTTATTTAGAGTGCTAGATGACTTCACTCATTCGGCCAAGAGGATCTGGGATCGAATCCCAATGGCCTCAGTTTTTATTTTTTTATTTTGGTGTGAGATTTATGTATCTCACAAGCTGAGTTCGAATCCCCCCTCCCTCACTATTTTTTTTTCTTTTAATTTAAGGCTTCTTTCAACCTGCCCAAGTTCGAATCCCCTCTCTCACCCTATTTTCTTTTCTTTTATTTAAGGCTTAATCTCTTAGTATTAGGACCTTAACGTCTCGAGTTCCACCCTCAATGGCAGCATATATTTTTCTTCATTTTTACTAGTGAATAGCCGAAACTATACTCCATTAACATATGCCTTCAATTCACTTTTTTTGCATTTAGCTTAGGCGTTTTAGCTTAGAGTTTTACATAAACTTTTAACCAATTCGTTAAGGAATTTACTTTTATTTTCTTGTTCATGAACATCACGATTTCATCATCATATGTTAATAACACAACAAATTCATAGAACCTAATTCACCACGTTCTTGAAAACAATCTGTAATATGCTTCTCATGATATTTAGCATTATTGTGTACATAAAACATACATACAACCGGACACACATAAAATGATCATACGCTGTCCGGAAGCATCACATTACACACAATTACAAACGTTCCTAAGATTGTCTATCAGCAAACATATCAACGCATGCATCACTTTTCAGAGGATCTAATGACAGGGGCATGCAATGGGGGCAACCTTAGTTTTCGATTGTAATACGTACTGAACCTTAAGGGACTCTTGAGAAAGGGACCAAGAGAGAAGAAAAAATATACCTTTTCAGCCTTTACAACCAGCCACAACCACACGCCTCCACCCACACACAAACCTTTCTTCCGATTTGATTCTTGTTCCCAAGTGAAGTTCTTTACTTATAATACTTAGGCGTACGAATTTTTCCTTTTGTTTCTGATGGATGCAGCCAAGAATACATTTAGAACAGTGAGTATACATCTGTTTTCTGTTTTAGAATTGTGAGGTAAGGCTGAAAATGTTTTTACAATTAATATAAAGAATTAAGAGTGGGCATGAAGCACTCTCCTAGTGGGAGTCATGCGCCCTTTTTGTGGGAATTCTTGTTGACTTATTCAACACAATTAAAATGGTAAAAGAACAGATTATAAACTATATATTAAGTTATTATAATGCCCCTCTTTATTTTAAATTAATTTTAAATCAATTAATTCATGCCCCCTTATGCCTCCAACTCGGCTCGAACCCGAGTGTGGAGGTAAGGTCAATCTCAGGTTTGACCACCTAGATTTGACTTATTTTGACTAATTAATATCTTTATTTAATTAAATAAATATCAGCCTAGGGTAAATACTATACTACCCCTAGCCCCAAAATTACCTTTATACCCCTAGAACCCTTAAAACCTAGGACTAACCCTCTAAGTCCAGTTAAGACTCATCCGGGTGAATACTAGTATTCGGGTACACTACATGGATGGAACAAACTCTGCCTAGATCAAATAACTCACCAAGTTGGTTGGCTTGGCTGGTGCATAGGTTCAGAGGTCTGGTTCCACGCGCATCAATCCATGTGAACCAGGTCTAACCTAGGCATTCTATGTACGTTTAGGCCTTACTTAGCATAGTCGTTTTCGAGTTGTCACAGGAGTCCGATATATACGCCCCATCAAGAGGACCCAATATACCCTGCCAAAGGTATAAAGGCATGCTGACGTGATCACTAACTGATTGCCCACAGAGGGGACTTACAACCTACTTGGCTAGTAGTTCTGGGACTATTTGGGTACGCTGAACCCTACTCCAACTCGGTATTATGCTACTCCCAATGAATTATGTAATTAACTGATTATGATTGAGTTTCTGTAAATACTGGATAGCTCAAAATAAAGATGCAAATTGAGAATGCAACAATTAATCTGGTAATCATGCATTTATAACTGAGGCATGTATATCTGAAGTAACTGAAATATCTGACCTAGCATGTGTAATTCAAGAACTAAAGAAATACATAGCTAGGGTTCTGAAATTCATGCGATAAACTGAATAATAACATGATAATCTTATTTGGAACATATAACTAATAAATTCATGAAGTTGTGTTGAAGTGCTAGAAACCCTAGGTCTAATAATGATATGGGAATTAAGAATCTGACTGAAAACTAGGGACCCAATGGGTGAAAGCAACCCACTAGTGAAATCCCACATATGGTGATGAAATTCACGGAAAAATACTTAGATTTCGTGGCTGGAACTGCTGGAAACTTGTTGCGTTCTTGAACTAGGATTCTTGAGCTTTTTCTTCTTTCTTGCTTCTAATTTTCTAACTTTTGATTAATGATTTTGACTTAGGTAAGTTTTAGTTATGTTTCTAGGCTTAAACTGACTAAAATCTGATGATTTAGAGTCAAAACGACGTATCTTAAGGTTTAAACAAAGTTAGAAAAGACCAAAAGACCCCTGGGTAAGTTGCTGTCAGACCAAACGACGACCTGGACAGATGGTCCGTCGTTTGGGTCCGTAGGTTGGGTCTGTTCGACAGGCCTTTACTAAAACGGGAATAACTTTTTACTTGGAGCTTTGATTTTAGCAAGGTCAGTGGCTATGCAAAACTAATTCAATTATCTATCTGTTGATATGTCATGGGACACCTAATTCATTTTGTGCTAAGAGTTATGATCATTTTGAAGTTGAACCTACTGCATTTCCCCCTAACTGGCTGCTAGTTCCCACCTACGGTCAGACCTACGGACCGTGGGTCCACTTACGGAACTTGCTGGTCACCCGTGGTCATTGTCAGAGAGTGGCTGAAGGGGGTCTCGATTGACGGTCACGGACTACGGACCGTCGTCTGACCTACGGACCGTAGGTCCGTTCGTCGATCAAGACTTAGCCAATTTTTCCCGACTGAGTTTTTGGGAGTCTCTGATCCCATCGACGGTTGTGCAGTCCGTCGATGGTCACATCGGTTGCACCTGTAAATTTTTCTGAAAAACTGATTTTTGGTCTGTTTTGGCTATGGGGTGTTACATTATCTCCCCCTTGGGAACATTCGTCCTCGAATGAAGACTAAACTAGATGAAATAGAGGGAGAGAGCTGCAAACACTACTACTAATCACTGAGAACTAAGTTTCTAACTTAATTGAGTTCCGAGAACATGCAAATACGCTGAAAATGCAAGTACAAACTTAGGGAACATGATTCTAAGACTGAATTTATGCATGAATGACTGGAAAACGGAAGAGGAACTATTACCTCAAGCTGGAGTGGAATCGGAAGGAAAGAGGTGAGGATACTTGGCTTTCATGGCTGCTTCTGCTTCCCAAGTATCTCCTTCTACGGACTGACTCCTCCACAAAACCTTGACTGAAGTGATTTCTTTGTTTCTCAACCTTCTAACCTGACGGTCAAGAATCTCAACTGGTACATCCTCATAAGAAAAACTATCTTTCACCGCCACACTCTCTAATGACACTATAGATGCTGGGTCACACACACACTTCTTCAAGAGTGAGATGTGGAAAACTGGATACACTGCTGCTAAGTCTGCTGGTAATTCTAACTCATATGCCACCTTGCCAATCCTTTTCAAGATCTTGTAAGGGCCTACATATCTAGGACTGAGCTTCCCTTTCTTGCCAAATCTCATCATCCCTTTCATAGGTGACACTTTCAGAAAAAACCCAATCATCGACTTGGAACTCTAGTTCCCTTCTCCTTACATCTGCATAAGATTTCTGACGACTCTGGGATGTCTTAAGTCTATGTCTAATGAGTTGCACTTTTGCCATAGCATGAAGGACTGAATCTGGCCCTATCAAAGTTGTTTCACCTACTTCAAACCAACCAACAGGAGACCTACATCTACGCCCATACAAAACCTCATAAGGGGCCATCTGAATGCTGGAATGGTAGATATTATTGTAGGCAAACTCAATCAGAGAAAGGTGATCATCCCAACTACCTTTGAAATTGATCACACAAGCTCTCAACATACCCTCTAGGGTCTGAATAGTACACTCAACCTGTCCATCCGTCTGCGGATGAAATGTTGTGCTAAGGTTAACTTGAGTACCAAGACCCTTCTGAAACGACTTCCAGAAATGAGAGGTAAACTGAGGACCTCTATCTGAGATGATAGACAAAGCAACCCCATGCAACCTCACAATTTCATTAATGTAAAGCTTGGCATAGTCCTCTGCCGAATCTGTAGTCTTGACCGCCAAAAAGCGAGAAGACTTGGTCATCCTATCGACTATCACCCAAATGGAGTCATGTTGTCTGCGAGTACGCGGTAACCCTGTGATAAAATCCATATTGAGCACTTCCCACTTCCAAGTAGGAATATCGATCTCTTGAGTTATACCTCCTGGTTTCTGATGTTCTACCTTGACTTGCTGGTAATTGGGGCACTTACTCACAAAATCTGCTATATCCCTCTTCATGCCATTCCACCAACAGACTTCCCGCAGATCGCAGTACATCTTAGTGGCACCTAGATGAATAGAATACCTAGAGTTATGGGCATATGAAAGAATATGTTGTCTCATCTCGCCCACATCAGGAACACACAATCTACCCTTGTAGCGAAGTACACCATCTCCCCCTTGGGAGAAAATATCCACTCTCTGATTGTGGACTACACCTTTAAGTTCAAACATTATTGATCACTGTCTTGCTTTTTCTTAACCTCCACTACCAAAGAAAATTCTGCCCCATTCTGAACTGTTACACCATTGTCTAATATGCTCATAAGGTGAGCTCCCAAGCGAGCAAGCCTGTGAACATCCTTCACTAGATCCTTCTTTTCTTCCTCAACATGGGCTACACTACCCATAGATAATCTGCGAAAAGAATCTGCTACTACATTCGCCTTACCAGGATGGTAATGCACACTCATATCATAATCCTTAAGGAACTCAAACCATCTCCTCCGGCGAAGATTCAACTCTTTCTGGGTGAACACATACTGAAGGCTCTTATGATCAGTGAACACATCTACATGAACACCATACAAGTAGTGTCTCCATATCTTGAGTGCAAACACCACTGCTTCAAGCTCGAGGTCATGAGTTGGATAGTTCTTCTCATGCACCTTAAGCTGTCTAGAAGCATAAGTTATAACCTTATCTCGTTGCATCAATATACAACCGAGGCCAACTTTGGATGCATCACAATAGATCACATAACCATCTGAACCTTTTGGTAGAGTCAAGATAGAAGCTGTAGTCAATCTAGTTTTCAATTCTGCAAAGCTTTTCTCACAATCATCTGACCATTGGAACTTGACCATCTTCCGAGTCAACCTAGTCAATGGTGAGGCTATGGATGAAAATCCTTCCACGAACCTTCAGTAATAACCCGCTAGACCTAAGAAACTTCTGAGATCTATAGCAGAGGTAGGTCTGGGCCATTGTTTCACTGTTTTCATCTTCTGCGAATCCACTCGAATCCCTTCGCTAGACACAATGTGACCAAGGAAAGCAACAGATGGCAACCAGAACTCACATTTGCTAAACTTAGAGAATAATTGGCGATCTTTGAGATTTTGTAGAACAATTCCCAAATTACTCGCATGTTCTTCCTCATTCCTAGAGTAAATAAGGATATCATCAATGAAGACGATAACGAACAAGTCCAAGTACTGTTTGAACACTCTGTTCATCAAATCCATGAAAGATGCAGGAGCATTGGTTAGTCCAAACGACATAACTACAAATTCATAATGACCATACCGAGTTCTGAAGGCTGTTTTTAGAATTCCACTATCTCTGACTCTAAGCTGATGATAACCCGATCTGAGGTCTATCTTTGAGAAATGACTAGCACCCTGAAGTTGGTCAAACAAGTCATCAATCCTGGGGATGGGATACTTATTCTTGATTGTGACCTTGTTCAACTGTCTATAGTCAATGCACATTCTAAGAGAACCATCTTTCTTCTTTACGAAGAACACTGGTGAACCCTATAGTGAAATACTAGGTCTGATGAAACCCTTATCTAGAAGGTCTTTCAACTGTTCCTTCAATTCCTTAAGCTACGCTGGAGCCATTATGTAAGAAGGAATAGAAATAAGCTGGGTATCTGGAAGGATATCAATTCCAAAGTCAATTTCCCTTTCGGGAAGAACTCCGGGAAGATCTTCTGGAAATACTTCTGGAAACTCACTGACTACTGGAACTGACTCAAGAGTTGGGGTTTCATAGCTAGAATCCTTAACCCGAACTAGATGATAGGGATAACCCTTAGAGATCATATTTCTGGCCTTAAGGTAAGAAATGAATCGACCCATAGGCGCTAAGATACTACCCTCCCATTCTAAGATTGGTTCATCTGAAAACCGAAAACGAACAATACTAGTTCTACAATCGACTGAGGCATAACATGAATGTAACCAATCAATGCCTAGAATGACATCGAAGTCTACCATTTCTAAATCTACAAGATCTGCTGAGGTGACTTTTTGAGAGACTGTGATAGGGCAATTTCTGTATACCCGTCTAGCTATAACTAGGTCACCGACTGGAGTAGAGACTGAGAAAGGTTCTGAGAGAGTTTCTAGACTGACACTGAATTGTACTGCTATGTAAGGAGTTACAAAAGATAGAGTAGCCCCTGTATCTAACAATGCATAAACATTAAGGTCAAAGACTCGTAACGTACCAGTGACTACATCAGGAGAACCTTTCTGATCTTGGCGATCCTAAAGAGCATAAAGTCTGTTCTGGAGTTGACCGCCACCTGTACCAGATGAGTTACCCTGCTGAGTCGGGCGACTTGCTGGTGCTGCTGAAGTTGTAGACTGAGCTCTACCATTATAACCTCCTTGACCCCGTCTAGAAGGAAAATCCCTCAACTTGTGACCAGATTGACCGCACCCAAAACATCCTTCTTTTCCTGTAAGACACTCGCCCAGTTGGTTTTTACCACACTTAGGGCAAGTGGGGTAAGTCTTGGTGCCTGAAACACTTCCCTGAGACTTAGAGCCTGGTGCTCTACCCTTCTGGTCATGCCTGTTCTTGGAGGATGGAACACTAGTTGATGAAGGGGCTGGAGCTGAAAACTTCTGCTGACCATGCGAGCGATTTCCACCACCCAATTTCTGCTGAGAATAGTCATAGTTCACAGTCCTAGCCTTATTATTTTCCTTAGCCTATTCCCTAAGCTTATCACCCTCAACCTACTGAGCATGAGTTATAAGCCTAGATATGTTCATATCTCCAAGTAACATAGCATTTCTGCACTCAGTTTTAATCAAATCCGACACTCCATACAAAAACTTATTCATCTGAACCCTGGAGTCAGCAACCATGTGAGGATCATACCTGGAGAGTTGGTTAAACTTGAGCCCATACTGTTGGACTGTCATGTTACCCTGCCTCAAGTTCATGAATTCCTGATCCTTTGCCTCTCTCAACTCTATTGGGAAAAACCTGTCCAGTTAGGTCTCACTAAAACAATCCTAAGTAATAGGAGCTACATCTGTACCCCCTATTTTCCTTCCACTGAGTGTACCAGATATGAGCAAATCCTTCAACTGGTATGATGCCAACTCAACCCGATCATTTCCAGTGACTTGCATTACCTCAAAGATCTTTTTGATCTCATCCAAGAAATTTTGAGGATCCTCATTAGTCTGTGATCCTAAGAACTCAGGCGGATTCATCCTAACAAAGTCACGGACCCTTGCTGCTGCTGATCCACCATTTTCATTCATAAGAGTATGAACCCGATTGTTCTGGTTGGTCATACTCTGAGCCAACATCTGTATGGCATTCCTGAACTCAACATTGGAGACTACTTGATCTGGGACTGGAGGAGCTGCGTTTGCATTCCTGGCATTCGCATTCCTAGCGTTAGCTCTACGAGGAGGCATGATCTGAAACGTAGAACGTCAAGTTAGAATAGAATTAGATCATACCTTACGCACGATAAGAGTAACAACAAAGTGAAGTTTTCCTAAAACACTTCATAGCCTCCTTCTCATTAGATGTGGTGCACTTCACACCCTTGAAAAGGACTCTACTTAGTGCGAATTTTCAGACATCCTAGGACTCTTGAACCTAGTGCTCTGATACCAAGTTTTGTCACGCCCCGAGCTACCCCCAGATGCGGACACGGAACCTAGGACCACAAGTGATCCCAAGCTAACCCTTCCTGCATGATCATGAGTATACTAAAGATAATAAACTGAATGCAGAAGCTAAATCATACTTAAAATGAAAGGATGGGGAATACCCATATGCTAAAACTGATATATATGAAATCTAATGAGTTTAATACAAAGAAATATTAGCTCAATGCTAAGCTGAAACTAACTATGTCTGAAATAAGCCTCTAAACTGGACTAGAAATACTGGGACAAGCCCCAGCTAAATCTAGCAAAATTGAAACTAAATGACTAAAAGACTGAAATGAAACTCATGACTGTTGTCCTCGGAGAATGAGGATTCACCACTGAATCTGCTGAATTGAAGATCGGGAAATCGATCTATGCGTGATCTGGATGCTGAGAACCTAAACCTACATCACGAGAAGATGTAGCGCACGTATGTGTTAGTACTTGAAGGTACTAAGCATGTAGGATAGAGTAAAGCTGAAATAAAATATAACTGAACAAGCACAAAAGCAAGTATAATAATTTGAACATGATATACTGAATTCTGAGCTAACTGAATGCAATGACCAATTTATAACATGCTGAAATTGAATACTGAATATTCTGATAAATGGTCAATACAGAGAGTCTGACTGAACAGTGGGAGCTACTAATAACCAATAATAAAACCACATGAGCTAAATGTGGAGTCCGACATATACACCCAGTCGAGAGGACCAAATATACCCTGCCAAAGATATAAAGGCATGCTGACATAATCACTAAACTGATTGCCCACATAGGGGACTTACAACCTACTTGGCTAGTAGTTCTGGGACTATTTGGGTACGCTGAACCCTAGTCCAACTTGGTATTATACTACTCCCAATGAATTATGTAATTAACTGATTATGACAGAGTTTCTGTAAATATTGGATAGCTCAAAAATAAACATGCAAATTGAGAATGCAACAATTAATCTGGTAATCATGCATTTATAACTGAGGCATGTATATCTGAAGTAACTGAAATATCTGACCTAGCATGTGTAATTCAAGAACTAAAGAAATACATAGCTAGGGTTCTGAAATTCATGCGATAAACTGAATAATAACATGATAATCTTATTTCGAACATATAACTAATAAATTCATGAAGTTCTGTTGAAGTGCTAGAAACCCTAGGTCTAATCATGATATGGGAATCAAGAATCTGACTGAAAACTAGGGACCCAATGGATCAAAGCAACCCACTAGTGAAATCTCACATACACGGTGATGAAATTAATGGAAAAATACTTAGATTTTGTGGCTGGAACTGCTGGAAACTTGTTGCATTCTTGAACTAGAGTTCTTGAGCTTTTTCTCCTTTCTTGCTTCTAATTTTCTAACTTTTGATTAATGATTTTGACTTAGGTAAGTTTTAGTTATGTTTCTAGGCTTAAAATGACTAAAATATGATGATTTAGGGTCAAAACGACGTATCTTAAGGTTTAAACGAAGTGGTAAAAGACCAAGAGACCTCTGGGTAAGTTGCTGTCGGACCAAACGACGACCTGGACAGACTCTCCGTCGTTTGGGTCCGTAGGTTGGGTCTGTTCGACAAGCCTTTACTAAAACGGGCATAACCTTTTACTAGGAACTCTGGTTTTAGCAAGGTCGGTATGGAAAGATAATTCAATTATCTATCTGTTGATATTTATGGGACACCTAATTCATTTTGTGCTAAGAGTTATGATCATTTTAAGTTGACCCTACTGCATTTCCCCCCTAACTGGCTGCTATTTCCCACCTACGGTCAGACCTACGGACCGTGGGTTCACTTACGGACTGTGCTGGTCATCCTTGGTCCTTGTCAAAGAGTGGCTAAAGGGGGTCTCGATCGACGGTTGATGTACCGTGGTTTCACGGTATTTTTAATGCTTTTTTCTTAAGTGTAGTGTGTGTCTAAAGCCTTTTTGTATTGATTTTTATGTAGGTTTATCTTTATTTGCAGGAAATCTGTCCAAAGATGAACGCGGGAGCTTTTGAGCTAGAAATGCAGAAGATACCACCTACGGAGCTTATGACGGTTCGTCGAGGCTGTGACGGTCCGTAGGTGGCATTGTAGTAAGGAGAGAAGCTGCTGAAGGAAGATGGGGAAGTCTGACCAAGTGTGGGACAACGGAAGTTCATGACGGACCGTCATAGCCACAATGGTCCGTCCTGCTTGTTCATCGTGATGATCAGAGAGTAGTCCCAGTACCCAATTCCAAGAAGTTAAGTATTATGGAATGGAGCCCCTCGACGGACCGTCGTGCTTGAAACGGTCCGTTATACCTGTCCGTTGAGGGTAATGAAGAAAGCAGAAGAAGAAGTTGTGAAGTATGGGACGATGGAGGCCATGACGGTCCGTCGTGCCCACGACGGTCCGTCACGAGGTCCGTCGACTCAGACGCGTTTGGACAGATTTTCATCAATTAGAATCCTTCTTTTATTAGGTTTTGTTTTTATTATAAATAGTTCAAAAAAACCTCGTTTTTGGGGTTAGACTTTTGGATAATTTTTAGTTCTCTTGTTCAAGTATTGAAGAATTAATTTCAGTAATTGATACACTTTTTCTGGAATTGATTGTTGGTGTTTTTGTTGATTAATCAAGTGAATTTCTGGATTTTATTCTTTCTCATTAAAGTAAGTGCATGAATTCTTACATTAAAAATATGAATAGTGTGATTATGACTATGGGTAGCTAAACTCCATAACTAGGGTTGTGGGAACCATGGGTGAATAATAAGGTAAAATCTAACTAAAATAACAATTCTAGAGTATTGTCTTGCATGTATTGATAATTCTTTCGTGTAGAAGTCTTTTTAACGGATGGCCAACGTTAGAACTCGCCTTAATGCTACTTGCCGGACCAAGGAGGTAGATAATAGGAAAAGAATTATCAACATAGATTTAGTGTATACTATCTAATAGGCTAGTGTCGGTTGGTACGAGGTAATAACTTAGTCAAATATCGAATAAAATGCTTAATATGAGGTAAAGATAAGGGTTAGTAAAGCAACACATGTAGCCGGACCAAGGTGCGGAGTGAAATTTTCTAGATGCCGGACCAAGGATCTAGAGATACATAACTTATCACTTTACATGCAAGATACTAGGAAAGAATTGTTATAGTTAGAATTATCAAGTTAGGAACCTGTGGGGAACAATTAAGCCCTAGTTACTTTTATTAATTGATTAAATTCCAAGATTTGGAATCTGTTAGTTGTCTACTTTAATTTAGTTAATTATTTTCATTAATTTAAAAAAAAAACTTTTTGTCTTTTGTTTTCCAGGGAAATAGTTGACTAAATAGTAGTAATAATAGAATAAAGTTAAGTCTGAACTATTTTCCTCGTGGGATGGATCCCAACCTCATTAGTTGGGTTCTTTACTTGATACAACCGCTTTAGTTCTTATTTGAGAAGTAAGTTTGAGCGTATCAAATTTTGGCGCCGCTGCCGGGGAAAGTAGGTTTTAGATTAACTTAAACTTATTACTAAAGTTTAGTCAATATTTTCATAATTTTACTTTTTTTTTTGTTTTTGATTCTTGCAGAACTAACTTCTTTGTATGCCAAATACGCGGAGAGGAAGAGAACCCTTGTTTCCCTACGACCACGAATTAGAGCGTACACTACGCAATATGAATCGAAACTTGGGTATTAACGATGATGATCCAAACCATAACATCCCAGCTCTAGTTGATGCTCATGGTCGGTTATTACCTGATAATCCTGGTGAAGATGAACAAAGGGGACAAAATCCTGCTCCACGTCCTCAAGAATACTACAGAGGTTATGATAATATTGCAGACTCTGATGGGCCACTTGTCTTGCCCCCTCTACCACAAGGCCACACCTTTGTGGTAACTAGTAGTCTGATGCAAATGCTCACTGCTAGAGGTTTGTTTTCAGGGCTACCTTCTGAGGACCCACATGCCCATATAGCTAAGGTGAGGGCAGTGTGTAAAAGTTGTGTAGGGAGGCCTGACTTGAATATGGATGTAATAGAGCTAAGAGTATTTCCTCTCTCATTGATGGGAGAGGCTGCTATTTGGTTCACTGAGCTCCCTTATAACTCAATTTTCACTTGGAACCAACTAAGGGACGCTTTCTTAGCACGTTACTACCCGGTCTCCAAGAAACTAAATCACAAAGACAGAGTGAACAACTTTGTGGCACTACCAGGAGAGTCAGTTAGCAGTTCTTGGGATAGGTTCACTTCATTTTTGAGAAGTGTCCCCAATCACCGCATAGATGATGAGTCACTGAAATAATACTTCTATCGGGGACAGGATGATAATAATAAAGCGGTATTGGATACTATAGAAGGTGGTTCTTATGGGGAATGTCCTTATGCTGAGATTGCTGAAAAGTTAGAGAAAATCTCGCAAAATAATAAAGCTTGGAGTACTAGGAAGTTAGATACTGGAAGAAATACCTTCGCAGTGCAATCCACACACAACCCAGCCACAGACGAGATTCGTGAAGAGATGGCTCAGATGAGAACTGAGCTTGGGTTGGTATTAAAACATGTCACTGGGGTGCAGAAAAGATAAATGCAGTGAACTACTTGTCTAAACCACCACCACCAACTAATGAATATTATTATGAGGAGGATTCTTATGCGGTAAATGAGCAGACGGGGGGTTTCCGACCGAATGCCCAAGGCTCCAATCAGGAGAATTGGCGCCAAGGTCAAGGAAACCAAGGTCGGAACTATGGTAATTATAACCGTGAGGGTAATTATGTCCGAGATGGAAATTACAACCGCGACAACAACTTCAACAGGGGTAACTATGATAACAGAAATGATAGGAGTGGGCCCTATGTTCCTCCTCAAAATCGTGAAGTTGTGCAGGACGGACCGTGGGTCATGCTACAGTCCGTCGATGGTCACGTCGGTTGCACCTGCAAATTTTTCTAAAAAACTAATTTTTGGTCTGTTTTGGCTATGGGGTGTTACAGAGTGTCTTCGGGACCACTATAAGCTTCTTTATCGAAGACAGAGTATTTCCCGTGTATATTTTGAAGTCTCGCAATTATGTCCTTGTTGAAAGATTTGTTTTCCTTCCGCATTGCGGCTGCTTTTTCCCCTCCTGGTAGTAAATTCCACCATCTCCGACGTCAATTCCTTGTCTAGTGCTACACTACTGGCTAGCGCATTTGCGGTGGCTAGATCTACTTCTGTTTCTCTTTTTTCCATTTATTGAATCTTTTCTCAGAGCATCTTCAATTTCTCCCTCAGATCCTCTCTATTTGTCTCGATGTTCTTCATTTTCTCCATCTTGGCTGCCAAATCCTCATTTAGCGTCGCACTTACAGCTTTGAAAACTGTCATGGCAATTTCAACCTTGAATCCTCTTTCTCTAGTTTCTCGAATTTCCTGCGTAATCCATTTCATTTTCCTCTTCAACTCCTCTCCAGTAGGTTCCATCTTGATATTCCTACCTTTCTCCATATATGTGATTTTACCTTTCCTGAGATGATAGCGTAATGTTTAGGATTTGGGTACTAGAAATTTACTTTTTGGTTAAGAAACTCAAGACTCTCAAGATTTGGTCGAACATTTTGTAATAGTGACTTGTGTATATATTTTTTTCCGGCAATTTTTGAAAAGGAGTGGGTTAGCAATGTCCTCATTCAAAGCATCATATCACATAGATAGTTAAAGTATACAAGTATACAAACAAATATATATCGCGTCCTAAACATGCTTGTGACTCTTTTGTGCCAAAAGTAGGCCTAACGAATTGAAGTATGCATATGTCTTTTTAAACCAATTTATTATCCCCTGAGTATTTCATTAGTATAATTCAAATGTCTAATAAACATAAACACTTGGAAATAGGTTTAGAAGATAAAATTACAAAACAAAGTACAAACAAAGCAGTCCCACGGAGGGGATAATAATAAATTTCAAGCTTGCCCTGATCCTTCACAAAGTCTGGTCCTCTTGGCGATGCTGACCTCTTCCCATATACCATATCTATTCGCCCATAGATGATCTCTTCTAATCGAGCCCCTTCTTGATGTCTAAAACTCTCTACCAACTGAATCTAACGTTCCATGTTATCATCCAACTCTGACATGCACTGTCTGGCACTTCGTAGCTCTTGTTTAAATTGAGCTATGACTTTGGCATCTTCTCAATGCCGGCGTTGATGCTCTTACTCGTTCTTATCGAACTTCTCTTGGAGCCGATGATGTCGGACTTGATGTTTGTCATCAACATCTGCAATAATGTGAGGGACGTTCGGACTAGGCTCAATAGTTCCAGCGAGGCTCTTTTTCAACCATTTCTTATAATCCCTAGAACATTTTGGATGAAACCTGTTTGGCACCGGCTCACCCAATACTCTTCGAGACCTCCACATTCTACGTATGTCTTCAGCAAAAGAGACTCGTCCATTTTCGTGATCGGTTGCAAATTTCCTCATGTCTGCGATTTGGGAAACCTCTTGTTTCCCTCCTAGTTGTCTCAGGACTCGATCGGGAGCATATGGTCTAGTCCCTCTTAATCCAGCAAACAAAGTAAGGGACCTTTTCCGCTCGAATCACCATATCCTTCGTCACCACCAGACTGTCTATCGACCACTGTACATTCTCTTCTCTTAGCCCCTGAAGTCTTGGATACCAGAAAGATCTTTCCCTCTGATTTTTATTGCAATGATTATGGTACATCCACCAGTCGTGACCTTCGAGTTCATCTGACCGTCTTAGAGGATCTTGTTCTTTCGAATTATGAGGTTTGATCAGATATCGCATCATCCACCATTGAAGTATCAGGTTGCATCCTTGAAAGAAATGTTCTGCACTTTGACACTTATCCAAAGCCCTGTAGATGTCGGCTAAGATCATGGGCGCCAAAGTGTAGTAGTTGGTTGATGAATTGTAGTCTACTCCGTATAAGATGGCATGGGCGACCATTACTACACTTGGATGAATAGTGTATTTTGGCCCTTGAGGAAACACCACTGTTCCAAGTAAGCATATTGCAAAGGCAAGGGGACGTGTCTCCTTCCATTTTTCCTTTGAGACGAAATCATCTTTAAATTTCTCGTAAGCTTTCGCACGTCTAAATCGACAATATAGCTTTCTGAAAGGAATGTTTGGGGCGGGAAGCTTGTCCATCCACTCAACTTTAACAAGTGACAATTTTTCTTTGATTTTGGCAAAATCCCATGTTTTAGGATTTAAAAGATCTGTATCTGGTTGACGTTTCCACTTGTTGCATATGGCGATGCTCTCGTAGATTGTGAGAACTTCTTCAATAGTCGGTGTCACTTCAACTTATCCGAACCGAAATACCATATTTTTACCATCCCAAAATTTTACCATAGTTTAAATTAGACCAGGACAAACCTACATTTCCAACAGCGATGGAAGATAGCCTATGTTTTCTTGAACCGTACTTTTGTCTGTATAATTCATGAATTTCCACAACACCTTGAGGTAGGGACAGTCACCATTCGTGTTCTCTAAGGCTCTTGTGTTGGATCCATCCTACAAGAATGACAGACAAAGATTAGTCACCCCCACCCCCCTAGACAATAAATTCATTTTAAAAATACATATACATCCTTCAATTAACACGTACGCATGATTGTCTATTTATTGGCAAATGGGCCAAGTAGACACAAGGTGGGCTTCTAATGGGCCCAACATGCCTTGGGTGTTGGGTCATCTTTGTTCAAATGCTCCTAAATTCGGGATTTTTTTGGGCTCTATGCTAGTTGACTAGGAGTGGCTTCCGAAAAGACCAGAAACCCAAATGGATAATTTGGGCTACAACTCGCGATAACCATTGAACACACGACAAACCAATAAATTGCCGCTAATTGGGAAAAATAATTAAGTTAGAAAAGTCCGGTTGCAGTTCCACAAATCGTCCTTTAATATACTATACATACATATCGGAAAATGCCATGAAATACAATGCCTTTATAAAATTTAAACACATCAATCACAGATAAACAATTCAATAATAACAATTAGTCAAATCCTTTTGGTTAGAACTTAGTTAATCTCCAGCAGAGTCGTCATTTCTGTTTTACTCGAAAATGAAATAAAATAAAAATTGACTAAGTTTCAAAAAATCAATTAATCTTATGATTTAAGAGAAATTGATTTTCCAAATTGACAGAGTCGCCACTTAATTTTTTAGTAAAAATCAAGAAAAACTTATAATTATTTTCAAAAAATTTAAACAGATAAAATCAATTGAGAAAGGGTTCGAAGTCCAAATGTACATTCCGAGAAGGTGTTATGCCCTAGGAATGCCCGCTAACTCGCGGTTGACCGGCGATTTGACTAAAAATGACTTTTCATATAATTTCAAATTTTAGACTAAAGTAAAGGAGATTCATCTTTTATTATTATTTTTTTTTACTTACTTACTATTATCTTATCTTAAGGGGAAAGAGGAATAGGAGGAGATTTCTTAAAGGGAAATGATTTAAATGACAAGACAAGAGTAAAGCTAAATGATAATCAGAATATAGATACGTATTTAAGTTGAGTATAAGAAAATAAGAAAATAAGAAATGGCTTCTCTTGGGAATTTTATTAAGTTAAACCAAAAGTGTTAGTCCATAACAATAACAACAAATAAACAATAGCAAAGGGAAGAAATATTTGAACTTGGGCCCTTGGCCCAAATTCCAAATCGTGAAATCTGTCATATTCTAAAAATTGACCCAAAGTGGTTTGGCCCATTTTATGAATTTCGAAACCTGCTTTTTCAATTTTCAGCCTCGTATTCTCATATTTATATTTCTTGACATGTACGCCTCAGTCCATTGGGACTTGGATTTAAATGTGACTCGAGAAAATGCACTAAGAACTCCATGGCCCATCAGGATGAAAAATAAAAGTAAATAGAGTTCCAGGAACTCACTCAAAATCACATGAAACAAGAAACAAGAAAAAAGAAAAGGATTAATACAAATTATAGCAACGAAACTTAGAAAAGCAAAATTTAATTACTAAATAATCAAACACACTGATGGCACATATATGATATGACTTAACAATTTTTAAGCTAGAATAAAGCAATTTAATAACTTGAGTAACATATTGAAACAAAGAGCAGTGACCATGAGTTCCCCAATCAAGTAGTGAATAAGGCCTTCAAGATAGATGTAGCTATTGGACAATTTTAATGATTTTTTCATGAGGTGCACCATCGGTTAATCAAGAAAATCATCAACTCAATGACATGCAACAAAGAATAGAAGAAACGATATCATGCCGAGACAAAAGTTTCTTACTCAGGCTATTCAATTTACCTTTTCTTTTTGTTTTTTTAAAAAAACAAGTGGTTCTAAATAAGCATACAGAGTAAAGCAACCATCTATACATATTTAGAACATGTGAATTAGTGGTGGCAAATGGGCGGGTTGGGTCAAATGTGGGCGGGTTGAAAATGGGTAATCATTCAACACGCCCATATTTGATATGGGTAAAAATAGGTTGGATAAAATACTAGTTTACCCATATTTCATGAATAAATAGTTTTTTGCTTAAGAATTCAATATGGAGAAAATATTTTAGTCTTTTTTTTAAAGATGAAATCTATTGAAAATGCTTCATTTAGTTTTATTTTATTATAGTAAAAAAAACTTAATTTTTTTTTTGGGGTTGTGGGGGGAGGGGGGGTGATAGGGGGCTAGCGGGGGGTGGAGTGGTGGTGGGATCCAGGGTAGGGTGAAAAAAAGTTTGAAGTTAAAAATATTTTTTAAAACAACTTAATATTTTTGAAGGGGGGTAGGGGGGTAGGGGTGGGTGGGGGGTAGGGGGGGGGGGTGGGGGGTGGGGGGGGGGGGATGGGGGTCCAGGGTAGGGTGAAAAAATAAATATTTGAAGTTGAAAATATTTTTCTAAAACAAACTTAATTTTTTTTTGGGTGGGGGTGGGGGTGGGGTGGGTAGGGGTAGGGGTGGGGGCGAGGGGTGATGGGTGACGATGGTAGGGATGAAAAAGTAAAATTTTGAAGTTGAAAGCATTTTTTAAAAATAAACTAAATTTTTTTATTGGGTGGGGGTGAGGGAGCTGGTGGGCTGGGAGGGGGTGAGGGGGTCGAAGGTAGGGGTGAAAAACTGAAATTTTGAAGTTCAAAATATTTTTTAAAAATAAACTTCAATTTCTTTTTTGGGAAGGGTGGGATGGAGGTCGAGAGTTGAAATATTAATAGGGACCCATTTATGAAAGTTTTGAAAAATTGCTTCAAAAACTTGGTAACAGAATGTTTTTTGAAAATTTGGAGAAAACTTGCAATACTCATATTTGACACACAGTTTACCCATAATATACCCATATTTTAATGGGTAAAATATGGTATAGACCCAAATATTACCCATATTTAAAATCACTCGTTCAACCCATATTTGATGGGCTATTTGGGCGGGTCAGTGAAAAATGGGCTTAAATTGCCAGAACTAATGTGAATAAAGCAATAAAAAATATTCAATTTCAAGTTATGACTAAAACCAATAATATGTGACCTGTAAAAAAGACGAAAAAATAAAGCTTCCATTTATTAGCGAGAAGAGACCTTTAATACTTATCTTATGAATTAATAAGGACAATAGGAATTTAACAACAAGATATGAAGTGACAATTTTTCACATCGGACCATCAGGATCTTAGCACAAGGAAATTCCTAAGTACAAGTCTACATGATCACAGTAAGAAAAGGGTCCAAAAGAGAATAAACAAAGGCATAGGAAAAGGAAGCTCACATTATAAAAGAAATTAGAACAGGCAAGTATATTATGTATACTAATGAAGGGCAATAATATAAAGATCATTTTAAGCATGATAAACTCATTCTAGGCCATAATCCATATTTTGATTTGCACTGCCAATGCTGACAGAGAGAGGAACAAGTCATTTGCTCAAAACACAATCAGCACAACAGACTAATACGATGAAAATGACGACCCTCAAATTATTGACATCTTGATTCATTCTTTCAACTAGGGGTGAAAGAATAACGAATATGATATCAAATACAAAAACCATGACGCAGAGTCACAGCCCAAAGACACAGACCAAGATTAATAAGAAATATTGAAACCAATTATAGAAATGCTATAAAAACTAGGACAATAAGCGTAACAGTAATTAAAACCCAATATTTCAATATTTCTATACATGTCCAGGTCACAACATGAATCAGCTGATGAAGCAGTAGACAAAAGAGACGGAAAAAAAGGGTCAAAATTACCCTCAAACTATTTGAAATAAAGCAAATATACCCTCCATTTCATTTTTGGCTCAAAAATACCCCTGCCGTTAACATAGGAGACCATAAATACCCTCCAACATAACAACCCTGTTAACCTCATGACGTGGCATCTGATGTGGAAAAAATAAGACATGTGGCTCAACACGTAAGCGTCCTACATGGAAAAAGATCCACCCCACTAAATGGACCGACCCGTTCACATTTAGAGTCTTCATCATCTCCAAAACTAAACACAGATGCATCTGCTGCAATTGTTTATATATGAATAGCAGCTCTCTCAATTGTTTCACTCTTTTTTTCTTTTCTTTTTTAACTTAAAGACCCGTTTGGGCCATATTATTGGAACGGAAATATGTACAAGTTACAGGAGAGCCAAAATATGTTTAAAAAAAACAGAACTAAAACAAACAAATAGCAGAATAAGGAAAGGAGGAAAAGTGAAGACGGAAACCAACAACCACCGTAGGTTCGATGCCGAAGTAATCTCCGTTAATGTTGAAGGTAATCCTTCCTTTAATTAGCTATGAAACCAATGAATTTATCTGTGAAACACTTCTTTATCCTCGATTGATGCTTGTTCGTCAATCAATGAAAATTTTTGTGTTTCCGACCAATAAACTGTCTCTTCATCATCTACACCTCACCTCCATAAACTAGAGTGAATGAGTAGTCCTCGCTGAAGTGTATAACTTATTCTTGTATATGTAGAACTTTTTCACTCTTGATCTCGCTTGTGCCATTTTTGGGTTGTTGTTTCTAAGAGAAAGTTGTTCAGCATTGTGAGTTAGATTGACAATCTGCTCCTTTGGAAGCCATAATCAACACCTGCAACAGCCAGAATCTCTATTCTTTTACCCTTTAATTGGGAACGGGTCGGTCCATTTAGTGGGGTGGGTAAAGGGTTAATAGGAATGGGTAGCTTAAGTGGCAGTCATGTGGATCTTTTTTCCACGTAGGACGCTTACGTGTTGAGTCCTATGTCTTGTTTTTTTCATATCAAATGCCACATCATGAGGTTAACGGGGCTGTTAAGTTGAAGGGTATTTGTGGTCTCTTATGTTAACGGCAGGGGTATTTTTGAGCCAAAAATAAAATGGAGGGTATATATGCTCTATTTCAAATAGTTTGAGGGCAATTTTGACCCTTTTCCGATTAAACTCTCATCGATATCCGAAAGTAAATGAGATAACCACATACTGATTCACGATAAGCAGCGAGTCTAAGTATTCTCAAACATTATCATGTAGACAGTTCACACATTAAGCATCAAACGACAATGCATTAAGATTAAGATGTGTGTAAAACGAGGTGAGTATTACCTTTTGAGGTGCAGCGAATGAGACAAATCAAGCAAGAAACCAGCGAGCTCCCACAAACGACCTTAAAATCGAACTTCGATTCGAGCGGACAACCCATAAATTCTAACCAAACATCGGATAAAAGAAATTTCTTCTCTCTCCAATCAAGAGAAATTCAAAAGTTTTTAAGTATATCACTTTGTGCAAATAAAAAAAAAACTCTCTGTGTCTTTCTTTTCTTATAACTCGGCTTTTTTTCCCTCAAAAAATAAATTCTCCACCTTTCTCTAGAAAAAAAACTCCCTTCACAAAGGAACATTAGAGAGTATATATAGAGGGGAATTTAGGGTTCCAAACTTTGTGGGGGGGGGGGGGCGAGATGAAAAATCCGGATCAAAGGCCCATTTTGAATTTCAAATCTCAAAATTCTTTCACCATTTTAGGATGAAAGCTTTTCCTGAGTACCATTCCGCAACGGGAAAAGAGGATGAACGACTTGGATTCAACTTCCATGTCCTTGGCGTTGACGTGTCTCAATCCTACGCCGAAAGGACGGAAACACAACTGTGGTTACTGCGAGTTGAGAGCGACGTCGAGAGAAGAAAACAAAAGATGCAACGTACTGGTCTGCTATTCGTTACTTTCCTGTTACACTCGCTCTCGCTGTTCACGCATCTGGTATGTGTTGCGTTTTTGGGTATTTTGCTTCAAGAAGAAAGAGCGAGAGTATAGTTGTTTGGGGAGGAGCGTCTGATGTATCGCTTGTGTAGAAGATGGTGCGGGTCGGGTTTTAACGCTTGGGTCGGCTGGAATTAGGTGGGCTGCTGGAAACAAGTAAAAAAAAGACCAAAATTTGGTCTTCTGATTGAAGGAAATGGGTTGTCCAAAAATTAAAAATTAAAAGGCCCAAATTGATTTCACAAAGGGTTTAAAAAAAAAATTAGATTTTGAGTTAAGGATTTGGCCAATGGATTGCAATTTTGGCCAAATGAATTTTAAAAATTAACCAAATTGAGTTGGTTAACAAATTCGGCTAAAATTTAAGTAAATTGAATTGACGTTAATTAAATGATGAGCTTCTTGATTCTAACAAGACAAAATAATAATGGAAAATTTTTCAAAATGTCATTATTTTGACATTTAATAGGACCCATTGTCAATACTTTCATTATTTAGTAAAAATATCACAATTGTAGTTTATTATGTATTTTTTTATTTTTTTGTTATTTGTTTTAATTGAGAGAATATAAATATTTAAAAATTGAAAGGAGAAATTAAGGGGAGAAAAATACTAAAGATGAAGTATTGCTTAAAAATCTCATCAGTTACAAAAATTTAAAAATCCAAAAAATCAAACACACTCCCATAGCTGATTAATTCTCCCAAATTTTGATTTTCAATATTCCCATACAATTCAAAAATCTTTTTTGTTTCTGATTGGTACGAAAGATTTTAGAGCAAACATGAGAAAGATTTTTTCTACTAAAAGTTTGAATAAATTGTTTAAATACAAATTTGACGAGGTAATTGCTTCTTTCTTATTCTTTTTTTAATTGTTTAAAACAATTGAAATTTTCATTGAAAATAATTTTAAATCGTAGTATTCTGTTTTCATATAATTAAAATTGATATAATACAAAAACAAGTAGTCTGTTTTCTGATTTCGTCTCTATTCTTTTTTCGTTGTAAATTGTATGAACTATGAATAACGAATGAATATTTGGTTTGATGATTTTTTATTTTGGTTGGTTAATATGAATACCAATGTTTTTGTTTGAATGCATGATTAATATTTTGAAATAAATCCCTAACAGAATACGAATGGAGCAGATATAATCTTTTGACGAGAATATGCAATTTCATTTAATTTCAGTTTATTTAAATAAGTTGTATCCCTTATCGAAATGGATATAATCAATGTAATGTATGTTGTAAGTGATTGTTCTGAAATAGATATAACTTCAATATTTGTTTAGTATACGTATATGTTGAGTGACTTCTTTGAAATATGAAGAATACAGTTTTGCTGGTAACATGATGTAAGCACTATTGTGAATACATATATTTGTTACTAGTATGAAATTTTGTTCATAACATGAAGCAAGTACTTGGATACAAAAAAATTGTTAACCGTTATTGAAATGGATATGATGAATGTTATGTATCTTGTAAGTGATTGTTGTGAATACATGTATGTTGGCAGACTTCATATATTGTATTCTTACAGAACATGATATATTGTTGCACAGTAAGATGGTCCGACATTTGAGTTTTAATTTCATGATTAACATAACAGTGAATGTGGGGTGCAATCTTGGGTAGATCTTTACATGCAAATGCAGTAGCCTGAGTAAATGACATATGTAAGAATACAGTGAATACAATTAATATGTATTTACTTTAACTTGAAAACATGTAAATAGCATTACAAAGTGTATAATTACTTTACTGATACAAACCACCCAAACTAAATTCATTAAACGAGCATACAACACAAATACAACAAATACATGAAAATTACATAGCATACAACACTAATCTAACAAATACACAACGGTGAATACATACAATCAAATTAAAATTCATTAATAAAAAATCTGAAATATCATATTCATGTTAAATGTATCCTTAAATTAAAATGTATTTACTTTAACTTTGTAAACATTCAAATAGCATACAACACAAATTCAAAAACACCCAAAATGAATTCATTAATAAATAGCATACAACACAAGTACAACAAAAATATCAAAAAAAATAGCATACAACACAAATCCAAGAAATACACCATAGTGAATATAAATAATCCAATTAAAATTCATTAAAAAGCAACGGAAATACAAAATACAAACTAACAAATTTTACACAGTGTACATAAGACGTTTACAAATATATTCAATACAAATTGTTGAACAAATTATTCTTTAACTTCAACTCAACATGCAAAAATCTAAACATGCAAAAATAATTAAATACCTATTCATCAACTATCTGGTCTCCTCCGTCCTTTTCTTGTACCCTCCGACTAAATGAAGGTATTACGTTTTCAATATGAATTTGAGGAAGACTTTGTTCTGATCGTCTCTCTTTAATTATTTTAGAAGCGGATCCTCATTATCCGCTATTTCTTGAGTAGTACATACATTAAAAGATGGAAAATCACTAGAAATCTGATGATTAAGGTGAATACCACTAGTAACTCTCTTAGAATCATCCATTGAAGAGTGTTTTAGAGGTCTAATTGAGAATTATCCAACTTTCACCAAATATGAATGATTTAGAGAACAATAAAATCAGAAAATAAATCTAAAAAAAAGATCACGATGAAATACCTTAATTAATGAAATTTGTGTGAATCCAGTATTTGAAGATTAAAAAAAACAAATAAAATGCTAAAAGATAAGAGGAATATTGGTAGAAGATAATAGGGATTTGAAGGTTTGAAGAGAATATGAAAAGGAAGATATGGAAGAGATAAAAACTTTTTTTTTACATTGAGATAAATTTGGAAGAGAGAGATACGGGAAAACGTGAACAATGAGATAGTTGGGTAACATAATCTATGACATATACATGGGAAAGGTAAGTAAAATAATTTCTTTTTTTATATATAAAATTAGTTGGAAAATGTGTAGGTAATATGAGATAAAATAGGAATTTAATTATGATACATATTCTTTTCAAAATAATGACATTTGTGACATTTTTACTAATATTTTTAAAGTAGTGAGGTTTTTACTAATTAAGTTATCAATTTTGGCTAGTTTGCTAATTTTCCCAATAATTAATCTAACTATAAACTAAGGACTCAAAATATAAATTGCTAGATTAGACAAAATTAATTCAATCAAACGTTAAGTAAAACTAAAATCTTTTTGTGATAATTTTCGAATATTTTATAAAATAAACCAATTATATAAAAACCTATAAAAATACATATCACTTAAAACATTATAAAAATCGACTAAAGCTACTTTAAAATGACTTAAGAAAAATATTTTGAGTTTTATAAAGTTAATTAAGTCACCTCGTTTGGAATTTAAGAAACTCGTGAATTAATTTAAACCGGGGATGGCCAAAATTGGGTGTCAACAACATCTCCTTTTTTGGAAACATGTGGGAATATATGGTCCAGGGGTATTCGTCCATTCACTATTATGTATCCTTTGCAACGTGTGTTGAAGCATTGAGTTGTGCCAGACTATTTGTTTGATTTAACACTAGCGATTAGTTAACCAACTATATATGAGTTACATAATATTATACCAATTAATTTAATGAAACCTTAGTTTGAATAATACGAAAAGTCATGCACGAGTATCACCATAAAGAATTGGATCCATGCCATCTACATCAATTAATATTCATTGTCAATTCTTGCTACTCTCTATGGAAATTGAAAATGATTGATTTGAATTAAATAAACTTACACGTCAACCACCTTCTATTTGGTCATTTTGTAACTTCACAACAGATGCACTCCAATGGTTATTTTGAACCTTTGGAACGTAAATACTCATCCACACACCAGCTCCTGTAAACTTATTATTTTGATTATCTGATGTTTATTCTAGACCAAACTGAAATAAGATAACACATGCATTTTATCGATAACAATTATATATGTGATCACTAGGATAATCAAATCAATTAATATAAGGATCAGGGTAAATTACGTGAAAGATGTCTTTAGCATAACTAGTATTAAATCGATCTGCATTTTTTTCTCTATTGAGATCTTCTTTCGTAGTTTTTCTTATAGGAATTGTTCCCTTTGGACAACCTCCATCTTTTAATATATTGGGGGGGGGGGGTTCTCAATATTGAGGGTTCTTCGTCTCTTTTTGTTAGAGAAAAAGTTGGTTTCAAAATCTATATTGATCACTTGATGAGAAACAAATAAAATGAAGCTAAAAGATTTTAAGAGTTTATTTTAGGGGAAATTGTATATAATAGCAAACTATTAATTCAAATTAAATGCTATAACAATAGTTTGATTTAATTGTACCACATAACAAACTGTTGTTTCGCCTCTCTCCTGGTGAATCTCGCTCGCCACTCTTGTTTCTCTCCCTCCTCTCTCGCTTTTATACAAACACAAATGCGCGTTTATGTTTGTATAAAGAGAGAGAAAAATTGTATACATACGTATATTTTCGATCCCCTCTCTCTCCTCTCCCAGATCTGGCTCGCTCACTCGCCTCTCTCACTTTATACAAAAACACAAATATATAAAATATGTTTGTATTTGTATAAAGCGAGAGAAAATTGTATATCGATATATTTTTGTTCCTATCTCTCCCCTCTCCAGATCTCGCTCGCGACGCTCCTAATTTTCGTCGCTCACTCACCTCTCTGCCTTTATACAAACATAAATTTTGTGTTTGTATAAAGTGAGAGAAAATTGTATATACAAATACAAATGCATATATTTTCGTCCTATACACTTATGATTATACAAATACGATCTTTCACTGCCCAGTTTTCTTTTGTCTTTCTCTCTTTCTCGCTTTATACAAACACGGATTATACAATTGATATGTTGTATATGTTGGGATATATACTATTAACCATGTGTTAACAAATAATATTTATTAGATAATAAATATTTGCTCAATTTCAATAGATCATATATTCATTTATGGTGTCTATTTACTTATATAGTAGATGATTTAGTGTGTAGAGTTTTAGCTTATACACAGAGGATTAAATCATCGGTTCTTATAAGTATAAAGTTTTGGTTCACAATCTAGGATGGAAATTGGACATGCCATCGGGTACGATTGTAGCACAAGATTATATGTAATTTGTCCTGATTATGGGAACGGTATAGTTCCAACTTCTTGTGCTAGTACATTTTGTATGTATTGAACGGGATCGAGTAGAGATAGTTGTTTTAGACTGACTGACAAAAACATATTCTTTAAACTATTAAATGTACTTATATTCTTAATCCTGATATAACTATTATGATCTGTATATATTAATTGTCGTTTTGATTTATTAAAAGATGAGATTCTGAGATAGGTCAATATGCCTGGTAAGTTGGATGATAATAATATATATTGGTGAAATAATAAGTTAGTTGATGGAATCTATGTCTCGTTATAGAGATTGATTGATATGCCTTTTTGAGAAACTTATAAGTTTTCATTGTGTCAAATCTTGCAAGTGGATTTATGAATCCGACACATGAAATAAGTTAAGTAGTGCTCTAAAGGAAATTAATCATTAAGTTAAATTTGTCAGTAATTTAATTTATTGATTAGTATCTGAAATCTTAACATGGAGAATTACATAAGTGTTTAATGGGGAATTACGAAATAGAGGAGTGCAATTACGAATTTTTAGTGGAATGATTTGTAATTTATTATGGTAAGAATAATTCAAATTAATTATTTGGAATTATTTCCATAATAGGAAGCCTCAGTAATTAATTCTGTGGTCCCTATAGTGCTCATATTTAACTAGAACTCAGAATCCTATTTCTAGGCAAAAAGGAAGAATAATATGGTTTTTTTTAGTCTTCTAGAAAAACTAAGTTTTCTAGTCCTTTTTTGGATTAGGAAGACATCTCTATAAATAGGGATTCTCCTAACCTAGAAAAATGATGATTAGTTTTCTATTCAATACTTGCCCACCCAAGTATTGAGAGAGTTCGGGTGTGACTTGGGATCACTATAGAAGACCATAGTTATCTTGTAGATTCGCTTGAAGATCCGTTTAACTTGGAGATTCGCTTGAAGGTATCCGCTCACGCTTCAAGAGGTATTTATCGAATTAAATTTTCAGTATGTTTATGTGTTCTAGCATGATATTTGTTTTAGCATAAACCGTATTGGTTATCGATTATTCATGTAAGCAGTAAAGATCCAAATATGTTTCCGCTGTGCATATAGTTTTCAAACAATTGGTATCAGAGCCTTGCTTGCATCTAAATATATAACAAATATAAAATACATATTTATTATGTATGATACTAGGAAAGAAGAAAATATTTTTTTTGCTTTGTATTGGATATTATCGTGGTAAATAGTTTGTTGTAAAGTGGGTTATTTCTCTTCAATATGAAAGTTTTTATAACAATTATGAGTTGGGTTAATCTGCTTTGCACTTTGTTGAACGAAGCCATCCACATTTTTTAATTAGTTTGAACATAATAGAATTAAAAGAATTTTAATGGTGACACCAATCATTTATAGTATTGGTAGGCTGCATATAGGTGCATAAGTGCAGAATTTCCCAATTGATCGTGATTGTTAATTAAAAAAAAAAAAAAGGAGGCGTGTTGGTGTTGGTGGCGGCACCTGCCAGTAAAAATTGACTTGCCTGGTGGGTCACACAATTTATTTCTCTTATGGTGATTATTAATTTTTAATCAAAATAAAATAAAATAAATGATGTTGTGTTTATAGGCAACCACTGCTAAGGATTCCTTTAATTTTTGTAAAGGAAAACCTTTTTTTCTAATTTTGTTTTTGTCAAAAAATTTAAAACAAAAGGAAAAAACTGCAATGTGCAGATATAAGTGGCGGCAATAATCAATGGCACATCACTATTAAATTATCTTTTCTGTTTGTTAATTATATGAGCATTGTTTTTATTTCTTTTTGTATAATATAAATAATAATAGTTAAGAATTAATGATTAATAAATAGTATTATTAATGAATCTATTTATTTGAAATCATTGTAAAATTCTTATAAATTATTCTTTTTTATACATGTAGAAATAATTAATATATGAATTGAGAATTATGATTAATAAATAGGATTTACGAAAGTGATCTATTTATTTGAGTCGTTAGAATATTCTCAATGTATCATGTATAAATTGTCCTAAGTGAATACTAGTGGTGAATATTTATTTACTTAAATAGAAATTTACCATTAAATACTAGTAACACTTAATTAATTCATGAGAAGAGAAATTAAAGAGTTTCACCGGTCTAAAAGGGAGAAAACATAATATCTTGAAATCTCAAGTATATTAATTGAAGGAACAATTTTGATATAAGGAGGTGTTGTGTGTCTTAGGTAAAGAAAAGACACATGGTAGGCCTTATGCTCGTGAGAAAATTATTAGTATAAAATAGAAATATGAATCAAGTTATTTTAATCTTTAACTATGCCTAAAATAATTATTTTTTCAAATTTGGTCATAGTTTAGGTGGTCATGAATTTTATGATCTCTGATTGACTTGAAATTTGATGGTCCCATAAAAAATCGTTTAGATGGGTTTAGGTAGTTTGTCAGATTAAAATTTGATTTGAATATTTGATAAGATCATTCTATATACCAATTATGTTTATGTTAAATTTGGAACATTGTTGCATATGGTTATTTAACATGAATTGATATAAGAATGTAAGTCATATTGTTTTAATTCATAAAGATGCTTAAATCACTTGAATTTGAATTTGGTCATAGATTTGAAAATAAATATTTTTATAGACTCCAATTGATCTAAAATTTGGTAAATTCATTAATAAAGGCCTAGTAAAAAGTAGTCATTGCTATGTGATTATATTTTTCTTTGAGGTCGTTAGAATGATTTTAAAGTTGTTCTTTAAAATTAAAATGTGATTTAGTATGAATGACATCCTTTATATTGGTTTTATTTATGTTATATGTGGTACATGATCACAGTTGATGAGTTAACATAAATTGATATATAATAAGGATGTAGATCTATTCATTTTTTCTTAAATCGTTTGAATTTGAATTTGATCATAGATTTGGAGATAAATATTGTTTTTGAACTCCAATTGATCAGAAATTCAGTAGGTTCATCAGAAACTATCAAATTTAAAATACTCATTTGTTATGTAGTGATTTGGTAATTTGTGATTGTTTAGATGAAGATTTTAGATAATTTTTGTATCTTGAAAAATTAATTTTACCAAAAAAAATAAAAATAAAAAAAATAAAATAAAAATAAAAATTACTCGACTATAATATAGTGGTGATAGAGTTTGTTCTCTATGGTCTTGATGACTAAATTTTAGTGAAGTATTAAGTTCATGTGTTGGCTTAGACCTTCCTCCATAACGGATGAAATTAATACAAGTCATTAAAGTTTAATCTCTAGTTTTGATTATCTGTGTTGACTCTACTAAACTGAGTAATATTTGATTGGATCAATGGATCTAGGGATAATGATATTCACTTGACTAAACTAACATATACTCTCCATCTGAGTTGGCTTTTGTTCTAAATTCGTTGAAATGAATATCTGACACCATATATATATGTGTTGCATGAGTAGTTATTTTTTTTTAAAATTTATTGTTCAAGATGCATAGATATCTAAAAGGCGTGTTTTGAATTTTAATATTCAATGTATACATAAACATGCTTATCTTTTGGAATTTTAGAATTTTGTTCTTTATTCTTAATTCATTTATCTATTTCACAAAATGATGATATATGATAAGAATTACTGAGCGGGAAAATCTTAAATTCTATTATGACCAAACAGCGTTTTCAACCAAATTGATCATAGTTTTGGAATTCGAAAAAAAAAGAACTCTGATTGATCTGAAAGTTGGTAGATTTATAAGAACGACCTAGTAAGAAATTATTTTTTTTTGGATCGTTATATGATTTTTTGGTCATAATTGATTAAATAGTAGTGAAGTATTAGTTTTATGTGCTGGCTTAGACCTTCCTCCCTAACGGATGAAATTGATACATGTCACTATGTATTTAATTGTCTAGTTTTGATAATCTATATTAACTCTTCTAAACTGAGTAATATAATATTGGATCAATGTAGCTAGAGGATTTTCACTTGACTTAAACTAACAGTAGATTCTCCAACTGAATTAGGTCTGTATAAGTTTATGGAGTGAATAATCGGTCATTGTACATGTGTATTGCATGAGTAGTTCTCCAATTTCAACGATTGGCTATTCGAGATGCATGGATATATATGTATAAATGAGCCCTGAATTTCGTTATTCGGGATTATTCGAAATATTATGATTTATTTAAAGTATTGTGTCTCATATTCTCAATAGACTTTACACACCCACTTAGTATTACTTAAGATTTTCTCTTGGTAGAGATAAGATATTAACTTAATGAATGCATTGTGTATGTACCTTATGTTAGAAGAAATTATTTTTTCAGTTTCTAACTAGATAAGAGATGAGTATATAATATATTTTTGTAACTCTTCTACCATTGAGTTTGATAAATATTTTATTTCTTGTGGTATATTGATGCATGATTATTTATAAGTATGAGAGAATTAAATTACACTAATCTGTCTCATAAGGGAAAATATCTTTTAAATTGAATGAGACTTATCTGTACATTAGGGTCTAAGTCATTTATTCTGAATAGAATTTTGAGGTTGGTTAATGGATGGACATAACTGTTCATTGAAAGTGAAGTCACTACCAACATGTACGTTTTGTTTAGAAGAAAAAATGACTAAGAGACCTTAGTTTTCCTCTTAAAAAGGATTTAAGAGGTAGTGATAAGTTATAATTAATCTATTCTGATTTGTGTAATAAATGAGCACATAGGCAAGAGGTGAATTTGAGTTTTTGAGTTTTCAAGAAAATTACTCGTGATATGAATATATTTGTTGATGTTTTATAAGTCTAAATGTGTTGATAAACTCAAGATATTTAAAACACATTAAAGTATCATCATGAAAAATATATAAAGTCACTACAATCTGATTGTAGTGACGTAAACCTCTTAGCTCATAAGTCACTTATCTTATAGAATAATTGTCTTTCAGTTGTCTACACTAAACACTTTATAATAGATTGGTGTAGAAGAGAAAAGAATTAGACGCTTATGAAGATGATGAGATTAATTATTGACTTATTATTAGTTATTTTGTTTCTTTTGGGATAGGTTCTAATAACTACATATTACATTTTGAATTCAGTTTTTTTCATATTAGTACCTTGAGCAACTATAGAACTAGTTGGTTTTCACGTAAGTCTAATCTGAGTGGGAGAATAAGAAAAATTGGAATTAAGAACGAAATGTGTGTGTTAATTGGATATCCTAAAGAATGAAACAAGGTTTATTATAATGTCCTAAAGAAAATAAGTCAATTGTTAACACAACTTTCTGATTTCTAGAAAAGGATAATTTTAGTAAACCATGTTCCTAGAAGTAAATTATCTTTACGGGAATTGAACAAAAAAACAACAACAAATAAGTCAATTGTAAATTCATACGCTCAAGAACATCTAATGGGTATGTCAGAATTGATGTCCCATTGCACTTAAGTAATGGGAGAAACGTTACTAGACATAAAAAAACTACTATCTCAAGTAGTTGGAGTGATGTTGAGCAAATTAAAAGAACACTTCATGAGAAGTTGTTAATGTTTCATTATCAAAACATTTTGAAGAAAATATTAAGAACATGAAAGTGTGATTATAATAGTTGTACTTAGTCGTAGTGGGAGAATCATAACGAAGATTGAGTTATTTTGTATGCTTGAAAGAACTTTTATGATAGAGCTCCTGAAAAGAAGTACACTCTTGGAGAGTTTCATGATAAGGTCTCTAAAGATCTAGTACAAAATCGATTTGTTACGACGAAGCACTACTAGACAAAATTGCATGAGAAAATAGCTTGGTAAATTTTCTTTCGATAAGAAATAAAGGAATGCCTGCGAAAGTTGTAAATGCATAGTTAAGAGTCTAAGTGGGAGATTGTTAGGGTATATACTATTAATCATGTGTTTTGACATAGTATTCTAACAATTTTCAAGATTAAACATCTAAGTGGGAGATTGTTAGGGTATATACTATTAACCATGCATTTAGATATAGTACATTATAACAATTGTGATGGTTAAAAGTCTAAGTGGGAGATTGTTGGGATATATACTATTAACCATGTGTTAACAAATAATATTTATTAGATAATAAATATTTGCTCAATTTCAATAGATCATATATTCGTTTATGGTGTCTATTTACTTATATAGTAGATGATTTAGTGTGTAGAGTTTTAGCTTATCACAGAGGATTAAATCATCGGTTCTTATAAGTATAAAGTTTTGGTTCACAATCTAGGATGGAAATTGGACATGCCATCGGGTACGATTGTAGCACAAGATTATATGTAATTTGTCCTGATTATGGGAACGGTATAGTTCCAACTTCTTGTGCTAGTACATTTTGTATGTATTGAACGGGATCGAGTAGAGATAGTTGTTTTAGACTGACTGACAAAAACATATTCTTTAAACTATTAAATGTACTTATATTCTTAATCCTGATATAACTATTATGATCTGTATATATTAATTGTCGTTTTGATTTATTAAAAGGTGAGATTCTGAGATAGGTCAATATGCCTGGTAAGTTGGATGATAATAATATATATTGGTGAAATAATAAGTTAGTTGATGGAATCCATGTCTCGTTATAGAGATTGATTGATATGCCTTTTTGAGAAACTTATAAGTTTTCATTGTGTCAAATCTTGCAAGTGGATTTATGAATCCGACACATGAAATAAGTTAAGTAGTGCTCTAAAGGAAATTAATCATTAAGTTAAATTCGTCAGTAATTTAATTTATTGATTAGTATCTGAAATCTTAACATGGAGAATTACATAAGTGTTTAATGGGGAATTACGAAATAGAGGAGTGCAATTACGAATTTTTAGTGGAATGATTTGTAATTTATTATGGTAAGAATAATTCAAATTAATTATTTGGAATTATTTCCATAATAGGAAGCCTCAGTAATTAATTATGTGGTCCCTATAGTGCTCATATTTAACTAGAACTCAGAATTCTATTTCTAGGCAAAAAGGAAGAATAATATGGGTTTTTTTAGTCTTCTAGAAAAACTAGGTTTTCTAGTCCTTTTTTGGATTAGGAAGACATCTCTATAAATAGGGATTCTCCTAACCTAGAAAAATGATGATTAGTTTTCTATTCAATACTTGCCCACCCAAGTATTGAGAGAGTTCGGGTGTGACTTGGGATCACTATAGAAGACCATAGTTATTTTGTAGATTCGCTTGAAGATCCGTTTAACTTGGAGATTCGCTTGAAGGTATCCGCTCACGCTTCAAGAGGTATTTATCGAATTAAATTTCTGCATATTTATGTGTTCTAGCATGATTATGTGTTCTAGCATAAACGTTATTGGTTATCTATTATTCATGTAAGCAGTAAAGATCCCACTTAGACTTTTAACCATCACAATTGTTATAATGTACTATATCTAAATGCATGGTTAATAGTATATACCCTAACAATCTCCCACTTAGATGTTTAATCTTGAAAATTCTTAGAATACTATGTCAAAACAAATGATTAATAGTATATACCCTAACAGTATATGTATACCAAAGTAGATTATACAACTTCTTTCTTTTGTATATGTATAGCGAAATATACATATTTATGTTTGTTATGGAGCGCAATTATGCAAACTATAGCTATAACATACAAATATGATTTTTTTATTTGTTTATTTTATGCCGTTTTGGGCTAAGAGCTATGTCTGAATAATTAATAAGATCATTATATGTGGTACACTGTTTCATTGAATCTTTCCAAATTATACTCTAACCGCAAAAATAAAGGAAAGAAAAACATAAACAGAATTAATATGATTGTATATTTGTATAAGGTAATTACTTCCAGAATAACTTTTTAGAATAGAAAACTAAAATTCTTATTGTGTTCCATGATTTAAGATCTCATTTATGTTTATCAAGATTGAGATGTCTGAATTCGAATAAAAAAGATCAAAATATTTGGTTTAAATACATATTTAAATATTAAGATTTATCTTTTTTTATAAAAAAAATGAGTGATTAAAATAGTTTGCTTTAGATTTCTGAGTATAGTTTATTTGTAGTTTTATTTATGTAATAAATAAATTCAAAAAATAATTAGCCATAATATCAATATATTTGGGAAAAAATCTCATTTAATAAAACCAAAATATTATTTGATATAAATAAAATATTTAGAAGATATAAATAAATATTACATTTTGGATAATATTTTAGAACTACTAGATTTCAAATGAAATTTATAACAAAGTAACAATGTAATCATATACAAAATGTAAAATTTAATTAAGTTATTATTCTTTTAATGAAAAATTACCCAACCCAATAAAAATCTGTCCACTTTAAATGGTCCGGCTCTTTACCATTTCTCTTCTCTTCATTTTCCCCAAAATCTAGTTTAGATTGAAAACACATGTCATAATTTAGAATTAATGGTTGAGATTAATTAATTAAAACAAAGTCCTAACCATAGTTATTTACTTGCATATATTTACTTCTTAAATATTTTTGCAATCCAACAATTCTAGATTTACATTATATTTTTCATAAATATATTTAAAAGAATTTCTTTCTTAATTCTTTGAGTAATTTTTTTTGTTGATTTTTACTTTTTTCCCCTGACTTTGCCATTTCTCAAATAATATTTGCCAAATTAAAAATTAAAAATTGTGATTTGACATTTTTTCTAAAATTTTAAGAGTAAAATAAAATTGTCACTTAACTTAAAATTATTTCTCACTCCCTAAATGGAGTTCATATTGCTTTATAGATATTGTAGCTCTTTATGCTCTATCAGAAAAATAAAAAAGTTTAATTGTATTATATTTTTTCAAAATAAAAATAAAAAGATTTAGTAAAGTTTTAAATATGTATGCGGGAAGTAGAGAAAAGTTTTTAATATATTTAAGAAAAATATAATGGATTGCAAAAATATTTAAGAAGTAAATATATGGAAGTAAATAATTACAGCTAGGACTTTATTATAACCAATCAGATCTCAATCATTAATTCTAAACTATTACATGTGTCTCCAATATAAGCTAGAACATGGATAAAATGGAGAGAAGAGAAATGGAGAGGAGTCGAATCCCTTTAAATGCTCATAGATACGAGAATTTGAATAACTAATTGCAAAGCAAATTAGTTCAAATTCTATGTCCAAAAAGTAGAAAAATAATTCAAAATGATAATATTTCCCCTTCTTTGCATTAGCTGATGCAATTCCAATTATATTATTACAAGACCAAATTTGATTCGAAACACACTTTGGCTCCAAGCGTAAATTCTTCACGCAGTTCATTTGTAAATCATAGTGTTTTTGGTACCGATTGTGAAAATTATCATTCAGAACAAACGAGAATTACGACTTTAATTATTTAACAACACAGAGTTCCTAGTTTAGTCACTTCTGCTCACAGCTAGTAACCAGTTAAAATTTGAATAAAATTCTTATAGTTAGAGATAAATGTCAAAAACACCCCTAAACTAATGAGAGTGCGAGTTTCATACTCGTTTATACCACTCTCATCAGGGTGTGTGCAATACTCTCTCTCTTAATTTTAAAGAATTTCCACATCACACTCCGCATGGACACATTCAACCTTGACAAAAATTAAATAAATTATTAGTATTAGTTAAAATAAAAAATTAAAAAATTATTATCCCAAAAAATAATATTTCTTTTAAAAAATAAAATGTAAAATATTTTTCTTACCTCACTCCATCAGTTCCTCTACCCCCCACCCCCGGACATTTTTTTAAAGTTTTTTTTTTGTTTAAATTTCGTTTATAAAAAGTATTTAATATTTTTACTTCATCTCCTCCCCTCCCCCTCAAATACTAATTTAGATATTATTTTGTTTCTAAAAAAATATTTTTTCCACCCTACATAACCCTCCGCTTCCAAATTTTTCTTATCATTGTTATATATATATATATATATATATATATATATATATATATATATATATATATCAAAAATATTTTTTACTTGCCGCTGCAAGAATTTTTAATTTTTTTTTGTTTATATATGTTATATTCGGTAAGTAATAGAATTTTGTTCTCTAAAAATGTATGTACGTACGAGAAAAATATAAAAAACTAAAAATTAGGAGCGGAGGGTTAAATGGAATGGGATAAAAATTTTATTTTTCTAAAAATAAAATAATATCATTTTTTTCGGATGGTGGTGGTGGTGGTGGTGGATGGGGAAAGAAAAATATTTTTATTTTTTATTTTTATGGATAGTAATACTTTAATCTTTAATTTTTAATTAATATTAATAATTTATTATTTAATTATCGTGAAGGTGGATGTTTAATCCATGTGGAGTGTCATGTATCAAGTTTTTTTCAAATAAACGACAGAGTGCATTTTACACACACTACTGAGGTATGAAACTCACACTCTCAATAGTTTATGTATGAAACTAAAAAAAGTAACAATTTATATGAATTTTTGACAATTATCTCTTACATTTATACAGTTCTTTTGATTCTCAAAATCTACCTATCCTGCATATTAATTCCTTTTTGATCTAGATGTTATAACTTACTCATTTAGTACATTTATTCTATATGATTTGAGTATCTTTATTCTGTCTATAATTTTGGAAGAAGATACATGATTTGCCTCTAAAAATAAATATGCAATTGTGGAATATTTCAAGTGGATAAGATACATTTTTTATATAATATATCATTTTGTAGTTGATAATAATGTATCTGATACAATAGGGTTGTGAAAGCTAAATTAAAGTGTATCTATAAATGCATCATTTTGTAGTTGATAATAATGTATTTGATTCATATAATTATCAGCTTTTATGTATTTACGTATCATGCTCATAAAATTGTGCATGATACACTACTATTTATAGTTTTAACTTCAGATAATGAAAGATATGGAATTACATGTATTGTGTTGTCTAGTTATTTTTTTAATTTATGATCTCGAGATGGATATATTACTCATGATAGAATGAAAGATTTATTGTTGTCTATATAGCCTTTCAAATTTGAATAAGATTGATGATATATTAAAAAACTTGATACATGTATATGATACATTATGTAGTGTTTATGTATCAACAACATTTATATTGAACATGATAAAACTAATAGAATACTCAACAACATTAGGTTTATATGTCAAAACCTTAAATATGAATATGATACATGGCATAAAACAAAGGCTATGACAGTGATGTATCAAATCAGTGATGACACGTTGGTAATTTAAGACACAAAATAAACGAGATACATTGAGAATATGTATCTTTTACAATGATAGTCGTGTAATGGTAAATTCATTTCCCCCCCTCTTTTTTGGACATTTTTCAACAGTAGATTCAAAGCTCGAGCACGTGTCCTTCCTCGATTTCTCCACTCACAAATGTAGCACGAATAAAATTTAGTATTGTGTACGGATATATATTATAAATTTGAATAATTGTAGAAAATACATAGCAACACTTGATACATGATAGAATGATACATTTGATAGATACTACGTTTTTTCCATTTCATAATGTAGTCTCACCAGTAAAAGAGGATCCCCTGGAAATGATTTCTGTTACAAGGAGTAACGTGGATACATCAGCTCTTTCACATATGCATTTTGTAAAGTTGGAAAGGGAGGAGATTCAATAGTTCATTGAAAAAAATTGTGGAGCAAAGACTTACTTGGATTCTTCGAAAAAAATTGTGGAGCGATCTTATTGAAAGTAGAGAGAACAAATTAAATCTGAAAATTAAAAAAATGAAGGAAGTAAAGATTGAGGGAGTGAAAATAGGATGAAATTTAGCGAGTGAAAATTAGCAAAGGTTGAGGGAGTGAAATAAGGAGTAAAAATATAAAGGATAACGTGTGTAACTTTATGTAGCCGGAATAATGGATTTGGAAGGAAAAATAGGGATTTGAAAATATTTGTTAGGGAATAATGAAAATTATGGAAATAAAGGTGTGTATATAGATAATTTATTCTTTTTTCTTTACCTAATTATCCCAGAATAATATATCTGGGCTGAGGCACTTATTGATAGCTTGAGGCCCAACTTACATGCCTTCCTTTTGGTCAGTCTCTATATTTGGGCCGAGGCACCATTATCAATAGTTAGGCCCATTTTCTTTATCAATCAAACATAAAAAATGGGCCCAAAATTGAAGATAGCGGACCCAACTTTAGAACAAATAGATTAGTTGGGCTCAAATAGTTTACTTATTTTTGAAGTAGAGAAGAATCACCCCATATATAGCCTCTATATTTGGGTCAAGGCACCTTATAAAGTGAAGCTCCTCGGTAGTTAGCCCATTTTCTCTTTCAACCAAACAGTAAAAATGGGCCCAAAATTGAAGATAGCGGACCCAACTTTAGAACAAATAGATTAGTTGGGCCCAAATAGTTTACTTATCTTAGATCTTTAAGCAATCACCCCATATATAGCCTCTATATTTGGGCCGAGGCACCATATAAAGTGAAGCCCATCAGTAGTTACTGTAAGACCCCCAAAATGAGTTAGGGCGTATAGAACCTAACATGTTTGTCTTAAGGTTATAAGGTCCTAAAATAACTTATAATATGGTTTAGAGGTAGTGTGTAAAGTTTGAGGTGATTTGGAAGTCAAACGTCAAGGGACGACCAAAACGTTCGACGACTAATCACCTATGTGCCTCATGTGTCTATGCATGCTTATAATGGTATGAAATGAGATTAAGAGGTCTTTAAATGAGTTATAAAGATGCTTTTAGTCAGTATATGAAGTTTCGAGAAGTTTGAAGGTCAACGCCCAAGAACGTCCAAGACGTTCGAAAGATAGCCTAGAGACATGCATGTGTGTGTCTCGATGGGGTCGTGCATGTTTGGACGAGTTGCATGTGTTTGTTTTGGGTGAAACTTATGTGGAAGGTCTAAAACTTGTTAAGGGTTGTATTTACGTTGGAAACGTCCGGGTAGGACTTCTAAAGGGACCCGTAAAAGGGCCCACAAGAAGGACCCAAGGCTGGTCGAGACACTGCCTTGGCAGTGTCAATCGACGGACCAAACGACGGCCAGTTGGTTGACCAACGGCCCGTATGTGAGGTCGAGTCGATTTATAATTAGCTTGGTTAGGTCTCAACCCAAAAATTGGCCAAGGAACAATCGACGGAAGCCAAAGGACGGCAAGTCGATGGGTCCGTCGATGGTGGCATGTAAACTGCTGCCTTGCATCTATTTTATTATAGGGGTGAATGGAAAATCCACCCAATGTCCTAACCTGACTCTAATAGGTTTATTTATATACTTTTGGGTGTATATAAGTCATCTAAAACGTGACTAACCCATTCCCAATCCCTCTACTTGAATTGACCCTTTCCCTCCAAAATATTTTCCCTAGAAACCACCATTGTTGGTGAAGCTCAAGAACAGCTTGGAGCTTGGATTTTCATAGATGAATCACCAAGTTTTAGAGGTTTTCAACTAGACAAAGGTATGGTTATCCTTCATCTCTAAGTAACCTTTCACTTGGAGAGTTCTTCGCAATGTTTTCAAAGGATATTTCATGATCAAAGTTCTTCTTCTTCAATCTAGCCATGGGTTCTTTCTAAAAACATTTTTAATGGTTAATTCATGATGAATTGATGTTAATGTATTTGTTTAAACGTGAATTTGAATCCAATTGCATTATGAACCCATGTCCCTTCCTAAACCGATTTAGTCCTTGCATGGGCTTTGTGATCTTGACTTGTTATCGATTGAATTTTGATTCTATTACGTTGAAGTGGTTATACCTACTGTTATTTATGTGAATTAATGTTGAATTGATGATGAAAGATTCATGTGGATCAATATATGAAGATTTGAACATGACTAATGCATGCCTTTATGTGATCACTGTAATATGGACGTTTTTATGATTTAATGTTAAATTCGAATAGGTGAAGGTAATTATAGCTACTGTTTTAGGTTGAGATTATGCTGGAATTGTTATTATAAATCATGTATGATCAAAGTGAGAAAGAATTGATAATAGATCAACTTCCCTTCACATTCTATAAATTGATAATGCCATGAACATAATGTGATCCCAAATTAGGGTAGATGAAGCATGATTTAGTCGTGATTTATATGACTTTAGCTACTTCCATAGGTTGTTTTTTCTTAATATATTATGAAGGCTAATCATGGTAATCACAGTAGAGAATAGTAGTAAGTGATTTATAACTCTCTACCTTATAGTATACGTGTGATGCCTTGTATTATGTTATAGTATGATTTTGTAGCGACTTGTACACAATTTCTTTGATGACTAAAGTACATATAGCTACTGCCATATACATATTAATTGTTTATAAAAAGGTGTATTGATCAATGATGATCAAAGGGTGAGAAATTGGTAAGAATGCTTATCTCCTCTACTTTTCTTATAATATTGTAGTTGATAAAGCCTTGTATGGCATTGTGTGGTATGGTCCACTTATGGTGGCGGTGTTTACTTTATTGTCATTATGTATGTGTTGATCATGGCCTTGAAGGCAATTGATGAATATATGATTGAGTGATTATGATGATCACTTATGTGTAACTTGTGCCTAGTCTTCTATTATAGTTGTGAATCTAGGTTATGTTACCATTGTTGTGAGCATGTAATGGTTATGCTAAGATCATGTGTAGGTGCTTCCATTAATGAAGTGTTAGGGATTGATGACCCCTACTGTTTTTTATCGAAATCGAGAAAATATTTCTTTTTGTGAAATTATCGACTTTTTTAGAGTCGCCACTTCATTTTGAGAAAATTAAGAAAACCTCTATTTTCAAAAGAATTAACAGCAAAAACAATTGAAAATAGTAAAAGGGGTTCGGGAATTCCTATTAACGTCTTAGGAAGGTTTTGAAAGCACCTAAGACGTTCCGCTTAATACAGCTATCCGACAACTAATTTATTTGGCTAAACTTAAAAGTGCGATAAAAATATTTTTAGTGTTTGTTTGAAAAATGAATGCCCAATCATTTAAGATTGTTTTGAAAGTGAAAATTAATTTATCTAAGTGAATTTTAATTTGTAAAATCCTTTAAAGATATCTACTTGATTTGATCGAGTCGTTAAAACCAAAGTGGCATTTTGCGAGGGTCGGATTCTTCTAACCTTAAGCTAACGACAAATGAAATAGTTAAATAATAATAATAAAAAAAAAGGTAAGGAGAGAGAGAGAAAGAGATTTGGGTCCAAATCCGGGTTCTGTTCGCCTTGACCGGTTTTTGGACCCACCTGTTTGGGTTTTTGACCCATTTCCTTTTTGGCTTTCGACCAATTTTCTTTCGTACCTGTCCTAGACTAAGCAAATAATTAATACTAAATAGATACAGTAAAGTAAAAGACGACAAGGGCTTATGCCCGAAAATAAATACAATACAAAAATGCAAAAAGTAAAACGGGTCTTCTAATCCATCTTTTCCGACTTTCTTCAAATCCTCATGCTAGCTCAACTGTCCACGAATCTGTCCACGAATTTTATTGGTTGACTCGATAGAAGGGAGTTGAGCCTTGATGGCTCATCCGAAATGCAAAGGGAGAGATGAGAGTTCTTGTTGAACTCGGACAGATTTCACATGCAAAATGGAAAATATAAATGAATTAAAATCACAGTACAAATAATTAAATAAACTATCAAATGGACTACAGACCAAGAAAAAAAATGCAAAGTAAAATGTCATCAGTGAGTGAGTAGACGCAATTTATCTAGCAGAGGGGAAGGGATTCAAATTAATTGTCATTAATAAACTAAACTGATCTTATGCAATAAATACACTTAGACAAAGGCGAGGAACATGCTAAAGAGTTTGAACAACAATATATGCATCATTTATTAGGCATACTTCACAGGGAAGAAAAATGAGTAAAAAAAAAAACAAAGGAAAACGAAAAAATCTAAAATAAAGATAACATAAAAAGGGAAAAGAGCCAACCAAACATGGTGAGATGATCGGAAAAGAGAAATGAACATTTGCAACCAAAGGATGGCTAGCAGACTATGAGAAAATGGTGAAATAACATGCAATCTTCATATTAACCTAAAAAAAAACAAATAAATTAATAAAGAAAATCAGTCCTATTTCATTCCACACCATACATAACATTATATAACAGAATCGTAATTGTGAATAAGAATCGTAATTGTGAATAAGCTTACTGTAAAGAAAAAAAAACAGAATTCCAAATAATTAAACAGGAAAATATTTCATCCAAGTTGGCAAACAGAATACTGAGTGGAATCACAAAATAAAAAAAAATTCTCGAAATAATTCTAAGACAAGAATGATACACTTTCGCTAGCAAAGATGTTCTTCTAAAGCTCAGCCAAGCAGAGTGTTTGGAAAGAGAAGGATACCCAAATTTCACAACATTCTTTTCACAAAGAAACAAAGTGAGATACATGACTTCAGAATGAACCACGATATGCTTTCAAACAGAACAGAAATAGCCTAATTCGATTTCAGTCGAGCATAGACCATGAGGACACTAAGCTGCAGCAGAATGTAGATACAAATTTCGAGTCAACATGCTTATCAAAAGGATCCCAAACAGCGACCAAAACCAAAAGTATTACTACGAGAAGATTTTTGACAAACATGACACATTAATAGGCAAAACCAAACGGGTAACAATATACAATCCCTAAATCTATTATCTCTTTGAGATTCTTTTACGGAAGCAACATTTGCATACAGGGCACAACCTAACATTAAGAAAGAAAAATAAATAAATAATAAAAATCGACTAAAAGAAAACCGGCGAAGCTGTTATTGATTTCATTCATAAAGAAAACACCAAAGCATCGAGAAATTGTAAACAGAAAAATACAACAACCAAAGATCAAACGAGAAAAAAAAACGTCGAGAATATATACATATTATATTATTTTATTTTTACCTCTTTCCGTGCAGCGAATAGGGACGGAACGAGCAACGAATGTACAACGAACTTTACACCGAAAGGAAAATTCCACGCACTTCAAAACTCCGATGCTAATAATAAGTCGAAACTTCGAATCTACCTCGGAACCTAGGCTCGTTTGAGAAAATCGATCCTAAAGACTATTTTTCGCTTTTCTCTGTGAACTTTCAATATTTTCTTCTTTTTCCCTTTTCGCTGCCTCTTCTAATATATTTTTTTTTTTCAAAAAAGAAAAATTCCCCCTTACCAAAATCAAAGTAGTACCTTATATAGAGGCACGATTAGGGTTTCAAAAAGGGAAAAAGGGCTAAAAACCAGTTCCAGGCCCACGAAGATTTGAAATTCAAACCCCAAATCCTCTCTAAATTGAGGGAATATGCCAATTTGATGCCCAATTTCATCAGTTCTCAGCGGGAGGGAGGCGAGGTGTATGCTTCAGATCGTCTCAATCGTCCTTGCCATGCCATGCGGAACTATCTCGCAATAGCAAGGACGGATTAACAGCTGGAATCTGCAGGAAAACGTACGAGAATCAGTACCATAAAGGGGAAATCGCGTGACCTCTCTTTCCGTCAAGCGCCGTTGAAGTTGGCGTGTATTCGAACGGCTTTACGTCGACTCGCTCTTGCGTGAGAAGAAAGAGGCGCGCGTGTCGTTCACGCATTGCCATTGCGAGCTCCGAAGTCGCGCTTGTTGTCAACGCGTTAGGCTGTCGTATGCACTGCCATTCTCGTCATCTGTGGGATGCTGCGCGCTGGGAATTTTGGGACTTTTCTTTGAAGAAGATGGGTCGGGTAATGGGTATAAACTGGGCTGGGGCGCGGGTGAAACAGATCTATGTCATCTGAATTTTGAGCCTGAGAACAAAGAGGGCCCAAATTTAATTCTCTGATTAGAGGAAAGTGGGTTACTTGGTGGGCTGGGTAACTTTAAATTATTTTGGGCTACCAGAAATTGGATTATAAAGTGGTTGCCCAAATGAATTAAGATACTTGGTAGATAGATAGATGAATTAATATAGATTAATTTAGGACTTCTTAATTCTAACAAAATAAAATAGTCGACGTAATTATTAATTCAAAATAATTCATTGTATAACTAAATTAATTAGTAAAAATATTTAGACAAATAAAACCTTTTTGAGGCGGTTTTCGAATATTTTACTAATTATATAAAACATATAAAAACACATATCACTTAGAACATTATAAAAATATCGATTAAAGATACTTTAAAAAGGACTTTAAAATATTTTGTACTTTATAAAGTCAACTATTTCAACTAATTTGGAATCTAAGAAGCTCGAATTAATTAATTTATATTGTGGAGGGCCAAAATTGGGTGTCAACAACTGTCCCTCGTTTTACTCGGACTGATGCAAGAAATTCGAGGAAAATGAAATTGACCAATCCAATTTTGACCGACCACAAATTCATCTTTAGAAAAGGATTTCGGTATGGACTTTAAGAATTATGGCCGAACCCCCTAAGTGGGTTTTCTACATATCTCAGGCTGTATGAGAATTTAGGCCACTTGTAGTTCGATACGCTTGATTCAACACACGATTTTGGAAGAAATCAGAAGCCACCTCGATACCAAATTATGAAGGTACCAAAATACTCGAGAATAAGATTCGAGAATGAATATGGGAATACAGCCGAGTTTTCGACAATCGAGCCCGCCTACATATCCTTAAGCTCAAGGACTCAGGCTGCTTGCAGTTCGACTCGATCGGTTGAAAAGGAAATCTATTATGTTAGACAACCTTTGGTTCTGGATAAGTGACAAATAAATTGAGTATGAAAAGGAGGCTTGTAACCTCTTAGTCATGAATGTGGCGCGCTTCACACCCATGCTTAAAAACTTACACGGACAGAATTTCCAAAGCTCTTGGCGCATTGTCACTCAGATTAGAAACTTACCTCCGGCAAAACCTAAATTTCGGATGCGAAATCGAAACTGACAAAAGTAAAGAAAAACCCACATGCCTTCTCATAGGGGTGTGGTTTGATTGTGGTGGAAGTCGCTCCTCTGCTCGCGTCCTAAGAGTTTGATAACCTCTTTGGACTATGTCCCAGTTCGCTGCTAAGAAAAAGTTCCACGTGGTGCTGCATCCTTTTTGATGTCGTCGCACCTGTGGTTTGTTTTTTGGAGAATTCATCCTTTTGGATGCTCTCAATAAAGACTGAGATAAAATCGTCAGCATAAAAATGCAATTTAAATGGGAGACAGTGTCTTTTACCATATCAACACTTAATTGTTCTCCTCGACATTTGATGTCAACTCGGTTGGGTTTGACATAAAGCAAATAAAGCTTTTGTCTTATGCCTGCAATATAATCTTTAATGTATTCTTCATGTGATGTTAACATAAATAAAAGTTGATGCAATGTTGATATATTTTTTTTCTCGTTGTTTTGATGATTCTCTTGGCATTCACTCTAGCCAAATAAAAGATGCATTTGATGTTGATGGGTAAATATTTCTCTTGAGATGCACGATTTTCCCTCTGGCCGTGCACGATTTCTTGTGGGGCATGAATACCTTCCCGCAATGCGTAAATTCCGCAATGTATGAAATATTCTTGCGATGCATAAATTTCTGCGAGGTTTGAAATCTTCTCACGATGTATAAATTCCGCAAGGTATGAAATCTTTTTGCGATGTATAAATATCTGCGAGGCATGAATCTTCTCGAGATGCATAAATTTTTGAGAGGGATGAAATCTTCTCGCGATGCATAAATTCCGTAAGGTATGAAATCTTCTTGCGATGTATAAATTTTTGCGAGGAATAAAATCTTCTCGCGATGCATAAATTCCGCAAGGTATGAAATCTTCTTGCGATGTATAGATTTCTGCGAGGCATGAAATCTTCTCGCGATGCATAAATTCCGCAAGGTATGAAATTTTTTTGAAATGCTTGGATATTGACTCGCTATGCATGAGTATTAACTCGCGATGCATGATCTTCCGCGATGCATGAGTATTGACTCGTGATGCCTGATCTTCTGCGATGCATGAGTATTGACTCGCGATGCCTGATCTTCCGCGATGCATGAATATTGACTCGCGATGCATGAATATTGACTCGCGATGCATGATCTTCCGCGATGCATGGATATTGACTCGCGATGCATGAGTATTAACTCGCGATGCATGATCTTCCGCGATGCATGAATATTGACTCGCGATGTCATCTCTGGTACCAAATGAAGATGGTACTTCAATTGAGCAACATAGTGATCTTCTGGGTGCCTTCCGAATAATCATATCGTCTCAATTGACTATAACGGTAAAATGACTTCCAGATGGTATACCGTCTTGATCGAAAATAAATGACCCCTCTGGGTAGTGTATATATCTTGATCGACAAGAAAATAAATGATTCCTCTGGGTAATGTATCGTCTTGATCAAAAATAAAATAAATAAACCTTCCGGGTAACGTATAATATCATATCCAACATTATAATGCAAATGATGTCCTTTACGAAAATCGTAAACTCTTCCTTGAGATTTTCGTTTGATTCACCTTCGAATCTAGCTGGACGTTCCTTACAAACTTCATGTTGTTGGGAATTCACTGAAATAAACAAATCATATCCCCAAGTCTCCGGTGTCAGCGATATAATATGATTCCTCCAATCCGGGAAAACTATTGATTTTGGGAGAGTTTCTTCCTCTCTTGAGTCTTCCATATTAATCAATCGGAGGAATCTGCTGATATCAAAGCAAAGCTATAAACCTGCATCCACAGAAAAATTGTTAGTTTTTTAAAAATGAATTGATCTGTGTTGGTTCTTCATTCGTCCGCTCCTTGTCCTGCTATCTATGGTTGTTTTCCAGATCTCCCGACTCTGATAGACAAGATAAAATACTTTATGCCAAAACAAATAAAACATAAAAGGAAAGTTTTCAAGAAAAATAAATTTTCGAGAAGTAATATTTTGAAAAGGGTCACTGCCAAGTGTCATGTCATGTTAGTCTTAACGAACTTCTTTGAGCCTGATGCTTGGAGGTATATCTGATTATTCGCTGGGGAGCATTTGGAGTCGCTCCAAATTGTCGACGAAAACCAAGTTGAAATTTTGAGGTCATCCTCAAAATTTCTGTCCCAGTTACAAGTTATGGCTTATCTTCAACTATCGGTAAGTAAATCATGGAATATTCGAGATTCTCTCGAAAATTTTGTCTCTGTTGCAAATCTTGAAGTATCTTCAGTCTTGACTTGCTGAGGAAAAATCTTCCTCTTGAGAATTTTTTAGTCCCTCTCAAAAATTCTGTCCCAGTTTCTATTGTAGAAAGAAATAGAAATCTTATGGGAAATATGACCGAATCCTTGTGGCGCCTACGTATCCCGTTGAGGCAGGAATCAGGTCAAACATAGTTCCCCCTCTAGGATTAACAAAACAAAAAGCTTATACAGAAACCCGATCGAGGCCGACATAGGCCGCCTACGTATCTCATTCTTGAGAATTCAGGTCGAACGTAGTTCAAATAGAAAGAAATATAAAAAGGGATAAATGGGGTGACCGATGCCGACATAGGCCGCCTACGTATCTCATTCTTGAGAATTCAGGTCAGACGTAGTTCATTACAAGAGGGATAAAATTTAAATAAAGCAAATACAATCAAAATAGAACAATTACAAGTAAATGACAGAAAATATAAACTGAACTTTACACATCGTATCTCTTGACAGCATCTGAGTTGATCGGTTTCGGCCAAGCGGTACCATCCATCTCCGACAGGACCAAAGCACCCCAGATAATACTTTGCGAACCATGTAGGGCCCTTGCCAATTTGGTGCGAATTTTCCTTTGTACTCGTCTTGATGAGGAAAAATGCGTTTAAGTACCAATTGACCGATTTCAAAAAATTCTAGCTCTAACTCTTTTGTGGAAAGCACGAATCATTCTCTGTCGATATAATTGACCATGACAAATGACAACCATTATCTTCTCATCAATCAAAGTTAACTGATCAATTCTCTTGCTAACCCATTCAGCATTACTTAACTCAGCTTCTTGGATGATTCTCAAAGACGGTATCTCAACTTTAGCAGGTATGATTGCTTCTGTTCCATATACCAATTAGTATGGAGTAGCTCCAGTCGACGTTCTGACAGTCATTCGATAACCCAGTAAAGCATATGGCAACATCTCATGCCAACCTCGGTGATTATCAATCATTTTCCTCAAAATCTTCTTGATATTCTTATTGGCAGCCTCTACAACTCCATTCATTTGGGGACGATAAGCGGTTGAATTCCGATGAGTGACCTTAAATTGTTCGCATATCTCTCTCATCAAGTGACTGTTGAGATTTGCTCCATTATCAGTAATGATAGATTCTGGTACTCTAAACCTGCATATCAAATTGTTGCGAACAAAATCAGCTACAACTTTCTTGGTTACCGACTTGTACGAAGCTTCTTCCACCCACTTGGTGAAGTAATTGATGGCAACCAAAATAAATCTGTGTCCGTTAGAAGCGGCTGGCTCTATCGGACTGACGACATCCATGCCCCAAGCTACAAACGGCCAAGGTGAACTCATGGCATTGAGTTCGTGAGGCGGCACTCGGATCAAATCACCATGCACTTGACATTTATGACATTTCTGCACAAACTTGCAACAATCATTCTCCATAGTCATCCAAAAATAACCTGCTCGAAGGATTTTCCTTGCCAAAGTGAGGCCATTCATATGCGTCCCACAAACTCCTGCATGTATCTGTTCAATAAGCTTTGCAGCTTCAACAGCATCGACACGTCTAAGAAGACCTAAATCTGGAGTCCTCCTATAAAGGATCTCTCCGCTTAGAAAGAAATTGAGAGCCATACGGCGTATCGACTTCTTCTGGTTGGATGTATCATCTTTAGGATAACTTCCGGACTCCAAATGCTTTTTTATATCAAGATACCATGGCAAACCGTCTGGTTCTGCTTCAACATGTGAACAATGGACTGGATGTTCTTTTAACTCTATAACCAGCGGATCAATATACTCAGTATCCGGATGTTTAATCATAGAAGCGATAGTGGCAAGGGCATCGGCCAACTCATTCTGTATTCTGGGAGTATGTCTGAACTCGATCTTGCGAAATCTCTTGCACAACTTCTGTACATACTGTACGTAAGGAATAATCTTCGGGTTCTTCATAGCCCATTCTCTTTGAACTTGATGAATCAAAAGATTTGAATCTCCAATAACCAACAACTCATAGACATTCATGTCGATGGCTATTTTCAACCCAAGAATGCAAGCTTCATACTCAGCCATGTTGTTCGTGCAATTAAATCGGAGCTTAGCTGCCATGGGATAGTGCTGACCAGATTCTGACACTAGAACTGCCCCAATACCTTTTGCCTGGTGATTTGGTACTCCATCAAAGAATAATCTCCAACCAGGATATGCTTCAGAAATATCTTCACCCACAAATGACACTTCTTCATCATGAAAATAAGTCTTGAGCGGTTCATACTCTTCATCAATAGGATTTTCTGCAAGATGATCAGCCAAGGCCTGTGCCTTTATTGCCTTCTGAGTCACATACACAATATCAAATTCACTCAACAACATTTTCCACTTAGCTAACTTTCCGGTCGGCATCGCTTTCTGGAAAATATACTTCAACGGGTCCATTCTGGAAATGAGATATGTAGTGTAAGACGACAAATAATGTCTCAACTTCTGAGCAAGCCAAGTCAAAGCACAACACGTTCTTTCCAACAAAGTGTATCGAGACTCGTATGGAGTAAACTTCTTGCTTATGTAATAGATAGCCCTTTCTTTCTTTCCTGTCTCATCGTGTTGACCGAGCACGCATCCAAACGCACTATCTGAGATGGACAAATACAGCAACAAAGGACTCCCTTCTCGTGGAGGGACCAATACTGGCGGATTTGACAAATAGTTCTTGATAGCATCAAAAGCAGTCTCACACTCTTCAGTCCACTTTGTCGGAGCGTCTTTCTTCAACAACTTGAAGAGAGGCTCACACACCACGGTTGATTGAGCTATGAATCGACTGATGTAGTTCAACCTCTGTAAGAAACTCATCACCTCTTTCCTCGTCTTCGGCGGAGGTAACTCTTGAATTGCTTTAATCTTAGAAGGATCGAGCTCAATACCCCTTCTGCTGACTATAAATCCCAACAACTTTCCGGCTGGAACTCCAAAAGCACATTTAGCTGGGTTTAGCTTCAAATTGTAATGACGTAAACGATCAAAGAACTTTCTTAGATGTGTCAAGTGGTCCAAACTATCGCGGGACTTGATTATGACGTCATCTACATATACCTCAATCTCCTTATGAATCATGTCATGAAATATGGTCGTCATAGCCCTCATATAGGTAGCACCAGCATTCTTGAGGCCAAATGGCATCACCCTGTAATGATATACACCCCAAGGTGTGATAAAAACCGTATTTTCTACATCTTCCTCGTCCATCAGAATCTGATGATAACCTGCATAACAATCAACAAATGACTGCATTTAATGCTTAGCACAGTTGTCAATCAAAATATGAATGTTTGGCAACGGAAAATTATCCTTAGGGATGGCCTTGTTGAGATCTCTGTAGTCGACACAAATTCTTATTTTCCCGTCTTTTTTGGCGACCGGAACAACATTCGCCAACCAAGTCGGGTATTGTGTCAGCTCTACCAATAGAGACTCAATCTGCTTGGTGATCTCTTCTTTAATCTTTAAACTCAACTTAGGCTTGAACTTCTGAGTTTTTTGCTTCACCGGCTCGAACCCTGGATTAATCGGTAATTTGTGAGACACCACATCGGTACTCAACCCTTGCATGTCGCCGACTTCCCAGACGAACACATCAACGTATTCATCAAGCAAGTGAATCAGGCCTTCCCTTTGATCCTCACTCAAGTGAATACTGATTTTAACCTCTTTGACACACTCTTGGTCACCCAGGTTTACCGTTTCAGTTTCCTCTAAATTTGGTTTATACTGATTTTCAAACTGACGAAATTCCTTGGCAACATACTCTGGTTCCTCACTTTCCTCTCCGTAATCATCAACCTCATCATCACCTGCCTCATTTTGTTCATTCAGCTCGTGACACGACATGACATTGGCAGGTTTAAAATTTACCTTACTGAAACCATAAATAAACGAAGTTAGAAAATCAAAGCATGACAGATGATTAAATAAACAAAATTAAAAAATAAAAGAGGCTTTCATTAAAATTGAAAAACAATGCAAACTTTGGCCATGGCAGAGCCATATTTCCTTTTTAAACATCACGATGCGAATTTAAAGTTCAAACAGTTAAGAAGAAAATGCAAAATGGTGGGTCTCGAGCCTCTTCCAGACTACCACCGATTTAAACATGCATAAAACGATGCCCTTCTACCAAGGAGTTCGGGAGATCAGGGCGTGGAGGTCCAGTTTTGCAACGTCTATCCGAGCACAGCATCACGGAATCCTGTCAGCTCGACCTCTTCTTCAATAATAGCATCAATTTCTTCAAAAAGGCCACAAATTCCTTCCCCCAGGTCCTCCTCCTCGGCATGCTCACGAACTGGGAATGATTGATATAGATGAGGGATTGGTTTAGCCAATGCTTGATCATTCTTCTTTTTCACCTTCAAATCATCATCTGTGGGGACGTACCCCAAGCCATATCTAGCCCCTTTGACGGGGACCGGAACAGGCTCAATAATTCCTTGGGAATTCCTTCCCAACCCAAAACCTGGTTCAAATCAATTTTGCAACATCACAGTGGCTATCATCTTATACACGGAAGGTATGAGAGGCTAGAGGCTGCGGGGCCAAGTCTTCACCGGTGGTATTTACCAGCTCCACCGTATAGAAATCGATACCTCGAGACACTTCATCGATAATTGGCGCCTGCCTGCCAGGAGTGACTACCTTTGCCATGAATAACCAGCTCTTCGTTCTTCCAAACGAGTTTCATCATTTGATGTAGAGTAGAAGGCACAGCTCCAGCCATATGAATGAAAGGCCTTCCCAGAAGAAGGTTATAGCTGGTGTCAATGTCCAAGACTTGAAACTGCACGCTAAACTCGACCGAACCCATTTGGACTACCAGATTTACCGCTCCCAAGGTATCTCTTTGGATCCCATCAAAAGCTCTCACGTTGACTTGGTCTTGCTCCATCTTCCCCAAGTCAAAACGTAACTGCTTCAACGTTGACAATGGAGAAATGTTTAAGCCGGATCCGGCATCTACCAAGATGCGATTTATGACCTTCTCACGATATACAATAGTGATGTGCAACGCCTTGTTGTGGGACCTACCTTCAAAAGGCAACTCGTCATCACAGAAGCTGATGCGATGTCCTGGAATAACGTGGTGGATCATGGCGGCCACATTATTGCTGCTTGTGCCAGCGGGCACATATGTATCATCGAGTGCTTTCATCAGAGCTTGCCTATGTGATTGAGAACTCATCAACAGGGCCCAAACAGAAATATGGGCAGGAGTTTTCTCTAAATGTTTGACGATAGAATAGTCTTTCGGCTGCATTCTCCTCCAAAAATCCTCTGCTTCTCCTTCACTGATTGGCCTTTTAGTCTGATCCTTTTTTTGACCTCCAAGAGCAAGCTCGTCAGGAGTGTAACATCTTCCGGATCTGGTCATGGCTTGAGCAGCAGCAGTTTCAATAACGAACTTAGGCTTGATAAGAGCTTTTGATGGCAACAAGGCAACAGCCTTTGCGGGTGTCAATATAACAAACTCTTTTTTCTCTTTGATAGTTAATGAAGCCACAGACCTTTCCAACTCGTGAGGGATCATTGGAGTTATCACCTTTGTCACACACCAATCGTCTTCTGTCTCTATCATATTCACGTTGCCGCCTCCATGATTCGGCAATGGGTTGGTGTTGACATTTGGTGCCGCTGGTTGGAGAGAGACTATATCTTGGTCAATCAGATCCTGAATTTTATGCTTGAGGTTGATACAATCCTCAGTATCATGCCCAACACTGTTGGAATGATAAGCACATCTCTGATCAGGCCTGTAGAATCTTGAATTGACATCCACGGGTTTGGGGCCTACAGGGTGGATGTATCCGGCTGTAGCCAGTCGCCCGTACAGCTTTTTTCGGCTTTCTGCGAGCGCGGTGAAATTCCTTACAGGTTTTTTCTTGAACCGAGGTCGAGGGAGATCATAACTTCCTTATGGGGGAGGCGTCTGTTAATAACCTCGGTTGTTCGGACGTGGAGCTTGATTTCTGGGATATGGATTTGTTTGGTAGTTTGGCAATGGAGCTTGGTAATTTGGAGGGGAATTTTGGTATAGTGGAGCTTGAACTTGATAAATAGGAAGGGGTGATCTGTAGCTCGACTGCACGTTAGCACAGCTGGGAGCGATACCAAGATAATGAGAAGATGGAGTTTGGTAGAGTGGAGGGTGACTTGGATAAACGGGAGATGGATTTTGGTAATTTGGGGGTGGATTTTGGTATAGTGGAGCTTGGACATTTGGATTATTGGGGGTAGCATTTTGATAAAATGGAAGATTATTGGGATGACTAGCTTGTATCTAGCGATCTTGATAGAAATTTTGGGAAGGTCGAGGACGACCTCGGGAATATGATGAGCTTCTGGGGGTTTTCCTCCCCTCATATGAAACAACAGCAATTTCTTCTCTTTTCTTCTTTAGCAACCCTGAAGATCCGGGTGATGCGGCTACACGGTCTATCTTCCCTGTTTTCAAACCGTCTTCAATGGTCTCACCGATCTTCACTATTTCAGCAAACTTTTCTCCAACGAGCAACATAATTCTGTCATAATATTCGGGTTCTTGCACCCGCACGAACACCTTAATAATTTCTTTTTCAGACATGGGCGGTCTTACTCTCGCCGCTTCCTTCCTCCACCTATAGGCAAATTCTCCGTAGCTCTCAGTAGACTTCTGCTTCATCATCTCCAAAGAGTAGCGATCGAGAACGATTTCTACATTATAAGCAAATCACTTGATGAAGTCCTTTGCCAGAGCATTCCAGATGGGCCATTGTCAAGTTTCATGGGAGGTGAACCACTCCAAAGCCTCCCCGCACAAACTTCGGCTGAAAAGCCGCATCAACAAAGCTTTGTCCCTTTCAACTCCCACGAGTTGGTCACAGTAGGCTCTCAAATGAGCCATAGGGTTGCCCATTCCTCCGAAGGTATCAAACTTCGGGATCTTGAAACCTTCTGGAAGGTCCAGACTCGAGTGAATGCACAAATCTTCATAGTTAAGTCCGATAGCATCGGGGACGCATTGAAGCTCTTTCATAGCCTTCTTTATCTCCTCCTTTATGTCTACTTTTGCCTCTTCTTTCGCCCTCCACTCTCTTTCCTGTTCCTCAGAGTGGTCCAACTCAGAACCGTGCACGTCGTGCTCAGCATGGACAGGGATTTGGAAAGTGGTTCTTCTAGGCAAGGGTGGAGCTATGGAAGGACTCTGGCATTTTGAGCAGCTTGGTAATTTTGGGGGTAAGTCTGAGGATTGGTGTTCCAATTTAAATGATGGTGGGATGCCTGAGGATTAGAAGTGTTCCGATTCAGATTTAGACTTTGGTTTTGCGGTGGTGGAGCGGATTGAGGTTGGATATTTTGAAGATGAGAGGGCATTTGGGGGTGGTTGTTTTAAGGAGGAGGTGGAGTTTGATAAGAGGCTGAATCATACTGCGAATTTTGGTTAGTTGGGTCTATAGTAGGGGGATTCTGAGCGAGCGGCACACCTTGAGCTGGATCCATATTTGAGGAAGTAAAGTAGATAGGAGGCCTTCCCTCTGTAGCATTAACAGCAAAACCCGACGAAGGCAGATGCTGTCTCCTTTGCATTTCCATTCTTATTTCTGCAATTTGCTGTATCAACTGCAGAATCAACTCGTTTTGGTCCGCTATGGTGGGTTGAGCCACCACAACATCGGTGAGACTTGTTTCTTCATTGTTATCCCCCATGATGGTCTTTCCTTTATCAGAATTTTGCCTTGGGAAGGAATCTGCGGGACCTTTTGATCTCGTAAAGTAAGGATGATCTGCCAGCTTAATCAACACAGATCAGTTCAAAATACCTGAGGAAGAAAACAACTCAAAAGCAAATTTGTCAGTTTTGGACTCAGAATACAAAACACATAATATTACACATAGAGCAGATAAACACACAAGTTGCTATGTTTGAGGAATATCTTCAACCCACGAGTATGGATGAAAATAGATTTTTTAACAAGCAGGAGTTTGCTTGTTTTTAATTTTGACACCGTCTCAGAAAGGCTAAATCACGTTGAGCTATGGTCTTCTGATCTACCTTCGACGTCCGTTGATCTGATCTTCATGTTTCCTTGTACCGTGAGGGGAGAATGAAAATCTTCAAAGATAGAGGTCGGGCCTTGAAAGGCTGCCTACGTATCTCAATAGGAGAATTCAGGCCCAACGTAGTTCGAGTAGAAAATAAAACATTGATTTTTCACTCATTCATTCGTCGGGATTACAAGGAAATGGAAATATGACAAAGCTTTAAAGATAAACTAATGACTCCATCTCAGTCATTTTCTTCTCGTATGTTGCATCAGTCACGAGGAATAAACTCGACTCGAATCTTTCCCAGGTTGACGAGGGATTCAAGGTCGTAGCGAAACCCTAGACATCTTGAAAGGCTATGATTTATGGCATCATGATAAGCACAAGGTTTGAAGACTTCCCCCCCAACGGGATCGAGACCTCTGTCATCATCGTGAAGGGAGGCTAAGACCCCATTCTTAACCAATTCCATGTAGATATGCAACATAGATTCCTTTAACGGAGTGAAGTAGTGACAAACAAACTGAGTGCGCTCAATTGGCTCTGACGGATCGTAAGTGAGAACGGTATCATCACCCCACATGTGCGGGATATCCCCAATGTCGATCTGGAGGCAAATCCTCATTTTGAGTCGCACACATTCCTCTATAGTGTGTCCTCGCTGATTTGGGTGGAAGGCACACACTTTCGAATAGCTTCCTTGCTCAATAAATGAAAATGACCCTTCCTCAGGTGCCCATCCAAGATGCTCATATAAAAAAGTGCAAGTCACGACTCTTGCACCCACACGGTGTGTCGGCTCGTAGGCCGGAAGAGTAATCCATCTGTCTCCTTCTCTCAGACGGCCTAGAAATGGAGGCTTGTAGACAATTTCCTCGTCAGCGTTTTCGGCAATCGCTCCAGGATGAGTGTCACTGGGCCACCACTAGCCTCTTGTTCGCGGATAGAGTATTTCTTGTGCATTTTCTGAAGTTTGTCCATCATATTATGGTGGAACTCCTTGTTCTTCTTCCTTAATGCGGACATTCTTTCCTTCATAGCGATGAATTCCGCCATTTCCGTTGTCAGCTCCTCATCCAGAGCTGTATTTCTGGCTAACAGACTGACGGTTTCTGACTCTATCCTTGCCTCGCTCGCTTCCCTTTCCTGCACCTTCAGTCGAAGCATGTCTAATTTCTCACTCAAGTCCTCTGTCTCCATCTCAACATCTTGCTTTCTCTTCGTCTTTGATGTCAAATCCTTATCCAACGTCACAGTTGCAGCTCTGTAGACTGATGTGGCAACTTCGACTCTGAATCCTTCTTCTCTAACCTCCTGGATTTCACGCGTGATCTGTTTTATCTTTCTCTGTAAATCTTCTTCTGTAAGCTCTCTCTTGATATTCTTACCCTTTCCCATAGCAGTGATTTGCTTTTCCTGAGGCAGTAGAGTAACGTTTTAGAATTTGTGGTATGAGAGATGTCTTTTGAGTGAGAAACTTAAGACTCGGGAAATTTTGGTCGGACATTTTGTAACAGTGACTTGTTTGTATTTTTTTGGAAATTTCTGAAAAAGAGTGGGTTTTCGATATCCTCATTCACAGCAACACAACACATAAGCAGTTAAATAGCACATATATCGCGTCCTAATCATGCATGTGACCCTTTTGTGCCAAGGTAGGCCTAGCGAATCTGAAGGATGTATAGCATCATTTGAAACATATTGTTGCACCCCCCAAAATAACTTTAATTAAAATTATAACGTTCATTACATAACTTCAATCAAAACGGGGTACATTTTCAGGGAGGGGGATATAATGCGAATACAGATAGAAAATAATCCCACGCAGGGGAGTTGGAAGGTTGATGGCTCTGCTCCTCTTCTGGCTTTCTTTACTTCTTCGCGGATAATGCACTTGCTTGTGAACACGTACGGTTCAGCGAACGCAGCTTTGGAAGATGTTGGTACGACTTGTAGAGTGTTCATCTGCTCGTCCAGGATCGCATCCAAACGCATCAGACAAGTCCTTGTATCAGCTAATTCTTGTGACGTTCCAGCCAAAACCCTCTGATTTTCTAACTCTCAGAACTGGTATTCTTGCTCCTTTTGCTGAAATTCTTGCTCTCTTTTCTGAAATTCCTGCTCCCTTTTCTGAAATTCCTGCTCCCTTTGCTGAAATTCTTGCTCCCTTCGGTCCTATTCTTGCTGAAAAATGATATGCATGGATTTGAAGCCTTGTCTGTACATCTTCAATTTCTCGACCTGCGCGTGGTGTTGGGTTCACTACACCACACAGATCATTCTTCAACCATGTCTTGTATTCATCGACATACCCAGCTTCATATCTGTTTTCAGCCATATCTCATTTCATGTTGACACGTCCGGCCCACTCTTGGAGGATGATCTTGGCGAAAGGTATTTTGCCGCTCTCGTTGTAATCGACAATAAAAGAGCTAGCATCCCCTTGGACGGGTATGATTTGTGTTCTACCAAATTGCCGCATCACCCTAGCTGGGTTGTAAGGCCGTAATCCTCTGATGCCGGGGAGGACTAAAAATAGATGTTTGGCCCCTTGTGCTGCTATCCTCTCGGACTTGAAGTTCGGTAATATCCACTGTATATCTGCTTCTCTCAAATCATAAAATACCCTTGCCCACGCACCCCTGGTGGTATGAATTGGGAATCTGCGGATGCTTATGTAGAATTCATAATTATCCAGGGGACTCGTCTGGCTTGGCTTGGCCAACTCTTATGGTCGAGCACAGTCCCTTTTGCAGAGATGTTCAATCATCCACCATTAAAGTAGAATGTTGAAACCTTGGAAAAACGGAAATCCATTTTTACACAAACTCAAAGATCGATAAATGTCGGCCAAAATGACCGGGGCCAAACTGCAGTATTTCTTTTCTTCTTGTTTCTTACCTATCCCTCTGAAAATGGCGTCCACTACCATCACGACTCGGGTGTCGATATCTTTTCCTTCATCTATAGGGAACACCATAGTTCCTAAAAGGCATGCGGAGAATGCAATGGCTTGGGTTTGCCTCCCAGTACTGTGATTATGGAATTCATTTGGAAATTACTCGAAATAGCTATCGTGCCCCCATCTTTCGAAGAATCTCGTTAGTGGTATACTCCGGGCGTCCAACCAGTTAGCTCTTACTAGTAACAATATGTCTCTCAATTCTCTGGCAGTTGGCCTATCTGGCAGAAGGATGTGATGATAGGGACATTTTTTCCTCTTACCACATGTCCCAATAGAGTCTATGCAATCTTTAATTTCCTCCAATGTTGGTGTTATTTCGACATCTCCAAATCGAAACACCATCCTTTCGTCATCACAAAACCGAGTGATAACCTCGATAAACGTGGGCCAAACCTTAAAGTCCATTATCGAAGGTAAGTGATCCAGGTGAATAGAGATTTCTCTCTTTTGACAATCTTTGAGGTTGTCCCACCATACACGGAGAATGTCTGGCGTCTTGGTGACCATGATGAAATGAAGAAACTGACTCGACATCTACAAAAACATACAACCAGTTAATTTCCACCCCCCACGGTACAACAAACATTTAAACATGCAATACATCCTTCATAACACACAAATATGATCGTCCTATTGAGCCGTGTGCTCTTTGGACTCAAGGTGGTCTTTCTAATGGTCCCAACACTCCTTGGGTGTTGGGTCGTCTTAGGCCAATGCGCTATTTTCGGGATTGGGTTTCGCTCTATCTTAGTTTAACTAAGAGTGGGTTGTATTTAGAGTGGAAAGGGTAACCCAAGCGAACTACTTGGGCTGGGACAGTTAACGATCGTTGACTATCAAGTAGCCAACTACGCTCGTCAGGGTGTCCCGAGAAAATATTTGGTTAACGAACGACTGCGAACTCGCATAATCGTCCTTTAGTGGAAATGAAACAATCGTCGTTTGACGGAATTACGATATGCCATGAATGCAACAGTTCAATAAAGCAATAAATAAACAGATAAACAGTTAACTCACATAGCCAAAATACGTTAGTTCTAAGTTTAGAATCCTCTAAATTCCCAGCAGAGTCGCCATTTCTGTTTTTTATCGAAATCGAGAAAATATTTCTTTTTGTGAAATTATCGACTTTTTTAGAGTCGCCACTTAATTTTGAGAAAATTAAGAAAACCTCTATTTTCAAAAGAATTAACAGAAAAAACAATTGAAAATAGTAAAAGGGGTTCGGGGATTCCTATTAACGTCTTAGGAAGGTTTTGAAAGCACCTAAAATGTTCCGCTTAATACGGCTATCCGACAACTAGTTTATTTGGCTAAACTTAAAAGTGCGATAAAAATATTTTTAGCGTTTGTTTGAAAAATGAATGCCCAAATCATTTAAGATTATTTTGAAAGTGAAAATTAATTTATCTAAGTGAATTTTAATCTGTAAAATCCTTTAAAGATATCTACTTGATTTGATCGAGTCGTTAAAACCAAAGTGGCATTTTGCGAGGGTTCGGATTCTTCTAACCTTAAGCTAACGACAAATAAAATAGTTAAATAATTAAAAAAAAAAAGGTAAGGAGAGAGAGAGAAAGAGAATTGGGTCCAAATCCGGGTTCTGTTCGCCTTGACCGGTTTTAGGACCCACCTGTTTGGGTTTTTGACCCATTTTCTTTTTGGGTTTCGACCCATTTTCTTTCGTACATGTCATAGACTAAGCAAATAATTAATACTAAATAGATACATTAAAGTAAAAGACGACAAGGGCTTATGCCCGAAAATAAATACAATACAAAAATGCAAAAAAATAAAACGGGTCTTCTAATCCATCTTTTCCGACTTTCTTCAAATCCTCATGCTAGCTCAACTGTCCACGAATCTGTCCACGAATTTTATAGGTTGACTCGATATAAGGGAGTTGAGTCTTGATGGCTCATCCGAAATGCAAAGGGAGAGATGAGAGTTCTTGTTGAACTCGGACAGATTTCACATGCAAAATGGAAAATATAAATGAATTAAAATCACAGTACAAATAATTAAATAAACTATCAAATGGACTACAGACCAAGAAAAAAAAATGCAAAGTAAAATGTCATCAGTGAGTGAATAGATGCAATTTATCTAGCAGAGGGGAAGGGATTCGAATTAATTGTCATTAATAAACTAAACCGATCTTAAGCAATAAAGACACTTAGACAAAGGCAAGGAACATGCTAAAGAGTTTGAACAACAATATATGCATCATTTATTAGGCATGCTTCACACGGAAGAAAGATGAGTAAAAAAAAATAAAGGAAAACGAAAAAATCTAAAAAAAAAGGTAACATAAAAAGGGAAAAGAGCCAACCAAACATGGTGAGATGATCGGAAAAGAGAAATGAACATTTGCAACCAAAGGATGGCTAGCAGATCTATGCAAAAATGGTGAAATAACATGCAATCTTCATATTAACCTGCACCCCCCCCCCCCTTTATTTTTTTTAAAAAAATAATAAATAAATAAAGAAAATCAGTCCTATTTCATTCCACACCAGACATAACATTATATAACAGAATCGTAATTGTGAATAAGCTTACTTTAAAGAGAAAAAAAAACAGAATTCCAAATAATTAAACAGGAAGAGACTTCATCCAAGTTGGCAAACAGAATACTGAGTGGAATCACGAAATAAAAAAAATCTCGAAATAATTCTAAGACAAGAATGATACACTTCCGCTAGCAAAGATGTTCTTCTAAAGCTCAGCCAAGAAGAGTGTTTGGAAAGAGAAGGATACCCAAATTTCACAACATTCTTTTCACAAAGAAACAAAGCGAGATACATGACTTCAGAATGAACCACGATATGCCTTCAAACAGAACATAAATAGCCTAATTCGATTTCAGTCGAGCATAGACCATGAGGACACTAAGCTGCAGCAGAATGTAGATACAAATTTCGAGTCAACATGCTTATCAAAAGGATCCCAAACAGCGACCAAAACCAAAAGTATTACTACGAGAAGATTTTTGACAAACATGACACATTAATAGGCAAAACCAAACGGGTAACAATATACAACCCCTAAATCTATTATTTCTTTGAGATTCTTTTACGGAAGCAACATTTGCATACAGGGCACAACCTAACATTAACAAAGAAAAATAAATAAATAATAAAAATCGACTAAAAGAAAACCGACGAAGCTGTTATCGATTTCATTCGTAAAGAAAACACCAAAGCATCGAGAAATTGTAAACAGAAAAATACAACAACCAAAGATCAAACGAGAAAAAAAAAACTTCGAGAATATATACATATTATATTATTTTATTTTTACCTCTTTCCGTGCAGCGAATAGGGACGGAACGAGCAGCGAATGTACAACAAACTTCACACCGAAAGGAAAATTCCATGCACTTCAAAACTCCGATGCTAATAATAAGCCGAAACTTCGAATCTACCTCGGAACCTAGGCTCGTTTGAGAAAATCGATCCTAAATACTATTTTTCGCTTTTCTCTGTGAACTTTCAATATTTTCTTCTTTTTCCCTTTTCGCTGCCTCTTCTAATATATTTTTTTTTTCAAAAAATAAACATTCCCCCTTACCAAAATCAAAGCACTACCTTATATAGAGGCACGATTAGGGTTTCAAAAAGGGAAAAGGGGCTGAAAAACCAATTTCCAGGCCCACGAAGATTTGAAATTCAAACCCCAAATCCTCTCCAAATTGAGGGAATATGCCAATTTGATGCCCAATTTCATCAGTTCTCAGCGGGAGGGAGGCGAGGTGTATGCTTCAGATCGTCTCAATCGTCCTTGCCATGCCACGCGGAACAATCTCGCAATAGCAAGGACGGATTAACAGGTGGAATCTGCAGGAAAACGTACGAGAAGCAGTACCATAAAGGGGAAATCGCGTGACCTCTCTTTCAGTCTAGAGGGTTACTTGGAAGATTGATGAGTTAAAAGAGAATGGGTTCACTGTAAGGAAGAATGAGCTCACTGTAAAATGACCTCAATTATGGCTTAAATTCTATAAGTGATTTTCTATGATGTTTGGCCTTTGATTATGTTTTCATGAAGTATGTGAATGATATGAATGCTATTGTTCAAAGGTTTTATTGAGATTTACTCAAAAAGGCATGAAGTATGATTTCAAGAAAATGTCCCTTTTAAATGCATGTTTTTGCATGGTTGCCATACTTAGTGCATTCTTGTACTAATCCCATTCTTCTCTACTTTTTACACAAAGTGTAGGTTATTGATTCTTAAAGGATGTCAATATGGTTGAGTAGCTTAATATGTGATTCCCAAGCTCAAGGAAAGGAAATCCTTAAGTTCAAGGATGTCCTAATGTTTAGTTTCTGTGAATTTTCTTAAATATTGTATAGTTATGTAATGTGTCTTAAGGGACGTGTCCCTAATGTACTCTAATGTTGTTGAGTCTAAGATGGAAAAGAGACTTAAGGTCTAAGTATGTAATACGATATTTTTATATATATGAAGTAAAAATTCTAGCATGTGATGTGCTATGAAAAGTTTTAAATTTTCCGCTAAATTTACTTTGTCAATGCGATTAATGGTAACTATGGGCTTGTATAAGACCTTCGAGAGGTCAAGTACGCCATGTTACTTCTGTGGGGTGCTCCCCGGTTGTGACAAACGTGATATCAGAGCATGAGGTTTATAAAGTGATTCTAGGTTCTAAAAGTCTCATATTGCCACGTCTAGTAGAGTCTTGTGTTCATTGGTGGTGAGTCGCGACATCATCAAATGATATGAGAGGATATAGGACGATAGATTTTCCCTTCTTCATCATTCTCATATCGTGCCATAGAACTTAACTCTATAAGATCTCTCTCTTATGTTTTATTGGCCGGTGGTATTTTAGATGTGATTGCTTGGATGAGATTGTATTTCTATGCTTGAGGGAGAAAAGGTGAGTTAATGCTTAACTTGGTTTTATGGTTGAATGAGTATGTTTGAAGGTGAATTTTGACACGTTTGATATTATGATGACATTTATGGCTAGGTATGAGACTTATGTGAAATAACATGTTATGTTGAAGAATGTGTGTCATAATATGGTTAAAGCATGTTAGAAGTTATTATGGTTGACATGAGTTTCTTTTGGAATGATGTGTTACTATATAGTTTTACGTGTTGGTAGCTTAATATTATGATTTGAGCTTGGAATGTGTAGTGACTACCTATGGAAGCATGCTACCCTAAGAATATGTGCCTAAAAGTGTTCAATGTTTCCCTTTGTATATATGTGGTCATTGATAAGTTGCCTAGAATGGATTGGAGTCCCTTGTATAGACTTTATCCTAGGTGTGAAGGTAGTATGTTTGTCTTGGTAGGGTGATGATGTGGGGTTTAGTGACCAAGGTCACCTTACTATAATGTTTAAGGAAAAAGAAGAATTTTTATGGTTAAGTCTCCTTGTTGTTGTCCCTAATGATGTATGACCTTGGTGTCTATTGTATTGTATGAAAACCTTATGTGGTTGAATGGTATGATCTAACTTGATGATTGAGGACGATTTGCCTAAATTTATAAGGTTTAGAATACCTTGGTGTTACTATGTTGACTTGCTGTAAAATCCTTCTAAATGGTAATCACTCTTAAGTGTTGAAAAAATGAATGTTGTTAAGTTAAGATCTTCTTAAGGTTGGGTTAAGTTGCTCTTTATTGGGTTTACCCTAAGTGGGGGATGGTGATGAAATGGTAAGGTTGTAGATATTTCTACTTTGTCCTTCTATTTTTGTGTGAACTAGAAACTAATGAAGTCTTGATAAACATGTTCATAAATAGAGTTTTGCATAAAATATGAATTGCATGAACCTTATATGTTTGGTATGTATTGATTGACAATTACCTTAAGGATATTTTTAAGGTTCCAAAGTGCATGAGTGGGAAATTTTGCTAAAATCCATGTTTTCTCATGTATATTGTGCATCTTAATATACTAATTGTGAAATTGACATCATGAGATAAGATAAGAAACATGGTTGTAGTCACTTGTGAGGTGTAATGTTTAGCCTTATAATGAAAAGTTGAGTCTTTTAAAAATGAAATATGTTGAGTCTCTTGAAAATTATGTGATTTGTATGGTTTGGGAAGCATAATTGTAGGCTCACTCTTGAAAAGTGAACGCATGTTTAGCTAAGTGTTCATGTGTGTGCCTATAATTTGTATTGTTTTTCCCAAAAGATGCTTACTGTGAAGGTGAGTATTATGTTAGAATTTGAAATTTAATGAAATGGCTTCCTATTTGTTGTGATGTATTTGGTGTAACTTACCATTTAGACTTCACTAGGAAGGAAGCATGAGCATGTCTTGGTTTAAAAGTTGAGAATCTCTCATTTTAAAAGGAAAATGACCTTGTGCATTTGCTGGGATGTGAGCTCATGATACATGTAAGTGTGTTAAGGAGATGGACATTCCTCCATGGACACAACTAAGCATGATATGGTTGAGTATGACCCTTATAAGCACTAGGTCTAACTTATAAGAATCCATTGTCAACCTATCTACTCAAGTCTATGTGCATTGAAGTATGAATGTATACTTACTTATTGAGTGTTGTTGTAATCTGCCTATGTGTGGTTGAATGTGATGAACTGCTCTATGCTTCATTAAAATTCCTTGTTGTAGTTAAAGTGTTCTAAGTATCATTCGAGGACGAATGTTCCCAAGTGGGGGATATTGTAAGAACCCCAAAATGAGTTAGGGCGTCTAGAACCTAACATGTTTGTATTAAGGTTATAAGGTCCTAAAATGAATTCTAATATGGTTTAGAGGCAGTGTGTAAAGTTTGAGGTGATTTGGAAGTCAAACGTCAAGGGACGATCAAAACGTTCGACGACTAATCACCTATGTGCCTCATGTGTCTATGCATGCTTATAATGGTATAAAATGAGCTTAAGAGTTATTAAAATGAGTTGTAAAGATGTTTTTAGGCAGTATATGAAGTTTCAAGAAGTTTCGAGGTCAAACTCCCAAGAACGTCCAAGACGTTCGAAAGATAGCCTAGAGACATGCATGTGTGTGTCTCGATGGGGCCTTGCATGTTTGGACGAGTTGCAGGTGTTTGTTTTGGGTGAAACTTATGTGGAAGGTCTAAAAATTTTTAAGGTTTGTATTTACGTTGGAAACATCCGGGTACGACTTCTAAAGGGCCCCGCAAAAGGTCCCACATGAAGGACCCAAGGCTGGTCGAGATACTGCCTTGGCAGTGTCAATCGACGAACCAAACGACGGCCAGTTGGTTGAACAACGGCCCGTAGGTGAGGTATCATCGATTTATACTTAGCTTGGGAAGGTCTCAACCGAAAAATTGGTCAAGGACCAATCGACGGAAGCCAAAGGACGGCCAGTCGATGGGTCCGTCGATGGTGGCCCGTAAACTGCTGCCTTGCGTCTGTTTTATTAAAGGGGTGAATGATAAATTCACCCCACGTCCTAAACTGACTCTAATAGGTTTATTTAGCTACTTTTGGGTATATATCAGTCATCTAAAACGTGACCAACCCATTCCCAATCCCCTCTACACGAATTGAACCTTTCCCTCCAAAATATTCTCCCTAGAAACCACCATTGTTGGTGAAGCTCAAGAACAGCTTGGAGCTTGGATTTTCATGGATGAATCACCAAGTTTTAGAGATTTTCAACTGGACAAAGGTATGGTGATCCTTCATCTCTAAGTAACCTTTCACTTGAAAAGTTCTTCGCAATGTTTTCAAAGGATATTTCATGATCAAAGTTCTTCTTCTTCAATCTAGCCATGGGTTCTTTCTAAAAATGTTTTTAATGGTTAAATCATGATGAATTTATGTTAATGTATTGGTTTAAACATGAATTTGAATCCAATTGCATTATGAACCCATGTCCCTTCCTAAATCGATTTAGTCCTTGCATGGGCTTTGTGATCTTGACTTGTTATCGATTGAATTGTGATTCTATTAAGTTGAAGTGGTTATACCTACTGTTATTTACGTGAATTAATGTTGAATTGATGATGAAGGATTCATGTGGATCAATGTATGAAGATTTGAACATGACTAATGCATGCCTTTATGTGATCACTGTAATATGGACGTTTTTATTATTTAATGTTAAATTCGAAGAGGTGAAGGTGATTATACCTACTGTTTTAGGTTGATATTATGCTGAAATTGTTATTATAAATCATGTATGATAAAAGTGAGAAAGAATTGATAAGAGATCTACTTCCCTTCACATTCTATAAATTGATAATGCCATGAACATAATGTATTCCCAAATTAGGGTAGATGAAGCATGATTTAGTCGTGATTTATATGACTTTAGGTACTGCCCTAGGTTTGTTTTTCTTGGCATATTATTAAGGCTAATCATGGTAATCACAGTAGAGAATATTAGTAAGTGATTTATAACTCTCTACCCTTCTAGTATACGTGTGATGCCTTGTATTATGTTATAGTATGATTTTGTAGCGACTTGTACACGGTTTCTTTGATGACTAAAGTATATATATCTACTGCCATATACATATTAATTGTTGATAAAAAGGTGTATGGATCAATGATGATCAAAGGGTGAGAAATTGGTAAGAATGCTTATCTCCTCTACTTTTCTTATAGTATTGTAGTTGCTAAGTCTTGTATGGCATTGTCTGGTATGGTCCACTTATGGCAGCGGTGTTTACTTTATTGTCATTATGTATGTGTTCACCATGGCCTTGAAGGCAATTCATGAATATATGATTGAGTGATTATGATGATCACCTTATGTGTAACTTGTGCCTAGTCTTCTATTATAGTTGTGAATCTAGGTTATGTTACTATTGTTGTGAGCATGTAATGGTTATGCTAAGATAATGTGTAGGTGCTGCCATTAATGAAGTGTTAAGGATTGATGACCCCTACCCATGTACCCCTATGTGAATGTGTAAATATCTAATGTTAGGAGTCTTGATTATAATGTGTAGATTGTCTTGCCTCCTGTACTATTGTGTATTGTGTGGTCTATGCTTGAATGTGTATTGTGGTCCTAAGAGGGTGGATACCTCAATATGTTGTTGATAGTCATTATGTGATCATATTGACCAATGTACACACACCCTCACTCTACATGCATGCTTACAAGTAGCATTAGGTCATGGTGTCTAAATGAAAGGTTGTTCTCATATTCACTAGTGTCTATTACTATGCATGTAAAATATATGTATGTGAAGTATGACATGTATTTCCCTACTAGGATGACTTGAAGATGTATTAGTGTGGTAAAGGGTATGGGACCTTGTCTATGCATTGCACATGTATACCTTGATAGGATAGTTCCTAGGTTTGGTTTCTATGTATATGAAAATGAATGTATGGACATGTTATGAATAAGATTTTACATGATATGATGAAGTATGAGTGCGCATAGAGACTTAGTTGCTTATATGAAAAGTATTGCTCATATTGTTATGCCTATAGACTTATGTATTGATATATGAACATGTGTGACATTATGTGTTATGTGAAAGGTTTGTTCACATCTATGTATACACACATATGTATGATGATCTAGTAAGTAGAGGGGCCTTGAGAGGGGTGCCCAAGATTACTTTAAAACTAGATAAGTGCTTGAGTATGCCATAAGCATATGAGGAATAAATATCCTAAGCCTATGCTTTATAAATATATGTAATAAAGGCTTTTCAATAAAGGGAATTTCGCTTAGCACCAAGTGAACTTGACAATGGGAGGTGATGACTTTCCATAAAGAGGAAAGATTCACCCTATAGTTTCCACATGTGATGTTGACTCCCCTTTGAGGGATATTCATCCAATGGATTCCCATGCAAGGAGGCCCAATTACCAAATGGTACGAAGAGGGAATACCTATCTCTTAGTTCCATAAACTATGCTTGCCACACAGGATCTAGCAAGTGATATCACCTAATATGCTAGGATATATGTCAATGTTCTACCTCTGCTAGGTAGGAACACCTTCCCTTGGTGTAAGGCTCTACAACACCAAATTTCATGTTTAGCACCCATGGTCTTAGTGTCGGTTAAGGCTATAGTTTCCCTAAAGTAAAATGGAAAATGGAAGTAAATAACTAGGATCCTAACTAGGATGACTTAAGGGAGGTTACTTAGGATAAGTGGAAGTAATGAATCCATCTAGACATTGCACAAGTATCTCCTTAGGAAGTCTTAGAAAGGTGACCTAATGTATATGATTATGATTATATTATTATGCATGACTTTGTAGTAATTGTCTACTTGTTATGAAGATGTGTATGATATGAATCTATGAGATGTGATCTTATCCTTACATGCATTATGTTGGTATTAATGACTATATGATGAAGGTTGTTGACATGAATGAAGTTGTCTTCACTTATATTGATGTATGAATTGAATGTTAAGGTTTGTGGTCTCATGATGGGTTTACTAAGTATGTGTGAGGTTATGGGGCTTCACATGTACATTGCACTAGTAGACTAAGATTGAAGTCATGAATAAGGTCTTATAATGATGAGTATGAAAAGAAGTAAATATTGTGTAACTTAATGTAGCTTACTGTAATGCCTTAAAGTCTTGACTTAAATGTGTCTATGATGCGTTATGCTTCTATCATGATATGTGTTGGCTTGGAAGATTGTATGTATGCTTTCTTTGTGGCCTTAAGGTGATGCATTGCACCAAGTATCACTAGAGGGTTACTTGGAAGATTGATGAGTTAAAAGAAAAAGGGTTCACTGTATGGAAGAATGAGCTTACTGTAAAGTGACCTCAATTATGGCTTAAATTCTATAAGTGATTTTCTATGATGTTTGGCCTTTGATTATGTTTCTATGAAGTATGTGAATGATATGAATGCTATTGTTCAAAGGTTTTATGGTGATTTACTCAAAAAGGCATGAAGTATGATTTCAAGAAAATGTCCCTTTTAAATGCATGTTTTTGCATGGTTGTCATACTTAGTGCATTCTTGTACTAATCCCATTCTTCTCTACTTTTTACATTCTTCTCTATTTTTTACACAAAGTGTAGGTTATTGATGCTTAAAGGATTTCAATATGGTTGAGGAGCTTGATATGTGATTCCCAAGCTCAAGGAAAGGAAATCCTTAAGTTCAAGGATGTCCTAATGTTTAGTTACTGTGAAGTTTCTTAAATATTGTATAGTTATGTAATGTGTCTTAAGGGTCGTGTCCGTAATTTACTTTAATGTTGTTGAGTCTAAGATGGAAGAGAGACTTAAGGTCTAAGTATGTAATACGATATTTATATATATATATGAAGTAAAGATTCTAGCATATGATGCGCTATGAAAAGTTTTAAATTTTCCGCTATATTTACTATGTCAATGCGATGAATGATAACTATGGGCTTGTATAAGACCTCCGAGAGGTCAAGTACGCCGTGTTACTTCTGGGGGGTGCTCCCAGTTGTGACAGTTAGGCCCATTTTCTCGATCAATCGAACAGAGAAAACATGGGCCCAAAATTGAAGAAAGTGGGTTCAACTTTCGAAGGTGTAAACATCCGGTGCGGGTAAGTTTTTTCCTAACTTGATTCTTTATATCCTCTCATAGTTATTAAAAAACTTTACGATGGTTTAAGCTTTTGTGTGAATAACTTTAAAAATATCTTATACACATTTAGTGTTATTAAATAAAAGCTTATTTAACTACGCCTTTAGATATTAGACTAGTCGTTTAGTTCAATATCTTTACTCAAATAAATATTATAAGTTAGAGAGTATTTCAAATTAAGAATGTTTTAATTATTTCATTTTGAAATAAGAAGAATGACTGGATGATAGTAGAACTCTACTCATATAAAAGCAAGATTGTTCAAAATATTTTTAAGCGTAAATTCAAAATTAGCCAAAAATTTTTTTTTGCTGGTAACTACATTCATGGATTTTTAAAGATATTTAATTCATTCACTAATAATTATTTGAACTTTTATTCAACTCTGTTTTAAATAAAATGTTTTTCTTTAAACGCCTTCGAAATGGCTTTTTCCCAAAATTAATGACATTTTCAGCATATTAAAGATATGGATGGATTGACATTGTTTCAATTTTTAAAAATGAACGAAAAATTTTGAATGTTTGACAACATTTTTCCAAAGTTTTGAACCCATTAATAATTAAATCAAATATCTACCATTGTTAGGTGTAACTTGAAACTAATCAATTTTGAGAAGAATAGGAAAAAAGAGTTATTAGCTAAAATCATCCCTCAACTATGACTCACATCTAATGTTTTTTGTTCACTTATATAACATAATGATGTACTTTTAGTTTAGGTCATAATCCAGGGATGGTTTTAACAAAAAACTATTTATTTTGATTAGCTCCAATATTTTAAAATTGTTAATTAACTTAATTGAATTCTCCGAAAGACGAATCATATTCGGTATGGTAGTTTATTTTAATAAAATACATTTTTAATCCACTCTTAAACTTTTATTGAATATATTTAGTATAAACTTTTTACTTCATCTTCAATTAACTTAAAGTAGTTTTCATATTTTAATTGACCAAGTTGGTTCGAATTATTATTTCTAAAAATTATTTAAATAAATTTTAATTAATCCAATTTTGTTAAAATCCTAATTGACCAAGTTGTTACAATTAAGGTCCAATTTTCTTAAAAAATTTAAAATTGTTCTTTTAACTATTATATTCAAATTAATCGACTACTGTAAATTATTATGTTTCATCCATGAGTATATTTTTGGGTTTCAGGTCTCTATAATATACCCCTTGACTGTGATAAAAATCAACGGTCGCGATTAATTGCTGAAAATATTTCCGTGTTGTTGATTCCGTTTAGCAACCTTATTAAATAATTCACCACCTCTAACATATGCCATTGCAAAATATTTTTTGATTGGCTAGCCATTACTTCATTAAGTTCAACAATATTTGGATCACTTTTATAAAACTGTCTCTACAAATAATGTCAACAACTTTTTAAACGATGCATTATGTGTTGGCCTTATTAGACAAATCGACTTAAAAAGGAGTGGGCCTATAGTTAACTCCGTATCAGCAACAACAAATATATGAGCAAAGGATGTGGGCCGGAAGTCCAAATTGATTTACAAAAGACCATTTGAAATATACTTAGGAAAACTGACAGAAATTCCACCAATAAGTTCTCTTATTACCATTATCTCCTATTAGTTTTATAAATCTCCAAAATCACTCATTTTTGCGCATCAGATTAACGTATCAGCGAATCAAATTAGTGTATCTCGCGCATCATATTAGTGTATAATGTATGAAATGTACATCATATTAGTATAGCATGTATAAAATGTAATGTACTTACTTAACAATTAATGTATCACATGCATCAGATTAGTATATCAGTGCTTATATTCTTGTATCAATTTGAGAGATTTCTGTAATTATAAACTTATAAGGGACAAACGGTAATTTTGCCTTAAAAGTATGTAATTTTTGTCCTTTGCCCCTTCTAAAAATAGGACATTTTAAAAGTGTGGCCATATATGTAAATAGTTATTGCCAATTATATCATATTATAACACTTATAAAGTGTAGCTTATACCATTAAAGAGTACACTTTGCAAGTGTTGCCAATATTATCGAAGCTAAAAGTTAAAAACTTGGACTACGCTTTAAAAGCATCCCCAAAAATATTTTAGGCAACACTTTACAAGCGTATTTCAGAATTAGTGTTGTCGTAGGCCTAAAATGTTGTTGTGTGGTTGTTTTGAATACTAGAATTTTTTATTTCATAAAATACTTTCTGATAAATTCTAAATGGGTAGTTTGGACTATTTGTAATTGCAATTATGAAATTAATGGGATAGTTTTTATAATTTATTTAGTTGGTGATTTAGAAAAATAACATTAAAATTAATAGTGGATCACTTTTTATATTTAGGGTAGTACACAGTTTGTAGAACAGATGAAAATTAAAAGAGAGGCGCACATCGGTGGAAGAAAAATAAATTGAGAAGAAGAGCGACGAACATGTAGGCATTAATTGCCTCAGTCATGTATTTGTTTATATACATAGATGTCATATGATCATTATTTTATTATTATTATTAATTATTTTGTATTGTAAAGTTGAGGGAATAGGAAATCAGAAGTTCAAATTCAGTACGTAATTGCTTCTTGACCAGTTATTTATGTTTAGTTACTTTTGTTCTTCTTCGTATAGTTATTTTATTATGATCCAAATTTTGATATATTAAGATAGTTAATTAACTATTGAGTGTAGTATATTATTTAAATACCATTAAAGTTATGTTATTCAGAGAAATAAAGACTTAACCTTAGGCTTGAATATAAGAAATAGGAGGCTTGACATATTAATTGACCTTAAGATAAGAAACTTGAATATAGATTTGTGTTGATGACTCTTGGGTCTAGGATATACCTAGTAGAGTAATATGAGTGTCTATAGAATCATTAACTTACAAATTATACATATTGCATAGATTGAAAAGGTTCGGAGGCATTGAGGAAAGGAAAAATATTGTAGAAGTAGCTTGCTTGATTTCGATTCTTCGGTGGAGGTAGCTTATAGTTTATGTTGTTTGATAGTAAACTCTTAATAGTGATTGATATGCATTGAATGATATTGTGAAGTTTTCTATGTACTTGAATTTGTGGTTTTGTGTTTTGTGATTGGTCTGAAATCCTGAGACCGTGGAATCTATATTCTTGAACCCTCTTTATCAAAGTGATGCCTTGAATAAAGAAGGCTTGATGAAATATTATCAATAAACTAAAAGTGGTGATAATAAATGATAAATTAATGGTATAATTGGATCGGAGTGTCACGTTCCGACATGGTATAATTGGATCAGAGTGTCACGTTCGACACGGTATTTTGGATCGGAGTGTCACGTTCTGACATGATATAATTGGATCGGAGCGTCACGTTTTGACACAGTAACATTAAAGGAAAAAGATATGGAAGTAACTTAATGAACTTAATCTCAAAGAACCTATTTCTCAAATGAGCGTGGCGTGGAGGCATGAGTCCTCATGGGTGTGCTCGATATTGTGATTGATTATTTAGTCACTTGTTCATGTTGTTTGTTGCTTACCACCTTTTAAGTGTCATAGTTGAGTTCATACTATCATTCATTGTGTATTAGTTTCTGTTTTGGGTTGACCGATGATACCTACTTAGTACATATTGCCCCGTACGGAGTCCTACTTGTGTTTTTCTTTGTTTTCCTTTTATGGAGTGCAGCGAGTGTACCAATGACTTCTAATTGCCCTCAGCTCTATCCAGTCTCCAGTGTATCAGGTTTTAGGGTGAGCTATTCATTCAAGCTCGTGTTGGATTCTCTTGGTCATGACATGATGTCCTATGTTTTCGGACACAAACCATTTCATTCTTTTATTTTGGTATATTTGATATTCGTAGACTTAATATTTAGAGATTAGATGTCCTTGATGTGACGACTTTTAGATTTTGGGGATAATATGTAATAGACCTTAAAGGTTTAGTTGATTGGTTACTTTAATAAGTTTTGGAGCTTCCGCATTATTGTTGTTATTCTTGTCGAATTACTTGTATATGTTGAGGTTTGAATTCCTTAGTTCGCCCACTTAGGAGGTTAAGTGTGGGTGTCACTCATGACTCGATTTGGTTCGTGACAAACTTGATATCCGAGTGTGTGGTTTAATGATCTAATCACACAAGGATAGGTCTAGTAGAGTCTTGCAGAACGGTACGGGGACACCTTTACTTTTCTTCGAGAGGCTATAAGACATTAGGAAAACTTCAATCCTTCTTTCTTTCGTGCTACTACTTGAATCCAATTGGTATCTAGGTGATACAAATTGGTATGTGGACTTCTTCACTCTATTACGCATATGATTAGTACTAGAGTAGAAACACCGACACCATCAAAAGAGTATACACCCTTAAAAATAGATATGTTTTCATGATTCACTGTAGACATGTTATTACTAGTGACTAGTATGATCTTTTTATCAAGTTCTTAAAGTTGAAACCCCTATTCTTCATGGGTACTGATTATGAAGATGCTTATGCTTTCATTGTTGATTGTTTTGAGCTGCTTCATAAAATGAATATAATGGAGAGAACTATTAGATAGGGTAAGAGTTGCATATTCAAGCTTCATATGTGGTTGCTTTAGCAAAATCTTTTCTGGAAGTGTTTGATTATGTGATGGAGGTCGAGGAGGTGAAGTCAGATGACTTTGCCAAGGTGATAATATTCAAGAAACTTCGCAAGGGATGACTAGATAACGAACACCATTACTTTGAAAAATATAGTTAGTAAAATTTTTCACGTGTATGAATTGTTTAGTGAATGATGAAATTAGGTGGACAAATTAATCCCCATATATGTTTAAGATACTATATTACATCCTATAAATCTATTAATTAATAATTAGTAATATAACATAATTTTTACGACTGATAACACAATTTTTTGAATTTTTAATATTTTAATTAATTAGGCGTGCCTTTTGGGATTCCCAACGTTTTAGGGATTTGATATTATCTAAAAAAGGAAAATATCAGTTAGTATAGGATCTTTCTAATATTAAATAATTTTCTTAATTTTTTTAAATTTAATTAGGCGTGTGTTTTGAAATTTCCACTGATATAGGTAATTGATATTATCTAAAAAGAGGAAAATGTCAGTTAGGCGTGTCAATTAAGGATTTTCAAAAAAAGTATTTTTTTATTCTTCTCGGATAATTATCTAAATCTACCATTGACAACCATTTCATGGTTAAGATGAACAAGATAGTAGATTCGAATTTCACTCCTAGAAAGAGCCTTAGATTTATGAATGATCACGATACGTTTGTTCCACTGAACTTCAATTTGCTCACTCAAACCCCCGAGAAAGTTACGAAGAACAATATGGAAAACACCATTAATCCCATAGAAATCACATGTTCAAAGCACAGTAACAAAAAGAGGAAGTCTAAGAATGTCGCTTCTTCTTCGTCGGAAGATTCTGATTCTGATTTTGTTCATTATAAAAGCAACCAAAAGAGAAAAAATGTTATGAAGACCGAGACTACCCAAAGGCTAAGGTGCATTTGAAAAGATCGAATTCCAAAAGAGGAAGAGTTATTTTGAAGGTATTTAAAGTTTATCTATCTCATTTTTTGTTGATTTTCATTTTTTAGGTTGCATGTTGTTTTTTAATTTCTTAATGTTGAGTAATTTTTTAGACCTTGCATGTTGATATTTGCTAATTTCGATTAAACTGGAAAAAATGTTGGATTTCATGAAAATTTGAATATGAAAAATGTTTAAAAAGTACCAACAATTTTTATTCGTAACTCTACTGGACATCACTACTATATTTGCATTTTTGCATGAACTGTCTTAATGGCCAGAAAAGATTTTTTTTGTTGGTATTTTTATGATTTTTGTAATATCTATTAAAAGAGCTTCACACCCTTTGAAATTGACTATAAGAATTCATCGGTTGTTATAAACTTATATATCATATGTATACAATCAATTCTTATTCACATATTATATACAAACATTTATGTCTTAACATTATATCTCGTTGCTCTGTCTAAAATTAACTTTTTGTTAATTTAGGAAAAAAATAAAAGTTCACATTGGTGTTCATACATCAATGTTGAAGTTTCTGCTAAACTTAGAGAACGACACAACGATCAACAATTTAAACAATTCAAGGAGTCTCCTTTTGGGTTTTTTCTTGACATGCCTCCTATAAAGGTCCAGCCACAGTTGATACATAATATTTTATATGCTGAGATGATGAACGATAGGGATGATATGTTCATTCCAAACTTGAATGGTACAAAACTTCATTTTGGAATCAGAGAATTTGCAGTTGTAAGTGATATCAATGTCATATCAAAATTGATACCAATATGCCAAAATAAAAAAAATATTATTACCATACCAATGTAATAATATTACATTGAAAAAACATGTTTCATACGAATGTCATAATGAACGAAAATTATATCAATGTCATATCAAAATAAATAATTCAAAAGTTGCATACTTAATAAGTAAAAGAATCCAAAGATTTAACAGTCTTGAACATCTTCTTGAACAACTTCTCTTTTAGTGATTGGCCCACCAAGTTCGCTTGCAGCCATTCGAGTCACCTCGCTTTCGCTGATTGTATCTTCAGTATGTTTTGATGTCGCATACTCCCAGAGTAGTGCCCCATATCTTTGATGATAGAATATTGCATTGAAGTTTTGGCTTGGTATTTCAAAACATCCATTTGTTATGAATTCAACAAACACACATGCAAATAGGCCACAATCACTGAAAAAGAGTAGAAAGATCAGTCAAATATACAAATAATTACCATAACTAAAAGTATACTAGTTATTAAAAAAATACTTTGATTTAGAATCTTGTTGCGGGATATTCGTAACCAATTTATATGACAGTGGTTCCACTTGTGACTTGCCAACATACGCTAATTCCATGTGCCAATAAATGTCTGGACGTTTATCATAATATCCTATGCTACTGAAAAACAATGGTATCATCGTTGCAAGTGATTCAACATTCTCTTTAACTCTTTTGGTGTGAAAAACTCCTCCTATTTCTGAATCATAAACATACAAACACCTATGTTTGATACGAAAGACTACAAGAATCCAATGAAATGAGTTACTCACATTCACGGGCATGATTACGTTAACAACTCTGTCCCAAGAAATATTTGGCAAGCATATTATAACCAAGAATATACTGGGCAAAAAAATGATTAGGAGATATTGAGCTCATGTTGTAATCTAATTCGATCCACGCTGTCTCGGCTTCCAACAACTATGACATAAAATAAGAGTTTGTCGTTGTATATATAATGTCATTACATGAGGAGTATCTTGCCTTTTTTCGCAAATAGTACTTAATGACATCAACATGTTATTTTAAGTAGAGAAATATTCATAAATAAAAAAATTGAAAGAATTAACATGTTTATACAAACTACATAATAGATACAAACAAAATATTTATTATTGTATATGATAGGTATGTAAATAGAATCATGTATCTCGTCTACTGTATACTATTGGTATATAAACAGATCTTTGTTCATTATCTAATGTATAAAGAGATTTATGTATGTAAATATAGGAATATATCATTCTATTTATTTATATTTGAAGTTTGGAAACATGCCTCATCTTCCCAACGCCTTCCAGTGTGAATCATTATATGAAACCAGTCCATTCTATTTACTTTTAGTATGCCTAGATCAAGATCGAACTTTAACTTGTCATGTACTGCTGTATATGCCGATTTCCTGATTGTTTAACATTCATATTAATGACAGGTAATTAAATTAACTTATTTAATATTGAACCATATTACGAGTTATAATGCATACCTATTTTTTCTGGTTGAGACATTTTTATACACACAACCCATAAGCTTATTGATCAAATCAGCAGGAATGTTGAAACCTTCAAACTTTTCAAAAGGGTGTTTCACATTGAAGTAAACAAGGCCCTTTCCAGAATTGTTTCCACTTTCAGATAAGCTAACAAATAGAGATGCATCGTACTTGGCGCTGATAACATACAGAGATGTATCATACTTGGCCTTTATACTCATAACCGTATGAGGTGTCACTGATTCATTAAGAATTGTTTCCAAAACTACCATCGTGAATCTATTATAGGAGGGTAATCATCCAGACTCGGTTTTTTTGGAGTCAAAGTTTCAAACACATCAACCTTGTTATCTGAAATCACAAATATATAACAAAACTACTTAAATTTAAATGTCGAGGTAAAACTTCATCACATGCTAGCTTTTGTCCTCCATCTAAAATTTAAGTGTGTTAGTTGATGACTAGGTGTTCATATAATAATTATTCAGGTAAAATGCAATAATAAAGTGAATATATAATTGGTATTAGAATAATTTTTTAAAGGAATAATGAATAATTCATATGTATTCCTCTTATACCTGAAATTGGAATATCATAGTCAAATGCACCAGATTCTGGAATTAAATGTCCATATTTAAAGACATCATCCGAAAGCTTTTGTAGTCCACCTAAAAGTTAAGTAAATATATAAGTAGTATTAACACATAATTTTGGCCGAATGATATATATTTCATATATATTCATATTATGATACATATTAAATTTAGAAAGAAAAAAATTAACACATATCCTTTTTAAATGCATCAACTTCTGAATTTGAATGTGCATCTAAAATCTATATCGATTAATAAATGACTAAAAGTTCATATCAGAAAATAGAAATTGATATGCAATTGATATTAGAAAGGTTTTCGATATATAATTTTCGATCGTTTGTACTCCAACCGTAATACATATTAAAGTTAGTATAAAGAGAAAACCTGAATCTGGTAGATCCCTTCCAAATGCATCTAACTTCTGAAGTTTGTGGATGGTCTAAATTTTAAGTAAATTAGTAAATGAAAACTTCATAATAAGATATAAAAAGAAAAGGAAGTGATTTGTATCATGGAATAATAAGGTAATTTGTATTACCACACATTTTTAATGAATTGAAACATGTAATTAACTTTAACATATAATAATCTTTATAAAACGACGTTACCTAGATATGGTAAATCCTTCGGTAGATTTTGATCTTGACTTAGCTGTTTCTTTGATGATCTAAATTCTTCCATAATCATTTTGAATGAATTATCAATGAATGCTTTGAGATCCTTCATATGATTATCCACCTTTGCATCTAAATATTTGAGATCTCCACGAATCTTTAAAAAAAAGAAATAATAAAATATAAAATATATATATAATGTATAAAATATAGGAGTATTTCCACTAACATTCACAATTTCATTCTTTAGTTCTACATATCTTTCTACATCTGTCGATGTCATCTTGTCTCCTTCATCTTGATTGATTGTGTACTCTGGCAGATTGAGGGATCCATAATAGCGAATTCCTCTTCTATTGGGACATTATTTGAAAATATGATCTAGAATTGAAAGTTTTTCATGTTAAACACATTTCATACTATAAATATCACATAAAAAGATGATGAAATTATAAAAAATAAATAATAGAACAGTTCAAAGTTACTAGATTTCCATATTTTCTGAACATTGTCCTCTTTAGATAATGATTGTAAATAAATTGATCTGATGTCTGCCAGTTTAATATACGTGGTGTGCAGGTATGAACACGTTGTGCAATCAAAGTGTCAACTTTTGAACAACATTCATAAAACCAGATTTGCAAAGCAAGATGAAAGCCACCATATTTCATTGATGATGGGTCTTTTTCCAGCTTATGACTACAAGTCTTTAGCAATGTACGGAAGCAAAGATTCCCCCATGGATAGTCTTTGTACTCTCGTGTATCCACGAAATCAGAGTGTAACTTCGACACATAATTTCTGGTTGGCTCAGCAGATAATAAGAAAGTCTCTATAAAGTAAATCAGTGCCATCTTGAACATATCCTCAGGATCTATAATGTCTCGGGCATGAAATACATAAAAAAATTCAGACTTTTTAACTTTGTGATTCCCAGGAAAGTATTTTGGCATTAGCCTGTTTGGAGATGCTAGATTTGAAAAACAAATTCACCTTTCATGCCACATTTTAAACCACTTACAACTACAAATTCTCTGATTCCTAAATGAAGTTCTGTACCATTCAAGTTTAGAATTAACATATCGTCCCTATCGTTCTTGGTCTTAGCATATAAAATATTACGTATCAACTGTGGATGGACCTTTATAGGAGGCATGTCAAGAAAAAACCCAAAAGGAGACTCTTTGAATTGTTGAAATTGTTGATCGTTGAGTCGTTCTCTAAGTTTAGCAGAAACTTCAACATTGATATATGAACACCAATGTAAACTTTTCTTTTTTTCCTAAATTAACAAAAAGTTAATTTTAGACAGAGCAACATGATATAATGTTAAGACATAAATGTTTGTATAAAATATGTGAATAAGAATTGATTGTATACATATGATATATAAGTTGATAACAACTGATGAATTCTTAGTCATTTTCAAAGGATGTGAAGCTCTTTTAATATATATTACAAAAATCATACAAATACCAACAAAAATGAATCTTTTCTGGCCATTAAGACAGTTCATGCAAAAAGTGCAAATATAGTAGTGATCTCCAGTAGAGTTAAGAATAATAATTGTTCGTACTCTTTAAACATTTTTCATATTCAAACTTTCATGAAATCCAACATTTTTTCCAGTTCAATCGAAATTAGCAAATATCAACATGCAAGGTCTAAAAAAATTAATCAACATTAAAAAATTTAAAAACAACATGCAACCTAAAAAATGAAAAACAACAAAACATGAGAAAGATAAACTTTAAACGAAAAATTAATCCCCATATATGTTTAAGATATTATGTTATATTACATCCTACAAATCTATTAATTGATAATTAATAATATAACATAATTATTACGATTGATAACATATAGAATTTTTTGAATATTTTATATATATATATTTTTAATGTTTTAATTAATTAGGCGTGCCTTTTGGGATTCCCAACATTTTAGGGATTTGATATTATCTAAATAAGGAAAATATCAGTTAGTATAGGATTTTTCTAATATTAAATAATTTTCTTAAATTTTTTAAATTTAATTAGGCGTGTGTTTTGAGATTTCCACCGATATAGGTAATTGATATTATCTAAAAAGAGGAAAATGTAAGTTAGGCGTGTCAATTAAGGATTCTCAAAGGATAATTAGCTAAATCTACCATTGACAACCATTTCATGATCAAGATCAACAAGATAGCAAATTCAAATTTCACTCCTAGAAATAGCCTTAGATTTATGAATGGTCACGATATATTTTTTGCACCGTATATGGAAAAGACCATTAATCCCATAGAAATCACATGTTTAAAGCAGAGTGACAAAAAGAGGAAGTCTAAGAATGTCTCTTTTTCTTCGTCGGAAGATTCTGATTCTGATTTTGTTCATTATAAAAGCAACCAAAAGAGAAAAAATGTTATGAAGACCGAGACCTCAAAAAATAAAAACCCAAAGGCTAAGGTGCATTTGAAGAGATCGAATTCCAAAAGAGGAAGAGTTATTTTGAAGGTATTTAAAGTGGATATTTTTTTAGATGACATATTTAGGATAACTTATTATTAGTTATAAAAGGAGTTTATAGATTTCAATATGTAATAATAGAATTCTAACAATATTCAACAATTATTAAAATATGTTTTTAATATTATATTTTAAAAATTAAAAAAAAAAATATATAATCACGTATGATATTGTTTCCCATATTTTAAGGGATTATAACAGATTTTGAAAATGGGGTGCTTAAATTTCTCCAATCAGTTTAGAAACTCTTGTTATAACTAATAATAAGTTATTCTAAATATCTCATTTTTTTTTTCCAATTAGGTTGCGCCAATTGAGGTTATAATTTTTACTATGATTTCATGGATTGATTGTATATTAAAGAGGATCATGGTAAAACTACTACAATAGTACCAATGCTCACTTGATTAGATATATGAAGTGTATTACTTTTATTATCGATCTGATCTAAGAAAGAATGCGAATTGTTTGGGCTAAAAACAGAACATATTTGGTAATGTTTTGCAGATATTCAGTAGGTAAAATGTGTGGGCTATTTGGGTATGATCTTCTTGATAAATATGATGTGTTCTAGTGATGGATTTAACGGCCTTTCTCGGTACGGTACTATTGTTATATGGAAACAAATATATCGATTATCAAGGTGAAATCTAACTACTTAAATAGTTATTAGTGGTATGTCATGTGTAGATAATGAGATTCGGTGTTGCTTTCATATTTGAGAAGCCAACTAGATTGTTACTACATACGCTTGAGTTAAGCTTTATTTTAAAGAAATATTTTAGTGGTGGATCTTTGGTATGGTATTAATGTAATTATGTTGTGAAGTATATCTTGAGGATTCTAAAAGAGTACTGATGATTTTATCTTAAACTCTAAAGGGTAGATTGATACTAGAATGACAAACTTCTAGGGAAAGTAAGTCTTAGTAAGTATACTTGGGTGAAGTAAATTGAAGATTTTAGTAAAAAAAATGCGTATAAAATTGGGTTAGTCCATTGAATTTGATAGGTATATCTGAGTTTAAGGTATTATGTTGAGAAAAAGTTTCATTTCGTGGTTATGACATGATCTAACTAAGCATGATGATAAAAAAGAATTCGTGCGGGATTGTGATTGAGATGAAACTATATAATAAGGATTTGTTGGTGAAATGAATTTTATACGGTAGTAAACACTTGTGAATATCTAATGTTGTGATTTTCTAATGTTTAGTGAGTAATGTGAATGTATGACAAGTTTGAGGAGATGTTCCGGCACCGCTCGATTAGAATTTAAAGGGGCTAGAATCATAATTAAAATAAGATAAAATTTGTGGGATGTGTAGCGTTCAGAAATAGGTGAGAGCAGAAATATTTTTATTTGATTGCAACGATTAAAAATGTATCTTCGAAGGGGTTGAGAATTGGGTTCAGGGAAGCATAGTTTTATCTATTTTGTTTTGGTTAAGGTAATAATATCTAAAGGCTATTGGATAAACCTTAAGAATGAAGTGTACAAATTTTCAGCTCAAGGGGGATGATAAGTTTTGTTGTAGTGTTGAATTTAGTAATGAGTATTTGAATTTTTAGTGAAGGATATGGTAAGGTCGATGGAGAGGCGATCAATGATAAGCTACGATACATTAATTCATAAAAGCCTTCAAAGTATAAGCAGATGTAGATAGATAAGAGCATTGGGTTACATAGTTGAATTTTACAATTCAAATTTTTAATTATAATTCTGCATTCCTTGTGATATATTTTGTCAAGGTATGAATTTTAAGGTAATAAATGATCGATTGCATCGAGTATCGAGCATTTGAAAGGACTTACACATATTGAAGTCATAAAGTTTGTTATTTTTTTATGGTTAAAGAATCTAAGGAATGGTTTCCCTCAGAGTTTTGATTAAGAGTGTGAAGTAAAATGTCATGGGTTATTGGTAAAAGGATGAGATCGATAAGCGAGCTGGAGAAACAATAGTCTGATATATTAAAGGGTCAATATATTTAAAAATTTTCACCATGAGAAAAATTCAAGAAAATTGAAGGAATAAGATCCGTTGTTTAATAAACCCTTGGGGTGTAGTTTAAGGTTGTATTGATTTTTGCCTATGAGTTTAGATATGAATGTGATATGTGAACTAGTTCGGTACAGACATATTAGGAGCTTATCATCGATTTTTATAAAGATCGAGTTTTGGTTTGGGTGAAAAACAATGAGGTATGAAAAACTTAGAGTTTTACGTGGGGTTAGATTTCTCAAATTAAGATAGATGACTTAAGAATGATGTACAAGGTGAGATATAATTATACATGGTTATTAAGAATTTAGAGTTTGATTAATACTACTCTATTGATGGGACTACATAGAATGTTATGATGCGTTACATAGAACTTGATGGTGAATAGAGATTATGAGCTTATAGTATACAAAATAATTTGAGTGACCAAGAATTTTTATAAGTGTTGGCATGAGGTATGTGATGGTTTATAACGGTAGCTAAAGCATGGTATGTGAAAGTAGTGTGAAGTTGACTTTGGGTGTGATTTAATAGTTTTATTTTGATGGAAAGGTACTATCAAATTTGAAATTAGGGCTATTATCCTTGTTTGGAACTCGTATTTATCATGAAATTCTTAAATAAAAAGAGAGATAGCCATAGTTTGAACCAGTATTTGATAAGAATACTTTGATACAAATGATGGTTTGGGAGTAAGGTAGATGATCGATGTGCTTATGATTTTTGTTAGTATTAAGAGTGTTGACTTCACTGGATATGGGGTTCAATCAACCAAGTATGTGTGCAATTACAATAAGGACTAAATTGGTGATTGTGGTAACTAGAAAATCAAAGAGATAGAGTCAAATGAATGAAAATATTTGATATATATGGAAACTATGGAAGTAGTATCTAGAGTTATTTGACATTGGTTATGTACATTCTTATGTGACCAACTACTTCAATTTGGGCGTGGTTTAGAGTATGATTAACTTTCTACATCCGTGTGTGTTTTCACTTCTAAGGGTGAGTCCTTAGTAGTGAATCGGGTGTACCAATTTTGTGATTGTCCTCCTAGTAGGGTGGATTTGTTCATTACACTTATGAAAGATTTGGGGTTGTTTGGGATAGTAGAAAGTACTAGTGATTCAACAGCCACAACTTTGCTTATGAGAATTTATAGGAGAGCTGCCATGGAAATTTACCGTTGTTTGATAGACTTAGGAGTTACATCATCATTGGTATCATATTTTCGCTATGTGTGATTGAATGTGAGGACCATTGAGTCTAGTTTTGATATTCATAAGGTTTGTCTATAATAGCTACTAATCTCACATTTCAATAATGTTGTTAGAGGTTCTGTATGCTTGGGTGTATTGCTCGATGGATGGTTAGTTGATCATTTTCTTCTTGAGGTTATATGAGTTTAATTTTCCCTTGATGAGTACCTGATGTCTAAAGATCATTCTTTTTATATAACTTAAGCTCATGAAAAGTTTATGTTGTGAGAATGAAATATTGATAAGATCTATGATGGTGTGCATTACGAGTGTGTTGTGGTTGGTTTAGGTTGACTTCTGATTGGAATCAGTATTGATTCAACATTTTATGGTGGTTTTTTGAAAAAGATTCCACATGATGGTTGTGTCAAGGTCCTTGAGAACATGTTGCATATGTGTGTACGATTAACTTTGATGGCTATTGAGGATACATTTTGTTGTTGGTTGAGTTTACACACAACAATCGCAACCACTTGAGTAGTGATATGACCCTATTTGAGACATAGTATGAGATGAGGTGTAGTTCTCTCATTGGTTGGTTTGATGCATGAGCATTATATGCACGAAAGATATTCACACATTTTTGTCAATTCTTGTACCCTTTCTTACTGTCGTCTTCTTTTGATCATTCGAGGACGAACGATGGGTAAATTGGTATCTAATGTAATGAACCATTTAGTTGTTTTGAATACTAGAACTTTTTATTTCATAAAATACTTTCCGATAGATTCTAAATGGATAGTTTCGACTATTCGTATTTACAATTATGAAATTAATGGGGTAGTTTTTATAATTTATTTAGTTGGTGATTAATAAAAATAACATTAAAAATAAATAGTGGATCACTTTTTATAATTAGTTTTTTAATAATTAGGGCAGTACACAATTTGTAGAACAGATGAAAATTAAAAGAGAGGCACACATCGGTGGAAGGAAAACAAATTGAGAAGAAGAGCGACGAACATGTAAGTATTAATTGCCTCAGTCATGTATTTTTTTTAAATACATAGATGTCATATTATCATTATTTTATTATTATTATTATTAGTAATTATATTGTATTGCAAAGTTGAGGGAATAGGAAAAGAAGTTCAAATTCAGTTTGTAATTGCTTCTTGACCAGTTATTTAGGTTTAGTTACTTTTGTTCTTCTTCATATAGTTATCTTATTATGATCCAAATTTTGATATATTAAGATAGGTAATTATAAAATTGATTTTAGTATATTATTTAAATACCATTAATGTAATGTTATTCAGAGAAATAAAGACTTAATCTTAGGCTTAAATATAAGAAATAGGAGGCTTGACATATTAATTGACCTCAAGATAAGAAACTTGAATATAGATTTGTGTTGATGACTCTTGGGTCTAGGATATACCTAATAGAGTAATATGAGTGTCTGTAGAATCGTTAACTTACAAGTTATACATATTGTATAGATTGGAAAGATTCGGAGGCACTGATGAAAGAAAAAATATTGTAGAAGTAGCTTGCTTGATTTCGATTCTTCAATGGAGGTAGGTTATGGTTTATGCTATTTGATAGTAAACTCTTATTAGTGATTGATATGCATTAAATGATACTGTGAAGTTTTATATGTACTTGATTGTGTGGTTGTGTGTTTTGTGATTGGTCTGAAATCCTGAGACCGTAGAATTTATATTCTTGAACCCTCTTTATCAAAGTGATGCCTTGAATAAAGAAGGCTTGATGAAATATTATCAATGAATTGAAAGTGGTGATAATAAATTATAAATTAATGGTATAATTGGATCGGAGTGTCACGTTTCGACACGGTATAATAAGATCAGAGTGTCACGTTCCGACACGATATTCTTGGATCGGAGTGTCACGTTCCGACGATATAATTGGATCGTGTCACATTCCGACACTGTAACATTAAAGAAAAAGATATAAAAATAACTTAATGAACTCAATCTCAAAGAACCCATTTCTCAAATGAGCGTGGCGTGGAGGAATGAGTCCTCATGGGTGTGCTCGATATTGTGATGGATTATTTAGTCACTTGTTCATGTTGTTTGTTGCTTACAACCTTTTAAGTGTCATAGTTAATTTCATACTATTATTCATTTTATATTAGTTTCTATTTTGGGTTGACCGATGATACCTACTCAGTACATGTTGCCCCGTACTAAGCCCTACTTGTGTTTTTCTTTGTTTTCCTTTTATGGAGTGCAGCTAGTGTACTAATGACTCAAATTTCCCTAAACTCTATCCAGTCTCCAGCATATCAGGTTCCAGGGTGAGCTATTCATTCAAGCTCGTGTTGGATTCTCTCGGTCATGACATGATGTCCTATGTTTTCGGACACAAACCATTTTATTCTTTTATTTTGGTGTATTTGATATTCTTAGACTTAGTATTTAGAGATTAGATGTCCTTGATATGATGACTTTCAGATATTGGGATAATTTGTAATAGACCTTAAAGGTTTAGTTGATTGGTTACTTTAATATGTTTTGGAGCTTCCGCGTTATTGTTGTTATTCTAGTCGAATTATTGGTATATGTTGAGGTTTGGATTCCTTGGTTCGCCCACTTAGGAGGTTAAGTGTGGGTGCCACTCACGACTCGATTTGGATCGTGACATTGTTTAAATACTCCATAGGTTCATTGTTTTGTTGTATTATTTTTGCTCTCTTTTGGCAGTAGGATTAACTTATGGGTTGCACAATTTATCGTTTGTGGTTATTTAAGTTTGATGATAGTTTATGAGTGTTTTTTTCTCATGATGTGGAATCAAAGTTTCCTTGAATATTTTTTTAAAGATGTCTAATTTATCATCCTAATCCTTATTATTTATTTTCGCATGTAATATTTATTTGAGTCCATTTCGGAACTATCCCCGCATTTCGTTAAGTTGAATTCCTCTCGAGGCAGCCAAAGTGATGAACATGTTATGGATAGCTGAAACACATAATAAGAAAGCTGAAAAAAGTCTTTGAAAGCAGAAGAATGGGTTTTATAATCCGATATATACTGATATGCAACAAGTGTATACAAAAACGGAAATTGAGCATAAGACTAAAAAACAAATCAGCAAAAGTGTAGGCCCCAAAAAGCCAAAACTCATCTCTTTTCTCTTCCTTCTAAATTATTTGATTGTGATTATTTATTGTTTTATTGTTTGTTAATTTTAACTTTAGAATTGTTAATTAGCTTATTTAATCAATTCTATACTCTTCAAATACTTAAAATATTTTTAGTCAAAACTTATACTTGTCTTTAATTATTTTTGTATGGTTTCTTTCTTTATTGATTAAAATGGTTTATATTATATTATCCTTAATATGATTCAAATAAAAACTAATTAATCTATTTTTTTTTGTAAAATTCTAATCATTTGTTGTTTAATTCAAATGTTCCTCTTTTCTCAAAAATTTAAAATCATTCTTAATCTTTTCAAATTAATATTGTAAATTATTTTTAAATCATTTTTTCAAAATAATTTCAAATATTTAATCAAATCATAGGACAATTGCATGTTAGTGGACACTCCAAATGCTTTAAATATCTTCTTGAACTGTAAATGAGAATCTCTTAACCATTTTCTCTAAATTTATAAAGATTTGATTTGTTAAAATTTTTAAATTAAGTTTTTTGAATTTCTTAAAAAAATTAAGTGGCGATTCTTTTCTAAGTATTTTTCTCAAAATTATTTTATTCTTAAAATATTTTAAAAAGTTTTTTTTCTAAAGATAGTAAAATGGCTTAACATAGATTATTTAAAGCCTTTTAAAACTAATTCTTGGTTTTCATATATTGTCTAATCTTAAAATTGAGAAAAGGGGGTTAGATAGACCAGAGAATATAGACCTATTTGATTTAGGTGATTTGTTTTTAGGAGTGACACCTGGACGAACAACTTGTTTGGTTACAAAACATGATGAAATAACATTGATTATTTAAAGGCCTTTTAAACTAATTCTTGGTTTTCATATATTGTCTAATCTTAAAATCGAGAGAGGAGGGGGCTAGATAGACCAGAGAATATAGAACTATTTGATTGAGGTGATTTGTTTTTAGGAGTAACACTTGGATGAACAACTTGCTTGGTTACGAAACTTTAGACTCATTAATTGTATTGGATCAAATTCATACAAAATTTGAATTAAATCCATGATCATTTGGGCTGAATGATTAATTTGGGCTTTACAAATAAATGAGTCCATTTTATTATGATCAAATCCATGGTCCATTTCACCTTGAAGCCCAAACTCATGCCACGTGTCACAATGACTAGGCATCCGAAACCAACAAGGTGACGCCACGTGTCCAAATGAGGTGTTAGTCTCAGTCAAGTGCAAGAACCAATCACAGCATGCCAAGTGTCAAAATGACATCCTTTAGCCAATCATATGCAACCTTGTCCACCCCCTACAACTATAAATAGGGGATGAACATGACATTCTAAGGGATCCAAAAAAATACTCTTCAATAAGCATTCAGGAAATTGGAGAAAGCTACAACATCAACATTAATAGATCTTCGAAGGAGTGATCAACGGAGTTCTTCCCGGAGATCGACTTACAACGACAAAGCGCTTTACGACATCCCGGAGATCGACAACATCTCAAGGAGGTCTACATCATCCAACAATTCGGGAAATACGCTACTGAAAACCCTCGAATCGCGGAGAAACTTAAGAGAGAGAATCAAGAGAACAATGGAATTGTACTCACAACGATTCACTAATAAATCACATTTTCTTTTATTTATTTTGCTTGCAGTTTATTTTCCGCGCTTACAAAAATTTGTTGCTAACAGAAACATGATAAAATATAAATGCTCATCAATTAGGCATGTTTATCCCGGCTAAACAATGAAGTTAGACTACTAATTTGAGTAGGCGAATAGAGATTTGATATACGACTCATATAATTAACCCTGTGATCCCTAGTAACTTCACAACTAAAATTAATTTTGAGCCAAAAATATGATACATGAGATTCATTACATGTTGCAGCCCTAGAATTTTCTTTTACTTGCTTGAAACATCATCTTAAAGTCGTTCACAATTAGTTATTTTATTTATTGCACAATTAGTAGTAGTTAACAATGATCACAATTTTTGAAAATGGTTACCTTTATTTTATTTGTAGATTTAAATGTTAGATACAATTTCATCATAATTTCCTTGGGAACGATAATTCATTTCTTTAAGAATCTATGTTACTTGAGCGACCATGTACACTTGCATCCATATTGGGGAGCAAACAGATTTTGGCGCTGCTGTTGGGGACTTAGAAATTGATTTATATTCGATGTTCTTAAGTTTACAATTAGAATATTCAGCTGTTAATTACTTGATCTTAGCTATTTTATTGCAGGTAGTTGACTCTTAAGTCTCGCTTGTAAAGGAGAACTTTTTGAACCGGGGCGTAGATTTGAACTAAAATAGGGCATGGTACAACTCATCTATGCTAGTAGGCAATTCACCGGTCTTTTAGGAACTTTATAGATATTAGTGATACATACACTGGAGTCTCATTGGACTATGTGAGGCTGACCTTGTTTCCATACTCATTGGTAGGATCCGCAAGGCATTGGTTAGATTCTGAGCCACCAAAATCCATCACTATTTTGGATTATCTAGCAATAAAGTTCTTGAGTCGATTCTTTCCATCCAAGAAAACTGCACGGTTGATTGAAGACTATTCTGAAGGTGTGATACAAAGTTATTAAATAGTGAAATAATATATAACTATTTAACAGTATAAATTTGATTAATATAATGTATGAATACTTCTCTAATTATATTGTTTTTTGTTAATAATAAGAACAATTATCTAAATATGAAACTTATTTTACCATATTTCCTAAAATTCTCTACCATTTGTAAAAATTACAAAAATTTCTACTCTCTCTTACTTTCAGATACATTACTTTACGCGATGTATTGGGACGTACACGATGTATCAGGATGTTGAGTGATGTATCCGAAATCGAGACAAGATGTATTTGTGTCACGCTCGGAGCCAACAACCTGGACGTAGATGGCACCCAACGACCATTGATGGCCTTGAGCGAACCCTTGGCCTGGCTTGCTAAACTTAGCGGAAGACTTAACTTAACTCAAGTATAAAGTTGGACATATTCTCATGAAAAATACTTTAAATAATAGTCTTGGCAAAAATTTCACTTACGTCTCAAAAAAAATATATGTATATCTACAAATAAAGAGAGACCCAATACTGAATGTCTGACTATCTATTTGTCGATGAGCCTCTACTACTACTAAGATGAATGTTGGGACAAACCCCATAACATTCTATAAAGGAAATACGGAAAGCAATTAAAAATTCCTCCAGGATGCAAAGAGACTTACCACTAACTCTGAATGCTCAAGCTGGATCAACGTGGCGCTGACTGTTGATCCAGGTTACCAGCGTCTGTATCATAAGACGATGCATGCCAACTGGCATCAGTACATTGAATGTATGAGTATGCGAGTTGGAATGCTAAACAACAACTACAAAGCTTTAAAGGATTAAGAATCAACTTACCTTGGCTCTACTCAGCTCAATAAATCACAACTCAATATAAAGTAGTTAAGACACATGCTATATGTATAAAGCTTGTAAAACAGTGTAAACACTTAGTTCATTACAAGTAATGTAATAATAAACTCAACTTTACTCATTACTCACTACTCAACTAGTTCCCGTACAACTTTTGAAATTTAAATCAACTCATTACTCATTACTCAACTTGTAGCTTGAGCCTTAAAACAAAGTAAAAATGTTTGTTTAAGACTATTAAAAGCTTTAAGAACTCACTTTGACTTGCTCCTTAACTTTTAGACTTGACTCAAAACTTCTTCGACTTTGATCTTAAATTTCCTTGAATTGGATTATTGATTCAAGGACCATGATCTTATGTTTATGGATGATTTCATGATGTTTAGATGTACCTTACAGTGTTGGAATAAACTAGGAATTATAAGTACATCACTTAGGAACTCGTACGAAAAGATGGGGAAAAAATGAGGTCTCCAGGTGACCCTGGCGCTTTGAGAGGCGCGGGGCACCAGAGCTAGTGGCTGTCCTGAGTGGCTCTGACTTGCGCGGCACGCCAGGCCCTGTCAGACATAGGCTGCCCTGAGGGGATCTAACAGGTGCGGCGCCCCAGGGCTTGTCAGACGGGATTTTTGACTTTTCTTCTCCGATTTTCAATTCTAAGCCTTCTAAACTCCCATGGATATCACCATAAATACTTAGGATCACTAAAATCCTCAATACCCAATAGTTTAAACTTGTAAAACATCCCGGAAACATGAATCAAACAATCAAAGGTATACCACAACTCCACTAATGAGAATTCAATGATTTTTCAACAAGAACTGCAATGTTCATCATTCAATCTACTCTAATTGTACTGAATTAAACATATTGTTGTGTGGGTGGAAGAACCCAACACAGAAAGATCTCACATACCTTATAGGGATCACCCCCGACGAATTCTACTCAACAATTTGGCGTTCCTGAAGAATTCTTGGTCTTTCCTCCTTCTCCTTCTTCTCTTATCTTTTCTCCCAAGCCCTAAGCGTATTCAATCTTCTATTTTACCCCTAATAAACCCTTAAAACAAATTAGGAAATAGTAGGGTGAAAAGACTACTTTACCATTACTAAAATCCAGATTGGATTTTCCTCAGTCCAACAACCCAACTTCCAAAAGACATATCTCCCTCATACGACATCGAAAATGAGCAAACTCGGCGGCGTTAGAAATATCACTCCAAGGGATTTCCAACCAAATAAAGAACTGGCACTAAATCATCTTGAGCTAGAATTTATCACAGTTTGAAAATGACCAAAAACTCACTTTTACACTTAGGAAATTTTCCAGATTTTTCCTATTCTTTCCAAAAATAACTATTCTTAGTTTCTTTGTTTAATCCTAGATATTTTGATTTACGAGATGTTACAATATCTCCTCCTTGGGAACATTTGTCCTCGAATGAGATTTCTTTAACTAAGCCAAGAATAGTAACATTATTTCAGCACTCAACCAACAAAAGCAAGTAATAACATGCTTACACATAATCTTATAAAGTTCTAAGAAGAAAATTTAGTACCTTGATCTGCATTCTCTATGGATTCAAAGAGATGTGGATATCTCTTCTTCATATCCTCCTCATCTTCCCAAGTTGTTTCTCCAACAAATTGTTTCCTCGAAAGTACATTGACTGATGCAACTTCTTTAGTTCTCAATTTGCGAACTTGACGATCTAAAATCTAAACCAGAACCTCTTCATAGGATAAGCTATTCTTAATCCCAACATTCTCAGTTAGCATAATCAATGACGGATCATGCATCATTTCTTCAACATAGACACATGGAATACCGGATGACCGCTGCTAACTCTTGGGGTAGCTCCAACTCATATGCCACGTTTCTAACTCTCTTGGAGATTCTGTAAGGACCAATATATCGGGGAATAAGTTTCCCCTTCTTACTGAACCTCATAATACCCTTCATGGGTGAAACTTTCAGATATACCCAATCGTCCACCTCAAAGTCTAACAGCCTCCTCCTAACATCTGTGTAGGACTTTTGGCCACTCTGTGCCATTTTCAATCTCTCTTGAGTCACTTTTATCTTATCCATATCTTAGTGAACCAGATCTGGTCCTATCAACCTGCTTCACCAGCTTCAAACCACCCAATAAGAGATCTACATCTTCTCCAATAAAGAGCTTCATATGGAGTCATTTGGATGCTCGAATGGTAACTGTTGTTTTACGAGAACTCAATCAGAGGTATGTGATCATCCCAATTCCCTTTGAAATCAATCACACAATCTCTCAACATGTCTTCCAAAGTTTGGATAGTACGCTCTGCTTGTCCATCTGTATGAGGATGAAGAGCAGTGCTTAAGTTCACCCTTGAACCGAAACCTTTTTGGACAGATTTCGAGAACTGAGCATTAAATTTGGCGCCTCTATCTGAAATAATGGAGACATGAACTCCATGAAGTCTCACCACTGCTTGAAGGTACAACTTAGCATAATCTTCGGTCGAATAGGTGAAATGGGCTGACTTTGTCATTCTATCGTCAATCACCCAAATAGAGTCATGTTTCCTACGAGATCTTGGCAAGCCTGTGATAAAGTCCACATTGATTATTTACCACTTCCATTCCAGAAGTTCTATAGTCTGAGCCAAACCTCCAGGTCTTTGGTGCTCTACTTTCACTTGTTGGCAATTTGGGCACTTGGAAACAAACTCAGCAATATCTTTCTTCATGACTTCCCACCAATATACCTCTCTCATGTCGCGGTACATCTTGGTGGAACCCGGATGAATGGAATATCATAAGCTATGAGCCTCCTCCAGGATCCTCTCTTGGAGTCCATCCACTGTACACAATCTACCTTGGTACTTCAGCACACCATCCCCCCTAGTTTGAAAGCTAATACTCTTTGCTTATGAACATTTGCCTTCAAGTCAAGCAAAATGAGGTCTTGGTCTTGTTTCTCTTTCACCTCTGACACTAGTGATGATTCAGCCCCATTAGTCACCACTATCCCTTCTGTGGAATCCATAAGTCTGACTCCTAGATGTGCGAGTCTGTGCACATCTTTAGCTAACTCTCTCTTTTCTTCTTTAACATGGGTGATACTCCCCATGGATAAGCTACTTAAATCATCAGCAACTACATTAGCCTATCTGAGATTTAGCTCCTTCTGAGTGAACACATATTAGAGGCTCTTGTGATCCGTGAATATGTCAACATTAACACCATACAAGTAGTGGCGCCATATCTTCAAGGGAAAGACTACGACAGCCAATTCTAAGTCATGAGTTAGATAATTCTTCTCATGAACCTTCAACTTTCTATAGGCATAAGCTATCACCTTTCCATTCTGCATCAACACATAGCCCAAACCAACTCTCGATGCATCACAGTACACCACAAAACCTTGAGTACCCTCTGTAAGGTCAAAACTAGAGCGATAGTTAATCTCTTTTTCAATTCCTGAAAGCTTTTCTCATAAGCTTCAGACCATTGAAACTTTAATGTTATCTAATTTAGCTTGGTAAAAGGAGACGAGATAGACAAAAACCCTTCAACAAATCTCTTATAATATCCAGCCAACCCCAAGAAACTCTGTATATCTGTTGGAGACGTGGGTCTAGGCCAAATTTGAACTGCTTCTATCTTTTGGGTATCAACTATAATCCTATCACTCGAAATGATGTGGCCTAAGAATGCCACAGACGTAAAAACTCACACTTGGAGAACTTGGCATATAGTTCCTTATGTTTCAAGGTCTGTAGAACCATCCTGAGGTGACTAGCATGATCTTCTTCATTCCTTGAATAAATTAGTAAGTCATCAATGAAGACGATGACAAACATATCTAAATAGGGTTTGAAGACTCTGTTCATACGATCCATGAATGTTGTAGGATCATTGGTCAAACCAAAGGACATAACCAAAAACTCATAATAACCATATCTTGTTCTAAAAGATATCTTCGGAATGTCATATTCACTAACTTTTAACTGATGCTAGACTGATCTGAGATCAATTTTCGAGAAGCAAGAAGCACCCTGAAGCTGGTCGAAAAGATCATTTATCCTTGGAAGAAGATATTTATTCTTGATGGTCACCTTATTCAATTGGCGGTAGTGTATACACATCCTAAGAGAACCATCGTTTTTCCTTACAAACAAGACCGGAGCCCAAGGTGAGACACTTGGTCGAATGAAGCCTTTATCTAACAATTCTTTCAATTGTTCTTTTACCCTTTTTAACTTTGTTGGTGTCATTCTGTATGGAGAAATAGAGATAGGATGAGTATCTATAATGATGTCTATGCCGAAGTCTATCTCTCTTTCTGGAGGGACTCCAGGTAGATCATCAGGAAAGACTTCTGGAAACTCTTTCACTATAGAAACTGATAGGAGTTAAGATACCTCAGCACTTGAGTCATTAAGCCGGACTAAGTGATAGATACACCCCTTTGAAACTAACATTGTCACCTTAAGTTACAAAACGAAACGACCCTTAGGCACTACTGAACTACTACTCCACTCTATGACTGGCCTATTAGGAATCTAGAACTTGACAACCCCAGTTCTACAATCTAATGACGCATAACACGTTAGATACCCAGAATGACACCAAAATCTACCATGTCTAGTTCTACTAGATAAACCATGGTGTTCTTGTGATTGATGGAAATTGGACAATTACGGTAGACTCTTTCCTCTAGAGTAGACTCCCCAACATGTGTAGAAACACAGAAGGGTTCACAAAGTTTTTCAGGAAGAATCTCAAACTGATTTACAACATAAGGAGTTACAAAAGATAAACTTGCTCCTGGGTCTAACAAAGCATAAACATCAAAAGTAAAGACTTTGATCATACCCGTGACAACATCTGCATAGTTCTCTTGCTCTTGGTGGCTAGTGATTGCATGAGAGGGTTTGCCCCTCCACCAGTACCATAAGTGGATCCTCTAGGTGCAGCCCTGTATGGTGGAGCAATTGATGAAGATTGGGCTATATTGCATGGATTACCACCTCCCTTCTTATTCTTGGGACACTCTTTCATGTAGTGCCCATCTTGACCGCATTTTAAACAACCCGACTGGCCATCACAACACTTACCAGCGTGGTTTCTACCACACCTACCACATGCATGAGCCCAACTACCTCCTTGTGCCACACTACCTTGGGAATGAGCTGGTCTAGACTTAAAGTTCTACGAATTCTGGCCATTGTACTCACCTCTGTTTCTGGGCGCGGGTGCACTAGCAGATGATAGTGCATGCCTCTTTTGTTATTGAAATTGTGGTCGACTTGAACCACCCTTATGTTGAACAGACTCATTACCAGTCTTAGATTTCTTGTTCTTGTACTCCTGTCTGTCCCTCAGCTTCTCCTATTCTACTTGTTGCACATAGACCATTAACCTTGAAATGTCCATGTCCCCAATCAACATTGCATCCCTATCTTCTTTGCTTGAAGCACGACCCAAGCTAGCAACAAACAAGTTCATCCTGCTCCTCATATCCTTAACCATCTCAGGAGAATAGAGAGACAGTTTGGTGAACTTCAACCCATATTCATGCACATTCAAGGAGTCCTGTTTCAGAGTAAGGAACTCGCGTACCTTTGCTTCCTTCAGTTCCCGGGGAAAGAAACGCCCCAAGAAAGCTTCTTCAAAGAAAGTCCAACTTGAAAGTGGTGCATACTCATCTCTTCCCTCCTTCCACTGATCGAACCAAGTCCTAGACAAATTCTTGAGTTGGTATACAACTAGCTCAATGCTTTCAGTGTCAACCACATGCATCATATCAAACACCTTCTTCAACTCTTTCACAAAGTTTTTCGGATACTTAGTAGTGCTTGAATCGGTGAAGCTGGGAGGATTTATTCTCAAGAACTCACGCATCCTTGAGGTGTCAGCCCCTTCTTGACGAGCTCCCCTCTATTGATCAACCTGGTTAGTCACCACTTTGCTTAACATCCAGATAGCCTCACGAAACTCAGCATTGGTGACCTCTCCTTGAGGTTGCAAGTTTGGTGCATTCGGTACCTATGGTTCCTCAAAATTCCTTCTGGTTGGATGACCTCTAATCGTTATTCGTGGAGGCATGATGATCCGAAACACGCGCAAGCATGAATTAAAGGGAAACTTTTTAGAGATAAACTCCAACGCACAGAAGGAATATAAAAGAAGTGAGAAATTCCTAAATGTTGTAGCCTCCTAATCATAGATGTGTCGCGCTTCACACCAATGAATAAGACTCTACAGACACGGCTTCATAGACTCCCTAGGAAACTTTAACTTTGTGCTCTGATACAAAGTTTGTCATGCCCGGAGCCCACACCCTGGACGTGGCCGGCACCCAGCGACCATTGCTGGCCTTGAGTGAACCCTTGGCCTGGCTTACTTAACGTAGCGGAAGACTTAACTTAACTCAAGTATAAAGCTGGAAATATTCTCATGAAAAATACTATAAATAATAGTCTTGTCCAAAATGACACTTACGTCTCAAAACAATATATGTATATCTGCAAATAAAGAGAGACCCAAAACTGACTGTCTGACTATATGTCTGTCTATGAAGAATCTACTACTACTAAAATGAATGTTGGCACAAGCCCCACAATATTCTGTAAAGGAAATACATAAAGCAATTAAAGAGTCCTCCGGGATGCAAGGAGGCTCACCACTGACTCTGAATGCTCAAGCTGGATAAAACGAGGCGCTGGATGCTGATCTGGTTTACCAGCGTCTGCATCATAAGACGATGCAGGCTAGCTAGCATCAGTACATTGAATGTACGAGTATGCGAGTGGGATTTCTAAACAACAACTACTAAACTTTAAAGGATTAAGAATGAACTTACCTTTACTCTACTCAACTCAAGAAACCACAAATCAATTTAAAGTTGTAAAGACACATGAAATATGTATAAAGCTTGTAAAACAGTGTAAACACATAGTTCATTAAAAGTAATGCAATAATAAGCTCAACTTTACTTATATATGAAAGTAATATAGTTTTTGTGAGAGATTTTCTAACCGACAACCATCACTATGAGCCTAAGCGATGGTACAACGTCTTACCTCACATTGCAGGAGGACTGCTCTACACCTTACCGTCGGTATAGAACCTGAACTATAAGTAGATCCACTAGTCTATGCTAAAAAGCACTAAGGAATCATCTAAAAAGTATGATCATTTATTTGTCCATGCTGGCTACATGGTTTATGGAAACTTGAGTTGGTATGAACTCGCGACCCCATATCGGTGCTCAATACTACTCCCAAAATACTTAGCTCATATATTTTTAAAACAACTTCTTCTTTGGTTTGAGGTAATTGGTCAAACTTATATTTCAAAAGCTCTCTTGGAAACCATAGTTCCCCTTTTGAAAACTTGGCAAAGGCTCTGTGGAAGTCTAGCTTCCTTTATTTCTCAAAATGTGAAAACATTTATAACTCTTAGGGACTACTTAGTTTCCTTATACGTTTTGAGAAATGAACTCACTCGTTGGTCTTTACTTTACTTGAAACTTAACTCTTAGGGAAGACTAGTTCCCTCATAGCTTTTGAGATTTAAACTCAACTCATTACTCATTACTCAACTTGTACCTTGAGCCTTAAAACAAAGTAAAAATGTTTGTAGACTCTTAAAAGTTTTAAGAACTCACTTTGACTTGCTCCTTAACTTTTAGACTTGACTCTTAACTTCGACTTTGATCTTAACTTTACTTGAATTGGATTATGGGTTCAAGGACCATGACCTCATGTTTGTGGATGATTTCATGATTTTTAGATATAACTTAGAGTGTTGCAATCAACTAGGAATTATAGGTACATCACAAAGGAACTCGTACGAAAAGATGGGGGAAAATGAGATCTTCAGGTGACCCTGGCGCTCTGAGAGGCGTGAAGCGCCAGAGCCTGACAGACAGAGATTGTCTTGAGAAGCTCTGGATGGCGTGCCAGGCCTGTCAAACAGAGGCTGCCCTGAGGGGCTCTGGCAGGCGCGGCGCCCCAGGGCTTGTTAGACGGGATTTTTGACTTTTCTTCTCCGATTTTCAATTCTAAACCTTCTAAACTCCCATGGATCTCACCCTAAACACTTAGGATCACTAAAATCCTCAATACCCAATAGTTTAGACTAGTAAAACAGCCCGAAAACACAAATCAAACCACCAAAGGTATACCACAACTCCACTAATGAGAATTCAATGATTTTTCATCAAGAACTGCAATGTTCATCATTCAATCTACTCTAATTGTGCTGAATTAAACATATTGTTGTGTGGGTGGAAGAACACAACACAGAAAGATCTCACATACCTTATAGGGATCACCCCCGACGAAATCTACTCAACGAATTGGCATTCTTGAAGAATTCTTGGTCTTTTCTCCTTTCTCCTTCTTCTCTTCTCTTTTCTCCCAATCCCTAAGCGTATTTAATATTCTACAAACTGAATTAAGGCTTACTTTTACCTGTAATAAACCCTTAAAACAAATTAGGAAATAGTAGGGTGAAAAGACTACTATACCCTTACTAAAATCCGGATTGGATTTTCCTCAGTCCAACAATCCAACTTCCGACAGGCATATCTCCCTCATACGACATCGGAAATAAGCAAACTTGATGGCATTAGAAAGATCTCTCGAAGGTTTTTCCAAGCATATAAAAAAATGGCACAAACACATCTTGAGTTAGAAGTTATGACCGTTTGAAATGACGAAAAACTCACTTTTACACTTAGGAAAGTTTCTAGATTTTTCCTATTTTTTACAAAAATAACTATTCTTAGTTTCTTTGTTTAATCCTAGCTATTTAGGCTTAAGAGATGTTATAATTTGGATGTTGAGCGATGTATCCAAAACCAAGACATAGTGTATCGAGATATTTTGGAATATATACGGATTCCAACAATTTAAGAGATTTTTATAATTTGGAAAAGAATAGGGATAAGATATAATTAGATCTTAACATTATGACCGTTAAATTCTCCAAAAAAAAAATAAGGCTAAGAAGACTGGAATTAATCTTCTTTTCTCGGCCCAAAGTTTTAGCTCAAACGTTTAAGGGAGGGAAGATGGTCAAAGCTATTATTAAAGAATGAATTTATGTGTCAAAGTGAAAACCCTTTAGGGAGAAGGCCAAAACTATTTTTAAAGAATGGATTAATGTCCAAAAGCGATAGCTCTTTTGGCCATTTCTTTCAAACAATTGAACAAAATAGATAAATGAATTTGTAGATGGAGGAACATGATAGAAAGTGACTTATTTACTATGTTTATAGACTTGGGAAAACCCCCCATAAATATTGTTTCTTTAACTTTGATGTTTATCTCCTTTTAGACCTAACAAAGGAAGTTCATAGTTTGTTAATTCTTTTGAGTCTATATTTAATTCTAAGGGTGTTAATGAATTTTCATAACAAGTTTATTTATTTTTGGTGAATAACAAACTTTATTGTTACCAAAGAGTCAAGTAAGTGCAAAAGGTTGAGAAAGGTCTAGACAACCCCAGCCTTACTATGCCATTAACAACGCCAAAAGAAGTTCCCTATGGATAGTAATCAATATTACTCAAAGAACTAGTCAATTTAGTATGTCTGCTTCCTTTAATATGGACCGTTTGCAACAAATTTTAAACATATGGAAAATAAATAAACCACACAAATAAAATCTGAAGAAACATAATTTTATTGATAAAGATAGTGGGTATAATTTTGTTCCTCCCTTGATTTTACTCTCCTAAGATTTATCCGTGATTCGGGAGTCATTCGTAGCGTATTTCTCGAACTAGGATGATTTAGATTTGACATTCCTATATGAATAATCCATCAATATGCGGATATTCGAGATCTTGATCTCTTTACAGAATTTTTGAGATGTCTTTTAAGAGAATTTAGTACCTTTTATATAGGCATAAACTAGGGTTTAGGGTTGAGTAGCCTCCAAGAATCCTAATATGATTTGAACACAATTTGTAGAGTTCCAACTCGAACTGAACGCATTTTGTAGAGTCCCACAAAATTTTAATGTCTACAAATGCCCCTGCTTCAAGGCTTGACGGAGTGTAGACTTGATGAAACTCAAAGACAAGGCTTGAAGTACTCATTCTTCCACCTTTGCAGCTTCAGATTTTCAGATTAGATTAAAGAGAGAATAGATGAAGGGCAGGTCCCACTGGGAGTGCCAATTTATTTGCAACAACTTTTAAACATATAAAAAATAAATAAACCACACAAATAAAATCTGAAGAAACATAATTTATTGATACAGATAGCGGGTACAAATTTATTCCTCCCTTGATTTTACTCTCCTAAGATTTATCCGTGATTCGAGATCCATTCGTGGCGTATTTATCGAACTAGGATGATTTAGATTTGATCTCTATATGAATAATCCATCAATTTGCGGATTATTCGAGATCTTGATCTCTTTACAGAATTTTTGAGATGTCTTTTAAGAGAATTCAGTACTCTTTATATACGCATAAACTAGGGTTTAGGGTTGAGTAGCCTCCAAGAATCCTAATATGAGTTGAACACAATTTGTAGAGTCCCAGCTCGAACTGAACGCATCTTGTAGATTCCCACAAAATTTCAATGTCTACATGGACTTCCTGAATGATTTTTCTAATAATTCTATAAGCTGATCTTGCATTCTTCTGAAATATTCGAAAATTTCTTTCTTGCCACACAACATACTCACTTGCAACCAAAGTCATTCTAAAGATTTTTGCTTTAGCTTGTCTTCCCTTAAAGTTTTGCAGACATATTACCTTCTCTTTCCAGAAAAGTGTCTGCCTATTTATACGCATTCATTGCAGAATCTTCTTCCAAATAGAGGCAACATATATACAATGAAAGAATAAATACTCACAACTATCAACTCTTGAGCTACATAGTATAAATCTGGTATCCTTTATCACTCCTCAAATTGTTAGCCTTTAGCAAAATGTGGTAGTAAAGATCTTTCCGAGTCAACCCTAGAAATCTCTACTTGTGAAATTGATATTCCATTTGTTAGGTAACTTAGTCCAAATTTTCTTTGCCACATATATAAATTTATTTTGGAACAACTGAATACATCAGTTAATTCAAAAGCTTTTTGATCGAGTGGATATTAAGTATTAAACACTGTGAGAGTTGTATCTCTTTGTGGTTCCTTCATACTCCATTGACAAATTTACGGTTATGACTTTTGAATTTTATATGTATCTTTTCAACGAAAAATGCGTAACAATTTCATTTTTGAGAAATAAGTAAATAATAGGTTAGTGGCTATTATATTCAGATGTCAAAAACATGTATCAATCGATTCTTCTCTCTTAAGAAATTTCTTACTATCTATTATATGTGTATCTGATACATGTAATAAAGTGTATTCAAGAATATGTATCATATACTTATTGTATTAGTTCTATATTAAAATTACTGACTAATGTTTTGTTTTTTTGCGGCTCACTTTACTATATATTTGAATGATACATGAGACATTAGCGTTTTTGTAGTGAATTATCATGTAATGTATCGCTAACTTTTAAATGTTTGCAGGTTGTTATCTCTTCTGAATTTTTTTTTTTTGTGTGTATGAAAGTAGACGAATATACATTGTTTGTCTTGAGCAAAAAATATGTAATTATGAGAGATTTCAACTTGAGGAGATATCTTTTGCGTACACAGTTGTTGTTTTAAAGAGAAAGATTAGCTAGGATGTTGATATTTATCTGATACATGTAGTAAAGTATATACAAGAAGATGTATCAAATACTTAATGTATCAATTCTATATTAAAATTAGTGACTAATGTATCTTTTTCTTATTTTTGCGGCTCAATGTACTATATTTTTGAATGATAAATGAGATATTAGCTATTTTTTGTAGTGAATAATCATGTAATATATCACTAACTTTTAAGTGTTTGCAGGTTGTTGCAATTTGTGAATCTGGTACAACATATTATGTTTTAGATACACTATTTATATAATGTATGATTTTGTTTTTGATAATAATGTATCTGAAATAACATGATTGTGAAAAGTTATGTTTACTGTGATAAAAAAACATTTATGAACGTATCACAATAAAAAGAAAGAAATTTTATGTATCTGATTCATTATGTTATGAATTTCATACATGTTTTTAGAAATTCGGAAGCAAATTACATCTTGTCCTTATCTTTTTTCAATTTACAAAAATCTTGTCAAATTTGTGTCATCTGGATACATAATATTCATCCAGATACATAACAGTTGATACATTAGATAACTTGTCATTTTAGATTAAAAAGGAAATTAAACAAGAAATTAAATGTCAATTCTTTAAATCACGAAAATCAATTTGATATCAATCTCTCCTAAATCGTAACAATTTTAAACAATTCAAATTTTAGTTTTTCTTCTCCCAAATCTCTCTCAAGTGGTAACAGATTCAAAAAAGTCGAAAATAGTAGCTATGTATCAGATCATTCAGTATAACTTCGAAGTTATGTATCATGCCTAAAAAGTTAGTGTATGATATATTATTATTATTACTATTAATATTAATATTATTATTATTATTATTATTATTATTATTATTATTATTATTATTATTATTATTATTGTGAACACCTAATTTTTTACCAAAACATAATATATTTTACACCAATTTAAAAAGGGTTATATTTAAAATAAATAAAATAATAATAATAAATTGTAAATTAATAAAAATTATAAGATCAATTAAGAGTTTAATAATAATTAAAAAATTGATAAATAGAAGTGGGGAATTTAAGGTTTTTGTTAATTATATCTAGTCTAAAAATAATAATAATATAGAAAATATTATGAAAAAGTATAGAAAAAGAAAAGAAAAGAGGAGTCCTAAAAATTTCAAATTTGTTTTACCTTATCCTAATTACTCCCAACTTCCTAACTTATTTTCCTAAAAATCCTCATCCCATTTATTTATTTTTATTTTTATTTCTTTTTACACGTTTTTTTTACACTTTTTGTGTCATCTTCTTATATTTTGTTTTGTTTTGCCAATTTATTGATTTGTTATTATTTATTTTTTTATTTTATTTTTATATCCTTATCTCAACCCCAATTTTTTCAACTAATTTTAAATTTAATCCTAATCCCACTACACTACGTTCCTTTAAATTAGCACCAGATTCTCACCCAAAAAAGATTATATAATCCCACGTTCAGATGAAAAAAATATACAGATAGATACAGAGAGAACACAGAAAACACATATTGAAATATACCGAGAGAACACAGAAAATAGATATTGAAATATACAGAGAGATATAGAGAACACACAGAAACTGAGATTGATAGAATAGAAAAGAAAAAAAACAAGTAAACACAAAGAGAAGAAAAGTGAGTTATTTCTTTTGAGAATTAGGTTAGAGTTAGAGCTTTGATCGTGATTCCGAATTCGTGGATAACAGCTCGCTTTTGTGGTATCAATTTTCGCAGCGAGGTAACTATAAATTCTCCCGAGATTTAAATAATATTACTTCTATGAAAAATTGATTCCAATAGTATGAAATTCTTTAAATCACATGTATTATATTGATTATTGTTACGTTATTATTATTATTATTATGTCTTTTAGATACATTTTGCAATTTATGTCGCTTCATGATATTGAATTGTTGAATTTGAATAGATTAATATATTTTTTCGTTTAGCTTTCACTTTATAAGATTTTGTTGTATTTATTGTAGACTTTTTAGATTAGGATATGAACTAAAATTTAATTGATTACCGATTTAAGAAATTTATGTTTAATGTGTTTTAGTCTTTTTAATACATTATTTAGATTAAAATTTGTCTTTAGAATAACATAAGATGGTTATCTAATTTGAATTACTAAAGTTTATTATTAAGAAAATATATGAATATTATTTAGAGTTATAATTTAAAAAAATAATGAAGAAGAGCGATTAACAAAAAAAATGAGAAAACATTAAAAATAAATTTAAAAAAAAATAACAACAACAATATGTACAGAAAAAGAAAAAGAACGATGATAAAAAAAAATGATTTTAAAAAAAAAAAGAAACAACAAAGTGTAACAAAAAAAATGTAAAAAAACAGAATGTCAAAACAACAATATTTAAAAGAAAAAATAAAAATAAAATAAAAAATAGATAATAAGATAAAATAAACAGAATGTTTGTTCATTAAAAAAAAAAAAAATATATATATATATATATATATATATATATATATATATATATATATATAAAATGACTAAAAACGTAAAAAAATAAAAAATAAAAAATAAACACAAAAAAGATGTGCAAAAAGAAAAGAAGAAAGTGAAGAAAAAAAACGTGTAAAAAATGGTAAAAAAAATTGAAATAAAAGGATTCTTTTTAAAAATATATATAAAAAAAAGTTATTAGAAGAGAGAAGTAGAGTGAAAAATAAAAATATAAAATTATTAAACAAAAGGTAAAAAATAAAATAAAATAAAATAAAATAAAATAAAGAACGTACAAAAAGGGAAAATAACGAAAATTGTTTTAATAAATAAATAAATAAAATAATAAATAAGAATAAACAGACAAATTTGTACATAATAATAAAATAAGTAAATAATAAAAGTAACACAACGTCAATAAAAAATATATATTAAAAAAAAAGATAAAAAAACGTAAAGAAAATATATATATATAACATTAAAAATATATACACAAAATGTAAAATTAATAAATAAAATAAATAATAAATACATAAATAAATAAATATGAGTGTTTCAGATTTTGTATTAATGAACACACCGAAAATAATAAAACAATTTTCAAAAGATTTAAAAATAAATAAAACAACTTTTAAAAGGTTTAAAATAAAATGAGAGAATAAAGTAAACACAATTTATTATTAATTTAAATAATATAATATCCAAAATTAAGTCAAGTCATACCAAAGTTAATAAAGCGACCGTGCTAGAACCACGGGACTCGAGGGATGCCTAACACCTTCCCCTCGGTCAACAGAATTCCTTACCCGAATTTCTAATTCGCAGACCAATAAAAAATAGAGAGTCAAATTTCCTTTTGATTAGGGATTTAATTAAGGTGACTTGGAACACCAAAACTCAATTCCAAGTGGCAACTCTGAATAATAATAAAATAATCTCTTTTCAAAAAGGCACTTTAATTGGAAAAACTCTTATCTTTCAAACCAAATAAAAATAATTAATATTTAAATTTTTGAGGAAAAAAAAGAGGGGCGTGACAGATGGCGACTCTGCTGGGGACAACCAGAATTCGAGCTTATTAATATTGACTTATGTATGACTTTTATTTATTTGATATATTTTTGGATATTGTATTTATAGGCTTAATGTGCTAATTGTCTACTTATTTACTGTTTGATATTATTTGAACTGCATATAAAGTGTCTTTTCTCGTGCATTTAATAAGTCTTCAATAATAACAATATGGGAATTGCGACTACGCACCACACTTCTGTCAAGATAACCAGTGGATCTTCGATCTATGGTGAAGGATTTTTAGTCACACATATTTAGGATAGGGAGCACCCATGCACAAAGCCGGAAAGCGCTGCTACCGGTACGCTGCTACTCCCTAACTCGAATTGTCTGCTCGTTTTACAGCCAGTCTAGATACTTTTCTCCACAAGTTTAAGCTTGGTTGAACTGAAATCAAATATGGTTGTTCCTAGTAGACTTCATTATTTGAATCATTTACATATGATTTAATGAGAGACTCTACATATTATCGGATATATCTAGTATAGATAACTTACCTTTTAAAATTAAAATCACATCAACAAAAAAATAAATCTTTTACTATGTAAAGTTCACAAAAAGAAACTTTTAAAAGTTTTTTTCTTATATCACTTTAAACGAAGAAAAGAGTTGCGTTTGTCAACAAATTTCTAACAAGAATCATTTAAGTGTTCAATCTGAACGAACTACGCACACCTGATTCTCACCTTGATGAGATACATAGGCAACCTTTTTTGGGTTCGGTGATCCTTATTTAAAATTAAAAATTAAAAAAATAATAATCTAAATTCTTATTTAAGAATTAAAAAATGAAATAAAATGTGTATCCATTTTAAAGGAGATTTGTCCTTAAGAAAACAAAAATATTTTTACTCATATTTTGAACTACGTTAGACCTGATTCTTGTTTTGATAAGATACGTAGGCAACCTTATTGTGAGGTTCGCTCCAATCGAGGAAAAATCTAAAAATTTCACATAAACTGGGGCAAAAAAAAATAAAAAATTTTCTGACTTGGTTGGTACCAACATACTTAGGATTATGCATAAGAAAAATAATGAAGTGTTAAACTATTTGGCAAGACAGATCAACTTTGTTGTGACCTATAGATTTCTATTGGCATCTCTCAATATATTTGGTAATACTTGAGAAATTAATTTTTGTTTAAAGTTATGGATAAAATAAATTCGACCTCATTGTTTCAAATGCATTGTGTGGTGAGCTTTAGATATTAAAATTCAAAGACATGATTTTGTTGATCTAGAACTTGGCCCGAATGTTGGTTGAGACGAAATTTTGAGCAACATTTAACTTGAGAAAGGATTATAGGCTTTCTTTTCGATTGTGCCTTTCAAGCCTACCAAATGACATGTTATCCATAGAACTCCCATTTCAAGCCTGAAAACTTTTTATTTGAATAATCACATGTTAGCATATACCTTTTGAGTGTATAAATACACTAATCCCTTTGTCACACCTCCTTGAGCGCACTATGAAATAGCTACATAAAGCCAAAGATCTAAGTTGTGAAACAAAGTGAAAAAGATCAAATATTCCAAAAAAAAAAAAATTAAAAAAAAATAAAGATAGAATGAAAAAAATAAAATCTCCAACAAATAGGAGAGAAGATCAAAAAAGGAAGAGAAAAAAATAAATGAGAAAGACCTTACAAGAAAACAAAGGTCAAATGCAAAAATAAAAAAAAAATATTGAAAGCATTGCGCAAATTTTATGGAGAAAATAGTCACTTTATCCTGAATAAATATCCTACCTTTCTCTAAGATTACATTACAAGCCAATGACAAGTCCTATTTGATCTCATATTTTTTATGTTCTTATATTAGTGGATTCTTACATGAGGGCCAAACATATGGTATCTCAATCTCATGCATTGAACATCTTTCTGAGTGTGAGTGACTTTCAAAAATGTCCTACGATCTAAATTATTATATTGTGTGAAGTAGGACTTTCATATGTTGCGAGTGCATTTGAAACATGACAATACGAATAATTCTATCCCTTAATTTTGACAAGATAATTGATCTTGTAATTACTTAATCATATTTCAGATACAATTTCAAACTATATAAATTACTCAAAGTTGACCTCAAATTTGTTTGAAAGTATAGTTGAATGTGGCTTATATGCATAATACTAATTGGTGGTACCAACTAAAGTCAAAACATTATAGAAAAATGAACTATTCTTTTCCCCATTTTTTTCCATTATATTTCTAAAATAAATCATGAAAAAGAAAAATAAATTTTTATTATTGAACTACGTTCGACCTGTTCCTAAGAGGATACGTAGGCAGCCCTTCATTGAGGTTCGGTTTAATCACTAAATAAAATAATAATCATGTTATTTCAAATCTCCAAGGGTTGAAATATGACATTGTAACCTATGGTATGTTATAAAAGAAAAAAAGAGAGGGTCTTATGAGTGAAAACACTCACGAGAACCATAAGACGACAATAAAAAGATAAAAATGTCTACTTGATAATAAACTACGAACGACACCATTGCCAAATGATGACATTCCGTCTCGGCATGAGCACAATCAAGATAGTAATAAAGTTATAGGCTTAAAGATCTATAAAGACAAATCGTGCAAGTAATTCGCTAGAGACAAACGCCACGAAGGTAAGTTCTTGAATCCTTGTCTCTAATATAATATGCAAAAAAAAAAATTATTACTAGTTTTTCTTAATAAAATCTGGGGCATTTTATTTTATTTTTAGATTTGTCAAAATACTAATAAAAATAAAATAAAATAAAAATAATCATAATCTAAGTATATATATATATATCATGTCTTCACATTAAAGGGCACAATAATCCCTGATTGCATATAGGGCACAATAACCCTTATTTTATTTTTCATGTCTTCACAGGGCACAATAGCCCATGGTTGCATATAGGGCACAATAACCCCTATCCAATTTTTCATGTCTTCACAGGGCACAATAACCCCTGGTTGCATATAGGGCACAATAACCCCTATCCTATTTTATTTTTCATGTTTTCACAGGCACAATAACCCCTGATTGCATATAGGGCACAATAACCCCTATCCTATTTTTCATGTCTTCACAGGGCACAATAACCCCTGGTTGCATATAGGGCACAATAACCCCTATCTTATTTTATTTTTTTTCATTTTTTCACAGTGCACAATAACCCCTGATTGCATATAGGGCACAATAACCCCTATCATATTTTTTATGTCTTCACAGGGCACAATAACCCCTGGTTGCATATAGGGCACAATAACCCCTATCTTATTTTATTTTTTCATGTCTTCATAGGGCACAATAACCTCTGGTTGCATATAGGGCACAATAACCCCTATCATATTTTTCATGTCTTCACAGGGCACAATAACCCCTGGTTGCATATAGGGCACAATAACCTCTATCTTATTTTTCATGTCTTCACAGGGCACAATAGCCCCTGGTTGCATATAGGGCACAATAACCCCTATCCAATTTTTCATGTCTTCACAGGGCACAATAACCCCTGGTTGCATATAGGGCACAATAACCCCTATCCTATTTATTTTTCATGTCTTCACAGGGTACAATAGCCCCTGGTTGCATATAGGGCACAATAACCCCTATCCTATTTTTCATGTCTTCACAGGGCACAATAACCCCTGGTTGCATATAGGGCACAATAACCCCTATCTTATTTTTTTTTTTCATGTCTTCACAGGGCACAATAACCTCTGGTTGCATATATGGCACAATGACCCCTATCATATTTTTTATGTCTTCACAGGGCACAATAACACCTGGTTGCATATCGGGCACAATAACCCTTACCTTTTTTTTTTCATGTCTTCACAGGGCACAATAACCTCTGGTTGCATATAGGGCACAATAACCCCTATCATATTTTTCATGTCTTCACAGGGCACAATAACCCCTGGTTGCATATAGGGCACAATAACCCCTATCTTATTTTTCATGTCTTCACAGGGCACAATAACCCCTGGTTGGATATAGGGCACAATAACCCCTGGTTGCATATAGGGCACAATAACCCCTATCTTATTTTATTTTTTTATGTCTTCACAGGGCACAATAACCCCTGGTTGCATATATGGCACAATGACCCCTATCATATTTTTTATGTCTTCACAGGGCACAATAACCCCTGGTTGCATATAGGGCACAATAACCCCTATCTTATTTTTCATGTCTTCACAGGGCACAATAACCCCTGGTTGCATATAGGGCACAATAACCCCTATTTTATTTTTTATGTCTTCACAGGGCACAATAACCCCTCGTTGCATATAGGGCACAATAACCCCTATCTTATTTTATTTTTTCATGTCTTCACAGGGCACAATAACCCCTGGTTGCATATAGGGCACAATAACCCCTATTTTATTTTTTATATCTTCACAGGGCACAATAACCCCTGGTTGCATATACTGCACAATAACCCCTATCTTATTTTATTTTTTCATGTCTTCAAAGGGCACAATAACCCCTGGTTGCATATAGTGTACAATAACCCCTATCATATTTTTCATGTCTCCACAGGGCACAATAACCCCTGGTTGCATATAGGGCAGAATAACCCCTATCTTATTTTATTTTTTCATGTCTTCACAGGGCACAATAACCCTGATTGCATATAGGGCACAATAACCCCTATCATATTTTTCATGTCTCCACATGGCACAATAACCCCTCGTTGCATATAGGGCACAATAACCCCTATCTTATTTTTTATGTCTTCACAGGGCACAATAACCAAAGGTTTCATACAGGGCACAATAACCCCTATTTTATTTTACATGTCTTCAAAGGACACAATAACCCTGGTTGCAATTTGGGTACAAAACTCCCTTTTTGTCTTATTTATTACATTTTGTAATGGCTACAAAAACATTATTTTTATTATTAGTATAGACTTTTATAGCTTTCATCAATACAAAATTTCCTAGTGCAAACTAGGCAGAAAATTTTGTTTCGTTTTTTTTATTGTGTGCAGGTTTCTACATAGTACACAAACTTGCAGTTCAAAAATAAAAGAATTCATCCTTTCAAGAAAATAAGTTTTCAAGAATATCATGCGGGAGAACGTCAGTAGCTGAAGTCAAGTCATGAAGTTTCAAGTCTTAAACTCAGATGTCCAGAGCGAAGTTCGGAATCGATGAACCTACCAAAGAGGGTGAAGCGATATCCGAGAATTCAAAATGAAGACTTAGCACTATCGGAGTAGATAGGATTTCATATCTTTCCTTCTGCATTTTGTTTTTTTTATGTAATAGTTGGAGCTACGAACCGGAATCTCGACAAAATCTCACTCGACTACCTAACTCATTGAAACTACGCCTGACTCCTTATCATCAACTTAGGATAGGTAGTTTTTCAAAAGTTAGGACACAGTCAAACATGTTCTCTATTATAAATTTTTCACATTTTGGCATAAATATTTCAATAAAAAATCAGTCACATTGTTCACGTCTTTGCATGAAAACTCTTCATGTTTTCAAGCAACGAGGGGCATACTATGAACACCTAATTTTTTACCAAAACATAATATATTTTACACCAATTTAAAAAGGGTTATATTTAAAATAAATAAAATAATAATAATAAATTGTAAATTAATAAAAATTATAAGATCAATTAATAGTTTAATAATAATTAAAAAATTGATAAATAGAAGTGGGGAATTTAAGGTTTTTGTTAATTATATCTAGTCTAAAAATAATAATAATATAGAAAATATTATGAAAAAGTATAGAAAAAGAAAAGAAAAGAGGAGTCCTAAAAATTTCAAATTTGTTTTACCTTATCCTAATTACTCCCAACTTCCTAACTTATTTTCCTAAAAATCCTCACCCCATTTATTTATTTTTATTTTTATTTCTTTTACACGTTTTTTTTTACACTTTTCGTGTCATCTTCTTATATTTTGTTTTGTTTTGCCAATTTATTGATTTGTTATTATTTATTTTATTTTTATATTCTTATCTCAACCCCAATTTTTTTAACTAATTTTTAAATTTAATCCTAATCCCACTACACTACGTTCCTTTAAATTAGCACCAGATTCTCACCCAAAAAAGATTATATAATCCCACGTTCAGTTGAAAAAAAATATACAGATAGATACAGATAGAACACAGAAAACACATATTAAAATATACAGAGAGAACACAAAAAACAGATATTGAAATATACAGAGAGATATAGAGAACACACAGAAACTGAGATTGATAGACATAGAAAAGAAAAAAAAACAAGCAAAAACACAAAGAGAAGAAAAGTGAGTTATTTCTTTTGAAAACTAGGTTAGAGTTAGAGCTTTGATCGTGATTCCGAATTCGTGGATAACAGCTCGCTTTTGTGGTATCAATTTTCGCAGCGAGGTAACTATAAATTCTCCCGTGATTTAAATAATATTACTTCTATGAAAATTTGATTCCAATAGTATGAAATTCTTCAAATCACATGTATTATATTGATTATTGTTACGTTATTATTATTATTATTATGTCTTTTAGATACATTTTGCAATTTATGTCGCTTCATGATATTGAATTGTTGAATTTGAATAGATTAATATATTTTTTCGTTTAGCTTTCACTTTATAAGATTTTGTTGTATTTATTGTAGACTTTTTAGATTAGGATATGAACTAAAATTTAATTGATTACCGATTTAAGAAATTTATGTTTAATGTGTTTTAGTCTTTTTAATACATTATTTAGATTAAAATTTGTCTTTAGAATAACATAAGATGGTTATCTAATTCGAATTACTAAAGTTTATTATTAAGAAAATATATGAATATTATTTAGAGTTATAATTTAAAAAAATAATGAAAAAGAGCGATTAACAAAAAATAATGAGAAAACATTAAAAAAAAATAACAACAACAATATGTACAGAAAAAGAAAAAGAACGATGATAAAAAAAATGATTTTAACAAAAAAAAAAAAAGTGTAACAAAAAAAATGTAAAAAAACAGAATGTCAAAACAGCAATATTTAAAAGAAAAAAAATAAAATAAAAAATAGATAATAAGATAAAATAAACAGAATGTTTGTTCATTCAAAATAAATAAATATATATATATATATATATATATATATATATATATATATATATATATATATATATATATATATATATATATATATATATATATATATATATATATATATATATATATATATAAAATGACTAAAAACGTAAAAAAATAAAAAATAAAAAATAAACAAAAAAAAGATGTGCAAAAAGAAAAGAAGAAAGTGAAGAAAAAGAACGTGTAAAAAATGGTAAAAAAAATTGAAATAAAAGGATTCTTTTTAAAAATATGTATAAAAAAAAGTTATTAGAAGAGAGAAGTAGAGTGAAAAAAATTTATAAAAATATAAAATTATTAAACAAAAGGTAAAAAAATAAAATAAAATAAAATAAAGAACGTACAAAAAGGGAAAATAACGAAAATTATTTTAATAAATAAATAAATAAAATAATAAATAAGAATAAACAGACAAATTTGTACATAATAATAAAATAAGAATAAATAATAAAAGTAACACAACGTCAATAAAAAATATATATTAAAAAAAAAGATAAAAAAACGTAAAGAAAATATATATATATAACATTAAAAATATATACACAAAATGTAAAATTAATAAATAAAATAAATAATAAATACATAAATAAATAAATATGAGTGTTTCAGATTTTGTATTAATGAACACATCGAAAATAATAAAACAATTTTCAAAAGATTTAAAAATAAATAAAACAACTTTTAAAAGGTTTAAAATAAAATGAGAGAATAAAGTAAAAACAATTTATTATTAATTTAAATAATATAATATCCAAAATTAAGTCAAGTCATACCAAAGTTAATAACGCGACCGTGCTCGAACCACGGGACTCGAGGGGTGCCTAACACCTTCCCCTCGGTCAACAGAATTCCTTACCCGTATTTCTAATTCGCAGACCAATAAAAAATAGAGAGTCAAATTTCCTTTTGATTAGGGATTTAAATAAGGTGACTTGGAACACCAAAACTCAATTCCAAGTGGCGACTCTGAATAATAATAAAATAATCTCTTTTCAAAAAGTCACTTTAATTGGAAAAACTCTTTTTCTTTCAAACCAAATAAAAATAATTAATATTTAAATTTTTGAGGAAAAAAAAGAGGGGTGTGACAATTATTATTATTATTATCGTATTTTACTTGAGAATATTGTGTTTTATACAAAAGATACATTATACATGTAATTATTCTCAATAACATTTTTTTGTGTGATACATAACACAATGGTGAGTTGCTAAGGAATATTGTAATAAAAATATTAGTGTTTATGTACCAACAATAATATTTGATAATGTGTACATATACAGGATCTTCTAGTTGAATAAGTTTGAGTGTATGTATCTACTAGTAAAAGATAACAAAATTTGTATTAGTTATGTACCAAGTACATAACTATAAACAAGATATAAACTTATTTGTGTTTCAATAAATTAAAGTTATGCATCAAAACTAATATTTAAATAGGTGCATTATGAAATTGCAATGTATCATAACGCTAAAATAAAGTCATCATACATTATTTTAAGAAACAAAAACAACTATATACATTAAAAATTGAACTCATATGTATCAAGAAAGATGAACAAGAAAAATTTGGGAAAAAAAATCAATAATTTGATCTGCTGATAGCAAAAAAAAAAAGATAAAATATTTCTACACTTTCTATTTTTCTTTGTATCAGCTCCCACAATTTTTTTACACTTTCAACAATGGCATTACCCATATATCTCGATCTAAAACCCTTACCGGAGCAAAGAACAACTCTACATATTTTATAGCTCAACAACTAAAATATGCTAGCTCAAATAAAAAACAAAAGACCAATTACTAGACATCAACAGTTTGTCGAGACAAACTAGGGTGATCAAAATAATGGCTTAAACAAGTTCATTAACACAACAACATATTTCATCAGCAAGAAGAGTAACACTTAGCCATATCCAAATGTTAAAACCATAATTTTGTATCTTCATTAAAGAAATAAGAAAATAAACAACGGCAACATGATCAGAAAATTTGATAGAATAAATAACAGAAACAACCTAGAATAATGTAGTTTTAATTATAATAGAAAAATAATAGTAAGAGTGCGTTATTAATAAAATTACATCTGAATTTCAGGAACAACTATTGCCTGAAGTCATCGCTGGCAATAACAGTAACCTAACCTAATACTGCACGCAAATAAGAAGATTAAAACTACAACCACCGGGATAAAATACTTCATAGCTCATTTTGTATCCTCCTATGTTGTCTCCCAACTCTCTAGAACCACGTCTTTTGTTGTTCCATGATATTTCAAAATTCATATTTAGAATGTTTTGTTTTGATCGTTCTCATTTACTTATTATTTTCTTAATTAACTGACATATAAATCAATATTGTGCAAATTGTATTTTAAAAAATGCACATGATTTGCACAATACAACATCCCTTCTAAACTTAGTTGTGTTAGTTAAAAATGTATTGATTTTTCCAAAGAAAAGAAGGTTAAGTGTTTGCTCATAATTCACTCATTTAAATATCAGATAGCTTGATATCTAGCATAAGAAAAAAAAATATTTTCTTGATAAATTAAAATAGAGTTAATGTTTCATGTTAACACTTGTAGGATATTAAATATCTGCTAAGAAACAATAAGATTGAGATCAACTAAGAGGATGACAATGGAAACACAACACTAGACATTGTAGCACAAAGCAAGAGAGATGTAAATGATGTTCAAGTTGGAGATAGTCTTCGCAAAGCTGGAGGTTTAAGAGCCAAGAACATGATTTCATTATCCAACATCCAAAGTATTGCCAAATTTCCTAATTTTCATGTTGCTTTATCCAAGAAGCACGACATATCGATTATTGACTTTTGAGGAAATGTGATGCAATTAATTTGGGGATTCTTAAGTAGATTTTAGTTTACTTATGTTGGATATTTGAATCTAAGAGAGTTTGAAAGAAATCATTTGATTCTAGGTGAATTGTAGTAAAAAATCGAGAAGAAAAATTCGTCGGGATGTTCTGAAAACAGGCTGGGGAGCCACACCCTCTATGTGACAGCAAAGGTGGCGTGGTGTGCCAAAAACCAACCTCAGCACAGGGAGGCCTGACACGTCCACGCGTCTGCGCCACATAGCGCTAGGCCACTTTCTTTTTCATTTTCGTTCCGTACTTGTTCCTTTGAGTCAAACTTTCATTTACTTCTTATTCCTAACTATCTAAACTACATTTAATAATCACGAGATGCTTCATATCATGAATTGTAATTTTTTCATAATTGATATTAAAGATAAAGGTAAGAGTCAAAGTTTGAGAGAACCTTTTGAGTCATTTTGAGAAGTCTTTTACAAACTTTTAAAACTTGTTTTAAGACTTGAGTACATGAGTATGAGTATGAGGAGAGTTGAGTTTTAATTTTCAAAATGAATATATGGGAACTAAGTATTCCCAAGATTGAATGTTTTTACATTTAAAATGAGAGAAAACTTTGATTTCTAAATGAGTTCATGAGGAGTTTGAGCACTATCTCTTATATGAGAACTGTTTGAGTAATAATCTCAAAGTATGAGGATGAGGAAATACTTTTAAACATATGAGCATGAGTTATATTAATGGAAGTAGTACTGAGCACAGATATGGGGACAAGTTCAGACAACTCAAAGTCCTCATAAACCATATATGTCAACATGGCTAAAAAGAGTCATACTTTTTAGATTAGTCCTTATTGCTTTTAAGCATAACTTAGTGGATCCACTTAGTTGAAGATGTCCTATACTCCGGCAAAGTATAGGACAATTTTGATGGCGTAGGTGAGATGTTGTATCATATATCTCATAGTGATGGTTGTCAGGTAGAGATGTTATAATCATGATACGATGTAGGCCAACTGGAATCAGTACATTGAATGTAGGATTATGTGAGTTGAAATACTAAACAACAACTTACGCTTGAAAAGGAGTAAAAAGAAACACTTACATTGGCTCTGCTCAACTCATGAATATCTAACTCATTTCATTATAGAGTAATTTAAAAACAAGTCCAATATATAGAAAATATGTCAGAAAACATGTAGTAAACTCTGAATGTATACAAGGATACAATTAACTCTAAGATGTATGCAAAAATACAAGTAAACTGATGTATATAAACAAATACATGCATTTAACTTCTTTGGGAGTTTCTCTAACTGACTACCATCACTTAAGAGCTATAGTGATGATACAATGATCTACCTCATTCTGCCAGCGCATCTTATACCCGGCCAAAGGTATAATATTTGAACCTCCTAATGGATCCACTAGTCTACTGTGAAAAGAGTTCATCTAAAAAGTATGACCCTTTTCTACCCATGATGGATACATGGTTTTATGGAGATGTGAGTTATTTGAACTCATGCTCATCCCCAATTCGGTGCTCAGTACTACTCTCAAAATATACTGGCTCTTATGTTTTAAAAACATATTTCTTCTATGATTTGAGATTAGTGCTCAAAACTTAACTCAAGGGCTATCTTGGATATCTTAGTTTCCCTGGTTTTCTAGAAAAAATCCTTTTTATATACATTCAAGCTTCATTTTATAAAACTATTACTCTTTTGTGAAAACTAACCCAAAGGCTCTTTGGAAATGAAAGTTTCCTTACTTTTTTAAATGTGAAAAATTTTAAATCTCTCTACAAAACTTTTTCCCCATATACTTTTGAAGAAAAGAACTTCAACTTTACTCTTTAATTTTACTCTTTACTCTTTACTTAGCTTGAAACTTGAGTCTTAAGCCGTTTTGTCTAAGTTAACACTTTAAAGTTATTCTCTTTGAGTTATTTCTCTTATGTTGAAGTCTTCCGTTGAGTTAAGTAACTCAGGATAATGGTCCGCTCAAGGCCAGCAATGCTCATTGAGTGCCGGCCACGTCTAAGGTGTATGCTCGGGGTGTGAAAAACTAGGTATCAGAGCACAGAGTTCAAGAGTCCTAGGGTGTCTATGAAGTGGTGTCTAGTTATCGGTTTGAAGCGCGCCACATCTATAATTAGGAGGCTGTAACATTTTGGAATTCCTCACTTCTTTCATATTCCTTTTTGTGCGTTAGAGTTTATCTCTAAAAGTTTCTCTCTAATTCGTGTTTGCGCGTGTGTCAGATACCCATGCCTCCACGAAAGCAGCCTGAGGTCGTCCCTCTAGGATAAACTTTGAGCCACAAGAGCAAGAGGTACATAATGCACCAAACGTGCAACCTTAATGAGAAGTCACAAATTCTGAATTTTGTGAGGCTATCTGGAGAGCCAAGGTGTGACTAATAAATTTGGGCAGCAAAGAGGAGCTAGACAAGAAGAGGCTGACACTTCAAGGTTTCATGAATTCTTGAGAATGAATCCTCCAAGTTTCACGACTTCGATCACTATTGAGGATCCAGAGAATTTTGTTGAGGAACTGAAGAAGGTTATTGATGTGATTCATGTTGTTGATACTGAAAGAGTTGAGCTAGCTGCATATCAACTGAAGAATGTGGCTAGGACTTGGTTCGATCAGTGGAAGGAGGGTAGAGATGAGTATGTACCACATCCAAGTTGGGACTGTTTTGAAGAGGCTTTCTTGGGGCATTTCTTTCCTCGAGAATTGAAAGAGGCTAAGCTACGAGAGTTTCGTACACTAAAACGACACTCTTTGAGTGTGTACGAGTATGGGTTGAAGTTCACCCACCAGTCCCGCTATGATCCTGAAATGGTTAAGTATATGAGGAGCAGAATGAGCTTGTTTGTCACTAGCTTGGGTCGTTCATCAAGCAAAGAGGGCAGGGCTGCGATGCTAATAGGTGACATGGACATATTCTGGTTGATGGTCTATGTGCAGCAAGTTGAAGAGGAGAAGTTGAGGGACAAAGAAAAGTACAGAAGTAAGAAAGCTTAGACTGTGAATGATTCTGGACAACAGAAATGTAGTATGAACCGTTCATATTTTTAGAAAAAAAGGGGCATGCACCATCATCTACTACTGCACCTGCACCCAGAAACAAAGGTGAGTATAATGGCCAGAATTCGAAGAACTTCAAGGTTAGACCAGCACAGTCCCAAGGTAGTGTGGCACAAGGAGGTAGTTTGGCTCCTGCATGTGGTAGGTGTGGTAGAAACTACACCGGTAAGTGTCGTGATAGCCAGTCAAGTTACTTCAAGTGCGGTCAAGAGGATCACTTCATGAAAGAGTGTCCAAAGAATAAGCAGGGTCGTGGAAATCCGGACAACAGATCCCAATCTGCATCAGCTGCTCCACCAAAAAATGTTGCACCTAGAAGAGCTACTTCCGACACTGGCGGAGGACCAAATCACCTCTATGAAATCACTAGCCGCCAAGAGCAAGAGAACTCTCCAGATGTTGTCACTTTATGATCAAAGTCTTTACTTTTGATGTTTATGCTTTGCTAGACCCAGGAGCGAGTTTGTCTTTTGTAACTCCTTATGTTGTAATAAGTTTGAAATTCTTCCGGAGAAACTTTGTGAGTCCTTCTGTGTTTCTACATGTGTTGGGGAGTTTATTCTATCAGAAAGAGTCTATCCGTGATTTCCATGTTTCCATCAATCACAAGAACACCATGGTTGACCTAGAAGAGTTAGACATGGTATATTTTAATGTCATTCTAGGTATGGACTAGCTTCATGCCTGTTATGCATCAATAGATTGCAGAACTTGAGTTGTCAAGTTTTAGATTCCAAATGATCCAGTCATAGAGTGGAGCAGTTGTTTAGCAGTACCTAAGGGTCATTTCATTTTGTATTTTAAGGTGAGGAAGTTAGTTTTAAAGGGGTGTATCTATCAGTTAGTCCGAGTTAATGACTCAAGTGCCGAGGTACTTTCCCTTCAGTCAGTTCCTATGGTTAAATAGTTTCCAAAAGTTTTTCCTGATGATCTACCTAGAGTCCCTCCTGAGAGAGAAATAAAATTCGGCATAGACATCATTCCAGATACTCATTCTATCTCTATTCCTCCATATAGAATGGCACCAACATTGTTAAAAGAGTTGAAAGAACAATTGAAAGATCTGTTAGATAAGGGTTTCATTCGACCAAATGTCTCACTTTTGGGCGCTTCGGTCTTGTTTGTGTGAAATAAGGATGGTTACCTTAGGATGTGTATAGATTATTGTCAATTGAAAAAGGTTACCATTAAGAATAAATATCCTCTTACATGGATTGATGATCTTTTCTACCAGCTTTAGGGTGCTTCCTGCTTCTCAAAAATTTATCTTAGATCAATCTACTTGTCACGCCCCATGTCTACACCCTGGACATGGCTGGTATCCAATGACCATTTTTTGCCTTGACTGTACCCTTAGCCTGACTTACTTAACTCAGCAAAAAACTTAACACAAGATATAATCTCAAAATAACTTTGAGGAAAGCAATTAGTCAAAGTGGCAACCCAAGTCTTAGTCAATTACAAGTCAAAGTAAGACTAAGAAAACTAATATCATCTGTCTATAAAGCCTCTAATATAAAGATGGATGTTGGGACATGACCCCCAATCATCCTAACAAATGAATACAAAATAAATAGCTAAAACTAAAGATGTCCTCCGGAATGAAGGGAGGCTCACCAATTGACTCTGAGATGCTCACTGGATCAACAGTGCGCCAAATGTTGATCCTAGTTATATTCGTCTGCATCATAATACGATGCAGGTAACCTGGCATCAGTACACTGAATGTACGAGTATGCGAGTTTAAAACTAAAACAAACTTAAGCTGGAAAGGAGTAAGAAGAGACATTTACCTGACTCTGTTCAACTCATGAATAACTACTTAGTTCAATATAAAACAAGTTAAAGTCAATGTGCAATATAAAGAAAAACTAACTGAAAACATGCTGAAAACTATGAATGTACACAAGGGTACAAATAATCTCAGAGATGTATGTAAAAATACTAGTATTTGATGTATATTAAAATACAATAACTTCCGTGGGAGCTTCTCTAACCGACAACCATCACTAAAGAGATATAGTGATGATACAGCGTTACTCCACCCACACTATCCGACCATCCTAATCTTGCCAGGGTATAGGACCTGAACTGTCTAATGGATCCACTAGTATACTATGAAAAAGGGTCATCTAAAAAGTATGACCCTTTTCTATCCATGATGGCTACATGGTTTTCATGGAGACTTGAGTTAATATGAACTCGCATCCCACATCAGTGCTCAATACTACTCCCAAAAATATACTAGCTCTTATTTTTTTAAAACATACTGACTATGTGATTTGAGGTTAGTGCTCAAAACTTAGCTTTTATAGCTATCTTAAAAATCATTATTTCTGTAACACCCCGTAAATTCCATGACCTATAATAGAGCCTAATATGTTGAAAAATGATTATATTAGACCTAAATAAGTGTAAATAACTTTTTTGAGAAGTTTCAGAGCAATAACTTTAAAGAAAAGCCTTAACGTCCGGAAACTAGCAAATATTTAACTAGTTGACGTCCCTAGGTTTGGTGAAGGTTTCGGAGGGTCATATGGAGTCCAAAACTTTTAAAATGACTTTAAATGGGTAAAACCTAGTATATAGGGTGAAAACTTTCAGGTCCTATCCACCAAGGATCGCCCGAGGGGTACACGAAGGGACCCCACATTGGACCAAGCAAGCTGCCAAGAGGGAGCAGCTTTTGTTCTTGGAGGGAACAAGTCCGGACAAGGACTTGGTTCACCCAAGAGCAAAAGTGAAGATCGAGTAGCTGGAAGTTTGTGGACTCCACTTTCTCAAAAATTAATTTTGAGAATCTTGCGGGAACAGCTCCGCGACGCGGACTTGTTCCCCCACGAAAAATCTTAAAATAGAATTTGCATTTGACTTCATTTAAGGGACAAATTAAGTGAGGAGTCTTTTGGGTATTTAATGGGGGGGGGGGGGCTATATAGTGAGTTCCCATCAGCTTTTCCTCATATTTACTCACTAAAAAAAAAAAAAAATCAAAACCCAATTGCTCTCACTTCTCTCTACTTTCTCTCTCTATTCAACCTCCATTGAAGATGCTTTGAAGCTTGAATAAGAAGTCCAAATCGCTCAAGTTTCTACTATTTAGTGGTTATTCTTCCATAAGGTATGGTTTATTTCACTCTTGGGATTCCTTTCCCCAAGAGGTCCTTCAAAAGATTATTTCTAGATTCCCCTAAAACAAGGGTTTTTCTCCTCACATGGGTCTTCTTTCTAAAATGAAATTGTGAATCAATTGTGATGAATTATGATGAATTAATGTTGTTTAGATATAAAATTATGGTTAATTAATTAACTCCTATGAGTTTTCCCTTGACCCATGTCTTTCCCCCAAATCCCTAAATTCTTGGATTGATTAAGGTGAATTGTTGAGGGTGATGAACATGTCACTTGTTCACTTTGATTTTAGTTATGATAATACTTCATGAATTTCCCTATTTCATATGTTGGTTGTGAATTCTTGGGTGTTGAAGGGTGAAGTCCCATGAAGGGCAATGATGTATGATCTTGACTCTTCTTTGATCTCAATTATGAAAGGTGAAACTACTTAGATGACAATGATGCTATAGCTAATATGTTGTTGTGATTTTGATGACATGATTCCCTCAACCCTAATCCTAGACACATGTATTGGCTATGAATTATGTGTGCATGATATAGCATGATCATTATGAGATTGAATGTAATTTCTCATGAACATGATGAAGGGTTGAGTGAAAGGTTTAGTCACTTGCTATTGTGACTAAAGTGAAAGAGGATAGTTCTCACTTGTGGTCACCTATGATCTATTATGATAAGAGGGTTACATAAGGGTCTAGAAGAGACTAATGTGAACTTGTACGATGTGATAAGATGATTACTAAAGGGAATAAATGCTTAGCACCGAGAGAGCATGTAAATGAGATGGAGGTCTCACGTTTAGTAAGTCCGGCCTCCCACATGGGTTTCCTCACATTAGTAAGTCCGGATTCCCTAATTATGTAATGTCTCATGAGATGGAAACCTCCATGTTAGTAAGTCAAGGTTTCTAACAACAATCTCCTTGATCCTTAACTATGTGCCCACATAAGACTCTAGATTAGTGGATCCACCTAGATAGCTACATACGAATGGTTACACCTTAGGCAAGTGTTAACCCTCTCTTTTAAGTGTGGGAGTAGAACACCGGACTCCATGTAGCTCACATGGTCTCATGTCGGTTATTGAACTTCTTTACCTACCATAAAAGTAAATGAATAAGTTAAGTATGTTGTCACACTCGGATTCTGTAATCCGAATGCAACTGGCGTCGTTAACCTCTCAGAGGTCGCAGACAAGCCTCTTCTTAGCTTTCATCACAATCATATAGTTAAATTTGTGGAAAATTTAAAACTTTTAAAGCATAATGAAGTATACATAGACTTCATATAACTACTACATAGATTTATATTGTAATAAGCTCAAACTAAACAACCATCTACAATTGATGAAATAATTCAAATGAAATGATTAATATATAACGTAATAGTTTGCCAAAACGGCCTTAATACAAAGCTTCGAACAAAACATCTGTAAAGAAACGCTAGGGACAACATCCACTAGCTATGTCTAAAGTACTAGGCTAGAAAGATAAAAGTAGCATCCTCGAACTCAAGAGGACCTACCAAAGTCTGGAGATCGCTAAATCCAAACAGCTTCGATGAGTCTTCAACCTTCTCTCTGACCTGCACCTATAAAATAGTAATAGTATAGGGTTAGTACACACTTGTACTAAGTATGGGTGTATTCACACATACACATAAGGACTATGCATGATCAAGGAAAGCTCTTCCTATAACAACATGTCATTTCTGGAAAGTGAAGTCATTAGACTTTCTTAATTCATTATTTGTGAATTATGGTATGAATATAACATATTTTAATGCATTCAAAGCACACAACTCATTTTCTATATGAACATAAGACCTTAGAATCACGAATATAATTTTAGAACAACTCGAACGAAAATTTTGAAATTTGCTCCTCCCTAACCCGAGAGCTCCTTTTTCAACACTTAGTTTATTTTTCAGCCTTTTTCTTCTTGTTGTTGTGTAATTCAATGATCTCCTTTAATCCTACATTTTAATTACAAGTTCAATGATTCATTGTAGTCCCATACCTACAATGAATCGAGTAAGTAATCCAAAAGGCTAATGATATTATTTAACTACAATTGGGCTTGAGATCTTATTAAGCCAATCTTTATTGATTTTGCCTATTATTTGACCCTTTGCATAATATAAGAATTCATTATACGCCATTCTTGTTTGGCTATGGTCATTTTCATAATATAAGAAGTCATTATAAGTCAATGTCATTAGACTTTGATCATTTTCATATTATAAGAAGTCATTATTGGCTATGCCCATTACTTATTAAGAATTTCATTCTTATCAAACACTGATTATTGATATTCTTAAGCTCCTACTTTTTTAGCTCACTTTGAACTTACATTTCTTCTTATTTCTTTCTTACTTTCTTAAAGAAATCTTTAGAATTAAGATCATGCGAGCTAACATGAAATGCAGTGTCTGCCCCACACCAAAATGGGGTGATTCACCGATCAAAGTGAATCTAGATCATGTGAGCTAACATGAAATCCAGTGTCTGCCCCACACCGAAAAGGGGTAGTTCACCGTCTAAAGTGAAATCAAGTCCAGTGTTCTGCCCACACCGAAAAGAGGTGGTTCACGGCTAAAGTGAATCGAATACTTTCTTTGAGCATTTAACCGACATAGATCATGTGAGCTAAGCATGAAATCCAGTGTATGCCCCACACTGAAAAAGGGTGGTTTCACCGGCCAAAGTGAAACCGCATTATACCTAGCTCTCTTAGGTGGAAACCACTGGCTAGTTCCTATGCTAGCAACATAGTTCGAAGACTAGGAGACATATGAAGACTACTTATCCACCTCGGTGGTAGCCTCATCTCATGAGGCTTACATGTGCTGACACAAGCTCATTGCTAGTCTATCGGTGCTTTGCTCAACTTCTTTTTCTTTACATCTTTTAAAGTTGACTCAAACATTATGCAAACTTACTTCTAGTTATGAGGTCTACTTAACACTTTGGATAACCGGTCATCCCTTTCTTTACTTGATGAAATGTGAATTTAACCTTACATTATCATCTTGGTGTTAATGAGACTTGTCTCACGATTATTAATACCCTCTTATGTGAGTATGTTTAACATAATTGTCTAGGTGTGAGTGAGACTTGTCTCACTTATTTTAACACCTCATTCTGGTAATTTTCATAATTCTTACACTTTTAATTATGTTGTTACTCACCTTATCTTGTTCAATGACTTTTGGTAGCTTTATACCACTCTTTATGAATGTTATAAACTTTGTTCAATGTACTTACTTATATTCATAGTTCATTTGGAAAGGGTATGTTGGGACTTGTCCCAATTATTGGCATACCCCTGGTTATGAATTCAAAGTTACATTGGTCATGCTTAATTTAGTTTAAATTATTCATTAGCCAATTTTATATCATATCTTGGAAATAACATTGTAAACCAATTTCATTCAACTTTTTGGGACAATATATTGTTAGCGAATTTATTGGCATGAACCAAACATTACTTAAACCATTTTCATTATGTTATCACTAACCAATTAAATTAGTTTCATGAATGTACTTTAGTGATATCTTCAACATAAACAAGTCGACACTTTAACATTTAACAATAACTAAACTTTATAGCCAATTCATAGCAACTTCATATTCTCGAACACAAGCGAGCATTACGTCATTCTTTATTTCGTGTAACCAACACTCAAATTATCCGAATTAAATCTATAGGCCTCATTAGTCATTAACAAATCTAGAAACCTACACATAATGATCAGTTAGCACCACATACCAAAAACATGTTCAAGATTTACATCTACATACTTATTAGAATCGAAAACAAGGATAACTAGGGAGATGGACGTTCAACAATATCATTGGGAACAACCCTAGTTTTGATATTCATGGATTCAAAACGTTTGTAAAGTCTCTTGGAGAAAGAATTCCAGGAGAGAAAACCCATACCTTATGTAGAATTGAATCTACGAAGATCACCGTGCACGAAAGCTTGAAGAATATCTTGAAATCGCCTAAGAGAATCAAGAGAAACTTTCTATTTTTTCCTTTTGTTTCCTCACTGTTTTGAGTCGTGAGTGTTTAGTGTTTGAACATGCGTCTAAGTGTTAGGAACTAATCTTGACTAATTCAACTTAGGCTAATTAAGTTAATTAAATAAATTAATTAGTTAATTACTAAAATGCCCCTCCTAAGTTGACTAGACATAGGAGAACATTTGACTTAGCCAAATCTGAAAATTGGCTAAGGGTCTCGGCCTAGCTTGTGAATTTTCATTAATTAATTAAGTTGTTAATTTAATTAATTAAGGGACATATGGTAATTACTAAAATACCCCTAAGTTATTAGTACCCTAACTAACCTTTTTGGACCATCCTAGGTTAGGTACTAGGTTGTCTCTTTAATTAGGTTAGTGTCACCCGGTTAGGTCTTAGGTTGTTGGGTGCACTAGTTGGTTTATTTCGGTTAGTCCTAGGTTAGTTAGCTAGTTAGGTCAGTTAGTTAGAGTCTAGAGTTGGTTAGGGAGTTAGGCCCCACATGGAGGGACCCATTCGCGCCCTGCCCCTAACCGCCCTAACCAAATTCGGTTAGGTTGGTCGCGTGGTCCCCTCCTTGGCCGGTTACACATGTGCTTGCACATGTGCTTGAACATGTGTTGCTTGTACTTTCCTAACTTACTATTCTTGAAGGTTCATTTGGAATGTTTACTTATTGTTCCAAGGATCCTCACTATGTCCTTGGGCCCCGCTTAATCTACATGATCATTTTAAGTGGTCATGTGCTATGATGCCTAGGCTTGACACATGGATGCCTCGTATCTATTATGCAAATACTATGAAATATATGTTTTTAGATTAGGGTCTTTATTGCTGGTACATTTCTTAAACAAGCTCATTAATACTTAGAAAATTGGCTAACGCCCTTTAAGCCAATATTTTCTAATATGCCCAATATTTCTCAATATTAGGCATTGGGATGCCTATGTATCCCCATACGTATCCTTGTAACCTAATGGACCCTTCCTTAAACAAGTACATTTTTCTGAAATGTTGCATTATCCCCCCCTTAAGAACATTCGTCCCCGAATGACACTACACATCACTTTAAAACAAAGAGGGTAATTTCGAAAACACTTTAACATGCTTGAAACTTTACTTTTTGTGAATATCTGATTCACACTTACTCTGGATGATGCATATTACTCAAAGCTTTTCTGAAGCTTCATATTTGAGATTGAGGAACTTCCTTCTCAATAACCCTTAACTTAATGCACATCACAACTCATGCAACACAAAAATCATGTCTACGCTATACAAAAACAGCAACATGAATGCAAACATGAACTCATTTTAACTCATATAGTGCAAGTATAAAACACACGGTTATGAACTTACAACACCAAAATCGACTAATGCACTAAAACTTAGAGTTTCTTAAACAAAAACCAGACTTAGGAAGAGTATATCTAACCTCAAGAACTAAACAAGTGAGGGTAACGGGATCTCATATCGGTCTTGGCCTCCCATGTTGCTCCCTCAACAAGGTGGTTCCTCCATAATACTTTTACGGTGGCAACCTCCTTGTTCCTCAGTCGCTTCACTTGGCGATCTAAGATTTCAACTGGAACCTCTTCATAAGAAATGTTCTCATCAACTCCTAACCCCTCAACAGGCAGAATGGATGCTGGATTGCGTAGACACTTCTTAAGCATTGAAACGTGAAACACTGGATGAACAGAAGCCAAGTCTTGTGGTAACTTCAGTTCGTAGGCAACATTTCCTACTCGCTGTAAGATCTCATAAGGACCTATATACCTCGGACTCAACTTCCCTTTCTTACCAAATCTCATAACCCCTTTCATGGGTGATATCTTCAGGTAGACTTGATCACCCACCTCAAATTCAAGAGCTCTCTTCCTGTTATCTGCATAGGATTTTTGACGACTGTAAGCAGTAGCCAATCTATCCCTGATCATTCTCACCTTTTTCACAGCCTCATGTATGATCTCAGGGCCAAGGATGGAAGACTCTCCTACCTCACACCACCCAACTGGAGACCTACATCTCCTGCCATATAGTGCTTTAAAAGGTGCCATCCCAATACTGGAATGGTAGCTATTATTATAAGAGAATTCAATCAGCGGCAAGTGATCATCTTAACTCCCTTTGAAGTCAATAATACATTCTCACAGCATGTCTTCAATGGTATGAATGGTACGCTCTTCTTGTCCATCCGTTTGGGGTGAAAAGCAGTAGTGAGCTTCACCTGTGTACCCAAGCTCTTTTGGAATGATCTCCAAAAATGAGAAGTAAATTTGGCTCCCCTATCAAAAATGATAGAGAGAAATCCCATGCCATCTCACTATCTCATCAATATATAGCGTGGCATAATCTTCAGCCTTGTAAGTAGACTTCAGAGGTATGAAATGAGAGGACTTAGTCTCTGTTAACAATGACCCAAATGGAATCACGCAGTTTCCTAGTCTTTGGCAGACCAACCACAAAATCCATAAGGATAGCCTCCCACTTCCATGTTGGGATCTCATTCGACTGGGTGAGACCCCAGGCTTAAGGTGTTCGGCCTTTACCTGTTGGCAATTGGGACACTCCTCCATAAACTTAGAGATATCTCTCTTCATACCTTCCCACCAATAGACCTCTTTAAGGTCATGGTAGATTTTGGTGGCACCTGGATGAATGGAATATCTGGAACCATGAGCTTCTACCAAATATTAGGCCTCAGATTGTCAACATTGAGCACACATAATCTGTTTTGGTATCTGAGTACACCATCCCCTCATAGGGAAAATGATTCATTCAACTTACTCAACATTGAGTCTTTCAACTCCATGAGTATTGGGTCGAGATGTTGCTTAGCTTTAACATCTACAACAAATGAGAATTTGGAACTTCAATGAACTGAAACGCCCCCACTTGGTTCATCTACCAGTCGTATACCCAATCTAGCTAATTGGTGTACCTATTTAACTAGCTCCTTCTTCTCATCATCAACATGAGGACACGCTGCCCATGCTCAATCGGCTTAAAGCATCAGCCACTACATTGGCCTTACCTGGGTGATAGTGGACACTCATGTCATAATCTTTGAGCAGTTCTAGCCATCTCCTCTGACGAAGGTTCAATTCTCTCTGCGTAAAAACATACTGAAGATTTTTACGGTCAGTATATACATCAACATGTACACCATATAAGTAATGTCTCCAAAGTTTCAACGCAAATACCACAACAGCTAACTCAAGATCATGAGTAAGGTAATTCTTCTCATGGATTTTCAACTGTCTCAATGCATATGCAATCACCTTGCCATTTTGCATAAGAACACATCCCAAACCTACTCGGGAAGCATCACAGTACACCACATATCCTGCACCACTCCTCGGCAATGTGAGAACTCGGGCTAAAGTGAGTCGGTCTTTGATCTCTTGGAAGCTCTTCTCACATTTTTCAGACCACTTAAACTTCACCTTCTTCTTCGTTAAGGCTGTCAACAGAGAAGTAATAGTGCAAAAACTCTCCACAAACCTGCGATAGTAATTAGCCAAACCTAAGAAACTCCGAATATCTGTAGGAGTGAGGGGTATCGGTCAATTCTTCACCGCTTCAACCTTTTTTGGATTAACTTCAACACCCTGGTCGGTCACAACATAACCGAGGAAGGTCACTGATCTCAACCAAAACTCACATTTACTGAACTTTCCATACAGCTGATGTTCTCTGAGTACTTGCAATGTCATTCTCAAATGTTGTTCATGCTCTTCTCTGGACTTAGAGTATATGAGGATGTCATCTATGAATACTATGACAAAAAAATCAAGGTACTCACGGAAGACCCTATTCATAAGGTCCATAAACGCGGCTGGTGCGTTTGTGAGACCAAATGACATGACAAGAAACTCATAATGACCATACCTAGTACGGAAGGCAGTCTTAGGAATGTCCTCTTGTCTCACTCTAAGTTGGTGATACCCTGACCGGAGATTTATTTTTGAAAAGAAATTTGAACCTTAAGCTGGTGATACCCTGACCGGAGATCTATTTTTGAAAAGAAACTTGAACCTTGGAGCTGATCAAATAGATAATCAATTTTGGGTAGAGGGTATTTGTTCTTTATAGTGACTTTGTTGAGTTGCCGATAATCGATACACATTCTAAGATTTCCATCCTTTTTCTTAACGAACAACACTGGAGCACCCCATGGGGATATGCTCGGCTAGATGAAGCCCTTATCAAGTAGATCTTTTCACTGCAACTTCAACTCTTTGAGTTCAGCTGGAGCCATTCTATAGGGAGGAATAGAAATTTGTTTGGTGTTGGGATCTAAGTCAACACCAAAATCAATTTCGCGTTCAGGAGGGATTCCTGCTAAATCCTCTAGAAAGACATCTCGAAACTCATTCACTATGGACAGAGTCTATGGAAGGAACCTCATGCTCTAAGTCATTGACTCTGACTAAGTGGTATAAATACCCCTTAGATAACATCTTATTTGCTTTAAGATTGGAAATTATTTGGGTAGTTGGATTTGAACCACGCCCTTCCCATTCCAGCTCTAACTCATTTGGAAACTAAAACCTCACTACCCTGTTTCGACAGTCTATAGTAGCATAAAACTTATGGAGCCAATCCATACCCAATATTATATCAAAATCAAGCATGGCTAGTTCTACTAGGTCAGCATGAGTGATTCTATCAACGACATTAATTGGGCAATCTTTATATACTCTTTCAGCTCTAATGTTGTCTCCTATGGGAGTACTAACTAGAACAAGCACATGCAAGATCTCAGGAAGCAAGTCAAACTTACTAGCTACCAAAGGAGTAATAAATGACAAAGTGGATCCTGGATCTAGCAATGCATACACAGGAAAAGAAAAGACATGCAATGTACCAGTGACCACATCAGCTGACTTCTCTGCTTCTCTCTACCTTTCAGAGCATAGAATATGTTCCTCTTGGGAGGCTCGGCTGCATCATTAGAATTAGGCCGAGGCTGAGCATCTGTCCTGGCCTGATTCCTCACCTGTGGGCAGTCCCTGACCATATACCCACTCTTGCCTCACCCATAGCTGATATTAGTACCTACCAGTCACTCTCCTTCATGCAAAAGGCCACATTTACCACACGGCTTGCTGTTACGCTGGGCATTTCTATCATTGCCCTTTTTGGGGCCAGACTTGTCCACTTTGGCATTCGAGTTCCTGGAAGGAGTAGGATTACCAGAACGCTGGTGCCCCTTCTTGAACTTGGGCCTGTCCTGCCCTCCAAACGAACTCCTACTAGAGCTAGAACCAGCCTGATCTAAGGGTCTAGGCTTCTTGCCTTCTCGACCTCTCTTTCTCTGACGACTCTCCTCCACCTGCTGTGCATGAACCATCAACCTACCAAGGTCCATGTTATCATGCAACATGGCTGCCCGACAATCCTCCTCCAGATCCTCCGATACACCAGTCACAAACCTGCTTATCTCATCCCTGATATTAGACACCAGGGAAAAAGCATATTTGGAAAGCTTAACAAATTTCAAGGAATACTCCTTGACTGACATACCTCCTTGTCGTAGGTTGATGAACTCTTCAACCTTTGCATCCCTCTATTCTCTGGGAAAGAACCTCTCCAGGAATGTGGCCTTGAGAATGTCCCAAGTGATGGGGACTTCTCCTGGTGCTCGGCCATCTGCCCACATTTTGTACCACACCTAAGCCACATCCTTGAGTTGATAAGCAACCAACTCAGCCTTCTCCTTTTCAGTGACCCCCATGGTACTGAGAATCTTATACACCTCATCCACAAACTCTTGGGGATCTTCATTGGTTTTGGACCCAAAGTAGACTGGAGGATTCATTCTAGTGAAATCCCTCAGTCTGCTAGCCATGGTGCTAGCATGTGGGTTCTCCCTGGGAGCACACTCTCTAGTGGACTGGGATGTGATAGCCTGTGCCTGAGTAGTGATGGCTTGGGCTATCTGAACTAGTGTTTCTCTTGCTTCTCCATCCGTCAACGCAGTTGGGTTGACAGACACTTGCACTCCAACATCTGGGGCTTGAGGAGGAGCTTGGTTTCCCCCAGCAGCTGCTTCTCCAACTCTCCTGCCTGCGTTTCTCCTCGTGTTTATTTTTCTACACACACACACAAGAAGGAAGTTAGATGCTAAATGACACAAAATGTCGCAACTCTACACAACACGATAAAGAGTAGAAGAAGGGAGGTTTCTTATCATCTCTTATTCTCTATGTCATGATTGTGGAGCACTTCACAATCATAAGTTAGAAACTACGTAACGTGGTTGTTTTGAGCTTTAGTTCCTAGGTAATTTAACCTCATGCTCTGATACCAAGTTTGTCACACCCGAATTCTTGAATATGAATGCAACTAGCGTCGTTAACCTCTCAGAGGTCGCAGACAAGCCTTTTCTTAGCTTTTATCACAATCATATAGTTAAATTTGCAGAAAATTTAAAACTTTTAAAGCTTAATGAAGTATACATAGACTTCATATAACTACTACATAGATTTATATTCTATTAAGCTCAAACTAAACAACCATCAACAATTGATAAAACAATTCAAATGAAAGAATCAATATATAACGTAATAGTTTGCCAAAACGGCCTTAATACAAAGCTTCGAACAAAACATCTAGAAAGAAACGCTAGGGATAACATCCACTAGCTATGTCTAAAGTAATAGGCTAGAAAGATAAAAGTAGCATCCTTGAACTCAAGATGACCTACCAAAGTCTGGAGATCACTAAATCCAAACAGCTTCGATGAGTCTTCAACCTTCTCTCTGACCTGCACCAATAAAAATAGTAATAGTATAGGGTTAGTACACACTTGTGCTAAGTATGGGTGTATGCACACATACACATAAGGACTATGCATGATCAAGGAAAGCTCTTCCTATAACAACATGCCATTTTTGGAAAGTGAAGTCACTAGACTTTCTTAATTCGTTATTTCTGAAGTATGTTATGAATATGACATATTTTAATGCATTCAAAGCACACAACTCATTTTCTATATGAACATAAGACCTTAGAATCATGAACATAATTTTAGAACAACTCGAACGAAAATTTTGAAATTTGCTCCTCCCTAACCCGAGAGCTCCTTTTTCAACACTTAGTTTATTTTTCAGCCTTTTTCTTCTTGTTGTTGTGTAATTCAATGATCTCCTTTAATCCTATGTTTTACTTACAAGTGCAATGATTCATTGAAGTCCCATACCTACAATGAATCGAGTAAGTAATCCAAGAGGCTAATGAAATTATTTAACTAAAATTGGGCATGAAATCTTATTAAGCGAATCTTTATTGATTTTGCCTATTATTTGACCCTTTGCATAATATAGGAATTCATTATAAGCCAATCTTGTTTGGCTATGGTCATTTTCATAATATAAGAAGTCATTATAAGTCAATCTCATTTGACTTTGATCATTTTCATATTATAAGAAGTGATTATTGGCTATGCCCATTACTTATTGAGAACTTCATTCTTATCAAACATGATGATTGATATTCTTAAGCTCTTACTTTCTTAGCTCACTTTGAACTTACATTTCTTCTTCTTTCTTTCTTACTTTCTTAAAGAAATCTTTAGAATTAAGATCATGCGAGCTAACATAAAATCCAGTGTCTACCCCACACCGATAAGGGTTGATTCACCGATCAAGTGAATCTAGATCATGTGAGCTAACATGAAATCTAGTGGCTGCCCCACACCGAAAATTGGTGGTTCACCGACTAAAGTTAAACCAAGTCCAGTGTTCTCCCCACACCGAAAAGAGGTGGTTCACGGCTAAAGTGAACCAAATACTTTATTTGAACATTTAACCGACATAGATCATGTGAGCTAAGCATGAAATCCAGTGTCTGCCCCACACCGAAAAGGGGTTGTTTCACCTGCCAAAGTGAAGCCGCATTATACCTAGCTCTCTTAGGTGGAAACCACTGGCTAGTTCCTATGCTGGCAACATAGTTCGAAGACTAGGAGACATACGGAGTCTACTTATCCACCTCGGTGGTAGCCTCATCTCATGAGGCTTACATGTGGTGGCACAAGCTCATTGCTAGTCTATCGGTGCTTTGCTCAATTTCTTTATTTTTACATCTTTTAAAGTTGACTCAAACATTATGAAAGCTTGCTTCTAGTTATGAGGTCTACTTAACTCTTTGGATAACCGGTCATCCCTTGCTTTACTTGATGAAATGTGAATTTAACCTTACATTATCATCTTGGTCTTAATGAGACTTGTCTCACGATTATTAACACCCTCTTATGTGAGTATTTTTAACATAATTGTCTAGGTGTGAGTGAGACTTGTCTCACTTCTTTTAACAACTCATTCTGGTCATTTACATAATTCTTAAACTTTTAATTATGTTGTTACTCACCTTATCTTGTTCAATGACATTTGGTAGCTTTATACCACTCGTTATGAATGTTATAAACTTTGTTCAATGTACTTACTTATATTCATAGTTCATTTGGAAAGGGTATGTTGGGACTTGTGCCAATGATTGGCATACCCCTGATTATGAATTCAAAGTTACATTGGTCATGCTTAATTTAGTTTAAATTATTCATTAGCCAATTTTATATCATATCTTGGAAATAACATTCTAAACCAATTTCATTCTACTTTTTGGGACAATATATTGTTAGCCAATTTATTGGCATGAACCAAACTTTACTTAAACCATTTTCATTATGTTATCACTAACCAATTAAATTAGTTTCATGAATGTACTTTAGTGATATCTTCAACAAAAACAAGTCGACACTTTAGCATTTAAGAGTAACTAAACTTTATAGCCGATTCATAGCAACTTCATATTCTCGAACACAAGCGAGCATTACATCATTATTTATTTCGTGTAACTAACACTCAAATTATCCGAATCAAATCTATAGGTCTCATTAGTCATTAACATATCTAGAAACCTACACATAATGATCAGTTAGCACCACATACCAACAACATATTCGAGATTTACATGTACATACTTATTAGAATCGAAAACAAGGATAACTAGGGAGATGGACGTTCAACAATATCATTGGGAACAACCCTAGTTTTGATATTCATGGATTCAAAATGTTTGAAAAGTCTCTTGGAGAAAGAATTCCAGGAGAGAAAACCCATACCTTATGTAGAATTGAATATACGAAGATCACCTTGCACGAAAGCTTGAAGAATACCTTGAAATCGCCTAAGAGAATCGAGAGAAACTTTCCGTTTTTTCCTTTCGTTTCCTCACTATTTTGACTCGTGAGTTTTTAGTGTTTTAACATGAGTCTAAGTCTTAGGAACTGATCTTGACTAATTCAACTTAGGCTAATTCAGTTAATTAAATAAATTAATTAGTTAATTACTAAAATGCCCCTCCTAATTTGACTAGACATAGGAGAACATTTGACTTAGCCAAATCTGAAAATTGGCTAAGGGTCTCGGCCTAGCTTGTGAATTTTATTAATTAATTAAGTTGTTAATTAAATTAATTAAGGGACCTAGGGTAATTACTAAAATACCCCTAATTCATTAGTATCATAACTAATCCTTTTGGATCATCCTAGGTTAGGTACTAGGTTGTCTCTTTAATTAGTTACTAGGTTAGTGTCACCCGGTTAGGTCTTAGGTTGTCGGGTGCACTAGTTGGTTTATTTCGGTTAGTCCTAGGTTAGTCAGCTAGTTAGATTAGTTAGTTAGAATCTAGAGTTGGTTAGGGAGTTAGGCCCCACATGGAGGGACCCGTTCGTGCCCTGCCCCTAACCGCCCTAACCGAATTCGATTAGGTTGGTCGCGTGGTCCCCTCCTTGGCCAGTTACACATGTGCTTGAACATGTGTTGCTTGTACTTTCCTAACTAACTATTCTTGAAGGTTCATTTGGAATGTTTACTTATTGTTCCAAGGATCCTCACTATGTCCTTGGGCCCCGCTTAATCTACATGATCATTTTAAGTGGTCATGTGCTATGATGCCTAGGCTTGACACATGAATGCCTCGTATCTATCATGCAAATACTATGAAACATATGTTTTTAGCTTAGGGTGTTTATTGCATGTACATTTCTTAAACAAGCTCATTAATACTTAGAAAATTGGCTAACGCCCTTTAAGCCAATATTTTCTAATATGCCCAATATTTCTCAATATTGGGCATTGGGATGCCTATGTATCCCCATATGTATCCTTGTAACCTAATGGACCCTTCCCTAAACAAGTACATATGTGAACCCTTATTAGGGTTATCTTGAAGGCTTCTACATAGGATAAGAGAGGGTATGGGACTTTTCTTACTAATTGCACATGTGGGGTCCTATAGGATGATTCTAGTAGTGTTCTTTTATGTTTATGATTATGATTACGATATGTTGATAAGTTATGACTAGTATTGATATGTGAAGCATGTTATATATATGAGAATATGTTGTAAATATGAAATGGGTTGCTTAATATGATACTTAGCTTTGGATGGGGTTATGGGACTTTATTCTTGGCATTGCACAAGTGTAGCTTGAGTTACTTGTATGTTGATATGATTATGATGTTCCTTATATGTGTATATTGAATTGTTGGTCATTGTGCATGGTTTTGACTAAATTGTGCATTTTCTCATGCATAGACGATTTTTATGCATAGGGACCATACTTAGTACATGTGTTTTGTACTAACCCATATATCTTCCCTTTATCCCAAACATTGTAGGTTCGGGCCATTGAGGTATCATTGAGGCTAAAGCAAGAAGGCCTGGACTAGACTCTCCAAGTTTTGGTATACCCTCTAGTTCGAGGATGCTACCACACACACTCTATCTTAGTAGTACTTGTATTGTCTAATAGACATTCATTTCTTTCTTATTGTTGAAGATATTGATGTAAGCCCTATGTGGCAATTATAAATTTGTGTAAGGGCTTTGCTCGGATTGTTTGACTTCGTTAGATGGTTGATATGAGACAAAGATTTAGACTAAATTCCTATATGTTGTAATGTTGAGTCTGCGAGAAGCCTATGTATGCTTCATATCTATAGGTCAATGTAAACCTCATTGTTATATAAGTAAAAGTTTTAATTTTTCTGCGTTTTTTACCTATGATATTATATGACGAAGGCTAAGAGGCTTGTCTTAGTCCTCTTCGAGGACGACGCCAACACCGGTAACGACTAGGGTGTACTTTGGGTCGTTACTCCCTGCTTGCTTCATTTCATAAATCTATTACTTTTGTCTGAAAACTAGCCCAGAGCTCTTTACTTGTTTAAATGTGAAACCATTTGAACTCTTAGGGATTACTTAGTCCCCTTATAACTTTTGAGACTGAACTCAACTAATTACTCTTGCTTAATATGTAACTTGAGCCTTAAAACAAAGTTAAAATGTTTGTTAAAGACTATTGGAAATTTTAGGAACTCACTTTGATGTGCTTCTTAACTTTTAGACTTGACTATTAACTTTTTTGACTTTGTTCTTAACTTTCATTGAATAGGATTATGGATTCAAGGATCATGATCTCATGTTTATGGATTATTACATGATGTTTAGATGTACTTTAGAGTGTTGGAATCAACCAAGAAATGTGGGTACATCACTTAGGAACTAGTACGAAAAGATAGGGAAAGAATGGGATCTCCAGGTGACCTTGGCGCTCTGAGAGGCGCGGACCGCCAGAGCCTAACGGACAGACTCTGGTCTGAGGCGCTCTGGCCAGGTCCTGTTAGACAGAGCCTACCTCGAGGGGCTCTGACAGGCATGGCGTCCCAGGGTCTGTCAGACGAGATTTTTGACCTTTCTTCTCTAATTTTCAACTCTAAACTATCTAAACTTCCATGGATCTTCCCCCAAACACTTAGGATCACTAAAATTCTCAATACCCAATAGTTAGACTCGTAAAACATCCCGGAAACACGAATCAAAATAACTAAAGGCATACTAAGACTCAACCAACAAGAATTCACTAATTGTTCATCAATAATTTCAATATTCATCATTCAATTTATTCAAAACTCGCTGAATTAAACATGTTGGTGTGTGGGTTAACGAACCCAACACAGAAATATCTCACATACCTGAATAGGGATCACCCCTGACGAATTCCACTAGAATCTCTTGGATTTCTTGGTGAAATCTTGTTCTTTCTCCCTTCTCCTTCTTCTCTTTTCTTTTCTCCCAAACCCTAAGCATAAAAAGTATTTTTTTAATCTGAACAAAAACTTGGTTTTACCCCAATTAAACTCTTAAAACAAATTAGGAAATAGTAGGGTGAAACGACCACTTTACCCTTACTTAAATCCGGATTGGACTTTCCTCAGTCCAACAGCCCAACTTCCGAAAGGCATATCCCCCTCATACGACATAGAAAATGAGAAAAATTGGCGGTGTTGGAAATATCTTTTCAAGGGTTTTCCAATCATATAAAGAACTAACTCTATCTCATAATGAACTAGAAGTTACGGCCGTTTAAAAATGACCAAAAATCAATTTTTAAACGTAGGAAATTTTCCAGATTTTTCCTATTCTTTCCAAAAATAACTATTCTTAGTTTCTTGGTTTAATCCTAGCTATTTTGAGTTACGAGATGTTACAATATCTCCCCCTTGGGAACCTTCCCTCGAATGAGAACTCTTTCACTAAGCTAAGGATAGTAACGTCATTTCAGCACTCAACAAACAAAAGCAAGTAATAACATGCTTACACATAGTCTTATAAAGTGCTAAGAAGAGAAATTAGTACCTTGATCTGCATTCTCTATGGATTTAAAGAGATTTGTATATCTCTTCTTCATATCCTCCTCAGATTCCCAAGTTGCTTCTTCAACAAATTGGTTCCTCCAAAGGACCTTGACTAATGCAACTTCCTTAGTTCTCAACTTGCGATTTTGACAATCTTAAATCTGAACCGGAATCTCTTCATAGGATAAGCTATCCTTAATCCCAACATTCTAAGTTGGTACAATCAATGAAGGATCACCCAAGCACTTCTTCATCATAGAAATATGGAATACCGGATGAACCGTTGCTAACTTTTGGGGTAGCTCCAACTCATAAGCTACATTGCCAACTGTTTTGGAGATTCTGTAAGGACCAATATACTGGGGACTAAGTTTCCCCTTCTTACCAAACCTCATAACACCCTTCATGTGTGAAACTTTCAGATATACCCAATCATTAACCTCGAACTCTAACGGCCTTCTCCTAACATCTGTGTAGGACTTTTGGCGACTCTGTGCCATTTTCAAGCTCTCTTGAATAACTTTCACCTTCTTCATAGCTTGGTGAACTAGATCTGGGCCTATCAACCCTTCTTCACCAACTTTGAACCATCCAGTTGGAGATCTGCATCTTCTCGCATAAAGAGCGCCATTTGGATGCTCAAATGGTAACTGTTGTTGTAAGAAACTCAATGAGAGGTATGTGATCATCCCAATTCCCTTTGAAGTCAATAACAAAAGCTCTCAACATGTCTTCCAAAGTATGTATATTACGATGTGCTTGTCCATCTATCTGAGGATAAAAAGCAGCGTTCAAGTTCACCTTCACCCAAACCTTTCTGGAAAGATTTCCAGAATTGTGCAATAAATTATGCATCTCTATATGAAATAATGGAAACCGGAACTCCATGAAGTCTTACCACTTCTTGAATGTATCACTTAGCATAATCCTTGGCCGAATGGTAGTCTTTACCGGCAAAAAGTGGGCTGATTTTGTCATTCTATCGACAATTAGCCAGATAGAATCATGTTGCCTATGAGATCTTGGCAGTCCTATGATGAAGTCCATATTAATCATATCTCACTTCCATTCTAGAAGTTCTATAGTCTGATCCAAACCTCCAGTCTTTGTTGTTCTACCTTCACTTGTTGGTAATTCGGGCACTCGACAACAAACTGAGCAATGCCGTTCTTCATACCTTCCCACTAATACAGTTCTCTCAAATCCCGGTACATCTTTGTGGAACCCGGATGAATGAAATATTTGGAGCTATGAGCTTATTCCATGGTCCTCTCTTGGAGTCCATCCACCCTAGGTACACACAACCTTTTTTGATACTTTAGCACACCATCTCCCCCTTGTTCAAAAGCTAATACTCTGTGCTTATGAACATTTGCCTTCAAGACAAGCAAAATGGGATCTTGGTCTTATTTCTCTTTCACCTGTGACAGTAATGATGCCTCAGCCCCATTGGTCACCACTATTCCTCCTTCCGTGGAATCCATAAGTCTGACTCTCATGCTAGTATGTGCACATCTTTAGCTAACTCCCTCTTTTCTTCTTCAACATGGGAGGTACTCCCCATGGATAGCCTGCTTATGACATCAACAACCACATTAACCTTACCTGGGTGGTAAAGAATACTTATGTCATAATCCTTGAGTAATTCTAACCACCTCCTCTGTCTAAGATTTAGTTCCTTCTGAGTGAGCACATATTGGAGGCTCTTGTGATCAGTAAATATGTCAACATGAACACCATATAAGTAGTGACGCCATATCTTCAAGGCAAAAACTATAGTAGCCAATTTCAAGCCATGAGTTGGGTAATTCTTCTCATGAACCTTCAACTGTCAGGAGGCATAAGGTACAACCTTTCTATTCCGCAATAACACACACCCCAAACCAACTCTCGATGAATCATAGTACACCACAAAACCTTGAGTAACCTCTGGTAAGGTCAAAACCGGTAGTCAATCTCTTTTTCAATTCCTGAGAGCTTTTCTCACAAGCTTCAGACCATTGAAACTTGACTGTCTTCTGAGTTACCTTGGTCAAAGGAGATGAGATAGACGAAAACCCTTCAAAAAAACTCCTATAACAGCCAGCCAAACCCAAGAAACTCCTTATGTTTGTTGGAGATGTGGGTCTAGGCCAACTCTGAACTACTTCTATCTTTTGGGTATCAACACTAATCCCATCACCAGAAATAATGTGGCCCAAGAATGCCACACACTTAAGCCAAAATTACACTTGGAGAACTTGGCAGATAGCTCCTTATCTTTCAAAGTCTGCAGAACAATCCTTAGGTGACTAGTATGATCTTCTTCATTCCTTGAATAAACCAGTATATCATCAATGAACACGATGACATCAGATCTAAATAAGGTTTGAAGACTCTGTTCATAAGATCCATGAATGTTGCAGGCGCATTGGTCAAACCAAAGGACATAACCAAAAACTTCTAATGCCCATATCTGGTTAAAAGTTGTCTTTGGAATTTCACATTCCCTAAAATTTCAACTGGTGGTAGTGTAACATTGTCACGCCCGGAGCCTACACCTTGGACGTGGCCGGCACTCGAAGACCATTGCTAGACCCAAGCAAACCCTTGGCCTAGCTTACTTAACTCAGAGAAGACTCAACCTAATCAATAAACAGAGTATATTTGTAAACAAATACTACATATAATAATCTGGCCAAAATGACACTTCAGTCTCAACACTTGAACATATAATGTTATAAAACAAAAGAGACTCGAAAACTGAACTACCTTCAGCAAGGAGATCATGGATTATGACTTGCAGTTCTTGAACTTGGGTGACGACGGTCTTACTGTCTATCATCTTATAGCCTAGAAACTTTGCCACAATGAACTTCTTCATTCTAGCATCCTCTGTTTTGTACTTCTTTTCTAAAGCATCTTAGAGTTCTTTTGAGGTTTTGACATTACTGTACACATTGTATAGATCATCTTGCAGGACATTCAGAATATAATTTTTACACGAAAAATATGAATGTGTCCATGCTTCTGTTACCAAGAATAATTCTTCAAGCGGAGTTGTATCTGACATAACAGGAACATTTTCATTAATGAACCTCTGCAGACTCAACGTAGTGAAATAGAAGAACATATTCTTCTCCAATCTCTTGAAGTAGACTCCAGAAAACTTTGTAGGTTTCTCAATCGGTGCTAGGGCAACAATTGAACGATTGTGTGCAACCGATGTTGTTGCAGCACTTACTGTTGCAGCACTCACTGTTTCAATATTTATTTGACTTGAATTAGTCATTTTTTCTATCAGAAATGACATACAATTTAGTATGTGAAATACTAACAGTAAAGAATAAATTCTTACTCAATATGTTTCTGATTTAACGATAAAGTTTTATGTTCTTTGAATCGTTAATTGAATGAATTTTAAAAATTCAAACAGAGTAGAAAACCATAAAAGTCTTAATCTCCAGAAACCTCAAATACAGAAACTATTAAATTTCTTAAGATTGTCATCTCCGGTATTAAGGTTAGTCAAAAACACAGAAATAGAAATAAGATGAAACTAAGAAAAATTTTAATCCGAATCCACATAAATCACTGTGTTTCCTTAAGAAATTTAATTCACTAATTGTATCCGAGGTTGCAGATTAATTCCTCCCAAGATAAAATAGATTAATAACAAGTTAGAGAGTAGCGGTACCTCAAACTTCAATTACTTCAGCGAACGTAAGAACAATAACAAGCACACACAGTCTCAGTCGATCGACAATTTGTTTATGAGAGAAAATGTATGGAGAGAGGAAAACGTTTCAGTGTTTGAAAAACGAAAAAGACTTCCTTTTTATAGTCATTTTCAGCATGAAACGTGTATGTTCAGAAAAATCTGTTCAGACCCATTTTTTCTAGAAAGTTGTGTCTTTTGGGAAAAATAACGACTTTTTGGAAAGATGTGTCTTTTGGAAAAAGATAACGACTTTTCGGAAATCAGATCGTTATTAACGTTGAGCGCGAATTTCAAATAAATTCTGTTGCACCAAAATTAATTATGTTATTTAACTGTCATTCTGGATTAATTTATAAGAGAAAATAATTAACAGGATTTATTCGATTAACAAAATTGATTAAATAAATTTTGTCCAAAAAATTATCAATCAATCACATCATTTGTCAAATCCAAATCCAAATCCCGAAGCCGAAGCCGAGGCCGAGCGTACAACGACGACGACGCGAGGGTCACCTTCTTCTTAACCCTTTAAGAAGTAAAGGAAGTGTTTCCTAATATAAGGACAACAATTTCCTCTCTTCAATCAATATGGGAGAAATGACATTTCATTTTCCCTCAAAAATTGGTTCCCTCACTTTTTCATTTTTTTTCTTCTTTTTTCTCATTCACATTTTGCTAAAACCCAATAATTTATGACAAGTGAAAATTTTAAGCTCACCCTAGTGAGTTCATCTTCATTTTGAAATGCAGCACTATATGTGTTTTTGCTCTTACTGTAGAATGTGTATATATATATATATATATATATATATATATATATATATATATATATATATATATATATATATATATATATATATATATATATATATATATATATATATATATGTGTGTGTGTGTGTGTGTGTGTGTGTGTGTGTGTGTGTGTGTTTCACCGTAACAATTTATCCAGTTTTAATAACTTGACACAAATGCTGAGTTTTTGGATTAAGGGATTCATGTCTAGTCCTAGTCCTTGTTGTTACTAGTTTTTAGTTTCTAGCCTTGCATAAATTATCAAATTTTGCAGCGGTAGAAGCTTTTTAACATTGTCTTAGTCTTATTTATGTGAGTGCAATTGTATTTTACCATAGAGTACATCACTATAACCATAATCCTATGCATACAATTTTCAGAATTTTTCAAGCAAGTTAAAGGTTGGAACCCAAAGTTTATTGTCACTGTTCCTGAATTGCTTGATAAGGTGAATGGGTTTAAATTGCTAGTTTGCTTTTTCTATCACCACAAAAATTCTAATTTGAGTGTTGCAACATTTAATTATCTAGTTGATAAAGCAGGGTACATGTTTTTTGATAAATATGGAACGGCGAAAATGACATTGCAACATTCTGTGTGGTGTCTATGTTTCATGGAATTGAGACCCTTGGCAGATTTGCATCCTTGTGTCTAATGTCTTTATTTCATTTAGAATTATTCCCTATACTCCAAGAACTTTCTTATCTTTTGTCCCCTTTACCTTGCTGGCAATTAAAGTTGGCCTACAAATGACATTGTTGAAGTGGACATTTCTAATACATTAGACATACCTTCCTCATCATTAAAAAATATTTTTAATGAATTATCTGCACTTTGCATCTCTGTCAAAGTAATACATTAGACATTCCTTCCTCATCAAAGTACCCTATATCTGTACTATTGATTGTTGAAATGTCCTTGTGTGAACCCATATTTTCCCAATTGTCCAGGAGGAAGAGGTTTCAATTCATCAACTCTTAACTATGAACCCCCCCATTCCACAAGTAGGTGGAGACCTGGAGGGTCGGAAACCTCAACGGGAAACCTTTCACCGCGCCACATGATTTTTTCGTGAAGCGCTCTTTCCACTCCTGCCCCCGAAGGCAAAGAGGTTTCAAGATAAGATAGCAGGCGACCAAAAAGCTCCGAGCAAATCTTCTAGAGAGCGTACCCTTAGAAAGGGGGTGCGGGTCAAATCCGCATCTTCGCGCCCTTTACTTACTTCAAGGGATGGTGCGTCCGATACATGATTGGTTAATGACGATTCTCAACAGCATCTGTAAGATCTCGAGGCTTACTAGACGGAATTCGATCAAAAATAAAAACTTTGGATATTTTTCTTAGAAGGAGATAAACTACATATAGATTTGTATGTAAATGCACGAATTAAGAGAAAGTTGGCATCCAATCAAGAAAGAATCACTTCGGACAATTAGACTGAGCTTCCCCCTTGTCTAGTGTACCTAATAAACAACATTATTCAATAGTAAAATATAGTTTTTTCGACTACAATAATATGCAATATCATAATGTATTTTAGAAAATTAAAAATGTCAACTACAATAATCGGAAGATCACCTAAATGGTGAATAAATTATTTATTTATACCGACTGTAGTTGTCAGAAGAGTACTAGAATGATTACAAATAAATTATATATGCCGACCACAGTAGTCGGAATATATATTAATTAATTATTAAAATTCTTTACTTTTCCGACTACGGTAGTTGGTAAAGTTTAAATTAATAAATATTAATTTCATTAATTTTCCGACTATAATAGTTAGAAATTTAGGTACTTTATGGTCAGGTCTTCTTCTTCTTCTACTACTACTACTACTACTAATGTTCCTATATGCACCAAAAAATTCATTTCTTCTTCATTCACCACCAACAATTAATCTTTGTTATTAAAACCCTCTCAACTTTTCAACTCACATCTTAAATTTTCTTATATTAGTTGAAGTCTCCTTTCAAACTTCAAGTATAATTTTTCAACTCTCCCTTCAACTCTATTTAATAATTTCAACTTGTTGTTTTCATTTTCATCAAACACGACTCCATCTCCCACCATCCAAAACGTAGACATTTCTCAAGTTGTTTTAGTTGAAAGGCACGACATAGACAATTCTATTCAACTTGTTTTAGCCCAAGAGCAACGCATTTCATATCAGTGACTTTCAGAAAAAATGCAACACAATGATGTTGGTAGCATCAGTTACTGCAGCTATCGCATATCAACCAAAAATGAACCCTCCAGGAGGTGTTTTTCCAGTTAATAAGGAATCGAAATCTATAGGAAACTCCTTAGATGGTACAGACGTTGCAGGGAAGGTGGTATTAGCATATACTCATCCAAATGCGTATAAATATTTTATTTATACCAATTCTACATCTTTAGTGGCTTCCCTTAGCACAATAATGGTGCTAATAGGTGGATTGCCGCTGAAGAACAAGATTTTCTCGTGGGTTTCGATGATTTCCATGTGGTTGGAAATTACATAGTTGGGAATCAGTTATGGCATATCCATTGATGTCATCATGCTAGAGATGAATGTTTTACAGCTTAGTCCGCTTTTTAAAATTGTTGTTATACTATGGTGCTCTTTTGTCTCATTACTTATAATTGGAATCGCAATTCAATTGTCGTATAAGCGGATAAGGAAAGCGAGAGACAATTAGGAAGAAATTGACATTACATCAATTTACAAGATTTATAAGCTAGCTACTGTTATTCTACTATATTAAAATCTCTGTAATTGTGTTCTCCATTGGACTTAATATATTATTGTATTGTACTTATATATGTAATTGTTCTATCTTATTTGCCAATTCATGTTTCTTTCCTATTTTGTCCTTTTTTTTGTTATGTTTATGTTAAAAATGTGTTTACTGCCTTGCTAGTTAATGCTATGTATGAAATAAATAAATTTATGGTTGCATGACTTCCATTTAATTTTATGTCATTTTTTCATTTTAATTAACGGTTAAAATTTTGGGAAATTAAAGAACTATCTTATTACACAAATATTACTACTATAACTACCACTTCACAAATGATTAAAAATTTCCTATTATTTTTTAGTCAAAGACACTTCACCTTAATTCCATCGCCATGGCTCTTGAAGTTCATTGATGTCTCTTGTGCTTACTACCTTTTCTGTTGTCAATCATGATTCTATTGTTCTTCTACATTCACGGAGTTGTTACACTTATTGAGTATTCAATTTAAAAAGAGAATAGGAAATAGGAGGATAGCAAATTGATGAAAAATTAAAAAGGAGTGATTCGAGTTTTTAGTTGGTGCAGTAATTTGATGATGAAATTTCACATTTGGCTATTGATTTCAAAATTTTGACATTTTTTATTTTGTAAAAGACAACAATTTGGGGACACAACATATCATAGCACACAACTTGTATCATTAGAATCTTAATCGTTGTTTAACTCTTAGGTTAAATTCTTGACAAATATCAATTTCAAATATCGGATGATTATGACGAAAAAAAAGATAAATGATTATGACGTGCATTTTGTGCATTACACGTGCATTTCGTGCATTATATGTGCATTTCGTGCGTACATTACACATACATTTACTCTTCATTGTGTGGATAAATAGTTGCGATAGACTACTCTTCCTTTATGAACCAAGAAATCTCTTTCTTCTTCATTCAGCACCAACAATTCATCTTTGTTATCAAAACCCTCTAACCTTTTCAACTTACATTTTAAATTTTCTTAAATTAGTTGAAGTCTCCTTTCAAATTTCAAGTATAATTTTTCAACTCTCCCTTCAACTCTATTTAACATTTCAACTTGTTGTTTTCATTTTTATCAAACACGACTCCGTCTCCCACCATTCAAAACGTAGACATTACTCAAGCTGTTTTAGTCGAAGGGCACGACATAGCCAATTCTATTCAACATGTTTTAGCCCAAGAGCAAGGCATTTCATATCAGTGACTTTCGGAAAAAATGCAACACAATGATGGTGGTACCATCAGTTATTGCAACTACCGCCTATCAACCAAGATTGAACCCTCCAGGAGGTGTCTTTCCAGTTAATAAGGAATCGAAATCTATAGAAAACTCCTTAGATGGTACAAACATTGCAGGGAAGGCAATATTAGCATATACTCATCCCAATGAGTATAAATATTTTATTTATACCAATTCTACTTCTTTAGTGGCTTCCCTTAGCACAATAATGGTGCTAATAGGTGGATTACCGCCGAAGAACAAGATTTTCACGTGGGTTTCGATGATTTACATGTGGTTGGCAATTACATCGTTGGGAATCAGTTATGACGTATCCATTTATGTCATCATTCCAGAGACGAATGTTTTACAACTTAGTCCGCTTTTTAAAATTGTTGTGATACTATGGTGCTCTTTTGTCTCATTACTTATCATTGGAAACGCAATTCAACTGTCGTATAAGTGGATAAGGAAAGCGAGAGACAATTAGGAAGAAATTGAGATTACATCAATTTAGAAGATTTATAAGCTAGCTATTGTTGTTCGACTATATTAAAATCTTTGTACATGTGTTCTCCATTGGACTTAATATATTATTGTATTGTACTTATATATGTAATTGTTCTATCTTATTTGCGGATTCATGTTTCTTTCTTAGTTTGTCAATTATTTTTTTATGTTTATATTAAAAAAATGTGATTAATGCCTTGCTATTTAATGCTATGTATGAAATAAATAAATTTATGGTTGCATGTCTTCCATTCAATTTTATGTCATTTTTCATTTTAATTAATGGTTAAAACTTTGAGAAATTAATATTACTACTATAACTACCACTTCACAAATGATTAAAAATTTCCTATTATTTTTTAGTCAAAGACGCTTCACCTTAATTCCATCGCCATGGCTCTTGAAGTTCATTGATGTCTCTTGTGCTTACTACCTTTTCTGTTGTCAATCATGATTATATTGTTCTTCTACATTCACGGAGTTGTTACACTTGTTGAGTATTCAATTTAAAAAGAGAATAGAAAATAGGAGGATAGCAAATTGATGAAAATTAAAGAGGAGTGATTCGTGTTTTTAGTTGGTGCAGTAATTTGATGATGAAATTTCACATTTGGCAATTGATTTGAAAATTTTGACATTTTAAATTTTGTAAAAGACAACAATTTGGGGACACAACATATCATAGCACACAACTTGTATCATTAGAATCTTAATCGTTGTTTAACTCTTAGGTTAAATCTTGACAAAAATCAATTTCAAATATCGGATGATTATGACGAGAAAAAGGATAAATGATTATGGCGTGCATTTTGTGCATTACACGTGCATTTCGTGCATTATGTGCATTTTGTGCGTACATTACACATACATTTACTCTTCATTGTGTGGATAAATAGTTGCGATAGACTACTCTTCCTTTATGCACCAACAAATCTCTTTCTTCTTCATTCACCACCAACAATTCATCTTTGTTATCAAAACCCTCAACTTTTCAACTCACATTTTAAATTTCTTATATTAGTTTTGAAGTCTCCTTTCAAACGTCAAGTATGATTTTTCAACTCTCCCTTCAACTCGATTTAACATTTCAATTTGTTGTTTTCATTTTCATCAAATACGATTTCGTCTCCCACCATCCAAAATGTACACATTTCTCAAGTTGTTTTGGTCGAAGGGCACGACATAACCAATTCTGATTCTCAACCTTTTCTTAGCCCAGGAGCAATGAATTTCATATCAGTGACTTTCGAAAAACCGTAACGCAATAATGGTGGTAGCATCAGTTATTGTAGCTATTGCATATCAAACAAGAATGCCTCCAGGAGGTGTCTTTTTAGTTAGTAAGGAATCGGAATCTATATTATAGATTCAACTAAAAGCAGTACACACATATTATAGTCAAATCCATTTCTCACAAAAGACAAACAACAACACAAAATTAAAATTAATCCATAGAGATGAAGAAAACGTATATGTACCAAATAATGTTTTGCTCCAGTAAATATTGCTAACCTCTTAAGTTTGTTTACTGTTTGGTGATTATATTTACTATGGTATTATGTAGTAGGAGATAGTATTTTGCCTTGTTTACTGCTTGGCTGTCATGCCAGACTAGTTTTTAATATTGCACAAGAATAGCAACTTGGTAATCAAAATAAATCCTTTTAATTGCCAAAAAACAAAATTATGTTGTATACATAATTTTTTAAATTAACCAGTTTATACATAATTTTTTTTAATTAAATTTAAACTATTTAACTATCACGTAAATAGAAGTATTTCCTTTTCTTGTTACATTGGCAGAAGGACAAAAACAGAATCTGAAACTTCCATCTAAAATAGAATACAATCATCACAAAAATGAGACCCAACGATTACTTTCCAATTATTTATTTATTTTAACATAAAATGACGACAAAACATCATTTCCCATAAAATTGGAAAAAAGTAGTACGATGCTTAAATGGAAATAAAGACATTCAGATGTTTAATTGAAATAAGGCTCACTTATCTTATACCATATAGAAACACTTAGCAAGGTTTAGAAAAGGCATAATCAACATGCCTGCTTCATTGTTCAAGGGTTATTTTTGTCTTTTCAATTATGTATATGGCTAGGTGTCTACTCCTTGGTTAATCAATTTTGTCTTTTCAATTTCTTAGGTAACGTATCTTCTTCTGGTAAAATCAGTATGCATGTCTTCCTCCTCCTATGTCTTCCTCCTAATTCATCATTTATGATGATTCACTGTTTGCACATCGAAGTTCACTCTCTTCAGCGTTCTCCAGTTAAGGTTTTACATGTTTCAATTAAGCTTTCTTTTTCCGTCATCTTCCTTTCCAATCAATGTTGAAGTTCCAAATTTGATCTGGGTGTATGAATATTCACTTCTTTTTCCATTTGGGATTGTTATTGACGTTGGATTATCCTTTCGGTTGGCTGATTGAGATTGATTTAGGTGGGTGAATGTACCAAATTTAATTTGGGTATGTGAAATTTGATTCTTGTTCCATGTTACAAAAGTCCAATAATTTTAATCCATTTGGGTGATTATGGTTTCCGTTTTCCGTTCTAAATTTTTGGTTGTCTTCTTCTCTTCATGTATGAAAAACCCATGTATTTTCACATGCAGTAACTTTTGGTTCTCTTTTGTCAGATGTAGTGTTAGTTTGGTCTTCCAATTCAAATTTCTGGTTGTCTTCCTCTGTTCATGTATGAAAAACCCATATATTTTCACATGCAGTAAAAATTTTGGTTGTCTTTTGTCAGATGTAGTATTAGTTTGGTCTTCCAATTTATTTTGTGGTTTATGATAGTTTGATTTTCTTCTCCTCGACTATTGTAAGTGTAACTCTTTAAGATCCTCCGAAAACAAACGGCTTAGATTAAGGTTACGTGGTGTGGAGATTTTGATTATATAATTCATTCATCCTGATTCCTAGGACTCTTTTTTTCTTATTTTCCCTAAATCTTTATACTCATTCAGTTAATATTATACTTTTAATTTACTGCAAATCTACAGTGGGTAAAACGTGTTGTTGTTCTTGAATTCATTGTTGCATAGACCCTTTTACGCCCAAAGGCCTTTTCTGGTTTTCTGGTAAAGGTATGAGCTTTTTCTTATTATGGTTTGAGTTCTTGATTTGACTAGATGTGGGGTTTAATTTTCATACTGTTTAGTTTTGTGTAGTTGGTGAGTTGGTAATTTGTTTTGTGGTTTAATATTGGGGTTATTATGTTGATTTTGAGTTTAAAGATTCACACTTTGTGCTTTTTTGTTCTGTTTTCAGCTGTTTTAGAGTATTGTTTCTGTTTAGCTGAGCTGCTATATCAATTTTTTTGCGACCAATATTTTCCATCAATAGTAACTAAAAAACTACAAGCATACTACAAAAACAATTGGACTGTTGAATCCAAAACAAGCAATAACTGAGAAGCCAATACAAGGACAAAAGACGCAGCAAAAGAGCTAGCTCGAAAAAAATAATTTAGCACCAAAAACTAACAGAAGATGATAAAAGCAGAACTATATTGATAGATTGTGCTATACACGAGAATACAATTGGACAGAGATGATAATAAACGGGGTGATGTACAAACAATCAAAGATTATACCCTAGTGGTATCTATGAGGGTCTTCTATATGGTAGGCATGGATTCAATTCAAACTACACCTTATATTGTATCCCTTCCACAATTCCTCCATGATTAGGGTTCTTCTACATGGTAGGCAAAACTGCTTCGAATTAGTTCTTTTTGTTTTTTCTTCTAAAAACTACATGTTTTTAGTAGTCGAGCTGACAGTAAAATTATGTGACCTTCTGAAGGGACTAGCTTCTTTCGTGTGCCAATCCTGAGATTGAAAAGTGCGAGAAGGAACTTTATGTGTCCTACATCGTCATGACTAACCATTTCCCTCATCTTTGCATTTCTTGATCAGTCACTTAAGCACATGTCCATCTTGTTCGTCCTCATATCTCTCTCTATAAATGCCTTTGGTATATTTTTCTTTTCCGTGGATCGATTAACTTATTTTCAGCTGTGTCAGATTGATTATCTTTTTAAATATCTTGAACCTAAATCATAAGATTTGTTATATTTGCCATGATTGTATGGTTCCAGATTTGTATTGACCCGTGTTGTCAAATCTGTTTAAATGTTTATCTGAAAAAAATATGATGTCGCTAGACTTTGATTTTAGTAGCCAGACTATCAAGTTCCTTCTAAGTTTTGTGTATTGGTCAAATTTGTATAGAAGCTAGCTATACAAATTATCACATTTTTGATAATATATAAACGCCAACAAAAAAACTAGGTGACCAAAGTTATATAAGTTGATGGCACCCAAAAAAGGAAGGTCTTCTTAGCTCGACAACTAGGAAACAAAGATGAAAGGTTGTATTGAAATCAAGTTACTTGCTTTATCTCTTTTGTTGATGAAATTTGATCTTGGTGTCTTCATAGTTTTTTTTTAATTTGGGTTTGTTGTTTGATGTTCAAGTTTGTTTTTGCTTCCCTTGAAGCTTCAATTTTTGTTTAGTTATTTCGTCTTTTCATTCGCTTATGTTGCATTTTTAAGCTTTCTTGAACATGCAATAGTTTATTTGGTCTTTTGCCTGTTTATATGGGTTTCTGATGTAATTAATCAGAAGAAAATTTCATGAAAGAGTTTATTCCGACAAAATCAGCTTTCTGGGGTTGTCAATTTTGGTCTTCAGTTTTTGTAGGTTGCACTGACGTTTTGAAATTATTTTTTCTTGCAGAGTGAAGTTAAGAGGGCAACTACAATTACCTTTATCGGAATTTCAGCTACAGGTATGTCTGTCGAATCGTGCATCCGTTTTATCTATCTTTATTGAGTTTTGTAGAAAATGATTAGTTAGTTATCATTATTTTAATGTGTCGCTGTGAATTTATTTTACTCTGTGCACTGAATAAGAAAAAAACGATTTCTCCAGTATTAAAGATGTTGAGTCTTGACTATGTTAAAGTGCTGAGGATTAAAATCTTGAAGAAAAATGTCATTTCTACTGTGTCTGACTCTCTGAACTCAAGTACTATCTTCAAATTTATTTTAGTTAATTCTGATCATATGGATTAAAAAATGTGAAAGTTATCCTAATCTATTCAATGAAGATGTAAAAAATTAAAAATATAACCTTAAAGGCTATTGTTGTGCCTTGGATTGTAGTGGAGTATCATGATTCTGCCATCATCATGGCTTCAACCTCTAGCTTTTGTGGCTGAGTAGTAGTTTGAGCTGTACTTTATACCTATTTGGTAGCTATTGGATATCTCTGATGGAGTCAGCAAAATTGGTTTCATATGTTTCCTTCCAATCATATTTTTCTCAACTTTTAGAAACCTGAAAGAGAATATTGATCTTTATAGGATGTGGCAAATATCGGATGAAATTTATTGTTAAAATGGAATGTAACAGGAAGTATCCCATACCATAAAAGATTAGTTAAAAGTAAAGTTTTCAGAAGTCAAAAGAGGATACCTATGCACTTCAGTAACAGTTTAAGAGGTTAAAAAGGATAATATTAAATAGGTTCCCACTAGATGATATCATTTCATGTAGCTGTAGCTAATATCATATGCACAAACTTCTAACTGGCTTAAGTGGATAGGGAAGACATTCACAAAAAACAATAGGCGTTGACGTTTAGTTTGCAAATCCTGTTGATCAATTAGCTGCACCTGTGTTTATTTGTAATTGTATTAACGACTGAAGTTGCAAAATAAAGTTCAATATTTTTATAACTACATTTTATTGTACAAATATATATGTTTCCTTGACAGATGTTACATATCACAGGACTTACAATGTCAATAATGTCAAAGTTTGAACAAATTAATAATGTAGAATAATAGGGATGAGGAAGTGATCAAATTTTTTTTATTCAAAATAAAAAATAAGGAAGAGTAGGGGTAGACGCATATATACATAATACTTGAAGCATAAGCGTAAAAAGAAGATAGAGAGAGATAGAGCCCAGGCGGCATCTCTGTCTCCTAATTCACAACAATAAGTTAGCTAATTACAGACTCATCAATGTAATAAGGTTGTGATGGAGTAAGTAACTGGAGGTCTCAAGTTCGAGTTCCCCAAGTACAGAGTCATTTTTGTTATGAAATGTTTTACCGATGTGAGCCTTTTTGATTTAAATCTCCATATATCCAGGTGACCGATTGATCAATAATACTGAAAATATAATTGGCTTAGCAGAAAAGATGTGAGACTTTTCTGAGAATAGGATGAAACATAGTGATGTTGCATCATTCATTGAATGTTTCAATAAGTTTGGATCAATTCTCACGATGTTTATGTTGCAGCTTGAAAAAAATATTTTTTTAAAAATTATTGTACGGAGTCTATATATTCGGTTTTTCCATTGGTAGCTGATAGTTTGTTCTCCTTCTTTTGGTCTGCTCTTTTTGTGTAATGCAGCTTCTTCGTTCTCGCTTTGTGTTCATGTGGTTGTATAAGAGTTCTAATTACGAGGTAATGCTTTCATTGCCAAAACTAAATTTATGATGATGGAATTGTTTATCGGAATTAGGAGTTTCAAAGTCTTTGCAACTTTTCTGTATCAAGAGAGATTGCATTTCATCCTTGGAAGGTTTCTTTTACAGTATTCAATGTGAGATATTTATTGCTATTACCTCTTTTAAGTTAATTGGTTTTGTTGTTCTTGTTTGGTTGTTTTTAGAATTAAAAATTTGATCTTGGTATAACTTATGAGAAATGAGAACTCAATTTGTTAGAGCTACTGTTGTTATTGAGAATCTTGTCACTTCAACAAATTGTTGAGAATTGATCAAAGGCCTTGACTTTTGTGTGGAAGCTTAACTTTTTATTGGCTATGGATTTGTGTCTTTCTTGTCTTGTAGGTGTAAGGAATTAGAAGGGACTGAGATTTTCTTGATCAATGTCAAGTCATGAAACTTGATCATATCGGATAATTTGTTGAATCTCCTAAAAATTAGTAGAATTGTTTTGTTTTATGGTTTGATCACTGTCCTTTAAATCATCCAATCATGAATTACTGATCAAATAGCATAATTTCTTGACAAGGACAACATAGCCAATGTAATCGCACAAGTGGGGTTTGGGGAGGCAGTGTGTATGTAAACCTTATCCCTACCTTGTGATATGAGGTAGAGAGACTGTTTCCGATAGACCGTTAACTCAAGAAATTTATGAGTACATAGATTTGGTTCTACATTTAAGTTGAACAGTTGAGAAGAAAGGTAAAGATTGTAGCTTTATGCATTCTCATGGTGCTGCATAGCTAAACACTTTATAGGTTCTGTTTGTAGGTTTATTTGTTTTATCTTTGGTGTCTGAGTTTACTTTGAACAGTTTGGGAGGAAGTTAAAGATTGTAACTTTATATGCTTCTCTACGGTGTTGGATGGTTAGTACTTTATGGGGTCCTGTTTGTAGGTTTATTTATTTTATCTTTGATATTTGAGTTTAGTTTTAACACTTCGAGAAGAAGTTAACATTATAGCTTTCTTTGCTTCTCAGAGGTGTTATAGATAGTTAATACTTTATGGAGTTCTATTTATTTTTAGGTTCAGAGCTGTGTGATTTGTTACTTTTAAGGGAACCCGACTTTAGAAGTGATTCTTCTTATTCTTTTTCCTTTTACCTTTTTCCAGTTAAGCAAAATGGAAATCCGGTCTAAGTAGGATCCTGTCATTACTCCTACAAACAATCGGTGCACCATCATCACCTGCTCCAATGGACACAGTAGGAAGCAACAAAAGGAAGATCGGAAATCCTGTCACAAACAAAAAAGACAAGCAAGAGGTCACTTCTTATCACAAGCATGTTCTAGAGGTGAAGACTTCCCCTCCAAAACACTATAACAAGGTATATAAACTTCTTTTAGAATTACTACTTCCTACATTCAGAACTTCAACTAACTTTGTGCTTTAATTTTTTAGGTCAGTGAAAAACCATGTCGTCTACACTTCGCAATGTGATTGGAGCCATTTTTTGTTGATGTAGCAAGCATAATCATAACGGATCACTTTCCTTTTGCCTATGTAAATAAAATGTGATGTTATAATACTTGGCTCCAACACTAACATATAATTTTGGTCGGGTCACACTTTGACTTAATATTCAATAGTCATATATGTATCCCACTTGAAATGTTGGGCCCGTGCATCCACTTCTAGTACCATATAGAAACACTTAGCAAGGTTTAACTACGTATTTTATCTAAATATAATATTCTAATAAATTTTACTGAACTGATAATGTTGGAAAAATTGAGAAGATAAATTACTCATTTGTGTGTGCGTTTTTTTTTTTCTTTTTTTTTTTTTTTTTTTTTTTTTTGTGTGTGTGTGTTATGTATCCTTCAGTGATGAATATGAGTTGTAGGTATCTTTCCTTAATGATTATAATTTTAGTTAATAAAAAATACGTAAATGTCAAAACAAAAAGGAGATTTCTATTTTTGCTATGTTTATTCTCGTTTCTATTTCTGTGCTAGATTGTGGTCCAAACTTATTTATATTATATACTAGTTTTAACGAAAGTGATTACTGTAGTCACTTAAAATTTATTAAGTATAAATTTATAGAGTTATTCGGATTATATTGAATTAATGAATATATTAGTCCAAATAAATATTATGGATTAATATAATTGATTTAATTATTAAAATTCAGATAAATATGAATTTAATTAAAGTCCGCTCAACTCCTCTATTCTAAAAGTATAAATAGTGGTCTCATAACTCAGAAAAAGAGAGCAAATAATTCTAAACAAGAAGCTAAAGAAAGCTCGTGGATCAAAACCATAAATTTCTCTACAAGTTTAAGAATTCAAGAATTCAAGTGTTCAAGCTCAAGATTTGAAGAAGTCCAAAATCAAGTTCAAGAACGATCATGATCAAGACCATCGGATTCAAGATTAAGCTCCAAGCCCTTGAATTCAACTAGAAAGTCAACATCAAGATAAAGTTCAAGTCAAGATCAAGATCAAGTCCAAGTCCAAGATCAAGTTCAAGAACGTTCAAGATCAAGACCACCGGATTCAAGATCAAGCTCCAAGCCCTTGAATTCAACAAGAAAATCAAGATCAAGATAAAGTTCAAGATTAAGATCAAGTCCAAGTCCAAGTCCAAGATCAAGATAGAGATTGAGATCAAGTCCAAGTTTAAGTCCAAGATCAAGATCAAGATAGAGGTCAAGATCAAGATAAGTCCCAAGTTCAAGGTCAAGCTTTAAATCCCTTGAATTATATTTGAAAAGACGAATTCAGAGGAATCATAGAGATTGTAACACTCGCACTTGAAATAATATATCAATTATTGCTATAAACTTCCGTTCTTGATTATTGTTTTCTCGACGCGAATTTTATTGTATACAAATTCTGGCACGCCCCGTGGGACAATCTCGACCTCTCATCTCAACTTTTTAAGCATCAAAGAATATCAAAATGTCTTCCACTATGGAAGAACAACTAGCAAACTTAACGAAAGCAATTGAAGGCCTGGCAAAATGCGCACACGAACAAGATGCTAAACTTTTCAAGCAAACAAATAAGATGGATAACATGATTGAAATAAGATCAAGTCAATCACCTCTGAAGCTTTCTAAAATTCAAGACGAATGAGAGTCTTATGTAAAGCAAATAAAGATCAAAGATATTCATATCTCAGCTGAAAGTTTGATTCCAATTGATCAATTAAAGAACTTTATCATAGAGGCTATCGAAGACAAATCTGAGTCTTCATCCAAATTTTCTCCCATATATGCAAAGCCATATACACAAAGGATTGATAACTTGAAAATGTCTGAGGGTTATCAACCTCCCAAGCTTCAACAATTTGATGGAAAAGGAAATCCCAAAAAATATATAGCGCACTTTATTGAGGCTTGCAATGTTGCTGGGACGTATGGTGATTATCTTGTTAAAGAGTTCGTTCGATCTCTCAGAGAAATTACCTTTGATTGGTACACAGTATCTTGAACCTAATCTCATAGATAGTTTGGAGAGATTAGAGCAAGAGTTCCTTAATTATTTCTATAGCACGAGACGTATCGTTAGTATGATGGAACTTACAAAGGCTCGTCAAGGTGAAGATGAGTTAGTTGTTGACTTTATCAATCGCTGGAAAAGTCTGAGCCTCAACTGCAAAGATCGCCTTAGTGAAAATTCTAGCATTGAAATGTGCATCCAAGGTATGAATTGGGGTCTTCACTACATTTTGCAAGGATTAAAGCCCAATACATTTGAAGAGTTGGCAACTCGTGCACATGACATAGAATTAATCATGACTTTAAGAGAAGATCAACAATATCCTGTCTATGGACCTCATGAAGATGAAGATATAGAAGAACTCCAAAGTGGGGGCAAGTCTGCATCCGAAGATGACTTTGAAGAGTCAATGTATATTTAGACACTCCTTAACGCGTGAGCTTAAACTGCAAGTTACAATGCTCCTTGAAACACGAGCTTAAATTGCATGTGAATTAAATCCTCAAGTTGATACTCCTTGAAACACGAGCTTAAACTGTGTGTCACTTAAATCTTCAAGTTGAAATGCTCCTTGAAACACGAGCTTAAATTGTATGTCACTTAAATCTTCAAGTTGAAATGCTCCTTGAAAAACAAGCTTAAAGTGTATGTCACTTAAATCTTCAATTTTGAGTTAAATCTTCAAGTTAAAATGCTCCTTGAGACACGAGCCTAAACTGTATATCATAAAACTCTTTAAATTTGAGCTAAATCTTCAAATTAAAATGCTCCATGAGAGACGAGCCTAAATTTTATATCATAAAGCTCTTTAAATTTGAGCTAAATCTTCAAGTTAAAATGCTTCGTGAGATACGAGCCTAAACTGTATATAATAAAGATCTTTAAATTTGATTTAAATTGTAACACCCTGGAAACATTTTTGAGCTAAGACTCGAACCGTTCATCGTATTGAGTGATTTTTACAAAGTAATTAAAATTTTATTAAGTATTAAGGTCAGTTCACTAGATTTAATACATTGAGTTCCATAAAGAATTAAATTGGAAATAACAAAAATCTGAAAACTTGGAGAGTTAAACAAAGTATGAATTTTGGGTCAAATCCAAACGACCATAAATACCAGTACAATATGATTTAGGTGTGCTACAAGATACCATTGGAAAGTTCTTTGAATTAACTTTCCAAATCCACCGAGTTTGCTAAATTTTGAGTTTGGATGAGTGATATATGAGCTTTTGAAGTTAGGTTGTCCAGTTAAGGAAAGTTAGCCGAAAATAGTAAGGTGTATTTTGGTCCTTTCCTTACCCAACCAGATTTAATTCATTTTTAGTCATATTTTAAGGTTATAATCCTTTTAGGTTCAGTTTCATAATCCAAAAATACGCTTAGGGTTTTAGTTGAGAGTTCAAGAAGAGGCAAAAAGAGAAAAGAAGAGAAGATCAAACGTTCGTCGAGATTCTTGTGTCTTGTTGCGGAATTTCGCCATGGGTCTAATCCCTAAGAGGTATGTAAGATTAAATAGTGTTGGTTTATTTCATCCACATGCCAATCTTGAATTTTTTTCAGCGAAAATTCATGCTTAAAGTTTAAAGATTAGAGTTCTTGATGAGTTCTTGAAAGGTGTTCTTGAAGTTAATTTTAAATCTTGTTGTGTTGGACTTTTGATGATTTATTGAGATCAAATTAAGTAATTTTAGTGTTATTTCCATTATATTAGAGTGTAATTAAGTTAAGTAATCGAATCCAAGTGATTGAGGAAGAAACCGTTCGAATTTAGGCGATTTAGGGTGAGAAAACGAGCAAAAGTGCTCGGCAGAAATTCTGGGTTGGGGCCTGGCACGACGCACCTGCCAGAGCGCCCCAAACCCATATCTTTCCATCAAGGGTTGGGGATACGCGCCAGACATATCTCCAGGGTCATCTGCCCAGTCTAGCTTGCCTCCGGTAGCTCCGTTTGAGTTCGTTTAAAGTGCACCTTCGCTCCTTTTCGATTCTAACTAATCTAAGCTACTTCTAAACACCTAAAATCAGTCCTAACATGATCATAACCTTGAATTCATAATTCAAATTCAAGGTATAGTTGAGAGTTAAGTTTTGAGAATTCTTTCAAACGTTAAGAAAGTCCTTTTGAGGAGTTTTCCACAACATCTAGTAACTTGTTTCAAGACTCAAGCAAGTGAGTATAAGAGTGAAGAGTATGTATTCATGAGTCTACAATATTACCTAGATCCTTCTTATCATGAATCATAAATCTTGAATTCATAATTCACATTCAAGAGAGAATTAAGAGTAGAATTCAAGAAAAGCTTTAAGTTAAATTGTGAATCTTTGAGATCAACTATTAAGCCTGAGCTAAGATTTGAGGAAGTAAGAAAGAGAATGAGAAGAGTTATATACATGAGTTTCATCTAGTTACTTAGACCTTCGAGTCAAGTCGTTCATACCCATAACTTCCACATGAGTTTCATAAATTGAGTATCATTGAGAGGAGTAGTATCTCCAAGTTCTAAGTCGTGAGTATTGAGTTCCTTATTCCTATCTTGAGTTAAAAAATACCTTCTAGTTCTTGAGTTGAGTATTTCATGCTCATAATTCCGCATGAACTCTCCAAGTTAAAAATCATGAAATCATCCATAAACATGGGATCATGATCCTTGAAGCCATACTTCAATTCAAGGAAAGTTAAGATCAAATTAAAGGAAGCTAAGAGTCGAGTCTAGAAGTTAAGAAGCAAGTCAAAGTAACATTATAAAGTTTTCTAGAGTATTTCACAAACGTTTTCACTTCGTTTTAAAAGACTTAAAGTTCAAGTCAAGCTAGAGTAAAGAGTTGAGTTCATTTCTCAAAAGCTATATGGGAACTAGGTATTCCCTAAGAGTTAAGTTTTCAAGTAAGCAAAGAGTATCAAGTTGAGTTCAGTTCTCAAGAGTTATAAGGGAACTAAGTAATCCCTAATAGTTTAAAGAAAATGTTTTCAAACTTTTGAGAAAGAAAGGAAGCTAGACTTCCACAGAGCCTATGAGGAAACTATGATTTCCAAGAGAGCTTTTTAAAGCTATGTTTTGAGCACTAATATCAAATCACTATCAGTATGTTTTTAAACATAAGATCTAGTATATTTTTGTGAGTTGTATTGAGCACCGATATGGGGGAGAGTTCAGATAACTCACAGCCCCCATAAACCATGAAGACACCATGGGTAGAAAAGGTTCATACTTTTTAGATGAACCCTTTTCGTAGTTTACTAGTGGATCCATTAGGAGGCAGTTCAACTCTTATACCTTTTGCCGGGTATAAGATGTGCTAGCAGCGTGAGGGAGATCGCAGTATCATCACTGTAGCTCTTAAGTGATGGTTGTCGGTTAGAGAAAATCCAACAGTATTAGTTATGTAACAACCCTAAAAAAATGAATAGGATCAAGACTTAGGTTGTCAAGAATGCTTGCGATTAGACCAAGGTTCACACAGATTAATACGCGTAGAACCAGACCTCAGAACCCTTACTACGACCAAGCCAACTAACTTGGGGAGTTAGTTGATCTTGGAAAGGTTGGAACCAACCAAGTAAGGCTCTCGAAAATGAAGATTTAATCGAAGGAGTCTTTACCGGACTTAAAAAGAAGAAATTTTAAGTTTTGAGGGTCTAGGGGTAAAATGGTCTTTTACCAAGCTAAGACTAATATCTTAATTACCCTAAATATATATATAATTAACTATTTAATAAGGTGGAGGGGTATTTTGGGGAGAGAGGGCCGAAAATTGGCCTTTGAGGGAAGTCTTGCTCCACCCGGGTTCGAACCTAGGTGGAAGCAGTGATTTAAATTGTTTCTATTTAAATTGATAAATTAATTTAATTAATTAATATTTATTAGCTGATTTAAGAAAAAGAAAAATCAGATTTTTATTTAAAGGTTTGAAAGAGTCCTAGTTGACTAAGTCTTTACCTAAGCCTAAACCACCTTTCACGTTTAACTCTCTCTCTCTCACGTCAATATCTCTCTTCTCTTTCACGTTCTCTCTGCCAAAAAAACACAAGAGATGATCAGCAACTAAAAGTTCTTCACACTTGAAGAACTTTCACGTTAAAAAATTATTCAAAACATAACCAAAAACGTTAGGCAAAGAGAGGAGTTTTTCCGTCGAGTTAGTGTTGAAGCTTTTGGACTTAGACGAAATTTTGGAGAAGGTTTGGGCAGCAATTTCAAGGTTTGAACATCAAAATAAGGTATGGGTTTCTCCTCTCTTGGTCCCTTTCCCAAGAGGCCCCTTACGATTTGAGATATTCACTCCGAAACTAAGGGTGTTCCCCATTGCATGTCCTTGTCACTAGCTCCCAAATAATTTCGTAGGTTGGGTATTTTGTGCTGAGATTTAGGCATGTATGATGTTTTTATGTTGAATGTAAATATGTTATGTGCGTGATATCACAAAAATGATAACTAAGGTGTAATCGGAAAAAAATGTGTAAGTGTACACGTTGGGCAGTGAGGTTTAGTCACTGTTTTGGAGAAGTAAAGAGGCACGTTATTGCTTGTATTTTATGTGCTAAACTTGTGCATAACATGATGTTCATATGGTGTGTGAAATGGCAAGTTTTGAATGTAATGTAATCCATGAACCACACCTAAATTACATACTAAGCGCTTGGTGAAACGCCCTAAGGAACTAACATGAAAAGTTGAAGAAAAGTAGGCTAAAAACTATGAACGAATTCCCAGCCTAGTGTACTATAAATTTAGATCAAAAGGGGGATTAAATTCTGGAAATTTAGTGCATTTAAAAGAGGTGAGGCCACCAGGATTCGAACCTGTGACCTCACCCTTTAACTACTGTGAACTCGCGAGAAAAGGAAAAGGAAATGGGGCTGGGGGGAATCGAACCTGGCTACTGTGAACTCGCGAGAAAAGGAAAAGAAAATGGGGCTGGGGGGAATCGAACCTGGCTACTGGAATTCACGACAAGGAAAAAGAAATTTGGGGCTGGGGGGATTCGAACTCGCGACACTGGAGGAGAAAGAAGAGAAAAATAAATTAAATAAATAAATGGGAGGCGTGGGATTCGAACCCACGACCTCCAGATAGAGAGTGAAGGAAAAGAAAAAAAAATAAAGAAAAGAAAACGTTAGGCGTGGGAATCGAACCCATGACCTCAAGGCTGGAAATGGACAGGAGCGAAAATAATTAATAAAGCAAGTGAAGCTGTGGGGGTTCGATCCCACAACCTCACTGCCAAATACCCTTAGCCTAGCGAAAATTAAATAAAAACAAATATAGGAGGCTGTGGGGGTTCGAACCCACCACCTCACAGCCTCTAGCGAAATTAAATTAAAATAAGGAGGTTGTGGGGGTTCGAACACACAACCTCCCTTTTCCCAGCGAATTAAATGATAAAAATCAAAGAGGCTGTGGGGGTTTGATCCCACAACCTCTTGGTTGGGCGAAAATGAGCAATGAAATATTAATGAAAAATAAAAAGAGGTTGTGGGGGTTCGAACCCACAACCCTTCGGCCAACTTAAGAGCAATATTAAATAGAAAATTAATCCTTCGATGTTAATATTGAGATTTAGTTTAGAGTTATATTTTTATGAATATTAGAAATAAAATCACTGAAAAATATAAATGATATCCAAGTGATTCAACACTTGGGTTCCCTTGCCCAAACTTCCGTTTTGATACATAAGTCATACGTGAACAAAATATCCAAGAATAATGCCACCTACTTAGATTGAAATCAAGATCTTGGCATATATACAACATACATAAGTCTTGTACTACATAATCTTAGGAATTTATCACTCACTCAACGAATTATGAATGAAGCCTCATGGCTTGTGTGTATAGACTCATAAGTCTAGCATACGTTTAAAAGTAAGTGAACCTAAGATGTATGTACTGGATGATGAAATGAACAATGAAATGATGAAACCCTAGAAGGGTTAAGTAAGGGTATGAAACACACCAATGGCCAAGTATATTGGCATATGATGAAATGAACGTTCACGTAAAATGAGGTGAGTAAATATGAAGAGTAAATGTTACCAAAACGTACTCACCTATGAGAGTGTAAGATAATGAAGAGACCAGTCTCTATGAACACTCTAATGAAAGTATTTAGATTAACACACTTAATACTAACGATGAGATGAGAAATCATCTAATGAGCTATGATGTCCTCATACTAGAAGCCAGCATCTATGACGTATGAGTTGAATGAAATGGAACTTTATACTGAGCACCGATAGGCTAGCTATGAGCGGTGATGCCTTCTTTCGGGAACGGCGAAGGTTCACGTAACTCTCATGAGATGAGACTGTCCGGCTTGCCGGGTATGGGTCTCCATACATCTCCTAGTCTTTGAACCTATACTGCCCATATAGGGATCTGGCGGGGTTAAATTCCCATGTACGCTAGCATGTTATTGGATCACTTTGGCCGGTGATTCCACCTCTTTTCGGTGTGGGGGAGACACTGGATTTCATGATGCTCACATGATCTATGTCGGTTAAAGTTAAAGTTCCCAATGAATGAAAAGCATAATGAAATGAATGGTACCAAAGGTGTTAGGATAGGATAATCAAGAGGTGAGCTAGACTCAAGTAATAACACTAGGTTATTCTTGATCATTGCACAGCACACCCGATGAAAGTCTTAAACTACATCCTAGGTATAGCTGGTGTTCACACTGGTCTATGAATGAAATGAAATGAAGTACGTATGAATGAATGTAGCAGACTCTGTGTTTGCTAATGAAGACTCCCTAGTTGAGGTCCCATATGTTGAGCCTCATTTTGGAAAGTTTTAATGTTAAGTCCATGATTCCAAGGTCTCATGGCATATGAATGAATGATACGAACGAAGCTGTGTGTTATGTGTTATGTGCTATGATATGTGCTATATAAAGATCATATATGTTGTCTGCAATACGATATTTAATAAGATGCATGTTACTCTCATGGCATGACCTTCCTAACTCAATTTGGAAAGTTCACTAACTTTCCTAATCTCAATTTGGCAAGTCTACTGACTTGACTTCTAAAAATCATGTCGTTAGGAAAGAGCTATTATTTCTCATGCATGTACTTGGTGTGTGCTTGCATATACCCGTACTTAGTACAAGTGTGTACTAACCCTATACATCTATACTATTTTAGGTGCTGGCACAGGTGGGCGATAGAGCTACAGGATCATTGTTGCAGCTATACGGACGTCAGCATTCATCCGGAGTTTGGTAGGTCCTCATGCTTTCGAGGATGCTACTGTTTTACATTCTAGCTTAGTTTTAGAGTTGAGCTAGTGGAGCATGTTCCACTAGCGTTTCTTTCCTGTTTTTATTCAGACCTTGTGTTGGTGCCATTTTGGCAATTATACACTTAATACTTATTTATCTATTTCTTCCAGTTGCTTATCTCTTAATGTTATATGGTTGATGGTGAACTATTATAAAATGTTATGAATGTTTAACAAATATGTTAAGGAGCAAGCTAAAATTAACCTAAGTGAAGTATGAATAACATAAGTAGGCTTGTCTGCGACCTCTGAGAGGTCAACGACGCCGGTCTCGTCTGGGGTCTAGATTCCAGTCTTGACAAGTTACATGGTTCCTCAAGGGGTTTTGCTTTGTATGAATGAGGGTATGGGACTTCATTCATGACTTGCACAAGTAGACTTTGAGAGGGAGCATGATATATATTTTATGATATTATTATCTTTAGTTAACATCATGTTTTTTAAACAACTTTTCTTTGTATTGCACTTGTTTTAAACTGCTTTATATTGAAATGACTTCAGTTAAGTATCATGAGTTGAGTACTTTGAGTTGAGTATCCTTAGTCGAGTATCACATCTTTGAGTTCACCATTTAATCTCTGAGTTGAGTATCTTATTCTTGAGTATTCATTGGGTTTCAAGTTTGAGAATAGGTAAGTATGTTTTCATATTTTTATTCAAGTATCAAGCTTATGTTATGCTTTAGAATTCCCCTTAAACGGTCGTACATTCCACGTACTGAGCCAATTGGCCTGCATCTGCTCATGATGCAGACACGGGTATACAAGATCACCAACAAGAGCTTCGTTGATACATCCGAGAGTTCGAGTTAGCTATGGTGAGCCTCTTTGCTTCCGAAGGATTTCATTTACTTTTCAGTTTAGTTAGGAGGTCGTGGGTCTTTTCCCGACTTCCATCCTTGTCATTTAGAGGTTTCATAGATAGTCAGTGTAGTTGAAGAGTCTGTATTAATCAATTATTTTATTAAATGTTTTAAAGACTAAAGTTGCCTATTTAATGGCTAGTTTAATATATTATTTTATTGAAGTTTTTCCTTTGAGTTTATTGAATGTTATTTCAGTTTTTAGGCTTTGTATTCTTAAGTTAGTATTCCGCTTGTAGTCAGCCAGGATGAGGGTTCTCTTGGGGACCAGCAATGGTTCTGAGTGCTGGTAACGTCCAGGGTGTAGGCTCGGGTCGTGAAAACTTGGTATGAGAGCAAAGGTTTAAGTGTCCTAGTGTGTCTATGAATCCGTGTCAATTAGGATCTTGTTAATGGTTGTGAGGGTCCCACTTCTATAAATGAGGGACTACAAACATTTAAGAAAAGTTTACCTTATTTCATACTCTTAATCGTGCGAAAAAGCTAAGTCATAGAGATCGATTCTAACTCGTGTGTTTCTCATATTCATTTATTCGACTACCCATCATACTAGAGGTGGTTGAAAAGTGAAGTTGAAAGACCCTTATGGATGAGTTGTTCTTAGAAAGAGTCTTGAGAAAGTCATGAGACTCTAGAGGGGCTTAAGAGAAGCCCAAGAGTAAGTTAAGTGTTCAGTTTCAGAGTAACGCACCAATATTCACATGAATTGTGCGTCTGAGCTAAAAGCAAGTTGTACTCTTTCCCTTGATCCTTGTTCCAATTGAAGTCCTTCTTAAGGAGTATGTTTAGAGCTTGGGTATATTTTCACCCGAAAGAGTAGCATGAGTTATGAGATCATGAGCAGTACTAGTGAAAGAGCCATACTTAGGGGAAAGTATCCAGAGGTATAGAGATCTATGAAAAGGAGATGGTGTTTTGGCAAACTATGTTGGCATAGTCATGCACCTAATAAATTATTAATGAAAAGTTTACCTTGTGGTAGACTAAGAAGTGATGAGTTGTGAACGGATCAGGATAACAGGTAGAGTAAGTGTTGCAAGTCAATATGAATTAGAATATACCTTAACTACAAAGGGATTATGATAATGTGTCATTATGTTCGTAATGACCAAGTGTAAGTGGTGAATATATATATATATATATATATATATATATATATATATATATATATATATATATAGAGAGAGAGAGAGAGAGAGAGAGAGAAGAGACAGAGTATCAATAATGTGATAGATTAATCTAGGCTTATGAATTTTAAAAGGAGAACCTCATGGTATTCAGAGGATGATAGACTTATTTGAGAGGTAATACGAAGTAAGTGAGTAATCAGTACTTTTGTGAAGTCGAATGTGATGGTAATTCGAGTATGCAGACTGAGAGGTAAGGATTGACTAATTGTCATGAAGTCCTAGTGGGAAAGTGTTTTCAAATTTCCATAGTAGTAATGAGTTATTGTATAGTAGGTGAGCAAAAGTATTGACATTCGGGCTTAGTAATTAACATTAAGCTTGAATTTGAGATGAGTGTCATAATCAAAAGAATGACAACATGAGGGTTATGAGGTTAGTCTTGGGAGTTGATCTGGTAGACTTGACATAGTGTAGGTAAGGAATTGAGATGTTGCAGCAATGTATGGGAATAGTACAAGTGAGATACCCAAACCTTTAGATAAGGGCAGTGAAGTGTGGCTACGTCATAAGAGTAAAAGAGCATTAAAGAGAATGTATACCAAATAGAGATGTAAAATAGGTCCATAGATTTCAAGTGTCAGCTTTAGACCTAAGGGGGGATGCTTAGATGAGAAATAAAGTCAAGTGTTGAGAATTTCTTAAGGGTGGTTAGTAGGAGTCCATGGAGTTTTTAGATTACTAAGCTTGAATGCGGTGTCGTTAAACATTAGGTGGATTCTTGAGATGAGCAAGGTGGTGGTACAGAGTAATAGTGTTGGGATGAGATTCCAATAAACAGGTATAGAACCAGAACATAAGGATTTAGGTTAAGTTTGAATATATTGAAAGTGTACCATTAGAAGCAGACCTTAGTAAGAGAAAACCATCTTATACCCAGTTCAGTCGTCATTCGAGGACGAATGATCCCACGGGGAAGATAACGTAACACCCTGGAAAACGTTTTGAGCTAAGACTCGAACCGTTTATCGTAGAGAGTGGTTTTTACAAAGTAATTAAAATTTTTTTAAGTATCAAGGTCAGTTCACTAGATTTAATACCTTGAGTTCCATAGAGAATTAAATTGGAAATAACAAAAATCTGAAAATTGGAGAGTTACGCAAAGTATGAGTTTTTGGTCAACTTCAAAAGACCATAAATACAATTACATGATGAGTTAGGTGGGAAACAAGATACCATTGAAAATTTCTTTGAATTATCTTTCCAAAGCCGCCGATTTTACTAAATGTCGAGTTCGGATAAGTGAGATATGACCTATTGAAGTTACGATGTCCAGTTAAAGAAAGTTAGCCGAAAATAGTGAGGGGTATTTTGGTCCTTTCCTTAACCAACAAGGTTTAATTCATTTTTAGTCGTATTTTAAGGTTATAATCCTTTTAGGTTCAGTTTCAGAATCCAAAAATACGCTTAGGGTTTTAGTTGAGAGTTTAAGAAGAGGCAAGAAGAGAAAAGAGGAGAAGATCAAGCGTTCGTCGAGATTCTTGCGTCTTGTTGCGGAATTTCGCCATGGTTCTAATACCTAATATGTATGTAAGCTTACATAGTGGTTCAGTTCACCCACACGCCAATCATGTATTTTTTTTCAGCGAAATTTCATACTTAAAGTTTAATGATTAGAGTTCTTGATGAGTTCTTAAAAGGTGTTCTTGAAGTTCATTCTAAATCTTGTTGTGTTGGACTTTTGATAATTTCTTGATATAAAATTGAGTAATTTTAGTGTTTTTTCCAGTAGATTAGAGTGTAATTAAGTTAAGTAAGTGAATCCAAGTGATTGGGGAAGAAATCGTTCGAATTTAGGCAATTTAGGGTGAGAAAACGAGCAAAAGTGCTCGGCAGAAATTCCGGGTTGGGTCCTGGAGCGGCGCGCCTGCCAGAGCTCCCCAAATCCATATCTGTCCATAAAAGGTTGGGGCTCCATGCCATACATAGCCTCAGGGTCGTCTGCCCAGTCTAGTTTGGCTCCGGTAGCTCTGTTTGAGTTCGTTGAAAGTGCACATTCACTCCTTTTTGATTCTAACTAATCTAAGCTACTTCTAAACACCTAAAATCAGTACAAACATGATCATAAGCTTGAATTCAGAATTCATAATTCAAGGTATAGTTGAGAGTTAAGTTTTGAGAATTCTTTCAAACGTTCTAAGGAAGTCCTTTTGAGGAGTCTTCCACAACTTCTAGTAGTTTGTTTCAAGACTCAAGCAAGTGAGTATAAGAGTGAAGAGTATGTATTCATGAGTATACAATATCAACTATATCCTTTTTATCATGAATCATACCTCTTTAATTCATAATTCACATTCAAGAGAGAGTTAAGAGTAGAGTTCAAGAAAGGCTTTAAGTTAAATGGTGAATCTTTTGAGATCAACTATTAAGACTGAGCTAAGATTTGAGGAAGTAAGAAAGAGAATGAGAAGAGTTGTATACATGAGTTCCATCTAGTTACTTAGACCTTCGAGTCAAGTCGTTCATACCCATAACTTCCGCATGAATTTTATAAATTGAGTATCATTTAGAGGAGTAGTATCTTCAAGTTCTAAGTCGTGAGTAATGAGTTCCTTATTCCTATCTTTAGTTAAAAGTATCTTTTAGTTCTTGAGTTGAGTAGTTCATGCTCATAATTCCGCATGAACTCTCCAAGTTAAAAATCATGAAATCATCCATAAACATGAGATCATGATCCTTGAATCCATACTTCAATTCAAGGAAAGTTAAGATCAAAGTCAAGGAAGCTAAGAGCTAAGTCTAGAAGTTAAGAAGCAAGTCAAAGTAAAATTATAGAGTTTTCTAGAGTCTTTCACAAACATTTTTACTTTGTTTTAAAAGACTTAAAGTTTAAGTCAAGCAAGAGTAAAGATTTGAGTTCATTTCTCAAAAACTATAAGGGAACTAAGTATTACCTAAGAGTTAAGTTTCAAGTAAGCAAAGAGTATCAAGTTGAGTTCAGTTCTCAACAGTTATAAGGGAACTAAGTAATCCCTAAGAGTTTAAACAAAATGTTTTCAAACTTTTGAGAAAGAAAGGAAGCTAGACTTCCACAGAGCCTATGGCTAGTTTTAGTAAAAGAAAGAGGAAACTATGATTTCCAAGAGATATTTTTAAAGCTATGTTTTGAGCACAAATCTCAAATCACTATCAGTATGTTTTTAAACATAAGAGCTAGTATATTTTTTGGAGTATTATTGATCATCGATATGGGGGAGAGTTTAGATAACTCACAACTCCCATAAATCATGTAGCCACCATGAGTAGAAAAGGTTCATACTTATTAGATGAACCCTTTCCGCAGTTTACTAGTGGATCCATTAGGCAGTTCAGGTCTTATACCTTTGGCCGGGTATAAGATGTGCTGGCAGAGTGAGGGAGATCGATGTATCATCACTGTAGCTCTTAAGTGATGGTTGTCGATCAGAGAAACTCCCACAATATTAGTTATATGGTTCCTCAAAGGGTTGTGCTTAGTATGAATGAGGGTATGGGACTTCATTCATGCCTTGCACAAGTAGACTTTGAGAAGGAGCATGATATATATTTTATGATATTATTATATTGAGTTAACATCATGTTTTTTTAAAAAAATTTCTTTATATTGCACTTGTTTTAAACTGCTTTATATTAAAATGAGTTCAGGTAAGTATCATGAGTTGAGTACTTTACGTTGAGTATCCTTAGTTGAGTATTACATCTTTGAGTTCACTATTTAATCTCTGAGTTGAGTATCTTATTCTTGAGTATTCATTGGGTTTCAAGTTTGAGAAGAGTAAGTATGTTTCCCTATTTTTATTCAAGTATCAAGCTTATGTTATATTTTAGAATTCCCCTTACATGATCATACACTCCACGTATTGAGTCAATTAGCCTTCATCTTCTCATGATGCAGACACAGGTATACAGGATCATCAACAGGAGCTTCGTTGATAAATCCGAGAGTTAAAGTTAGCTATGTTAATCTCCTTGCTTTCGTAGGATTTCATTTACCTTTCAGTTTAGTTAGGAGGTCGTGGTTCTTATCCCGACTTCCATCCTTGTCAGTTAGAGGCTTCATAGATAGTCAGTGTAGTTGATGAGTTTGTATTAATAATTTATTTTATTAAATGTTTTAAAGACTAATGTTGCCTATTTAATGGCTAGTTGAATGTATTATTTTATTCAAGCTGTTCCTTTGAGTTTATTGAATGTTACTTCAGTTTTTAAGCTTTGTATGCTTAAGTTAGTCTTCCGCTTGTAGTCAGCTAGAATGAGGTTTCGCTTGGATACCAGCTATGGTTCTTGAGTGCCGGTCACGTCCAGGGTGTAGGCTCGGGCCGTGACATAAATCTTCAAGTCAAAATGCTACTTAAGGTACGAGCCTAAACTGCATATCACTCCTGGCTCGCAAGAGTATAAACTGTGTACGGCACAACAAAAAAAACACTCAATCCCCTAGAACTACGTTGTGACTTGATCCTCTTCACTGAGGTACATAGGCGCCTAGAACCATATTCTAAGTTTAGTTGCATGAGTGTAAAAAACCCACATGTACCACTTGATCTCATTTGAAAGTTAAAGCAATAAATATTTTGTTTTATCTTTTGTCTCATCAAACTTTAGACTTGTACGAAGTATTGATTGATCAATAGATGGGGGCAAACCCTTATAAAATATGAGTTTGTTTAACAGCATGCTTGAAGTTTCTTTAAATTCAGACAAGTTTGCAAGTTGAAGTCTTCAAATCCCCCAAGTATGCAAGTTGAAATCTTTAAATCATCCAAGTATGCAAGCTGAAGTCTTCAAATTCTCCAAGTATGCAAGTTGAAGTCTTCATATTCTTTAAGTCTCCAAGTTGAAGTCCTCGGATTATTTCAGTCTGCAAGTTGAAGTCTTCAAATTCTTCAAGCCTAGTCTTTGAAAGATAAAATATCTCGACAAGACTGGAAGAAGGGGGCATTTGTAGTCACGTAAACTTTATTAAATATAAATTCATAGAGTTGTTCGGATTATATTAAATTAATGAATATATAAGTCCAAATAAATATTATGGATTAATATAATTGATTTAATTATTAGAATTCAGATAAATATGAATTTAATTAAAGTCCGCTCCATAAAGCCCATATGACATGTCACTTAAATATGATTGGCCGAAGAAAGTCCTATTCCAATCGCAACTCCTCTATTCTAAAACTATAAATAGGGTTCTCATAATTTAGAAAAAGAGAGCAAAGAATTCTATACAAGAAGCTAAAGAAAGCTAGTGGATCAAAACCATAAATTTCTCTACAAGTTTAAGAATTCAAGTGTTCAAGCTCAAGATTTGAAGAAGTCCGAGCTCAAGTTCAAGAACGATCAAGATCAAGACCACCGGATTCAATATCAAGCTCCAAGCCCTTGAATTCAACTAGAAAGTCAAGATCAAGATCAAGTTCAAGAACGATCAAGATTAAGACCACCGGATTCAAGATCAAGCTTAAATCCCTTAAATTCAACTAGAAAGTCAAGATCAAGATAAAGTTTAAGTCAAGATCAAGATCAAGTCCAAGTCCAAGTCCAAGATCAAGTTCAAGAACGATCAAGATCAAGGCCACCATATTCAATATCAAGCTTTAAGCCCTTGAATTCAACTAGAAAGTCAAGATCAAGATCAAGTCCAAGTCCAAGTCCACGATCAAGATCAAGAAAGAGATTGAGATCAAGTCCAAGCTTCAGTCCAAGATCAAGATCAAGATAGAGGTGAAGATCAAGATAAATCCCAAGTTCAAGGTCAAGCTCTAAATCCGTTGAATTATATTTGAAAAGACAAATTCAGAGGAATCATAGAGATGCTAACACTCGCACTTGAAATAATAAATAGATTGTATAATTTTAGAATAGAGGAGTTGCGATTGGAATAGGACTCTCTTCGGCAAATCAGATTTAAGTGACATGGCATATGGGCTTTATGGAGCGAGCTTTAATTAAATTCATATTTATCTGAATTTTAATAAGTAAATCAATAATATTAATCCATAATATTTATTTGGACTAATATATTCATTAATTTATTATAATCCGAACAACTCTATAAATATATATTTAATAAATTTTAAGTGACTACAAATGCCTCAATACTTCAAGCCTAGTCTTTGAAAGATAAAATATCTCGACAAGACTTGAAGAAGGGGGCATTTGTAGTCACTTAAATTTATTAAATATAAATGTATAGAGTTGTGCAGATTATATTAAATTAATGAATATATTAGTCCAAATAAATATTATGGATTAATATAATTGATTTAATTATTAAAATTAAGATAAATATGAATTTAATTAAAGTCTGCTCCATAAAGCCCATATGACATGTCAGTTAAATCTGATTGGCCGAAGAGAGTGTTATTCCAATCGCAACTCCTCAATTCTAAAACTATAAATAGGGGTCTCATAATTAGAAAAAGAGGACCAAAAATTTCAACAAGAAGTTAGAGAAAGCTCGTGGATCAAACGCTGCAGATTTCTCTGCAAGTTCAAGAGTTCAAGAATTCAAGCATTCAAGAACGATAAAGATCAAGCCCTTGAATTCAACTTGAAGTCAAGATCAAGATAAAGTTCAAGATCAAGATAAATTTCAAGTCAAGATCAAGACCATCGGATTCAAGATCAAGCTCGAAGCCCTTGGATCCAACTAGAAGTCAAGATCAAGATAAAGTTCAAGTTCAAGATCAAGATAAAGTTCAAGTTCAAGATCAAGATCAAGATCAAGTCCAAGATCAAGATCAAAATCAAGATAAATCCCAACTCCAAGATCAAGATCAAGATAGATATCAAGATCAAGATCAAGTCCAAGTCCAAGATAAGTTCAAGATAGAGATTGAGATCAAGTCTAAGTCAAAGTTCAAGTCCAAGATCAACATCAAGATAAATCTCAAGTTCAAGATCAAGCTTTAAAGCCCTTGAACTATATTTGAAAAGACGAATTCAGAGGAATCATAGAGTGTAACGGCCTGTATTTTGTATGTGGTAGTTCTATTTATGTTATACTTGACATAGACTTATAGTGTAGGTGAGGGATCATGTTTCTTATATGATTAGTGTTGGTTTAAACTAGCTCGGAAGGTGATGTAATGCCTTGCACGTTTCAGCATTTGTATTGCAAGTTAACTCCGATGGAAAGTATTTAAGTAATTATGGTAAGGAGTAATTGAGCTAGCTGCTGCATCACCTACTTGAGCTATATTATAGTTAAAGGGGCCAAGTTTGATTGACCAGATTTAGTCTTATATTTAGGGGCTCATTTGAAGCTCAAACCTATTAAAGAAAATTGTGAATGAAAGAAAGCCCAGCAGCCAAATCTGCCAATTGGCCCATTATGGATAAGGTCCAAGTTAAAAGGACAAGCAGGTGGGACACCTACTTGACATTATATGGCCCAAAATTGGTCAAGAATGTCGGCCATAACACCTCCTTTTTCAAAGGATAAGGATCAAGTTTATTTTCTCCATTTTGAACTTGCAAAATTTCAGATTTCCTTAAGTTTCTTTCTTGGTCTCTCTTGGTTTCAATAACCAGCCCTAAAATACCTTAGGGATTCTTGAGTGCTGTCTCATTTTCAAGTAAGAAGTTTGAAGGAGAGTTTGAATTCTTGAAGTACAAGTTTAGAGGATAAATTTCCAGAATTAAGGTAACACTTCAACCCATTTGTTTTCCTCTCTTTGATCATGTTTGGATTGGAGAATTTTGTACATATTTATCAAGAATTCATGGATGATGATAAATCTTTGAGTCAATATTCTCCTACTATGCTGAAAGATTTGAGATTGATAGTGGCTGCCTTATGAATATTGTTGTTGAGGGCAGTTTGGGGATCTTGGGAGATGATGTATGAAGTTGTATTAATGTGTAGAGGAAGGGTGTGGTGGCTCACCATTTATGTAAGGGTTGTATGGGCCTGATTTCCATCATATATTTTAGCTACTATTTTCGAGGACCTTATTGTGATTAGCTGCTAATGTTAGCTTAATCATGATTTATGTTGTAGATTAGCACCCAAAAAGGAAGGCTGAATAGTGATAGTGGTATTTGTCAGAAAAATAAGGTATGTAAGGCTATTCGATTCTATATCCTTTTGGCATGAAATCTGGCACCTGCAATTAATATCAATGAAGTGTTTCCCATAAGTTCTATTTCTAGAAAAGGAAGCATAGTGGCAGCGTACTATCTCCAAATAGCTAACAATATTTCTTTCCCCATTCTAAGTACATAGAACTACTTCATTATATGTCCAATACTCTATACTTGTGTAATTATTCCCCTTGTGCTGTTATAGAAATGGTATTTGCAAAACAAAGTTTGATGAATTCCTCTCCTAAGCCAATTGAAGTCAATTGTGCCATTAAGGTCTTAAAGTTAGGTGTTGATGTTTCATAGCTCCTTATGTCATTGTTACTGCCTCAAAGTATTATTTTCATGTATTCCACTACTGTTCCGTATTTCCATATCTCCAAGATGATTATGACCACCAAATCAACATCTCAAAAGTGTTATGATTATCCAAAATAACATCTCAAAAGAGTTATGAACTGATTAACAATAATCTCAAAGATTAAAGAATCTAAGTGAAGAAATCTATTTCATTAAGGGTGGTAGCTCAGGGGCGAAAGCCTAGCATGGGCCGATCCCTATTGGTATAGAAGGGTGGCAGCTCAGGGGCAAAAGCCTAGCATGGGCCGATCCCAAGTTGTGTAATTATGAGGACCGCATCCCAGGGGTTAATACGCCTAGCATGGGTCATCCTCTTCTACCACTGATCAGCTGGTCACTTGTATCACATGCCCAACAAAGATTATAACATACAAAAAGGTAAAGAAAAGAATGTAGCTTACTTGATTCCACAAGAGTAAGCAAAGGTGGTCTTCTCTCCTAATCTATGCACTCATATGTTGCTACTTGATTTCATTTGAGCCTTGTATTACATATACTATTTGCCTTACATATTCAGTACATTTTTTTGTACTGACGTCCCGTATTGGGGATGCTGCATTTCATGCTGCAGGCTCAGGTACTCCAGCTAGTAGACCTCCTCAGTAGGAACACTCGAAATTCTGCTACTTTTGGTGAGCTCCAAGTTGATTCAGAGCTTTATTGAGTCCTTGGTAAATTCATTTGGTATTGTATCATAGTTAAGGGTAAGGCGGGGTCTGTCCCGACCTACTCTAGTTTTCTATCTTTTAGAGTCTTTGTAGACGTATGTACATGGTTCAGTTGTGTCTTAAGGAGTTGTGGCCACGACGGCAAAGTATTGTACATAAATTTTGGACCTACTTACGTTGTTTTGTATCGCTGCATCCTAAGTTAACTTGTCTCAATTGTTATAGTATATGCTCAGTAAGAACAGGTTGCAGGTTGGTTCTCTCGGGCCTCTAGGGCATTGGGTGCCTGTCCGTCTTAATGGGTATTGGAGGCGTGACAAAAGTGGTATCAGAGCAGGTCATCCTACGGAGTCTACAAAGCCGTGTCTGTGTAGAGTCTTGCTTATGGATGTGTTGTGCACCACATCTATAAACAGGAGGCTACGGGACATATAGGAGTTGTCTCATTTCTTTCATTTCTTAGATCGTGCGATAGAACCAGTGTTGTAGGTGAATCATATCTAATTTCTCAATTGTTTTATGATAGCATAGATGCCGATTACGAGAAGGAGTAAAAGTACTGGTAAACGAGTAGATGTGGCTGTCCAAGAAGGGACCAGCCAACCACCACCAAGTCAAGCTGTTCAAAGTGGGGCTCAAGATGAGTCTCTATCGCAGACTTCCTCGACGCCTCCATCTCCTGAAGAACTAAGGAGGGAAGATGAACCTCAGGAACCCCCTATTAATGCTACCCAGCAAGATTTGAGGAATGCAGTCCAATTATTGACTCGTATAGTTGCTGGTCATGGCCAAAGGGAAGAAGGTCCAGTTGCGGGTACTAGTGGCGTAGATAGATCAGCTGGAACACGGATACGTGATTTTCTTAACTTGGACCCTCCATCATTTACCGGGTCAGATCCTAATGAAGATCCCCAAGACTTTATAGATCAAATCCAACGCACTTTTGATATTATACATGTAAGTGGTAAAGAAGCACTTGAGCTAGCTGCATATAGATTAAAGGGTGTGGCTATATTGTGGTATGAAGATTGGAAGCAATCTAGGGGAATAAATGCACCTTCAACTATGTGGAAAGAGTTCAAAAAGGCATTCCTTGATCATTATCTGCCATTGGAGATCCGAGAGGCCCGTGCAAATCAGTTCTTAAATCTCCACCAAGGAAATATGAGTGTGAGGGAGTATAGTCTCAAATTTAATTCCTTGGCCAGGTATGCTCCTAATGTAGTAGCTACTATGGAGGATAGAGTTCATCATTTTGTGGACAGATTAGATTCATATCTAGTTAGAGACTGTACAATTGCTTCGTTGAATAAAGATATGGATATAGCAAGGATGCAGGCTTTTGCACAAAAATTGGAGGATCAAAGGCAAAGAAGAAGAACACAAGAGTTGGAAACAGGGCATTCTAAGAGGGCCAGATCCATGGGGAAGTTTACACAATCCCAAGGTGAGTTTAGGCCTCGGTTCTCTAACAGACCACCTAGGCCATCATCTTTCTACTCTACAGCTAGTGCTCCACCACGGTTCCAAGGGTTTAGGGGCAATCAGTTTGGGCAAAGAAGTGAAAGCCAAGGCAGTCATCAAGAGCAAGGAAGTACGAGCCAATCAAGGCCTCCACGACAGCCTTGTAAACAGTGTAGAAGGAATCATCTAGGTGCATGCAGGTTTGGGACGGATGTTTGTTTTTGGTGTGAAACACCAGAGCATATGATGAGAAACTGCCCTCATAGGGGAGTGGGTGGCGTTGCACAACCAACTAGATCAGTTGTTGCATCGACCTCATCAATCCCTTCTTTAGGTAGGGGACTACATATGCCTACAGGTCATGGTAGAGGAGCTAGGGGAGCAGCTAGTTCTAGTGGAGGTCAGAATCGCACATATGCACTAGGGGATCGATAAAATTTAGAAGCCTCGCCGGATGTGGTTACAGGTACATTGTCCATCTTTTCACATATTGTGTATGCATTAATCGATCCGGGGTCTACACTATCATATGTTACACCATTGATTGCTGGAAAGTTCAAAAGAACACCAGAATTATTAGCGAAGCCATTTGAAGTGTCTACACCGATTGGTGAATCTATTATAGCTAGGAGAGTTTATCGTAATTGCATTGTAACTGTTTGTGATCGCGATACATTGGCTGACCTTGTTGAGCTAGACATGGTAGATTTTGATGTTATAATGGGTATGGATTGGTTAGCTTCTTGTTATGCCACGGTAGATTGCCGAACTAAGATAGTGCATTTCCAGTTTCCAAAAGAGGTAGTCCTCGAATGGAAAGGTAATATTGGGATGCCAAGAGGTAAATTTATTTCTTATCTTAAGGCAAAGAAGATGATTTCCAAAGGATACATATGCCATCTGGTTAGAGTGAAAAATGTAGATGTAGAGCCACCAACCCTTCAATCCATTCCGGTGGTAAATGAATTTCCAGATGTGTTTCCTGAAGATCTTCCAGGTTTGCCTCCAGAACGAGAAGTAGAGTTCGGTATTGATGTGCTTTCAGATACTCAACCTATCTCAATTCCTCCGTATAGAATGGCTCCGGCAGAATTACGAGAGTTGAAGGAGCAGTTAAAAGACTTATTACAGAAAGGATTCATAAGGCCTAGTGTGTCGCCATGGGGAGCACCAGTTTTATTTGTACGCAAAAAGGATGGCTCATTAAGAATGTGTATCGACTACCGGCAGTTGAATAAGGTAACAATTAAGAACAAATATCCCCTCCCTAGAATTGATGATCTGTTTGATCAATTACAAGGTGCTAAGTGTTTTTCAAAGATCGACCTGAGGTCAGGTTATCACCAAGTGAGGGTCAAGGACAAAGATATACCCAAGACAACTTTCCGAACATGGTATGGTCATTTTGAGTTCTTAGTCATGTCATTCGTGCTAACAAATGCACCGGCAGCTTTTATGGATTTGATGAATAGGGTGTTCAAGCCATTCTTAGATGTGTTTGTGATAGTGTTCATAGATGACATTTTGGTGTATTCAAGATCGGAAAAGGATCATGCTAATCACTTGCGGCAGGTTTTACAAATTCTCCGTGATCGTAAATTGTATGCAAAGTTCTCTAAATGTGAGTTCTGGTTGAAATCTGTGGCATTCCTAGGTCATATCGTATCCGAAGAAGGAATAAAGGTTGATAACCAGAAAATAGAAGCCGTGAAAAGATGGCCAAGACCTACAACGCCTACGGAGATCCGTAGTTTTCTTGGATTGGCAGGTTATTATAGAAGGTTTGTTGAAGGATTCTCTTCCATGGCTGCAACCTTAACAAAGCTAACACACAAAGGAACCAAGTTTCTGTGGAGCGATGAGTGTGAAAGAAGCTTCCAAGAGCTGAAGAGTAAATTAACTTCTACACCTGTGTTGGTACTTCCAGAAGGTACAGAAGGCTATGTAGTGTATTGTGATGCTTCGGGAGTGGGCTTAGGTTGTGTATTGATGCAGCATGGTAAAGTTATAGCTTATGGATCAAGGCAGCTGCGGCCACATGAGAAAAATTATCCAACCCATGATCTAGAGCTAGCAGCAGGTGTGTTTGCTTTGAAGATATGGCGCCACTACTTGTATGGAGTTCATGTTGACATATACACTGATCACAAAAGCTTGCAATATATTCTTAAGCAAAAAGACTTAAATCTGAGGCAACGAAGGTGGCTGGAGCTATTAAAAGATTATGACATTGACATCTTATATCATCCCGGTAAAGCTAATGTAGTAGCTGATGCTTTAAGCCGTAAAATAATGGCAAGCACTTATGGGAAGTCTACGGAAAGACAATGAATGACTAAGGATCTGTCCCAACTAGCAAACTTGGGCGTTCGCCTTCTTGAATCTCAAGACGAAGGGGTTATTGTGCAAAATGCGGCAGAATCCTCATTAATAGTGGAAGTGAAAGAGAAGCAGTACACTGATCCAATTCTTTTACAACTTAAAGAGAATGTACTACATGGTATAACAAAGGCATTTGAGCTTAAGCAAGACGGAGTACTTCGATGTCAAAACAGATTGTGTGTACCTAATGTAGATGAACTAAGAAAGAGGATCATGATGGAAGCACATAATTCAAGATACTCTGTTCATCCGGGGTCAACTAAAATGTATCATGACTTGAAAGAAATGTATTGGTGGGGGAACATGAAGAAGAACATTGCAGAATTCGTGCCTCAGTGTCCAAATTGTCAATAGGTAAAAGTAGAACACCAAAAGCTCGGAGGTTACATGCAGCGTATAGAACTTCCAATTTGGAAATGGGACATGATCAACATGGATTTTATTACTGGTTTGCCTCGCTCATTCCGGAAGTTTGACTCCATATGGGTAATAGTTGACAGACTTACCAAAGCAGCACACTTCTTGCCGGTGAAGACTACCTATACAGTTGAAGAGTATGCGAGGTTGTACATTAAAGAGATAGTTCGACTACATGGAGTGCCAATCTCTATAATATCTGATAGAGGAGCTCAATTCACAGCAAATTTTTGGAAGTCATTTCAAAAGAGTTTGGGAACACAAGTGAATTTAAGTACAGCCTTTCATCCTCAAACGGATGGTCAGGCAGAACGTACAATTCAGACACTTGAGGATATGCTGCGAGCTTGTATATTAGATTTCAAGGGTAGCTGGGATGATCACCTACCACTTATTGAATTTGCTTATAACAATAGCTATCATTCGAGCATTAAAATGGCACCTTATGAAGCTTTATATGGTCGAAAGTGTAGATCACCAATTGGCTGGTTCGAAACGGGTGAAACTGCCTTATTTGGGCCAGATCTTGTTCATCAAGCTATGGAAAAAGTCAAAGTGATACAGCAGAGGCTAGAAACAGCTCAAAGTCGACATAAATCATATGCAGATATTAGAAGGAGAGGACTAGAATTTTCTATAGGGGATTGGGTGTTCTTGAAGGTGTCTCCGATGAAAGGGGTAATGAGGTTTGGTAAAAAGGGAAAGCTGAGTCCACGCTATATAGGGCCATATAAGATTATCCGAAAATTTGGCCAAGTAGCCTATGAGTTAGAGCTACCACAAGAGCTTTCATCAGTTCATCCGGTGTTCCATGTCTCAATGCTACGGAAATGCGTAGGTGACCCATTTCGTATTACTCCTACTGAAGACGTACAGGTTACGGGAGATATCACTTATGAAGAAGTACCCATTGCTATTCTGGATCGACAAGTTAGGAAGTTAAGAAATAAAGAAGTAGCTTCTGTAAAAGTACTATGGAGAAACCAACAAGTAGAAGAAGTTACATGGGAAGCAGAAGAAGCAATGAAATTGAAGTATCCTCACCTCTTTCACACTAGTGGGAATGATCAAAATGTTAGTGGAGGCATTGACAAGTAAGTATAAGTCTATATGTTCAATGTGATTAATAGTACTACTAACTTAGGCTTGAACTTATTTAGGCTGGACAACCATGCTAACATTCGAGGACGAATGTTCCAAGGGGGTAAGGATGTAACGGCCTGTATTTTGTATGTGGTAGTTCTATTCATGTTGTACTTGACATAGACTTATAGTGTAGGTGAGGGATCATGTTTCTTATATTATTAGTGTTGGTTTAAACTAGCTCGGAAGGTGATGTAATGCCTTGCACGTTTCAGCATTTGTATTGCAAGTTAACTCCGATGGAAAGTATTTAAGTAATTATGGTAAGGAGTAATTGAGCTAGCTACTGCATCACCTACTTGAGCTATATTATAGTTAAAGGGGCCAAGTTTGATTGACCAGATTTAGTCTTATATTTAGGGGCTCATTTGAAGCCCAAACCTATTAAAGAAAATTGTGAATGAAAGAAAGCCCAGCAGCCAAATCTGCCAATTGGCCCATTATGGATAAGGTCCAAGTTAAAAGGACAAGCAGGTGGGACACCTACTTGACATTATATGGCCCAAAATTGGTCAAGAATGTCGGCCATAACACCTCCTTTTTCAAAGGATAAGGATCAAGTCTATTTTCTCCATTTTGAACTTGCAAAATTTCAGATTTCCTTAAGTTTCTTTCATGGTCTTTCTTGGCTTCAATAAGCAGACCTACAACACCTTAGGGATTCTTGAGTGCTGTCTCATTTTCAAGTAAGAAGTTTGAAGGAGAGTTTGAATTCTTGAAGTACAAGTTTAGAGGATAAATTTCCAGAATTAAGGTAAGACTTCAACCCATTTGTTTTCCTCTCTTTGATCATGTTTGGATTGGAGAATTTTGTACATATTTATCAAGAATTCATGGATGATGATAAATCTTTGAGTCAATATTCTCCTATTATGCTGAAAGATTTGAGATTGATAGTGACTGCCTTATGAATATTGTTGTTGAGGGCAGTTTGGGGATCTTGGGAGATGATGTATGAAGTTGTATTAATGTGTAGAGGAAGGGTGTGGTAGTTCACCATTTATGTAAGGGTTGTATGGGACTGATTTCCATCAATATTTTAGCTACTATTTTCGAGGACCTTATTGTGATTAGCTGCTAATGTTAGCTTAATCATGATTTATGTTGTAGATTAGCACCCAAAAAGGAAGGCTGAATAGTGATAGTGGTATTTGTCAGAAAAATAAGGTATGTAAGGCTATTCGATTCTATATCCTTTTGGCATGAAATCTGGCACCTGCAATTAATATCAATGAAGTGTTTCCCATAAGTTCTATTTCTAGAAAAGGAAGCATAGTGGCAGCGTACTATCTCCAAATAGCTAACAATATTTCTTTCCCCATTCTAAGTACATAGAACTACTTCATTATATGTCCACTACTCTATACTTGTGTAATTATTCCCCTTGTGCTGTTATAGAAATGGTATTTGCAAAATAAAGTTTGATGAATTCCTCTCCTAAGCCAATTGAAGTCAATTGTGCCATTAAGGTCTTAAAGTTAGGTGTTGATGTTTCATAGCTCCTTATGTCATTGTTACTGCCTCAAAGTATTATTTTCATGTATTCCACTACTGTTCCGTATTTCCATATCTCCAAGATGATTATGACCACCAAATCAACATCTCAAAAGTGTTATGATTATCCAAAATAACATCTCAAAAGAGTTATGAACTGATTAACAATAATCTCAAAGATTAAAGAATCTAAGTGAAGAAATCTATTTAATTAAGGGTGGCAGTTCAGGGGCGAAAGCCTAGCATGGGCCGATCCCTATTGGTATAGAAGGGTGGCAGCTCAGGGGCAAAAGCCTAGCATGAGCCGATCCCAAGTTGTGTAATTATGAGGACCGCATCCCAGGGGTTAATACGCCTAGCATGGGTTATCCTCTTCTACCACTGATCAGCTGGTCACTTGTATCACATGCCCAACAAAGATTATAACATACAAAAAGGTAAAGAAAAGAATGTAGTTTACTTGATTCCACAAGAGTAAGCAAAGGTGGTCTTCTCTCCTAATCTATGCACTCATATGTTGCTACTTGATTTCATTTGAGCCTTGTATTACATATACTATTTGCCTTACATATTCAGTACATTTTTTTGTACTGACGTCCCGTATTGGGGATGCTGCATTTCATGCTGTAGGCTCAGGTACTCCAGCTAGTAGACCTCCTCAGTAGGAGCACTCGAAATTCTGCTACTTTTGGTGAGCTCCAAGTTGATTCGGAGCTTTATTGAGTCCTTGGTAAATTCATTTGGTATTGTATCATAGTTAAGGGTAAGGCGGGGTCTGTCCCGACCTACTCTAGTCTTCTATCTTTTAGAGGCTTTGTAGACGTATGTACATGGTTCAGTTGTGTCTTAAGGAGTTGTGGCCACGACGGCCAAGTATTGTACATAAATTTTGGACCTACTTACGTTGTTTTGTATCGCTGCATCCTAAGTTAACTTGTCTCAATTGTTATAGTATATGCTCAGTAAGAACAGGTTGCAGGTTGGTTCTCTCGGGCCTTTAGGGCATCGGGTGCCTATCCGTCTTAATGGGTATTGGAGGTGTGACATAGAGATTGTGACTCGCACTTAAAATAATAAATCGATTGTTGCTACAATTTTTCGTTCTTGATTATTGTTTTCTCGACACAAATTTTATTGTCTACAATTATCAATTCAGAAAATTTAAGCGAAGATTTGAATAATAAGTTTTGTACAAAATAATATTGCAGATTCTTTTGTGAATATTAAATGTGGATCATCATATATATTTCTTATTCACACAAACCTATGAAGATGGTCAATGAAAAATTTTATTAGTTAAATGCAATAATGTATGTATTTATTTAAATTTCATGAGGTTCAATCATATAATTTGTCGTATCTCACTATTATTATCTTATTGACAATATTTGTTGTATATTTTTCTTGTCATCTGTCACAATCCAAAAATGGATGTGGTGGCACTCGTCTTATCCCACCAAGACAAGTCAGCCTAAAACTCAACTATTACAATAATTAGATTTAATAACACTTACTTGATTTCCTCAGGGTTTTCCCTTTTGTTTTTCATCAGCCGCAATGTATTCTTCTTCTCGTTCTTCTTTTATCTCTTATATTCTTTTCTAAATTAATTAGGTATTAAAAGTGATAAATTCTATTATCTTATTTTTATTTATATGTCAAATAGTATAGGGTCTTAAAATAAATTATGGACTTAGAAAATAAGTCATCAACTAAAATTAATAACTATTTAAAATTAACTGTCAACTAAATAATCAAAATTAACAAATAGCTCAAATATTTTCGAAAATAAGTTTCCTGGGTCATTACATTATACACCACTAAAAATCATGTTCAACCCCGAATATAAGAAGAAGGATGAATAACTAACATTATCAAAAGTTCTAAGTCATGACCTACTAATCGTTGTTCATCTGTCAAAGTGAACTCCACCTTAAGACCATTCAATCAAGATCAACTACTAAGAATTGAATTTTCGATTAAGACTTTGGAATATCTACAAATCAGGAGTGATTATTAAGCCACAGAGTAACCCATGAACTCAACCTAAAGAGAAACTCATTAGACCATATCACAAGCATCATGACGAGTCTTTTCTCGCATAACCAAGATAACATTCTGAATCGATACCGGCTACAACCATAAGTGAACTTTAACCAACCATCACAGATCTTATCAAGATTTTCTTTTCACAACACAATCGTTCCACAAACATAAGTAATAAAATTCTGATCTTTAGACATTGGGTACCTATCAAGGGAGAATCAAACATATATAATCCTAAGAAGAACAAGATCCAGTAAACACTCAACAAGTGGGACACTCTAGGATGCAGAACCTTTAAGAACACTGTCGAATAACTATAACTATTCATGGAAGCTCTTCTATAAGTTTTTATAAGCGAGGTCATATATATATATAGTGGTATATCTATACTTTTCAAAACAACACCAAATATGTCATAACTGAAGTCACCAAATCTACCCAAGCATTCTACACCATCAAAAGGACATCACAAGATCGGTACATATGATTCACCACTAGGATTTCACCCACCGAAGTAAAAGCACGTGTGACATAGGTAGTGAATTATACTCTAAATCATGTCTAGAACGAAGTACGTAGTCACATAATAACGTACAGAACCAAAGTCGAATAACACAAGATACTCCTTCAATAATGCCCAGATCAAACATTTACATCCATCTAACTCCATCTCCTTAATTTCTTAGCCACCCACAATCAATTAGTCTTGTCCCCATTATAATCGTACACATACTCAATTCATTAAACCCCACATACTTCTCACAGTACTCCACTAAAGCTTACACTCTTATTACTAACAAACATCATTATAACTACACTGATCATCTACCTTATTCTTAAATTGTTACCAGTATCAAAGTTTTCTTAACAAACATATTATAACCTCTAAATTTTCAAACTATAACGCTCTCTCTTTCAAAATAAGCATTTTATCATAAATAAGAGTCTCATACAAGGCTAATAGCTCTAATTTCAAATCATATAGTACCTTTCCATCGAGATAAAGCTATTTAATCACGCCCATAGTCAAGTCTAGGCAAACTTTCACATACCTTACTTAACTACCATTTATACCATCATGTACCTCATGCCAAAACTTAAGAAATTATGGATCACTCCAATAATTCGATATACTATAAGATCATAACCTCTACTCACTACCAAATGTCTATGCAACACATCCTAACAATTTGTATCGTCATATCAACAAAGTATTTTCAATCCCCTTGAATCCTCATTACTCATGTAAAACTGTAGGTCCACACGTTGAACATCAACAAGTTACCTAGCATAATTTAAACAATCTTGCTAGGCATAACTACATATAATCTTCCACACGCAGTTGCTTGTCACCCAACCAAAACTCAATCTTCATTAAGGTCATTGATAAACCCCTAATTAGATTTTTTCTGAATCAATCCACCTTGCATAATCATTTCTAAACTCAAACGTGAAAATCCCTACAACCTTTCAACTTTGAACCAAAGATCTATACGAGATGACTTATTCCTTCAGCTTTGTTAAATTCTTTCCATGACGGAAATTTCAAATACCTTGAACTCTTTAATACACTAAAATTTTGTTATTTTTTCTAACTCACTTACTAGTCTTATTCTTTGGACAACAATCCATGACATTTTTTTTACCTTATCCTCTAAATCATAACATTAAGTGAAACATTTTTTTAGGTTCTTTGTCAATCGAAAGTAACCAAATTTATGACTGAAATTATGCACAAGTCCTTCCAAAATCTCAATACCCAATGCGATCGATCATTCTTACCTTACTAAACTATACCTTGACAAAACATACTACCACTAACACAAATTCACCATGAAAAACTTGAATTTTTATTCCAACCATGTAACACAATCCCATTATCTATCAACATTAGTTCATACCTTAATTTTTTTTAATTTTGTTTTAGAAATTCACGTATCTTAGCATATCAGAGATCTCCTCTTCATCGACCTTATCATATCTTTCGCTAAAAGTTCAATAGTACTCATTACCAAACCACACTCGAGCTGAACGTATGTAAATTTCTTTCTCAAATCTTTTCCAACAAATTTAACCAATATGATGAACCCGTAAAACTATCATAATAATCTAGGCAAAACAAATTAAGCCACATATCTCTGAATTCAATTATACACTCTTTATGACATCTTTGGCTCTTACAATCTGAGTAAATATCCTTGTTCTCACCTTCTTCTGAAGTTTAAACTACATCCCACTAATTTATTTCATTTTGGCTTCAGCTCATTTCAATTCTATTTGAGTGACATCCTAACTTCACAAAATAGTAATAACCATAACTCAGACATTCTAAAGTCACAATTATCATACAAAAGTCTTTTAAACAACAAAACTTATCATATAGTTGCATCCTAATCACGATCCATCACAAACTCTGATTATCACTATGCCCAGTCAACCCTTGTCATCACCACAAAGTCAACCTTGTCATCGACATGACATCTCAAACCCAACTATACCAATCAAATTCAAACTAACCCAATCTCATGTGCACTTTGTTACTAAAAAATTTTCAATTACCTTCACACAAGTAAATCTTTTGAGACTTCTTTTACCCATAAGCTTGTCATTCTGATATCTATTCATTCCCTAGGACATTAAAACGAAATCATCGGTCCTTATTTAGAATCTTCGGGATACACTTGTCAACTTAACACATTAATATTGTATCAACAATCCACCACTAAAATCTTCCTTATACACACGCTTTACCCCAAACATTTGCAGTAACAACCTAGCTAGTTTGTTTCTTAAATGTGAATACAACATCAAATCTCATTATACGAGCATGTCATACATATAACTTTTTAAGTAGTTAATAATCACATTTGACATCAACATATCCATTTTCATATACCACTAGTACCACATTGTGAAGTTTGTTAAATCCACCACTAGAACACATAATCCCTATCGAGAAGATTGTACCAAAATAGCCTACACATTTTTGCCTCTTAAGTAATTAACATACACTATCAAACCTGTTCGGTCTCTCGTCCAAATCAATATGCATCTCTTTGTAGATCAGGTCAATAACAGGGGTAGCACATTCTCTAACTCTAAACAAGTAAGAATTAGTACCATTATAGCAGTCCTATTATGACCTTTTTCAATATACACTCAATCTATGAAAGATTCTAACATCGATTGGCGCAACATCATTAGCTAAGGAACCCATATATATTATGATCAACTGTATTCCCCAAGGTTACACTATTCATTATCTAACCATCTGTTTAACCATTCCACTTTCAATCGTCAAACCACTAGATGACTAGCCTAAGCAAAGTATAAGAAACTAATAAAGTACCTTAAACCACTACTCAACCTAATCCTCCAAATATGTTTCTTCAAGTCATCACCTAACAGAATCTATTCGAGTTGTTTAAAATTTCAAATCTGAAAACACATCCTTTTCATAAGTCCATCACTTCCACTTTAGTACTAAGTCGAACCTTCAAGTCATACACGACAAACCTACTACTCACATTAGGAACTACGCACGAGTCATCACATAAATGAGACTGAATGGAATGAAGCGATAAAAATCATAACGTACAAGGAATGCACGATAGAGATTCAACAAGTGATGATTTTTCTAAAAGTCACTATAGCCTCTCGAAGATAAGTATACATGTCTTCGTATCGATCCTCGAGACTCTACTTAGACTCAGCTTGAATACACGTGAGACCTATGAACCTGGGCTCTAATACCATTTTGTCACGACCCACAAATGAACATTATGACACTCGTCTTATCCCACCAAGACAATTCAGCCTAAAAATCAACTACTCCCTCTGTTTCACAAAGAATGATCTGGTTTGACTTGACACTGAGTTTAAGAGTATAAAGAAGACTTTTGTATCCTCTGGTCCTAAATTAAAGTTAAGTTAAAAGTACAAAATTGCCCTTTGATCTTGTGGCCTTAAACATGCCACGTGGAAAGTTGATTTTAAAATATTACCAAAAAAAGAAAGAGGTCATTCTTTTTGAAACAGACTAAAAAAGAAAGGAGGTCATTCTTGTTGAAACGGAGGGAGTATTACAATAAAATGCGGAAAATTTACTATCAACTTAAATTATACCCCAAAACCTAATTGTCACATGTACAAGCCTCTAAAGTAATACAATTGAATCGAAAGAAAATAGAATTCTAATATGACATTGTTTCTAGATTAGAAAAAATCATAAATAGGAGTAAAAAGGTCTCCTGAGATGATAAACAACTATCTCACAAATCTTCAAAAAGCCTCGGAAAAGAAGAGAATATATCACAAAGTTCTGAGATAGTAACCTACAAAAAATTGTAGAAGCAAGGGGTGAGTACCAAACCACACGGTACTCAGAAGGTAGATTTCTAAACCCGTGTTAAGTGTATGATATGTGTGTATTTCCTTGTGGTATATGTTGGTAGTAATGGGTTGACTTGTCCACATTGATTAATTCTAATGATGAAAATGGGTAATAAAAGGTAATGTGATTAATTGTTTGTGTATGGTGTGTTTGATAATGGAGAATGGTTTGAAAGGCTTGTTGAATCATTGTTGATGTTTTTTTGAACTGTGTAATGTTATGAAAATGGTCATCTCCTCGTTATTTTGTAAGCATGTCATTTGCATTGTTCTGAGACATGGTTGTGACAAGTGTTATGTGCATTGAGAAAGAACAAGAAATTAAAGAGCATGTACAATTTTGAGGGACGTTTCGCGCGCCGCGATAAATATTATAGTTCGAAGGACGTATCGCACGCTGCGATGGTTACTATTATCGAGGGTCATATGGAGCGCCGCGATAGATGCATGGACAGATATGTCCCCCATGGGTCCCAGAATGAGAGACAGCGGGTGTGTATCACTAGGTCAGGCATGCATCATTATACTTGACATTGCATCTCATGGCATTGCACATACTTATAATTAGTGAACTTGATATTGTGTTTTGTTGATCTTGTGAATGGCTTTCTGTGGAACTTGTGATTGATGAATACAGAGCTTGTTGTTGAGGATATGTAATTTGTTATAGTGTTGTTGTTGAGGATATGTAATTTGTCGAAGTATTGTTGTTGAGGATATGTAATTTTCTAAGTGATGTTGTTGAGCTATGTGCTATGTAAAGTGTGAGTTGTTAGGTTGAGCTGCATTTTATGCAGGTTGTAGTTGTGAAAGTTCGGTTGGGGTGGTAGGAGTACCCGTATTTTATCCCCTTAACTCGTGTTTAGAGGTTTACTTGCTGAGTACCATGTGATTTTGGTACTCATCCCTTGCTTCTACAATTTTTTGTAGGTTACTAGCTCGGAACTTTGTGATATATTCTCTTATTTTCCGAGGCTTCTTGGAGATTTGTGAGGTAGTTGTTTGTCATCTGAACAGACCTTCTTACTCCTATTTATGATTTTGTTCTACTCTAGAAACAATGTCATATGAGACTTATAATTTTCTTTCGAATTAATTGTATTACTTTAGAGGCTTATACACGTGACAACTAGGTTTTGGGGGGTATAGTTTAAGTTGATAGTAAATTTTCAGCATTTTATTGTAATAGTTGAGTTTTAGGCTTACTTGTGGGATAAGACGAGTGTCATCACGTCCTGTTTTGGGTCGTGACATCATCTAACGAAATGTGTATGACACGTGTACTCCACTTAATATGTTTAGATGTCATATGAACATGTGAAGAACAACTACATTTTATTTTTTAGAACTATTTTTGTATAATAATTGTTATTTTATAAGTTATAATATAATAGATGACGTTCTTTTTGTTGGCTCTCATATTCGATTTCTCGATTGACCGTGCAATTTATTCAACCAAGCATGAGTCATCCAAGGAAAATAACAACACTCTGTTATCACGTATATAGGGGCGATATAATAATATGAAAAAGTATTGGTGAAAGTTAATATAAGAAAAGATGAAAGATAGAAATAATCAATGTAATAACTATGAAAAATCATAATATTATAACTAAATGTTGTAAAAGAGTGTGAATCACATTTGCAATAATTAGTAATAAGTAATAACTAAGAAAATTAATGATGTTATAACTAAAGAGTTAATGTGGAATAGATGAATTTCTAATAAATTTTATATTTACATAAATAAATAGGACTTTTTATTAAATACTATTATTTTATAGTTATTAGATTTTAATTTAGTGTTGGGACAAAATGAAAATGTTTATTCCATATTACTGAATATAAAATTTATTTTGATAATGATAAATATTAAATGATTCATATATATTCACATATTTTTACATTTGTTGTGAGTTTTTTTTTAAAAAAAACTCAAAAATTTTTAAATACTAATATATTTTGAAGTTAGAAGATCTTGTTAACTTAATAATACATTCGTGACATATATAAATACCTAGCCAAATATATGTGTGTGTATGTATGATGTGTGTGTGCGTGTGTGTGCGCGTGCGCGTATGCGTGTATGTGTGAATATTTATCTCATAAAAAATAGCTATTAAATAAATAATAAAAATTAAATTAAATACAAACTTTAACTAATGTTATTAAAAGTCATATGAACTTTTCTTGTTCTGAAATATTAACACATTAAGAAATAAATAGTAAAAGAGTAAATCAAAAGGGCAGCAACGAAAAAAAATGAAAAATAAATAGAAGCACTAATTTATGAGAGATACACATGTGAGCCATGACCCATGATAAGTGAAAGTGAATTCTCCTCAGTTTAGCTTCTGCAACGGCCAATATTTTGAGATGACCAATAACTATAATGAGAAATGAGCCCACTGTTTTTTGTCAGTTTAAGGTTGTGCCAAAGGGCTAAAAGGTCAGCACATTAAAGATTAATAAAGCATACACAAATAGTGACTTATTTCTACCTATCACAATTTAAAAGCAAACTCAAAAGACTAAAATGCCACATACAAATAATTAATGACTCTAAACATACATGTTGATACCGACTTCCTAACTCAAGATTAATGTTTTGGATATTAGAATGCTATGAAGTAGGCCAAACTGATCCATCAAAAATTAATGTTTTGGATTCTATTAATTTTGCAATCCCTGTTTGGACAATAAATGTTCAGTAAGGGACAATAGCAAATTGTTTTCGACACTATAAAATTCATTCGGAAGATGCAATGTCAGAGAATTTGAATGAACCCACATGTGAAAACGTCATTCATGAACTTCATGTCATGATTACTGATCTCTGTTAGCACAATAAAATGGATGTCAATAACCTGTTGGATTATCAAGTGATACATGTTCAGAGGTTCAGAGTTTAGAAGAAATTGTGGATACCATCGGAAAAAGCAATGTTGATGATGAAGAAGATTATACTTTGGAATCAGTTATGCGTAAGAAAACACTTCTCTCTCTTACAATTTTATGGTGTAGTTAGAATAGACAACACCAGAGCTCTTGGATGCAATAAGAAAACTTAGAGATGAGCTTCAACTAGATTTAAATTTTAAGAAAAAACATAATATAATAGAACTACAAAAAAACGTTTAATTTGTTGTGGTTAACTTGTGGGGGTTTTAAGAAATCCCACTATTAATTCATTTTGTGACTTTTTATTCTTACCCCAACAATATAAACCTTTTATTGTGGTTTTATTATGGGGGTTAGAAAACCGCCACAATTAGTATAATTTGTGGCGACTATCAACCCCCAAAATTTATTTTAAAAAATTATCTATATATATATATATATATATATATATATATATATATATATATATATATATATATATATATATATATATATATATATATATATTAAGGCTCTTGTAATGCTAATTTATTTTTTTAAGTGAAATATTTTAATTAATAGTTACTACTTGATAAAAAATAATATATAATAAAAATTTTCTATGCACAACAAAAAATCCTACAAATTTCACTTGGATCCAAACCCAACAAAAACTCCAATACATTTCCCTCCAAAATGTTGAAATAGTCAAAGACCAAAATATGAAATAATCACTTTGTGGTTTAATTTTCTGTAAGTGTGATTTGTGTTGATTTTTTTCTCTTGTAGGTTCTGAAAAGTAGAAGGGCTGATAAATATTTTTTGTATATAAAGACAATTTTTTATTATATGGGTTTGATGGTGCATACTAGAATTTTGAATTTATGTTATCAGTTTTATTATCATTTAATTTTTAGGCCTTTTGTATTTTCCAGGTTGTTAAATCTAATGCATTACTGCCTTCATATATTTTAGGATTTTTTTTATTTTTCATCACGTCATAAAATTATTCATATGGAACCTTTATGAATTTCTGGTAAACCTCAATTTTATTTTTGTTTAGTTAAGGATTCATTGATAATTTTTTTCTTGATTAAATTTGATTATTGTTGATTAAAGAACAATTTTATATATTAGATTTGTGATCGATATTAGTATTACTCAAAAAATATGTATTTTCTTTTTTAAATATGGTAAATTGTTAGATTTATAATTATTTTTCTAGTAAATAGAAGAGAAAGATAAGGCCAAGAGAAAAAGTCAAACTTATAAACTAAGAGAAGTAAGAAATACTTAAACGTATTAAATAAAATGAGCATCATTATAGGATTTTGGAAAACGCAAACATAGTTTGTATTTATATATGAATAATCACGAAGTCATTATCATTCACATTAGTTTGCCAGAGAGAAAATTAAAGTAAATTTCTTTCGTCCATGACTTGATAATTTTTATCAAACAAAAGCTTTATATGAACCTGCTTTTGAAATGAATTGAGTTTTAAATTTTTTTATCAACACATACAAAGACAAATATATATATATGATTTCTAATTATGCATAAGATTTTCATTGTTTCAGCCTGATTTGGAGATTGAGCTTACTTCGCCTTGGATAAAAGATTGGGTGACAACCGTTCAAATTATCAAACAAATGCTATTGAATCTTTTTATGTTTATTTTCTTAGATTTTTAAGAATTTACAATTGTAATATTGAAGTTATTTACTCAAGTTTGTATTACTTTTATTTGACATGAATTTGAACTTGAAGCTTATTAATATAAATTTGTATAGTGAACTTTGATTTACATTAAATGTGTTCTTTTATAAAATTATTTATTCATATTATTTTGAAGGCTTGATGTAAATCAAGTTTCACATTTATATTAATATAATACTAATTTAATAAGACTCTATCAATCAAATAATGTAAGCATTGATCTCACATCACGATAATTTTAAACTCATACAAATTTATTTTTCAAATTATTGAGATCATATTGTGAAGGTTCTAAATTGTCACAAATTGATACTTAAAAACCTCCACAAATTTAGAAGTCATTTTGTGGAGGACGTCATGGAGGTTTATCAATACCGCCGCAAATATGCTCGTGGCAAGAGTAACTGTAGCGGTTTTACAGACCACCGCAATTTAATTTGAGCATTTTTTGTAGTTATTTTAGTAAATCGTCATATATATTTATTTGTACTTTTAAAGAATTATTAATTTATGATATTAATGGGACTATATATTTATATAGGAGTCTTCTGAAAATATATTATCTTATTATCTTATCGAAATTGGTGATTTTCTCCATTGATCCATGTCGGTACTGAAGAAAAATATTATTCTAGAGATTATTAATTTATCGAGTATTAATATATAGAGGTTTTACTGTAAGTATAAAATAAACACTCTCTCCATTCCGGGAAATTTTCGTGGTCCTAAATTGGTTTTTAAACTTACAAATTCGCTATAAGATATTGGTTAGTTCAATAACGAATTAATGTTTGTCGCATAGAAATAGTTATCGGACGGTGTAGCGACTAACTCTACCTTTTTTTTGTGAACTCGCCTTTAAAAAAGACTTTTTTCACTATTCTAAATGCAAATAAAGTATAACATTCTTCTATATTACAAAAAATATAGATTAATAGTGAATAACAGAAAAATAAATAGGTTTTCAAGATTTTAACTTTACGGTGATAGGATTAATAATATATAATTATATATTATTGCAAAATATTAATTGAGGCTAATATATCTAAGTTAAGCGTACAAGTATAGTAATTCTTAACGAGTTAAGAGTTTATTCGATAAGAAATTGAATAATCCCCACATCAATAGACCGTTAATTATAAAATTCTAATTCATTTCCTAACCGTTTATTTGATAACCCAATGTCAATAAGCCAATAAATCAATTTTAGGATTGGTTTATCGGTAACGGTTCAATTTCGATAAATACCATTCAAAAATAATACTAATCCTTTATATGTGAAGAAAAATTAGGACTTTTGGTTCAAATCCATAACACATTACTAATGGGTTCACTCTAAAAATAATACTAATGTTTTGACTCTATTAACATTTTTCTTAAAAACTATCCTGCCCCATTTTTCATGTATGTTATATTTATTTTTCACTTTGAAGATGATTTTTTTTATAAAAAAAATACCTTTCTGATATTTTAGATGGATAATTGACCTGCACATTTATTAGTTCAATTCGTTGAATATTGGGTTGAAATGTGGTTCAAATTTTTGGACTAATGAGGAATCTTGTCAAAATAATTTTAAAAGTGTTACAAATCCACTTTATTGTGTGGATGTTTCTATTCATCTACTCCTAATGTATTGTCCTATTAATGTATCACTTAATTAATGTCTTCTAACCTAATTTATTTAGCATTGTAAACGGATGATTTTACATCCTATAAAAGGCATGCTTCACCCTTGTGAATAACACACTTGAAGAATTGAAATAGTATTCTCCACTCTATACTTTCATCAACATTTGTTTCCCTCTATTGTTTGTGTATTCTTGTATTTTTCTCTTGTTTTACAACACTTTATCATCACGAGTTTCTAACCAATTAAGGCCTACTTAATTCGGAATTAACTTTTTTCCTAAACGTTAATCATTTTTCTTTCCGAGTCAGGTATACATTTATATGTTTATAACATATCTAATAGGACTTGCATAAATCTTTGATCCGTATTTTTGTTACTGCATATATAACTTGTTTTATGTATTATTATAATACTTTACTAGGCATAACAATCAATACATTTCAAGTTTATATTGTTATGTTATTTATACTACTAATTTATAACTCTAAATTTAATACTAAGCAATATGCATGATAGCACGATAGTTAGAAAACACGTAAGTAATTTTTTGTTATACATTTTATTTGTCATAAAGAATATAATATTGTATTGAATACAACTTGAAATTATTACTAAACTTTGATATTAATTGAAACTAGTAATAAATAGTTAAAAAAGTAGGAAATACATTTAACTCTTACCGTTTCAATGCTTCATGAGTTTATATTTTTAATCTAACATTAATGTTCATGCATATAATGTATTTTATACTCACCATTTACTTTATTATTTAAAATATTAATTTGTCATTAATAATAAATAAACCAACATCATAATATTAACTCAAAATTATTTTATGATAGTTTTCATCATGTCGAATTTGTCAAAAATTTGAATTTGTGGCACTTGACATTTCTGAAAAGAATGATTTGTCATGGGTACTTGATGCTGAAATTCACCTTACCGCTAAGGGTCTTGGTGATAGTATAATCGAAGGAAATACGACATCAAGTCAGGATAAAGCGAAAGCTATGATTTTCCTTCGTCATCATCTTGATGAAAGCCTGAAGGTCGAATACCTAACGGTGAAAGATTCACTTGAATTGTGGATAGATTTAAAAGGGAGGTATGACCACCTCAAGGCAACGGTATTGCCAAGGGCTCGTTATAAGTGGATGCACTTACAGTTTTAAGATTATAAAACCGTAATTGAGTATAATTCTGTTGTATTTAGAATAACTTCCGAATTGAAATTATGTGGGGAAACAATAAAAGATGAGGACAAGTTGTAAAAGACACTAACTACTTTCCATGCCTCTAATATGATATTACAGCAGCAATATCTTGAAAAAGGTTTTCAGAAATATTCTGAACTGATCTAATGCCTTCTGGTGGCTGAGCAGCATAATGACCTTATAATGAAAAATCACGAAGCCCGTTCCGCTGGAAGTGCTCCATTACCGGAGGCACACTTGGTTGAAGCACATGGACAGTCTGAAATAAGATAAAATAATCGGGGCCATGACAATGTGCGCGGGCGTGACAAAGGCAAAAGACGATATAATAATCGTCGAGGTGGTGATCATAACAAAAGGGAGAACAATATAGGTTCTCAAAGTAATCCTTCTAAAGGAAAGGGCGATCACTGTCATTGTTGTGGCCTTAAAGGTCACTGAAAAAATAAATGTCGGGCACCTGAGAATTTCATCAGGTTATATCAAAATTCCTTTATAAGGAAAGGAAATAAAGGTGGCACCTCCTCTTCTAAAGCCCAAGTAGAGTCACATTTGACTCTCAAAGATGATGTTTAGGCAGGATCTTCTAAAAAATATAATGAGAATGTTAAGGCAAAATTAGCATTGAAAGATAATATATTTGATGGACTCGATGATATTACTCATCTGGAAGCTGAGGACTTCTTTGGGGATCACAACTGAGATTGATAATTGAGCTAGGAAATGAATAATGTTTTTATGTATTTTTAATGTCTTAATTAAAGTTTATGTACTTAAGATTTATTTTATTAAATTTCGTACTTCTTATTATGTATTTTTATTCTTATGAAGATGAATAAAATTTTCCAGTCTTTAGTTGGATCCAAGAGAGTAGTTGAGATATGTGTCTTCTGGACAGTGCCACAACTCATATGATACTAAGAGAAAAGAAATATTTCTCTTCTTCGAAAATGAAAAAGGCATATGTTAATACAATATCCGGTAGTACAAAATTGATTGAGGGCGCTGGAAGAGCAGACTTAATACTACCTGGAGGAACATTAATTGTAATTGACAATGCATTGTATTGTAGTAAGTCTCATAGAAACTTGTTAAGTTTCAAGGTTATTCGCCAAAATGGCTATCATGTTGAGATTGCGAATGAAGGAAAGAAAAAATACCTTTATATTACTACAATAAATGCGGATAAGAAAATTGTGCATGAAAAATTGCCAGCACTTTCTTCTGAATTGTGCCATACAAATATTGCTACAGTTGAATCACATGTCGTACTAAAGAAAAGGTTTACTGATTCTAATGATTTTATCATTTGGCATGATCGATTGGGCCATCCCGATAATAATATGATACGCAAAGTAATTGAAAATTCACATGGGCATACTTTGAAGAACTAAAATGTTCTTCAATCAATGGAATTCTCTTGTACTGCTTGTTCACAAGGAAAGTTGATTATCAAACCTCAGTGGCTAAGGTTGGGGTGGAATCCCCCGCATTTCTGGAATGGATACAGGGTGATATATGTGGACATATTCACCCTGTATGTGGACCATTTAAATATTATATGGTCTTGATAGATGCATCTACAAGATGGTCTCATGTGTGCTTATTATCAACTCGCAATATGTCTTTTGCGAGGTTGTTGGCTCAAATAATAAGGTTAAAAGCACAATCTTCAGATTACGCAATAAAAGAATTCGTCTTGATAATGCTGGTGAGTTTACATCTCAGACATTTAATGATTATTGTTTGTCCACTGAAATAACAGTTGAACATCCTGTTGCACATGTTCATACTCAAAATGTTTTAGTAGAGTCATTGATTAAATGTCTTCAATTGATAGTTAGACCTTGTTGATGAGAACAAAGTTGTCTGTTTTGATTTGGGGGCATGTTATTTTGCATGCAGCAACACTTCTGCGCATAAGGCCAACCAGTTATCATGACATTCCCAATTACAATTGATTTTTGGTCAGGAGCCAAATATTTCTCATCTTAGAATCTTTGGTTGTGCGGTATATGTTCCAATTGCTCCACCACAACACACAAAGATGGGTCCCCAAAGAAGGTTGGGGATATATGTTGGGTATGAATCTCGTTCTATTATAAAATATTTGGAAGCTAGAACTGGAGATTTATTTACGACAAGGTTTGCTGATTGTCATTTTGATGAATCAGTATACCCAATATTAGGGGGAGAACAAAAGCAGTTAGTAATGAGATAGATTGGAATTTACTTTCACTGTCTCATTTAGATCCTCGAACAAATCAGTGTGAGCAAGAAGTTCAAAAGATAATTTTTTTGCAAAATATTGTAAATCAACTTCCAGATGCATTTAATAACCTTCCACAGGTTACTAAATCATATATCCCAGCTGCTAATGCTCAAGTTCGAGTTGATGTCTCAATACGATAAAATGTTAAGGCAAATGAGTCTGAACCACGCTTAAAACGTGGTAGATCAATTGGTTCCAAGGTTAAAAATCTTTAGAAAAGGAAAGGAATAAATGATCAAGATGATGATCATAATATAGAGGCAATTGATCATGAAGATCTCCGAGTCATAATAAATGATGACACCACAAAGGAGGTCCATGTACCTGAAAATAATGAGAATGAGAAAATCTCTATAAATTATGTCTCGACGAGAATAGGTGGAATCGAAATAATATTGTGGTGGATAATATTTTTGCCTATAATGTTGCAGTTGAAATAATGCAACAAGATGAGAATTTGGAATCAAGATCTGTCAACGAGTGTAGACAGAGAAATGATTGGCCAAAATGGAAGGAAGTAATTCAAACAGAATTGGCTTCACTTGGAAAACGTGAAGTTTTTGGACCAATAGTCCGAACACCTAAAGGTGCCAAGCCAGTGGAGCATAAATGGGTTTTTGTGCGAAAACGCAATGAAAATGGTAAAGTCGTAAGACATAAAGCACGACTTGTGGCACAAGGATTTTCACAAAGGCCTGACAGTGATTATGAAAAGACTTATTCTCTTGTAGTATATGCAATTACCTTCGGGTATCTAATAAATATGACAGTTCATGAAAAGCTTGAAATGCGTTTAATGGACGTTGTCACGACCTATTTGTATGGCTCACTAGACCACAACAATTTTATGAAAATCCCTGAAAGCACTCAAAGTTTCTGAAGCATATAAAAATTCAAAAGAAAGTTGTTCAATAAAGCTTCAAAAATTCTTATAGGGATTAAAACAATTAGGGCGAATGTGGTATGATTGTCTTAGCAAATATTTGCTAAAAGAAGGGTACAAGAATGACCCTATTTGTCCTTATATTTTTAGACGAAGGTCAAAACCTGAATTTATAATAATATTTGTTTATGTTGATGACTTGAACATCATTGAAACTCCTAAAGAGCTTTCAAAAGTCGTTGAGTGTTTGAAGAAAGAATTTGAAATGAAAGGTCTTGGTAAGACAAAATTTTGTCTTGGCCTTCAAATTGAACATTTAACAAATGGAATATTATCCATCAATCAATATATACTCAAAAGGTTTTAAAGAGATTTTACATGGATAAATCACACCCATGAGTACCCCAATGATTGTGAGATCTCTTGATATAAATAAAGACTCATTCCGACCTCAAAAAAAAGATGAAGAGGTTCTTGGTGATGAAATAACGTATCTCATTGCTATTGGGGCACTGATGTACCTTGCCAACAATATCAGGTGAGATATTTATTTCGCAGTAAGTTTATTGGCGAGATTCAGCTCATTTCCAACAAGAAGACATCGGAAAGGTATTAAACATATATTAGATATCTAGGAACAATTGATATGGGATTGTTGTATTCTAATGCATCCAAGCCAGAATTGATCGGTTATGTAGATGTAGGGTATTTGTCTGATCCGCATAAAGCCCAATTCCAGAAAGGCTATTTATTCACCTATGGAGGTACATCTGTATCGTGGCGTTCGATGAAGCAAACAATAGTTGCTACTTCTTCAAATCACGCAGAGATTATAGCTATTCATGAAGCCAGTCGAGAGTGTGTATGGTTGAGATCAATGACTCAACACATTTTGCAATTATGCGGTCTTCCTGTGCAAACAAAGTCTCCAACATTATTGTATGAAGATAATGATGTTTGCATAGCACAATTAAAGGGAGGATATATCAAAGGAGATCGAACAAAGCATATTTCACCTAAGTTCTTTTTCACACATGATCTTCAATAAAATGGTGATATAAATGTTCAACAGAATCGTTCGAGTGATAATCTTGAAGATTTATTCATTAAGACATTGCCAACGTCAACATTTGAGAAGCTAAGATATAAGATTGAAATGTTTCGTCTCCAAGATATCAAATAAGTTCTTCATCAGGGGCAGTAAATACGCGTTGTACTCTTTTTCCCTTAGCCAAGATTTTGTCCCATTGGATTTTCCTAATAAGGTTTTTAATGAGGCAGCACTCAAGGCGTATTACAAGATGTGTGTACTCTTTTTCATTCACTAGGCTTTTTCTCGCAGGATTTTTCCTAGTATGATTTTAACGAGGCACATTATCTATAAACATCCAAGGGGGAGTGTTACAAATCCACTTAATTGTGTGGATATTTCTATTCATCTACTCCTAACGTAATGTCCTATTAATGTATCACTTAATTAATGTCTTCTGACGTAATTTGTTTAGCATTGTAAACAGATGATTTTACATCCTATAAAAGTCATGCTTCACCCTTGTGAATGACACACTTGAAGAATTGAAATAGTATTCTCCACTCTATACTTTCATCAACATTTGTCTCCCTCTATTGTTTGTGTATTCTTATATTTTCCTCTTGTTTTACAACAAAAAGACTTTTTTTTATTTTGACATGTTATATATAGTCATAATAAAAAAAACTTTATAGGTACTAAATTTTTTAAAAAGAACAAATAAAATCATTACAACTTAATAAATATTAACGAACTAGATTATGACTCATTACTTGACCCGTTTTAACTCAAACAAATTTGAATTCATTTGGGTCATGACCCACCCAAACTTAACCTGATCCACCTAATTGTCACCCCTAATTGAAAAATCATGTTACTATAGAGAGATTTGATATCTCATGAGCAACATTCTTGACTCAATGATAACATTCTTGACTCATATGATAGCAAGTTTAATTTGAGGCACAACTATTTCAGACTAATGTCTATTTACTGTACTTTGTATTGAATTTAGGGAAAATTAGTAAATTAGTAAAAAAAATATAACATAACTAGTAAAAATCTACATATTTTAAAAATATTAGTAAAAATATCAAAAAATGTCATTATTTTAAAAAAGATTGTGTATCCTAATTTACTTTCTATTTTATCTCCTACTGATAACAAATATTCCAATTACTCATATATGTTAATTAAAAAAAAATATATATCTCTCTAATAGTTACCTATTCAGATTCTACTCCAACATTCAGAAATTGTTTTCTCTCTCTAATATTTGCCTATCTCTCTCTAGTAAAAAATTTTTCAGAAATTGGATTCCAACAATTCCTTTGATTAAGGTATTCTTGTTTATTCTATTTTATATTTGATTTCTGATTTTATTTTTGTTTAAATCTTTCAGAATGATTGTTTGTAGTTCAAATCTCGATTAGAGTTTGATAACCTCTAAGACACTCTCCAATTGCTGAATCTAAGAAACTTACTAGAGGTATCCAACTTAATCATCAAACTTCTAGAGATTTTTCATCCTTTAATCTATGTATTAATCAAGAAATTATGAATAATATAGGATCGACTGCTAAAATGAGAGAAGAGAGACGATCACAACAATTGCAGGATTCAATCAGTGTGCAAAACCTTCCTCAACTTCAGAACGGAAATGGAAAATCTTCGTCTACTCGTGAAAAACTTGAAAAGGACGATGAGCACCAAATAGTTGATGAAGAAGTATTTCATTATTTTTGCATATTCTGTATTTTGAATGTTGAATTGAACTTGTTAAAAGGACCATTTTATTCAATAATTTTAGGTTAGTATGCAGTTTGATTTTTTCTTTTAATTTGTGTATTCAAAATTCATTTAGTATGTGTGGGAATATATTTGCAAATGTCTATGGACACTATGCACGTTTGTATTTTGGGAATATTTTTCTTAGTTTAGTACGTATATGTATTTTGTATTTTCAATTTTATTTTATTTTTGTATTTTGGTTATATTTTTGTTAGTTTTGACAATGTACCATATTTTTGAAATCATCCCTTTCTAGTTGTACATTAATAATTATTCAGTAATTTAAGGATATATTTATAAATTTATTGGATGATTTTATTTTTATTGTGATATATTTGTTGTAATTGTATTGTATGTTTTGTACACTACGTGTATTTATTATGATTTGTGTATCATTTTCTAGTTATGTACAGTGTAAGAGTGTTGTTTGTATCCAATAAAGTATAGATACATATTAACTTTATACATTTTTATTCCTTTTAAACAATTAGTGACTATTTCATATTTTATTCGTTCCTTATTATTTGATTGTTTGTATAATTTATGATATATTTGTTTTAGTTGTGTTGTGTGCTTTATAAGTTACTTTTTTATGTGTGTTTGTATTCGTTATGCTCTGTGTATCATTATCTAGTTATGGACGTTGCGGGAGTCTTGTTGGTATCCAGTGAAGTAAAGATACATATAAACTTTATACTTTTTTAATAACAATAATGTTATTTGATTGTTTTCTAAGTCAAAGTAAAAAGACATACTAACTATATTTTATTGTATTCGTTCACTATTATTTTATTATTTTTTAATTCATTTTGCTTTATTTGGTGTACTCAATTAGATCATAATAATCATTGTATATGTCACGTTTGATTTATAAGTTACATCAACAAATACATAATTAGAGATGTTAACAGTTTTTGTATCCAAGATAAAATGGTCAAGTCATTAACAAATACAGAATTAGAGATGTTAACAGTATTTTGTATACAAGTCTAAAATGTATGAATTTACAATATTTCTTGCATCATGTTTTGAACAAAACTTTTTTTTTTCATATTTCAATGAAGTCTGTCAACATATATGTATACTAAACAAATATTGAAATTGCATTCAACTCAAACACTCACAAAATACATTACATTGATTATATTCTTTTCAATAAGGGATACACCATAGTTAAATAAACAGAAAAAAATAAAATAATTCAAAAATTTAACGAAATCAAAGTACTATTATCGTAAAAAATTTTAATTGCTCCAATTTATATTCCTCTAGGGATACAATTTAAATCAAAACACTAAAAACAAACTGAAAAAATAATGTCTTCCAACAATATATTTTTTATTTTCGTATTCAACTTTTAAAAAAAATCAATAAATCCACTAAAACTGATTATTCATACGCTGTTCATAGTAGATATAATTTATAATGAAATATACGATTTACAAGTATTTACAAAATTTTATATCAAAAGTATTTTTAATTAAATCTATAAAATAGATAAAGAGAGAATGCATTAACTATGGGTTTTGTGATGACTATTTAGTTTTGAATTTTTGTAACTGATGTGACTTTTAAACTATTGTTTTAAAAAATTTCTCTTCTTCTTTTTTTGTTATTTAACAATTGTATTCTTTCAATTAAAACAATAATAAAAGCTTAACTATATTGAGAATGTTGACATTGGGTCCTATTAAATGTTAAAATATTGTTATTTTAAAAAAAAAATCATTGATTTTATTTATTAGGCCAGACCACTGTTGGGGCCTGGACATATACATTTATCATTTTGCATTTTAGTGTAAGGTCAACCTCATGTCCATTAAATATAGGATTTTATAGACTATCAAAAAATAAGTTGATGTGAATTATTTATCAATAAATAGTAGTAGTGGTTTTTACTTGAAGTTAAATTTTATTATTTGATTGCTCCAACTCCAATGTTGTACTACCAAAATATGATAGCACTGAAAACATCGTATTGTTATGCCATAAATCATTTATATCATCAAAGTTGATTGAAAAATAAGTGCTCATCAAACGAAAGAACTGTCTCATCACTTTTATTCAAATATAAAAATAATTTAATTACTTTTCAGTAGTTTAACATATAAAATGTCACCCTAGTTATATATATTTTCTCTAATTTGTGTTTTTGTCCTTGTTCTCTTTTATATCTAACAAAACAAAATACAAATACAACATATTATCTATAACTAATTTTAGACTAACATAAATATAATAAAAAAAAATTATTGCTTTCAATTGCTAAAAATAATTGTTTGAATAAGCATTGATTATGGCTCTTTCCTTTGACCTGCACCAACGACTACGTCCATTGTATGTCTATTACTAATACAATTTTCATAGTATTATATATATTATATATATTATATATTTTCAATTCCTTTTTTCTTTTATTTAGATAGAAAAATTACTTAATAAATAATATATTTTTATTAAGAACTTTTTCGACTTTAAACTTCTGGTTTTTACTAATAAAAAAAAGTTGAGTTATTTTTTAATTGTAAAATAAAATTGAGTGATTTTTTAAATATATTGTTGAATTTCATTAAGCCTTGAGGTCACCCAGCATTCCCGTAAGGGAATCACATTCATTTATTAGTGATTTAATAATATACATAATGTGAAAGTAATACAAAATTAAGTAACTAATACATGTTAATGGTTAAAAATAACATTTTTTTAAAAGGGTAAACTACATAAATCTTAATAGTTTAGGTTTTAATTAGCAGGATTCAGGCTTAGTTTAGAATATTACTTCATATACCATATTTCGGCATTCAACTACATATATCACGACTTGCCAAATACATGTATCCGACAGTTAAAAAATCAAGATACATGTTTTATTATTTTTTTAATTAAATATGTGTAATTGTTATTCTTAATCAAAGAAGTAAGTGAGTATTAATTAAGGGAAAACTACATAATTAGACATACTAATTATCATATATACATATTTTACCTACAATTTTTTTTTATAATACTACTTTTTAATAATTATACCATATATTATAAAAAATTAAATCAGATATATAAATCTCTTAAATTAGGGGAGGGAGATGCACAAATCTCATGATTGTTTGTGTTATTGTAAGTTTCTAATATGCTATTAATCTTAACGCTGGGTCAAATTCATCTTTGTTGGGCCGTTATTTCTAATAGATCGTATGAAGAATTATTTCAATTATGTGATACTTTTTGAAGAGTGATCAATTTACTGATTTTCAAAGTTAAGTTGAATTCAGCCAACTCAAATTTAAAGTTTGACAAATCTATTTTCGAGGTGAATTGATGACGAAATTGGTTTAATCTCATATGACATTTACAATTTTATTTTATTTTCTTAAAAGGAGATATCGACGTTAGGATTAAGGTCGATATCAATGTCTAATACTAAAATTAATTGTAATATAGGCAAAAATAACTTGCCTTTGTTGATAACTATTTGGAAGAGCTTAATTAAAGATTGTAAAACCTCAAATGTGTTATTTGAGCTCTTCTTACGCTTTTTTCCTCTAGGACTAATTTAATTCTTGATTAATTGCAAGTTTTCAAAGTATTTCGTGTAATATTTTCTATATATTTTGCAAAAGTTTCGAATAATAGTTTGTTGCTAAAAAAAATTATACTCTTTCGTTACTTTGTTGATATCTTTCTTGTAAACTCTTTTAGGTTTGAGTAACAATTTTATTCTTCCAACTATTTGTAAGAACACCTCCAAACAATTTAACAGATAATTCATGTGATAATTGTCAGATAAAGTTGTTATATTCTAGGTATTTTGATGATCCTCACAAATAGGGACCCGATCTCTGGTAGAGTGCTCTCGTTCGAATTCATCTTGGGTTACAACTATAAAGTTGTCATGTCAGGTGGTAGGTGAAAAGTGCAGTGTACTTCACCAATAAGAAGAGTGTAGACACGTAATTTTTGACCGAATTTAAGTTTTATATCCATTATAGAACTTAAATATTTTTTATTAATATTTTAAATTTTATCTTATTTTATTAAGTTTATTTTTAAAAGATATGAAAACTACAAAAAAAAAAACACTTTAAGGTACATTTTTATTTATTCATTCAAAGTTTTAATAATAAATTAGTGATTTTAATTTATATATATAATTTTTTTATCTAGCTATTTAATTTTTCTTAATTAATATTATTATTATTTTATTTAGTAACAAAAAAAAAACTAACTCACTACCCTAACCCACCTACACTACTCCCCATTAACCCCATTTCACTCCCACACTCCACACACACATACATACACACTACACTACTACATAACTCAACGAAGGAAGAAGAAAAAGAAAATAAAAAAAAATCAGCAAAGAGAAAACAAAAAGAAAGAAAGGAGCAAACCAAAAAAGAAAAATCAGCAAAAAAAAGGGGAAATACACGCACAAAAGAGACGACACAGGCAGAGAAGAAAAATCACGCACAAACAGAAAACAAATCAGCAAATATACTCACATTTTATTTTATATTTTTCTTTCACTCACAAACAAAAGTTAAAGTTGAGGTTTACTTTCGTAGTTTCGAGTTCGTGATTCCTTATTCGAATTATTTTCTTTTGGTGGAATTTTCGCAAGAGGTACCATTTAATTTTTATTGTACAATTTAATATCATGATTATACAAGCATTGGTTGCAATATATTGAAGTTGTCAAATTTCACATGTGGTTAAATCATTGTGTTTTCATATGAAGTATGTTCAAATATTTCATATCAACTTTATGTTTAGATCCTTTATATAGTTATATTTAGTGTGAAATTGCTACAACAAATCATGGTTTATTTCATATTTAAATAACCCATAGTTTATTTCATACTTAAGTAAAATTATTATCCAAGTTTATTCTTATTTTTTATATTTAGTTTTAAAATGATAATATGTGTAGTTATCATGTAAATATGTTAATTTTATAATGATAATATGTGTAGTTATTATCTAAAGATGTTAATTTTAGTTAGTAAATTTTTCTTTTAATGCCAATGACGTTAAAAAGGGAGATTAAAAAAATTAAATAAAAAAGGAAGAACAACATAATAATAAAAAAGGAAAAGTTAAAAAAAAACGCTAGAAAGAATATATTTAAGAAAAAAAAAGAGAACAGAATGAAAAAAAATAAAAGGAAAAAGAGTATAAAAATAATTCTTTTTTTTAAAACATGCAATGAAAAAGAAGAAAACTTTTCTTTTAGAAAGTTTCTTTGTCAAAATAGAAAAATAAAATAAAATTTAAAAAATAAATAAAGCCTTGAAAGCATAATAATAATAATAATAATAATAATGATAATAATAATAATAATAATAATAATAATAATAAAGGTAAAAAAGAAGAAAAGACACGTAGTAATAAAAAATAACAATGACAAAAAGTAAAAAATAAAGAATCTCTTACTTTACTTTGTTTGATTTAATTTATGCACATATATATATTTTTAGTTAATAGACATATATTAATAAAATAAGGTAATTTTAAATATATTTAAATAAATCAAAGAATGAGGGTAAATAACATTTTCATTATTAAGCTAAATAATATGTTAGCCAAAATTAAGTCAAGTCATACAAAGTCAATAAAGTGACTGTGCTAGAATTACGGGACTGGAGGGGTGCCTAATACCTTCCCTTCGATCAACATAATTCCTTACCCGATTTTTTATTTCGCAAACCATAAAATAAAGAGTCAACTTCCTTTTGATTAGGGATTTAAATGAGGTGACTTGGAATACCAAAACTCAATTCTAAGTGGCGACTCTAAAAATAAAATAATCTATTTTCGAAATGTCACTTTAATTGGAAAAACTCTTTCTTTCAAAACTCCATTAAGTTTTTGAGGGAAAAATAAGGGTGTGACAAAGAGTGAACGAGATTGTCTGTTTCAGTAGCTCACAAATGCAGGGACCTGGTCCATGACAGAGTTCTCTCAATCTGATACATAATGGTGTACAGTTGTACAATTATCATGTCAGTGGTAGGTAAGGTGTCAGCGTGCTAAACCAATTAAAATGGAAGAGGTTGTTTGTCCAACGGTTAATAACTCTTTATGGTTGATACTTTCAACATCACAAACAACATATTAAGTTCATTAATTCAAGAAAAGAAAAAGTCAGCAAGTTTTTGTCAAAGAACTAAACATCAAAGAACACAAGAAGGGACTTGGTCCCGAAAAGTCAAAGTACGAGAAAAGGACGAAAAGACAGTTGTAAGAAGTTGCCAACTCTGATGTGGTTGGTGCACAACTTTTCATGAAAGCAGACTCTCAGCCAATAGTTTCATCCCAAGGATTTGTGTCCATGGTGATATAGTCTCTTCTCTAAAAACACAAACACAAGATTTGACAAACAAAAACACACAAACAAAAAAGGAAAAAACAATCTTCACGGTAGAAGAATACTCATACTCAACAAAAGGATATGATAGAGTGCTGAAGCATCTTTGTTGAGTTTGAATTTTGTGTCTATCATTTTATAATTTATTGCAACTTGAAAATTCTCAAGAAATTTTGCAAAGGCTAACCTCAAAGGGAAGAATCATCCTTAAATCCAACAGGGACCTGATAGCTGCGAGCTTAGTTGTCTTAGAATTAATTTTTCTGTACTTTCATTGTACATCTGTTCCTTCATCTATAAAGGATTCAAATAGTTGTTTGATGCAAAAGTCTAGATCGGTTAAGGTTAACTGATTTAGTGGGCAGTGTTGTATCAACTCGGTCAAATTTTAAATCATCTAGAGTTAGGTGTTTTAGTGGGTGGTGTTGTATCCGCTTAAGAAAAATCTAAGTTATCTAGGGGTGATAACTTAGTGGGCAGTGTTGTATCTGCTCGGTCAAATTCTAAATCATCTAGAGTTAGGTGTTTTAGTGGACGGTTTTGTATCCACTTAAGAAAAATCTAAGTTATCTAGGGATGATAGCTTAGTGGGCAGTGTTGTATCTGCGTAGGCTCTTCAAGTAATAGGTAAATTACTTGGTAGTGAGATTAATAATTTTTTCTCTAATTGGTTGTAACTAGTTCACTTTCGCTTAAGAAAGATTAGTGAAACAGTTGAAAATCCTAAGTAACAGGTCGTAATTTTACTCCCTTCAACAAGGAAGTTTCCACGTAAGTGGTGTGTTCTCCTTACTGTTTACTCTGCACTGTTCTTGTTGTGTCAAGAGACGTGGTCCATTGACTGATATTGGACGCACATATTCTATCAAAAGTGATAATGGGTAAGTAAATGTAGTCCATCATGTGTTTGAGAAAATGACATTTTTTTGTATAATTGAATCCATAATAGAAATGACAAACAAAAACCTAATTGGTAAAAGCAAAGGCTATATGTCCCAAAAAGTGATGTTATTTTAGAAAGATTGAGTGTATCATTAATAAGGACACATAAAGGCAACCATTATGAACTTAATTACTATTCTTTTTTTTTTTAATTTATTCCAACGTTCATTGCGTTTTGAAGTTTTATTGGGATTGAATATCATTAGATTTTGGAAATCTTTTGATGCAATATGGACATACAAAAATAAGTTTTGAAATACTCTGGTTATACTATTTGAAGTTGAGTAGAAAAAAGGTATTTAAATAAAAATACAAATGAATTTTTATGATTGAGAATTTGAAAGAACTCGAAAAACTCATAAGAATGAAGACCGGGTTGATGCATTCGGTTGATGGTGTGAAACAACTTCCTAATATCAAATTCCAAAAAACACGAGAGGCTCCCTACATTTCTTTGATCCGTCTCAAGACAAAGTGGAAACTTGATACGAGTGAAAGAGCGATGTATATGAAGACTCAAGATTATAAGTAAATTTGGTGTAACAATTCAGACTCATTGCAATACATGTTCTTAATTAATTACTAAACTAGACACATGTCAGTTATAAAAAGTATGATCCCGAAAGTGACTTCATATCTTTTCAAACATTCAATTCTATATTTTAAATTTGACGTTGAATATAATTGACGGGTCAAATTGAACAATGAGGTCATTAATTAGAAATTCATAAATTAAGAAGGCAAGACAAAGAAGTATACTATACCCTAATTATTAATAGATAGAATAGGTTGGTAATTAAAATACAGTATCTAGTAGAAATAATATAATCTTAAATTTAGTAGTTACATCTGAAATATTTGGGAATGATAGTGTTATCCCCGATATAAAGGATGGCAATCAAATCGCATTACCTTTTTGTCCTTTCCTAATTAACCTATCCTTTCTCTTAAGCAGTGAAAATATTAGCACTTTATATTACATTATAAAATTATATAATAAAGTACAGTACTTAATTTTTTAATTAATTATTTTTTTGGATTTTTTTCTTTATTTGTAAATTCTAGGAGCCCAGGGGCAAGAAAACCCCGAGTTGTACTGTGCTGTCTACTATCCATGTTTTGGATATCTCATTTTGGGAAATTACTAGCTTCTTTAATTCATTATTTTAATGTAAAAAAATAAATATATCTTTTTTAAAAGTTAAAATAAAAAGGAGAAGTGGCTCCTTCAGCACTTACCAGATAAAATGTATGTCATGATTCAACATTTGATTGTATAATTTTGAGAATCTATATATGAGTATAATTTTGATTGTGTTTGTATTGAATGGATCGGGTCTCAATTTTCGATACACTAACTTAGATCGGGTGCCACGTTTCGACGCATATATAGGATCATGTGCCACATCTGACACACTAATTGGGATTGATACCATGTTTTGGTACACTAACAGATTGAGTATGGGTTCCATGAAAGGACCATTGAATTGTCATAACTACTTGTTGAAGGGAATGTGAAATTGTAAGTTGTTCAGGATTGATAATCGATATAGGTGTTTACATTACGTGCATGTCATGTTTACCTTGTTGTGATTAGTGGTATATGTTGTGCTTACTGAAATAGTTGCGTGATCATAGGAGTACACTATGGTTGTGTACTGATACTGCACTTGTTGTTTCTTTGTTGAGTACAGGGCATCTTCAGGCGGCTACTGATAGACCTCAACTACTAGAGTAGTGATCGAGATCGGATTTCAAGGGTGAACCAACTCTTTCAAGCTGCCATGAAGTTCCTCATTTTGTTTAGTCCATTTGTCTCGGACTCAGACTTCCTAGCTAGACTTACTCGTATGTTTAGTTGGGGTTGTACCCATTTTTCTTAGACTTGTTGAACTTTAGATGTTTTGGTTCATTGACTTTCAGATTCTACGGGTGTTTTCGACAATGTTTTAGTAACCAATGGTTAGACTTTTGGATTTATGGAAACTCCACTTTAATTCTCCATTTAAATCTGTTTTCGTATCTTTAAATGTTTAGTTGTTGGGTTAGCTGATTAATTAGTATTAATGGTTCTCCCACCGAAGGGTTAGTGTGGGTGTCAATTACGACTTTGGATCGTGACACTTTCCTACCTTAGCTTGGGTTGCACTTGTCTAGTCATTAAATTAATTAGTGGTAATCATTTTTTAAATAAGTAAATTATTTTACTTGCTTTCAACTATCGTAGTCGACCATTTTGGTATCGTTATTCTCTAACTTTGGTTTTATATATCCCGACTACTCAAAAATAGTAAATAGTTCATCGAAAAATTTCATTTTCCAATTATATTCTGAGTATTTTAGCAGTATACCGAAAACAAATATCTTCTCTGCAAACGCGAATAAGAAACTGATCTGCACTAGAAACAAGCAATATAAAATACACCCAAACTCTCGAAACAAATCCTCAAAACTCGTTCGAAATTTCATGTAAACAAATAAATAGCGACAATCAATCATAGAACACTTTCTAGACTTGTTAGAATCATATATAAAATCACCTATATACAGGAGTGACTCAACGTAATTGGGGGCCTAAAACAAAATTTCAATTTGAGGCCTAAAATATAAACAAACTTCGTATACATATTTATTCAAATTTTATTTCTATAAGCAATAAGTTGACAAATATTGAATAAAGATAAGAGTTCAAACCATAGAATCTCAAGTAGTTGATGACTTGGTATATTCCGTTTTAATATGCTTGTTGTATTAATGCTTGAAACTAAAATTTAAAAATAAATAAAAAAGATTTTGTAATTCACTTTGTTCAACACTTTTCAATTCTTATTTTTAACAAAGTACAAAAGATGTTAAAGTAGGTAAAATAATATAATTAAAAATATTATACTTTAGTTATAAATAATCAATTTTTTTAATAAAAATTTTAACACATAATTTATTCTTGATAAAAATTTGTCAAATTTTGAGGGCCCAAAGGCGTAAGCCTTATTTTACAAAGCATAAAGCTGCCCCTGCCTATATAACACATCTTGACCAAATGTTGACCATGACCAACACTAAGCTTGTTAATAACTATTTTTTTAAGATAGTATGATATGCTCTTTCAGTCCAAATATGCTGAGAAAATATTTGGTTAATCTTCCTTTATCAAAAGGGTAGTAAATGTTAGTGTCTCCCAAACAGAAGCTGAAAGAAAAAAAATCACATAAGAAATATACAAATCAATAAGGTGAAAAGAATATGAGAGTTACTTAAAAAGTTGGTCAAATCTATATTTAAGTTATTTTAGATTTTAAAAGTGTTTGTCAATGTTAATAATAACTTAAAATAAGTTTAAAATAATTTTAAAAAAAAGAGTTAAAAACCAAAATTAGATTACTCCTGCTTTTTATTGTTTAACTTAAAAGTCATTTAGGTTTAACTTCTATTTTTTTTACTTAAAAACTATTTGTTTAAGTCAATCCAAACGAGCTCTAAAACATCAAATAGGAAAGAACAAGTTGAATCAAAGGAACGAGAAAAGACACAAACAAGTTAAATTGCCCGCTGTCAAAATGAGGAGGAAGGTTCGAGACTTTCCACTTTTGAATTTCAATTTTGGGACATATTTATCTTTAGGTCTGTTTGTAAATTATTGGATAGTAATTACCAGCCTAATTATACAATCTAGTATTTATATCGATTTGCTTATGTGTCGCAATATAATTACAATGCAATTATAAGTGTGTGTTTGGTTTCATCACAAGTGCAATCACAATGTTAAATTAAATTTTAATAGTAAAAGTTAATGATCGAAAATTAAAAACATTATTAGACATATAAAGGTCTTTATAAATGATATTAAATTAATATTTAGGATATATATATATATATATATATATATATATATATATATATATATAAACATCATGAAATGCATGTTTGATAAAAATGTTAAGATTATAAATATAATGTCATAAAATTATTAAAATATTTGACTAAAGATAATCTATATCAAGTAGGGATGTGTAAAAATCGAATCGGCCGATAAAGTGAATCGAAAAAATGTTATTGGGTCATTGTTATTGGGTTATTGGGTTTTTAATGGGTTTATAATTTTTTTTATTGGGTTGTTGGTTCGATATCAATTTTTACTGTTGGGTTATTGGGTAAATTGATAATCCAATAAGACAGTAATATTTTATTATTTTATCCTTCTTAATTATTAGGCATAATACATATATTAGACCCTAAACTTGGCTTCAAATTTTAACTTTGACCTCAAACTTTCATAATGCACAAATAGGCACTTTAACTATCCTATCTTTCAATAAATAAACACGCGAATATTTCAATCAAAACCGTGTTACACACATGCTCTGACGTGGAAAAGTAAACCACTCAGTGGCTGCCAACTAATTAAAAAATTTACACGTATTTTTTAAGCATAATACATAAATTGGACCCTTAACTTGGCTTCAAATTATAACTTTGACCTTTAACTTTGATAGTGCACAAAGAGACACTTTAACTATCCCAAATTTAAACAAAAAAACACGCGAATATTTCAATCAAAACGCGTGTTACACACATGCTCTGACGTGGAAAAGTAAACCACTCAGTTGCTGCCAACTAACTAAAATAAATACACCTAGATTTTAAAAATTATAAAAATAAATTATAATATAGAATAAGGTGGAAGTGAAAATAAATTCATTTTTTAGGTAAAAAAAAAATTAGTACCTCTTTTCTTCTCTCTCTTAAAAATTCCTAATCTGAAATTCATGTTCCTTATATTCAAATCAAAGAAAAAATTGTTCAAGATATTTGCTGTAATTTAATTTTCGAGTTATCTATTTTTCTTCCTCAATTTAGTCAAGGTAACAAGATTCAACATTTTACAAACAAGAATTTGCATATTGTTGGTCAAATGTTCAAACTAATATGAGAATCTCTAGAAGAAACTAATGTTTTTATTGCAAAATTATTTCAGAGCAACCCATAAATATGGAAAGACATGAGATTCAATGAACTTCTCCTTCTTTTCTTTAGTTTGAAGTATATTTGTGCTTTATGTTGTCAAATATTTGACTGAAAAAACAGGGTGCTTTGTGTATTGTGATTGTCATAGTGAAGAGAATTGCAATTATGAATTTTGGAGGCCAACAAATGAACTTACAGTACTAAAAATTATTAAGTGAAATGGTGCACTTAAAGTATTTGATAAATTGTCTGATAGAACTTTTCACATATTTTTGTCAAGTTTGAGTAGCAGTCTGATATCTAATCAAAATGCCTTCAAAAATTGCATTCAATTTGTATAATTGTATACTCACCCCATCTTGTCAAAAAAGACTTCATTATAATTTATTTCATAATAACAAAAAAGTAATTAAATGTCACTTGCATTTTGCAATGAACAACAAATAATGCAAAAAAGAGGGGAAAATTGTTGAAAAATTAGAAAGAGAGTTTAATTGTCATTTCAGTGTTTTTTTTACTGTTGGGCACTCGATTTTTACATCTGACGCGCCTAATTTGAGTGAATTTTACGTATTTTGCCATGTAGGATCCGAGTATTTTTTTGTTTAAGTTTTGGATAGTTAAAGTGCCTATTTGTGCACAAACAAAGTTAAAGGTCAAAGTTATAATATGAAGCCAAGTTAAGGGTCCAATTTATGTACTAATTAAGGGTAGAATCGTCATTTTAGCAATTTTTTATCGTTTTGGGCCTCAAAAATTACCTCTCACTCGCGCAGAATGCGTGTATTTCACGCATTTTGCCAGGTAGGAATCGCGTGTTTATTTGTTGAAAGATAGTATAGTTAAAGTGCTTATTTGTGCACTATGAAAGTTTGAGGTCAAATTTAAAATTTGAAGCCAAGTTTAGAGTCCAATATATGTATTATGCCTAATTATTACACCAAATCTCAATTACATATGACTTTTCAAACAAGTCCTTAGGGCATATTTGGAAAGTCACATTGGTAATTGGATATGATGTAATTGAGTGTAATTACATTGTTTGACATGTTTGGTTGACCATGTAATTGTTTAGCCAACATATAGCTTGGTGTACTTGTCAGGAGGTAATTACACTTTTCAATTAATAGGGGTGGATTGTGAATTGTAGTTAAAATACGTAATGTAATTACAAACTGATTACTTTTTAATTTCTTCCTTTTATTTATATTTTTATTTTATTTTTATTATTCTAATGTTTTCTACAAAATATTTTTTTTAATGTATATTATTTATATATAATTTCCTTCTCATTATCAACTTTTACATCATGTGGTTCCATGCAACTTTTTACTATTTATTTTTTTATTGATATAATTTTATATATATATATATATATATATATTAAATCTATATCCGCTGATGTGGTACCTTCCAATGATCGACATTTGCATTATTTATTTTTACCATTTTCTGACTTATTTTTGGTTTTTTTTAAACTCAAAACAAATACATAATGAGCAAAAACATCACACTAAATAGGAATAATTACTTTCTCAATTATATCCCAAACGTGCCGCCCAAATCATTTAGAACTTAACATCACGTCTGCTCTATCATATTTAATTTTAAAATCAAATCTTTTAACACCCACTTTTCAAATTTAAAGCGGTAATAAAGAATCATTTCTGAATTGCTACCTTTATGGCAACATTTATTGTCATTCCAATTCAATAGACGTTATTCCCTTCGTTTCAAAAAGAATGCCCCTATTTTCTTTTTAGTTTATTTAAAAAAGAATGATTCTTTTCCTTTTTTGGCAACACTTTAACTTTAACTTTCCACGTGACATGTTTAAGACCACAAGATTAAAGGGCATTTTGGTACATTTGACATAACTTTAATTTAGGACCACAAGATTTAAAAGTCTTCTTTCTTTTCTTAAACTCCGTTCCAAGTCAAATTAGGCCAATCTTTTTGAAACAGAGGGAGTATAATTTTATTGAAAATGTTTCTTTACTTATTCAATCCAAAAAAAATTATAGTTAAATATAATATAAAATTATTATTTTTATCTCCTTTATTTGTTTTTATTTGTAGTTTATTCTCTTTTATTTGTTTTTAAAATTTTATATTCATAACTTATAGCTATTAGACTTCTACTTTTAATAATATCATTAACTCCTTCAATTTTAAATTTTCATATCCATAACCCCTAATTATTCCATTATTTAATTACAATATTTAAGACACTTTATGATATTTTTCAAATTATATCTCTATAAGTTCATAATATTTTGTATCATGGAACCGCAACTCAAGATTATTCAATTTATTTCAATGTTAATCTTTATATTGTTATCATTATAGGATTATATTAATCTTTTAGCATAAGTTGATGAAGAAGACTCTTTGACTTTTGATTAGTTTGTCAAAAGGGATGTCGGACAAGAGTTTCAAAAATTTGCACTAATTTGTATTTCTATTTTCATGTATTTTCTTGTGATTAAGGTGTGTTCTCTCTATGTAACTCAAGAATATTTTTTTTAATTCATTGTAATCTTTATATTAATATTATTATTATAGGATCAAATTTATCTTTTGACATAACTCGACGAAGAAGACTCTTGGATGCTAATTAGTTTGTTAAAAGGGGTGTCAAATAAGAGTAACAAAAATTGTGCACACATTCTGTATTATTATTTCTTGGGTTTAAAAGGTGTGAACATGAAATGAAGGGTTGTGACTCTCCTGAAGGGTTGTGACTATGCCAAAGGGTTGTGACCTTTATGAAAGGATGTGTTCTTTCTAAAGAATTGTGACCGTTTGAAAGGTTGTGCTTTTCCAAAGTGTTGTGACATTTATGAAAGGTAGTTTTCTTTTCAAAGAGTTGTGACCTTTACCCTTTGATGACTATAAATTAAGAGGTTTTCTCTCATTTTTCTGGATTGAATTCTTCCCTATTTTGCATAGATTTCTTACAAGATAAAATCGATCGATCGTGTCTGTGAGTGTGATTCGTTGCATTAATTTTGAGTTTGTTGAAATTATCAAAGTTTGAGGTACCACTAATTCTTTAATGGTTAATCTGTTTTATCCATGGAGGAATTAATCTGCAACATCGGGTACTTGAGGGGATTAAATTTCTTAAGGACAAACAGTGGATTCTGTGGACTCGGATAGTTCTTTGTGTTTTCCTTTTCATCTTTTATTATTTCTGGTTTGTTAATCTGAATACATGAGATAACAAGATTTAGAAATTTAATATTGATGGTATTTTTCATGGTAAGGAAATTAGTTCTCTTTTCTGTATCTTTTTTGTTGGAAAGAAGAAGAAGAAATAGAAAAATATTTTATCATATGATAAAAGAGATTTGAGATGAATTAGTACTACTTTAATATGTTTGAGTATATTTTTTGTAGTAATCTTTTCTTGGATGGGTATAATCTTTTTTTTTTTGCCGAGTGCATTCAAGCATTGCACCCCTTCAATTTTCTTTTCAATGAGAAAGTTACTTTGTGCATAAAGGCAAAGATGGGCACTTTAATGAACATATGTTGCCTCGTAACAAATTTGAACTTGAAATCCAATGTCTTCTAAGAAAAATTGGAATATGATGAAAACTGGGAAAGAAAGAAATAATTTGCAAGAAAAGTGACTTGCACGGAATCATTGCTGATGATAGAATATGATTCAATGAGAGGAAAAATCAGGTTCTATTTTTGGTTCTCTTGATTATTATTTTTTCTATCCTTTATAAGTTATGAGATTTATTTTATAAATTTTAGGATAGATTGTCATTATGTGATGATCTCAAAATATATCTTTATTATTATTAATATGTATTCTGTTTAGCGGAGATGATTTTTTTTTTTAGTTTTCTACTCCATGTGAAATTTGATTTGTCTTACTTTTGTAGACTAAAATCTTCTATTTTTACTTCGTTGGCATGAAGTATATAAGAACTTCATGAACAAATCAAATTGTGCGTTGGTTCGAGGAATATAGAAATTTCATCAATTTGTTAAATACTATATTTGAATGAATATTCTGACTTGAAGAGTACAAAATCTTTGTCAGAAATATTAAGGCTAAAGGATTCTAAAAAGATAACGTTAGCTACAAACAATGTTGTATTTGAGATTTTTGGAGATTAAAACCTTTTTGGTTTACTACTATGTCTGAATGTGAAACTGATTAGAAGAATATAAAAACTTCATCAGATGTAACGACCCTCTTAGTCGTTTTAAGAATTTTAACCATTATTTCTATATTCACTTTTTTAGTAGATTTTATAAATAATTTAAGACTTATAAGAGTGATTAACGTGATTTTTAGATTTAATAAAGGATTATTTTGTTGCTAATATTAATGGAAAAACAAAAAAAATAGAAAAGGAAATCAAACAAATAAATAAAATAATAATAATAATAATAATAATAATAATAATAATAAAATAAAAGAAAGGGCAAAGTGCCCTAAACTGATGAAGCCTCTGGCGGCTGCGAGGGTTGAAAAGAACGAACAGAACAAAAAAAAAATACGCAGAAGAAGAAAAGAAAAGGAAAGGAGAAAAAAAAAGGGAAAAAGGAGGAGAAAAATTGATGTTCGTCTTAAGGCGTTAAGGTAATTATTCTCATCCTTTCTATTAAATTTTTATGTAATTAGGAGTATATTTTTAGGTTAAAAACCGTGTATAATTTATGTTAATATATGAACTTGTGATTATGCATAGAGGTCATTATATACTAAATTATTATTATTATTATTATTATTATTATTATTATTATTATGTATTTGGTGTGGAAAGAATTGAATTTGAGACTTGGTGTCGACTTAATAGATTGAGGACAAGTTATTGCTTCTATCGATAATTGTTATAGGGTTTAGTTGTAAGTGTTGTAGGACTGAATTGATAAGAATGGAAATAAGAATATATCACACAAATACATATTTTTAATATGTTAGCAGATAAGGAATTGGAAACGGTGGTGTAAAGATTATACTATTATTATGTAACTATCAATTAGGTATATTATATACATATGAACACCATTAGATTACGATATTGGAAAAATTATGACTTAATCCTAGACTTGAAATTCATAAAATATGAGATTTGACATATTAGTTCGGATCAAGACTTTTGAACTTGACTATAGTTTTGAGTGAGTTTTGGGGTCTTAACTAGACACATAGTGATATAAGTCTTGTTAGTTTCAAAATCTTATTGTAATTATTATGTGAATTGATTGCATTTATTTGGGAGCTCAACGAAAGTGGAAGGCTCATGTGGCATAGTAAATTCTTGATTATTCGAGGCAAGTGAATTTCTAAACTCTTGTTAAGTGTATGGAATGCGTGTATTTTCTTGTGGTATATGTTTGGGAGTAATGAAACTTGGTGATAGATTGACTTGTCCACATTGATTAATTCTAATGACGAAAACAAAGGGTAATAAAAGACAATGTGAATAATTGGTTGTGTGTGATGTGTTGATAATGGATAATGGTTTGAAAGACTTGCTGAATCATTGTTGATGTTGTTGTGGATTGTGCAATGTTATGAAAATGGTGATATCCTATTTATTTGTGTTAACATGTCATTTGTATTATTTTGAGACATGGTTGTGAAAAGTGTTCTGTGCATTGAGAAAGAATGAGAATTCAAAGAGGATGTACCATTTCGAAGAACGTATCGCGCGCCGTGATGAATACTATATTTTGAGGGACGTATCGCGCGTCGCGATATTATTGTTATCGAGGGTCGTGTCATGCGCTGCGACAGATGTATGGACAGATATGTCCCCCATGGGTCCCGGACTGAGAGACAGCGGGTGTGTATCACTAGGTCAGACATGCATTATTATACTTGACATTGCATTCCATTGCATTGCACATACTTATCATTAGTGAACGTGATATTGTGTTTTGCTGATCTGGTGAATGCCTGTATGTGGAATTGGTGATTGATGAATATTGAGCTTGTTGTTGAAGATATCTAATTTGTTAAAATGTTATTATTGAGGACATGTAATTTGTTAAAGTGTTGTTGTTAAGGACATATAATTTGTTAAAGTGTTGTGGTTGAGGACATGTAACTTGTCAAAGTGTTGTTGTTGTTGAGGATATGTAATTTGTCCAAGTGTTGTTGTTGAACTGTGTGCGTTGTAAACTGTGAGTTGTTAGGCTGGGCTGATTTTTATGCAGATGTAGTTGTGGAGGTTCGATTGGGGTGGTAGGAGTACCCGTATTTAATCCCCTTAGCTTGTGTTTAGAGGTTTACTTGCTGAGTACCGTGTGGTTTGGTACTCACCCCTTGCTTCTACAAGTTTTTGTAGGTTACGAGCCTCGACTTTGTGGTACTTGTCATTCCTTCTTTTCCGAGGCTTCTTGGAGATTTGTGAGGTAGCTGTTTGTCGTCTCAGCGGACTTTCTTTCTCCTTAGTTATGACCTTGTTCTATTCTAGAAACAAGTTCATTTGAGACTAGCGTTAATTTTGAATCAATTATAATACTTTAGAGGCTTGTACACATTTTGGAGGTGTTTTGAATTGATTATGAAATTTCCGCATTTTATTGTAATGGTTGAGTTTTAGGATGAATTATCTTTGTGGGATAAGACGAGTGACATCACGTCCATTTTTGGGTCATGACAACATGGTATCAGAGCCCTAGGTTCATAGGTCTCACGTGTATACAAGCCGAGTCTAAATTGAGTCTCGAGGATCTGTACGGAGACGTCCACACTTATCTTCGAGAGACTATTGTGACTTTTAGGAAGAATCTTCACTTCTTGAATCTCTATCGTGCGTCCTTGGTCCAACTTGATTTTTATCGATTTACTCAATCTACTCTCTCACTTATAGTGATGTTTCGTGCGTAATTCCTTATTTTAGTAGTTGGTGTGTCGTGTATGGCTTGAATTTTAGACCTAATACTAATGTGAAAGTAATGAACTCATGAAAAGACAGTGTTATTAGATCCAAAATTTTCAGTAATTTGAAGGAGTGGTGTAAGGTTTGTTACCCTAGTAAAGTGAATAGTACTTGTGTGATATATATGACACTTTGAGTGGTTTAATAATCGAAAGTGGAATAATTACAAGGATTGCTAGATAATGGACATGTAACTTTGGGAATTACAGTCAATAAAGCTTTATATGTATGTGTTGTTTAGTGTATCATGAGAATAATATTATATTAACCGAGGACAAAATCTCTACTAGGACTTTATAGATTATGTGTATATTAAAGGTCATACACAACTATTACAATGATATCGATGCCTACTTGGTTAAAGTTATGGAGTGTGTTACTTCTGTTGTCGACCTAATCTACGAAAGAATGAATATCTCCTTGAATGAGAGACTAAAAAGATTTGATAGCGTATTGTAGTCACTTAATGAGAAAAAAATATATTATTTTGAGTACAATCTTAGAGAGGGTATGATGTATTCTAGTGTTAAATTTAACAGACTTTCATGGTGTAGTACTATGGCTATATGAAAATGGATATGTCAATTATCAAGTGTAAATACTGATGGACCGTGGTTTCACGGTACTTTCAATGCTTTTTTCCTTAAGATTGATGTGTGTCTATAGCCTTTTTGTAGTAATTTTAATATGTTTTATCTTTGTTTTGCAGGAAAGTTGTCCAAAACTAAAATGCAGAAGGGTGTGAAGAATCAGTGCAGAAGTGACCCACGAAGCCATCGACGGCTCGTCGTCCCATCGACGGACATAGGTGGTGACCATCGATTGGAGGTTCAGGCATCTGGAAGTAACTCGGGGAATTCTGACTAAGTGTGGGGCTACGAAAGGATCGACGGTCCGTCGGTTGATCGACGGACCGTCCAAGCAAAATGTCGATTTGATCAGAGAATGTCCCAGTACCCGATGTTGCAGAAAACCTAAGTATGGATCGACGAGAAGCATCAACGGACCGCGCCATTGGTCCGTCAATTGGATCAGAGAAAATGCAAAGTGAAGGCTACAAAAAGAAGCTAAGTATGGACCGACGGAGGCAATTGACGGTCCGTCGTTTCATCGATGGACCGTCTGTGGGGGTCGTCGATTGAAGCCACGTTTTGGACAAACTTTCCTTATTTGAATTCCTTTTAATTTAGGAATCTGTTTTCTTATAAATACGATGTAAAACCTCGTTTATGGGGTTGGATTCTTTTACTATTTTCATACTTTTGTTCTTGGAGATTTGACTTTGCAACTTGGGCAATAATTCAAATTTCCGGATTTGTTTTTTTTAGATAATTGTGTGATTTCAAGTTGAATTTCTGAATTTTCTTCGAATTTGTCAAAGTAAGTTCATGATTTATTATTTATCAATTATGAATTGTGTTCTTCTAAGCATGGGTAACTAAATCCACAACTAGGGTTGTGGGAACCATGGGTGATTAACAAAATAAACCTAGCTAAATAACAATTCTCAAATAAGTTATTGCATGCATCGGTAATTCTTTCGTTTAGAAGTCTTTTTAACGAGTGCACGCGTTAGAACTCGCCTTATTGCTACTTGCCGGACCAAGAGGGTTGTTAATAGGAAAAGAATTAACGACATAGATTTAGTGGATACTAACTAATAGGCTAGTTTCGATTGGTATGAAGTAATAACTAAGCCAAACGTCGAATATGATGCTTAATATGAAGTAAAGGTAAGGGTTAGTAACTTAGACACACGTATCCGTACCAAGATACATGGTGAAATTCTCTAAATACCGGACCAAGGATTTAGAGATACATAACTTATCACTTTGCATGCAAAACATTAGGAAAGAATTATTATAGCTAGGATTATGGCGTTATGAACCTATAGGGAACACTTACACCCTAGTTTCTCTCACAACTTGACAAACACCAATAATTCACTCTTGCTACTTGTTTGATTTCACAACATTACCACAATTTTGTTTCACAAAACCCCCCCTTTAGTTACTAGTTTTCGGAAAGGACTTGACTAAATAGAAGTAATCGTACATTGAAGTTAAATCTAAACCATTTTCCTCGTGGGATCGACCCCAACCTAATAGTTGGGTTCTTTACTTGATACAACCGCTTATACTTATTTAAGGAAGTGTAATTTGAGCGTATCACATTTTGGTGCCGCTGCCGGGGAAAGTGGCTTTAAGATTAACTTTAATAACAATTACTGAATTTTCGTCAACAATTTCCTAGTTTTACTTTTTTCTTTTGTTTTTGTTTGTCTCAGGTCTATTTGTAGTGTATGCCAACTACACGGAGCCGAGGAGAACCAACGCTTCCATTCAATCCTGAACTGAACCGGACACTCCACAGAATGAATGATCAAAAGAATCCCGCAAATCTAGGTGATGGGATCAACCGTCAGCTTCCTCCACCGGTTGATGTTGACAACCAAGTTATTGTGGAAAACCCTGGTGATGCTGCTTTGAGGAGGCAACCTCTCGTCCCACACCCTCAAGAGTTCTATAGGGGCAACATTAACATCACTGATTCTGATGGGCCTCTTGTCCTACCTCCTCTACCACAGGGTCACACATTCATGGTAACTAGTAGCTTGATGTAGATGCTCACCGTCAGAGGTTTGTTTTCGGGGCTACCATCTGAGGATCCACATGCTCACATCGCCAAACTGAGGTCGGTGTGCAAGAGTTGTGTAGGGAGGCCATACTTGGACATGGACGTCATCGGGTTAAGATTGTTCCCTCTCTTATTGACGGGAGAGGCCGCAATATGGTTTACTGAGCTGCCCTATAATTTAATCTATACTTGGGACCAGTTGAGGGATGTGTTCTTAGCACGGTACTACTCGGTGTCTAAAAATCTCAACCACAAAGATAGAGTGAAAAACTTTGTGGCATTGCCCGGGGAGTCGGTAAGTAGCTCTTGGGATAGATTCACCGCATTCATGAGAAGTGTCCCAAACCACCGCATTAATGATGATTCATTGAAAGAATACTTCTATCGGGGGCAAGATGACAATAATAAGGCAGTGCTTGATACCATTCCGGGTGGTTCTTATGGTGATTGCACATTTGTAGAGATCATAGAGAAGTTGGAGAAAATCTCTTGCAACAATAAGGCTTGGAGCACTAGGAAGTCGGACACTGGGAAAAACACCTTTGCAGTGCAAGCTACACACAACCCGGCCGCAGATGAGATTCGTGAAGAGATGGCTCAAATGAGAACTGAGCTCAGGTTGGTATTGAAACATGTCACTGGAGGTGCAGAGAAAGTAAATGTGGTGAATTATTTGACTAAACCACCACCGCCAGCGGATGACTACTACTATGAAGAGGATTCTTATGCAGTGAATGAGCAGACGGGGGTTTTCGACCGAATGCACAAGGATCCAATCAGAAGAATTGACGCCAAGGTCAAGGAAATCAAGGTCGGAACTATGGGAATTACAACAGAGAGGGCCATTATGTTCAAGATGGAAACTACAACCGCGACAATAACTTCAACCAGGGTAATAGAAACGATCGAAGTGGGCCCTATGTTCCGCCTCAAAATTGGGAAGTTGCTCCTAGGGATGGTCGAGGTACTATGGTGCGAGTTGAAGATATGTTACAAAAGATGATGAGGAGGTTTGATGCTAGTGATGAGCACGCCAAGGAGTTGAGAGGTAATTTGGCTAATATCGGGCAAAAGGTGGACAACATGCAGTCTCAATCACGCATCTTGAGTTGAAAATGGCCCAATTGTCTACTACTGTGAACCCACGTCAACCGGGCACTCTTCCTAGCAATACCATTCAAAACATGAAAAATGATGGACATTGCATGACAGTCACTACTCGAGGGGGTAAGCAAACCATTGATCCACCTATGCCGTCTGTAGAAGAAGATGAGGTGAGAAAAGATGATGAGGTAGTGGAAGCTAGTGGTGAGTTGGTAGACAAATCAGTGAAAGAAGCAGATGTATCTCAAAAGGTGATCCCCATTCCTAGACCACCATCACCATTCCCTCTGAGATTGGTGAAGAAGACTGAGGATGGTAAATACCGGCGTTTTATAACTATGTTGAAACAATTTTCCATCAATGTCCCTTTGATAGAAGCTCTAGAACAAATGCCCGGTTATGCCAAGTTTATGAAAGATATGGTTACAAAGAAGAGATCGGTAAGTTTTGAGGATGATGACCGACTGCAACATTGTAGTGCTATTGCTACAAGGTCTCTTGTGCAAAAGAAAGAAGATCCGGGCGCTTTCACTATTCTATGTACCATCGGTTTGTTACACTTTGCTAAAGCACTAGTGATCTCGGTGCAAGCATAAATTTCATGCTTCTCTCTATTTATAAGAAATTGGGTTTGGGTGACCCAAAGCCCACTGCGATGCGGTTAATGATGGCCAATAGAATAGTGAAGAGTCCTATTGGGATACTCCATAATGTGTTAGTGAAGGTGGAGTCGTTTATATTTCCGGCCGATTTTGTGATTCTTGACTGTGAGGTGGATTTTGAGGTGCCTATTATTCTTGAGAGGCCGTTCCTTGCTACTGGTCGCACTTTGGTTGATATGGAGAAAGGGCAGATGAAGTTTAGGTTGAACAATGAGAAGCAACATTCAACATTTGTAGGTCCATGAAACAGAGTTGTGAGCTCCAAATGGTATCTGCTATATCTTACAAGGTTGAGAGCACATCTGAGGTGCAAATTGAAGAGCGCCTTGATGTTGAGGCACTAGAGGCAGTGGTCATGAATTTTGAGAGTGATTGTATCGAAGAGTATGTGTCTTTGGTTGTGGCACTTGATCGAGGTGAATTTCAGTACAAAGCAAAGAAATTGGAGTTAGATATGAAACATCACGAGTCTCCACCCGCGAAACCATCTATTGAGGAGGCCCTAAAATTAGAGCTTAAGGCTCTACCACCTCATATGAGGTATGTATTCTTGGGAAGAGATGAAACTTTGCGGGTAATCATTGCATCGGATTTGAATGTGGACCAAGTAAAGTGTCTGTAGAAGTGTTGAAGAGGTTCAAACGAGCCATTGGTTGGACTATTGCGGACATTATTGGGATCCCACCCGGTATTTGTTCACACAAAATTCAACTCATGCCCGATCACAAGCCAAGTATTGAGCACCAAAGACGTTTGAATCCACCTATGCAAGAGGTAGTTAAGAAGGAGATTATTAAGTGGGTGGATGCCGAAGTCATATATCCTATCGTAGATAGTAGTTGGGTATGCCCTGTTCAGTGTGTGCCCAAAAAGGTGGGGGGGGGGGGAATGACAATAGTTCCTAATGAGAAGAATGATCTTGTTCTAATGAGGTCGGTGACCGCGTAGAGAGTTTGTACGGATTAGCAGAAGTTGAATGCATAGACTGAGAAGGACCGTTTCCCTATGCCGTTCATGGATCAGATGGTAGATAGACTCACAGGAAAAGGATGATACTATTTTCTTGATGGTTATTCGGGTTACAATCAAATCTCTATTGCACCGGAGGATCAAGATAAAACCACCTTTACTTGGTCTTATGGGACATTCGCATTCAAGATGATGTCTTTTGGGTTGTGTAATGCACCGGCTACTTTTTAGAGATGTATGATGTCGATATTCTCCGATATGGTGGAGGACACTATTGAGGTGTTTATGGATGACTTTTCAGTTGTTGGCGACTCTTTTGATCGTTATTTGATTCACTTGGCCGAAGTTTCAAAAGATGTGAAGATTACAACCTTGTGCTAAATTGGGAAAAATGTTACTTCATAGTGAAAAAAGGTATTGTATTGGGTCATCGCATCTCAGAGAAGGGGATAGAGGTTGATCAAGCAAAAGTTGAGGTTATAGAGAGACTTGCTCCACCCATCTCTGTAAAAGGTGTGAGAAGTTTTCTTGGGCATGCGGGCTTCTACCAGAGGTTCATTAAGGATTTCTCAAAAATTTCACATCCTCTATGCAAGTTACTTGAGAAGGAATGTAAATTCTATTTTGATGAATTCTGTCTAAAGGCATTTGGAGAGTTGAAGGAGAAGTTGGTGTCTGCGCCCATCATTATTTCCCCAGATTGGAGTAAGCCATTTGAGGTGATGTGTGATGTTAGCGGGGTTGCTCTTGGTGTGGTGTTGGGACAAAGAAGGTATAAAATCCTTCACCCCATCTATTATGCTAGTAAGGCCCTAAATGAAGCACAAAAAAACTACATTGTGACTGAACACTTGCGGTGGTATTTACTTTTGAAAATTTTCGCTCCTATTTGCTTGGCACTAGAGTTATAGTGCATACTGACCACTCCGCGTTGAGGTATTTGATGGTAAAGAAGGATGCGAAACCAAGGTTGATTAAATGGGTGCTACTATTGCAAGAATTTGATTTTGAGGTGAAAGATAGGAAAGGGACTGAAAATCAAGTTGCCGATCACTTGTCCATATTAGAGGATGAAGCTATGCGAGAGTTGGGTGAAAAGGCTGAAATTGATGATACCTTCCCTGATGAGCATGTATTGGCCGCTTCTCATGACTTGATTCCATGGTTCACCGATTTTGCGAATTATTTGGCCAGTGATATAGTCCCATCGGACTTGTCCTTCCATCAGAGAAAAAAGTTCATGCATGATGTGAAAAATTTCTTTTTGGATGAGCCTTACTTATACCGGAGTTATGCTGATGGGCTTATTCGCCGTTGTGTGTCGGAAGTTGAGATGCTAAGTGTTTTGGAGGCATGCCATTCCTCGCATGTGGGTGGGCATCATAGTGGTATTCGGACCGCCCATAAGATTTTGCAGTGTGGGTACTATTGGCCAACCATCCACCAATATTCTCATGAGTTCGCCAAGGCATGTGATAGGTGCCAAAGAGATGGAGGAATTTCGAAGAGGCAAGAACTCCCTTTAAATCCCATTCTAGTGATTGAGTTGTTTGATGTATGGGGCATTGATTTTATGAGCCCGTTTGTGAGTTCTCATGGAATGAAATATATTCTTGTGGCGGTGGATTATGTGTCAAAATGGGTGGAAGCCATAGCACTTGCCAACAATGAAGGGAAGAGTGTCACCGCGTTCTTGGAAAATAATATCTTCTCCAGATTTGGCACACCTAGGGCCATTATTAGTGATGAGGGATCCCACTTTGGTAACAAGTTGTTCAAAGGGCTATTGGAGAAATATGGGGTTCGCCACAATGTATCCACTCCGTATCATCCACAAACTAGTGGGCAAGTTGAGGTGTCTAACAGAGAAATCAAGCAGATCCTGTCGAAAATGGTGAATGCTAATAGAACGGATTGGTCAAGGAGGCTTGATGATTCTTTTTGGGATTACCAGACTGCATACAAGACCCCTATAGGTATGTCTCCATACCAACTTGTATATGGGAAGGCTTGTCACTTGCCAGTTGAGTTAGAGCACAAGGCCATGTGAGCGATAAAGAAGCTGAAGATGGATTGGCATAAAGCAGTGGAACAGAGACTTAACGGGTTGAATGAGCTTGATGAGTTTTGCCTAAAAGCATATGCAAGTTCATCCATCTACAAAGGAAAGATGAAGAAGTACCATGACCAAAAGATTGAGAAGCGAGAATTCGCGGTTGGGGACTTGGTGCTTCTATTCAACTCTAGGCTACGCTTGTTTCCGGGCAAACTCAAGTCCAAGTGGACTGGGCCATTCCTTATTACTAAGGTATTCTCTCATGGAGTGGTTGAGTTAGAGAACAAAGAGGGTGCAAGGTTCACGGTCAATGGGCAAAGAATCAAGATCTACCTAGGGCATGCGGAGAGTGTTCATGAAGTGGTTGAGGCATATCACCTTGATGAAGTCTGAGTAATCAAGGATCCTGCGTCGTGCCGCAAAGTTAAATCAAGCGCTTCTTGGGAGGCAACCCAAGGTGTGTCCTCTAGCCAACAATAGGTTTTTTCTTTTTTTTAGGAATATTCGCATTCTCTTATTTCGTTTTTGTTTTATTCACAGCCATGTGTTATTTTTTTAGTGTGTTGGCTAGAGAGTAGTTTCGGGTCCGTGACTTAAAAGTGTCCAGAAAATACACAAAAAGAATGGCTTAATGGGTGCTCAATGTGCAGGGACCAAACCACAAGAATTCTGCATAAATTGGTCTGGTGCACAGATCTACGGACCAACTGACGGGCCGTCGTTCAATCGACGGACCGTCGATGGTGTTCGTAGATCCCAGGTATGTCATAAATTTTTTGTCTAAGTCTGAGCACAATCGACAGTCCAGTCGACGGTCCGTCGACTGACTTACGGACCGTCGATGGGGTATCGTCAGTTCAGAAAAACCAGTGACCCGATCCGACCCGACCGGGTATATAAAAAAAAACTATTCAGTTACCCTCCCACACCTTTTCAAATTCCCTCCCAACCGTTTCCCTCCCCTTATTCCCTTCTTTCCCCATTAACTCCCATAATCACTTCCTTCCATTTTCATCAAAATCCCAAACCTCCCAAACTTCCAGAAACCCCAAAACCCTAACCTCCCCAGTTTCTCCCCCAACTCCATTGTTTCTCCGGTCGGTGTTCGAAGGCGGCACGTAGGTTGGTTGTTGCAAGATCACCCACTCATTCACTCCACTATAGTTTACAGGTATTTCATTTCCCTCTGCTCAATGAATTCTCGTTCATTTGCTTGTGGAAACAAATAAATTGTATGTGGGTCTTGACTTAGGGACAAATTTGTATGTTACACTTGTTAAAATTGGGTTCTATGTCCCTTAGAATGATACAAAGTTAATGGGTTGGGAGTGGAATCTGCGTAAATTCAATATTTTTGTTTTTTTTCTGACTTAGGTCTTGATAGTCTCGTAGTATCCATGATCTAAATTTGCAAAATTGAAGCCCTAAGGATGACAAATTGGTCCTCTAACTTGTACTATATGATGGGTGTAACTTGTGATGTGCTTGAAATTGTCCATATGTGGGTTAAAACCAAGTCCTAAAACCCTGTCTCTGACCAACAGAACGAGACCCCGTCTACGGACCGTCGGTTGACCGACGGTCCATCAGTAGTGCCCGTCTCCTAATTCTGCAATTCTGCAATGAATTGTGTCTTGTGTTTCCAGATTCTGTCTTGATTATGTTGCTTGTGTAGATTGATTACAATGAGACTAACATGGTGCTTTGTAGGTACTTATGGCCCCAAAACCGTACATCGTCTATTCTAGGGGGAGGTCCAAGTCTCTGGCTCCTTCTCGATGGTTGATTGACATGTTGGATGATGAGCAGGATCCAGAATACGTGCCCCAGGGACCCAGACCCCGACACCAGCTGCTAGAGCCACTCGGGGCATACCCAAGAAGGTGGCGTCTGGTGTAGTCACTGCCTCCTAGTCTGATGAGGAGCGCACACGGACCGACACACCGTCTGGGTCTACCTCGGGTTCTGAGGAGGCATCTAGCTCCGAAGAGGTTTCCGGTTCAGAGTTGTCCCACTTTACAGGGTCGAATGAGGCCACTGCCTCCTATTTCGGATCACAGGGAGCCACCCTCCCAGATATTCCTGCCCACCATGCCTCATCTGATGAGGCCCAGAGTTCGGAGTCTGCTCCGGCACCCCAGCATGAGGTCCCTGCACCTATTTCTGATGAGCCCAACCGGTGGTACATAGATGGACAGTACCAGGTCTACAGGGATGCAAAGATGTTGAATGATAAAGGGGTGATGACTCGATTGTTGACAGTCGAACAATATGTTCTTCCAGGTAGCCTGCACACAGTACCTGAGGTGCATGGCTTATTTACCGCCACAGGCTCGAGTGGATGGCGAGGATTGTGGGGTCCTACAGTGAGGAGATGGTGTGAGAGTTCTATGCTTCATACGCGGCGACTCTCCGAGGTGCTTTGGACAGGAGGTAGCAGCCCGCCAAACATGACCCACTCATAGAGGTTGTGGTTAGAGGCTGCCGGGTGGACATTTCTCCTACCACCATCCGCTGTTTTTTGTGCGCCATGAATACGGAGGCTGCTTGGGTCCCCCTCACCCTAGAGTTCGATTATAGGTGGGCTGTGTTCAAGAGTGGCATGTTTTAGCGGAGCATAGATCAGATAGATTCCACAAAGAGGTGGATTGCACAGCAACTCTCCGTTGACAGTGAGGGAGCAGACTGGGTGTTCAACCCGAGAGGCCTTATCAAGAAGGCCAACCTCACTTTTGCAGCCAAGTTCTTCTGACTGTTAGTCCGCCACCGCCTATCCCCACCGCCGCAGACAATATACTTACTTGGGATAGAGCAGTCTTGGTAGTATCACTGGTAGCCGGGTTGGAGATCGACTTCGCAAAGTTGTTGATCTCCGTTATACATGAGAGGGCTTTTAGGGCCTCTACCACTTACCCGTTCGCGTGCATGATTTTTCAGCTGTGTAGGGATGCTGGAGTGCCCATTTGGCATTGTGATATCATCCGTACTCCTACCGGGACAATGGATATCGGTCTCATCAGGGATGAGGCCAATGTAGCGGCCCCATGACGTGGACCTAGAGTTGAGTTGGAGCCGCTGAGTGAGAACTTAGCGGATACGGTGGAGTTAGCCCAAGGGACTGATCCTGCCACTTCAAAGCCGACTGACACTACCCCGGCCGAGTCTGCCCCTGGCACTAGTAGGGCGTCTATTTCTTCCCGGTCTACCCAACAATCAGCAGCACTGGTCCCGATTGCTAGGGTCCAGAAGCTAGAGGCCCAGATGGACACCTTGCTGCACCATATCCATCATTGGATGCAGAAATCTATTGCCGAGGCTGAGGAACGAATTGAGAAGAAGGTGGCTCAGCAGACAGAGCTAAAGATTCAGGCAGTCCACCAGCGCCTAATTGCATTCGAGCTACGAGTTATAGCACGCCCAACCCCCATTATTGATCTGACTATTCTTCAGGATACTGTGGCGAGTCTGCGGGATGACATGGACACATACTTGAGATGAGAAGACCCGAGCCTGAGACTGCACCAGTTGAGACAGCAGAGGACACAATGCTTACTACACTATTTACTGCTCCCACTGCACCACTGCATGAGCCACGTGAGCGTGCCAAGAGGCACCGTTCCAGCCATACCACTGAGGTAGATGAGGCACGTGCTAGGAATAAAGAGCAAAAAGATCTTGAGGCTGGGAGGAGAGCCTCGTTGATTGATGAGGAGGCCCGACAGATGAGGTCTCGAGAGTTGGCTGCTCGGGCGTCTAGCTCCAGAGTGGAGGTTGTTGAGAGGAGCACCACTGAGGGTGCGGATACTGTTGTGGTCACTACTGAGGGTGTCCCTACTGAGGGTGTGGGTTCCGGTAAACCAGACCCGCCTGCTTGTTGATCTTCGGCACTATGCGCCTCAGGTTTGCTTCACCTACCACCCTATCTTTATATTTCGTATCATTGGGGACAATTGCATGTTTTATTTGTTGGGGGTGGGGTAAATGTAAAGTGAGTGCTAGGGTGAAGTCTGAATAGCCCAACTCACGATCCTCTCTTGGGGTTTTCTTGTGAGTTCTCCCTTAGATTGTGTTTAGAGGTTTACTTGCTGAGTACCGTGTGGTTTGGTACTCACCCCTTGATTCTACAAATTTTTGTAGGTTACAAGCCTCGATTTTTTTGGTATTTGTCATTCCTTCTTTTTCGAGACTTCTTGGAGATTTGTGAGGTAGCTGTTTGTCGTCTCAGCGGACTTTCTTTCTCCTTAGTTATGACCTTGTTCTATTCTAGAAACAAGTTCTTTTGAGACTAGCAATAATTTTGAATCAATTGTAATACTTTAGAGGCTTGTACACGTGACAACCAGATTATGGAGGTGTTTTGAATTGATTTTGAAATTTCCGCATTTTATTATAATGGTTGAGTTTTAGGCTGACTTGTCTTGGTGGGATAAGACGAGTGCCATCACATCCATTTTTGGGTCCTGACAACATGGTATGAGAGCCCTAGGTATATAGGTCTCACGTGTATGCAAGCCGAGTCTAAATAGAGTCTCGAGGATCTGTACGGAGACATCTGTACTTATCTTCGAGAGACTATTATGACTTTTAGGAAGAATCTTCATTTCTTGAATCTCTATCATACGTCCTTGGTCCAATTTGATTCTTATAGATTTACTCCATCTACTCTCTCACTTATAGTGATGTTTCGTGCATAATTCCTTATTTTAGTAGTTGGTGTGTCGTGTATGGCTTGAATTTTAGACCTAATACTAATGTGAAAGTAATGAACTCATGAAAAGACAGTGTTATTAGATCCAAATTTTTTTGTAATTTGAAAGATTGGTGTAAGGTTTGTTACCTGGTAAAATGAATAGTACTTGTGTGGTATATATGATACTTTGAGTGGTTTAATAATCGGAAGTGGAATAATTACAAGGATTGCTAGATAATGGACATGTAGCTTTGGGAATTACTGTTAATAAAGCTTTATATGTATATGCTGTTTAGTGTATCATGAGAATGATATTATATTAACCGAGGACAAAATCTATACTACGAATTTATAGATTATGTGTATATTAAAGAAGGTCATACACAACTATTACAATGGTATCGATGCCTACTTGGTTAAAGTTATGGAGTGTGTTACTTCTGTTGTCGACCTAATCTACGAAAGAATAAATATCTCCTTGGATGAGAGACTAAAAAGATTTGATAGCATATTGTAGTCACTTAATGAGAAAAAAAGATGCTAAGTATGGACTGACGGAGGCTGTCGACGGTCCGTCATCGGGGTCATCGATTGAAGCCGCGTTTTGAAAAAACTTTCCTTATTTGAACTCCTTTTAATTTAGGATTCTGTTTCTTATAAATAGGGTGTAAAACCTCGTTTATGTGGTTGGATTCTTTTACTATTGTATACTTTTGTTCTTGGAGATTTGACTTTGCAACTTGGGCAATAATTCAAATTTTCGGATTTGTTTTTTTTAGATAATTGTGTGATTTCAAGTTGAATTTCTGGATTTTCTTCGAATTTGTCAAAGTAAGTTCATGATTTATTACTTATCAATTATGAATTGTGTTCTTCTAAGCATGGGTAACTAAATTCACAACTAGGGTTGTGGGAACCATGGGTGATTAACAAAATAAACCTAGCTAAATAACAATTCTCAAATAAGTTATTGCATGCATCGATAATTCTTTTATTTAGAAGTCTTTTTAACGAGTGCACACGTTAGAACTCGCCTTATTGCTACTTGCTGGACCAAGGGGGTAGTTAATAGGAAAAGCATTATCAACATAGATTTAGTGGATACTATCTAATAGGCTAGTTTCAATTGGTACGAAGTAATAACTAAGCCAAACATCGAATATGATGCTTAATATGAAGTAAAAGTAAGGGTTAGTAACTTAGACACACGTAGCCGGACCAAGGCACGGAGTGAAATTCTCTAAATGCCGGACCAAGGATATAGAGATACGTAACTTATCACTTTGCATGCAAAACATTAGGGAAGAATTGTTATAGCTAGGAATATGGCGTTATGAACCTATGAGGAACACTTACACCCTATTTTCTCTCACAACTTTATAAGCAACAATAATTCACTCTTTCTACTTGTTTGATTTCACAACATTACCACAATTTTATTTCACCCCCCCTTTAATTACTAGTTTTCAGAAAGGACTTGACTAAATATAAGTAATCGTACATTGAAGTTAAGTCTAAACCATTTTCCTCTTGGGATCGACCCCAACCTAATATTTGAGTTTTTTACTTGATACAACCGCTTATACTTCTTTAAGGAAGTGTAATTTGAGCGTATCAAATACTAACTACTTAAGGAGTCATCAGTTATATCGGATGCTCGTATAATGAGATTCGATGTTGCATTCACCTTTAAGAAATCAACTAGTTGTTACTACAGAATAATGAGTTAAGCATCATTTATAAGGAGCTTTTTGTGGTGGATCGTTGATACGATATTAATGTATTAAGCTGAGAAGTGTTATCTCGAAGGTTCTAAGTAAGGACCGATGATTTTATTTTAATGTCCAAGGGAATGGATAGATACTAGAATGACAAGTTTATGGGTAAATAAAGTCTCAAAAAGTATACTTGTGTGAAGGTAATTGAATATTATAATAAGAAAGTGCATACAAAAATGGGTTAGTCCTTTGGATTTGATTGGTATAACTGAATTTAATATGTCATATTGATGAAAAGATTGACTTCATGGTAATGACAGGAGCTAACTGGGCATAGTGATAATTAGAGTTTGTGATGGAATGTGATTAGGATGCAACTATATGATAAGTTTTGTTGGTTAAAACACTTTTGTATGATAATGGTGACTTTAGAATGTTTGAGTTATGGTTTACTACTATTTTGTGAGTAGCATGATTGTATGGTAATTCTATTGTGATTTTAAGTTTGATTAGGAGTATGGTTGAATATTTAGCATAGGATATCATAGGATCGATAGAGAGGCGACAATGGTATGCTGAGACATGTGAATTCATAAAAATCTTCAAGCTATGAGTTAATGTTGATAGATAAAGGGATTGAATTACATATTTGGGACTCAAAAATTTAAGGTTTTCATTGTGACACTAGGTTTTTGGTAGTGTATATTGTCAAGGTATGCATTGATAAGGAAGAAAATGATTGATCGCATTGAGTATGTAGCATTTGAAAGGACTTAAAAATACTTTGAGTCGTAAATCGGGTTACTTTTGATTGTTAAGGGACCTAAGTGAGGTTTTACCTAATGTTATGGTTTAAAGGATAAGGTAAAAATGTTATGCGTTGTTGGTCAAAGGATAAGATTGATAAGTAAGTCTGCGAAAGGATAAAAAAGAAGAAGTCTGGTGTATTAAAGAGTTTGGGGTATTCAAAATTTGCGTCATGAGAAGAATGTAAGAGATGTGAAGGAATAAGAATTCTCATGTAGACTCTTGGTTCGAAGTTGAAGAACAACTATATTTTCATATATAAATTCTGATAAGACTATGGATGTGAATTGGTTCGATATAGACTTCCTAGGGATTTATGACCACTTTTTATGAAGATTGGATTTTGAGTTGGGTGAAAAACAGTGAGGTGTGTAAGATTATTTGTTGTCATGTGGGGCTAAATTGTTCAGATTATGGTAGGTGACTTATGAATACGCAACAATATGGACCTACAGTTATACTTGGTATCTAAAGATTATGTGGAGTTGGCAATGTACATGATTCAATAAGTATATATTGATGGGAAAGTACTTTTGGAATTGAAATTAGTGCTACACTTGTGGAAAAAGACATTATGTGAGTGTCTAAGGGGTACCGGGAGTTGCTTTGGATGTGGAAAAGATGGACACAAGGTGAGGGATTGTCCTAATAGAGATGGTAAGAAAGTTGCTCCTAATGTTCCAAATGATGATGCTCCAACAACAAGGCGTTACTATGCACTCCGGACTAGAGGAGAAAAGCCGTATGAGGATGATGATGATGTTGGTAAGTCCTTGTATTATCTTTTTAGTGATATGAGTTCCTTCTAAGTGGGGGAGTATGGTTAGTAGATGGGATAGAGAGTCATAGAAGTTTTTTGCATGTGCATGGTGCTTAGGAGTTTGGTTGAAATCGAATTTCATTAACTTCTTGCATTGTGTATTTTATGAAGCCATGATCATGTTGTAAAAGGTGTATATATCATTTTACCTTGCATAGTAGCATATTATATCATGAATTGCCAAAAGGTTGCATTTTTGAAAAAATTGCATAATTCACTGTAGCTTTGACAGTTTACTGTGAAATTTTTGAGAAATTGACTAATTCATTCTTTGGTTGAAAATTATTATAATGTGGTTAGAAATGATGTATATGAGTATGATAATGAATATAAAATGAGTTTTTGCTGTTTGGAGTGAAGGATGTGAGTTTTATAGCATGATGAGTTATAGAATCTATTCTAGTTTCTTGTTGTGTTGTGAATCTCTTGATTATGTAAAATTGATGTTTTCTCCTTGATTATGTGTTATATGGTATGGTTATGAGATTCTAGTTGAATCTATATTCTTGGAAGTGTTCGGAGAGTGGCAAGTGTCATTCGAGAACGAATGTTGTCCAAGTGGGGGAGATTGTAAGATCCTAAAAATGACTTAGGTGAAGCTAGAGACTAACATGATTTTCATGGTGTTATAAGGTCCTAAAATGGTCTATAATGTTGTATTGAGGCAGTGTCTAAGAGTTTAGGTGCATTTGAAGTCAAACGTCAAGGGACGACTAAGACGTTCGACGACTAAGTCACCTATGTGCCTCATTATGTTGTTATATGTTAATATATATGATTAATGATGTTAAAAGGTCCTTAAATCATTTATTATGGTGTATATAGGCAGTGTGTAAAGTTTCGTGAAGTTTGGAGGTCAAACGTCCAAGAACGTCCATGACGTTCGAAAGATGTGCCTTCAAATGACCTTGTGTGTCTATGCATGTTTCGTCGAGTTTTACGTGTTCGTTTTGAATGAAATTCATGTGAGAAGTCCTAAAATCATATACGATCATATTTGGGTTGGAAACATCCAGGAAAACATCCCCAAGGACCATCCAAGGGTCCTTGAAAAAGGACCATTTCATTGAGCCAAAGCTGCCCAAGACATCCAACCTACGGAGGCAATCGACGCCCAGTGGATCAGTCGACGCCGCGTAGGTGAGGGGTCATTGATCAACACTTAGGCGTGGGAAAGGATAGTCCAAAGACCAGACTAAGTCCCAAACCACGGACCAACAGGAAGGTCCGTTGGTTAAGGGATGGGCCGTCGATTGGCAATCGTTGGTGGACTGCCTTCCTGCACAGTTCACTGTTAAGTTGAGGGGTGAAGTTGTAAATTCACCCCACGTCCAAATTAGAAGATTGGAGGTTCTTTAAGGGTATTTTGGGTATTTTAGACATGTATATAAGTCTTTAAACTTAGAAGAATTCATTCTTCCAAATCAAAGCCCAGATTCTCTTAGAAATTCCATAGAACTCCATTGAAGCCAAAACTCAAGGAAGAGCTTGGATTGGAGATTTGAGTGGTGATTCTTCATCAAATTGGAGGATTAGCTTCATTGAGGTACGTTTTTTGATCCTTGAAACTCTATTCATCAAGGAACCCAAATTCAAAGAAGTTTTCTAAAGTTTTCAAAGATGAACTTGTCCAATTTTATGATCTATCCAAGGGTTCTTGCATTAAAGGTTTTTAATCATTGTATATTGATGGAATTTTTGTTAATTAGATGATTTTGACTCAATTAACCTATGAATCCATGTAATTGATGAACCCTAGTTTTTGACTACTTTATGGGTTAAGTGATATTGTCTTAATGCTTATGAATTCTAGTGTAGTTTTCTATGAGCTATCTAATGATGTAAGAATTATATTCAATTAATGTCTAATTGGTATTAGATTGATAAATCTATATTGAATTGACTTAGATTCATGAGTATTATAGTTTTTGTCTTGAATTGATGTTCATGGCCATGGGTAAGAGCCTTATGGTATTGAATTGGATGATTTAGACATGAATTGAAGTGGAGAGAATGGATTGGTAGTACGCTGCCCTATTTCTATTTATTTTAAGTATTATATCTTTCGAATTATGTTGTGATTGGTATGGCCCACTTATGGTGGCGGTGTTATGTGATTGATGTGGCCTTGTCGGAGTTATTTTTAAGTATTATGATGATCATGGCCTTGTCGGCACTACTTGAAGTAATATGATGATTTGTGTAGTTGATTATGTGAAGTATGATCATATCTACCTATATGTGAAGTAATGTGAAAGTATGTGTTTCTTTTATTGATATTAGGTGATCATGTTAGACTATGACTATCTGGTCATGTGTGTAGTCTTAGAGTTGATGCATGATTGTTCCTACTTGTCTATATGAGTCTATAATGACTATATTATAGGGTGACCTAAAGGTGATGAAGGTTGTGCCTATGTGCTTCTTGAATATGATATGCTATATGTGATAAAGTGAAGTCTTAGTGTGTCTTGTTTTGGTAGACTTGTGTCCCTTACTTGATGCATGTATGAAAGTGAATATTTGATGTATTGACTTAGGATGCTAAAGCCTTTTAGTATTGTATGAATGAATGATATGTGAGACCTTGAATGATGATAAGAGGGTCCTTTATATGAAACCTTGAACCTAGTGGTAAGGTTATGAAACTTGAAGTCGAAAGCTGTAATGGTATCCTTCTTGTAATGAATAATGGACTTAAGGTTAGTTGGCTGGAACGACATCATATCAATCCTTACGAAAGTCATGATGAACTTCTTGTCGTCATTGTAAGGCAGCCCTAGAGGACCTCTTTGGTAGGGTAAATGTAATTGGTTTATGAACTTGATATGGAACCCCTTTGTATGAACCTTAATGTGAATTACTCTATGAGAACAAAGGCTAGCACCGAGTGAGTATGGTAAGGGAAGTAGTTCTAGTTAAAGGATGAGGCTAGAATACAAAGTATGCCCTTCATATTCCTTAACCATGTGCCTACATGGGATGTGTCCAAGTTCTACCATTGGCAAGTAGAACACCCTCATTGGAGTAGGTTAGAACTCCGGATTCCATATTTTGCTACCATGGTCTATGTCAGTTATTGCCTATTCTCATCATGTGGGATACCTATTAGCATTAGAGAAGTTCTATGAAGTTTAGGTGGTGGTATGGGACGCTATCTAGACATTGCACAATAGGCTTTGAAGATGTTAGTGAGAGTCCCTAGGTATTCTCCAAGACCATTACTTGAATGTCCTCTATGTAATGAATGTTTCTTAATGAACCAATGAATTAATGACTTATGTTAGAAGGCATGTAAATGAATGAGCACCTAATCTAGAGTGACTTAAGGATTCCTTAGTTAAAGTGTGAAGAGGGCATAAGGGATGATCTCTTCATATCTTATCTATGGAAGTCTTGAGAATGACTAGTTAGGGAAGTTGGTTGATACTATGGGCATGATCTAAACTTAGGAAGTCTTAAGGATTATTTAGGTAACCTTGAACAGAGTGTATGAGCGTTCTCTTCTAGGATTACTTAAGTGAGTCTTTTGATAGCCTTGGTAAGGAGAATGCCATATCTTATATGTTATGTGTTTGGTGTATTATAAGTGTGTATGTGTCTCATTCTAAGTAGTCTTGAGGATCATTTAGGCATGCTTAGAGAGGGTATATGGGAGGTCTCTCTTTGTGTTGCTTAAGTGAGTCTTATGATAAATTTTAGTGGGATAATTACATGCAGAAGGTGTCTTAAGTGAAGGTAAGCAACTTCACTGTATAGTGAATTGAGGTTACTGTAAAGTTGCCTTAAAAATGCTATAAATTGACTAAGTGATTTCTTATGTGTTTCTAAGTTGATAAATGTTGTTCTTATGATTATATTATGATATTTAAATGAAAAAGATACATATTTCCAATAAATGTCCGTTTTCATGATTTTTATACATTATGCCATACTTAGTACATGTGGTTGTACTAATTCCATGCTTTTATCTATCTCTATAGTGGTTGGTAGGTGAGTAGCATTTGGGAAGCAAGACTTGGATCGTAGCATCATTCAAGTGAAGTTGAAGTATGCCCTCATTTGACTCGAGGGCATAGATGTCTTTTATTTCTTTTATTGAAGTATTGTAATAGACTTAGTATTGCTATATTTCTATTGCGTATGGTCCGTGTCCCAAGTACTCTTGTGTCTAAGATTTGATGAAATGAGACTTACTATTTCCTATGAGTTTTATATGAAAGAGTTTATAAAGACTATGAAATGTTTTGTGAAAAGTTTTTTTTTGCACTACTTTTCACTATGTATATGTGATGAACAATACGAAAGGGCTTGTATAAGACCTCCGAGAGGTCGAGTACGCCGGTTTCACTCTGAGAGTGCCATATCTTCTAGGGTGTGGTCTCGGGATGTGGCATCTACTTTCGCGGTTTCAAGTTCGCGATTTCCTATTAGGATTGCTTTCTTTTCGTGAGTTTGATTTTCTCAAGAGTTACTATTTAATATTAATTTTATAATTTAATTCTCATGATTATATAGTATTTAATTTCAATGTTATGAATTGGCTCAAATTCTAGGTTTTCTCAACCTTTTCATTATAATATTGAAATACAATAAATATGTGTATATTGTTAAGTTTAGAATAAATTATGTATAGTATCGTATTTTGATCCTTATGTCTAGTACCCGGTGATATCGTTCATGCTCCTATTTTGCCACAAACTTATATTCTGTTCCTTTTTACTTATTTTAATATATTTATTTGTGAAGTTAAAGCATGAACAAAGTTATTTAAATGATTCCATGTATTAGGTAATTTATAAAGTTAATTCTGATGGTATAACTTACTTTTCCCTCCTTATTGTTTTTAGTAGGGATACTTTATTGTAAATATGCATTTAACTGTTTAAAACATTGTCTCTTTCGTTATTAGCCTAAATACGTTAAATTAGTAAAGTAATTTATAATAATATTAAATGAGGAATTTGTGAGGTAGAATTGATTTGTAATTTTTATAATGCTAGTTTTATTTATCATCTTAAGTAGGCTATTGAATATTATTTTGAGAAAAAATAAATGTTAAATTGATATACGATGCTCACAATTAATTTTTTCTTTTTCAAATAACAAGAAAAAAATAATAAAATAACAACAATATAGACACTACCCGCATACATATATGACACACAAAAAACAAAGAATAAAAGAACAAAAACGTAAAAAAAACGTAATAAAAAATAAGAAAAGAATATATATATATATATATATATATATATATATATATATATATATATATATAATAAAAAAACCATAAAAAAATGATAACCAAAACAGCAAGTATATTATTATTATTATATTATTTTTTTTAAAAAAAGAAAAGGTTAGAAAATGGATGGAGGCACGAAACCACGGGAGAAGACAGAAAATGTATAGTGTTCTTATTCTTGTTAGTTCATGTATTAATAACAATTAAATTTTATCTCATTTAAGAATGTGGTTCCATATCTTCTTGAGATACTTAAGAAACTCAAGGATGCAGTTATGCACCTTGGTCAAATTCAAGGATGCGGTTACGCACCTTGGTCAGATTATATTACTAATTAACTTTCATTAATCTAAATCAAGAGGTGTAAATAGAAATTACTAGATGTGAGGTACTTGAGAGGAAAAGACGGTTATGCCTCGATACGTCAAGATGAAGAATGCGGTTACACGTCTAGGTTCAAGCAAATAAAAATTCAATTATAAAAAATAATAAAAATGAGTAAACCATGGCCCGTAGACAAAATATATAGAAAAAATAAGTATAAGTCAATAAAAACAACCATGTTAGAATCACGGGACTCGAGGGATGCTTAATACCTTCCCCTCGGTCAATAAAATTCCTTACCCGAATTTCAAATTTGTAGACCACATAAAGAGTCATTTCCTTTTGATTAGGGATTAAACAAAAATGTGACTTGGAACACCATATATAACTCAATTTTAAGTGACGACTCTGAAAAAATGAAAATTATCCCTAAATCAATACCGTCACTTAAATTGGAAAAACCCTCACTGCCATGCGCGAAAAAGGGGTGTGACATCTCTGGCAATTCTGCTTTGGAATAACCAGAATTCGAGTTTTGTTATATTGACTTTTACTTAATTTTATTATTGTATTTTTTTGGATGTATTGTGTATAATGACCATATGTGCTACTTGCTGCTCATTTATTATTTTTTTATATTATTGAACTATGTTGAATTATTTTCTCTCACGTACACTTTATGAGTCTCTGAAAATACTTCACACAGATTCACAGGAATGCAGTTATGCATTCTACTTTCCCTTGAGATAAAGCTGGAGTGTCTTGACACTAGTGAAGGATTTTTAGTAACATATGTTAGGCGGGGTTGGATCAGCAATGAATCCGGGAAAGCGCTGCTACCGATAAGTTGTCCCTTCCTGCCTCGAGTTGTCCACTTGGGTAAGTCAGTCTAGATACCTATCTTATTCAAGTTTGAACCTCGTAATCTTGAACATAGATATGTTTATCCCTAGAAGACTCCGATTCTTTGCATCATTATTGCATGTGACTTAGTGAGCGTTTAAATAAGAATTGGGTCAGTCCATGACAAGTATTCCTCTCTTACTTGATCATTTAACTCATCTTATGTGCTATATGAAAATGCATTTATTTATAAAGTCTCTACAAGTTGATGCATTTTAGTGTGATTAAAAATTAATATTTAAAAAATGGAAAAGCATGAAAAAATATTTCTTATTTTAGAAGTTATTATCCATTTCTTAAAATAAAATAATAATATTTTTACTTTCATAATACTTTAAAAAATTGCATTTGTCAAAAAAAAGTTCTAAGATCTCAATTTTTTTTTTCTAACTTGTTCAATCTGAACGAACTACGCCATCTGATTCTCATCTCAATGAGATACGTAGGCAACCCTCTCTGAGTTTGGTGATCTTTATTCAACAAAATAAATAAAAATCTCAAAATTCCAAAAAAAAAATGAAAAAACAAGCAACTTTAATTTCTATCAAAAAGAAGTTTTTATTAATTTTCTTTTAATAATAAAAAAAACTGAAGGATTTTTCCTAAAAAAATGAATAAAAAATAAAACAAAAAAAATAAAAAAAATGCAAAGATCTTGTTCATGTTCGAAAGCGTGTTATGTACGCTATCCCAAACAGATTTTGATTAATGTATTATTAAATTATTATTTTTTATTTTTTTAAAGAAAATACAAAAAAACAACTAATAATTAAGAAATGTCTAAACCCTAACACTTTATCGTCCATGCACAGAGTTAAATTGAAGTGGTTGATTTGTGGTTACGCTGACATCTCATCCCTACAATTCAAGATCAAAATGGTAAAAAAATGACTCACAAAGACGAAAATGAGTCATACAATGATGAGGTCCGAAACCAGATGACCTCACAAGAAACAGAGTCAGCAAAAGAGGTAAGGGTATTAAGACAACATATCAGAGAGATGTATGAATCTTGGATGAGTGGACAGGCTCCACCATCTTCAATTCGTGACTATATAAATACAAATATTTCACCCCCTATTCAAGTGTCGACAAATGATCCAATTTATCCACCTGGATTCAGTCCCTTTGTTAACACATCCAATGTTGCTGGAACTTCTACGGTGCACCCTTTGAATAAACATATGATAAGTAACCCACTCTTTGTGCCAATTGCGCCAACTAATAGCATTCCAGGACCAACAATGGTGCCTAAATCCAACAATGTTCCCCCATCCCAAGTTCTTCATGATCATGGCTACACCCCTGAAGAGGCTCTTAAAATTCCAAGTACTTTCACACTCATCAATATAGTTCCCTTGTTGAAGCTGAAAAAGTTGTTAAGAACGAGGAACATGAAGAGATGGCTAGAAAAATGAAGAGTTTGGAATAAAGTGTAAGAGATATGCAAGAATTTGGAGGTCAAAAAAGTGTCTCATTAAATAATTTATGCATGTTCTCCACGTTCATCTACCCACCGGTTTTAAAACTCCAAAGTTCAAGAAATATAATGGACATGGAGATCCAGTAGCTCATTTAAAGATATATTATAATCAACTGAGAGGGGCTAGAAGCAAAGAATAATTACTCATGACTTATTTTGGAGAAAGTTTGATGGGAATTGCCTATAGATCAAGATACTTCTAACTGACATACATTGGCTCGATGTTTTGCTCAACAATTTCAATATAACATTGACATAGTTCCAGATCGTACTTCACTCGCCAACACGAGGAAAAATATTATCGAAATTTTATTGTGAATATGCTATTAGGTGGAGAGAGCAAGCTGCCAGGGTTAAGTCACCAATGAAAGAGTCTGAAATGATTGATGTTTTTCTCTAAGCGCAAGAACCTGACTACTTTCATTATTTACTCTCAGTTGTTGGAAAAATATTCGCCGAAGTTACTAATATTGGTGAAATGGTGGAAAATTGTATCAAGTCTGGAAAAATTGTTAGTCAAGCTGCCTTGAAAGCCACCACACAAGTGATTAAAAATGAATCATCTTGGGGAAAGGAAATGAAAGAGGATGTAGCAAATATCTTATCTAACACACAAAAAGGTCCACGGGGTCCAGTTTATGCATATGCACCACCTCAATTCCATCACTATTTCCCCGCGCAAGACACACATTACTCTATTGTGATATCTAAATATGCAATCTATGGTGTACAACCATATTCATATCCACCAAACTATCCTCAATGGCGAGCACTAACACATGAAAATTGTTCATCCTTCTTCTCAAAATTTTCGAGCACCTTATAATCCCCATCCAAGACAGGGATTTGAAGGAGGTCAAAAACATGTGAACAATCTCACACCAATTGGAGAGTCTTACACGAGTTTATTTGAGAAATTGAAACGTAGAATATGATAGAAATGATTCCTCAAAAATTTATAGATCCACGTTCAAATGGTTAAAATCCTTTAGCACGATGTGCATACCATTTTGATGTCATAAGGCACAGTACTTAAGATTGTTGAACTTTGAAAAGTGAGGTGGAAAAGATGACTGTGGTCCAAAATGATAATCCCCCAAGTGTTACTCCGGATCCTCTACCAACACCTGATGATGTCCACTTCATCGAGATGATAGGTGGTGACAATTCTCTCAAATCTGAAGAAAAGACAATTGAAATTGGTGGAGCTTTATGAAGGCTAACGTGCACAACAGTGGCTAAAAAGTCAAACTTGGTGATTTGAGTTGTTTTAGACCTGTAACCTACAATTTAGTTTGTTGTTTAGTCACCAAGGTCTTTTATCTTAATATAATATTTGTTTTGTGTCACTTTGATCCGTTCTATTTGACTTTCTATATAGGCATCTCTTTTCAATTCAATTTTTGTGACATGATATGCAAGAGGATTTAGTGAGATTTTAAGGTTAGATCTAGTCATGGAATGAATACACCAAAGAAGTCAAGGAAAAACACGTTTATGGGAATGAACTACTATCTAAACAACGTGTAATCCTTTGCTACCCATTTTGAGACTTAATTTTATTCTCTTTCATACCCCTCTTTTGGAATTAAAATACAGTAAAAAAAGAGAGTCAAGAAAAAGTAAAAAAAAAAAGTTGAAAAATAATAACCACAAAAGAACAAACTTCCTGAACTACGTTTGATCTGATTCTTGCTTTGACAAGATATGTAGGTAGCCTCATGTTGAGGTTCGGTCCAACCAAGAAAAAAATCTAAAATTTCAGCATCACAAAAACTGGGGCAAAAATTCTTCTTCTTGTTGTTGTTGTTGTTGTTGTTGTTGCTGTTGTTGCTGCTGCTGCCGCCGTCGCCGCTGCCGCCGCCGCCGCCACTGCTGCCGCCGCTGCTGTCGGTGCTGTTGGTGGTGGTGCTGCTGCTGCCGCCGCTTGCCACTGCTGCTGCTGCTGCAGCAGCTTTGCTGGTGCTGTTGTTGTTGGTGCTGCTGCCGCTGCCGCCGCCGCCTGCTGCTGCTGCTGCTGCTGTTGTTGCTGTTGCCGCCGCTACTGCTACTGCTGCTGTTGTTGTTGCTGGTGCTGCTGTTGTTGCTGTTGTTGTTGTTGTTGTTGTTGTTGTTGTTGTGAAATGGATGAATTTATTAAATTTGCTTGTAGTCAATTGAAGTATTTGCCTGAAAAAAATTATAAGATGTCTTTGTAAGCATTGTAAAAATATGAAGCACGTGACACCCAATGAAGTTAATGTGCATATTTTAAAAAATGATTCACACCAAGATATTGGTATTGGACGTCACATGGAGAGGAAGCTCCTTCAATTAATTTGAATGAACATGATTATTCTGGTGACTCAAGTAGTCATCAAGAATGTAACTTTGACAAGCCCTCAAGCAGTCAATGTAACATTTTAGAAAAATATTGTGAACACGTATGTATGATTGATGATTATGCTACTGAAGAATTTAGTCATCAAGTTGAACCCAATATAGAAGAGTCTTCGAATATAGGTGCTAGCAGATTCTACAAAATGTTGAATTCAGCTCAGAATCCCTTATGGCATGGATGTGAATATTCAGAGTTGTCTGTGGCTGTTAGAATGATGAGTATTAAATCTGAATACGATATGTCTCATAGTTGCTTTAATGCAATGTCTCAATTAATGAAGGAGACAAGCTCTTCATATAATAAGATACCTCTTGATTACTACCGAGCGAAGAAGCTAGTGTCGGGGCTTGGTCTAACTAGCCAAAAAATTGATTGTTGTGTTAATGGATGTATGCTATATTTCAAGGCTGATAAAGAGATGACAGAATGTAAGTTTTGTAAAGAACCTCGTTATAAAAAACATGTGGACAAGAAGGGTAAGAAGAAGATTCCACACAAGACAATGCATTACCTTCCACTTATTCCTAGACTTCAACGGTTATATGCTTCAAAAAAATCTGATGAACACAGGAGGTGGCACTATGAAAATCACAGGGAAGAAGGTGTGTTAAGCCACCCTTCGGATGGAGAATCATGGAAAAATTTTGATCGAAATTATCCAGACTTTGTTGTAGAGCCTAGATATGTTAGGCTTGGTCTTTGTTTAGATGGTTTTACTCCTTTTGTCCAATCTGGATCATCATACTCTTGTTGGCCAGTGATTGTTACACCGTACAATCTTCCTCCTGATATTTGTATGACTGCCCCATATATGTTCTTAACATTGATTATTCCAGGTTCTCATAATCCCAAAAAGAAAATTAATGTGTATCTTCAACCATTAATAGATGAATTACAACAGTTATGGAATGATGGTGCAGTCACTTATGACATGTCCAAGAAATAGAATTTTCTCATGCGGGCAACATTGATGTGGACAATTAATGATTTTCCTGATTATGGCATGTTGTCGGGATGGAGTACAACAGGTAAATTAGCTTGCTCAATATGTATGAATTGAACAAAAACTTTCAGCTTGAAAAATGGAAGAAAAGTTTATTGGTTTGATTGTAATCGGCAATTCTTGCCTCTCAATCATGAATATAGAAGAAACAAGAATGCTTTTTATAAAGGAAGAGAGGAAAAGTCTAGACCTCCTCCCAGGTTAATTGGAGAACAAGTGTGGGAAAAAATTAAAGGATTTCCTAAGATTATTGAATCTAGCCCATAATACATCTAGCCCTCGAGGAGTGATTAGAAGTAGAGATACCATCAAAACATTTATGATTTCTTTTTATCCAAATACACCATAAAATACTAGCAGACACCATTCTCCAGATATTTTTTATGGTGAATTGAATTAGGAAACAATAAAGCGATAATGTCGTTACAAGTTTCTGGATTGCAAATTAATTGACAAACCCTGTTAATAGATGTCACTTGTAGTTGCTTCATAGCCTGGTGCTGCTTTTTTAATAGGTACTAGAAAAACTTTTGAATTTTTAGTATACCTATCCATGTAAAGCCATAGTAACTTACTCTGAATAGACTGTAGAGAATATGATAATTAAATTTGACTGATCCATTCTACCTTCTCATCTTGCTAGATAATATTAAGTGATATTGGAACAATGGTACTAGTTACACTGTCACAGTGGAGCCAGCTACCCAACCCAACTATGCTCCCAAAATTACTAATATTTGCATTACAATCTACATACATGAGTTATCATCATATTACTTTTATCTTTAAGATTCACATAATATTTGCCTTTAAGCATTGTCTCAAATAACATGTTTTAATGCAGAATAATTTTGAAAGAAAGAAACAAGAACTATTAGCTTCTCAAAGTACTTTAGTTGCCGAAGGAGAAACTAATCCAGCAGCTGGTCAACCTTCTCAATTGACAAAAATGGATATCTGGGTGCAATCTATTGGTGGAAAGAAAAAAGGAAGAGTGAAAGGTCTTGGCTCCCTAGGTTGATCTGTAAAGGCATCATCTAAACAATCAACATCGGCTTTATCGAGAGAAATTGATGAGATGATTAAAGCTCAGGTAAATGCTTCCAATGCTGACTTATATGCTCAATTGCAGAAGGAGCGCCACAAAAATAAGAGTATGAAGAAGGAATTAGACTTATTGAAGAAGCATGTATACAATTCATCCTCTTCAAATGGTCAATCATCTCAAGAAGACAATCAAGCTTATGAGGATGAAAGCGGTGATGACTCTGATAGCGTGAGTGATAGTGGTTCTGCCCGTGACTCTGATAGCGTAAATGAAAGTGACTGTAATAAGGATTGAGATAGTTGACAACACTATGTAGGATTCAAATTTGAATTGTATTTTGTTTTTGTCCGTTTAAGAATCACACACTATTGATCTTGCGGGTTTCTTTTCATAGAAATTATGAATTATGAATTCTGTTTTTTGTTGAATGGAAGTGATATATCGTGAATCTTGCAAGTTTCTTTTTATAGGAAATATTTTCATGTATATCCCCAAGAAATTTCCTTTTGTTTCACAAAATTTTATGTCCAAACTCCTACATATTTACTTGGGGATCTTCATAGGGAATTGCTTGCGAAATATTTCTACAAAATCTGCAAGAAATTTCATTTTTATAAGAAATTTTGGTAAAATATTCGCAAGATTTTCGATATTTATCGCAGATAAATCCGCAGGTAATACATGTGGATTAAAATCCCCAGGTAAATTACCTAGGGCTTGTTTAAATCCGCAGGTAAGAGTTACCTACGAAGGTTTTTGCATTGGATTTAATTTTGCGAGAAAATTCGCAGGTAGTCAAATTACATGCGGATTTTACTATATTTTTCCCGGGAAAATCCCCAGGTAATAAATACTTTTCTTATAGTGTAACAAGGGATTAGAAATTCACTTGCCTCAAACAATCAAATGATTACTTCGGGACTTGAGTCTCTCCCTTTCGTTGAACTTCCAACCCAATTCAATCTATTCAAGTTCATAGTCACAATAGGATTTTGAAACTAACAACACCCATATTACTATAGGTATAACCTAAACAAAAAACTCACCCAAATTTATAATCAAGTTTGTAAGTTTCAAGCCTAGGGTTAAGCTTCAACTTCTCCAATATTACAATTCTAACGGTATTCATGTAATGCAATATACTCAATATTTAATTTTTATATACCAATATATCAAGTTAGGATAATTATATAATATGATCGTTATAAAACCTATCTGTTAAGAAAAAGAGGAACCAATACGTTAACCTCTAATGACAATAATATACTCTCTTTTGTTGCAAATCCATAACCTAGACCAATGCATCATTCATTTGGCATTGATTAGCCAATGATGAAAGTGCAGGTTTCTTCCCAAAAATGATGCAACACCATAATTTATTCCCACCTTTCTTTCCAATAAATTTGACATAAATTTCAACCTTTCTTTCCAATCCAATTAACATAACTACCACAGCATTTATATCTCTTTCCATATCTAGCAATAAGATATTAAAGATTAGTAAATTACCTGAATGTGAACCTTTCTACTTATACGGTGGTCGCCTCTCACGGGAAATTTAGGTTGTCTTCTTTATCATTTTTTTTCTAAATTAATTATATATTAAAAGTCACAAATCCTACTATTTATTATAATAAATAAATTAAACTTTGGGTATTAAATAAATTATCACTTTGTACATTAACTATCGGTTAAGTCAATTATCTAGAATTATTTATCAGTTAATTAACTCAAGTTAATCGAATAGTTTAAAATTCTCATACCAACTTCACTGACTGATCATGAATGACTCGGGGCTACTACTGAACTGGGTGAACCGGTAATTTTGTAAAGAAATTCTAAAAATGACTTTCCGGGTCATTATAGATACCCTTCTACGGTCCATCTCAATTCATACTGTCCATAGACCTCATACGTAGGAATCAACTTTTGGTCCAAATTTTAATAAGTTAGAAACGTTCATACGGAACAAATCTACGGCTCGTCATCTTCCTACGATTCGTCTTGTTCATTCATAGGTCAAATTTCTGAACCTTAATTTTCCAAAACTCTATTTCAGATCCTACAATTCCATTCTATGACTTGTTGGTATTCCTACGGGTCGTAGGTCTGTCTCGTAGACCACTGCTCTAGAGAATTTCTCCATTTTTCTTTTCTTTGTCATCTTTCCAACTTCTGAGGTATTTTATTACTGGAAACTGCTACTCAATAGCATAGGCTGATTGATCTCCAAAGAAAAAGAAAGCATAAATTACAGGTAAAAAGAAAGGAATAAACTATACTATCAGCTAAAGAAGAGATGCCACATAATAAAAATAAATGATAACAAAGGAATATAAGAAAGCAAGCAGGTACCTAAGACAAGGGAACATACCTGGATGCGCTAGCCCAACAACCTAACCACAATAAGATTCTACTATGGAAGTCAATAAACTGAATATATTGTAACGGTAACCATCACTACACGCCATATAATCCAACGGACTAATCCAATCAAATAAAATCTGGAAATATTTATCTACAGAGAATTAAAGGGGACACATCTAAATGAAACATATAACTAACTATCAAACTGACACATAATACACAATTACAATTAAATAATAACTTAACAAAATCTTCATAAGCCTGGAAGATAATCAACAATGAACATAACCCAATCACCTCCCCCCCCCCCCCCAACCCCCCACCCCCCCCCCCCCCCCCCCTCCATAAGACCGACAGGTGCAAAAAATAACAAATTATATTGGTGATAATTAATGAATATAGACACCAAGTGCAACACAAACAAATATAGACACCTACCTCCTTCCCCTGACATGCAAGGTAGAACCATGTGGACACCCCCTCCTCCTAATCACCATGTCACACGGACAAAGAGATTCATTGGGAACTTGAGAATTCCATTTGTACTTCCTGGTCCTGATCCACGACTATCATAATTGATTCTTATTGATCTGCTCCACATGGTACATAGATGTACTTATTTAAAACTGAGTCAGTATAAAAATGATCTAAAATTCCTCCAACTGATCAAGTAAAAAGTGAGTTCATTATCGATCCATCTAGTATCCCAACGATTCATTTATCAATGTAATAAATGTGGTACGCATCCCACCATAATCAGTTTTAAGAGTAAAAATGTACAAAATGCTACTTTCACAAAAATTGTAGTTAAAACCAATGTATGTATCGGGATTGTGCCACAAAACACGTGAAAATGAGTAACATCGCAATGCATGCCATCACCAGCATAACAAATAACATTTATACACCCTTAAGCACATAATCGATATCACTGAACTCCTAAAGCAGAGAGAACTAACAATTCAAGATTGAAGAGAAGTACTCCAACAATTGAAAGATTGAACAGAAGTACTCCAACAATTGAAGATTGCAAAGAAGTAATCCAATACAACAATAATAACAAGAAGAAAAAGATAAGAGTATACAACTTTAGAAATAATAATGCAAAGTTAGAGTAGAAATTCTAAGTTGATTAGGATTTGTTATTTATGATATTTACTTATTTATGTTTAATTAGGATTTTTTGGTTAGAGTAGTTCCTAGTCCTAGTTTAATTTTGATTTTTACCTTTATATATAGGGATGTTACTAGTTATTTTCAATACATACAGAAAATACATAAACATACAAAAATATACATAAAAGATAGAACTTGAATTAAGATTCAAAAACCTTTGAGTTAATAAAAAAAATAGTTTCCTTCAACAGTGATAGAAATCTACTTGTTCAATCAAAATTCAATATCGTGCTCATTTGCCTTGCAAAACATTCTTGTTAAAGAATATTAATTTTATTTTTCATGATAAAAATTTGATATGGACTTATCATAATTATCCAAAATTTTACAAATTTATAAAAATTGATCTCAAAAAGTATTATGCTTAAACAAGGCTAAAGCATTCAAATATTCAAAATCCATACGAAACTCATCAATATTTAACTAAATTTTGCGAAAATGTCCAAATCATCATACAAAGATATTGGAACTTTCAAATCATAAATCCAAGTTCGTGCAGTTAACTATTTGATCATAGTCAACTCTTGACTTTAAATTCTACTAGAATGCAACTTGAGTGTCTTAAACTCATTCAAACCTCATGAACACAAAGCAATATGCAAAAAAGTTATGAAACACTTTATGGATCAATTGGATTTATGAAATCATCTATAAGAGGTCATCTTGATCGAAAGTTAACAAAAAATAGCTTTATTAAAACTCAAAAATACAACCAAGGACTCGAATCACTCCCAAACACCTCAATATCCATACCAACCACACCCAAAGCAAAAAATCACCTTTAGGACCTAAATAATTGACACAAGTGTTGTAATTTGAGATCATTACCTAAAACTTTTGACTTTGATCAAACATCAAACCTTCAAAGTCAGAAAAACTCATCCAATATTAATTTGATTACCTAGAGAATTATGTCACCCTTTCCGCTTGTCAAAAATAGTATGAAGAAGCTACGGGAAGGGGTCAAAACAGAAAAATATACTAAGAAAATTTAATATGACCATGAGGGTCATTACATTTCAACTTCCAAAATTTAATTGTTTTCCCTTAATACATATGATCTCCTTTAGAATCATGTCACATATTCTTTCAAACGTTAAACAAAATAATAAAGCTATAAGTAGGTAAAAGCGAGGAAATATGCTCAAACATAAAATGATTGTGTGAGTCGTTTTACATGTTTTGTTTAATTCGATTTTACTTTGATTCTTCGATTTGGGCCAAATAGGGTAGACTATTCTATGCTTCAAAATTGAAGTATGTTGATAACATTTTTCATTTTTTATTATGATAATGGAGAAAAGATCTCATTACTAGTACAAAACTGTATAAGCAATTTTTGGTAGACGTGGTTACATGGGAAAATTATGATATTATTGGTGTAGTTTGCAATTATGGTTTTAAATGTTCACCTTAATTAATCTCCTCTTAATTAACCGTTGAATTTATCGTGCCATCATTGAAACATCATCGTAGACTAATCTTTTTCTAACATCAAATATTATAAAAATTAAAATGGTGCCAAATTTCTTAACCAAAGATCTAGTAGTATATGTAACTCTAGTCTATCATGTACCGATCAATTTCTTTATCACGTTTCCTATTATTTTTTCTTTTATTAGATTGATTGGGATAAAGTTGCATATTATAGCATGTGTATTAATTGTGTTTGAATTCTTTTGTGTCTTAAACTGTGATGTTACGTGACAACATTAGAAGAAATTCAAAAATCAATGTAATTACTAGAGTTGTGGGAAAAACAAACAATATTACAACCATTTATGTTTGGTCTAATATGTGTTTATGCTAGTGTCTACAATGATATTTAAATTTGTTGTCTCTTAACAATAATTAGGGCAGAAAAACAATTGTTCTTGTTTGTAACAAAAATATATAGTGCGATATATCCACAGTTTAAAAATCATTTGTCTTAATTACTAAGTTCGATGATATGAGCTTTAAATATAATTTACGTACACACAACTATTGTTCTTGTAAACATAGGGGGGAAAACTTAAGACTATCACAATATCAAAATAAAACAAATCTCTAAAGTCTATGCATTTGTATTTGTGGATTTGAACGGCAAAACTGAAGCTCTGCATATGGGGCAATCTTTTTTTATCACCAGCCATTGTTTGATGCATCTTGAATGATAATCATGCCCGCACCCGAGTGTCCCAATGTTTTCTTCATGCTCAAATTTGTCATGACATATGACACAAATCTCTTTCATTTTTATTGGATTATCTACTCCATCTATTGGATAATCACCGTGATGAGTTCTTGTTTTAAGATACCTCAACGTAACATCCTCCACAGTCTCCTGCACGTAAGAAACTTGATTATCGTGATCACTTATTGGAGGATTTCTCCAATTTTGCGAGGATTGGTCTAGCAGATTTACTGCGACACCGGTTCTTAAGAAACTATATATATCTACTGAATTACGATCACTCATGTTAAAAATATCAACAATGAAGAATGATAATGAGAGTTGCTAATTTTTCAATATCACTAATACAGAACGAATTAAACAAAAACAATGTTGGAATTTCCTTGAGTTTTTAAAAGGAACATAAGTAGCAAAATATAATGTATAATAAGTTTGACTGGAAAATGAAGTAAATATAGTGATGACCTACCATATCTTTATTTGGGAATTTAATAAGTTTTATTCCTATTTTGTATTTAAATCAGTTTCATTGACAATATAAAATATATAGATAAAGATGGCCTACCATATTTTCTATTTCATTTGGAAAATTAATAAATTGTTTTCTTAGTTCATTATAATTGGAAATTTAGTAAATTATATTCCTAACTAATTATGGAAATTAATAAATTGTATACCCAATTCATTATATTTGAAAAATTAATAAATTGTATTCCTTTGTCATTTGGAAAATTAATAAATTGCATTACTAATTTTTTTTAAACTAGATTTATTGACAATATGATATAAAAACATATGGCCTACCATATTTTTTAGTGCATTGGGGAAGTTAATAATGTTTACTCCTAATTTATTTTGAAATCCAATTTATTAATTTTACCGTTAATAAGTACTTGCCCAAATGGGCTTAATATTATAAGCTTTTTGTTTTTAAAGGCATAATACATAAACATGACCCTTCAGTTCGCTTAAACGGATAATTATGTCCTTCAACTTTGAATGTGTACAAGCCGATACTTAAACTTGTATAAAATTGATTAAGTAGATACACGTGTCCTATATTGCATAAGACACATAGGATGCCATGTGGGTTACAAAATTGTCCTGTAGAGTTCCATGTAGGACGATTGTGTCCACTTGTTCAATTTGATGCAAGTTTAAGTGTCTACTTGTGCACGTCGAAAGTTAAAGTGATAGTTGTCAGCTGACATCAACTTAAGGTTCATGTTTATGTATTATGTCTTTTATTAAATGTGTGAGGAAAGGAAGTAAATGAAAATAGAGTAATACATACTCCACCAATTTTCTCCCTTTTTTGTAGGGAAGGACATATAAATTTTGTTCTTCAATATAAAACAAATTAATGAAGTAAATTGTATTAAATTTATAGAAATTAATTAGATTCATCATAGAAATGTGTGGTCCTCTATAATGTGATAATCAAAGAAAACAATAGTTAGTGAATTAATTTAATATATTAATTTAAAGCTTGTTTGATCAAACTTTCAAAATCTACTTATTCTTTAAAGTATTTTTTATCAAATGAAGTTTGAGAAAAAGCAAAAAACAAAAAAGTTGTCTTCCAACACACTAAGACGAATAAAGAAAAGAGGAAGTTGCCTCTTTTTTCATGATCACCATAACCGCTGGCCAGCCTCGATCGGAGGCATGTCAACAGACTTTTGCAAGTTTATTCAGGTCGACATTAGGGGAGACGATACCTCAACCTTAAAAACCAATATCTTACTCACATGGAGAGCCAAAAATCATATGGAATCAAGTTGATATAGCAGTTGATAGTCAATGAGAATCTCCAATATGCAGTGGTTGAAAAGTTTTTTTTATGGTTGGCCAGATATACAAGAACTTTGCAAAATAATATCCAAGCAATATGGATTGAAGCGGGAGTACAATATTGGATTGCTAAACAATAAATATGTGTTGATCAGGGCTACACTCTTGGAAGATTATATCAATCTACTTTCTAAACCTGTTTTCTATTTAACACAACAAAATTGGTCCTATCCATGAGGACCCTAAATTGGGATCCATTGTTTAACCCAGAGGAGACATCAATGACTATAGCATGGATTTCCTTTCCTTCACTGCGCCCAAACTTCTTTGGGAAAGAAACAATATTCTCACTAGCTGCAGCAGTTGGAAAATCATTACATGTTGATATGGCAACTAAAAGTCAAACTAGACCTAGTTGTGCTAGGATTAAGGTTGAGATGGATCTTCTTATGGAGTTTCCTAAGCGAATTAACATTGGATTGAAAAGATCCAACTGCGAGATCGTAGAAAAATGGATTAAGATCACGTATGACTATATGCCCAAATATTGTAAAACATGTATGACAAAGGAGCATGATGAAAAACAGTTCTATGTTGAGCATCCAAAACTTCACCAGGCAGAAAGGGAGCACGGGGAACACTGAAATACAAAACCACGGACAAGGGGTTATGGAGGATAAAAATGAAGAAACAACTAAGGAGAAAGAAGGTAAGAAAAATAGGATATGGGAGGGTAAAAATAAAGAAGAGAGATTACAGGAAGGGAAACATAATAAAGGGGGAACAAGCAAGAAGACAATAAATCAAGTGTCAAATAAGGTGGAGTTATTACCACATACAAGTTTGATGCATTAAATGATAAGGATGAAACATGTACTTTATAACAAGTGACGTTAGGGAACGGAAAGGGTAGAGAAGAAGTATCCACCAACCAATGGGTGGAAAACACTTTCTCTAAGACGACCAAATTAGTACTTGAGGATAAGGACCTAGAGAAAGAAGGGGAAAAGAAATCAGCAGGGAGAGCAAGGAGAATGAAGGGAATGGAGGGTAGCACTTTTGATATAGAAAGTCAAAAGGTTGGAGGTTATGAAGGGCAAAAGAATGTGCACATAGATCTACTAGAAGACGATGAATAAGGAGTACATACTCCTTCATGCATGCAAAAACTTCTTGTACATTTAACTACAACCTTAAGGGAATTAGCGGAGAATCAAAGGTAGTATCTTGACGAGGACGAGAAATGGAAGAATTAATTCAGCAAATTAGTAGAGCTGGGGATTTATCTCCTAGGCACGTGAACTGTTTGAAGGGGGAGTTTAAGAAAGGCAAAGCAATTATACCTCTACAAGTAAAAACAAGGAGTAAGAAGGATCGAAATGAAGTACTTAATCAATGATTCATAATATAATTTTCTTGAATATAAGGTCAGTCAGCACTCAGAAGTCTTTTAAAATCATTTGTCTTAATTACTAAGTTCAATATTATGAGCTTTAAGTATAATTTACGTACACACAACTATTGTTCTTGTAAACATAGGGGAAAACAAATTTAGACTAGCACAATATCAAAATAAAACAATATCTAGAGTCTATGCATTTGTATAGTTTTTGTTGATTTGAACGGCAAAACTGAAGCTCTGCATATGGGGCAATCTTATTTTATCACCAGCCATTGTTTGATGCATCTCGCTTGATATCATGCCCGCACCCAAGAGTCCTAATGTTTTCTTCATGCTCAAATTTGTCATGACATATGACACAAATCTCTTCCGTTTTAATTGGATATCTACTCCGTCTATTGAAGCATCAACATGATGAGTTCTTGTTTTAAGATACCTCAATGTAACATCCTCCGGAGTCTCCTCCACGTAAGCAACTTGATTATCCCGATCACTTGTTGGAGGATTTCTCCAATTTTGCGAGGATTGGTCTAGCAGATTTACTGCGACACCGGTTCTTAAGAAACTATATATATCTAACGAATTACGATCACTCATGTTAAAAATATCAACAATAGAAGAATGAGAATGAGAGTTGCTAATTGTTCAATATCACTAATACTGATCGAATTAAACAAAAACAATGTTGGAATTTCCATAAATTTTAAAAGGAACACAAGTAGAAAAATATAATTTATAATAAGTTTGACTGGAAAATGAAGTAGATATAGTGAGACCTACCATATCTTTATTTGGGAATGTAAGAAATTTATTCCTATTTTGTATTGAAATCATATTAATTGACAATATAAAATATATAGATTAAGATGGCCTACCATATTTTCTATTTCATTTGGAAAATTAATAAATTGTTTTCCTAGTTTATTATAATTGGAAATTTAGAAAATTATATTTCTAGTTTATTATATTTGTGATATTAATAAATTGTATTCCTGGTTCATTATATTTGAAAAATTAATAAATTGTATTTGTTGTTCATTTGGAAAATTAATAAATTGCATTACTAATTCTTTTTAAACCAGATTTATAGACAATATGATTTATACAGAGATGGCCTACCATATTTCCTAGTGCATTTGAAAAGTTAATAACTTTAATTCCTAATTAGTTTTGGAAACGAATTTATTGATTTGACCGTTATTAATTACTTGCCCAAATGGGCCTAAACCTTATAAACCTTTTGTCTTTTAAAGGAAGTCAAAGAGAATAGAGTAAAACATATCATTTTTATATTGTTTGATAAATACAGAAGTAAAAAATGATAAAAGAATAAGACTTGAAGAATGAATTGTCACTCATCACCTATACAACAAGGTGAAGAAAAATGCAAAGTAAATATGAAAATATGTTGACTGGCCTAACATGAAATGATGACAAAGTGATCTTGGGCATATTTATATGTCCGGAATGCCAAACATGCCCACATTTGTGCTTAGTTTGAAGTCGCAAAATTGTGTTTTAAGTCCTATTGAGTCAATTTTATGTTTCTAAGCTAACCGACATGATTAGTTATGTAGGGAGCTGTTTGGAAGAAATATTCACAAAAAGGGACAAAGGGAGTAATATGAAGATTCTAGTCAAGAGGAGAGCAAGCAAGAACTTGAAGAAAAGATCTAAGGTTGTTGCGTGACAAGTCCGCGTCGTGCAGAAGAGAATGAAAAATCCATGGACGAATTAATTTAGAGGCAGAACACCTCGTGAAACCCTCGCGTCGCGCGATAGTATTTTCTAGTGTGATACTGGATTTGAAGATCGCTGCGTCGCGCGCCCGAGACCCTGAATTGGCCACTTAGACTTTTAGTATAAATATGGTTTTATTTTAGTTTTATTATTATTCTTTTTCTAATTTAGGATGGAAACACTGGAGAACGAAACCTTGAAGTTTTTAGTGTTCATTCCCTATCTCTTTTCTTTCCAATCTTATTGTGATGATTCATAAACATTGCAAGGTTGATTAACCGATTATAAGTAGATAAATACCCTAGACTTAGGGTTGTGTCTACACGATGAATGTAATCCTTTGAATTTGATAGGGATTTTATCATGAATTATCATATGAATCTCTCTTATGTTCTTGCTTTAGGTATTTCATGCTTGATCACCATAGAAATAAATTTATTGTTGAATTGAACTCGAGAGAGGAATAAGAGGATAGAAAGTGGAGCATAAGGAGCTTGTTTAACTCTAAATAGCTACGGTTTATTCGTTTCTAGGATAGGGATATACCTAAAAACCTTGCTTGGGTCACCATACAGGAAGATGTCTTAATGCTCAATATTTAATCACTCTATCCCCGCTCAACGATGTAGTTAGGGTGTTATCTATTGTAGGCGATTAGAGGTCGAGAGACCATGATCTTACATCTAGACATATGATTCAGTGATGAGATAATTCAAAGAAAACCCTTATTAAATGATATTGATTACATGATTCCTGGTAAAAGTTGCAGCCCTGGATCTTTCCCAAATCATTGTTTGAAACTTATTGAATCGTAATAGTTATAAGTTATTTTAAGTAGAATTAGTTAATTAACTATATTTACAAAATCTGAAAATTTAACTTGTGTTAAGTAACAAGTTGGAGAAATCGATAAATTCTAGTCTTAAGTCCCACTGGGTACGATACCCGGCTCTCTAAAAGAGCAAATATATTATTTGTACGATCACGTGCACTTGCGTGTACGATTATACCTCAATACAAAGGTTGGTCATATACTACCCTATTGAATACCCAATAACATATATAACAAAAATTTATGTAATGGCCCTTACTAGAAGCTAAAGACAATATTTTATTAATTTAGGAGAATGTTAGAATCAAAATCAAGACCAAGGGAGCAAACAAACCACATTTGTAGCTAGCCACTGAATCATTTATTATATCATGCCAATGCACCATATATTTTAAATGAGATAAAAGTATAAGAATGATGTAATGAATCCTACATAGCAAGAAATCTATAAATACCTTCTTCCTATACCTGATTGTCGGGATCCCTGGGAGGACTCGTGAAGTCCTCATACCTAACATGTAATGAACATTCCTATACTATGAAATGTCCTAGGTGAAGCATTTGGTACCAAATAATCGTATATCAAGAAATATCATGGATAACTCTCAGTCGAGATTTATCTGTTCTCCTCTTTAATGTCAATATATGGGATGCAACAGTTGAAAATTGATTCAAAGAAGAGTCTAAGTAACTAAGCTACTCATTATTTACTGAGTTTGAATAAGTTTTTTACTAGAGATAAAAGACTCTTTGTTAGGTTATTATTTGGTTGCTATTTTTCTGGCATCTTCCTAGTTTTTAGTCAAGTGGAAGTCTGTTAGCCTATAAAGGGAGATATTTCCTGTTAATTAAGCAAGCACTTCTACAAAGTATTTTGTTCATCTTCTTTGTGCAGCTCTAAGTTTTGTAATTATTCTCTATTTTTCCTACATTGTGGTATCAGAGCAAGCGTTCGGCCTGGGTGATAAAGAGATACGAAACAACCAGAGAGTGAAATATAAGAAAAAAAATGTAATAACAACAAATGGTATATCCTCTTCTTCACAACCCCTCATACCCGTCTTCAATGGTGAGAAGTATGAGTTCTGGAGCATCAACATGTAGACCTTATTTAGGTCTCAAGAATTGTTGGACTTGATCAAAGATAAGTTCACTGATGTAGCAGACCCGGTTGCAGAGGAAGAGAAGATCTTAAAAATAAATCAGAAAGAAGGATGCACAATCTTTATTCTTTATTCAACAAGCCGTTCATGAGACAATCTTCTCAAGAATTGCAGTAGGTACTACCTCAAGAGATGCTTGGTTGATTTTGAAAACTGAGTTTCAAGGTTCCTCAGAGGTAATTACTCTGAAACTACAATCTCTTCGTCGTGATTTTGAAACATTGTTTATGAATAACAATGAATCTTTGCAAGGCTTTTTATCAAGAGTTAGTAGAATTGTAAGTCAAATGAAATCATATGGTTAAGAGATAGGTAATAAAATTGTAGTTTCAAAAGTTTTAAGGAGCTTACCTCCAAAGTTTGATCATGCGGTTGCAACCATAGAGGAATCAAAAGACTTATCTAAGTTTTCATTTGATGAACTAATGGACTCTTTGCAATCTCATGAGTCACGGATCAATAAGTGAATAAAGAGAACTGAAGAACAAGATTTTCTAGTGAAGGAAAAACATCCAATTCAAAATTATAAGTCGTTAGAACAAGGAACACAAGGACATGACAGGGGTTCTTTCACTACAAAAAAAAAAAATTGTTTAGCGACGCACTAAATTCGTCGCTAATCTGCATAAATTTGTCGCTAAATTCATTTAGCGATGGATTAGCGACGAAATATGGTTTGTTACTATTTTGCTCGTTGCTAACCTCTTAGCGATGTAAATAATTAATTTTATCGCCGAGGTAGCGACGTCTTAGCGACGAACTATATTTGTGCTAGTTACGTAGCGACAAATTATTCGTTGCTATTTTTATACTGTTGTTGCTATTTTAGTAATTTCATTTCATTGTTTCAATGACTTCACGACAAAATTTTTTGTCGCTATTCCATCGCGATATGTTTTTTGAATTACTTCGCGATAAAACATTTTGTCGCTAATATGTCGCCAAAATTTTCTCTATAACAACAATTTAGATCATCACTAATTTGTAGCAAAATATTTCTCTATAACTACAATTTATATCGTCGCTAAATTTGTCGCTAACTATTTATTTTAAATATTATTATTTATATATTTGTATATATCAGACTAAAACATATTAAATGCAAATTAGTAAATACCCTTGAACTAACCACCATTCATATAAAATAATAATCATAGAATACTCAAAATGTATTGATAGAAAATCCCCAATGACATATATATCCTAAACATCCATAACCAATATCTATCAGTAATTCTTAAAATCAAAAGAACCCACATCCATCAAGTATTATAGATACACAATTTGTACTTTCAAAAATAGTCGAAATAAAAAATTAATGCAAGTTGGGTCAAGGGCAACGATCATCATTTGATAATAAAGGATCATCCTCCTCAACATTAGTAGTAGGAGGAACTGATGGATTATTGGTAGGTGGTGAAGGATTCACTTCATGTACTCGCTGAAGAACTACCGGAAGAAAGTGATCAGTAAGTACAGGAATCAGTTGCATCACAAACTCAGACATATTTGTTATCGGTGCTGGTTGAAAACCGATGATGAAGCATTAGATCCGAAAGGGATAAATTTTTCTGACCCATAGTAAGTTTTTGCTTCAGATCCAAGACCATATACTTTTTTCTTCTTTGCTCCTCCCGCGACTTCATAATATGCTTCACATTGATCAATATCTGCCTGAGACTCTATTTTTTCTCGTAATATTGCTTCATACCTTTCCTGTAATAGATAGTAAAATTAATACATATTGTATCAAAGAGTGATTGAAAATTGTAACAAAAGAAACTAAATTGTTGATTTAATAGTAATTATGAACCTTAAAAAAAAAATCATCAGTGAACTCTTAAAAAAATCATTACTTGTTTTGTAAGTACACTTATATTTTAGAACTAGATGAGAGTTTTAATTTTGAAGATAGATTCATCAAAACATGATCTATAAGATGATGTATCTAGGAGAAGACAGACTACCATCAGTTGACATAGACATAGCTTCTTTTAAGTTTACCTGCTGGAAATTGTGATTCGACATAAAAGATCACTGAGAACTCAGATAATGCATTGTCTATTTCAACTCAGAAATTATTTTTAGTGTGGCAATAGCTAAGATATATGTGCATAGGGTTATTCTTTGGGTAATTCTGTTTGTTAGGGGTGGAAATATCTCTTTGGCATTGAAGAAATTAAGATTAGTTCAATTGATCTTCTATAAACTATGGCTTATAGGGATGACTTAACTAGGCACAATGTTAGTTTGCTGCTGCAAATACTTGATCCGAAATAGGCCATAATTTGCAACAAGAAGTTGTTGCTTTCTATACTTTGCTATGTCCCAAAATCAAATGAACTAAAACTGAAACTTATGTAGACCTACCAAAACAGGCAAATTTTTGCAACAAGAAGGTGTTCCTTTACTCCATGCATCTTAATTGGCAGTAATCACCAACAAGACGATATTTTGCGGCTCACATTTTACAATACATATAAATAACAAAATATACTATCCCTGTGTCCCAAACAAGGCGACATAACACACACAATACTAAATATAAACCTTACAATGGCAACATCACGTCAAATAGCAGAAAAAAGAAATAATCAACAAAAAAAAATAGTTCATGGCACTTGATTCAATGCGTCTCATCCATAATATGCTTAATTAAAACAAAAACCAACAAAAATTCAATGTATTCCATCCATAATTGCAGGATGCTAAGATGGTAGTGTCTACGTTTGTCATTTTTTTCAAACTTTATGGGTTTTCCATCATATTCACCAACACAATTTCAGAAAGCTAATACTCTATAATGACCTTAGGCTACTGCCACTCTTAAAATAAATCAAACAACCTTTCAAGGTAAAACCAAGTTCACAGAATTGGATCCATATGAATACATTTTAACATGATATAACTACTTCCTTATTGATTAGAAGGCAAAAAACTTCTGTAGTGTTGGCACCTAGCAATGAAACTTTTTAGATTTTCAAATATAAAGTCAGTGAAGTAGTAAAATCTTGGACTTACATGGAAGATTCGAGAGCACTCACCAACAAAAGATTTCCCATCGTGATCATGTTTGTGAACATGCAAATGTAACCACTGAGAGTTGGATCTCGCCCTTTATCAACAGCCTATACAAAAAATATAATTTTAAACTAGAATGACTTCTTCTCCCTTACTTTGTATGCTGCAGATTCATAAGAAAACATCTGACTTGTATTTAAAACAGAGAAACCAAAAAAATCATTATTGGACTGGATCATCAATACATACTATGGTTTTCACAATAGAAATGACAAGCAAATGATTAATGAGGAAATCAGTGAAGATAAGGAAGAAATCAAAGCAAAAATTATAAGATTTTGTCGATTTTGTCGATTTCTATATACAAATGATGGACAGTAGAGTCGTAATTCTAGCTTTGAAAATTTTAATAGCATTACTCTATCTAGAGAGAACTTTTGAAAAAGAGGTAAGAGATGTCATCAACTTTTGTGCACTAGGCAAGAGTCCAAGATATGATGGTTAAACAATGACCTTTTACCAAACTGTATGATGGTTCATTAAGGATTACATTATGGAAGCTCTTAACCATTTTCTAATTATCAAATCAAATAACAAAGAGAAGCAGATTCTTCCAGATACAAACACATACATAACATAAATATCATAGTTTATTTAGTATGTGAAATATATACTTACAAGTCTTTTGCGATACTCTCCAATTGAAACAGAGCCTCCTGTGTGAGTTCCAATAGCGACTTCTCGTCCACCACAACGATTCTTTGAATTTATTTCAGACCTTTCAACAGTCTTAGAATCTTTCCAAAGTTGAATCCAACTTTCCCACATATTTTGAGGTACAAAGGATGGCTTACTATTACCTGCTTTTTTCTTAGAAATAAAATCCCTGTACCGTGTTGCTGATTTAAATTCACATTCTCTCCTCACTATATCTTCATTAATGGAGGGGTCCCAATAGAAATATTTCTGAAATAAATTTCAAATTAAGTAATACATTAATATCCTATTCATAAAAGTGAATAACTTTCTAAATTCAGTAATGATGAAACGTTATACCTTGAATTCTCCAAAATACCCATCTCTTATATCGTCAGAAACACCTTTCCAATTGATTCCATTAGGATCAAGTTCATTTTTGAAAGAATCAGAAATGAAATTTGAGCATTTTCTAGAAGGTTGCAACTTGTATAAATTTTCAAAAGTAATCCATCAAAATCATATCATAAATTAAAAATAGTATGTAATAGAAAAAGTAAAAACATAGACTAACCCTGTAGCAGTTAGAATAACAAGGGTCCGTGCCTGACTACCACTTGAATCATCTTCACCAATAGAGTTGCTTTGAGTAGATGCACCATCACCTATCGGATTGCTCTGCGTTGATGTATCCTGACCTATTGGGTTACTCTGACTAGACGTATTCTGACGTATTTGATTGCCATGATTAGACGTAATAGGAGATATCTCAGGAACTATTGGGGTACTACTTTGACCTGCTGTTTGAACGACTGGTGTACTGCTAGTTGTTTGAATGACCGGAGGAATTAATGTTTGAACGACTGGCGTACTGCTAGGGATGGAACTTGTACCACCTTGTTGAGGACTAATTATACTTGGAATGGGAATAGTAGGAATGTTTGCAAAAATAACATAATTACTCCTAACTGATGATGACTTGCCTACACGACCTCTGCTTCCTCTACCTCTACCTCGAGTAATGATATCTATAAAAATTATAACAATGTTGTTAGACTATCACCGGTAAAATTAGATGTTCCGGGAAGAACATGAAGAACCATTCAAGTAAAGGAATAAAGACAAAAAACAAAGACATATAAGAAAATTAATGTTTTAGTCAATTTTATGAAAGAGTAATCTAGTTTATTAGTAATACGCAAAAATAAAGAGCACAACAGAAAATCACCAAACCTGAAGGATTAGTGGTCATATTAGGTTGAGATGAAAGTGTTGAAGGGATTGCCACAAAGATCTGTATTTCCTGCAAAGAAATCTATTTTCTGGTTTGAAAAGCTAATGACTCTGGGATTTTACCTACAAAGTGTTGAAAGAAAATTTCAAGTATTTCAAACTATCACAACCAAAATCATTAGGCAATATTCCATCAACATAATTGTTACTTTTCTTTCAAAATCCTATAAAGTAACAGAACAATAAGAGAATAATATAAAATATAATCATATATCAGTGGATACTAGTCTCAATCAAGAATAACTAATGATGTTCAATGATAGAACACACATAGTTAAAATCCAAAAGCTACTAGTTAATGCTTAAGTATCCTAAATTGAAAAAAAACTAATATGTCAATAATCACTATCTATGTATTCTTCAAACTCTTCCTCTTCCTCTTCCTCATCTTCTTCAGTTTCCTCAGTTTCATATTCTTCTCCTGTTGATTCTTCTTGGATTTCATGATGCTCTTCTAATAATCTATCATCAATGGGTTGATCCATTTCAATTACATCACCATTTGGATCATGTAACAATATATGTTCATCAAAAGAAGTTGTTGTATCTATCTCGTAGATTTCAACTTCTTCAACTTGAAATGGAACATTCAATTCTAGAGTTGTCGCCACTTCCTCATGAGGTAAATCAACAATATTTCGAGGTTTTACATTCAATACAGCGGCCCAATCATCCTTGTCTTTTTTCTTGCTAGGATAAGACACATAACACACTTATGTTGCTTGCATTGCAAGAATAAAAGGTTCATATTTTTATATCGACGATGATGGTTAATATCAACCAATTTGTATGGACTATGCCTTTTAACACCAACATCCATAGTTGGATCAAACCATTCAAATTTGAATAATACAGTTTGCTTCAATGGTGCTTCACGATATTCAACTTGTATAATCTCTTTTATCCTTCCATAGTAATCACCAAAATTTGGATCTGAGATACAAACTCCACTGTTCATTATTGATCTTGCACTACCATGACAATATGTGTGAAATTTGTATCCATTAACGAAATACACTGAATGACATGTAGCGCTTATTAATGGTCCAAGAGCAAGACACCGTAAATACTTATTCTCAATATGATTGCATCGGACCTATTTACAAAAATTGTATACTTCATTAAGTTTCAGAAGTTAATTTAAGTATAATTTATAAAAGATGATTACTTTTTAAGCCTTACATATTACTTGAACCATAAAGAGAAATTTGCTTCAAGGCTCTCATCGATTTGACTCTAAGATAAATTTGGGAAGTCTTCTTCCAAACGTTGCATGTACATACTTTATTGTAATAAAATAAGTTAAATTAGAAGTCATGATATATGAATATTTTTATAGTATTAAGTGAATACAACTAACGTTTTTAACCTAACTAATGGCTCAACCTCTTCACAATTTAGTAAAATGAGAGTTTGGGCTACCTTTATTTCTTCGAGGGATAAATTCCTTTTTTTTGCTTCTCCCCATAGTCGACCTGGATGGGTGAATATTGATAAATTTCCTTCAAGATCCTCCATAACACCACCATCATCATTACGATCCACATTATGATTTCTTGACATGAGGTTCAAAATAATGAGAAAATAATTGTGTTGACTCTGTCATCAAGTATGCTTCACAAATGGAACCTTCAACACTATATTTATTTCCAATCATTCTTTTAAGAGTTCCAAGATACCTAAATAGATAAATGGATGGATTCATTACATTAGAAAATTTATGTATAGGATACTTGTCACAAGCATGAAATGATGCTTCATATTTACGCTTCAAAAGGATACATCCATCGATATTGTACAGGTCCAGCAATTCTTGCTTCATATGGAAGGTGCACAAGGGATGTTCCATTGAATCAAAGAATCCAGGAGGAAAGATACGTTCTAACTTGCACAAAATTTGCCGAATGTCTCGCCCTAATCTCTCCATGTCATCCACTTGTAGAGTGGTTGATGTAACATCTTTAAAAAATAAGCTAAGTTCTGTAAGTGCCTGCCACACATTTCTAGGAAGTAGTTCACGAAAAGCAATAGGCATTAGTCGTTGCATGAAAACATGGCAATCGTGACTTTTCATGCCAAATAATCTTTTTGTATTTGTGTCTGGACAGCTACCCAAATTAGAAACATACCCATCTGGAAACTTTAAGCTTTTCACCCAATTGAACAATATTACTTTTTGTTCCCTGTCTATTGTATACACAGCTTTGGAATATTTTCCATTAGTATCCTTTGCCAATGGAGGTCGATTGCAATACCTTACCATATTAACACGATATTGTGGATTCTCTTTTGTTTTGTCTTCAATATAAAGAACTGTGTTGAATACATTATCAAAAACATTTTTTTCAATATGCATGACATCAAAGTTATGTCGAATCATGTTGGAACTCCAATAAGGCAAATCCCAGAAGATGCTTTGCTTTTTCCATCCACAAGACTTACATATTCTTCTATTAACTTCTTCTGCATCTAACTCTGTAACTTTTCTTAATCCCAAGTCACAAATTTGGTTCAAAATGTCCTCTCCTATTCTATAGGGTGGTGGTGGTCTTTTTATTGTCTGACCTTTAAGAAAGTTTTTACGATCTCTTCTAAATGGATGATGTTGATCAAGGAATATTCTATGACAGCCAAACCAAGATATTGTCCTTCCATGTTGTAACTGAAAGGATTGTGTTTCCTCAATACAATAAGGACATGCCAAGTTACCTGCAGTACTCCATCCCGATAACATAGAATACGGAGGAAAATCACTGATCTTCCACATCAAAGCCGCCCTTAGTGTAAAATTTGGCTTCTTTGAGATGTCGAAGGCTTCTACACCTGTCTCCCATAACAAGGTCAATTCCTTTATTAAAGGCTGTAGATAAACATCAATTTATGTTTTGGATTGTTTGGCCCTGGAACAATGTCTGTTAAGAACATATAAGCCTCCTTCATACACATCCCTGGAGGTAAATTGTATGAAGTGACAATCAATTTCCACGAAGAGTATTTCCTCCCAGACTGAGTAAATGGTTTGAAACCATCAGTACATAGTGCCAACCTTAAATTTCTTGGTTCAGAAGAAAAAAAAGAACGAGTTTCATTGAAGTGCTTCCAAGCCTCAGAGTATGATGGATGACGCATTACATCATCCTCTTTTATGTGCTCATGATGCCATGTCATGTCAGCAGCTATAGCATGCGATGCATATAATCTCTTCAATCTAGGAATCAAAGGAAAATAATACATTCTTTTGTAAGGGACCAATTTCCTCTTAAGAGAGCCAACACGACGCTTATACCTCTGGAAACCACAAAATTTACAAGATGTAAGGTGTTCATCAGCTTCCCAATACAACATACAACCTGATTCACAACAATCAATCTTTTGAACAGGCAAACCCAAGCTACGCACTAGTTTTTTTGTTTGATAATAGTTATCAAGCACCATGTTATCTTTAGGTAAAGCCTCTTTCAACAACTGTGTCATTTGGTTATAACCTCATTGTGACATATTATTCTGCATTTTAATATTAAACATACGAGAAACAACTGCAAGTTAAGAAAGGGAAGAACCAGGATAAAATTTTGCATCAGCAGCCTGTAGCAAATCATAAAATTTTTGAGACTCTGGATTAGGATTCTCCTCCATTGAAGGATTCAGCTCCTCCTCCATTGAAGGATTTGGCTCCTCCTCCATTGAAGGTTCATAATGATGAGAGAACTCAGAGTTAATATTGCTACAAGATTTCCAACTCGAACCATGGTCGAAGTTGGGACCAGCTGCTTCCAAAACCATTTGTTGATATGGATTATCGTATCCTGATTCAGATTGAGGACCACCATTCAAATCATTACCAGAAGAAATCTCTGTGATCAACTCTTTTTCCCCTTGATGTTTCCAAACATAATAGTTCTCAACAAATCCTGAATAAAGAAGGTGATATCTAACGGTCTCAACATCCATGTATTTAATGTTGTGACATTTTTTACATGGACATCTAAAGTTGTTACCACTCATGCGATTTGGGTGAGAACATGCAAACTGAATAAAGTTTTTCACATCGGTGACGAAACTATAGTTTATACCCCCTCGTCCATCCAATCTCTCATACATACAACCACGCTCTAGATTATTCATGTTTCTAATAATGTTAAAATAATTATAATAATTAGAAATCATCTTTGTTATAATTTATACAACAAGGATGACTATCTCATTAATCTTTTGGTTAAATTAACAAAAAAAAAAAATTAAAAAAGCACATACATTTATTGTTCTCCATAATAAGGGTTAACAAAAGTTTAACTGGAAAGAAAATAAAACATTTTCACCTTAATAATGACCTCAAAGTTTGGCGATTAATTTTTCATAGCAAGAACTTCAAAGACAAACTAATAGATTTAATAAGCAAGTAGAATCTAGCAAACAACTTGTGAATTATAACTTTCAGCCAACTTTTTACTTTTTTCTTATCATATTTTTGTAAATAGGCAATTTATCAACTAAAGTGAATATTGAAGTACAGGAAAAAACTGAGTACTGGATACCGGACAGTGAACCTCAATATTTCAGTAAAATACTCAATCTTTACTAATCTCAAAGCAACATAGATAACTACTTCAAAGAACACAAATAAATTCAAGGTATCTTCTTACCCTTCTAAGTAGGGTAAAAATAATTATATTCTCTAGTCAAATATCTATTTGAGCACAACCTATGTTGCCTCTAGTAAGTTGCATATAAATACAGTAATACATGTAGCTAACTAATATCAAATTTAGAAACTACTAGATACAGTTGCACATCATTGTAAACAAGTTAAATAACAATACAATAAATTAGCTCAAGTAGTACCTGATAAGAAATACAAGATACAAGTATTTTTCTACCTTAAGTTTCTTTTCTTTTTGCTACTCTATCTTCTCCTCTAGACACTTTTGTTTGGCTAGCTGCGTGATTCAGTTGTGAACTCCAGGAACACTTTTCTTCAACTTTAGCTATTAAGAGTTTAAACATTAATTCTACATATAATAGTAGTGAAGTAATGTTTACTTCTCAAAAATAAAATCATAATTTAATATATTATGGGAGTATTATATGTGAAAAAGGAGACATGAAGGATGAAGGCAAATGAGACGGGGGCTACTAATAAAATGCTCAAATTGATATCGAGGAATACTTTTACCACTGCAAATCGAAAGCAAAATCAAATATAACGGGGGACTATTGATAATATGCTAATTATATTGATACTGATCAGTACTTTTACCACTGTATAACGAAAGTAAAGTGAACTATACTTATTGTTATAGTTATCAACTTTTTCAGGTTACTACTCATACTTAGGACTTGTTGCAAGTCAACTTAATCTTGTAGAAACTAAACTTGTTACCAACATACGTTGCAATTTCTTAAAGTTATCTTATTTGACTAGTTATAGAAAAATCTTGAAGCTAGAACAGGGTGGGATGACCGCGTGGATTGGGCTATGATTTGAGATAGTGCGACTAGATCTTAGAAATTTAGGATCCAGATTATGTACATACCACTACTGCCTCAGTTTCAGAAATTATGTTAGACGAATTTAATTTTATTTCAAGAAGTGCTTCTTGGGCATCAAATCATCTTATGGCTGGTGCTACATCACAGATTATCCATTGTGATAGAATCATTGAATGGGTTATTCACGTTGATCCACAGTGTGTATTTTTCTTGGACCAGTGTTAAGGATACATATGCTTATTTATTTTTTAAGCATCTCTTATAAGATCTAGTAGGCCAAAGACAAGGATTGTTAAATCTATCCAGAATTAATTCCATTTCAATTATGACTTTTTTGTAAATGTTTAGTTTGTTAATTTAGTATCCATCATAAAAATTAACCACTCGTCACTAACGTGATTTAAGTAACATTTTCTCTAATTAAAGGATGATACTACGTCTTTACAAAGATCAATTCAATATTTTATAGCTGAAAGGAGTTCTAAGCACACCGTACATGATATGATCTGATCATGAAAGTAAAAGTGAGATTGCAATAAGGAATTCAAAGTCCATTCTCACATCACTCTTTCAATATCTACAAAATATAGTTTAAATGCTAAGGTAGAGCCTTTACAATCACCTGCTAATATTTTTTCATCTTCACCACTTGCACAAATATTCTAAACAATAGAATTCAAAACTTTACCAAGGTAAGACAACAACATACATATTAAATTTTACAACTAGCACAATATTTTCACATTTGTGTGAAAACTTTCTAAAACAGAAAATATCTACTACGAAGAAGAACACTTGAACACTTCTCCTGAAACAAGAACAATAGACAAAGGAACGTCTAGTTACTCTGGAAAGACTTCTCCGACACTATTACAATTTCAAGTAAAGAGACACGAACATAAATGAGGTCACATAACTTTACTGATGAATTATCAAAGTATCATAAGATTGCACAATGCAACAAGTTGAATTCCCTCAAGGCAGAGAATATTTTTACTGTTCTTTTTTTCCTTTTGAGTTTTAGAGAACGGAAATATACTAGATAAGAAATTTTCTTTATTTCTCCATTTGCAAACAGGTATTAAAATCTCATAGTTATATATGGCAGTAAAGAACTTGAACTAGTCTGCAACTGAAGCCACAATATCAGAACAAAAACATTTACGAAGAAATAATATCGACACTAATGATAAAATAATCAACAATGCATCCTATGTATTTGTTCCCTATAGGATATCAACTTTTCATAAATAAATAAAAAAAACTACAAGATTCCAAACGAATTAAAGCAGATTCAGCACACGTCATAAATAAATAAAAAAACCTACAAGATTCCAAACTAATTAAAGCAAAAAACTAAGAGATTCACCCAATTTCATAAATAAATTAAAAACTACCAGATTCCGAACAAATTAAAGCAAATAACTAACAGATTCACCCAACTTCATAAATAAAAAACCCTACCAGATTCCAAATGAATTAAAGCAAAGAACTAGGAGATTCTTAGGTGAATAAAAGTAGTCAACTCAATTTCACATAAGAATTAAAGCACATGAAAAAAACCCTGGAAGATATCAACTTTTCAAGAACATAATATATTCACATACCTGAAAAACCTCAAGAAAGCAACTATTTCTCCTAGTGCCTCAGAAATTAGCGATTTTGATACTATGTGCTTCAACAATACCGATGCTCTCCAATTCTCAGGTCTCTTACATAGTGCAATACTGTAAACAAGAATAAAGGAAAAGGAAAAGTTGTTGACAAGCTCTCCAAGGCGATGGTCAATCAATGAAGATGGGTTAGGTCTCATGAAAAGTCTCCAAGAGCGATGTGTTTTGAAAGAGAGGTTCTGGAAGAAAGAAAAACATCCCTAATATTTACGTAATAAAAGCAACAAATTTATCTACGAAATTATATATCTGTCGCTATATATATTATTTTGTTATAGAATAATTAATTACAAAAATCTTTAGCTACGATTCAATATTGTTACTAAGACTTTAAATTAATTTTTTAGTTTAGAGAAAAATAATCCGTCGCTATGTTTCGAAAAAAAAATATTTCATTCCTATGTCACTATTTTTGTTGCGAAATAAAGGTGCCAATTTTTGGCGCCAAAAAAGGCACAAATTTGGCTTTTTGTTGCTAATTCGTAGCTAGTTTGTCGCTAGTGTGGATACCAAATTTATTTTTATTTTTTAAGCAATATACACATTATTTTGTCGCTAAACGCTGTTTTTTTTGTAGTGTTTTAGAGGCAGAGGACGTGGTAGAGGCAGAAGCCAATCTGGGTGGACAGATAGCCGCAGAAGTGTGGTGCAGTGTTACAATTGTCATAGGTTTGTCCATATAGAAGCTAATTGTTGGTATAAAAAAGGATCAAGCTAGTTATGCCGAGGAAGAGGAAAAAGAAAATGTGCTTTTCATGGCTCGCTCTACCACCATCGATTACATGACGATGTTTTGTTTGTGGATAGTGGATGCTCCCATCACATGACCAGTGAAATAAAAGGATTTAAGGAGTTAGATGAGACAAAAAAGAGGCGAGTTTGGCTTGGTTATAACAAGGAAATTCAAGTCTAAGGTGAAGGTACTATTGCTATCCAGACTAGTCAAGGTAAAGTGAAACTTATTCAAAATGTGTTATTTGCTCCTAGTTTGGCACATATCTTACCAAGTGTCAGTTGTTGAGTTGTGGATTCTCTGTCTTATTTGATGATGACTCATGTGTTATTAAGAAATCTAGTCAAATCTTAGCAAATATTAACATGACAGATAATACAATGTTTCCATTTGAAGTTTCAAAATTGAACAAGCCTTGATTGTTAGTGAGAAAAATCTTTACAAATCTAAGTTGTGACATTTGCGACATGGACACTTGAATATGAATGGATTTAGATTTCTAAGTCAAAATAAGATGGTTCATGGTTTGCCAAATATACGATTTGTTGAAAATACATATGAATGTTGTATATATGGCAAACAACATAGAAATGCTTTTCCTGTTGGAAGATCCTTAAGAGCTATTAGTTGTCTTGAAATTGTTCATGCACTTTTGTGTGGTCCTATGACCACAAAACCTCTTGTTGTTTCTCAATATTTTCTGTTACTAACTGATGATTCCAGTCGGATGAGTTGGGTATATTTTTTGAAGCTCAAATCAGAAACTTTTGCAAGCTTCACAAAATTCAAGGCGTTGGTTGAAAACCAAGTTGGTAACAAAGTTAAGGTTCTGCGTACCAATAGAGGAGGTGAGTTCTTATCACAAAAATTTAAGTTATTTTTTTTTTTGAAGAAAATGGGATTCACGGGTAATTGAATGTGTTGAACTTAACACGATGGAAAGCTCAAAAATCACAAGACAAATAACAGGGAAAGAAAGGAAGAGAATAGAAACTAAAAAACAACGTGCAGAGAAGTTTCTGAGTTCATTATTCAATACTAAGTAGCCTAATATAGACATACAGAATTTGTGGAATCCTAACCCCACTAAACAACTAATTAGTTTCAGTAAACCAATTTCCCTGAACTCTAGGAAAAGAAATCTGCAATACTACGAACTAGGAAAAGCAATCATGTGCTAACAAAACAATATAATAACAACTAACTATAAAATAGCTACTGCCAAGACTTAGTAAGACTAGAAAAATTTGTCCATCATACTCATTTCGAATTCACTTTGCATAAGAGTAAAAAATTCTTCACAGAAAAAAATATCAGCACTTCCAAAAATAATATCATCAACATATATTTGAGTAATGAGATTCTCAGAAGATGATCTTTAAATGAAAAGAGTAGTATCAATTATACCACGAGTAAAGCCATGATTTAGAACAAAGTTGCTAAGACGGTCATACCAAGCACGAGGTGCTTGTTTGAGATTATACAAAGCTTTTGAGAGTTTAAATACATGGTAAGGAAAATTTGGATTTTCAAAACTTGGAGGTTGTTTTACAAAAACTTCTTCTTCAATAAACCCGTTTAAAAAGGCACTTTTTACATCCATTTGAAAATTTTTAAAACCTTTATGAGCAGTGAAAAGTAAACGAATAGATTCTAACCTGGCAACAGGAGCAACGTTTCATCATAGTCAACTCCCTCCTGTTAGGAATAGCCTTGAGCCACCAATCAAGCTTTGTTTCGAATTACTTCTCCAGATTCATTTAGCTTATTTCTGTATACTATTTGGTTCCAATGATAGATTTGTCATCGGGTTTAGGAACGAGAGTCCAAACCTGATTTTTATCAAATTGATCTGGTTCCTCTTTCATGTCCTTGACCCAATATTCATCTGAGAGAGCTTCCTTTAATTTCTTTGGTTCTAACTGAGAGATGAATGCAACCTGTATCTCATTTCTTCTTGATGCTCGAGTTTTCATACCTTTGCTTGGGTTTTCAACAATAAATTTGCTTGGATAATCTGGTTCGCTTCTCAATTCATTTGGGACAGATTCGACTATAGGACTTATGTAAGATTCCTTTGTAGTCGAATGTTCAGTACTATTTAGCTCCCTTTGAGTTGAGATGGAGAGTTGACTCTCTTCATTATCAGAATTAGCTCTTATCTCAACATATTTGTTAGAATCATAAAAAACAACATGAATAGATTCTTCAATATGTAAAGTACGCTTATTAAATATTCTATAAGATCTACTAGAGTTTGAGTAACCAAGGAATAGGCCTTCGTCGCTTTGTGCATCAAACTTACCTATATTGTCTTTTCCATTGTTGTGAACAAAACATTTGCACCCGAATAGATGGAAATAACTGATGTTGGGTTGCTTACCATTCCATAGTTCATAGGGTGTCTTTTTCACAACAGTTCCGATTAGGCATCGATTCAGCACATGACAAGTCGTACTTACAGCTTCTTCCTAAAACTTGTGTGGAAGAGGATGCTCGATGATCATTGTTCCTTCCATATCATGTAGTGTCCTTTTCTTTCGTTCCACAACTCAATTTTGTTGAGGTGATCGAGGTGATGAGAAATTGTGAGTGTAACCTTTCTCATTACAGAACTTTTCAAATAAGTTATTTTCGAATTCTCCTACATGTTCAGTTCTTATGGATGTAATATAGTAAGCTTTATCTTGTTACACTTTCACACAGAAAAACTCAAAATTTTTTAAAGTATCATCCTTGTGAGATAAATTCACGTGTAGGAGTTGTAGAGGTTTATTTGTGGAGACAATATCCTTACCAGAAAGAGAGTTTCTAGTTTGTTTTCCCTTTTGACAAGCATCATAGAGGTGATCTTTGGAGTAATCTAGTTTTGGTAAACCAATGACCAGTTCATTCTTAACAAGTTTCTCAATTAGTCGGATGCTTGCGTAACCAAGTTTCTTGTGCCAGATCTAGGGATCATCAGTCATTGATGCTAGGCAATTGTTTTCTCCTTTGTTTTTAACAAAGTGTAGAATGTATACATTCTTTTCTCTTCTTCCTTTGTAACAGATTGTTTCTAGTAGAATTTTTTTAATCAAGCATCGATACTTTTGAAACTATACTTATAGATTTGAGTCACATAGCTGACTAATACTCAACAAATTGTATTAAGCCTTGTCACTAAATAGACATTTCAGATATCACAAGAATTATTAAAAGAGATAGTACCAATACCAATTACCGTTCCTTTTGAGTTATCACCAAAACGAATGTTTCCTCCCTTGTAGTCAACAACGGATTTGAATAATTTTTTGTCTCCTATCATGTGATTTGAACACTCTCTATCCAGGTACCATTTTCCTTTTGATTTGTTGCGGTGTTCCTGCAAAACACAAATATTATTTCCTTTTAGGTACCCACACCTTTTTGGGTTCTTTAAGGTTAGAGTTATTTGGAGTTCTTTTGGGTCTCCAAATCCATTTAGAAGAGTTATTATTTCTATATTTGCAATTGTAAGAAATATGACTAGACTTTCCACAATAATGACAAAATTCGGGAGTATTTACTTCATAGTTGAAGTCATTACTGTTAGATTTTGCACTAGTCGATTTAATCAACAGGTTGCCACTAGAGTAATTTCCACTTGAAGAGTTTTTATTCCTAGTAAACTTTTTAGAGGAAGTTGAACAATTTGATTTCAAGGTTTTTTTAAGAGCAGTTTTTAAATCAAATATTTCTTCATAAAGGAGATCTTTTTCAACTTCACTTACTTCTAATTTGATTTCCAAATTTCTTTTCTCATTTTGAATGTTTCTAAAATCAGAGAGAATTCTATTTAGGTCTGTCACAGCATGATCTAGCATATTTCTTAAATCATTACAGTTGTTACATACGTCAGTGCTTGATTCTCCAATAGCCATAAAGCATATGTTCCTGATTTCTTCATGTTCATTTTAGAACAGTCTTCCTCACTCCAGCTCCTTAGAGCTTTGTGTTTTTTTTTATTTCCTCTGGAGTAATTTTTCTTTGCTTCTGGACATTCACTAGCTATGTCACCATATTTGCCACATTCATTACATTTTCCATCGTTTCTCGACTGATCAGTTAAGTACTTTCCTCTTCCAAGATTTCTTCCTCTTATGTTGTTCCTAGATTTTCTAAAGGATTCCATTACAGATCTGGTAATAAGAGCAACTTCATCTTCAGCCAACTCTTCTTTTCCTTTGTTTTCCAGATTTTCTTTGAATGCCACATTTTTCTTTTTGGATTCTTCTTGACTCTTTTTGTTGAGGTGAGTTTTCTCAAAAGCAATTAGATCTCCTCTTACCTCATCATAGGTTAGAGTGTTCAGACTCACGCTTTCAAGAGCAACTACTTTGACGTGCCATTGTCGAGGTAGACTTTGAAGGACTCTTCAAATATGCTTAATTGGAGGATATGTCTTTCCTGAAGCTTTGAGTTCGCCAATGATTTTACTCAGTCGGGCAAACATATTTTCAATAGTTTCTCCCTCCTTCATTTGAAAAAGCTCATATTCATATACTAGCAGACTGATTATAGTTTCCTTGACTTTATCAGTTCCTTCGTAGGTAACCACCAGTTTATCCCACATCTCCTTGGCAGAATCACAACATGAATTTTTTTTTCATATTCCTCACCACTAATAGCATTGTAGAGAACATTCTTTGCTTTGGAGATTATTTGAATAACTTTCATTTGTTCATCAGTATATTTCTCCAAACTTGGAGTAGTAGAATTTTGACTTTCGTCTAAACTTTTTGATATAGGAATTGGAATGTCACCAAGTTTGATAACTCTCCAAACCTTCTCATCATAAGACTTGATGAAGGTTTCCATTCTTACTTTCCAATGAGAAAAATATATTCCATTAAAGTACGGAGGTCTTCTTTGGGAAGTTCCCTCTTGAAATAGTGCTCCTATAATTTGTTCAGCTATGATCTTTTTTTCACCTGTTGTTAGACAGATATTTGTGAGACCTCGCTCTGATACCAATTGAAGGTGCAAGAGGGGGTGAATTGATATTTTTCGATTTTTCGACTGAGGGTAGTAGTTTTAAGGTGCTCTTTAGTTGACTATAGCTAGTTAGAAGAGTAATTGAAAAGCAGTAAAGTAAACTTGACACAAGATGTTTTTATACTGGTTAGGATGCAATGTGGATCTTACGTCCAGTCCCCCTTTGGTTGCAATGGTGTTCTCTTCAAGCTTGTGAACTTTTGGTGTGAGTACAGGATGAGTGTAATATGTTTACACTCAGTGTTTGTTTCACTCTTGTTTTGATACACAGCCTTACCAACGATATTTTTTAGTCCTCTTTTTTTTGTTTACACAGTATAACTAGGTAATACAATGCTTGATAAAAGTAGAGAAGGGAATGTTAGATGATTCAGACTTGTTGTACACTTGCTTCAGTCAGTCGAGCCTCCATTTATAGTGTTTGAAGTTTTGAGTCTTGTTCTGTGAAGAGATAGCAATCCAAGAGATTTGATCCTTGGAAAATAAGGTAAGTGATCCTAATTTTCCAAGAATAAAAGTCAAGACTGATTTCCAGTCTTGATTCTTGTTCAGCTTCCTTGATCGTCCATATAGCCGATGTGTCTTACTTAATTTTCGAGATATACAACCTCTATGATTTGTGCCTTTTTGTTGCTTTTGCATTCTAATGATTCTTTCCCAAATCATGATTTATTGTGTCTCAATTAGAATCCTTTGATTGAGAGATTTGCATTCTACTCATCATTTCCCAAATCCTTGATTTATTGTATCTCAATTAGGATCATTTTATTGGTAATCTTCTCTTGATTTGTAGGGATACATGATTGATTCTTTCACATTTTGTTGATTTGTTTACCGGCAGTGGATTAAGTTTGTTATCATTAAAATGTTACTCTAACAGAAGTGACATCTGGTTGGCCCCTTGTTGAAGAGAAACTGCCATCTTACAAATATAAGCTATCGGTAATCTTGAATCATTGGTTGTCACCACAACTCAACTACCCTTGTACACTAACAGGTTCTGCAAATTTTGCTTATTGCCTATCATTTGATTTACACAACCCGAATCAACGATCCAGTCATTCTCATGATCAATTGATTTAGATGTTGTCGTTGTAAGTGCTAAATCCTCCTTTTCAATAGCAAAAAAGGCTTTAGCATCACCTACACTATTCTTGTTTGGATTTGAGGTAGCTGTGTTACTTTCCACTAGATGTTTCTTGAACCAACAATCCTTTTCCATATGACCCTTCTTCTATTAACACTTCCCTTCGAATCTTTTATCATTCCTTTGATTCTTTTTGACTCTTTGGAAGTATTGTGCAACCATTAAATTACGTTGATCAGATAATAACAATTCGTTATCCAAAAGTTGCAGTCTTGAATCATTCTTCTTTGAGAAAAGTGCAGCAAGTAGGTCCCATACTTCTTTTGTTGATTTAGCATCACGGACATGTTCCAACACATCCTCGTCGATTGTTGTTTTCAACGCAAACATTGTTTTCCTTTCTTTGATCTTCAACTTACTCAACGTTCCATTTGCATCCTCTACCTCTGGTTGTGCTACTTTGCTTCCGTTGACAACTTCCTAGAGATCTTGGGTTTGTATATAGGACATTATACAAGTTTCCAATGTTTTATAATTCTGATTATTGAGCTTTCTGATTCCGCCAACTATTGGAAGGTCATTTATTGTGCTGGCTCTGATATCAAATGTTGAACTTAACATGATGGAAAGCTCAGAAATCACAAGACAAATAACAGGGAAAGAAAGGAAGAGAATAGAAACTGAAAAACAACGTGCAGAAAAGTTTCTGAGTTCATTATTCAAATATACTAAGTAACCTAATATAGATTTGCAGAATTTGTGGAATCCTAACCCCACTAAACAACTAATTAGTTTCAGTAAACCAATTTCTGTAAACTCTAGGAAAAGAAATCTTCAATACTACGAAATAGGAAAATTAATCATGTGCTAACAAAACAATATGATAACAACTAACTATAAAATAGCTACTTCCAAGACTTAGTAAGACTAGAAAAATAAGCTGATGTTGCACGACTTTAACAGAATGGCCCATACACTCCAGGGCAAAATGGGATTGCTGAGCAGAATAACCGATCTGTAGTGGAGATGGCCAGGAGAATGTTAAAGAGTAAAGATCTTCCAAAGCAGTTCTAGGCTAAGGCTGTTCATACTGCAGCGTATCTGGTTAATATCTCTCCGAACAAAGCATTCATGGGTCGGATACCTTTTGAAATCTGGAAAGGTAGAAAGTCATGAGTAAGTCATTTGAGAATTTTTGGTTGTATTGCATATGCTCTAATAAATTCTCAACATCGTAAAAAGCTTGACGAAAATTCTGAAAAATGCATCTTTTTCGGATATTGTCCTGAATCTATGGTTTTTAGATTGTATAATTCCACGAAAGGTAAGGTGATTATCAAGAGAGACGTTATATTTGATGAAAGAACTTATTGGAAATGGGACAACAACAATAACAGTTCACAAGTTACAATGGGAGATGATGTCTTTCCTAGTGACGAAGTTAGTCAATCAACTCCAGCGACACAATTCCAAGATGCTGTAGCCCAACATTGATGGTGCCTGACTCAGAATGTTCCAGTAAAACTCCTCCACGGAAGTTTAGATCACTTTCAAATATTTATGAAACATGTACCTTTCCTCTATTTGGTGCAGACCCAACTAGCTTTCAGGAAGCTTCAAGAAAATTGTAATGGAGGTGGGCAATGGAAGAAGCGCATATGGCAATAAGGAAAAATGGGACATGGGACTTGGTGGACCTTCCAGATGCAAAAAATGTTATCGAAGTAAAGTGTGGTGTTAAAGACAAAGTACCATGTTGAGGGAAGTGTGCAGAAACACATAGCCAGATAGGTCACAAAAGGATATTCGCAACAATAGGGTATTGACTTTGACGAACCTTTCTCTCTAGTTGCTCGCTTTGAAACAGTAAGAATCTTTTTAGCATTGGATGTACAATAAAAGTGAAAGGTTTATCAATTTGATGTTAAGTCTGCATTCCTTAACGGTGATTTGGAAGAAGGAGTTTATGTAACACAACAAGATGGTTATGTGGAAAAAAGAAAGGAGAACAAAGTATACAAGTTAAGGAAAGCACTCTATGGGCTAAAACAATCTCCTCGCGCATGATACAACAAAATTGATTCACAAAATTGGCAAACCCTACTACTTATTTTAATAAATAAATTAAACTTAGGGTATTAAATAAATTATCACTTAGTCCATTAACTATCGGTTAAGTCAATTATCTATCAATTAATTAACTCAAGTTAATCGAATAGTTTAAAATTTTCATACCAACTTCACCGACTGATCATGAATGACTAGGGGCTACTACTGAACTAGGTGAACCGGTAATTTTGTCAAAAAATTCTAAAAATGACTTTCCGGGTCATTATAGATACCCTTCTACAGTCCATATCAATTCCTACCGTCTATAGACATCATACGTAGGAATCAACTTTTGGTCCAAATTTTTAATTAGTCAGAAACGTTCCTACGGAACACATCTACAACTCGTCATCTTTCCTACAATTCGTCTTGTTCATTCGTAGGTCAAATTTTGGAAACTTAATTTTCCAAAACTCTATTTCAGATCCTACAATTCCTTTCTACGACTTGTTGGTATTCCTACGGGTCGTAGGTCTGTCTCGTAGACCACCGCTTTAGAGAATTTCTCCATTTTTCTTTTCTTTGTCATCTTTCCAACTTCTGAGGTATTATATTACTAGAAACTGCTACTCAATAGCATAGGCTGATTGATCTCCAAAGACAAATAAAGCATAAATTACAGGTAAAAAGAAGGAATAAACTATACTAGCAGCTAAAGAAGAGATGCCACATAATAAAAATAAATGATAACAAAGGAATATAAGAAAGCAAACAGGTAGCTAAGACAAGGGAACATACCTGGATGCGCTAGCCCAACAACCTAACCACAATAAGATTTTACTATGGAAGTCAATAAACTGAATATATTCTAACGGTAACCACCACTACACGTCATATCAGCCAACGGGCTAATCCAGTCAAATCAAATCTGGAAGTATTGATCTAGAGGGAATCAAAGGGGACACATCTAAATGAAACATATAACTAACTATCAAACTAACACATAATACACACTTATAATTAAATAATAACCTAATAGAATCTTCATAAGCCTGGAAGATAATCAACAATGAACATAACCCAATCCCCCCCCCCCTCTATAAGACCGACATGAGCAAAAAATAACAAATTATATTGGTGATAATCAATGAATATAGACACCAAGTGCCACACAAACAAATATAGACACCTACCTACTTCCCCTGACATGCAAGGTAGAACCATGTGGACACCCCCTCCTCTTATTCACCATGTCACACGGACAAAGGGATCCATCAGGAACTTGAGAATTCCATTTATACTTCCTGGTCCTAATCCACGACTATCATAATGATCCTCATTGATCTTCTCCACATGGTACATAAATGTACTTATTTAAAACTGAGTCAGCATAAAAATGATCTAAAATTCCTCCAACTGATCAAGTAAAAAGTCAGTTCATTATCGATGCATCCAGTATCACAACGATTCATTTATCAATGTAGTAAATGTGGTATGCATCCCACCATAATCATTTTTAAGAGTAAAAATGTACGATATACTTTCACAAAAATGGTAGTTAAAACCAATATATGTATCGGGATTGTGCCACAAAACACGTGAAATGAGTAACATCGCAATGCATGCCATCACCAGCGTAAAAAAAAAATTTATACACCCTTAAGCACATAGTCGACATCACAGAACTACTAAAGCATAGAGAACTAACAATTCAAGATTGAAGATAAATACTCCTACAATTGAAAGATTGAAGAGAAGTACTCCAACAATTGAAGATTGCAGAGAAGTACTCCAATACAACAATAATAACAAGAAGAAAAAGACAAGAGTATACAACTTTAGAAATAATAATTCAAAGTTAGAGTAGAAACTCTAAGTTGATTAGGATTTGTTATTTATGATATTTACTTATTTATGTTTTATTAGGATTTTTTTGGTTAGAGTAGTTCCTAGTCCTAGTTTAATTTTGACTTTTACCTTTATATATAGGGATGTTAGTAGTTATTTCAATACATACAGCAAAGACTAAGCCAGGCGGCGGTACCGGAACCGGAACTACCGGACCGGTAAGTTCCGGAACCGGAACAGAACCGGTATCAGGCGAACCGGTAACGTTCCGGAACCGGAACCGGACCGGACCGGTAGACCGGCAAATAAATCTGGTTCCGTCCCGGTCCGGAACATAACCGGTAATGGACCGGACCGGACCGGACCGGATTCCGGAAAATACCTTTTTTTTTTTTTTTAAATACTAATTTAAATTATTTTAAAAATGATTTAAATTTATTTAATTCAATATAATTTAATTATAATACTTAAAAAAATAAAAAATATAATTTCAAACTTTAAAAATTAAAAAATACAAAATTTTAAAACTTTAAAGTTGTAAAATTTAAATTTCAAATTTTTAAAGTTCGAAACTTTAAATTTCAAACATTATAGTTTGTAAAATTTAAATTTCAAATTTTGAAAATTTAAATTTCAAATTTTGAAACTTGTAAAATTTAAATTTCAAATTTTTGAAGTTTGAAACTTTAAATTTCAAAGTTCAAACTTTAGAGTTTGTAAAATTAATATTTCAAATTTAAATTTCTAAAGTTTAAATTCAAACTTTAAAGTTATAAAATTATAAATTAAAAAATTTAATTTAATACAACAATAATAAAAACAAATTAAGGCGAATAGCCTATATTTTTATTAATATTTATTTGATGTTACAAGTACATTTAAAAAAATATTAGTAGAGTATCAAAAGATTTAATCTACACAGCCACCTTCTAGGAAGGGTTCTGTTTGAACTAAATCTCGATTTATCATACTCTTACTAATAGCTGGTGCCACCATATAAATCCTTTCGTAAATCATTCAACATTTCTTTAGTGACATGTTCGGGAATTGGTTGAATAGAAAGATCTTCCATTGCTTCAATCCCATCGTCACTATAATCCTGCATTACTTCATCAATGTCATCTTGAAATTTGGTCGGTAGTGGTTCACGACCCAAATTTCTTCTCTCCGCATTAATCCAATCACGAAATAATACTGATATCTCCAAGCTGTCGGCTGCTAGTGAATGCCTATGATCTCCAATTTGAAACCTTGCTGCACTAAAGACGCCTTCTGAAGCTACTGACGATGCTTGCATAGCTAATATATCTCGAGCCATCGGTTGTAGTTTCGGAAATCCTTTGCCGCGAATTCTCCACCAGGCGAGAATATCTTCAGTAGGTTCTGTATTTTGATTAACATAAGCATCAAAATCATTTCTATTATCGTGTGAAAGTTCAAGATAATCATATAAATATTCATCAATATTATTTTCATCAAATCTACTTCTAGAGCTTTGAGGTTCATCACTTGAATTATTTTTATTAGCATTATATAAATCATACAATTTTCTAGCTTCAATTTTTATGCTATCTTTAACTAGTTGACAACTAGGAATTTCTTCTAATACATCATTAATATCTAAGTTAAAATATATTTTTTCAACCATTTTTGATGCACCTATATCTTTATAATTAGGGTTTAAAAGACATGCGGTTAAATAAATTTGAGGAATAGGAATATAATATTTTTTAAATTTTAGAATCATTTTTTCAATGGTTTGTTGAAATCTTGGTTTATTTTTATATTGATATAATTTCGAAGAAATTCTACAAATATCAGGCAAAACAGTACAAATTGAAGGACTATAAAGTACGGATATTCTTTTTGTAGTTAAGTAAAAAACTTTTAGAAAATCTATAAGTTCATTTATATCACGCCAATCACTATCATCTAGTCTATATGCCATATCAGAATTATGCGCATTCCAAACCATTTGTAAAGGTATCCTATATTCATAAGCGACTACAAGCATTTCATATAAAGTATTCCATCTAGTAGCCACTGTTTTTGGAATTTTTCTAGGTGGAAGGTTATTTTCAAAACAACGATTTTGAAAATCTTTACGTCTAGACTTAACTTGACACTTAAATATGAAATGACATGCATTTTCTACTTTTGTACATCCGTTATCATACATTTGTACACCATCTCTAACCATCAAATTATATATATGTGCAGTACACCTAATATGATAATTATCACCAAAAAAAGGACAAAGAGTAGGCTTTAAATAATCAACAGCGACATTATTACTTGAAGCATTATCTAATGTTATACTACTTATTTTATCACATATTCCATAACTTTGTAAAATATCTAAAATTGTTTGAGCAATATAACTACCAGTTTTTCGCATTTGACAACATTTGTAACCTAAAATTCTTTTTTGCATGTACCAATTTTCGTCAATCCAATGTGCAGTAACAGTCAAATAATCGTTACCATTTACACTATGACCCATATCAGAAGTAATAGCTATTTTACAAGTATTATAATAAAATAAACAACGAATGTATTGAAAATGTTGTGCATGATAATCAAATACAGCCTTTTTTATTGTATTTCTTGCAAAACCTTTAAAATTTGGATTATATACAATTTGAATATAATGTATAAAACCGGGATTTTCAGCAAAACTAAATGGTAAACCCATAACACAAATCATTTTAGCTAATTCTTCAAGATCTTTTTCTCTACTATATGAAAGTGGTAAACTAGAGCCAGAAACATTAGACGGATTTAATTGTGTTTGTACCATGTTAGAGCCGCCTACTCCAACATTTTCAGGAAGAGGGGTACCATTTTTTTTGCTTCCGCTACCGCTTTAGCATGCAAAAATTCATTTTTACAACAAGCCATTAAATGACTACTCAAGTGTCCCGTCCCGCCAGATTTACCAACAGTTTTATGATTTAGTCTATGTTTACATTTATTACAAATAGCTTGTGTTTTATCTTCATTTTGTGTCATAAATTGCCAAACAACCGATTTTTTAGCACGTTCTACCTTAGGCCTAGGATGTACGGGGGGAACAGGGGCAGGGCAACGAAAGGGAGCGGGACTGGGAGAAGTAGTAGCCGTAGGTGGCTCAGTTTCACAATCATCATCATCAAAAGAAGGCGTATTAGTATAATTATCAATATCATTTTCATTATCATTATCACTAGGCAAATCCTCATCAAAATTACCAAAGCGACGTTGTAAATGTTCATGATAATGATCTAATTCTGAATTACTATCAATATTAAAAACAGTATCATCAACATGTGTATAATCATCCGTATTTATTCTTAATATAGTAGATTTTTTAGTTTTTGATTTAGAAGAACTACCGGTTTTTGCATTATCGGATGATGTAAAGTTACACATATTTTTAACACGCTCAAATGCACTTTTTTTACCCTTCCCTTTTTGAACAATATTTTTACCGAAATCCATATTAAAATATTAAACGTGAGATGTAAATAATAAATCACAAAATAATAGGAAAAATGTAATGCAAATAATAAATCACAAAAAAAATTAAATAATTATTTAAAAATTAAACTAAAAGATGGAACGAATATACCGAACGTCTACTTAAAAAAGTAGACGTTTATGACCGTTGAAAGCCGAACGTGGAAAGTTGAAAGTTGAATTTTGAAGCTCCAAATCCAATTTTCAAAGACCAAATAAGGCAACACCGAAATTTAAGAAATTATATATTAGAGAATTAGAGATTAGAGAATAGAGAGTTGAGAGAATAGAACATGAGTAGATGAATTTGTGATAAAATAATGAATTTTAGGAGTATTTATAAGTAAAAAAATGGGTTAAAGTGTAGTATTTATAACTTTAGGGTATTAAAAAAAGTTAGGGGGGGTAGGGGGTTGAATTGGCTGATTTTGGGATAAAATAGCCGTTGGGGGGGCCCACTAGCCGTTACCCAACGGCTATAAACGGCTTAATTTAAAAAAAAAAAAAAAAAAATTCGGACCGGACCGGACCGGACCGGACCGGTAACGGACCGGTACTTTCCGGAACCGGGAATTACCGGTATTTTCCGGATTCCGGTTCGGTACCTGTCCCGGAACCGGACCGAACCGGTCTATACCGGGACTAACCGGTTCCGAACCGGTACCGGACCGGACCGGGACGGACCGGACCGGATTCCGGAAAATACCGGTACCGCCGCCAGCCATAGCAAAGACAGAAACATACAAAAATATACATAATAGATAGAACTTGAATTAAGTTTCAAAAACCTTTGAGTTTATAAATAAAATAGTTTCCTTCAACGGTGATAGAAATCTACTTGTTCAATCAAATATCAATATCGTGCTCATTTGCCTTGCCAAACATTCTTGTTAAAGAATATTAATTTTATGTTTCATGATAAAAATTTGATATGGACTTATCAAAATTATCCAAAATTTTACAGATTTATCAAAATTGATCTCAAAAAGTAAAAATGGACCTTTGAATCGTCACATTTTATGCTTAAAAAAGGCTAAAGCATTCAAATATTCAAAATCCATACGAAACTCATCAAGATTTAACTAAATTTTGCAAAATGGTCAAAAATCATCATACAAAGATATTGGAACTTTCAAATCATAAATCAAAGCTCTTGCAGTTAACTATTTGATCATAGTCAACTCTTGACTTTAAATTCTACTAGAATGCAACTTGAGTGTCCTAAACTCATTCAGAACCTCATGATCACAAAACAATATGCAAAAAAAATTATGAAACACTTTTTGGATCAATTGGATTTATGAAATCATCTATAAGAGGTCATCTTGATCAAAAGTTAACAAAAAATAGCTTTATTAAAACTCAAAAATACAACCAAGGACTCGATTCACTCCCAAACACCTCAATATCCATACCAACCACACCCAAAGCAAAAAATCACCTTTAGGACCTAAATAATTTACACAAGTATTGTTATTTGAGATCATTAGCTAAGACTTTTGACTTTGATCAAACTTCAAACCTTCAAAGTCAGAAAAACTCATCCAATATTAATTCGATTACCTAGAGAATTATGTCACCCTTTCCGCTGGTCAAAAATAGTATGAAGAAGCTACAAGAAGGGATCAAAACAGAAAAATATACTAAGAAAATTTAATATTGTTAACTTGACATATTTTGAATAATGACAGGAAAACAAGGAAGTATCTAGGAGGCAGACAAATCAAGAAAATCAAGACAAATTACATCGCAATAAATCAGGGATTATGCAAATCAAGGACAAATCACATCACAAGAAATAACTGACACTGCAATCACTATGGATACTGAACTTCAAAAAGGAAACACAAAGTATCAATGGAAAGAAGTATAAACAGTGATTGACTAACCAATCACGAAAATTCAAATCTCTAGAAAGAAAATCGCACTAACAAAGGAAGCAGTTGCACCAACAAAGGAAGCATATTCTTACATTAGAAAAGAAGTAAACAAGATCAAAAGAAATCAGCAGATAACAACTAACCAACTTCTGATTCAACGCAGAAATCAACTTGGCACGTCGAAGCAAATCAAATGAAATCTTGCTCAATCAAGGTATCATTACAAAAACCTTGATTGAAGGAAATTCCCTTGGGTTTTCCAAATAGAGCTAAAATACGTCTCAACACTCAGCCTATAAATGAAGACCTTAGAAAACCAAGAAAAATACGCAACTTCACTTGAGCTTTTCATACAGTGTTCTTTTATCTTTCATAAAGTTTTGTAAATACTTGAGTGATACAATTGAAAAGAAAAGAAAAAGAGAAAATCTGAGTGTAGGTTTACAAGTTAAGGTGGTGTCATATAGAAATCTGATTTGCATATCAGACAGGATCAAGTTCTAAATTGCTGTAACTCAAGACTTCGAAAATCTCTTAAGGAAAACCCTTGAAACCCAAGCGGACTGGACTAGGCACCACATTAGTGATCCGAACCAGTATAATATTTCTTGAGTTCTTTACTTACTGCAAGTTTTCATTCTTATCTACTTATATATTAACCTGCAGGATATTCAACTAAGGTTTTCAGGTAGTCGACTAAGAGTTTTATTTAATTCAACCCCTCCCCCCCCCCCTTAACTATCAAATATGACCATGAGGGTCATTACATTTCAACTTCCAAAATTGAATTGTTTTCCCTTAATACAAATGATCTCATTTAGAATCATGTGATATATTCTTTCAAATGTTAAACAAAATAATAAAGCTATAAATAGATAAAAGTGAGGAAATATGTTCAAACATAAACTGATTGTGCTAGTCGTTTTATAAGTTTTGTTTAATTCGATTTTACTGTGATTCTTCGATTTGGGCCAAATAGGGTAGACTATTCTATGATTCAAAATTGAAGTGTGTTGATAACATTTTTCATTGTTTATTTGATAATGGAGAAAAGATCTCATTACTAGTACAAAATTGTATAAGCAATTTTTAGTAGACGCGGTTACATGGGAAAATTATGATATTATTGGTGTAGTTAGCTATTATGGTTTTAAATGTTCACCTTAATTACTATCCTCTTAATTAACCATTGAATTAATCGTGCCATCATTAAAACATCATCGTAGAATAATGTTTTTCTAATATCAAATATTATAAAAATTAAAATGGTGCCAAATTTCTTAACCAAAGATCTAGTAGTATATGTAACTCTAGTCTATCATGTACCGATCAATTTCTTTATCATGTTTCCTATTATTTTTTCTTTTATCAGATTGATTGGGATAAAGTTGCATATTATAGCATGTGTATTCTTTGTGTTTGAATTCTTTTTTGTCTTAAACTGGTGTGTGATGTTAAGTGACAACATTAGAAGAAATTCAAAAATCAATGTAATTACTAGAGTTGTGGGAAACACAAACAATATTACAACCATTTATGTTTTGTCTAATATGTGTTTATGCTAGTGTCTACAATGATATTTCAATTTGTTGTCTCTTAACAATAATTAGGGCAGAAAATAAATTGTTCTTGTTTGTAACAAAAATATATAGTGTGATATGTCAATAATTTAAAAATCATTTGTCTTAATTACTAAGTTCGATGATATGAGCTTTAAGTATAATATACGTACACACAACTATTGTTCTTGTAAACATAGGGGTAAAAAAACTTAAGACTAGCACAATATCAAAATAAAACAAATCTCTAGAGTCTATGCATTTGTATTTGTTGACGCAAAACTGAAGCTCTGCATATGCGGCAATCTTTTTTATCACCAGCCATTGTTTGATGCATCTCGAAGTATAATCATGCCCGCACCCGAGTGCCCCAATGTTTTCTTCATGCTCAAATTTGTCATGACATATGACACAAATCTCTTCCGTTTTTATTGGATTATCTACTCCGTCTATTGGATCATCAACATGATGAGTTCTTGTTTTAAGATACCTCAATGTAACATCCTCCACAGTCTCCTGCACGTAAGCAACTTGATTATCCTGATCACTTGTTGGAGGATTTCTCCAATTTTGCGAGGATTGGTCTAGCAGATTTACTGCTACACCGGTTCTTAATAAACTATATATATCTATTGAATTACGATTACTCATGTTAAAATTATCAACAATAGAAAAATGATAATGAGATTTTCTAAGTTTTCATTATCGCTAATACACACCGAATTAAACAACAACAATGTTAGAATTACCTTGAGTTTTTAAAAGGAACATAAGTAGCAAAATAAAATGTATAATAAGTTTGACTGGAAAATGAAGTAAATATTGTGATGACCTACCATATCTTTATTTGGGAATTTAATAAGTTTGATTCCTATTTTGTATTGAAATCATTTTCATTGACAAAATAAAATATATATATATAAAGATGGCCTACCATATTTTCTATTTCATTTGGAAAATTAATAAATTGTTTTCCTAGTTCATTATAATTGGAAATTTAGTAAATTATATTCCTAAATTATTATGGAAATTAATAAATTGTATTCCCAGTTCATTATATTTGAAAATTTAATAAATTTTATTCCTTGGTCATTTCGAAATTTAATAAATTGCTTTACTAATTTTTTTAAAACTAGATTTATTGACAATATGATATATAAACATATGGCCTACCATATTGTTTAGTGCATTTGGGAAGTTAATGATGTGTACTCCTAATTTGTTTTGAAATCCAATTTATTAATTTGACCGTTAATAATTACTTGCCCAAATGGGCTTAATATTATAAGCTTTTTGTTTTAAAGGCATAATACATAAACATGACCCTTCACTTCGCTTAAACGGATATTTATGTCGTTCAACTTTGAATGTGCACAAGCCGACACTTAAACTTGTATAAAATTGATTAAGTAAACAAACATGTCCTATATTGCATAAGACACATAGGATGCCATGTGGGTTGCAAAATTGTCATGTAGAGTGCCATGTAGGACGATTGTGTCCACTTGTTCAATTTGATGCAAGTTTAAGTATCTACTTGTGCACGCCGAAAGTTAAAAGTGACAGTTGCCAGTTGCATCAACTTAAGGTTCATGTTTATGTATTATATATTTTTTAAATGTGTGTGGAAAGGAAGTAAAAGAAAATAGAGTAATACATACTCCACCAATTTTCTCCCTTTTTGTAGGGAAGGACATATAAATTTTGTTCTTCAATATAAAACAAATTACTGAAGTAAATTGTAGTAAATTTATAGAAATTAATTAGATTCATCATAGAAATGTGTGGTCTTCTATAATGTGATAATCAAAGGAAACAATAGTTAGTGAATTAATTTAATATATTAATTTAAAGCTTGTTTGATCAAACTTTCAAAAACTACTTATTCTTTAAAGTATTTTTTTATCAAATGAAGTTTGAGAAAAATCAAAAAACAAAAAAGTTGTCTTCCAACACACTAAGACGAATAAAGAAAAGAGGAAGTCGCCGCTTTTTTCATGATCACCATAACCGCTGGCCAGCCTCGATCGGAGGCATGTCAACAGACTTTTGCAAGTTTATTAAGGTCGACATTAGGGGAGACAATACCTCTATCTTAAAAACCAATATCGTACTCACATGGAGAGCCAAGAATCATATGGGATCAAGTTGATATAGCAACTGATAGTCAATGAGAATCTCCAATCTGTAGTGGTTGAAAAGTTTTTCTTATGGTTGGCCAGATATACAAGAACTTCGCAAAATAATACCCAAGCAATGTGGATTGAAGTGGGAGTATAATATTGGATTGTTAACCAATAAATACGTGTTGATCAGGGCTACACCCTTGGAAGATTATGTCAATCTCCTTTCTAAACCAGTTTTCTATTTAACACAACAAAATTGTCCTATCCATGAGGACCCTAAAGTGGGATCCATTATTTAACCCAGAGGAGACATCAATGACTACATCATGGATTTCCTTTCCTTCCGTGCGCCCAAACTTCTTTGGGAAAGAAACAATATTCTCACTAGCTGCCGCAGTAGGAAAACCATTACAGGTTGATATGGCGACTAAAAATCAAACTAGACCTAGTTGTGCTAGGATTAAGGTTGAGATGGATCTTCTTATGGAGTTTCCTAAGAAAATTAACATTGGATTGAAAAGATCCAACTGCGAGATTGTACAAAAATGGATTAAGATAACGTATGATATATGCCCAAATATTGTAAAACATGTATGATAAAGGTTCATCATGAAAAAATAGTTCTGTGTTGAGCATCCAGAACTTCACCAAGCTAGGCAAAAAGGAGCACAGGGAACACTAAAATGCAAAACCACGGACAAGGGGTTATGGAGGATAAAAACGAAGAAAAAACTAAGGGGAAAGAAGGTAAGCAAAATAGGATATGAGAGGGGCAAAATAAAGAAGAGAGATAACAGGAAGGGAAACATAAGAAAGGGGGAACAAGAAAGAAGACAATAAATCAAGTGTCGAATAAGGTGGAGTTATTACCACAAACAAGTTTGATGCATTAAATGATAAGGATGAAACATGTACTTTATAACAAGTGACGTTAGGGAACGTAAAGGGAAGAGAAGAAGCATCCACCAAGCAATGGGTGGAAGACACTTTCTCTAAGACGACCAATTATTACTTGAGGATAAGGACCTAGAAAAAGAAGGGAAAAGGAAATCAGAAGGAGGAATGAAGGGAATGGAGGGTAGCACTTTTGATATAGAAAGTCAAAAGGTTGGAGGTGATGAAGGAAACAAAAGGTGCACATAGATCTACTAGAAGACGATGAAGAAGGAGTACATACTCCTTCATGCATGCAAAAAATTCTTGTACATTTACTACAACCTTAAGGGAGCTAGCGGAGAATCAAAGGAAGTATCTTGATGAGAACGAGAAATGGAAGAATTTATTCAGGAAATTAGTAGAGCTGGGGATTTATCTCCTAGGCACGTGAACATTTTTATGAGGGAGTTTAAGAAAGGCAAAGCAATTATACCTCTACAAGTAAAAACAAGGAGTAAGAAGGATCGAAATGAAGTACTTATTCCATGATAAAATAATTATCTGGATTATAAGGTCAGTCAGCACTCAGAAGTCTTTTAAAAATCATTTGTCTTAATTACTAAGTTCGATAATATGAGCTTTAAAAATAATTTACGTACACACAAATATTGTTCTTGTAAACATAGGGGAAAACAACTTTAGACTAGCACAATATTAAAATAAAACCAATATCTAGAGTCTATGCATTTGTATAGTTTTTGTTGATTTGAACGGCAAAACTGAAGCTCTGCATATGGGGAAATATTTTTTTATCACCAGGCATTGTTTGATGCATCTCGCTTGATATTCATTCCCTCACACAAGTGTCCTAATGTTTTCTTCATGCTAAAATTTGTCATGACATATGACACAAATCTCTTCCGTTTTTATTAAATTATCTACTCCGTCTATTGGAGCATCAACATGATGAGTTCTTGTTTTAAGATACCTCAATGTAACATCCTCCGCAATCTCCTCCACGTAAGCAACTTGATTATCCCGATCACTTGTTGGAGGATTTCTCCAATTTTTCGAGGATTGGTCTAGCAGATTACTGCGACACCGGTTCTTAAGAAACTATATATATCTAATGAATTACGATCACTCATGTTAAAAATATCAACAATATAAGAATGAGATTTAGAGTTTCTAATTGTTCAATATCACTAACACTTATCGAATTAAACAAGAACAATGTTGGAATTTCCTTGAGTTTTTAAAAGGAACACAAGTAGCAAAATATAATTTATAATAAGCTTGACTGGAAAATGAAGTAGATATAGTGAGACCTACCATATCTTTATTGGGAATGTAAGAAGTTTTATTCCTATTTTGTATTGAAATTAGATTCATTGACAATATAAAATATATAGATAAAGATGGACTACCATATTTTCTATTTCATTTGAAAAATTAATAAATTGTTTTCTTAGTTCATTATAATTGGAAATTTAGTAAATTATAATTCTAGTTTATTATATTTGTTATATTAATAAATTGTATTCCTAGTTCATTATATTTGAAAAATTAATAAATTGTATTTGTTGTTCATTTGGAAAATTAATAAATTGCATTACTAATTTTTTTAAACCAAATTTATAGACAATATGATTTATACAGATATGCCCTACCATATTTTCTAATGCATTTAAGAAGTTAATAACTTTAATTCCTAATTAGATTTGGAATCGAATTTAATGATTTGACCGTTATTAATTACTTGCCCAAATGGGCCTAAACCTTATAAACCTTTTGTCTTTTAAAGGAAGTCAAAGAGAATAGAGCAAAACATATCATTTTTATATTGTTTGATAAATACAGAAGAAAAAAAAAAGATAAAAGAATAAGACTTGAAGAATGACTTGTCACTCATCACCTATACAACAAGGTGAAGAAAAATGCAAAGGTAAATATGAAAATATGTTGACTGGGCTAACATAAAATGATGGAAAAGTGAACTTGGGCATATTTATATGTCCGGAATGCCAAACATGTCCACATTTGTGCTTAGTTTGAATTCACAAGATTGTGTTTTAAGTTCTATTGAGTCAATTTTATGTTTCTAAGCTAACTGACATGATTAGTCATGTAGGGAAGCTATTTGGAAGAAATGTGCACAAAAAGAGAAAAAAGGAGTAATATGAAGGTTCTAGTCAATAGGACAGCAAGCAAGAACTTGAAGAAAAGATCTAAGGCTGTTGCGTGACAAGTCCGCGTCGCGCAGAAGAGAATGAAAAATCCATGGAGGAATTAATTTCGATGCAAAACACCTCATGAAACCCTCGCGTCGTGCGATAGTGTTTTCTAGTGTGATATGAGATTTGAATATCGTTGTGTCGCGCGCCTGAGGCCTTGAATTGGCCACTTCGACTTTTAGTATAAATAGGGTTTTATTTCAGTTTTATTATTATTCTTTTTCTAATTTCGGAGGGAAACACTGGGAGAACAAAACCTTGAAGTTTTTAGGGTTTATTCCCTATCTCTTTTCTTTTCAATCTTATTGTGATGATTCATAAACATTGTAAGATTGATTATCTGATTATGAGTAGCTAAATACCCTAGTACTAGGGTTGTGGCTACACGATGAATGCAATCCTTTGAATTTGATAGTGGATTTTATCGTGAATTATCATATGAATCTCTCTTATGTTCTTGCTTTAGGTATTTCATGCTTGATCACCATAGAAATAAATCTATTGTCGAATTGAACTCGAGAGAGGAATAAGAGGATAGAAAGTAGAGCATAAGGAGCTTGTTTAACTTTAAATAGCTAGGGTTGATTCGTTTCTAGGATAGGGATATACCTAGAAACCTTGCTTGAGTCTCTATACAGGAAGATATCTGAATGCTCAATTTTTAATCACTACATCCCCGCTCAACGATGTAGTTAGGGTGTTATCTATTGTAAGCGATTAGAGGTCGGGATACCATGATCATACATCTAACCATGTGATTCAGTGATGAGATAATTCAAAGAAAAAACTTATTAAATTATACTGATTACATGATTCCTGGTAAAAGTTGCAGCCCTGGATCTTTCCCAAATCATTTTTTGAAACTTAAGAAATTGAATCGTAATAGTTATAAGTTAGTTTAAGTAGAATTATTTACTTAACAATATTTACAAAATATGGAAATTTAACTTGTGTTGAGTTACAAGTTGGATAAATCGATAAATTCTAGTCTTAAGTCCCTGTGGGTACGATACCCGACTCTCTAAAAGAGCAAATGTATTACTTGTACGATCACGTGCACTTGCGTGTGCGATTAGACCGTAATACAAAGGTTCGTCATATACTACCCTATTGAATACCCAATAGGGGAAACAACACTTTTAGTCCCTATGTTAACACTAATTTCTTATTTTAGTCTTTGTGTTATTTAACTTAGCACTATTAACCTTTAATTATATCAAGTGAGTGATTTTAATCCTTCAACTAACATACCCAAAAAAATTAACAGAGAGTTCACTGTTAAACGGGGTAATTCGGATATTTTAAAGTAATTGCTTGAGAAAACAGAATTTTTTAAAAAAAAATCATTCGTTGCATAATTTATCGTTCGTCGGTGTGAGAGGGAGGGTTAATGCCTATCAAATTGGTTTTTGAAATTGTAGCTCAAATCGACGGGCTTGTTCTTCTAGATAGAGATAGGGAAGACTTAGCTTGTTCTTCAAAGAGAGAGACTTGAAAAGGAAATATCCGAACTACCCCTTTTAGTAGTGAACTCTCTGTTAATATTTTTTGAATCTGTAAGTTGAAGGACTAAAATCACTTACTTGGTATAATTGAAGGTTAATAATGCTAAGTTAGATAACACGAGGACTAAAATAAGAATATAGTCTTAATACAGGGACTAAAAATGACGTTTTCCCTACCCAATAACATATATATAACAAAACTTTATGTAATGGCCCTTACTAGAAGCTAAAGACAATATTTTATTAGTTTAGGAGAATATTAGAATCAAAATCAAGACGAAGGGAGCAAACAAACCACATTTGTAGCTAGCCACTGAATCATTTATTATATCTTGCCAATGCACCATATATTTTAGATGAGATAAAAACTTAATCAATGATTGATAAAATAATTTTTTGGAATATAAGGTCAGTCAGCACTCAGAAATCTTTTAAAAATCATTTGTCTTAATTACTAAGTTCGATAATATGAGCTTTAAATATAATTTACGTACACATAACTATTGTTCTTGTAAACATAGGCGAAAACAACTTTAGACTAACACAATATAAAAATAAAACAAATACCTAGAGTCTATGCATTTGTATAGTTTTTGTTGATTTGAACGGCAAAACTGAAGCTCTACATATGGGGCAATATTTATTTATCACCAGCCATTGTTTGATGCATCTCGCTTGATATTCACGCCCGCACCCAAGTGTCCTAGTGTTTTCTTCATGCTCAAATTTGTCATGACATATGACACAAATATCTTTTGTTTTTATTGGATTATCTACTCCATCTATTGGAGAATCAACATGATGAGTTCTTTTTTTAAGATGCCTCAATGTAACATCCTCCGCAGTCTCCTCCAGATAAGCAACTTGATTATCCCGATCACTTGTTGGAGGAATTCTCCAATTTTGCGAGGATTGGTCTAGCAAATTTACTGCGACACCGGTTCTTAACAAACTATATATATCTAATGAATTACGATCACTCATGTTAAAAATATCAATAATAGAAGAATGAGAATGAGAGTTGCTAATTGTTCAATATCACTAATACTGATCGAATTAAACAAAAACAATGTTGGAATTTCCTTGAGTTTTTAAAAGGAACACAAGTGATGAGATAATTCAAAGAAAACCCTTATTAAATGATATTGATTACATGATTCCTGGTAAAAGTTGCAGCCCTTGATCTTTCCCAAATCATAGTTTGAAACTTACGAAATTGAATTGTAATAGTTATAAGTTCGTTTACGTAGAATTAGTTAATTAACAATCTTTACAAAATCTAGAAATTTAACTTGTGTTGAGTTACAAGATGGATAAATCGATAAATTCGTCTTAAGTCCGCGTGGGTGCGATACCCGGCTCTCTAAAAGAGCAACTGTATTACTTGTATGATCACGTGCACTTGCATGTGCGATTAGACCGCAATAAAAAGGTTTTTTATATACTACCCTATTGAATACCCAATAACATATATATAACAAAAATTTATGTAATGGACTTTACTAGAAGCTAAAGATAATATTTTATTAATTTAGGAGAATATTAGAATCAAAATCAAGACCAAGGGAGCAAACAAACCACATTTGTAGCTAGCCACTGAATCATTTATTATATCATGCAAATGCACCATATATTTTAAATGAAATAAAAGTATAAGAATAATGTAATGAATCCTACATAGCCAGAATTCTATAAATACCTTCTTCTTATACCTGATTGTCGGGATCCATGGGAAGACTCGTGAAGTCCTTATACCTAACATGTAATGAACATTCCTATACTATGAAATGTCCTAGGTGAAGCATTTTGTACCGAATAATCCTATGAAGAAATATCATGGATAACTCTCAGTCGAGATTTATTTGTTCTCCTCTTTAATGTCAATATATATGGGATGCAACTTTTGAAAATTGATTCAAAGAAGAGTTTAAGTTACTAAGTTACTCATTATTTACTGTGAGTTTGAATAAGTCTTTTACTAGAGTTAAAAGAGTCTTTGTTAGGCTATTATTTGGTTGTTATTTTTCTGGCATCCTCCTAGTTTCTAGTCAAGTTGAAGTCTGTTAGCCCATAAAGGGAGATATTTCCAGTTAATTAAGCAAGCACTTCTACAAAGTATTTTCTTCATCTTCTTTGTGCAACTCTAAGTTTTGTAGTTATTCTCTGTTTTTCCTACATTATGGTATCAGAGCAAGCATTCGGCCTGGGTGATAAAGAGATATGAAACAACCAGAGAGTGAAATATAAGAAGGAAAAAAATGTAATAGCAACAAATGATATATCCTCTTCTTCACAACCCCTCATACCCGTCTTTAATAGTGAGAAGTATGAATTTTGGAGCATCAAGATGAAGACCTTGTTTAGGTCTCAAGAATTGTTGGACTTGATCAAAGATAGGTTCACTGATGCAGCAGACCCAGTTGCAGAGGAACAGAAGATATTAAAAATAAATCAGAAAGAAGGATGCAAAATCTTTATTCTTTATTCAACAAGTCGTTCATGAGGTAATCTTCTCAAGAATTGCAGCAGCGACTACCTCAAGAGATGCTTGGCTGATTTTGAAAACTGAGTTTCAAGGTTCCTCAGAGGTAATTACTGTGAAACTACAATCTCTTCGTCGTGATTTTGAAACATTGTTCATGAATAACAATGAATCTTTGCAAGACTTTTTATCAATAGTTAGTAGAATTGTAAGTCAAATGAAATCATATGGTTAAGAGATAGGTAATAAAATTGTAGTTTCAAAAGTTTTAAGGAGTTTACATCCAAAGTTTGATCATGCGGTTGCAACCGTAGAGGAATCAAAAGACTTATCTAAGTTTTCATTTGATGAACTAATGGGCTCTTTGCAATCTCATGAGTCACGAATCAATAAGTCAATAAAGAGAATTGAAGAACAAGATTTTCTAGTGAAGGAAAATCATCCAATTCAAAATTAGAAGTCGTTAGAACAAGGAACACAAGGACATGACAGGGGTTCTTTTGAGGCATAGGACGTGGTAAAGGCAGAAGCAAATATGGGGGAAAGATAGACGCAAAAGTGTGGTGCAGTGTTACAATTGTCATAGGTTTGTCCATATAGAAGCTAATTGTTGGTATAAAAAAGGATCAAGCTAGTTATGCCGAGGAAGAGGAAGAAGAAATGCATGGCTCGCTCTACCACTATAGATTACATGACAGATGTTTGGTTTGTGGATAGTGGATGCTCCCATCACATGACCAGTGAAAGAAAAGGATTTAAAGAGTTAGATGAGACAAAAAAGAGGCAAGTTTGGCTTGGTGATAACAAGGAAATTCAAGTCGAAGGTGAAGGTACTATTTCTGTCCAGACTAGTCAAGGTAAAGTGAAACTTATTTAAAATGTGTTATTTGCTCCTAGTTTGGAACATAACTTACTAAGTAACAATTGTTGAGTTGTGGATTCTCTTTCTTATTTGATGATGACTCATGTGTTATTAAGACTAAGAAATCTATTCAAATCTTAGCAAATATTAACATGACAGATAATAAAATGTTTCGATTTGAAGTTTCAAAACTAAACAAGCCTTGATTGTTAGTGAGAAAAATCTTGACAAATCTAAGTTGTGACATTTGTGACATGGACACTTGAATATGAATGGATTGAGATTTCTAAGTCAAAATAATATGGTTCATGGTTTGCCAAATATACAATCTGTTGAAAATACATGTGAATGTTGTGTATATGGCAAACAACATATAAATGCTTATCCTGTTGGAAGATCCTTAAGAGCTATTAGTTTTCTTGAAATTGTTCATGCACATTTATGTGGTCCTATGACCACAAAACCTCTTGTGGGTTCTCGATATTTTCTGTTACTAACTGATGATTACAGTCAGATGAGTTAGGTATATTTTTTGAAGCTCAAACCAGAAACTTTTGCAAGCTTCAAAAAATTCAAGGCGTTGGTTGAAAACCAAGTTGGTAAGAAAGTTATGGTTCTGCGTACCAATAGAGGAGGTGAGTTATTATCACAAAAATTTAAGTTATTTTTTTCTGAAGAAAATGGGATTCACGGGGAATTGAATGTGTTGAACTTAACACGATGGAAAGCTCAAAAATCAAAAGACAAATAATAGGGAAAGAAAGGAAGAGAATAGAAACTAAAAAACAGCGTGCAGAGAAGTTTCTGAGTTCATTATTCAATACTAAGTAGCCTAATATAGACATATAGAATTTGTGGAATCCTAACCCCACTAAACAACTAATTAGTTTCAGTAAACCAATTTCCCTAAACTCTAGGAAAAGAAATCTGCAATACTAAAAACTAGGAAAAACAATCATGTACTAACAAAACAATATAGTAACAACTACTATAAGATAACTACTGCCAATACTTAGTAAGACTAGAAAAATTCGTCCATCATACTCATTTCGAATTCACTTTGCATAAGAGTAGAAAATTCCTCACATAAAAAAATATCAGCACTTCCAAAAATAATATCATCAACATATATTTGAATAATGAGATTCTCAGAAGATGATCTTTAAATGAAAAGAGTAGTATCAATTATACCACGAGTAAAGCCATGATTTAGAACAAAGTTGCTAAGACGGTCATACCAAGCACGAGGTGCTTGTTTGAGACCATACAAAGCTTTTGAGAGTTTGAAAACATGATTAGGAAATTTTGGATTTTCAAAACCTGGAGGTTGTTTTACAAAAACTTCTTCTTCAATAAACCCGTTTAAAAAGGCACTTTCAACATCCATTTGAAAAAGTTTAAAACCTTTATGAGCAGCGAAAAGTAAACGAATAGATTATAACCTTGCAACAGGAGCAATGTTTCATCATAGTCAACTCCCTCCTGTTGGGAATAGCCTTGACCCACCAATTGAGCATTGTTTCGAATTACTTCTCCAGATTCATTTAGCTTATTTCTGTATACCCATTTGGTTCCAATGATAGATTTGTCATCGGGTTTAGGAACGAGAGTCCAAACCTAATTTTTTGTCAAATTGATCCAGTTCCTCTTTCATGGCCTTGACCCAATGTTCATCTGAGATAGCTTCCATTAATTTCTTTGGTTCTAACTAAGAGATGAATGCAACCTCTATTTCATTTCTTCTTGATGCTCGAGTTGTCATACCTTTGCTTGGGTTTCCGACAATAAATTTGCTTGGATAATCTGGTTTGCTTCTCCATTCTTTTTGGGACAGGTTCGACTATAGGACTTATGGAAGATTCCTTGGTAGTCGACTGTTCAGCACTAATTAGCTCCCTTTGAGTTGAGATGGAGAGTTGACTCTCTTCATTATCAGAATTAGCTCTTATCTCAACAGATTTGTTAGAATCATAAAAAAAAACATGAATAGATTCTTCAATATGTAAAGTACGCTTATTAAATATTCTTTAAGATCTACCAGAGTTTGAGTAACCAAGGAATGTTCCTTCGTCGCTTTGTGCATCAAACTTACCGATATTGTCTTTTCCATTTTTGTGAACAAAACATTTGCACTCGAATAGATGGAAATAACTGATGTTGGTTTGTTTACCATTTCATAGTTCATAGGGTGTCTTTTTCACAACATGTCCGATTAGGCATCGATTCAGCACATGACAAGTCGTATTTACAGCTTCTGCCCAGAACTTGTGTGGAAGAGAATGCTCGATAATCATTGTTCTTGACATATCCTGTAGTGTCCTGTTCTTTTGTTCCACGAATCCATTTTGTTGAGGTGATCGAGGTGATGAGAAGTTGTGAGTGTAAACTTTTTCATTGCAGAACTTTTCAAACAAGTTATTTTTGAATTCTCCTCCATGGTCGCTTCTTATGGATGTATTATAGTAAGCTTTATCTCATTGAACTTTCTCAAAGAAAAACTCAAAATTTTTTAAAGTATCATCCTTGTGAGATAAAAACATAACCCAGCTAAAACGAGAATAATCATCAACAATTACAAAAGCGTACCTCTTTCCACTGATGCTAGATGTTCTGGTGGGTCTAAATAAATCCATGTGTACGAGTTGTAGAGGTTTATTTGTGGAGACAATATCCTTACCAGAAAGAGAGTTTCTAGTTTTTTTTCCCTTTTGACAAGCATCATAGAGGTGATCTTTGGAGTAATCCAATTTTGGTAAACCAATGACAAGTTAATTCTTAGCTAGTTTCTCAATTAGTCGCATGCTTGCGTGACCAAGTTTGTTGTGCCAGATCCACGGATCATTAGTCATTGATGCTAGGCAAATGTGTTCTCCTTTGTTTTTGACAAGGTGTAGAATGTATACATTCTTTTCTTTTCTTTCTTGTAAGAGATTGTTTCCAGTAGAATTTTTTTATCAAGCACCGATCCTTTTGAAACTGTACTTCTAGATTTGAGTCACATAGCTAACTAATACTCGTCAAATTGTATTTAGTCCCTGTCACTAAATAGATATTTGAGATATCGCAAGAATTATTTAAAAAGATAGTACCAATACCAATTACCGTTCCTTTTGAGTTATCACCAAAACGAATGTTTCCTCCCTTGTATTCAACAACGAATTTGAATAAATTTTTGTCTCCTGTCATGTGATTGTAACACTATCTATTCAACTACCAATTTCCTTTTCATTTGTTGCGGTTTTCCAGCAAAACACAAACATTATTTCCTTTTAGGTACCCAAACCATTTTGGGTCCTTAAAGGTTAGAGTTATTTGGAGTTCTTTTGGGTCTCCAAACTCATTTAGAAGATTTATTATTTCTATATTTGCAATTGTAAGAAATATGACCAGACTTTCCACAATAATGATAAAATTCGGGAGTATCTACTTCATAGTTGGAGTCATTACTGTTAGATTTTGCACTAGTCAATTTAAGCGACTGGTTGCCACTAGAGAAATTTCCACTTGAAGAGTTTTTACTTCTAGTAAACTTTTTAGAGGAAGTTGAAGAATTTGATTTCAAGGATTTTTAAGAGCATTTTTTAAATCAAATATTTCTTCATATATCATTACAGTTGTTACATACGTCACTGCTTGATTCTCCAATAGCCATAAAGCATATATTCCTGATTTCTTCCTGTTAATTTTAGAACAGTCTTCCTCACTCCAGCTCCTTAAAGATTTATACTTTTGATTTCCTCTGGAGTAATTTTTCTTTGCTTCTAGATATTCACTAGCTATGTGACCATATTTGCCACATTCATAACATTTTCCATCGTTTCTTGACTGACAATTAAGTACTTTCCTCTTCCAAGATTTCTTCCTCTTCTGTCGTTCCTAGATTTTCTAAAGGATTCCATTACAGATCTGGTAATAAGAGCAACTTCATCTTCAACCAACTTTTCTTCTCCTTTGTTTTCGAGATTTGCTTTGATTGCCACATTTTTCTTTTTGGATCCTTCTTCACTCTTTTGTTGAGATGAGTTTTCTCAAAAGCAATTAGATCTCCTCTTACCTCATCATAGGTTAGAGTGTTCAGATTCATGCTTTCAAGAGCAACTACTTTGGCGTGCCATTGTGGAGGTAGGCTTTGAAGGACTCTTCGAATATGCTCAATTAGAGGATATGTCTTTCCTGAAGCTTTGAGTTCGCTAATAATTTTACTCAGTCGGGCAAACATGTTTTCAATAGTTTCTCCCTCCTTAATTTGAAAAAGTTCATATTCATATACTAGCAGACTGATTATAGTTTCCTTGAATTTATCAGTTCCTTCGTAGGTAACCTCCAGTTTATCCCACATCTCCATGGCAGTATCACAACATGATATTTTTTCATATTCCTCATCACTAATAGCATTGTAGAGAACATTCTTTGCTTTGAAGTTTATTTGAATAACTTCCATTTGTTCATCAGTATAGTTCTCCAAACTTGGAGTTGTAGAATTTTGACTTTCGTCTGAACTTTTTGGAATAGGAATTGGAATGTCACCAAGTTTGAAACTCTCCAAACCTTCACATCGGAAGACTTGATGAAGGTGTACATCTTACTTTCAAATGAGAAAAATGTTTTCCATTAAAGTACGGAGGTCTTCTTTGGGAAGTTCCCTCTTGAAATAGTGCTCCCATAATTTGTTCAGCCATGATATTATTCTCACCTGTTCTTAGACAGATTTTTGTGAGACCTCTCTTTGATACCAATTGAAGGTGCAAGAGGGGGTGAATTTTTATTTTTTGATTTTTCGACTTAGGGTAGTCGACTTAAGGTGCTCTTTAGTTGACTATAGCTAGTTAGAATAGTAACTAAAAAGTAGTAAAGTAAACTTGACACAAGATGTTTTTATACTGGTTAGGATCCAATGTGTATCTTACGTCCAGTCCCCCTTTGGTTGCAAGGGTGTTCTCTTCAATCTTGTGAACTTTTGGTGTGAGTACATGATGAGTGTCATCTATTTACACTCAGTGTTTGTTTCACTCTTGTTTTGATACACAACCTTACCAACAATATTTTTTAGTCCTCTCTTTTTTGTTTACACAGTATAACTGTTAGTAACCTGTATTTATAAGGTTAGCCAAAAAGATAGAAATAAAAATAAGATGAAGCAAAAAGTATAAAAAATAACCCGAGTCCACAGAAACTACTGTGTCTTCTTAAGAAATTTAATCCCCTCACTGTACCCGAGGTTATGGATTAATTTCTCCCAAGATAAAACAGATTAATCCTATTAAAGAATTAGAGGTACCTCAAACTTCTTTAACTAACGAACTTAAGAATATCAACAAGTCACACAGACTCAGTCGATCGACACTTTGATTTTGAGAGAAAAATTATTGCAGAGAAGGAAAATTTTAGTGTTTGAAAAAATGAAGACTTCCTTTTATAGCCATTTTCAACAAGAAACATGTCTGTTCAGAGAAATTTGTTCAGACCCGTTTTATCCAGAAAGTTGTGTTTTTGGGAAAAATAACAACTTTTCGGAAAATGTGTCTGTTAGGAAAATAACGGCTTTGGAAAGTAACGACTTTTCGTAAAGAGTAACAACTTTTTGGAATGTTACTGTTACCCGCAAATTAATTCTGTTAATTAACTAACGTTCTGAATTAATTTATAAGAGATAATATTAACAGGAGTTATTGATTAACAAAACTGATTTATCAATCAATCACATCATTTGCGAAATCCAAATCCAAATCCGAAGCCCAGCAAGCGATGACGACGAAGGCGCGAGGGGGCATCTTTTTCTTAGCTCTTTAAGAAGTAAAACAAGTGTTTCCTTATATAAGGACAACAATTTCCCTTTCTTTTGCCGATATGGGAGAAATGACTTTTCATTTGCACTTTGCAAATGACTTTTCATTTTCCCTCCAAAATAGTTCCCTCACTTTTCATATTCTATCTTTTCTTTTCCCATTCACACTTGCTAAACCCAAAAATCCCCCACATGAATGGGGAATGGCTATTGTTAAAACATATGCATGAAAAAACTTGTGTGTCTTGTAAGTAAAGGTTAATCGCATCTGGATAAGTTGGTTTCCCTTTAAACTTTCCGTAGTGAACATATATCGGTATACTCGGTCAATCGGTAGATTTGATATCTTTGAACCGTCGAACTTTGGTGTATACCTAGACAACATAAGTCACACAATCAACCCTTGAACTGTTCTTAGTTCTCATTGTTTTACTCGTTTCAGCCATGAACACATCTCGGATAGTAAGTGCTTAGAGAACTGGCCTTACCGGATTCTCCTTGAAGCGGCTTACACTTCACACTCACATAGTTGATTTCTAAATGTGTTATCCCGTAGATACACCATTTTATATACCCTGTATCAAACTTAGAAACCATTAAAAAGTCCTTATGCCTTTATCCTGGTTACTGAACATTGTCTCATCATGAGAATGGACCATAAAATAATTTTTGACAATGTTGAACCGTCATCAATGACTTTGTTTTATCTCTTTGAACCTAGATCTTGGGATCTCCAGTCTTCTAGGTAGATTTACCACCACGATGACTTGTTCTCGGCCATAGTCACATTTCCATTGATGATTTCTCAACTCCTTCTCTAATTAGGCCTTTTGTAAGTGGATCCGACACATTATCCTTTGACTTTACATAGTCAATTGTGATAATTCCACTAGAGAGTAGTTGTCTCACAGAGTTATGTCTTTATCTTATGTGACGAGACTTGCCGTTATACATAACGCTTCCAGCCCTTCCTATTGCGTGTATGCATATAGGAGCCATTGGTTTGGGCCAAAATGGAATATCTTCTAAGAAATTCCGGAGCCATTCAGCTTCTTCACCTGCCTTGTCTAAAGCGATGAATTAAGACTCCATTGTAGAGCGAGCTATACATGTTTGTTTGGATGATTTCCAAGATATTGTTCCTCCACCAATAGTAAAAATGTATCCACTTGTGGATTTAGTTTCAGTTGACCTTGTAATCCAATTTGCATCACTATATCCTTCAAGAACTGCTGGATATTTGTTGTAATGCAAAGCATAGTTTTGAGTGTCATCTAAGTATCCCAAAACTCTCTTAATTGCCAACCAATGATTTTGATTAGGATTACTTGTGTATCGACTTAGTTTACTGATAGCGCAAGCTATGTTTGGTCGTATACAATTCATGACATACTTCAAGCTTCCTAACACTCTAGCATAGTCCAATTGAGACTGACTTTCACCTTTATTCTTTGCAAGATGAAGGTTCACATCAATTGGAGTCTTTGACCTTTTGAAATTCAAAAAATTAAAATTTTCAAGTATCTTTTGAATATAATGAGTTTGAGACAATGCTAGACCGTTAAGAGTTTTAAGAATTTTAATTCCCAATATCACATCAGCTGCTCCTAAATCTTTCATATCAAACTTACTAGCGAGCATACGCTTAGTAGCTTTTATATTAGCAATGTCTTTGCTCATTATAAGCATGTCATCTACATATAGGCATACAATTACTTCCTGATTTTGAGTATCTTTAATATAAACACATTTATCGCATTCATTGATCTTAAATCCATTTGACAACATGGTTTGATCAAACTTTGCATGCCATTGTTTTGGTGATTGTTTTAGTCCATAAAGTGACTTAATAAGTTTGCACACTTTCTTTTCTTTACCAGGAACTACAAAACCCTCAGGTTGTTCTATGTAAATTTCTTCTTCCAACTCCATTTAAGAAGGCGGTTTTCACATCCATTTGATGAATTTCAAGACCGTATACTGCAGCTAGGGCAATTAACATCCGAATTGATGTAATCCTAGTCACTGGCGAGTATGTGTCAAAATAATCAAGACCTTCTTTTTGTCTAAAGCCCTTGACAACAAGTCTTTCTTTATATTTGTCAATAGTTCCATCATCTTTCATCTTCCTTTTAAAGATCCATTTTGAACCCAAGGGTTTGTTCCCTGGAGGAAGATCAACCAACTCCCAAGTATGATTGCTTAGGATTGATTCAATTTCACTATTGACAGCCTCCTTCCAAGAGGTTGAGTCGCTAGACAACATTGCTTCCTTGAATGTTTGAGGCTCACTTTCAAGAAGAAATGTTACAAAAGCATATCCAAATAAAGTAGATGTCCTTTGACGTTTACTGCATCTTGGACTCTCTTCATTGGGTTCATTCTCTTTTTGTTCTTCTCTGGGTTGTTTAGACCCCCCCACTAGATGACTTAAGTCTAGTTTTATACGGATAGATATGTTCAAAAAATTCAGCACTATCTGATTCCATTACCGTATTATCATGAATATCCGTATGTTCGAACTTATGAACTAAAAATCGACATGTCTTACTGTTTGTGGCATATCCAATGAATACACAATCCACAGTCTTAGGCCCTATTTTTACCCGCTTAGGTATAGGAACTTGGACTTTGGCTGGACACCCCCACACTTTGAAATATTTCAAGTTGGGTTTTCTACCTTTCCATTTCTCATATGGAATTACATTTGTCTTTGAGTGAGGCACTCTATTGAGTATTTGATTTGCTGTACGGATAGCTTCCCCCCACAAGTTCTGTGGTAAACCTGAACTTATAAGTAATGCATTCATCATTTCTTTTAAAGTTTGGTTTTTCCTTTATGCAATCCCATTAGACTGAGGAGTGTACGGAGTAGTAGTTTGATGAATTATTCCATTTTCTAAACATATTTCTGCAAATGGAGATTCATATTCTCCGCCTCTATCATTTCTGATCATTTTGATCTTTTTATCTAACTGATTTTCAACTTCAATTTTATATTGCCTAAATGCATCTATTGCTTCATCCTTACCATTTAGCAAATAGACATACCAATATTTAGTGCAATCGTCAATAAAAGTTATGAAATACTTTTTTCCACCACGTGATGGTGTTGACTTCATGTCACAAATATCAGTGTGAATCAATTCTAAAGAATTTGAATTCCTTTCAACAGATTTATAAGGATGCTTAGCATACTTAGATTCAACGCAAATTTGACATTTTGATTTCTTGCACTCAAATTTTGGCAAAATATTTAAGTTAATCAGTTTTCGCAAGGTTTTGTTATTAGCGTGTCCCATACGTTCATGCCATAAATATTTAGACTCAAGCAAGTAAGAAGAAGCAAAATCTTTATTCATATCAACTGCAATTACATTGAGTTTGAAAAGACCATCACAGAGGTAGCCTTTTCCTACATACATATCATTCTTACTTACTACTACTTTATCAGAAACAAATACACATTTTAATCCATTCTTAGTCAGAACTAGAATTGAAACTAAATTCTTTCTCAATTCTGGAACATACGAGACCCTATTCAAAGTCACCACCTTACCTGATATCATCTTTAATAGGACCTTGCCAGTTCCTTCCACCTTTGCAACAACAGAGTTTGCCATAAACAATTTCTCATCTGTAGGTGCTGGAGTATATGATGAAAATAATTCTCTGTTGGCACAAACATGGCATGAGGCACCAGAATCTATCCACCATTCTCTTGGATTTCCAACCAAGTTACATTCTGAAAGCATTGCACAGAGATCGTCCATTTCTCCTTTGGATTCAGCATAGTTTGCTTGATCCTTCTTTTTCTTGTCCTTCTTAGGACCCCGACATTCAGTAGCCCTATGACCATGTTTACCACAATTGAAGCAGTTTCCATTGAATTTCTTCTTAGGAGGATTGCTTTTTGGACCAGATGCTTTCTTTCTTCTCTTTACTTTTGTGGGATCTTCCTCAACAATATTTACTCCAGATATTGTTGAGTTACCACGTGACCTCTTTTCTGTAGCCTTATTATCCTCTTCGATTCTCAACCTTACCATGAGATCTTCAACAGTCATCTCCTTGCGTTTATGTTTCAAGTAGTTTTTGAAGTCCTTCCACAATGGAGGTAACTTTTCAATAATTGCAGCCACTTGAAAGGCATCATTCACAATCAATCCTACATTAAAGATTATGTGAGTATTAAGGAAAATTTAATATTTCTAACATAGGCATTAAATAAATTTATACCTTCAGCAAGTAGATCATGGATTATGACCTGCAGTTCTTGAACTTGGGTGACAACAGTCTTACTGTCTATCATCTTATAGTCCAGAACTTTTGCCACAATGAACTTCTTCATTCCGGCATCCTCTGTTTTGTACTTCTTTTCTAAAGCATCCCAGAGTTCTTTTGAGGTTTTAACATTGTTGTACACATTGTACAGATCATCTTGTAGGCCACTCAGAATGTAATTTTTACACAAAAATTCTGAGTGTGTCCATGCTTCTGTTACCAATAATCGTTCTTCAGGCGGAGTTTCATCCGACATAACAGGAACATTCTCATTAATGAACCTCTGCAGACTCAACGTAGTGAGATAGAATAACATCTTCTGCTGCCATCTCTTAAAGTCGACTCCAAAAACTTTGCAGGCTTCTCAGCCGGCGCTAAGGCAGCATTTGAACGATTTTGTGCAACCGATGTTGTTGCAGCACTTACTATTGCAGCACTAATTGTTCCAGCATTCACTTGACTTGAATTAGTCATTTTTTTGTCACAAAAGGCAGATACTTTAAGTATTTTGAAATACTAACAGTAAAGATCAAATCTTTACACAGACTGTTTCTGATTTGACGATAAAGTTTTTATGTTCTTTTAATTGTTAATCGAATAAATTTTAAAAATTCAACAGAGTAGAAAACCATAAAGGTTTTAATCTCCAGAAACCTCAAATACAGAAACTTTTTAAATTTCTTAAGATTGTTATTAACCTGTATTTATAAGGTTAGCAAAAAGACAGAAACAGAAATAAGATGAAGCAGAAAGTATAAAAAATAATCTGAGTCCACAGAAACTACTGTGTCTCCTTAAGAAATTTAATCCCCTCACTATACCCGAGGTTATGGATTAATTTCTCCCAAGATAAAATGGATTAATCCTGTTAAAGAAATAGCGGTACCTCAAACTTCTTTAACTTCAACGAACTTAAGAACAACAACAAGTCACACAGACTCATTCGATCGACACTTTAATTTTGAGAGAAAAAATATATGCAAAGAAGGAAAATATCAGTGTTTGAAAAAATGAAAATTGACTTCCTTTTATAGCCATTTTCAGCAAGAAACGTGTCTGTTCAGAGAAATCTGTTCAGACCCATTTTATCCAGAAAGTTGTGTCTTATGGGAAAAATAACAACTTTTTGGAAAATGTGTCTGTTAGGAAAATAATGGCTTTTCGGAAAGTAACGACTTTTCGGAAAGAGTAATAACTTTTTGGAATGTTACCGTTACCCGTGAATTAATTCTGTTAATTAACCAACGTTCTAAATTAATTTATAAGAGATAATATTAACAGGATTATTGATTAACAAAACTGATTAAATAAATTTTGTCCAAAAAATTTATCAATCGAATCTGAAGCCGAAGCCGAGCGACGACGACGACGGCGCAAGGGGGCATCTTCTTCTTATCTCTTTAAGAAGTAAAGGAAGTGTTTCCTTATATAAGGACAACAATTTCCCTTTCTTTTGCCGATATGGAAGAAATGATTTTTTATTTGCACTTTGCAAATTACTTTTCATTTTCCCTCCAAAATAGTTCCCTCACTTTTCATATTCTCTCTTTTCTTTTCCCATTCACACTTGCTAAACCCAACAATAACTAGGTAATACAATGCTTGATAAAAGTAAAGAAGGGAATGTGAGATGATTCAGACTTGTTGTACACTTGCTTCAGTCAATCGAGCCTCCATTATAGTGTTTGAAGTCTTGAATCTTTTTCTGTGAAGAGATAGCAAACCAAGAGATTTGATCCTTGGAAAATAAGGTAAGTGATCCAAATTTTCCAGAGAATAAAACTCAAAATTGATTTCCACTGTTGATTCTTATTCAGCTTCCTTGATCGTCCATATAGACGTTGTGTCTTACTTATTTGACAAGATATACAACCTCTATGATTTGTGATTTATTGTGTCTCAATCTTAATCCTTTGATTGAGAGATTTACATTCTGCTGATCATTTTCCAAATCCTTGATTTATTGTATCTCAATCAGGATAATTTGATTGGTAATCTCTTATTGATTTGTGGGGATCAATGATTGATTCTTTCACATTTTGGTGATTTGTTTACCTGCAATGGATTAAGTTTGTTATCATTAAAATGTTACTCTAACAGAAGTGACATCTGGTTGGCCCCTTGTTGAAGAGAAACTTCCATCCTACAAATATAAGCTATCGGTAATCTTGAATCATTAGTTGTCACCACAATTCGACTACCCTTGTACACTGACGGGTTCTGCAACTTTTGCTTATTGCATGTCATATGATTTGCACAACCCGAATCAACTATCCAGTCATTCTCATGATCAATTGATTTAGATGTTGTCGTTGTAAGTGCTAAATCCTCCTCTTCAATAGGAAAAAAGGCTTTAGCATCACTTACACTATTCTCGTTTGGATTTGAGATAGCTGTGTTACTTTCCACTAGATGTTTCTTGAACCAACAGTCCTTTTCCATATGAACCTTCTTCCCACAATTTTAACACTTCCCTTTGAATTTTTTATCGTTCATTTGATTCTTTTTTACTTTGTGGATATATTTTGCAACCATTAAATTACGTTGATAAGATGATAAAAATTCTTTCTCTAAAAGTTGCAGTCTTGCATCATTCTTCTTTGAGAAAAGTGCAGCAAATAGGTCACATGCTTCTTTTGGTGATTTAGCATCACGGACATGTTCCAACACATCCTCGTAGATTGTTGTTTTCAGCGCAAATATTGATTTCCTTGCTTTGATCTTCCACTTTATCAATGTTCCATTTGCATCCTCTGTCTATGGTTGTGCCACTTTGCTTCCGTTGACCACTTCCTAGAGATCTTGTGCTTGCGTATAGGACATTATACAAGTTTCCAATGTTTTATAATTCTGATTATTCAGCTTTTTTATTCCGCTAACTACCTGAAGGTCATTCAATGTGCTGGCTTTGATACCAAATATTGAACTTAACACGATGGAAAGCTTAGAAATCACAAGACAAATAACAGGGAACGAAAGGAAGAGAATAGAAACTGAAAAACAGCGTGTAGAGAAATTTCTGAGTTCATTGTTCAATACTAAGTAACCTAATATAGATTTACAGAATTTGTGGAATCCTAACCCCACTAAACAACTAATTAGTTTCAGTAAACCAATTTCCGTAAACTCTAGGAAAAGAAATCAACAAAACTACGAACTAGGAAAAGCAATCATGTGCTAACAAAACAATATAATAACAACTAAGTATAAAATAGCTACTCCCAAGACTTAGTAAGACTAGAAAAATAAGTTGATGTTGCACGACTTTAACAGACTGGACCATACACTTCGGGGCAAAATGGGATTACTGAGCGGAATAACCGAACTATAGTGGAGATGGCCAGGAGAATGTCAAAGAGTAAAGATCTTCCAAATCCGTTTTAGGCTAAGGCTGTTCATACTGCAGTGTATTTGCTTAATATCTCTCCGAACAAAGCATTCATGGGTCGGATACCTTTTGAAATCTGGAAAGGTAGAAAGTCGTGGGTAAGTCATTTGTGAATTTTTGGTTGTATTGCATATGCTCTAATAAATTCTCAACATCATAAAAAGATTGACGAGAATTCTGAAAAATGCATCTTTTTCGGATATTGTCCTAAATCTAAGGGTTTTAGATTGTATAATTCCATGAATGGTAAGGTGATTATCAGTAGAGACGTTATATTTGATGAAAACACTTATTGAAAATGGGACAGCAACAATGAAAGTTCACTAGTTACAATGGGAGATGAAGCCACTCATCAGGAAACTCCAGCAACACAAGTCCAAGATGTTGCAGCCTAACATTGATGGTGCCTTACTCAGAAGGTTCCAGTGAAACTCCTCCACAGAAGTTAAGATCACTTTCAGGTATTTATGAAACATGTACCTTTGCTCTATTTGGTGCAGACGCAACTAGCTTTCAGGAAGCTTCATGAAAAAAGGAATGGAGGTGGCCAATGGAAAGAAGAGCTTATGACAATAAGGAAAAATGGGACATGGGACTTGGTGGACCTTCCAGATGCAAAAAATGTTATCAGAGTAAAGTGGGTGTTCAAGACAAAGTACCATGTTGAGGGAAGTGTGCAGAAACACATAGCCAGATTGGTCACAAAAGGATATTCGCAACAATAGGGTATTAACTTTGACGAAAATTTCTCTCTAGTTGCTCGCTTTGAAACAGTAAGGATCTTTTTATTTTTGGATGTACAATAAAAGTGAAAGGTTTATCAATTTGATGTTAAGTCTGCTTTCCTTAACGGTAATTTGGAAGAAGGAGTGTATGTAACACAACAAGATGGTTATATGGAAAAAGGAAAGGAGAACAAAGTATACAAGTTGAGGAAAGCACTCTATGGGCTAAAACAAGCACCTCGCGCATGGTACAACAAAATTGATTCACAAAATTGACAAACCCTACTACTTATTTTAATAAATAAATTAAACTTAGGGTATTAAATAAATTATCACTTAGTTCATTAACTATCAGTTAAGTCAATTATCTAGAATTATCTATCAATTAATTAACTCAAGTTAATCGAATAGTTTAAAATTCTCATACCAACTTCACCGACTGATCATGAATGACTCGGGGCTACTACTGAACTAGGTGTACCGGTAATTTTGCAAAAAAAATCTAAAAATGAATTTTCGGGTCATTATAGATACCTACGGTCCCTCTCAATTCCTACCGTCCATAGACCTCATATGTAGGAATCAACTTTTGGTCCAACATTTTAATTAGTCAGAAACGTTCCTCCGGAACACATCTACGGCTCCTCATCTTTCCTACGATTCGTCTTGTTCATTCGTAGGTCAAATTTCTGAAACTTAATTTTCTAAAACTCTATTTCAGATCCTACAATTCCATTCTATGACTTGTTGGTAAATCTGCGGGTCGTAGGTCTGTCTTGTACACCACTGATTTAGAGAATTTCTCCATTTTTCTTTTCTTTGTTATCTTTCCAACTTCCAGGTATTATATTTAGAAACTGCTACTCAATAGCATAGGCTAATTGATCTCCAAAGACAAAGAAAGCATAAATTACAGGTAAAATGAAGGAATAAACTATACTAGCAGCTAAAGAAGAGATGCCACATAATAAAATAAATGATAGCAAAAGAATATAAGAAAGCAAGCAGGCAGCTAAGACAAGGGAACATACCTGAATGCGCTAGCCCAAACAACCTAACCACAATAAGATTCTACTATGGAAGTCAATAAACTGAATATATTCTAACGGTAACCACCACTACACGCCATATCAGCCAACGGGCTAATCCAATCAAATCAAATCTGGAAGTATTGATCTAGAGGGAATCAAAGGGGACACATCTAAATGAAACATATAACTATCAAAATGACACATAATACACAATTATAAGTAAATAATAACCTAACAGAATCTTCATAAGCCTGGAAGATAATCAACAATGAAGATAACCCAATCACCTCCCCCCCATAAGACCGACAGGTGCAAAAAATAACAAATTATATTGGTGATAAGCAATGAATATAGACACCAAGTGCCACACAAACAAATAAAGACATCTACCTCCTTCCCCTGACATGCAAGGTAGAACCATGTGGACACCCCCTCCTCCTATTCATCATGTCACACGGACAAAGGGATCCATCGGGAACTTGAGAATTCCATTTATACTTCCTAGTCCTGATCCACGATTATCATAGTTGATCCTCATTGATTTGCTCCACATGGTACATAGATGTACTTATTAAAAACTAAGTCTGTATAAAAATGATCTAAAATTCATCCAACTGATCAAGTAAAAAGTGAGTTCATTATCAATGCATCTAGTATCGCAACGATTCATTTATCAATGTAGTAAATGTGGTACGCATCCCACCATAATCAGTTTTAAGAGTAAAAATGTACAAAATGTTACTTTCACAAAAATGGTAGTTAAAACCAATGTATATATCGGGATTGTGCCACAAAACACGTGAAAATGAGTAACATCGCAATGCATGGCATCACCAGAATAACAAATAACATTTATACACCCTTAAGAACATAATCGACATCACTGAACTCCTAAAGCATAGAGAACTAACAATTCAAGATTGTAGAGAAGTATTCAAACAATTGAAAGATTGAGGAGAAGTACTCCAACAATTGAAGATTGCAGAGAAGTACTCCAGTACAACAATAATAACAAGAAGAAAAAGACAAGAGTATACGACTTTAGAAATAATAATTCAAAGTTAGAGTAGAAATTCTAAGTTGATTAGGATTTGTTATTTATGATATTTACTTGTTTATGTTTAATTAGGATTTTTTGGTTAGAGTAGTTCCTAGTCCTAGTTTAATTTTGATTACCTTTATATATAAGGATGTTACTAGTATTTTTAATGCATACAGAAAATACAGAAACATACAAAAATATACATAATAGATAGAACTTGAATTAAGATTCAAAAACTTTTGAGTTCATAAATAAAATAGTTTCCTCCAACGGTGCTAGAAATCTACTTGTTCAATCAAAATTCAATATTGTGCTCATTTGCCATGTCAAACATTCTTGTTAAAGAATATTAATTTTATGTTTCATGATAAAATATTTATATGGACTTATCAAAATTATCCAAAATTTTACAGATTCATCAAAATTGATCTCAAAAAAAGTAAAAATGGACCTTTGAATCGTCACATTTTATGCTTAAACAAGGCTAAAGAATTCAAATATTCAAAATCCATACGAAACACATCAAGATTTAACTAAATTTTGCGAAAAGGTCCAAAATCATCATACAAAGATATTGGAACTTTCAAATAATAAATCAAAGCTCGTGCAGTTAACTATTTGATCATAGTCAACTCTTGACTTTAAATTCTACTAGAATGCAACTTGAGTGTCCTAAACTCATTCAGAAGCTCATGAACACAAAACAATATGCAAAATAATTATGAAACACTTTTTGGATCAATTGGATTTATGAAATCATCTATTAGAGGTCATCTTGATCAAATGTTAACAAAGTATAGCTTTATTAAAACTCAAAATACAACCAAGGACTCGAATCACTCCCAAACACCTCAATATCCATACCAACCACACCCAAAGCAAAATATCAGCTTTAGGACCTAAATAATTGACACAAGTATTGTAATTTGAGATCCTTTCCTAAGACTTTTGACTTTGATCAAACTTCAAACCTTCAAAGTCAGAAAAACTCATCCAACATTAATTCGATTACCTAGGGATTTATGTCACCCTTTCCGGTTGTCAAAAATAGTATGAAGAAGCTATGGTAAGGGGTCAAAATATTACAACCATTTATGTTTTGTCTAATATGTGTTTATGCTAGTGTCTACAATGATATTTCAATTTGTTGTCTCCTAACAATAATTAGGGCAGAAAATAAATTGTTCTTGTTTGTAACAAAGATATATAGTGCGATATATCCACAGTTTAAAAATCATTTGTCTTAATTACTAAGTTTGATGATTTGAGCTTTATATATAATATACGTACACACAACTATTTTTCTTGTAAACATAGGGTAAAAATACTTAAGACTAGCACAATATCAAAATAAAACAAATCTCTAGAGTCTATGCATTTGTATTTGTTGATCTGAACGGCAAACTGAAGCTCTGCATATGGGGCAATCTTTTTTTATCACCAACCATTGTTTGATGCATCTCGAATGATAATCATGCCCGCACCCGAGTGCCCCAATGTTTTCTTCATGCTCAAATTTGTCATGACATATGACACAAATCTCTTCCATTTTTATTAGATTATCTACTCCGTCTATTGGATCATACACATGATGAGTTCTTGTTTTAAGATACTTCAATGTAACATCCTCCACAGCACGTAAGAAACTTGATTATCCTGATCACTTGTTGGAGGATTTCTCCAATTTTGCGAGGATTGGTCTAGCAGATTTACTGCTACACCGGTTCTTAAGAAACTATATATATATACTGAATTACGATCACTCATGTTAAAAATATCAACAATAGAAGAATGATAATGAGAGTTGCTAATTTTTCAATATCACTAATACAGATCGAATTAAACAAAAACAATGTTGGAATTACCTTGAGTTTTTAAAAGGAACATAAGTAGCAAAATAAAATGTATAATAAGTTTCACTGGAAAATGAAGTAAATATAGTGATGACCTACCATATCTTTTTTTGGGAATTTAATAATTTTTATTCCTATTTTGTATTGAAATCAGTTTCATTGACAAAATAAACTATATCGATAAAGATGGCCTACCATATTTTCTATTTCATTTGGAAAATTAATAAATTGTTTTCCTAGTTCTTTTTAATTGGAAATTTCGTAAATTCCTAACTTATTATGGAAATTAATAAATTGTATTCCCAGTTCATTATATTTGAAAAATTAATAAATTGTATTCCTTGCTAATTTGGAAAATTAATAAATTGCATTACTAATTTTTAAGAAAAAACTAGATTTAGTGACAATATAAACATATGGCCTACCATATTTTTTAGTGCATTTCGGAAGTTAATAATATGTACTCTGATGTACCGTGGTTCCACGATACTTTCAATTCTTTTTACTTAAGATTGGTGTGTGTCTAGAGCCATTTTGTAGTAATTTTAATACGTTTTTATCTTTGTTTTGCAGGAAAGTTGTCCAAAGCCAAAACGCAAAAGGCTGTGGAGATTTAGTGCAGAAGGTGACCCACGAAGGCCATCAACGGTCCGTAAGTGAATCGACGGACCATAGGTGGTGACTGTCGATTGGAGGTTCAGGTATATGGAAACAACTCGAGGAATTCTGACTAAGTGTGGGGCTACGTCCTGTTGAATCGTCAATCTAATCAGAGAATGTCCAGTACCTGATGTTGAAGAAAAGCTAAGTATGGAACAACGAGTAGCATCGACAGACCGTAAGTGAATTGAAGGACCGTGTTGTTGGTCCGTCGATTAGATCAGAGAAGATGCAAACTGCAGGCTAAAAAATGATGCTAAGTCTGGACTTACTGAGGCAGTCGACGGTCCGTCGTTTGTGGGGGTCGTCGATTGAAGCCGCGTTTTTGGACAAACTTTCCTTATTTGATTTCCTTTTATTTTAGGACAATTTCTTAATAAATAGGGTGTAAAACCTCGTTTTGGGGGTTGGATTAATTTTCTTAGTTTTGTTCTTGGAGATTGTCTTTGCAACTTGGGTATTAATTCAACTTTTCGAATTTTGTTTTCAAGTGAATTTTGTGATTTCAAGTTGAATTTCTGGATTTTCTTCGAATTTGTCAAAGTAAGTTCATGATTTATTGTTTATCAACTATGAATTGCGTTCTTCTATGCAAGGGTAACTAAATCCACAACTAGGGTTGTGGGAACCATGGGTGATAACAAGGTAAAACTAGCTTAATAACAATTCTCAAATAGGTTATTGCATGCATTGATATATCTTTCGCTTAGAGGTCTTTTTAACAAGTGTACGCGTTAGAACTCGCCTTATTTCTACTTGCCGGACCAAGAGGGTAGTTAATATGAAAAGAATTATCAACATATATTTAGTGGGATACTATCTAATAGGTTAGTTTCGATTGGTGCAAAGTAATTATAACTAAGACATACATAAAATATGATGCTTAATATGAAGTAAAGGTAAGGGTTAGTAATTTAGACACACGTAGCCGGACCAAGGTACGAGTGAAACTCTCTAAATGTCGGACAAAGGATTTAGAGATACCTAACTTATCACTTTGCATGCAAAACACTAGAGAAAAATTGTTATAGCTAGGATTACCGCATTAAGAACCTATGGGGAACACTTACACCCTAGTTTCTCTCACAACTTGATAAACACTAAAGATTTCTTTTTGCGACTTGTTCTACTTAGAGATAATTAAACACTTTCATTTCACAAAACCCCCCCTTTAATTACCTGTTTTTGGAAAGGACTTAACTAAATAGAAATAATTGTACATTGAAGTTAAGTTTAAACTATTTTCCTCATGGGATCGACCCCAACCTACTTGTTGGGTTCTTTACTTGATACGACCGGTTATACTTATTTAAGGAAGTGTAATTTGAGCGTATCAAATTTTGGCGCCGCTGTCGGGAAAAGTGACTTTTAGATTAACTTTAATAACATTACTGAATTTTAGTCAACAATTTCCTAATTTTATTTTTTTCTTTTGTTTTTGCTTCTCTCAGGTCTAGCTCTAGTGTATGTCAAGTACACGGAGCCGAGGAGAACCAGCGCTTCCATATGATCCTAAACTGAATCGGTCACTACACAAAATGAATAATCAACAGAACCCTGCTAATCCTGTTGATGGGATCAATCGTCAGCCTCCACCACCGATTGATGCTCACAATCAAGTGGTTGCGGAAAATCCATTTGATGATGCTTTGAGGATGCAACCTCCTGTCCCACGCCCTCAAGAGTTCTATAGGTTGAACATGAATATCACTGATTCTGATGGGTTGCTTGTCCTACCTCTACTACCACAGGGTCACATATTCATTGTAACTAGTAGCTTGATGCAGATGCTCACCGCAAGAGGTTTGTTTTCATGGCTACCATCTGAGGATCCAAATGCTCACATCGCCAAACTGAGGTCGCTGGACAAGAGTTGTGTAGGGAGGCCGGATTTGGAAATAAATGTCATCGGGTTAAGAGTGTTCCCTCTTTCACTGACGGGAGAGACCGCTATATGGTTTACTAAGTTGCCCTATAATTCTACCTATACTTAGGATCAGTTGAGGGATGTGTTCCTAGCACGGTATTACCTGGTGTCCAAGAAGCTCAACCACAAATATAGAGTGAAAAACTTTGTGGCATTGCTTGGGGAGTTGGTGAGTAGTTCTTGAGATAGATTTACTGCGTTCGTGAGAGGTGTCCCAAACCACCACATTGATGATCAATCGTTGAAAGATTACTTTTATCGGGGGCAAAATGATAATAATAAGGCAGTGCTTAATACTATTGCAGGTTGTTCTTATGGTGAGTGCACATATGCAGAGATCGTGGAGAAGTTGGAGAAAATCTCCCGCAACAATAAGGCTTGGAGCACTAGGAAGTCGGACACTGGGATAAACACCTTTGCAGTGCAAGCTACACACAATCCGACCGCAGATGAGATTCGTGAAGAGATGGCTTAGATGAGAACTGAGCTCGGGTTGGTATTGAAACATGTCACTGGAGGTGCAGAGAAAGTGAATGCGGTGAATTACATGACTAAACCACCACCGCCAGTGGATGAATACTACTATGAAAAGGATACTTATGCAGTGAATGAGTAGACGGGAGGTTTCCGACAAAACGCCCAAGGCTCCAATCAGGAGAATTGACGCCAAGGTCAAGGAAATCAAGGTCGGAACTATAGGAATTACAACAGAGAAGGCCATTATGTTCGAGATGGAAACTACAATCGTGACAACAACTTCAACCGGGGTAACTATGGTAACAGAAATGATCGAAGTGGGCCCTATGTTCCGCTTCAAAATAGGGAATTTGCTCCTAGGGATGGTGGAGGTAGTATGGCGCGAGTTGAAGATATGTTGCAAAAGATGATGAGGAGGTTTGATGCTTGTGATGAGCACCCCAAGGAATTGAGAGGTGATTTGGCTAATATCGGGCAAAAGGTGGATGAACATGCGGTCTTTATCAAGCATCTTGAGTTACAAATGGCCCAATTGTCTACTACTGTGAACCCACGTCAACCGGGCACTCTTCCTAGCAACACCAATCAAAACCCGAAAAAGGATGGACATTGCATGGCAGTCACTACTCGAGGAGGTAAGCAAACCATCGATCCACTTATGCCGTCTGTAGAAGAAGACGAGGTGATAAATGATGAAGAGGTAGTTGAAACTAGTGGTAAATTGGTGGACAAAGCATTGAAAGAAGCAGAAGTACCCCAAAAGGTGATCCCCATTCCTAGACCACCACCACCATTCACTAAGAGATTGGTGAAGAAGACTGAGGATGGTAAATATTGGTGTTTTATCACTATTGAAACAGCTTTCAATCAATGTCCCTTTGATAGAAGTTTTGGAACAAATGCCCGGGTATGCCAAGTTCATGAAGGATATGGTTACAAAGAAGAGATCGGTAAGTTTTGAGGATGATGACCGAATGCAGCATTATAGTACTATTGCTACAAGATCTCTTATGCAGAAGAAGGAGGATCTGGGTGCTTTCACTATTCCATGTACCATCGTATTACTGCACTTTGCTAAAGCACTATGTGATCTAGGTGCAAGCATAAATCTCATGCCTCTCTCCATTTACAGGAAATTGGGTTTGGGTGACGCAAACCCCACGACAATGCGGTTACTAATGACCGATTGAATGGTGAAGAGGCCTATTGGGATACTCCATAATGTGCTCGTGAAGGTGGAGTCATTTATATTTCTGGCCTATTTTGTGATTCTTGACTGTGAGGTGGACTTTGAGGTGCCTATTATTCTTGGCAGGTCATTCCTTGCTACTAGTCGCGCTTTAATTTATATGGAGAAAGGGCTGATGAGGTTTAGGTTGAACAATGAAGAAGCAACATTAAACATTTGTAGGTCCATGAAGGAGAGTGGTGAGCTCCATAAAGTCTCTGCTATATCTTACAGGGTTGAGAGAACATCTGAGGTGAAAATTGAAGAGCGCCTTGGTGTTGAGGCACTAACGGCAGTGATCATGAATTTTAAGAGTGATGGTATCGAAGAGTATGGGTCTTTGGTTGCGGCACTTGAACGAGGCGAATATCGGTTCAAACCGAAGAAATTGGAGTTAGATATGAAGCATCGCAGTCTCCACCTGCGAAACCATATATTGAGGAGGCCCCAAAATTAGAGCTTAAGGCTCTACCATCTCACCTGAGGTATGTATTCTTGGGAAGATATGACACTTTGCCGGTAATCATTGCATCGGATTTGAATGTGCATCATGTAGAGTGTTTGGTGGAAGTTTTAAAGAGGTTCAAAAGAGCCATTGGTTTGACTATTGCGGACATTATTGATATTCCTCCCGGTAATTGTTCACACAAAATCCAACTCATGCCCGATCACAAGCAAAGTATTGAGCACCAAAGAAGGTTGAATCCACCTACGCAAGAGGTAGTGAAGAAGGAGATTATTAAGTGGTTGGATGCCGGAGTCATATATCCTATCGCAAATAGTAGTTGGGTATGCCCTGTTCAATGTGTGCCCAAAAAGGGGGGAATGACTGTAGTTCCTAATGAGAAGAATGAGGTTGTTCCAATGAGGCCGGTGACTGGATGGAGAGTTCGTATGGATTACCGGAAATTGAATGCATGGACTGAGAAGGACCATTTCCTTATGCCCATCAATGATCAGATGTTAGATAGACTAGAAGGAAAAGGATGGTACTGTTTTCTTGATGGTTATTCGGGGTACCCAAATCTCTATTGCACCGGAGGATTAAGAGAAGACCACCTTTACTTGCCCTTATGGGACGTTCGTATTCAAGAGGATGCCTTTTGGGTTACGTAATGCAACAGAGACCTTTCAGAGATGTATGATATCGATATTCTCCAATATGGTGGAGGACACTATTTAGGTGTTCATGAATGATTTTTCAGTTGTTGGTGACTCCTTTGATCGGTGTTTGAGTCACTTGGCTGAGGTTCTCAAAAGATGTGAAGACTGCAATCTTGTGCTAAACTAGGAAAAATGTCACTTTATGGTGAAATAAGGTATAGTATTGGGCCATCGCATCTCGGAGAAGAGGATAGAGGTTGATCGAGCAAAAGTTGAGGTTATAGAGAAACTTCCTCAACCCCTCTCTGTAAAAGGTGTGAGAAGTTTTCTGGGACATGCGGGTTTCTACCGGAGGTTTATTAAGGATTTCTCAAAAATTGCACATCCTTTGTGCAAGCTACTTGAGAAGGAATGTAAATTATATTTTTATGAATCATGTCTGAAGGCATTTGGAGAGTTGAAGGAGAAGTTGGTGTCTGCACCCATAATTATTTCCCCAGATTGGAGCAAGCTATTTGAGGTGATGTGTGATGCTAGTGGGATTGCTCTTGGTGTAGTATTGGGGCAAAGAAGGGATAAAATCCTTCAACCCATCTATTATGCAAGTAAAGCCCTAAATGAAGCACAAAAGAACTACACTGTGACTGAGCAAGAGCTCCTTTTAGTGCTATTTGCGTTCGAAAATTTTTCGCTATTATTTGCTTGGCACGAGAGTCATAGTTTATACTGACCACTCCGTTTTGAGGTATTTTATGGCAAAGAAGGATGCAAAACCAAGTTTGATTAGATGGGTGCTACTATAGCAAGAGTTTGATTTTGAGGTGAAAGATAGAAAAGGGATCGAAAATCAAGTTGCCGATCACTTGTCTAGATTGTAAGATGAAGCTATGCGAGAGTTAGGTGAAAAGGCGGAAATTCATGATACCTTACCTGATGAGCATGTATTGTACGCCTCTCATGACTTGATTCCATTGTTCACCGATTTTGCGAATTATCTGGCTAGTGATATAGTCCCATCAGACTTGTCTTTCCATCAGAGGAAAAAGTTCATGCATGATGTGAAAAATTTCTCTTGGGATGAGCTTTACTTATATCAGAGTTGTGCCGATGGGCTTATTCGCCGTTGCGTGCCGGAAGTTGAGATGCTAAGTGTTTTGGAGGCATGCCACTCCTCGCCTATGGGTGGGCATCATAGTGGTATCCGGACTGCCCATAAGATTTTGCAATGTGGGTACTATTGGCCAATCATTCACCAAGATGCTCATGAGTTCGCCAAGTCATGTATTAGGTGCCAAAGATATGGAGGAATTTCGAAGAGGCAATAGCTCCCTTTTAAACCCCATTCTAGTGATTGAGTTGTTTGATGTATGGGGCATTGATTTTATGGGCCCGTTGGTGAGTTATCATGGGATTAAATATATTCTTGTGGCGGTGGATTATGTGTCAAAATGGGTGGAAGCCATAGCACTTGCCAACAATGAAAGGAAGAGTGTCACCATGTTCTTGAAAAAGAACATCTTCTCAAGATTTGGTACACCTAGGGCCATTATTAGTGATGTGGGATCTCACTTTTGCAACAAGTTGTTCAAAGGGCTATTGGAGAAATATGGGGTTCGCCACAATGTAGCCACTCCTTACCATCCACAGACTTATGGGCAAGTTGAGGTGTCCAATAGAGAAATCAAGCAGATCCTATCGAAGACGGTGAATGCTAATAGAACGGATTGGTCAAGGAGGCTTGATGATGCTCTTTGGGCCTACCGGACTACATACAAGACCCCCATAGGTATGTATCCATACAACCTTGTAAATGGGAAGGCTTGTCACTTGACAGTTGAGTTAGAGCACAAGGCCATGTGGTCGATAAAGAAACTGAAGATGTATTGGCATGAAGCAGTGGAACAGAGACTTAATGGGTTGAATGAGCTTGATGAGTTTTACCTAAAAGCATATTAAAGTTCAGCCATCTACAAAGAGAAGATGAAGAAGTACTTGACCAAAAAATTGAGAAACAAGAATTTGCGGTTGGGGACTTGGTGCTTCTATTCAACTCTAGGCTACACTTGTTTCTGGGCAAACTCAAGTTCAAGTGGACTGGGCCATTCCTTATTACTAAAGTATATACACATGGAGCGGTTGAGTTGGAGAACAAGGAGGGTGCAAGGTTCACGGTAAATGGGCAAAGAATAAGGATCTACCTAGGGCATGCGGAGAGTGTTCATGAAGTGGTTGAGGCATATCACCTTGATGAAGTCTCAGTAATCAAGGATCCTGCGTCGTCCCGCGATGTTAAATCAAGCGCTTCTTGGGAGGCAACCCAAGGTGTATCCTCTAGACAATAATAGGTTTTTCTTTTCTTTTTAGGAATATTTGCATTCTCATGTTTCGTTTTTGTTTTATTCACAGTCATATGTTATTGTTTTTTTTAGTATGTTGGCTAGAGAGTATTTTAGGGTCCGTGTGTCAAAAGAGTCCAGAAAAACACAAAAAAATAGCTTAGCGGGTGCTCAATGTGCAGGGACCAAATCCTAGAATTCTGCAGAAATCAGTTTGGTGCACACATCTACGGACCAATCTACGTACCGTCGATGGTGTCCGTAGATCCCAGTTATGTCTTAAACTCTGATCTAAATCTGTGTCCAATCAACGGTCTAGTCGACGGTTTATCGACTGACTTATGAACCGTCGACGGGGTATTGTCAGTTCACAAAAACCAATGACCCGACCCAACCCAACCCGACCGGCTATAATAAAATACAACCTTTCAGTTACCTCCCACATAACTTTTCAAATTCCCTCCCAACCATTTCCCTCCCCTCATTCCCTTCTTTCTCTATTAACTCCCACAATGACTCCCTTCCATTTTCTTCACAATCTCCACATCTCCCAAAATCCCAGAAATCCCCAAACCCTAATCCCCAGTTTCTACTCCGTCTCCTTTGTTTTCTCCGGTAGGTGTTCAAAGGCAGGCACGTAGGTTGGTTGTTGCTAGATCCACTACAGTTTACAGGTATTTCATTTCCTTTATACTTAATGAATTCTCGTTCATTTGCTTTTGGAAACCAATAAATTGTATGTGGGTCTTGACTTTGGGACAAATTTGCATGTTTAAATTTGTAAATTATGGGTTCTAAATCCCTTAGAATGATAGAAAGTGTATGGGTTGGGGGTAGAATATGTGTCAAGTTCAATATGATTGTTGATTTTCTAACTTAGGGTTTGATAGTCTCATAGAATCCGTGATAGAAATTTGTGAAATCAAAGCCCCAAGGATGACGAATTTGTCTTATATTTGTTATTATGTGTTAGGTGAACTTTTTGATTTGCTTAAAATTGTCCAAATGTGTGTTTTAAACCAAGTCCTGAAACCTGTATTTGACCAAGAGCACGAGACCCTGTCTCGTACCGTCGGTTGATCTACGGACCGTCGATGGGGTTCGTCGATGGCTAAAATCTCTAACTGCTCAACTTTGAAATGACAGAAGTGGATTATGGTCCGTCGATTGATCGACAGGCCATTCTGCACGTCCGTCGTTTCCAACTGAAACCTTGATTTGTGAGATATTAAAAATTATTCTAAGTGTCAGACGACGGAAGTGGACTATGGTTCATCGATTGATCGACGGGCCGTTCAGCACGTCCGTCGTTTCTAACTGAGAGGTCTGTGCAATGAAGTCGATGAAATTTTACTAAGTGTCCATCGACAGACACTATCGACAGACCGTCGATTCATCGATGGGCCGTCAATAGTGCCCGTCTCCCAGTTCTGCAATTCTGCAATAGCCTGTGTCTTTTGTTTTTAGGTGTTATTTTGATTATGTTGCTTGTGTAATTTGATTACAATGAGACTAACAACTTGCTTTTCAGGTACTTATGGGCCCCAAACTAGACATCGTCTATTCCAGGGGTGGTCCAAGTCCGTGGCACTATCCCGGCGGTTGATTGGCTCGTACGATGATGAGCAGAATCTAGAATACGTGCCCCCAGGCACCCAAACTCGGACACCAGCTGCTAGAGACACTTGGGGCACGCTCAAGAAGGTGGCGTCCGGTGTAGTCACTACCTCCCAGTCTGATGAGGAGCGCACACTGACCGGCACACTATCTGGGTCCACCTCGGGTTCTGAGAGAGCGTCTGGCTCCGAAGAGGCATCCGGTTTAGAGTCGGCCCACTCTACAAGGTCGAATAAGTACACTACCTCTGGTTCCGGATCACAGGGAGCCCCTTTCCCATATGTACCTGCTCGCCATGTCTCGTCTGATGAGGCCCAGAGATTGAAGTCTGCTCGGGCACCGCAGCATGAGGTCCCTGCACCGGTTTCTAATGAGCCCAACCGGTGGTGCGTAGATGGCCAATACCAGGTCTACCGGGATGCAAAGGTGTTGAATGAAAAGGGGGTGATGACTCGGTTGGTGACAGTCGAGCGGCGAGTCCTTACACGTAGCCGGCACACAGTCCCTGAAGTGCATGGTTTATTTACCCACCAGAGGCTCGAGTGGATGGCGAGGAATGTGGGGTCCTACAGTGAGGAGATTGTACGAGATTTCTATGCATCATACATGGCGACTCTCAGAGGTGCTTTAGATAGGCGGGCGAAGCCTGCCAAACACGACCCACTCACAGAGGTGTTAGTTAGAGGCTGCCGAGTGGACATTTCTCCCACTACCATCCGTTGATTTTTGTACGGCGCGTCTACAGGGCCTATGTCGGACCTCTTTACCCCAGAGTTCGACTACAAGTGGGGTTTGGTCAATAGTGTACAATTTCAAAGGACCGGAGAGCAGAGAGAATCCACCAAGAGGTGGCTTACATAGCATCTGTCCGTTGATGGTGAGGGAGCAGACTGGGTGCTACACCCCAGAGGCCTTATAAAGAAGGCCAACCTCACTTGCGTAACCAAGTTCTTCTGGATCTTAGTCCGACACCGCTTATCCCCCACGGCAGCAGATAACATCGTTGCTTGGGAAAGAGTGATCATGGTGGCATCACTGGTAGCAGGGTTCGAGATAGACTTCGCCAACTTGTTGATCTCTGTTATACATGAGACAGATTTTAAGAACTCTACCACTTACCTGTTCGCCTGTATGATTTTTCAGTTATGCAGGGATGCTGGAGTGACCATTTGGCATCGTGATGTCCTCCGTACACCGACGGCGGTCGAAGATATCAGTCTCATAATGGATGAGGCCAATGTGGCGGCACCATGGAGAGGGCCTCGAGTTGATTTTCATCCGCTGTGTGGAGTTAGCCCAAGGGGTTGATCATGCCGTTTCAGAGCCCACGGATACCATCCCAGTCGAGTCTGCCACTAGACCTAGTAGGGAACCCAGTTTCTCCCGGTACTCCTCCATCAGCAGCACTGGTCCCGATTGCTAGGGTCCAGAAGTTAGAGGCCCAGATGGCCACCTTGCTGCATTATATCTAGCCTTCGATGCAAAAATCGATTGCCAAAGCTGAGGATCTGATTGAGAAGAGGGTGGCTCAGCAGACGGTGCAGAATATTCAGGCGGTCCACCAGCGCCTCGATGTATTTGAGCTCAGAGTTCTAGCACGCCCAGCCCCTACCATTGATTTGATGACTCTTCAGAAGGCTGTGGCGAGTCTGCGGACAGACGTTGATGGTATTCTTTATATGAGGGGACCCGAGCCTGAGACCACCCCTGTGAAGATCACGGAGTACACTGTGCTTGCTGCACTGTTCACTACCACCACTGCACCGCTGCCTGATCCACCTGAGCGTGCCAAGAGGCACCGTTCCATCCGCACCAGTGAGAGTGAGGATGCTCGTGCTAGGAAGAAGGAGCGGACGAATATGGAGGCTGTGAGTAGAGCCTCTTTGGTTGATGAGGAGGCCCGTCAGATGAGGGCTCAAGAGTTGGCTGCTGGGGCTTCTAGTTCCAGATTGGAGGCGGTTGAGAGGAGCACCACTGAAGGTGCAGATATTGCTGTGGGCACCACTGAGGGTGTCCCTACTACTGAGGATGCGGGTTCCGGGAAACCAGACCCGCCTGCTTGTTGGTCATCGGCGCTATGCGCCTTAGGTTTGCTTCACCTACCACCTTGTCTTTATATTTCTTATGCATTGGGGACAATTGCATATTTTTATTGTTGCACGTGGGGTAAATGGAAAGTGAGTAACAGGGTGAAGTGTGAGTAGCCCAACTCACGATTCTCTCTTAGTGGTTTTCTTGCCTGTGTTCTTTTGCCCCAAAAGACTGTTTATTTTACCGTTGAACCGACATGTCGTAACTTGTACACAATATGAAAGTGAAATATGAAGCATGATGGATAAACTTAAATGATATCCCCTTCATAGAAAATGCTTGCATGAATAGGTGTAAAGAAGTTGATTGTGTTGGCTCTAATCATGACATAGAGATGCACCATTGCATGGCCCTCAATCTAATACTCAAACTAGGTGTCCGATAATCTGATAGGGTAACGAGGTGTCAAGAGAGTGTGAGGAAATTTGATTGTTCCACTGTTGGTACCTAGCTAGAACTTGCCCGGTTAGTCTTGCAAAAGGAATCTGTTTTAGACATTTAGGAAAGGATCATAGGTCCTTGTTCAAATTAGCAAATATCTAGCCTAAAACAAAGAGAACCAAATGAAATTGTTATCCCTTTTTTATCCAAATATTTTGAGCTTATAATAGACCTGTATTTTCTTTACCAACTCATCTTCCCTGGGTATAATGTGTTTGCATTGGTCCCTCCTTGGACATGTGCACCTCAACTTAGGCCAAAAAGCATAAGTTGATGGTGGCTAATGCAGAAACTAACCTCGTCTTGGCCCTGAACCAACCTTGTGTATTGTGTACCTCGACTCATGGCAAAGCCATAAGTTGAGGGTGGCTATTATGAGTGATGTCCCGAAAAGTGGGTATGAAAAGAGTAATGTGGAAAATAAAAGAAACAGTGAACAAGAGAAGTGACTCAGTCAAAATTGACAATGGAGTAAATAAAGAAAAAGAAATAAAGAGATTAAACAATGAGAAAAAGAGTGTTAAACAAAATGAAGTAAGAGTCACTTCCACAAAAGAGAAAGAAAGGATAAAACAAGGCAAAGATTACAAGAAAAGAAAATGTAGGGCATAATAGACGATGAAAGAGGTAGGACGCTTAGCCGTAATGTCAAGGAGGGCAACAAGTCACTAAAATGCACCTATATGTACCATACCTGACCCTGATCCTACGTTACAAGCCAAGAATGTCCTATCATGATCCTAAGAGTCTAATATGCTGAACTTAAGTAGTGAAAATAAGGCCAAGCCTATGGCGACAAGTACCAACTAGGTGTGAAGTTGTTTTGAGCGTAAGTGTTGAATAATGATCCTTATACTTAAAGTTGAAATCACTGGGCAAAAAAGGAGGATATATTTTGAAGTGAGGGCACTAGTTGCAATATTGGAAAGTTGGTACCTTGGCGAGGGATAAAAGAGTAGAGGTGTCGGTGCGTAATGAGTCTGTGTCATGGTCTGATCCACATGAGTAAGCCTATCAAGCCTAAGAGTAGAAACATGCACTAAAGCAATGAGAAAGTTGGGCTTGATAGCCATGTGATTTCAAAATCTTAAAAGAGGATACTTGTGTACAAAGTTTTGTGTTGAGTCATAGTGCTTCGCTTGAGGACAAACAACGAATTTAAGTTGAGGGTGTTGATGTACCGTGGTTTCACGGTACTTTAAATGCTTTTTGATTAAGATTGGTGTGTGTCTAGTGCCTTTTTGTAGTAATTTTAATATGTTTTTATCTTTGTTTTTTGCAGAAAAGTTTTCCAAAACCAAAACGCAAAAGGCTGTGGAGATTTAGTACAGAAGGTGAACCACGAAGTCCATCAACGGTCCGTAAGTGAATCGACGGACCATAGGTGGTGACTGTCGATTAGAGGTTCAGGTATCTGGAAACAAATCGGGGAATTTTTACTAAGTGTGGGGCTACGTCCTGTTGAATCGTCAATCTGATCAGAGAATGTCCCAGTACCTGATGTTGAAGAAAAGATAAGTATGGAACAACGAGAAGCATCGACGGACCGTAAGTGAATCGACGGACCGTGATGTTGGTCCGTCGATTGGATCAGAGAAGATTCAAAGTGAAGGCTAAAAAATGATGCTAAGTCTATACTTACGGAGGCAGTCGACGGTCCGTCGTTTGATCGAGGGACCGTCTGTGGGATCGTCGATTGAAGCCGCGTTTTTGGACAAACTTTCCTTATTTGATTTCCTTTTATTTTAGGACAATGTCTTTATAAATAGGGGTGTAAAACCTCATTTTTTGGGGTTGGATTTTTTTATTATATTCTTAGTTTTGTTCTTGGAGATTTGTCTTTGCAACTTGGGCAATATTTCAGATTTCCGGATTTGGTTTTCAAGTGAATTTTGTGATTTCAAGTTTAATTTCTGGATTTTCTTCGAATTTGTCAAAGTAAGCTCATGATTTATTGTTGATCAACAATGAATTGTGTTCTTCTATGCATGGGTAACTAAATCCACAACTAGGGTTGTGGGAACCATGGGTGATTAACAAGGTAAAACTAGCTTAATAACAATTATCAAATAGGTTATTGCATGCATTGATAATTATTTCGCTTAAAAGTCTTTTTAACGAGTGCACGCGTTAGAACTCGCCTTATTTCTACTTGCCGGACCAAGGGGGTAGTTAATAGGAAAATAATTATCAACATAGAGTAAGTGGGATACTATCTAATAGGCTTGTTTTGATTGGTGCGAAGAAATAACTAAGTCATACATCGAATATGATGCTTAATATGAAGTAAAGGTAAGGGTTAGTAACTTAGACACACGTAGACGGACCAAGGTACGAGTGAAACTCTCTAAATGTCGGACCAAGGATATAGAGATACCTAACTTATCACTTTGCATGCAAAACACTAGTGAAGAATTGTTATAGCTCGGATTACCGCGTTATGAACCTATGGGGAACACTTACACCCTAGTTTCTCTCACAACTTGATAAACACTAAAGATTTCTTCCTGCGACTTGTTCTACTTAGAGTAATTAAACACTTTCGTTTCACAAAAAAAACCCTTTTATTACCTGTTTTCGGAAAGGACTTGACTAAATAGACGTAATTCTACATTGAAGTTAAGTCTAAACTATTTTCCTCGTGGGATCGACCCCAACCTACTTGTTGGGTTCTTTACTTGATACGACCGCTTATACTTCTTTAAGGAAGTGTAATTTCAGTGTATCATACTCCTAATTTGTATTGAGATCCAATTTATTAATTTGACCGTTAATAATTACTTGCCTAAATGGGCTTAATATTATAAGTTTTTTTATTTTAAAGGTATAATACATAAACATGACCCTTCACTTCGCTTAAACGGATAATTATGTCCTTCAACTTTGAATGTGCACAAGCCGACACTTAAACTTGTATAAAATTGATTAAGTAGACACACGTGTCCTATATTGCATAAGACACATAGGATGTCATAAGGGTTACAAAATTGTCATGTACATTGCCATGTAGGACGATTGTGTCCACTTGTTCAATTTGATGCATGTTTAAATGTCTACTTGTACACGCCGAAAGTTAAAAGTGATAGTTGCCGGCTGACATCAACTTAAGGTTCATGTTTATGTATTATGTCTTTTTTAAATGTGCGAGGAAAGGGAGTAAAAGAAAATAGAGTTATACATACTCCACCAATTTTCTCCCTTTTTGTAGGGAAGGACATATAAATTTTGTTCTTCAATATAAAACAAATTACTGAAGTAAATTATATTAAATTTATAGAAATTAATTAGATTCATATTATAAATGTGTGGTCTTCTATAATGTGATAATCAAAGGAAATGATAGTTAGTGAATTAATTTAATATATTAATTTAAATCTTGTTTGATCAAACATTCAAAATCTACTTATTCTTTAAAGTATTTTTATCAAATGAAGTTTGAGAAAAAGAAAAAAACAAAAAAATTGTCTTCCAACACACTAAGAAAAATAAAGAAAAGAGGAAGTCGCCGTTTTTTCATGATCACCATAACCGCTGGCCAGCCTCGATCGGAGATATGTCAACAGACTTTTGCAAGTTTATTCCGGTCGACATTTGGGGAGACAATACCTCTATCTTGAAAACCAATATCGTACTCACATGGAGAGCCAAGAATCATATGGGATTAAGTTGATATAGCAACTGATAGTCAATGACAATCTCCAATATGCAGTGGTTGAAAAGTTTTTTTTATGGTTGGCCAGATATACAAGAACTTCGCAAAGTAATACTCAAGCAATGTGGATTGAAGGGGGAGTACAATATTGGATTGCTAACCAATAAATATGTGTTGATCAGGGCTACACTCTTGGAAGATTATGTCAATCTGCTTTCTAAACCAGTTTTCTATTTAACACAACAAAATTGGTCCTATCCATGAGGACCCTAAGTGGGATCCATTATTTAACCCAGAGGAGACATCAATGACTATAGCATAGATTTCCTTTCCTTCAGTGCGCCCAAACTTCTTCGGTAAAGAAACAATATTCTCACTAGCTGCAACAGTTGAAAAACCATTACAGGTTGATATGGCGACTAAAAATCAAACTAGACGTAGTTGTACTAGGATTAAGGTTGAGATGGATCTTCTTAAGGAGTTTCCTAACCAAATTAACATTGGATTGAAAAGATCCAACTACGAGATCGTAGAAAAGTGGATTAATATCACGTATGACTATATGCCCAAATATTGTAAAACATGTATGATAACGGGTCATGATGAAAAATAGTTCTATGTTGAGCATCCATAACTTCACAAGCTAGGTAGAAAGGGAGCACAGGGAACACTGAAATGCAAAACCACGGACAAGGGGTTATGGAGGATAAAAATGAAGAAAAACTAAGGGGAAAGAAGGTAAGCAAAATAGGATACTGGAGGGGCAAAATAAAAAATAGAGATTACAGGAAGGGAAACATAATAAAGCGGGAACAAGCAAGAAGACAATAAATCAAGTGTCGAATAAGGTGGAGTTATTACCACAAACAAGTTTGATGCATTAAATGATAAGGATGAAACATGTACTTTATAACAAGTGACGTTATGGAACGTAAAGGGTAGAGAAGAAGTATCCACCAAGCAATGGGTGTGTTAGAATCTGTGAGTCCACTACCAGTCAATGGACCAGGTCCCTTGACACACTAGAATAATAATGAGAGTAAATAATTGTAGATTATAAACACGGTCAGTTTACGTGAAAACCTCCTTGATCAAGATGGTAAAACCACGACCTGTCACACAGGGTTTTCAAACCGTTCACTAATCTTCACAAGCAAAAGTAAACCCGGTTACAACGATGTGAGAAACATTTATTAATCTCACTATCAAGCAATAACTATATTGCTTGAAGAGCCTAAGCAGATATGAATCTGCCCACTAAGCTATCACACTAGACAACTTAGGATTTTCTGAGCAATTTTACAGACTGCCCACTAAAACACCAACCTACTAATGATTTAGACTTTCTAAGCAACACACAGGTTGCCCACTAAATTAGTATAACTTAACTAACTTAGAATTTACAGATTCGAACCCACTGAATCCCTTATAAGTTTTAGGATCAATTTACACTATTAGATCAAAAGAAATACTTCTAAGACATCCACACTATTCGCACTTCAGCTTGAATCGTTCTTTGAATTATTTCTTCTCCCTGTTTGTTTTCTCAGCCTTTGCAAGAGTTCTTGATGTTGCTTGTTCAAGTTGCAAAACCTGAACTTGTGAGTATGAAGATATTGTCCTTTTGTAGTAAGGTCTCCATCCTTAAAGCCATACCATTGGTTTAGGTTTCTGACGCCTCTGCCTCTTCTGCCGCTGTGTTGGAGACTCTGCACCAACTTTTTGTACTTTCTCCAGCTGGCACTCAAAAAGCATATTTAGCTGAGTACCAGGAACCTTCACAAGGTCTCTGTGTTTGTCAAATCATCAAAACTGCAAATATCATTTCCCCCCCTTTTGATGATGACAAACCATGTACCACTCTTCAAAAATTAACTCTCCATGATCACACCTTGAGCAATTTTTTATATTTTTCCCTCGACTTAGACACAACTATTTCTTGTTCCCCCTGATTTATATGCCCGGCTTAACAATTACACACAGACATGCATACATATATCCTTTGTTCCCTCTGCTTGTTTGTTCCCCCTCACTATCCTTTGTTCCCTCTGCTTGCTTGTTCCCCCTAACTTACATGACCGAAAGCATAAAATTCCCCCATTTGGCATCATAAAAAAGAGACGCAGTAAACCACAATACCAATAATATAGACAAGTAAGATCATAGCCTTTTGACAATCAAACATAAGAGAAAACAACAGACAATAGACATTAGCCAGAACAAAATAGGAATAAGATTCATTGCAAACCAGAGATAGTATTCAATACATTAAATTTAAACTAGGAATCGAGAGATCTTGCAAATGTGCCACACAAAAAAAACAAGGGAAATGACAGGATGGACTATGAGGGGGGAGGCTGATGGGAAAGGGACTTAATGATTAGAGTAAGTCTAGCATTTGCGACATCATTGTCCCTGATTGCTTTCTCTTGCAAAGCAACAATCTTGGCCCTCAGTTCTGCATTCTCCTTATGCAGCTCTTGAACTATGGAGGTACCAGGTCCCTCAGTCTTCGCCTTGAGTAGTTCGGCCTATAGAATGGCAATTTCAGCATCCTTGCTACTCAACCTCACAGTCATCTCTTCCAGCTCATGCTTGAGCTGATCCTGCTCTTCAACTAACTAAGACACTTTACTTTTACGATTTCCTTTTCCTTCAATGCATTAGCATTCAACCAAAGTAGTCTCAGAGAAAGAATGCTTGACAGTCCCCACTTTTCCGACTCCAAGTGGAATGTTGAGGTGTTTGAATACTTTTATTAAGAAGTATCCATAACCCATTCCATGCTTCCCTATTCGCTCAATTATAGTTTTGTACATGTGTTCTAGAATAAGTGCCGAAAGGTCGAGTGATTCGAATTTGCACAAGAATTCCATAAGAAACAAATCAGCAAAAGTTGCTGAAGTTCTCTTCTCTGTTCTGGGAAGAAGAAATTTGTTTACAAATTCAAAGATCAGCTGATATTCACTCTTCATTAACTTCTTGAACAGACCAGCACATCGAGTCGTGGGAACCTTGGAACATACCTTTACAAATTCCACAGAACAAGACTTCCCAATTACAGACATGATACCTTCTCGCGGTACCCCTAAAATATTTCCCAGTGAGTCTTCATCAAGATGGATTTCTATGTTTCTTACTCTTGTTTTGATACTACCATCTTCCTGAAATTCAATGTTGTAGTAGAACTCTCGTACTTCTTCCTCATGCAAAACAGGAGACTTGGTGTGGAATAGATGCATCCATGATTGAATTTCCACAATGTCATGTAGAGTATCCATCCCAGGTTGGGTAACAATATTCATGTCGAACAATCTGCCTGGCAGGACACTTTGCGTACTTAGATTGTCAACAATTGTCTGTCTTTTAACCGATATGTCATCCACATGTACTTGTGGACCAGGTCCCTGTTCAGAATTTTCAGGTTCCTCTTTAGAAGCTTTTCTCTTTAGTTTTTGCTTTTTCCTTAAAACCACAAGTTTTAGTTACTCCTTTGGGTTTCTTGTTGTCACCTTTCCTTTTTACACTTTGTTTCACTTTGCCCAAACTTTTCTTATCAGGTCCCTCATCAGATTCTGCCCTAGAAACCTCCACCACATCCGACAATGGTATTTGAAATCTAGACTCCCTAAATGTTCTTTTCCTTTGATTTTTGGCAGTAGATTCTTCACTCGCTTTCATAGCATCAGCTAACATCTTCTTCGAGTCAGATCTGGTAAAAGGTCTACGTCTAGACTCAATTTTAACTGCTTTTTCTTTTCCCTTTTTAGAGACAAGCACCTTTCTCTTCTTTAACAACTATTGAATGGGATGATTATCACCCTACGTGTCTGTAGAATCTGAAGACGTTTATCTCCCAAAATCTGGAGTTTTGTCGAATACATGATAGGTTTCTCTGACATCTTCATCCAGAAAATTTTCATTTTCCTCTAGTTGGTCTTTTTCTCTCATCATTGTAAGACTCTCAATAAATAGACTTTCACTGGAAGCCAAGATATTTGACTCAGACGTCTTACTCTCTGGTAGATCTACCTCAAAAAGGTGATCTGACAGAATTTCTAGATGAGGACCAGGTTGAGAGGAGAGAGAACTGGGTTATTTAGATCGATGGAATGAAATGGATTTTGAGATCTATCTAGAGTAGGGCTGACTGGAGAGGTAGTCGCCACTATGGATTTAGACCTAGAAGACGAAGGAGTGTAAAATGACACAGGGTCAATTTCACTCAGAGATGCAAGCATCTTCTTCGATGAAGATGATGGTTCAGACATATTCTCAGAAAGAAGAAGTGAGCAACAAAGAAGAATGAAAGAGAAGGAAGAAAGAGTATTTAGGGCTTTTCAAGAGAAAGTTCAGAAACAGATGTGAGGATTGAGAGAGAAGAGGAAGATGTATAAAAAGGAGAGAAACGGTGCCAGGTCCCTTGGATTGGACGGGTCGCTTGGAGTTAAACGATGTGACAAACGGTCAGAATGACCAATTGCTGACATGTGGCAATTTCAACGGTCCATTTTTAAACTAGTTTAAAAATAATGTAAAGAAAACTAACCTCTGGAAGGACCAGGTCCCTTACTGCAAGTTAAACCTCATTCCTGATTGGTTTTGACCATGCTTTGCTTTTGTACTTCGTCATGAATGTATACCTGCACTAGGTACAATGTTGACCTTACTCATACTATTTACTATTAATATAGAGGATACCTACACTGCAAATTTTAGCCATCAAGGTAATTTCATGTTTTGAATGACTTTAGATTAATTTGGGTTCATCATTCCCAACTTCAGTCTGTTACTCTCAAACTGATATTTGTTGAGTGCCTTGGTGAAGATGTCGGCAATCTGATCTTCTATTCTACAGTAAGTCAACAAAATATTTCTCTTTTCAACATTATCTCTCAAAAAATAATGTCTCACATCAATATGTTTTGTTCTCTTGTGATGAACTGGATTCTTCCCCATACTGACAGCACTGGTGCTATCACACATAAGAGGAATTTACTTTATGCTCACTCCAAAATCTTCTAAATGTTGCTTAATCCATAAAAGCTGAGAACAACAAGAAGCTGCAGCTACATATCATCTTCAGCCGTTGAGAGAGCCACAAAATTGTGTTTCTTCATTCCCCATGAAATGAGTGAGGACCTAAGGAAATGTGCCATGCCTGAAGTACTCTTCCTGTCTACTTGATAGCCAGCAAAATCAGCATCAGCAAAACCGACTAGATTAAAAGAATCACTTGCTGGATAGAATAGGACCAGGTCCCCTGTTTTCTTCAAGTATCTCAGTATCCGTTTTGCAGCATTCAAATGCGAATCTTGGGGACATGCTTGAAATCTAGCACACATTTTGACACTGTATACAATGTCAGGTCTACTAGTGGTTAAGTATAACAAGGATCCAATAATCCCCCTATACATGGTTTGATTCACCAGAGGATCAACTTCATCTATCCCAAGCTTGGAATTTGTTCCCATAGGAGTATCTATAGGTTTAGAATCAATCATGTTGAATTTCTTCAACAACTCCTTTGTGTACTTCTCTCGACTAATTGAAGTACCTTCTGATGATTGTTTGATTTGCAGTCCCATAAAGAAAGTTAGTTCACCCATCATGCTCATCTCGAACTCGTTTTCCATTAAGGCAGCAAATTATTCACACAAAAGCTCAGATGTAGCTCTAAAAATGATATCATCCACGTATACTTGTATAATGAGCAGTTCTTGTCCCCTTTTCATAAGAAACAAAGTGTTATCAATTTTCCCTCTTTTGAAACCATTTTTCAGCAAGAATTTGGACAACCTTTCATACCAAGCTCTGGAGCTTGCTTTAAACCATAAAAGGCCTTATTCAATTTGAATACATGATTTGGTCGTTCAACATCTTCAAAGTAAGGAGGTTGTTTAACATATACCTCTTCCTTCAAATCTCCATTTAAGAACGCACTTTTGACATCCATTTGATACAGCTTGAAACCCATAAAAGCAGCAAAGGCTATAAGAATTTTGATAGCCTCGATTCTAGCAACTGGAGCAAATGTTTCATCATAATGTATGCCCTCTTCCTGATTATATTCTTTAACAACCAGTCTTGATTTGTTCTTTGTAATTACACCACTCTCATCAAGTTTATTTCTGAACACCCACCTGGTCCCTATAACAGTTCTGTCAGCAGGTCTTGGGACCAGGTACCATACCTTGCTTCTCTCAAACTGATGCAATTCTTCTTGCATTGAATTAACCCAGTCTGCATCACCCAGACCCTCTTTTACATTTTTAGGCTCAATTGTTGAGATGAAAGCTTAAAATGCAACTAGATTTCTAGTTTTTGATCTAGTATGCACTCCAGAATTCAGTGGTGAAAGTAGATTGTCAAGTGGATGAGATGAAATGTGCTTCCAAGCCGGTCTTGACACCAAAGGTTGAGGTTGATCTGTATCATCTTCTTCATCCTCAGAATCATCATTTTCTGTAGATTGAGTTGTTTCTTGATGAGTGTTCTGCATGGTACCAGGTCCTTCATCTGACTTGTCATTTTCTTCTGTCTTTTCTGATAAATCTGGATCAACATCATTTGTCTCCAAATTTTCAAGTACTTCAGCCCTGCCACCTTCAATTTTCTGAGCTTGGAACAACTCGTTCAATTCATCTTCATCATTCACTTCCCGTTTCTTCTGATTGTTGTCTTCATCAAATACCACATGAATACTTTCTTCAATACATTGAGTTCTTTTGTTGAATACTCTGTTTGCTTTGCTAGACGATGAGTATCCCACAAAGATTCCTTCATCACTTCGAGGATCAAACTTTTCAAGATCATCTTTTCCATTGTTCAAGACAAAACATTTGCATCCAAATGCCCTTAGATAACTCAACTTTGGTTTCTTGTTGTTGAGGAGTTCATAAGGAGTTTTGTTCAGTAGAGATCTTATCAAGCACCTGTTAGTAACATGGCATGCCGTGTTGATTGCTTCAGCCCAGAAATTTTGAGGTAGATTAGACTCAATAAGCATAGTTCTGGCAATGTTCACCAATGTCCTGTTCTTTCTCTCCACCACTTCGTTTTGCTGAGGAGTTCTTGGAGCTGAAAAATTGTGACTTATATCATTTTCTGAGCAGAATTCATCAACCTTTGTATTTTCAAACTCCGTTCCATGATCTGATCTGATATCTGCTATGACTTAATTCAGTTTAGTTTGAATAATCTTGAAAAACACAATCAGCACATCAGGTGTTTCACATTTTATTCTTAGAAACCTTGTCCATGTGACTCTTGATTAATCATCAACAATAAATAAAATGTACTTCTTGCCACTTCTGCTTTGGATTTTCAGGGGTCCACACAAATCCATGTGCAACAGTTCCAAAATTCTTGAAGTACTCACTTTCTTCTTTGACTTGAAGGATGATCTTACTTGCTTCCCTTTGACACAAACTTCACACACTTTACTTTCACTGAACTTCAATTTTGGCAAACCCAGGACCAGGTCCCTAGAATCCAGCTTATTCAATAAAGACGAGCTTACATGACCTAGCCTTCGATGCCATAGATCAGCATTATCACTTTGAGCACTAAGACATGTCAGATCGTCTCCATGAGATGTTTCTAGGTTTGCCACATATATGTTTTTACATCTCTGAGCAGTAAGAACCACTTTCTTTGTAATCTGATTGTCTACAATGCACTTCTCAGAAGTAAACGTGACTTCATTTCCCTTGTCACAGATCTGAGATACACTAAGAAGACTGTACTTTAATCCACTCACATGATACACATTTTCAATGGATTCTTCAATTGATTTGCCAACTCTACCTACACCTAGTATATACCCCTTCTTTTCGTCACCAAAAGAGACACCTCCTCCTTGAAGTTCCTTGAGCGAGAGGAAGTTTTTTGTGTTTACAGTCATATGTTTTGAGCATCCACTATCCATGTACCAACATTGACTGTTACTTCTCTCGCTCACCTGCAACGCGAATCACATGTTAGACTTGGGAACCCATTTTAACTTGGGTTCCCAAAAGGCAGATAAAGGGGTGATCAAAGTGTTTCTTTCCCAGTGAGGTAATTTAAGTTCTTTCTTTATCCCTGTCTTTCGGACAGGACCAGGTCCCCTACTTGGTAACCTTTTCTGTCATGTATAACTCGAAAATCTTTCTTGTGATTCTTTCCAAGCTTTACACTCCCCTTTTAAATGACCATTTCTCCCACAGTGAAGACACAGAAAATTATCAGACACATACACATATTTACTGTGAGGATTGTAAGGAGGAGTGATATTCAAGCTTCCTAGACCCTTTTTGTTGTAGTTGCTTTGATTTGTTACATTTGAAAGTAATTTTGAGGATTTTGTCCATTTAAGGGAATTAGTGAGTTCTTCCTTAAGCTGGACTAGATCCCTTTCTAATATGCTATTCCTTTCAAATGCTAAAGCAAGTTTAGTCTCTGTAGTTTTCAAATTTTCTTCAAGTTCAATTTGTAAACTAGTAGACTCTCCTTTTCTTTTTCCAGATTTCTCAATCATTAAATCCAATTGGTTTTTGAGCTCTAGTTTTTCAGATTCTAGAAAAACCATTTGGTTTTCAATGACTGACATTTTCACACCCATTCTTTCTCTATTCGCACTCAGACTTTCAAATTCAGCATTCATGGAATCTCTCTCAGAAGTTAATTTAATCACAAAATCGATCAAAACATTTGCTAATCTTCTCAATCTTTTAAGAGAATAAGTATTCAACTTTTGTTTGAAGTCAAGAAGAGTTACCTTATCTTCATCATCTGACTGAGCCATGAAGGTAAACATTTCATTGAATACATTATCGTCATCTTGAACCACCACTATTGATGCATCTCCAGGTTCTTCAGATATTCTGACTCACTTGAAGAATCTCCCCACGCAGAAAGAGCCTTCTTTACTACTTAGTCAGCTGCTGCCTTTCGGTCATTTTTGTCAAGTACCAGGTCTCTGCGCTTGTCCTTCTCACCTCTTGGCTTTTGGTATTCTTTGTTTTCAGTCTTGAGTAATAGACAATCCCTTATAAAATGCCCAGCCTTTCCACACTTGTGACAGGTGTCATTGGCAGTTGCAACTCTAGGAAAATTTCCTCCCTTTTTGAAGCCTTTGTTTTTCCTCACAATCTTCTGACTCTCCTAGTAAGGTAAGCCATATCATCATCTTCACTAGAATCTTCTTCAGGCTTGAATTTCAGCATTAGATACTTGTCCTTCTTGGCTTCCTTTTTTGACAAATCATGACTTTTGTTCATCTCATGTGTCTTGAGATTTCCAATAAGAGCATCCATGGTTAAAACCTTCAGATCCTTGGCTTCAGTGATAACATCTACCTTACTTTCCCAGGACTTTGGAAGAATTCTAAGAACTTTCCTAACTTACTTACTCATACTGATGAGTTCTCCAAGACTTCGCAGCTCATTTGTAATGGAAGAGAGTTTTGTATACGTGTCATGAACAGTTTCTCCTTCTCTCATTTGAAGTTTTCATATTGAGAGGTAAGCATGTCTATATTTGACTCCTTTCCTTGTTCACAAACTTTTGGCATGTTCATTAACAAGAGGATTGAGTTTGTACTTATTTCTGTAAAGAAATGTGATAAGAAAATCACACCAGCAGAAATAGAACCACAGTCCAAGCTTGTTGTATCTGGTAAAATATCAACATATCATTTTTTGCAAGTTTTATATCCTTATCTAAGGGTGTAGAGATTGTACAATTAAATAAATGATCAACTTAATAATATTGAAAAGCATACCATGAATAGTATGAAAAGAACATACTCCCTCCGTTTAAAAAAAATGGTCTAGTTTTACTTGACACAGAGTTTGAGAAAATAAAGATAACTTTTGAATTTTATGGTCCTAAATTAAAGTTATGTCAAATGTACAAAATTGTCATTTAATATTGTGGCCTTAAACATGTCACGTGGAAAGCTGTAACTAAAATGTTACCAAAAAAAAAAAAGAGGTCATTCTTTCTTAAACAGACTAAACAAGAAAGGAGGTCATTGTTTTTTAAATGGAGGGAGTACTTTTTTTATCATACTAAGACCAAAGCCCTGGCCATTGAAATTTTTGACAACATAGTGAAAATATAGCTTCTCATAGACTAGGAAGAGTGTTTTTGTGAGTGTACCAAAATTGCTGAGACACTCTAAAAAAATTAAACATAAAGAGAGCAAGAGAGAGAGAGAAAATAAGATTGGAGCTAAGAATTACGTAAAGGGCAATACTCCCGCACAAGGTTATTCAAACAGATCAAATTATCATCTGTGGTGCTCGTATCAAGAGAAATTTAATCATAAATCAGATGAAGTTGAATCAAAGAACAATAGTTCTTACAATAATGAAGAATGAAGATAAAGAACCTAGCAGTGTGGCATGTCTTAACTCTTCTCGCACTCATGTGTGGGACGAGAAAAATATAAGGAATGTCAATCATATCCACCACTTGAAAATAATGAAGGTCATGAGACAAGAAAAAGAAAAGCTAGTAAAAAACATATAAGATCTGAACACTTAGATAGAATATTGTCCGAAAGAAAAAGACTTAGATTAAACAAAAAAGTGAAGTATGTGCGACAAGAGTTACAAAGAACGAGCTTCTTATATGGGGATGGACAAGATATGTTAAATTACAACGGAAATATGAAATTAGATGGTTTAAGTGATAAATATTTTTGGCAAGTGTGAAGTAGGGTTTGGTATAAAATAAAAAACTAAATCTAATTGAATTACTTCGTTCTCTTGTTTTTGATTTTCCATTCTTCAGTTAGTTTTGAGCTCTTATTGGGTAAAAGTTGAAACAGAATACTGGATCTTTTAAACAATAAAAATAAATTATCTATTTTCATAGTCCTAAAATATCCACCGTATATTACCTTCATTGCAATAGTAGTCATAGTTATTGAAACAATTGTCACAACAATAACAATAAAGATGATTATAATCAAGCCCTTCAACTGCCTCTACTATACGAGTTCTCTGTAACATAATTGAGTATAATTTACTGATACAAATCAATATTCATGTAAAAAACAAACCATAGGTTCTAATTGAACCTTGAAAATCAGATATACACCACAATAGAAAAGATCCACTAATGGGTCGAGGGCTATCCCACCAAATTTTCATTCTATATATAGTGTTTTTTTGTTGATTTTAGCAAAGTGGGAATTGGAAAAGAAAAGAGAGAATATGAAAAGTGAGGGAACTAATTTGGAGGGAAAATGAAAAGTCATTTGCAAAGTGCAAATGAAAAGTCATTTCTCCCATATCGGCAAAAGAAAGGGAAGTTGTTGTCCTTATTTAAGGAAACACTTCCTTTACTTCTTAAAGAGCTAAGAAGAAGGTTCCCCCTCGCGCCGTCGTCGTCGCTCGGCCTCGGATTTGGATGTGATTGATTGATAATTTTTTTGGACAAAATTTATTTCATCAATTTTTGTTAATCAAATAAATCCTGTTAATATTATCTCTTATAAATTAATTCAGAACGTTAGTTAATTAGTTAATTAACAGAATTAATTAGCATATAACGGTAACATTCTGAAAAGTTGTTACTCTTTCTGAATAGTCATTACTTTCTGAAAAGCCATTATTTTCCTACCAGACACTTTTTCCGAAAAGTTGTTATTTTTTCCAAAAGACGCAACTTTCTGGATAAAACACGTCTGAACAAATTTCTCTGAACAGACACGTTTCTTGCTGAAAATGGCTATAAAAGGAAGTCATTTTTCATTTTTTCAAACACTGAAATTTTTTCCTTCTCTGAATACATTATTTTCTGTCAAAAATTAAAGTGTCGATCAACTGAGTTTGTGTGACTTATTATTGTTCTTAAGTTCGCTAAAGTTAAAGAAGTTTGAGGTACCGCTATTTCTTTAACAGAATTAATCCATTTTATCTTGGGAGAAATTAATCCATAACCACGGCTACAGTGAGGGGATTAAAATTCTTAAGGAGACTCGAATTATTTTATATTTTTTCTACTTCATCTTATTTCTGTTTCTGTTTTTGGCTAACCTTATAAATACAGGTTAATAACAATCTTAAGAAATTTAATAATTTTCTGTATTTGAGATTTCTGGAGATTAAAACCTTTATGGTTTCGACTCTGCTTGAATTTGTAAAATTCATTCGATTAACGATTAAAAGAACATAATAACTTTATCGTTAAATCAGAAATAGTCTGTGTAAATATTTGTTCTTTACTTTTAGTTTTTCAATTACTAAATTTATCTGCATTTGTGATAGGAAAAAAAATGACTAATTCAAGTCAAGTGAATGCTGGAACTGTGAGTGCTGCAACAGTAAGTGCTGCAACAACATCTCTTGTACACAAATCGTTCAAATGCTGCCTTAGCGACGGCTGAGAAACCTGCAAAGTTTTCTGGAATCGACTTCAAGAGATGGCAGTAGAAGATGTTCTTCTATCTCACTACGTTGAGTGTGCAGAGGTTCACTAATGAGAATGTTCTTTTTATGTCGGATGATACTCCGCCTGAAGAACGATTCTTGGTAACAGAAGCATGGACACACTCAGATTTTTTGTGTAAAAATTATATTCTGAGTGGACTGCAAGATGATTTGTACAATGTGTACAACAATGTCAAAACCTCAAAAGAACTCTGGGATGATTTAGAAAAGAAGTACCAAACAGAGGATGCCGGAATGAAGAAGTTCATTGTGACAAAGTTTCTGGACTATAAGATGATAGACAGTAAGACCGTCGTCACCCAAGTTCAAGAACTGCAGGCCATAATCCATGATCTCCTTGCTGAAGTTATAAATTTATTTAATGCCTATGTTAGAAATATTATGTTTTTCCTTAATACTCACATAATCTTTAATGTAGGATTGATTGTGAATGATTCCTTTCAAGTTGCTGCAATTATTGAAAAGTTACCTCCATTGTGGAAGGACTTCAAAAACTACTTGAAACATAAGCGCAAGGAGATGACTGTTGAAGATCTCATAGTAACGTTGAGAATCAAAGAGGATAATAAGGTTGCAGAAAAGAGGTCACGTGGTAACTTAGCAATCTGGAGTAAATATTGTTGAAGAAGATCCCACAAAAGTAAAGAGATGAAAGAAAGCATCTGGTCCAAAAAGCAATCCTCCTAAGAAGAAATTCAATGGAAACTTCTTCAATTGTGGTAAACATGGTCATAAGGCTACTGAATGTCGGGGTCCTAAGAAGGACAAGAAAAAGAAGGATCAAACAAACTTGGTTGAATCCAAAGGAGAAATGGACGATCTGTGTGCAATGCTTTCAGAATGTAACTTGGTTGGAAATCCAAGAGAATGGTGGATAGATTTTGGTGCCTCACGCCATGTTTGTCCAACAAAGAATTATTTTCATCATATACTCAAGCACCTACAGATGAGAAGTTGTTTATGGCAAACTCCGTTGTTGCAAAGGTGGAAGGAACTGGCAAGGTCCTATTAAAGATGACATCAGGCAAGGTGGTGACTTTCAATAGGGTCTTATATGTTCCAGAATTGAGAAAGAATTTAGTTTCAATTCCAGTTCAGACTAAGAATGGATTCAAATGTGTATTTGTTTCTGATAAAGTAGTAGTAAGTAAGAATGATATGTATGTAGGAAAAGGCTACCTCAGTGATGGCCTTTTCAAACTCAATGCAATTGCAGTTGATATGAACAAAGATTTTGCTTCTTCTTACTTGCTTGAGTCTAAATGTTTATGGCATGAACGTTTGGGACACGTTTATAACAAAACCTTGCGAAAACTGCTTAACTTAAATATTTTGCCAAAATTTGAGTGCAATAAATCAAAATGTCAAGTTTGCATTGAATCTAAGTATGCTAAGCATCCTTATAAATCTGTTGAAAGGAATTCAAATACATTAGAATTGATTCACACTGATATTTGTGACATGAAGTCAACACCATCACGTGGTGGGAAAAGTATTTCATAACTTTTATTGATGATTGCACTAGATATTGTTATGTCTATTTGTTAAATGGTAAGGATGAAGCAATAGATGCACTTAGGCAATATAAAACTGAAGTTGAAAATCAGTTGGATAAAAAGATCAAAATGATCATAAGTGATAGAGGCGGATAATATGAATCTCCATTTGAAGAAATATGTTTCGAAAATGGAATAATCCATCAAACTACTGCTCCGTACACTCCTCAATCTAATGGGATTGCAGAAAGGAAAAACCGAACTTTAAAGAAATGATGAATGCATTACTTATAAGTTCAGGTTTACCACAGAACTTGTGAAGGGAAGCTATCCTTACAGCAAATCTTACAGCAAATTGAATACTCAATAGAGTGCCTCACTCAAAGACACATGTTATTCCATATTAGAAATGGAAAGGTAGAAAACCCAACTTGAAATATTTCAAAGTGTGGGGGTGTCTAGCCAAAGTCCAAGTTACTATACCTAAGGGGTAAAAATAGGGCCTAAGATTGTGGATTGTGCATTCATTAGATATGCCACAAACAGTAAGGCATGTCGATTTTTGGTTCATAAGTCCAAACATCTGGATATTCATGATAATACGATAATAGAACCAGATAGTGCTGAATTTTTTGAACATATCTATCCCTATAAAACTAGACTTGAGTCATCTAGTGGGGGGTCTAAACAACCCAGAGAAGAACCAAAAGAGAATGAACCCAATGAAGAGATTCCAAGATGCAGTAAACGTCAAAGGACATCTACTTCATTTGGATCTGATTTTGTAATATTTCTTCTTGAAAGTGAGCCTCAAACATTCAAGGAAGCAATGTTGTCTAGCGACTCAACCTCTTGGAATGAGGCTGTCAATAGTGAAATTGAATCAATCCTAAGCAATCATACTTGATAGTTGGTTGATCTTCCTCCAGGGAACAAACCCTTGGGTTCAAAATGGATCTTTAAAAGGAAGATGAAAGATGATGGAACTATTGACAAATATAAAGCAAGACTTGTTGTCAAAGTCTTTAGACAAAAAAAAGGTCTTGATTATTTTGACACATACTCGCCAGTGTCTAGGATTACATCAATTCGGATGTTAATTGCCCTAGCTGCAGTATACGGTCTTGAAATCCATCTAATGGATGTGAAAATCGCCTTCTTAAATGGAGAGCTCGAAGAAGAAATTTACATAGAACAGCCTAAGGGTTTTGTAGTTCCTGGTAAAGAAAATAAAGTGTGCAAACTTATTAAGTCACTTTATGGACTAAAACAAGCACCAAAACAATGGCATGCAAAGTTTGATCAAACCATGTTGTCAAATGAATTTAAGATCAATGAATGCGATAAATGTATTTACATTAAAGATACTCCACATCACGAAGTCATTGTATGCCTATATGTGGATGACATGCTTATAATGAGCAAGGACATTGCTAATATAAAAGCTACTAAGCGTATGCTCGCTAGTAAGTTTGATAAGAAAGACTTAGGAGTTGCTGATGTGATATTGGGAATTAAAATTCTCAAAACTCCTAACGGTCTAGCATTGTCTCAAACTCATTATATTCAAAAGGTACTTGAAAAATTCAAATATTTGAATTTTAAAAGGGTAGACTACTATTGATGTGAACCTTCAGCTTGGAAAGAATAAAGGTGAAAGTCAGTCTCAATTGGACTATGCTAGAGTATTGGGAAGCTTGATGTATGTCATGAATTGTACATGATCAGACATAGGTTGCTATCAGTAAACTGAGTCGATACACAAGTAATCCCAATCAAAATCATTGGTTGGCAATGAAGAGAGTTTTGGGATACATAGATGACACTCAAAACTATGCTTAGCATTACAACAAATATCCAGCAGTTCTTGAAGGATATAGTGATGCAAATTAGATTACTAGGTCAACTGAAACAAAATCCACAAGTGGATACGTTTTTACTATTGGTGGTTGGAAATCATCCAAACAAACATGTATAGCTCGCTCTACAATGGAGTCTGAATTCATCGTTTTAGACAAGGCAGGTGAAGAAGCTGAATGGCTCCAGAATTTTTTAGAAGATATTCCATTTTGTCCCAAACCAATGGCCTCTATTTGCATATACTGTGATAGTCAAGCTTCAATAGGATGGGCTGGAAGCGTTATGTATAACAGCAAGTCTCGTCACATAAGACGAAGACATAACTCTGTGAGACAACTACTCTCCAGTGGAATTATTACAATTGATTATGTGAAGTCAAAAGATAATGTGTCGGATCCACTTACAAAAGGCCTAACTAGAGAGGGAGTTTAGAAATCATCGACGAGAATAGAACTATGGCCGAGAACAAGTCATCGTGGCGGTACCTCTACCTAGAAGACTGGAGATCCCAAGATCTAGGTTCAAGGACATAAAATAAAGTCATTTATGACGGTTCAACACTGTCAAAAAAAATAAATTATGGTCCATTCTCATGATGAGACAAAGTTCAGTAACCAGGATAAAGGCATAAGGACTTTTTAATGATTTCTAAGTTTGATACAGGATATATCAAATGGTATCTATGGGATAATATATTTAGAAATCACCTACGTGAGTGTGAAGTGTAAGCCGCTTCAAGGAGAATCCGATAAGGCCAGTTCTCTAAGCACTTACTATCCGAGATGTGTTCATGGCTGAAACGAACAAAACAATGAGAACGAAGAATAGTTCAAGAGTTGATTGTGTGACTTATGTTGTCTAGGTATACACCAAAGCTCGACGGTTCAAAGATATCAAATCTACCGATTGATCGAGTATATCCGATATATGTTCACTACGGAAAGTTTAAAGGGAAACCTACTTATCCAGATGTGATTAACCCTTACTTACAAGACACACAAGTTTTTAATGCATATGTTTTAACAATAGTCATTCCCCATTCATGTGGGGGATTGTTGGGTTTAGCAAAGTGTGAATGGGAAAAGAAAAGAGAGAGTATGAAAAGTGAGGGAACTAATTTGGAGGGAAAATGAAAAGTCATTTGCAAAGTACAAATGAAAAGTCATTTCTCCCATATCGGCAAAAGAAAGGGAAATTGTTGTCCTTATATAAGGAAACACTTCCGTTACTTCTTAAAGAGCTAAAAAGAAGGTTCCCCCTCGCGCCGTCGTCGCTCGCTCGCTCGGCCTTGGATTCGAATTTGGATTTTGATTTGAATTTGGCAAATGATGTGATTGATTGATAATTTTTTTGGATAAAATTTATTTAATCAATTTTTGTTAATCAAATAAATCCTGTTAATATTATCTCTTATAAATTAATTCAGAACGCTAGCTAATTAGTTAATTAACAAAATTAATTCGCGTATAACGGTAACATTCTAAAAAGTTGTTACTCTTTTCGAAAAGTCTTTACTTTCCGAAAAGCCGTTATTTCCTAACAGACACATTTTCCGAAAAATTATTATTTTTTCCAAAAGACGCAACTTTCTGAATAAAACGGGTCTGAACAGATTTCTCTGAACATACACGTTTCTTGCTTAAAATGGCTATAAAAAGAAGTCATTTTTCATTTTTTTAAACACTGAAAAATTTTCCTTCTTTGGATACATTCTTTTCCCTCAAAAATCAAAGTGTCGATCGACTGAGTCTGTGTGACTTGTTGTTGTTCTTAAGTTCGCTGAAGTTAAAGAAGTTTGAGGTACCGCTATTTCTTTAACAGGATTAATCCGTTTTATCTTGGGAGAAATTAATCCATAACCTCGGGTACAGTGAGGGGATTAAATTTCTTAAGGAGACACAATAATTTTTGTGAGCTCGGATTATTTTGTATTTTATCTACTTCATCTTATTTCTATTTCTTTTTTTGGCTAACCTTATAAATACAGGTTAATAACACTTTTGTGAAGTTTAATACAGAGAAAACTATTCTGTTTTGAATTGTAGTTTTCTGGTGCAAACTATACCAATGAATCCATCAATATTTACGACAAATTTCCCCCTAATAAACTCAAAATTAGTTCTGTTAGTGTCAGATTTAAATACTTGTAAAAATCGAAACTAAATCAAACTTTTGTTTCAAAAGTTTTGAGCTTGTATCACAAAGGTAAAAGACACTTCATAAACTCTGTGAAGGAGCCACAAAATAATAAAGAAGATCCTAATAACAAAATTATAAGCAAGAAAACACCAAACTAAATCACAAACGATAACTCACCAGTCTTTGGACTGAATGCAGCAAAAGAAATCAAGCAACAACAGCTTCAGTATATTCGAATAGGAGAAATCTAGAGGAGAGATCAGTGAAATAATGAAAAAAAAAACAAACCTAGCATTGCTTTTGGTGGAAAACTTAAGGCGCTAAAAATTGGGGGAAATTAATTAATCTTTGCCGCATTCTGTTTTGGCGGACAACTAAATTGTATAATTAATTGCTATTGCGAAATTAATTACATTACAAACAATTAAAATTTATTGTTGCCAAAAATTAAAATTAGGCAACAATATTATAATTGTTACTAAAAAGTTGTTGCAATTTATTTATATATAAAAAGTAATATATTAACCGTTGTATATGGCAACAAGATAAAAATGTTTGCCAACAAAAATAAAATTGTGGTTAAAAGTTGTAAGATATAGCAACAATTAAATTAAGTTGTTGCCATTTATTAATATAAGCCAACAATAATTTTGTTGTTGCTAAAAAGTTGTTCCGAATTCTATATTTTCTTGTAGTTGATTCAAAAAAGAGTCTACGTTACTGATTATTTACTATGAGTTTAAATAAGTCTTTTATTAGAGTTGAAAGAGTCTTTGTTAGGTTTATTTGGTTGCTATTTTTCTGACACTTTCCTAGTTTCTAGTCAAGTGGAAGTCATTGAGAGATATTATCTTACTGAGTTTGTTAGCCTATAAAGACATATATTTCCAGTTAAAGAAAGTACTTCTACAAAGTATTTCCTTCATCTTCTTTGTGCAGCTCTAAGTTTTGTAGTTATTCTCTGTTTTTCCTACAACACCCACACCAGATTCAATCCTCAACAAATACAATCATAAATAAGTTCAAAGTAATCAACAATAAGTGAAAAATAATTTAAGGGTAATCAAAGACGTATGTCAAAAGCAAGACTTGAACAATAAATTATTTGAGCTATATTACCTGAGCAAGAATACAATGTAACTAATGCTAATACTAGAAATCAATATTAATTATATAGTCACAAAGTTCATTTACTCAGGAAGGAAGTCTCCAATAACCACAAAAAAATTATCATCATCTCATTTATACGAGACCTCCATACCCATTACCCCTTATTCAGACAAAGAGTTAAACAAAGACTCAACTTGTCTTAATCAAAGTCCAAACCTGTGAAAATATGGATTTGTCCTCCATTAAAGTCTCTGAAAAATCTCAAATTTTTCTCCTATGCTCCCTAAATCGTGAGTTAAATAATAAATCAAACTTAAAAGTGAATAGTATTTCAGCAAAAACAAATTTGCAAAATCTGTCACGAATGTCAACTCGTTGGATAGAAAATAATGTTCCATAGCGGTTGAAGTCATTTGAGTGAATAGACTTCACCATAATAGAATTTCCCTCATTGTTGTAACAACACAAAATCCTCACTAGTGCGAGCTTTATGGATGCACACATGCAACCCCAAACATGCAGGTGTCTCAACCTATGATTCCTTCCCGTCCACAGTTCAAAAGTGGTCTTTGGAACTGCCTTACTATGAATCGTGTCTAATAAATATACAATGGTTTTAAGAGCATACATCCACAATGATTTGGGTAATGAGAAATTACTTATCATACTCCTAACCATATCTATAAGTGTTCGATTACACCTTTCTGCAACACCATTATGTTGAAGTGTTCCCGGCATAGTATATTGTGCACATATGTCATGTTCTTTAAGGAATTTTGCAAATGGACCTGAACATTGTCCTGATTCGTTATATTTTCCATATTATTCACCACTTCTATCTGGTCTAATGATTTTCACTTTTTTATCTAATTGTCTTTCAACCTCATTAACGTACACTTTGAGAGCGTCCGTTGCTTGAGATTTTTCTTTCAATAAATAGATAAATCCATAATGTGAAAAATCATCGACAAAGGTGATAAAATATTTTCTCCACTTAAAGATGGAACATCAAAGGATCCACAAATATCAGTGTGTATAATTTCAAGAAGTTGAGTGCTCCTTGTAGCACCTTTCTTGGTATGTATTGTTTGTTTTCCTTTAATGCAATCCAAATATATATTAAGATCAACAAAATCCAAATTCAGAAGAATTTAATTATTTACTAATCTTTTTAATCGTTCTTTATATACATGACCCAAACGTTTATGCCTCAAATAAGCAGAACTTTCATTTAGTGAACTACGTTTAATTCCAACATTTTGATTAATAGCAAGTAGGGATTCAGAAAAATTATTATCGAGTTTCATTCTAAATAAACCATCAATAAGAACACCAGAACCATATAAACCATCTATAAGTACAAGTACAAGTTTATACACAAACCTCAACGCCTTAGCAAAGAAACAGTCCAACACGACTTCAAGAGTTTGGACCGTAGACCAACCAATGTATGAAGGTCCTCAACTTGTTCACGATTATATACAACCTTAAAAATATAATTAAATAACTTATTGAATTCCTAGTATCTCAATAATGTCGAAGTAAAACAGGATAATCATCACAAGTAAGCCTAGCCTGTACAAATATGACTAAGCTCCCAAAACAGCGATTCTGTCCAACAAAAGTACTTCATGTCGCAACTTAGTTTTGAAACAGGAAACGGAAAAACTAGACTTTATATCCTTCATAAAAAATGTAGGTACATCTATTAATCTTGCAAATAATCAAGAATTATCTCAAAATACGTTTTGTACAAAAAGATATAATCAAAATACTAACAGTTGAACAGGCAGGATTTCTAATTCCAGTAGCTGGACAGAACTTGTCCTATGTTGCGTCCCATATTTAGAATCCATAACAGCAAAATTTTAGTTTTCAATAAACATATGAGTTATATAAATACAAATTATATTTCCAAATAATATTTATTCACTGTAAAAAAAGTTATATTGAGAGAGATATGATTAAAATACCAAATACTACCCAGTATTAAAAGATATTATTTATCACTTATCAAGATGAAGAGTGTGTGTCCAATTCCAGCCAAAAGGAGCTAGTTTTTCTTTTTATTTTGAAGAAAAACTCTTTAGCTAATGTTCTAAGGTTCATATACTTGAAGTCATATGAAATTCACAAGAGGAGATGTGAAATATAAAGCTACACAAATTATCCTCATCACATGGACAGATGTCACCAAAAGGTGTTGACCAAAAAATTGGGTGCTGCCCCAATTGCATTGACATACTCCTATATATATATATATACTTGATACCAAAACTTTCAACTTACTTGTAATTATATTTAGTCAATTTACATAAATACCCCCATACAATACCTTAAATTACGATAACACTTATGTTAGGCACGTTTACTACTATCACAAAATTTCAAGTTCCCAAAATAAGAATAAAACACCTTATAGTAATTAATAAATTATGTATCGACATGTAAATCATGGTCTAGTATCTTAGGGGTTTTACAACTCTCTCCCCCTTAAAGAAATTTCGTCTCGAAATTTACCTTAGACTAGTCCCGAAACAAGTGCGGATATTGTCTCCTCATGTCTTCTTCTCTCTCCCAGGTAGCTTCTTTTCCAGAATGGTTCATCCAAAGTACCTTTACTTAGGGGATTCTCTTGTTCCTAAGCTGCTTTACTTCCCGAGCTTGAATCAAGATAGGTTCTTCATTATAAGTCAAGTCAGGATTAACGTCAATAGATTCAACTGGAAGAACATGAAGATGGATCAGAATGGTATCTTCGGAGCATAGAAACATGGAAGACATTGTGGATCTTGTCTAACTCAGGTGGTAAAGCCAATTTATATGCAACTAGTCCGACCCTTTCTAGTATCTCATAAGTTCCAATAAATCAGGGACTAAGTTTTCCTTTTTGGCCACTCATAATTTTTTTCCATGGAGACACCTTTAAGAATACTCTATCTCCAACTTGATATTCAATGTGACGCCCTTTTAGATAAGCGTACGACTTTTGTCTATCCAAAGAAATCTTTAACGATCCTTGATAATTTTCACCTTGTCCTCGATTTGCTGCACCATTTCAGGTCCAATAAGCTTTCTTTCACCAATTTCACTCCAACAAAGAGGGGTCCGACATTTTCTTCCATATAAGGCTTGATAGGGAGTCATTCCAATACTTGACTGGTAGCTATTATTTTAAGCAAATTCTATCAAAGCCAAGTGTTTGTCCCAACTACCCTCAAACTCCATAATGCAATCTCGAAGCATATCCTCCAAAATTTATATCACTCTTTCCGACTGGCCGTCTGTCTGAGGATGGAACGACGTGATAAATTTCAACTTAGTACCCAAAATTTCTTGCAAGCTGCCCCAAAATCTAAATTTAAACCTTGAGGCTCGGTCAGATACAATAGACACAGGGATCCCATGTAGTCTTACAATCTCATTAATGTACAACTCGGCTAAACGCTCAAGTGAGTAATCCATTCTAATTGCTAAGAAGTGAGCACTCTTTATTAGCCTATAAACAATTACCATATTGCATCATGATTTCTCTGAGTGCAAGGAAGTCCAGAAACAAAGTCCATAGTTATTCGCTCCCATTTCCATTCAAGCATCGACAAGGGTTGTAGTAAACCAACCGGGACTTGATGTTATGCCTTTACTTGTTGACAAACCAAACATTTTGAAATGAACTCTACAATGTCTCTCTTCATACCATTCCACCAATAATTTTCTTTGATAGTCTGGTACATCTTTGTACCTCCAGGATGCATTGCATACGGTGAAATATTTACTTCTTTCAATATTTCTCTCCTCAAGATGTCATCATTAGGGACACATGACCTGTTTTGATAAAGTAAGACACCATCCTTTGTTAATGTAAAATCAAGCTTCTCCCCATTTTGGACCTCTCTAGTAAATTTTACAAGTTTCTCATCTAACTTTTGTCCTTCCTTCACTTGTTCAAGTAATATTGGCTTTACTTGCAAATTAGCAATAACTGAACCATTTGAATCAGGTGTAAAACAAACATTCATGTCTCTTAACTCAAGGAGCAATGTCACAAGACTCAAAGAAATGCTTGAGAATGATATTTGACTTAAGGCATCGGCAACCACATTAGCTTTACCTGGATGATAATCAATCGTGCAGTCATAATCTTTGATGAGTTCAAGCCATCCACGTTGTCTTAGGTTCAGCTCCTTTTGAGTTAAGCTCTTGTGATCAGTGAATATATGACATTTCTCCATACAAATAATGTGGCCAAATTTTTAAAGCAAACACTATAGCAGCAAGTTCAACATCATGAGTAGGATAATTCAATTCGTGCGGTTTTAATTTCCGAAAGGCATAAGATATTACCTTCCCTTCTTGCATCAAAACGCATCCTAGACCATTGTGAGAAGCATCACTGTACACTACATATTCTTTCCCTTCAATTGGTAGATTAAGTATAGGCGCTTGAGTCAACAAGGATTTGAGTGTTTCAAAGCTCTTTTGACATTTTTCATCCCAAATAAACTTTACTTCCTTCTGCAAGAGTTTAGTCATAGGGGAGCCAATAATGGAGAAGTCTGTCACAAATCTTCTATAGTATCCTGCTAAGCCCAAGAAACTTCTTACTTCAGTCGGACTTTTGGGAGGTCTCCATTCAACAACTGACTGTATCTTACTAGGATCCACCTTCACGCCTTCATTTGATACAACATGTCCCAGAAAAGACACCTCATCAAGCCAAAACTCACACTTAGAAAGTTTAGCATAAAGTTTTTTCTCTTTCAAAATCTACAAAATAATCCGGAGGTGTTTATCATGGTCTTCACTACTTCTGGAATATATTAAGATATCATCTATAAAAACAACCACAAACTGATCAAAATAATGCTTTAATACTCGATTCATTAGATCCATAATACCGCAGGAACATTTGTTAATCCGAATGGCATCACAAAAAGTTCATAATGACCATACCGTGTTCTAAAAGCAGTTAGGAACATCATTCTCTCTAACACGCAGTTGGTGGTATCTAGACCTTAAATCGATCTTTGAAAATACTTTAGCATTCTTCAGTTGGTCAAACAAATTATCAATCCTTGGTAATGGATATCTATTCTTTATGGTTGTTCTGTTCAATTCTCTATAGTCAATACAAAGCCTAAGAGTGTCATCTTTCTTCTTTACAAATAAAACAGGGGCTCCCCAAGGAAAAACACTAGGACTAATATAACCTTTCTCAACAAGTTCTTGCAATTGAGATTTCAATTCTCTTAATTCTGCTGGAGCCATTCTATAAGGAGTAATGGAAATAGGGTTAGATCCAGGAATAAGCTCAATTGGAAATAATGTTAATTTGAGTATATCATTTACTTAAAAAGGAACATGAATTTTGCTAAATTTAATTTAATTTAATTAAATTACCACTAAAATTGGTGGTAACTAAAACTAACCAAAAAGGAACAATGATTAGCTGTAACTTTTCTTATGCCAAAATAACTAATTGTCACGACCCAAAAATCGATGTGATGACACTCGTCTTATCCAACCAAGACAAGTCAGCCTAAAACTCAACCTTTACAATAAACTGCGAAAATTTTATAATAAACACAAAAATACCCCCAAAATCTGGTTGTCACGTGTACAAGCCTCTAAAGTATTACAATTGAATCAAAAGAAAAATTCAAGTCTCATATGACATTGTTTCTAGAGTAGAACGAGATCATAAACAGGATTAAAAGTGTCTGTTGAGATGACAAGTAACTACCTCACAAATTTCCAAGAAGTCTCTAAAAAGAAGAGAATATATCACAAAGTTCCAGGCTAGTAACCTACAAAAAAATTGTAGAAGCAAGGGGTGAGTAACAAACCACACGGTACTCAACAAGTAAGCCTCTAAACACGAGTTAAGGGGATAGAATACGGGTACTCCTTACACCCCAACCGAACCTCCTTAACTACAACCAGCATAAATCCATCCCAATCTAACAATTTACAATTTACAAGTGCAAATCTCAATAACAACATTCTAAAATCACATATTCTCAACAACAAGTTGAATACTCCTCAATTACCGCATCCACAACCACAACATGCTTAAAACAAGCCCAACCTATCCGTTCACAATTCACATAGCACACAACTCAACAACAACACTCTTACAATTACACGTCTTCAATAAAAAAACTCAATATTCATCAATCAAAATTCCACAGAAAGGCACTCACAAGATCAGCAGAACACAATATCAAGTTTACTAATGATAAATATGTGCAATGCAATGGAATACAATGTCAAGTATAGTAATGCATATCTGACGTAGTGATACACACCCACTGTCTCTCAGTCCGGGACTATGGGGGACATATCTCTCCATACATCTGTTGCGACGCACGACACGACCCTCGATAAAAGTAACCATCGCGGCGCGCGATACTTCCCTCAAAATATAGTATCCATCGTGATACGTCCCTCGAAATGGTACATCTTCTTTAAGTTCTCATTCTTTCTCAATGCACATAACATTTGTCACAACCATGTCTTAAAATAATATAAATGACATGTTCACACAAATAAAGAGGATATGAACATTTTCATAACACTACTCAGTTCACAACAACATCAACAATGATTCAACAAGCCTTTTAAACCATTCTCCATTATCAACATATCACACACAAGCAATTACTCACATTATCTTTTATTACCCTTTGTTTTCATCATTAAAATTAATCAATGTAGACAAGTCAACCCATCACCAAGTCCCATTACTCCCAAGCATATACCACAAGGAAATACACGCATTTCATACACTTAACAAGAGTTTAGAAATCCACTTGCCTCAAATAGTCGAACAATGACTCCAGAACTTGAGCCTTCTCTTTTCGTTGAGCTTTCAAACCAATGCAATCTATCCACATATATAATCACGATAAGATTTTGAATCTAACAACACCCATATTACTATAGGTTTAGTCTAGACCCAAAAACTCACTCAATTCTATAATCAAGTTCTTAAGTCATGATCCCAACTAATATGTCAACTCTCATATTTTCCAAATTTCAAGCTTAGAGTTAAGTTCCAACTTCTCCAATTTTATAAATCTAATAATATTCGTGTAATACAATACAATCAATATTTGATTACCTCTATCTATATGTTAAAACTTCAATTATAAAGTAAGAAGTACAAGGTAAGTTCCAAATTTTAAGTCAAGTTACACAACCTGTAACGTCCGCCAAGAAACTGTAACCCAATTCCCATAATTTGAAGCCAATGATTAATCCATCATTATTTTATTATTAATTCCAAATAATTGGCCTTAATTTTCCAATTCAAGTTTAAGTTGACAGCCATTAATATGCATATATAAAAATATTAAATTTTCACCAAATATAATAAAAATAATAATAATAATAATAATAATAATAATAATAATAATAATAATAATAATAATAAAATTTAGTATACAATGACCTCTATGCATAATCACAAATTCACATATTAATATAAATTATACACGTTTTATCTTAAAAATCTACTCTTAGTTACATAAAAATTTAATAGAAAGGATGAGAATAATTACCTTGACGCCTTGAGATGAAAATATCGATTTTTCTCCTCCTTTTTTCCTTTTCTTTTCTCCCTTTCTTTTCTTTTCTTCTCTGCATATTTTTTTTCAGATCGTTCTTTTTTTCCCAACCTCTCTTAAGCCGTCAGAGACTTTCAACCCTTTTCCCCTTTCTTTTTATTTTATTTTATATATTTACTTTTTTTTTCTACTTTTTTTTCTTTTTCCATTATTATTAGCAACAAAATAATCCTTTATTAAATCTGAAAATAATGTCGCTCATTCTTATAAGTCATATAAATTGTTTATAAAATATACTAAAAAGGTTAATATAAAAATAATGGTTAAAATTCCTAAAACGACTAAGATGGTCGTTACATCACCCACCACTAAAAATCATGTTCGTCCTCGAACATAAGGTAGGAGAAGGAAGAATTATTGACGTTACGAAAAATCGAACATATGATCTTCCAGAGTCGATCTTCATCTCTTCATGAAAGCTTCTCCTTAACACCATTCTATCAAGACCAACTACCAAGAACTGAACTTTAGATTCAGAATTTGACAGATCTACAAATTAGAAGTGATTGTCAAGTCACAGACTAACCCATGAACCAATCTAAACTGAAACCTTCTAGACCATAACACAATAACCAGGATGAATTCTTTCTCACATAACCACGGTAAAATTTTGAATCAATACTTGTTACAACCAAAAGTAAACCTGAACCAATCATCACACATCCATAGTGCACAAGATCTTATCGAAATTCCCTTCTCACAACAAAATCTTCCCACGAACTTAAGTTATACAAATTGGATTTGTAGACACTGAGTACTTATCCAGGGAAAAACGAACTTAGTTGACCCAAAGGAGAAAATGATTAAGTAAGCACCCAACAAGCGATACATTTAAAAATATAGAACCTCTAATAACATTCTTAGACAATTGTAACTCATCATAACTCTTAAGTAAGTTCTCATAAACAAAGTTGTGCGTGCAGAACTACTAATATACTTCAACCATCCCAAACAACACCAAATCTATTATAATTGAAATGACCAATTCTGCCCAAGAATCCTATCATAGAATAAGAATGTAAGAGGATCGGTACATCCGATCAACCACTAGGATATCACCCATAGATGTGGAAATATGTATGGGCGTAGACAACTAATCACACTCCAAATCATATGCAACATGAAGTAGGTGGTCACATAAGAATATACGGAACCAAAATCGAATAACATAATACACATCCACCATAGTGTCCATATCAAACATTTCCAGTCATATGATTTCATCTTTTTGGTTTTTATCTAATCACAATTAACCAGTCTCATCCCCTATGATAATTCCTCACATACTTGTTTATCGAACACCACATACTTCTCACAATACTCCACTAAAGCTAACACTCTTGATACAAACAAACATCATAACCACACCAATCATTTACCTTGAATAGTCACTATTATTAAAGTCTTCTTAGCAAACACATTGTCACCTTCAAAAATTCTTGGACTATGACTCCCTCTCTTTTCATTTAAGCATTTCATGACAAATACATGTCACACCCAAGACTGATAGCACTAATTCTAGATCTAAAAGCATTTTACCATCGAGATATAATAACTGAATCACACTGAATGTCAACTCCACATAATTTTTCAGATATCAAACTTCAACTAATATTCAAAACCATCATATACCTCATATCAACAGAAATTCTTGGTCACTTCAATAATTCGAGATACTATAAGCTCATAAACTCTACTCACTATCAAATGCCCATGTAACAGAACATGACAATATATATCGTCTCATCAACAAAGTAGCTTCAATCCCTCAAATCCTCATTAATTATGTAAAATTGTAGGTTCACACCGTTGAACATCAATATGTTACATATCATAATTTGAACAATCTAACTTAACATAACCACGTAGAGTCTTTCACACCTAGTTGTTTGTCACCCAACCAAAAACTTAATATTTATCAAAGTCGTTGATAACCCCTAGTAAGTATGTACCAAATCAGTTCACACCTCACAGTCTTATCTAAATACAAAAACAGAAATCTATACAACTTTCCACTCTGCGCTACGGGTCAAAATGAGAGGTCTTATTCCTTTGTCTTCTTAAATTCCTTCCATGACACAAATTTTAAATAGCTTAAATTCTTCAATATATCATATCTTTGTTCTTTTCACTAACTCACTCATCAATCTTATTCTTTAGCCAAAAACCCTTGACATTTTTACCATATTTAAACAATTTTTTTAAATGAAACCCTTTCTTAGGTCCTTTGAAAATCAAAATAATACGCTTTATGGATCAAACCATGTACATGTTCTTCCAAATGTTCAATATTCAATGTGATCGATCATTTCTTATCTGACTAATCCACACCTTCACAAAACATACTACCACAAATATAGACTCACAATGAAAACTTTGAATTCTGATTCCAACTGCGCTAGTTATTAAACTAAAAAACACAAAAACACTTATTACCACACTCATATTGAACACATATATACTTCTTTCTCTAATATTATCCAATTATTTTAACCATTCTTATTAACCCATGACACTATTACCATGACTTGAGCAAAACAGATGAAATCACGTGTCCCTCAATCCAATCGCATTCTCAGAAGACACATCTTTAGTCCTTCAAATCTGAGTAAATATTATTGTTATTTCCTCTTACCGAAGGCTAAACTACATGCAACTAATTCTTTTCATTATGAGTTTGTCTCCTTGAAATTCTATTTGATTGATGTCCCAACATCTCATACAACTATCGATAACACCACACTATTTATGAAATAGTAGCACACCATAACCTTAGATACTCAAAAATCATCATTATCACAAAAAATCCTTTTAGCCAACAACCTTATCATATAGTTGAATTCCAACCATAATTTATCATAAAACTTTATTACCATCATACATAGTTAGCTTTTATCATCACAACGAAGTCAACCTTTTTATAACACCTTAGACTCAGTTATACCAATTAAATTCAAAGGACTAGCCCATTTTCATGTGCACTTTTTACTAAAATCTTCAATTACCTTTCACACAAGTATACTTTTTGGGGACTTTATTTACCCGTAAGCTTGTCATTCTGGTATCTATCCATTGATCCCTTGAACCTTAAGATAAAATCACTGGTTCCCATTTAGAGCACCATCAGGACACACTTCTCAAATTAACATATTAATATTGTATCAAGGATCCACCACTAAAATCTTCGTTATACTCACTTTTTTTTAACCCTAAACATCTACAAGAACAACCCAGTTTGTTTCTAAAATGTGAATGTAACATCAAATCTCATTATACGATCATGTTATACAACTTATAACTCTGTAAGTAGTTAGTTTTCAACTCGACGATCGACATATCTGTTTCACTATACCACCAGTATCACACCAAAAAAAATATATAAGATCAACCACTAGAACATATCATACCTACCGAGAAGATCATATCCAAATTTGAATAACTACAAAATATCACCAAATTAGTTCCGTATCTAGCCCAAGCTCTATATATCCTTTAGTAGGTCAGGTAAATATCAAAATTAACATACTCCATAACTCTAACTAAGTAAGCTTCGATACTATTGTAGTTGTTATATCATGACATTCATTGATATACACACAATCCATAAAATCGTAGTAGAAATTCTAACCTCAATTATCGTAACATCATTCTCATCATTCACTAAGTATTCCATATATGTTATAACAACATTAATAGCGGTATTTCTTTCAAAGTTACATGTCCATTATCTAGCCATCCCTTTAATCATTCCACTTCCAATTGTCAAACCACCTATACCACACAAGTACTATTCCCTCTGGTAACTAACTTGAAAAATATAATACTTTTATGAAGTCTCTTAGACGATTGTTCAACCTAATCATTTAGAAATCAAAAAAATGTTTCGTCGAGCCATCACCTAACTCAATTCTTTCGAATTGAACATTTCAAATCTAACAACAAAGTTTTTTCCATAAGTCTATCACTTTCACCTTAGTACCAAATCAAACATTCAACCAATACACGACACACCAACTACTCACATGAGGAACTACACACGAGGTATCACATAAATGAGAGTCAATAGAGTGAAGCAATAAGAATCAGAACTGGACCAAGTACGTACGATAGAGATCCAAGAAGTGAAGATTTTTTCCTAAAAGTCACTATATCCTCTCGAAATAAGTACAGACGTCTCCGTACCGATCCTCGAGACCCTACTTAGACTCGATTTGTACACACGTGATACCTATGAACCTGGGGATCTGATAACATTTTGTAACGACCCAAAAATGGAGGTGATGGCACTCATCTTATCCCACCAAGACAAGTCAACCTAAAACTCAACCTTTACAATAAACTGCGAAAATTTTATAATAAACCCAAAAATACCCCCAAAATCTGGTACGTGTACAAGCCTCTAAAGTATTACAATTGAATCAAAAGAAAAATTCAAGTCTCATATGACACTGTTTCTAGAGTAGAACAAGATCATAAACAGGAGTAAGAAGGTCTATTGAGATGACAAACATCTAGCTCACAAATCTCTAAGAAGCCTTGAAAAAGAAGAGAATATATCACAAAGTTCCGGTCTAGTAACCTACAAAAAATTGTAGAAGCAAGGGGTGAGTAACAAACCACACGGTACTCAACAAGTAAGCCTCTAAAATACGAGTTAAAGGGATAGAATACGGGTACTCCTTACACCCCAACCGAACCTCCTGAACTACAACCTGTATAAATCCAGCCCAATCTAACCGTTCACAATTCACATAGCACACAACTCAACAACAACACTCTAACAATTACATGTCTTCAATAACAAACTCAATATTCATCAATCAAAATTCCACAGCAAGGCACTTATAAGATCAGCAGAACACAATAGCAAGTTCACTAATGATAAATATGTGCAATGCAATGGAATGCAATGTCAAGTATAGTGATGCATGTCTGACCTAGTGATACACACCCGCTGTCTCTCAGTCCGGGACCCAAGGGGGACATACCTGTCCATGCATCTGTCGCGGCGCTCGACACGACCCTCGATAATAGTAACCATCGCGGCGCACGATACATCCCTCGAAATATAGTATCCATCGCGGCGCGCGATACGTCCCTCGAAATAGTACATCCTCTTTAAGTTCTTATTCTTTCTCAATGCACATAACACTTGTCACAACCATGTCTTAAAAAAATGCAAATGACATGTTCACATAAATAAAGAGGATATGACCATTTTCATAACACTGCGCAATTCACAACAACATCAACAATGATTCAACAAGCCTTTCAAACCATTCTCCATTATCAACACATCATGCACAAGCAATTAATCACATTACCTTTTATTACTCTTTATTTTCATCATTAGAATTAATTAATGTAGACAAGTCAATCCATCACCAAGTCCCATTACTCCCAAGCATATACCACAAGGAAATACACGCATTCCATATACTTAACAAGAGTTTAGAAATCCACTTGCCTCAAATAGTCGAATAATGACTCCAGAACTTGAGTCTTCTCTTTTCGTTGAGCTTTCAAACCGATGCAATCTATCCACATATATAATCACGACAAGATTTTGAATCTAACAACACCCATATTACTATAGGTTTAGTCTAGACCCAAAAACTCACTCAATTCTATAATCAAGTTCTTAAGTCTTGATCCCAACTAATATGTCAACTCTCATATTTTCCAAATTTCAAGCCAAGAGTTAAGTTCCAACTTCTCTAATTTCATAAATCTAATAATATTCATGTAATACAATACAATCAATATTTGATTACCTCTATCTATATGTTAAAACTTCAATTATAAAGTAAGAAGTACAAGGTAAGTTCCAAATTTTAAGTCAAGTTACACAACCTGTAACCTCCGCCAAGAAACTGTAACCCAATTCCCATAATTTGAAGCCAATGATTAATCCGTCATTATTTTATTATTAATTCCAAATAATTGGCCTTAATTTTCCAATTCAAGTTTAAGTTGACAGCCATTAATATGCATATATAAAAATATTAAATTTTCACCAAATATAATAAAAATAATAATAATAATAATAATAATAATAATAATAAAATTTAGTATACAATGACCTCTATGCATAATCACAAATTGACATATTAATATAAATTATACACGTTTTATCTTAAAAATCTACTCTTAGTTACACAAAAATTTAATAGAAAGGTTGAGAATAATTACCTTGACGCCTTGAGATGAAAATATCGATTTTTCTCCTCTTTTCTCCCTTTCTTTTCTCCCTTTCTTTTCTTTTCTTCTCTGTGTATTTTTTTTCAGATCGTTCTTTTTTTTTTCCAACCTCTCTTAAGCCGTCAGAGACTTTCAACCATTTAGGACACTTTGCCCCTTTCTTTTTATTTTATTTTATTTATTTAATTTTTTTTTCTACTTTCTTATTTATTTTTCCATTATTATTAGAAACAAAAGAATCCTTTATTAAATCTGAAAATCATGTCACTCATTCTTATAAGTCATATATATTTATAAAATCTACTAAAAATGTTAATATAAAAATAATGGTTAAAATTCCTAAGACGACTAAGAGGGTCGTTACACTAATGACTAAAAATTAGCACTAATTAAGAGATTTTAATTTTTCTTAATTGTGAAATTAATGATTAGCGGTAAGTTTTCTTCCTTTCCGTTATTTTCATCAACAATTTATTTATTTTCAATTATATTAATTAGTATATATTAATGTTTGAGTAATTATATTTTGATTAATTTTGTATCTTTTCATATTCTATACTTTTGTACTATATATAGATTGAAGTGTATGTTTTTTTTCTTCATGTAGTAGTTTGCTTACTATATTTCATATTTGTTTTTAACTAAATTGTTAGTCTAACATATTTTTTTTTCCAGAGTTGGTCATTATAATAGACATGAATTGATGATAAGGACTAAGATTTGATGAATGTGGAATGCGATTTATTTCAAGACAAAAGGTGAATTGATTTATAATTTTTCACTCTTCACATATGAAACTAAAATGACACTAATTAAATTCTCTTTTGTATGTTCAATCTCTTATTTGACTTCTTGATCACCTTAATTCTCATAATGTATTGTGAAATTATGTATATTGATGTTTTTATTTTTTGACAGAATGTGTTTGATAAGTGGACTAACCTATGTGGAAGACAAAGTCATCCATGAGACAACTAAGAACAAATTGAGATGATTGATGGGAAAATTTGTGGGAGAAAACTAGGGATTCACGTACAAGTAGGAGTACATAATTTATCTCGATAATGATCATAAATTTTTACAATATTTTGTTACATTAGATGTTTGTATGACAATTATAGGACTCCTCTTACTTGGTGAAGTTATTCCTAAATTAAATGGTCAATCATTCTCTTTATTGTCACCATAGAAGTGTGCTAAATGAGTTTAGAAAGAATAATTATACAAGATTTTCATAGAGCCATGAGTAAGTATCATTGTTTAGATAGGTACATTATTGTACATTCATCAATTTTCTGAAGAAAAAAATTTGCTCTCTTTTGAATATATCGTATCAAAGCCTATTTCAAATAAGCACTTCACTTTGTTGAAAAATATGTTGTGTGTTTGTGTTTTTATGATTTTAGTTTCATTAGGTTTTATTTTATTTTTCTTTTATTTGAAATGCAATATTTTAAATGTGGTTCATCTAACACCAATAAAAATATTATTATTGTTTTTAATCAATATAGCAAAACTAAATTTATTTTAGCTGTATGAAGTTATAAAAATGCTATTTTCAATTTATTGATTTTTTTATAAATCCCGCAAAGCGCAGTCAAATTCACTAGTTGATTATGAAACAGTAAATAATGACTTCACATAAAAAGAAATAGAAAAGTAGATTTTAAAGAAAAATAGAGAAAATTATCAAATTGCACCCTAACAATTATTCAGATTTCCAACTACACACTTCAATTCATGGGGTCACCCCTTGAACCGTTTACAATTGAAATTATTATCTCCCCAAATGGTTACCTCGCAAAGTGAGTGTATTTGAGTGAAGACGAAAAACAAATATGAATGTATTGTTTCTAATATTTTAAAAAAATATATGTATTTTTTTCCTGATTATTTTTATCTCTTTTAATTTGTGTTCTTCTTTGTAGTAACTTATACAACATAAATGGCAAGCATCAAATTTCATCATCATTCACTATTTTGAAATCATCGTCATCACTACGTCAATCGATACACCACAAATCATATATAGCAATTTCATCCACCACTCTCCACAATCAAGAAATATGTACCTAAAATCTTTCAAATCAAAGCCAAATTAAGCTTGAATAAGGACACCCAACTGATTTTCTTCAATAAAATTTGAATACTAAGAAATATTTTGATACGATATCTCTTTCCGATTCATGTTTGGACATCACAGTATACCGACGACTTTGTCCTTGAATTCATTCTATTTCATATCCACCGATTTCAATACTCAGCAGACCCATAGAAATTTTCCTCAACTGATTTCAATAACTGTCACTTTTCTGCAAATCTGAAAAAATGCATCATCTGTTCTTCATCTACTTCGTCCCATTGCTCTTAGAATTTGATGTAAAACCACTCGAAAATTTTCTAAAAATCAACCTAAATTTTAGATATAAGCTTTTCTCGACGTTTTAATTCTTTTGATATATTACCCACTCAAAGAGAAGCTCATTTGTGGAAAATCGAATTTTGAACTCAGGTTTTAGAAATATATTTAACATAGGATTCAAGTTGGTGCTTTACATTTTAAACTATAAGATGAAGTTTTCAGCCATAGACAACTCTTGCAACCATCAACGAGAGTTGCTCCCAAATCACGAATATAGATCCAATAATTCCATATGGAAGCCATGTTGGGTATATAGAAAGAGTTTATGGGAAATGAAAGGAAGATGAAGAGAGGAACTTGCAAAGTTGGGAATTTAAAAAGGTTGGAAACTTGAAAAGTCCTCTTATGGTTTAGTAAAAATATATTTCTCCCTAATCGGTGGTGGAAGAAAAATAGAAGAGTTTAAATAGAGAAAGACTTCTATTAATTGTTAAAAGGGTTGAAAGGAGGGACCCCCATTGCGCCATCGTCGTCGCTCGCTCGGCTCTGCTTCGACTTTGGAAAATAATCGAGAGATTATTTTTTGGATAATTTTTTTTTAATTAACTAATTAATTAAATTAAATAAAATGGACAAAAAATTTCAATTATTTAGTTAATTGACCGACCCGACTCGTATTCGTGCGCGGCTAGTTTTTATTTAAGTTATTTCCCGTTTTATTAGAATTTCCCGCCATTGAAGATGTCTGTTCTAAAAGGTTGCAACTTTCAGAAACAACCATGACTGTTTAAAAGGTTGCAAACTATCAAATGGTCGTGTGGATTCTGAAAGGTTGCAACCTTTCAAAATCAATTCCTTCTGGCTATAAATACCAGTTAATCTTCAAACTTTTTACTTACAAAAATTTCTGATTTCTTCTTCTTCTTCTAAACAAAATTTATTCGTGTACTTTATTGCCGTTGAGTGGCTCGCTGACACCGACAATTTGGATATCAATACACTGGTAATTGAAATCATTCTATCCTGGTAGGACATATTCCAAATCAAACCTCAGATATTAGAGGGGAATAATTTCCTTAAGGGGACACTGTGCATTCTGTGGACTTGATCTTTTTCTATTCTGTTTTTCCAGATTCTGGTATGTTTTTACAGATTTTAGTTTTTTAGTAAATTAATTATGTTCTTCTATTCTTCGTTAATTCATTGAAAACTTTGGTAACTTCGTGTTTCTCCAAAGTTTTTGATAATCAGTATTGTTGTTTTAAACACAGATTGTTAATAATATTAAGGAAATTATACTTTTTTGTTTAATATGTGTTTCTGGTAGAGAAAAAAACCTTTGTGGTTTTATGCTCCTATTAAGTTTGCAATTTAATTTATTTCTTACTTAGCCATTTGTATCAATTTCTGTTTGTTACATATTATGAAATGGAGAACAATAATGTCACGGTAGTTGTTGCAGCACCAACCCAAACTGCTGTACCACCAGCAAAGAAACTAGGAAAATTCTTTGGTATGAATTTCAAAGGATTGTAGCAACGGGTATTTTTCTGGATTACAATTCTTAGTCTGTAGAAATTTACCAATGAAGAAGCTCTAGTGCCTGTTGCTGAAATGTCAGACAGAGAAAAGCTCATGATTATTGAAGCATGGAAACATGCAGACTTCCTATTGAAATGACACATTCTAAGTGCTTTAGAGGAAGACTTATATAATGTCTATAGTGTAATGAAAACTTCGAAAAAGTTGTTGGATGCACTTCAGAAGAAATATAAGACAGAAGATGCATGCTTGAAAAAGTTTGTGATCGCAAAGTTTTTAGAATAAAATGTCAGATAGTAAAATTATTGGATCATAAGTGCATGAGCTTCAACTTATTTTCCATGATCTGATTGCTGAGGATATGGTAGTTAATGAAGCGTTTCAAGTGGCTGCAATAATTGAGAAGTTACCTCCTTCTGGAATGACTCAACAATTATCAAAGCACAAAGGTAAGGAAATGAAGCTTGCAGATCTTCTGCTTCGGCTCAAGATTGAGGAATATAATAAGAATGCTGAAAAGAAGTCTCGTAAGAGTTTGACAATAATTGGAGTTAATATTGTTGAAGAAGCTCCTACCAAATGCAACAAGAAAAAAATGTCCAACGGATAGAAGTCAGAACATGCTAAGAAGAAATTCAAGGGCAACTGTTGCAACTGTGGTAAGGTTGGTCACAAGTCCTGTCGTGCTCCAAGAAAGGACAAAGGCAAAGAAAAAATAAAACTCAAACAAACATCGTGAAAGAGATGGAGCATGCAGATGACCTCTGTGTAACAATCTCGGAGTGCAACTTAGTTGGAAATCTCAAGGAGTGGTTTCTTGACTCAGGCGCTACTCGACATATTTGCTCTGCGAAAGAAGACTTTGCAACGTACATCCCTACTCAGTTCGATGAAGATTTGTTTATGGGGAACACAACAACAACAAGGATTACAGGAACGGGAAAAGTAAAATTGAAAATGATATCTAGCAAGGTGTTGACTTTGAACAATGTTCTGCACGTTCCTACTATTTGGAAAAAAATAGTTTTTGTTGCACTGTTCATTAAGAACGGGTTTAAGTGTGTCCTAGTTAGTGAGAAAACCGTAATAAGTAAGAATGATATATTCTTAGAAAAATGATACTTCTTTTAGGATACTTCAAGTTTGTTAAACATCCTTATAAGTCTGTTGAAAGGAATTCAATATCTTTAGACTTAATGCACATAGATATATGTGATATGAAGTCGACACCATCTCATGGTGGGAAAATATATTTTATAACTTTTATTGATGATTACACTCAATTTTTTTTATATATATTTGCTTAACAGTAAGAATGAAGCAATTGATGAATTTAAGAAATACAAAAATGAAGTAGAGAATCAATTAAATCTAAAGATAAAAATGATTCGGAGTGATAAGAGTGGAGAATACGAATCTCGTTTTGCAGAGATATGTTTGGAATATAGTATTATTAATCAAACTATTGTACCCTATACACCACAATCAAATGGTTTGGCGGAAGGAAGAACAAAACATTAAAGGAAATGATGAATGCCTTAATAATCAGTTCTGGTTCACCACGAAACCTTTGGGGGGAAGCCATCCTTACGGCTAATAAGATACTCAATAGGGTATCCTGTAGTAAAACACAATCATTTCAATATGAATTTTTGAAAGGAAGGAAATCCAACTTGAAATATTTCAAAGTGTGAGGGTTTCTAGCAAAGGTAGAGGTTCATATACCCAAGAGGGTGCAAATTGGGCCCAAAACAGGGGATTGTGTATTTATTGGATACGTTATGAATAGTAAGGCCTGCCGGTTTCTAATTCACAAATCAGATAATCTTGAGATTCATGTTAATACGATAATTGAGTCAGATAAGACTGAGTTTTTTTAACACATATATCTGTATAAAACTGAATCTAAGTCGATAAGTGAAAGACCTAAACGAACACGAGAAGAATCAACGAAAAATACACTACCTAACGAGGATCCTAGGCATAGTAATCGCCAACGGAAATCTACTTCTTTCGGACCACACTTTGTGAAATTCTTACTTGAAAATGAGCCTCAAACATTTAAAATAGCTATGTCTTTTTCTGAGTCAATAGTGAGATCGAATCAATTTTAAGTAACCATACTTGGGAATTGACTGATCTTCCTCCAAGAAATATCCCTTTAGGATAAAAGTGAATCTTTAAAAGGAATATTAAAGCCGATGGGACTATTGACAAATATAAGGCTAGACTTGTAGTCAAAGAATACAAACAAAGGAAGGGCTGAATTACTTTGATACATACTCTCCACTAACAAGGATAACATCAATTAGGATGTTGATAGCACTAGCGATAATGCATGATCTTAAAATCCACCAAAGAAAACCTTCTTAAATAGAGAGTTGATGGAAGAAATTTACAAGGAACAACATGAAGGGTTTGTAGTTCATGGTAAAGAAGAAAAAGTGTTCAAGCTTGTGAAGTTGCTTTATGGGCTCAAGAAAGCACTAAAACAAAGTCATGCTAAATTTGACCAAACAATGTTGACAAATAAATTCAAGATTAATGAATGTGATAAGTGTGTTTACATTAAAAACATTCTGAATCATGAATTCATTGTTTGTCTGTATGTTGATGACATGCTTATAATGAGTAAGGATATTGACGATATAAATGCTACTAAGCGCATGCTGTCCAGCAAGTTCAATATGAAGGACTTAGTAGTTACTGATTTAATCTTAGGAATCAGGATTCTCAAAACTCCTCAAGGAATAGTATTATCTCAATCTCATTATATTGAAAGAGTAATGGATAAGTTCAAGTATTTGAATTTCAATGTTGTCAAAACTCTAATTGATTTAAGCTTTACATTTCAAAAGAATGAACGTGAAAGTGACTCTCAATTAGAATATACCAGAGTATTGGGAATTCTGATGTATATCATGAATTGTACGCGATCAAATATAGCGTGTGCTATTAGCAAACTGAGTCGGTTCACTAGTAATCTTATTCAAACTAACTTGATGGCAATGAAATATGTGTTAGGATATCTCAAACATGCACAACACTATGCTTTGAATTATAATAAATATACCGTCATGATTGAAGGATATAGTGATGCAAATTGGATCATCGAGTCAAATGAAGTAAAACCCATAAGTGGTTATGTGTTTACATTGGTGGAGGGGCGTCCTCTTTGAAATCATCCAAACAGACTTGTATCGCTCGTTCCACAATGGAATATGAATTCATTGCCTTAGATAAGGCCGGTGAAGAAGCTAAATGGCTCCTAAATTTCTTAGAGTATATTCCATTCTGGCCCAAACCTGTGTGACCTATATGCATACATTGTGATAGTTAAGCAGCAATAGGTAAGGGCACAAAACGTCATGTACAACGGAAAATCTCATCATATATGACAGAGACATAACATTATAAGACAACTTTTCTCTAGTGGAATTATTACAACTGAAAATGTGAAGTCAAGTGATATTGTTTCCGATCCACTAACAAAATGCCCAGTGAGAGAGGTAGTTGAAAGATCATCTAAAGAAATGGATTTACGGCTTAGGACAAGTCTGCATGGCAGTAACTCTGTCTAGCAGATTGGAGATCCCAAGAGCTAGATTAAAGGAGAAAAACAAAATTGTGGTTGACGATTCGACATTCTCAACCAACTCGATCCATTCTCATGATGATTGATGAAGACAATGCTTAGGAACATGTTTAAGACATTAGGACTTGTTAATGAGTTAATAAAGCTTGATGTTTTAATGATTTGCTAAGTTTGGCAGATTTGACCAAATAATGTATCTACGAGATTGCACAGTTAGAAATCACCTATGTGTGTGTGAAGTGTAAGACGCTTCAACGAGAATTTTATGTCAAAAGTCTATTGTCTACACACTGATGAAACTAGAAGGTATTCTGGCTAAAACGAACACAACCGTAAGAACCATAAACGATAAAGGGTTAATTGTGTGACATATGGATGTCTAGGTATACACCAAATATCGACGGCTCAAAGATATCACATCTACCGATTGACTGAGTATATCCGACATATGTTCACTATGGAAAGTCCAAGGGGAAACCTACTTATCTAGATATAATTGATCATTGCTCATAAAGTACACACTCGTCCGTGCATTCCATATGTTATAACCATTCCCCATTCATGTGGGGGATTGTTGGCTATATAAAAAGAGTAAATGGGAAATGGAGGGAAGATGGAGAGAGGAACTTCAAAAGTTGGGAACTTGGAAAGCTTGGGAACCTGAAAAGTCCTCTTATACTTTAGTAAAAAGTAATTTATCCCTCATCGATGGTGGAAAGAAAAATATAAGATTTTAAATAGAGAAACACTCCTATTAATTGTTAAGAGGGTTGGAAAGAGGCACCCCCTCGCTCTGTCGTCGTCGCTCGGCTCGGTTTCCGCTTTGGCTTAGGCTTTGGAAAATGATCGATCGAGAGATTAGTTTTTGGATAAAGTTTTGTTTTAATCATTTATTTATTATTTTATTTAATTAATTAAATTAATAAATTACCAAAACATTTCAATTATTTAGTTAATGTACAAACCTCCGGGCGCGACCCATTTTATTTAAATTCTTTCTCATTTTATTTGAATTTCCTGCTTGTTACACCTCGGAAGTTCAATGACCTAGTCTAGAGCATCACTTGATTAACTATGCTTTAAAACAGTGTTTATATGCTTAAAAAAGGTAATGAACTTAACTAGGAAGTTCTAGAATCAAAAGGTCAAGAAATGACCACGACGTTTGGAGACTAGTGAAATTGAACTAGTGTGCCTTCCAGGTTTCAAGGGGTTTTAAGAGTCGTATAAAAGTACAAATTGGTGAAAAGGTTTAGAATATACCTTAGAGTGTGTTTATGGTCAAAACATATGGGTACGAATCCCTAAGGACCACCCTAAGGGTCCTTGAGGAGGACCTAACATGTAACCTCAAAAGTTGTCAAATTACAATGTGCAACCTAGAGGACAACCGCCGAGCCATCGTTTGAATGATGATCCGTCATTGAGTCTCATTGATCCACACTTATAAAACTCACCAAAATTCCCCAAGAACCAGTCTATGAACGAAACAGTGGATGACCAGGACGGTCCGTGGTTTGGACTACAGTCCGTCGATGTGGACTCGTCGATTGGACCTTGTGTTCACTGCCAATTTTTTGTTAAGTTAGGTGTGATTAGATAATTAAATAGTTAATTAATAAATGGTTAGGTACAGTTTTAATTAGTTAGTTTAGGACTACATAATTCCCCTATGTCATTAAACTAACCTAACACCTCATAATTCCCCAAACCCAATTAGCTCTCACATCTCTCTAGTTTCTCTCACTACTCTAAGACACCATTGAAGGAGAAGAACAAGATAATCCTAGGGAATAAAGAATCAAGTTTTACTCCATCATTCTTCAAGAACTCTCAAGGTATGTAGGCTATTCACTCTTGGTACTCTTTTCCCCAAGAGACTCTTCAAAGTTGGTTTTCAAAGATCTTCAATTTCCATGTTTTCATCCAATTTTGTGGGTTTACTTTCAATGTTGAATTTTATGGTTTAAGTTCGATTATTGTTGATGATTTACATATGATTATGTGTGTATTGAAGTATCCCTTAAATCTTTTCCCTAAATCTCTATAAAGATTCATGAACACCCATCTTCCCCTAACCCTACGTTATGAATTAGGTGTATTATGATTGAGGGAGGTTGGAATTGAATGTCTTCTTGTTAATTTACCATTATATGATGATAATGTTTGAGTTAAGGGATAGATATGATGGAATTGAGGGTGAGATCCTTGATGAAGTTCTTGAAAGCCATAGGTAAGACTTCTAAGATTATGACTACTCTATTATGTTGATGTTGGCCTATAATTGATGTTTTTATTCAATTGAAGTGTAAATGTTGATGCTATGCATATATGATTAGCTATGATAATGCTAAATGTGATCAAATTATGATAAGGTAAGGTTATGGAGGATTGAAATGAATTTTCTTGTGCATCTTATTAATGTGATTATGATGTAATATTCTCATTTATTGATTGGGTTTTGATGAAAGGAAGTTCACATCTTAGAACCTAAGAGATATGATCATGTTATACAAAGGGTTAGTGTCCTAAGACAGATTGATATAATCTAATGTTAGGAAAGACTCTAAATAACTTCAAAAAGGGAATATCTAGCTTACCACCGACTGAACTATATTGTGAGAGGCGTCCCTTCCAATGAGGAAGCTAGGTTAACCTAAAGTCTCATGAGGTAGAAACTACAATGCTCATATGCATAAAAAGGGTTTCTAGCAACAACATAACCTCATAGTTCTTTAACTATGTTCCCCGTAGGAAACCTACCTAGTGGATCCACGTAGACGCTATTATGATGTTTATGTCATACCTTCGGAAGTAAGATGCCCTCCTTTCGGTGTGAGGCTTTGACATTGGATTCCATGTTTATCTCACATGGTCTATTGTTGGTTATGACAAAGTTTCCCAAAAATAAAATGAATGAATGAAAGTAAAAGATGCATAATAACTAGGTTGACTTGATACATATACTAGTGAAGGCAAGGGTATGAGACTCTACCTATACATTGCACATGTAGACCTTGAGGGAATTCCTGGGGTAATATTTCTATATACTTATATTATGAATGAAATGCATAATGATGATTCTTTATAATGTTGGTCTCATTAATATTGCATACACTTGATATACATTTTATTGATTTAAGTTTCTATATATGAGATTGTAGGTACTTGACATCAAGTTATATGATGTAAAGACAATGCTTATGGTTTCTTTATTAGTTGACTAAGTCTATGTGGGGTTATAAGGCTTTACATAGACATTGCACTAGTTAGCTTGGATTGGGATTGTGAGTAAGATAGTGTGATATGTGATGAAATATGTTCTAAGCATGAATTGATGATTATGACTTCATTATAATGTGTTGTTGGACTTATATGTATGTTTGGAATGTGCATAAAGGCTTTTCAAAGTTACTTAGCATGTTTTGAATAAAATGTCCTTTTTAGCATGTTCCTAAATGTTTTAATTGCATATGTCTTCATATTTAGTACATATGGTTTGTACTAACCAATATTCTTTCTATTTCTACAAAAATGTTGGTTAGAGCCATTGAAGACATTCGAGGCCACTTCCAAGAAGCTTGGATAAGATCTCCAAGTTGGTGAGTCCTCAATTCCGAGGTTGAAACCCATTACTCTAGTACTAGCTATTGACTATGTCTAAGAAAATGTCCATTTCTAATCTTTTGAGAATTTGTTGTAAGTCTATATGAGACATATTGTAATGGTTTAAGGGCTAAGTCCCAAATTTTGTGCTTCTAAAATAGATGGTTATGTTTGAGACAATAATAGACCATGTTGATGAATTTGACTATGTTAATAAATGAGAAGTCTATGTAAGGTTCATATACGGATAAACGAGAAGTCTATGTATACTTCATATGTAAAGTTTTAAATTCTTTCGTATTTTTGTACCTATGAAATGCGATGATGTATTCCAAGGGCTTGTTTTAGGCCTCTAAGTGGACAAAGATGCCGGTTACGACTAGGAGGTGCTCACCGGTCGTGACAACACTGTTGGAGATGATTGTTCTAAAAGGTTGCAACTTTGAGTAAAAACTATAACCGTTTGAAAGGATGCGAACTTTCAAATGGTTGTGTGGATTATGAAAGGTTGCAATCTTTCAGAACCAGTTCCTTTTGGCTATAAATACCAAGTAATCTTTAGTATTTTTATTTATGAAAAATTCTGATTTCCTTTTCTTCTGCACAAAGTTTCTTCGTCTACTTTACTGCCGTTGAGTGGCTTGCTGACACCAGCGTTTTTGGTTTCAATACATTGGTGATTGAGATCATTCTATCATGGAAAGACATATTCCAAATCAAACCTCAGATACTAGAGGGGAATAATTTCCTTAAGGGGACACTGTGCATTTAGTGGGCTTGATCATTTCCCGTTTTGTGTTTCCAGAATCTGGTATGTTTTACAGATTTTAGTCTTTTTAGTAAATTATTTTTTGTTGTTCTATTCTTCACTTATTCATTGAAAACTTTGATAACTTCATGTTTACACAAAGTTTTTGGTAACCACTATTGTTGTTTTAAACAAAAATTTTTAACAAGCCCTTCTATTTCCAGGGAGAGTTCTTCTAATCTAAAAATCTTAGCCATGGACTCAGTCAAACTCAATATATTTAGCTACAAATAATTATCAACCATCTATGTTATAAGCAAGTTCCAAATTTGAAGATCCAAAATACATCTGTACATTTTTACATTGTGACCTTTAACTAGTTGTTAAAACAATAAATCACAAAAGAAAAAGAATAAAAAGATGTTTTTAATAAAATTTCCATGTGTCAAACACGTGAGATTCACCGTCCATTTAATGTGGTTGTGATGTTTTAAGGGTGTAATATTAAAGAGTTCAAGGGGGTGATAGGACCCCCGTGAAATTGAAATGTAAAGTTTGAAATCAAAAGATCGATTTGGGGGGGGGGGCATTTAAATATTTTCTCAATAAAAGTATATATGATGAGAAATATATATTAGAGCCCCTCCATTTAGTTTCGCCAAAGTTTCACTTTAGTCCCCTAATCTTGTTGAGTCCGCCCTATTTATTTCATCAATGATACCTAGAATCCTCCAAGAAGGATTACAAATTTTATTGATCATTTGAATCGCTATCATGGAATCCAACCCAACTTCTAGAGCCTCAAACAATTGATTAGAGCACCATGAATACCAAGTAAATTTTCTTGAGCTTCACTATAATTTTTAATGCAGAACTGTGAAGGATATGATTAAGCAGAAACTTTAGGATATATAAATCAGCATTGCAATATTATTTCTAAAAAGAGTATATCTTTTGGACTTTTTTTTATTAAATAATTTGGAACATAGATAAAACATTGAAAGTGTTATTAAATATTTATCAAATTAAATTTATTATTATTTTTTAAACTGATTAAAAAGAAAAATAAATCGTATAAATTAAAACAAAAAAAATTATTTTTAACTCGCAAGATTATTTTGTGAATTTAGCACATGATTGCAAAATTACTATAGTTGGAAAATTCTATAAGGACAGATCGACAATGACTTGGAAAAGTTTTTATTTAAGTATGTTTAAAAGAAAAATATAACTTATTCTATATGATCTAGAGATGGAAGATATAGTTCATCACGTGAACCCACGGAACACCACTAGATACGCTCAGGTGTACGACTCAACTATTGTCGTGGCACAATTCAAATGCTCTATGCAATTATTGCTGTCGAAAAGAATACCCTCTCTCTATATATACTAAGCGTCTAAGCGTTATTATATGACTGAATGTAAATATATTAAATAATTATCTACTCAATGTATATTTTATAGAGTTGTTTTATGCACTACTATATTACACAAGAGGTGAGTTATTAGACTGTCAATTTTTTGTCTAAGTGATGAATTAAGTTAAATTATTTGTTTTACATTGACTTTTATTGAAGATAAAATAAAAATAGCAATATAGTATTTTTTACTTTAAAAAATCGTCATCTCATAAAGACAAAAACACACCTAAACTATGGTAGGATTTGTCTCAATTTTATTAAAACAATGAGTCTCAACAATTATTTATTGGGTATGTAGCAAGAATTAATGGGAAATGGAGGGAAGATGAAAAAGAGAGGAACTTGAAAAGTCCTCTTATGCTTTATCGAAGAGGAATTTGTCCTTCATCGGTGGTGGAAACAAAAATAGGAGAGTTTAAATATAGAAACACTCCTATTAATTGTTAAAAGGGTTGGAAAGAGGGACCCCTCGCGCCGTCGTCGCTCGGCTTCGGCTCTGTCTTTGAAAAATGATTGATGAAAAGAGAGGAACTTGAAAAGTTGGGAACTTGAAGAGTTGGGAACTTGAAAAGTTCTCTTATGCTTAAGTGCAAAGTCATTTGTCCCTCATCGGTGGTTAAAAGAAAAATAAGAGAGTTTGAATATAGAAACACTCCTATTAATTGTTAAAAGGGTTGAAAGAGGGACCCCCCTCGCGTCGTCGTCGCTCGCTCGGCTCGGCTTCAGCTTTGGAAAATGATCGATCGAGATATTATTTTTTGGAAAAAGTTTGTTTTAATTATTTATTTAAATTAACTGGCCAAACGTATTCAATTAATTAGTTGATAACAGAAATATTTTCAATTATTTAGTTGAGATTAACCGAAACATTTCAACTTTTTAGTTGATTAACCCGACCCGACTCGGATTCGCGAAATCCTTTTTATTTAATACTTTCCCATTTTTATTTAAATTTTCCACTATTTGGAAATGTCTGTTCTCAAAGGTTGCAACTTTCAGGAACAACCAGGACCATTTGAAAAGTTACAACTTTCATTAATGGTCGTGTGGATTCCGAAAGGGTTGCAACATTTCGGAACCTGTTCCTCTTGCGCATAAATACCATTTACTCTTAATAATTTTTCCTTACGATTTTTTAAATTTCTTCTTCTTCTTATTCTGCACAAAAATTTCTTTATATAATGTTGAGTGGTTCGCTGACAGTAGAGTTTTAGGTATTAATATGTTGGTGATTGAAATCATTCTAGCATGGGATGGCATATTCGAAATCAAACCTCGGATACTATAGGGGAATAATTTCCTTAAGGGGACACTGTGCATTCAATGGGGTTGATCTTTGATGTTTTAAGTTTCCATTTTCTAGTACGTTACATATTTTAGTATTTCTGAATTAATTTTTGTTCATCTTTCTTACTGGTTCAGTAAACTTTGGTTACTCCGTGTTTTTGCAAAGTTTGTTGGAATCAGTAATTCTGTTTTCAAACACAAATTGGCAACAATCTTAAGGAAATTACTTATTTATTTTAATCTGTGTTTCTTGTGGAGACAGAAACATTCGTGGTTTTATACTCTTTTAAGTCTGCAATTTTGAGTTATTGTTTACAAAGACCGTAACAATTTTGGTTTATCAGAAATGAAAAATAATAATGTTTCAATCATTGTTGCTGCACCAACCCGAACTGTTGCACCAAAAGCAGAGAAATCAGGTAAATTCTCTGGTGTGAATTTCAAAGGATGGCAGCAACGAGTATTTATCTGGCTTACCACTCTTGGTCTGCAGAAATTTACCAGTGAAGAAACTCCAGTGCCTGCTGCTGAAATGACAGACAGAGAAAAATTAATGATTATTGAAACATGGAAACAAGCATACTTCCTATGCAAGGGCTACATTTTGAGTGCTTTAGAGGATGACTTATATAATGTCTATAGTGCCATGACAACTTCAAAAGAGTTGTGGGATGCACTTGAAAAGAAATATAAGATAGAAGATGCATGTTTGAAAAAGTTTATGGTCTCAAAGTTTTCAGACTATAAAATGGTAGATAGTAAAACTGTTGGACCACAAGTGCAGGAACTTCAACTTATTTTTCGTGATCTGATTACTGAATGGTAGTAAATGAAGCCTTTTAAGTGGCTGCAATGAACGAGAAGTTACCTCCTTCGTGGAATGACTTCAAAAATTATCTAAAGCACAAGCGTAATGAAATGAAGCTTTTAGATCTTGTGATTTGGCTCAAGATTGAGGAAGATAATAGAACAGCCGAAAAGAAGTCTCGTAGGAGTTCGAAAATAATTGGAGTTAACATTGTTGAAGAAGCTCCTACCAAAGACAAAAAGAGAAAGAAATCCAATGGACAGAAGTCATAAAATACCAAGAAGAAGTCAAGGGCAGCTGTTACAATTGTGGTAAGACTGATCATAGGTCTTCTGACTGTCGTGCTCAAAGAAAGGACAAAGACAAAGACAAAGACAAATGCAAAAGTCAAGCAAACATCGTGGAAGAGATGGAAGATGCAGATGACTTGTGTGCAATGATCTCGGAGTGTAACTTAGTTTGAAATTCCAAGGAGTGGTTTCTCGACTCAAGTGCCACTCGGCATATTTTCTCTGCGAAAGAAGCCTTTGCAAAGTACACTCCTGCTGAGTACGATGAAGATTTGTTCATGGGAAACACAACAACAACAAGGATTGCAGGAACTAGGAAAATAATGTTGAAAATGACATCTGGCAAGTAGTTGACTTTGTGCAGTGTTCTGCATATCCCTGCTATTAGAAAGAATTTAGTTTCTGCTGCACTACTCGTTAAGAACGGGTTTAAGTGTGTCCTAGTTAGTGATAAAGCTTTAATAAGTAAGGATGAGATGTTCATAGGAAAGGTCTACCTCAATGAGGGCCTTTTCAAACTGAATGTAATGGTTGTTGACAGTATTAATAAGAATTCTTCTTCTGTTCACTTATTGGAGTCAAACGATTTTTGGCATGCGCGTTTGGGACATATAAATTACAAAGCCTTGCGAAAATTGGTTACATTGGAAGTATTGCCTGATTTTAAATGCAATAACCGAAATATGAAATTTGTGTTGAAAGTAACTTTGTTAGAAATACTTACAAGTCTGTTGAAAGAAATTGAAAACCTTTAGATTTAATTCACACAGATATATGCGATATGAAGTCGACACCATCTCGTGGTGGAAAAAAGTATTTTATAACTTTTATTGACGATTGCACTTGATTTTGTTATATATATTTTCTTAATAGTAAGGATGAATCAATTGATGCATTTAAGCAATACAAAATTGAAGTGGAGAACCAATTGAATCTAAAGATAAAAATGATTCGAAGTTATAGGGGTGGAGAATACGAATCTCCTTTTACAGAGATATGTTTGGAATATGGTATTATTCATCAAACTACTGCACCCTATTCAGCACAGTCAAATGGTTTGACAGAACGGAAGAACAAAACATTAAAGGAAATGATGAATGCCTTAATGTTCAATTCTGGTTCAACGCGAAATCTTTGCAAGGAAGCCATCCTTACGGCTAATAAGATACTCAATAGGGTATGACATAGCAAAGCACAATCAATTCCATATGAGCTGTGGAAAGGAAGAAAACCCAACTTGAAATATTTCAAAGTGCGGAGGTATCTAACCAAGGTAGAGGTTCCTTTACCCAAAAGGGTAAAAATTTGACCCAAAACGGTAGATTGTGTGTTTATTAGATATGCTGTGGACAGTAAGACCTTCCGGTTCTTGGTTCACAAATCTGATAATCCTGAGATTGATGTTAATATGATAATTGAGTCGGATAATGCAGAGTTCTTTGAACACATTTATTCGTATAAAACTAAATGTGAGTCGACAAGTGAAGGACCTAAATGACCACGGGAAGAATCAACGGAAAATACACTACCTAGTGAGGATCCTAGGCGTAGCACTCGCCAACGGAAACCCACTTCTTTCAGACCAGATTTTGTGGCACTGTTTCTTGAAAATGAGCCTCAAACATTTAAAGAAGCTATGTTTTTGTCTAAGACAACTTATTGGAAAGAAGTTGTCAATAGTGAGATCGAATCAATTTTAAGTAATCATACTTGGGAATCGGCTGATCTTCCTCGAGGAAATAAACCTTTAGGATCAAAGTGGATCTTTAAAAGGAAAATGAAAACCGATGGAACTATTGACAAATATAACGCTAGACTTGTAGTCAAAGGATACAGACAAAAGAAGGTCTGGACTATTTTGACACATAATCTGTAGTAACAAGGATAACATCAATTAGGATGTTAATAGCACTAGCGGCAGTGTATAATCTTATAATCTACCAAATGGATGTAAAGACATCCTTCATGAACGGATAGTTGGAGGAAGAAACTTACATGGAACAACCTGAAGGGTTTGTAGTTCCTGGTAAAGAAGAGAAAGTGTGTAGACTTGTGAAGTCGCTTTACGAGCTCAAGCAAGCACCCAAACAACGAAATTCTAAATTTGACCAAACAATGTTGACAAATGGATTTGAGATTAACGAATGTGATAAGTGTGTTTACATTATAAATATTCCAAAATCATGAAGTCATTGTTTGTTTCTATGTTGATGACATATTAATAAAGAGTAAAGATATTGACGATATAAATGCTACTAAGCGCATGCTAGCAGCAAGTTCGATATGAAGGATTTATGAGCTGCTGATTTGATCTTAGGGATCAGGATTCTCAAAACTCCTCAAGGACTAGCATTATCTCAATCTCATTATATTAAAAGAGTATTGGATAAGTTCAATCACTTGAATTTCAATGTTGTCAAAACTCCAATCGATTTAAGCTTTACATTTCAAAAGAATGAAGGTGAAAGTGACTCTTAATTGGAACATGCAAAAGTGTTGGGAAGTTTGATGCATATTATAAATTGTACGCGACCAGATATAAAATGTGCTATTAGCAAGCTGAGTATATTCACTAGTAATCATAATTAAACTCATTGGATGGCCATGAAATATGTGTTGGGGTATTTTAAACATACACAACACTATGCTTTGAATTATAATAAATATCTTGATGTGATTGAAGGATATAGTGACGCAAATTGGATCACCAGGTCAAATGAAGTAAAATCCACAAGTGGTTATATGTTTACACTTGGTGGAGGAGTAGTCTCGTGGAAATCATCCAAACACACATGTATCACTCGCTCCACAATGGAATCTAAATTTATTGATTTAGATAAGGCTGATGAAGAAGCTGAATGACTCCGAAATTTCCTAAAGGATATTCCATACAAACATGTGGGACCTACCTGCATACATTGCAATAGTAAAGAAGCTATATGTAGGGCAGGGAGAGTCATGTACAATGGTAAGTCTCCTCATATACGAGAGAGACATAACACAATAAGACAACTGCTCTCTAGTGGAATTATCACAATTGACTATGTGAAGTCAAGCGATAATGTGTCAGATCCACTAACGAAAGGCCTAGTGAGAGAGTCAGTTGAAAGATAATCTAAGGGAATGGGTTTACAGTTTAGGACAAGTCAGCATGGTTGTAACTCTATCTAGTATACTGGAGATCCCACGATCTAGATTCAAGAAGAAAAACAAAGTTGTGACTAACGGTTCGACATTGTCAATCAACTCAATCCATTCTCATGATGAAGATAATGTTCAGGAACAAGGTTAAGACTTTTAGTCTTGTTAATGAGTTAATAAAGCTTAAGGTTTTTAATGATTTGATATGTTTGGCAGATTTGACCAAATAGTGTATCTACGAGATGACACGGTTAGAAATCACATATGTGAGTGTGAAGTGTAAGACGCTTCAAAGAGAATTTTATGTCAAAAGTCTATTCTCTATACACTCATAAAACCAGGAGCTGTTCATGGCTTAAATGAACACAACTGTAAGAGACATAAACAGTGAAGGGTTAATTGTGTGACATATAATTGTCTAGGTATACACCAAAGCTCGACGGTTCAAAGATATTGCATCAATCGATTGACCGAGTATATCCGACATATGTTCAGTAGGGAAAATTCAAGGGGAAACCTACTTATCTTGATGCAATTAATCCTTCACTGTAAAGTACACATTTGTTCATGCATTCCTATGTTATAACCATTCCCCATTAATGTGGGGGATTGTTGGCTATTTAGGAAGAATTAATGGTAAATGGAGGGAAGATGAAAAGAGAGGAACTTGTAAAGTTGGGAACTTGATGTAACGACCCAAAGTACACCCTAGTCGTTTCCGGCGTCCTCGTCCTCGACGAGTACTAAGACAAGCCCTTAGCATACGTCATAGAACATCATAGATAAAAAATGCGAATAAATTTAAACTTCATATATATATTGAGGTTTACATAGACCTCTCACATACTACATATGGACTTTACTTTGAGTCCTCGCATATGAAGCTTACTTAGGATTCTCGTATAGACAACATAACCAGCACATAGGAATTTAGTCTAATACATTGTCTCACATTGAACCATTTATAAGAGTACAAACATTTAAACATATCTAATAAAAAACAATATGCCATTATAGGCTTACAATAATTATATCAATGATAAGAGAAAGAATAAAGTTTCTAAACGTAAACAACATCATAGCTCGAGTGGAACTTGGCAACGTCCGCGAACATGACGACTTACTAATGACTTAGGAAAAGATCTAAGTTTTCCTTGCAATCGACCACGAGCTTTTCAACGACCCGAACCTAAAATGTTTGGGAAAAAGGGGAGAAATATGGGTTAGTACAAACCACATGTACTAAGTATGTCTTCTATGGACGAAATCATCAATGCATAAGAAAGGACAATTTAGTCAAAATCATGCTTTCTATCAACTAAACTCAACATGCAATTATAATAAGCATAGTAAGACAATTTAACATAATGTCAACCCAACATGTAAGCAACTCAACAACACTTGTGCAATGCCAAGAATAGAACCCCATAATCCCATCCTAAGCTAAGTATCACATTAAGCTATCCACTTCATGCTTACAATATATTCTCATACATTATCATAACCTGCTTAATACATCAATACTACTCATAGCATATCAACATAATCATAATCATAATCATAAACGAACACTACTAGAAATATTCCTTAGGATCCCACATGTGCAATGAGTAAGAGAAGTCACATAACCTCCCTCACTCTATGTAGTAGCCTTCAAAACAACCCTAATAAGAGTTCACATAATTAACTTGTTCATTACTTTTTACGTTAGGGAAATAAGTGCAATAACCGACATGAGACCTTGTGAGCTACATGGAATCCGGTGTTCTAATCCCACACCAAAAAGAGAGGGTTAATACTTGCCTAAGGTGTAACCATTCGTACATAGCTATCTAGGTGGATCAACTAAGCTAGAGTCCTATGTGGGCACATAGTTAAGGGTCAAGGAGATTGTTGCTAGAAACCTTGACTTACTAGACGTGGAGGTTTCTACCTCATGAGACAACACATATCTTAGGAACTCGGACTTACTAACTTTAGGAAACCCATGTGGGAGGGCGGACTTACTAAACGTGAGACCTCCATCTCATTTACATGCCCTTTCGGTGCTAAGCAATTATTCCCTTTAGTAATCATATTATTTCATCATACTAGTTCACATTAGTCTCTTCTAGACCCCTATGTGAACATCTTATCATATCTAGCTCATAGGTCATCATCACAAGTGAGAACAATCCTTTCACTTTAGACACCACTTTATAAGTGAATAAACCTTTCACTTAATATTTTATTATAATAATGAGAAACTATTTTCAATCATATAATAATCGTATCATAACATGCATACATAATTCATGTCCAATTCGCTATCTTAGGGTTAAACATGAGGAATATTTAGCATCAACATCACAACCACACATTAGACATAGAAGCATTACTATCTAAGTAACTCATACTTCATAATTAAATCCAATAAGAACCAATCAACATACCTCATTGACCCTTTAAAGAACCTTCATGCTTCCATTACCAAGAATATATAACCAATACATAAACAAGGTAAATTGTAGAAAGAAATAACATAATTAACAAGAATATAGTCAATCTAAATGTTCATAATCTTCATAATTCACCATATCAATTCAAGGTTTTCATGAAATTAGGGAAAGACATGGGTCTAGGGAAAACTCATAGGAAAACATCCATTAACCATCAATATATATTTAAACAACATTATTTATCACAATTGATTCATAATTTTGTTTTTCAAAGAAGACCTATGTGAGAAGAAAACCCCCAGTTTTAGGGGATTTAGAAATCATCTTTTGGAGGGACCTCTTGGGGAAAAGAATCCCAAGAGTGAAATAACCATACCTTAGTGATGATAAAGACACAAAATTGATTTGGAAACTCTAGAACTTGACCTTCTTCTTGGATCTCTAATGGTCTTCAATGGAGGTTTGAAGGAAGAGAGAATTTGAGAGAGATGAGAGTGATTTTTTATTTCAACTTTGGGGATTTAATTTGGGTGTTAAATGTGACTTAAAACTGAGCGTAAAACGTTATTTATTCATCTCTTAAGTTACCCAAAAGACCACTCACTTATTTGGGTCTTTTTGTGAAGTCAAATTGTCTTAAAAATGATGCGAACGGATCTGGGAAGTTGTTACACGTCGCGGGGGCAATTCCACATTTGTTTTCGAAAATCCAGGTTGAGGCAGTGGACCTCGTGGAGGCCCAGCACCGCGGGGAAAATTTTGCGCCTCCTTGTGCTGGCTGCGTGATGCGCAGGGACCTCCATATCTCGGCTGGACGTTGGCAGCCTGCTCGCCAAGGTTCGGGTCCTCCTCTAGCACCCTTTTGGTGATCCTTGGGGAGTCATTATCACACGTTTTAACCCTTTATACTATATTTTACCTTTTTGAAGTCTTTTTACAAGTTTTAGACTTCATATGAAACTCCCAAACATTCATCAAACATAGGGAAATCTACTAGTTCAATTCCACTAGTTTCCGGACGTCATGGTCTTTCTTTGACGCTGTGACTCTAACACCTCCTAATTAAGTTTTCTACTGTTGTTTTAGGTCTAAAACATAATTTTTCAACATATGAGGCTCTAGTATAGTTCATCGAAATTACGGGGTGTTACAATATCCCGCTCTTAGAAACATTTGTCCCTGAATGACTCCTTAAACCTTCTATTGGGAAAAAGGACTAGACTCAAGACTAGCAGCCCAACAAAAAGCAATATCATAATGAGTCACAACTCATAGGAGGAATTATCAACTCCTTTCAACACATAAATATAGCATTAACACATAGGGACTTAATTCACAATTCATGACACATAAGAGCTCATCATTTACATCACATAAGGAGGAACTACCTTCTCCATTTCAACATGAGCTCAACATGAACAATTTCAAAGAGGTGACATGTAAATTTCTTATCAATACAACACCAAAACATGCCCAACATAATTCTCATCAAATCAATATAGCACACTACATATTTAAGTGCAAGTTAATCCTGAGAGTCATATTTTAGAAGAACTCAATTTAGGCATGAATTTCTACAAGAATATGCACATATTACATAAACATGATAAGTTCAAAATTATTCATAGGACTCATTTAAGATAAATCTACTAACCTTAAATTTGGCTAGGATTAGAGGGGAAGAGATAAGGATAGCGGGACTTCATGTCGGCCTTGGCCTTCCATGTTGCACCCTCAACAAGGTGGTTCCTCCATAGAACTTTTACGGAGGCAACCACTTTATTCCTCAATTTCTTATCTTGACGATCCAGTATATCAACCGGTACCTCTTCATAAGAAAGGTCCTCTTTTACCCCTAATATTCTAGAGGGAGAATTGACACTAGATTACTGATACATTTCTTGAGAATAGACAGATGTAACACCGGATGAACCGAGACCAATTCCATTGGAAAATATAACTCATATGCCACTTCCCCTACCCTTTTTACAATCTCATAAGGTCCCATATAACAGGGACTATATTTTCCCTTCTTTCCAAACCTAATCACCCCTTTCATAGGCGAAATTTTCAAATAGACCCAATCTCCTATTTCGAATTCAAGGTCCCTTTTTCTATTGTCGGCATAAGATTTTTACCGACTATAAGCCATTTTAAACCTCTTTCTTATGAGTCAAACCTTCTCCGTGGCCTTATACACTATTTCGGGACCAAGAAGAGAAAATTCCCCACTTCAAACCGCCCAATCGGAGACCGACACCTCCTACCATAAAGTAGTTCAAAAGGTGCCATACCAATACTCGCATGGTAGCTATTGTTGTAGGAGAACTCTATCAAAGGTAAGTGATCATCTTAATTCCTTCTGAAATCAATCACACAAGCCCTCAACATGTCTTCTAGAGTTTTGATGGTGCGCTCCGCTTGTCCATCCGTTTGGGGGTGGAAAGCGGAGCTAAGCTTTACTTGAGTACCAAGCCCATTTGGAAAGATTTCCAAAACTGTGAAGTGAATTGGGCTCCTCTATCCGAAATGATTGACAAGAGGGCCATGTAACTTCACAATCTCTTTAACATACAATTTAGCATACTCCTTCACCGAGTAAGAAACTTTTACGGGAAGGAAGTGGGCTCACTTAGTAAACCTATCCACTATTACCCAAATGGAGTCATGTTTCCTACGCGTTAGAGGCAAACCTACCACAAAGTCCATGTTGACATCTTCACACATCCAAGTGAGGATATCAATATCTTGGGTTAGACCGCCTGGGCCTTGATGCTCGGCTTTGACTTGCTGGAAATTTGGGCAATTCAACAAAACTTAGCTACATCCCTTTTTATTCCATTCCACCAATAAATATCACGTAAGTCACGATACATCTTGGTGGCCCTCGGATGGATGGAGTATCGGGAACCAAAACCTCATCCATGATTTTCTCCCTTAAAACATCCGTATCCGGCACACATAACCTCCCTTGTTACCTAAGTACCCCATCCTCCCCTTGGGAGAAAGATTGATTATTCTTCTTAAGGACCGATTTTTCAACTCCATCAATAGAGGATCAAGATGTTTCTTGGACTTCACATCAACCACTAGAGATGACTCAGAGTTATGACGGACCATGAAACCACCCTTTGAAGATTCTTCTAGTTGGACACCCAACTGGGCAAACCTATGAACCTCCTTCACCAATTCTTTCTTATCATCAACCACACGAGCCACACTACCCATGGACACTCGTCTTAGTGCATCCGCTACTACATTGCTTTCCTGATATGGTAAAGGACACTTATGTCATAATCCTTTTAAAGTTTTAATCATCTTCTTTGTCGTAGATTTAAGTCTTTTTGAGTGAATACATATTGTAGACTCTTGTGATTCCATAAAGATAATGCCTCTGAATTTTCAAGACAAACACCACGGCCGCAAGCTCAAGGTCATGAGTTGGGTAACTCTTCTCATGAGGTTTGAGTTCTCTATAGGCATACGCTACCAACTTGACATGTTGCATGCGCACACATCCTATACCAACTCGGAAGGCATCAAAATAAATTACAAACCTTTCGGTAACCTTCAGCTAGGTCAATATCGGAGCGAAGGTGAGTCTATTTTTCAATAATTGGAAGCTCTTTTCACAAGATTACGACCATTCGAACTTGGACTTCTTTTGGGTTAAGGCTGTTAATAGAGATGCGATAGACGAAAATCCCTCAACAAACCTCCTATTGTAATTGCCAACCCTAAAAAACTTTGGATGTTGGTAGGACTCAAAGGTATAGCACAACTTTTGACCACTTCCGTCTTCCTCGGATCAACCTCTACCCCCTTCACTAGAGACAATGTGACCATGAAATGCAACCAATCTTAACCAAAATTCACAGTTACTAAACTTAACAAAAAGTTGGTTATCCTTGAGAACTTACAAAGCTATTCTCAAATGGCTCATATGATCATTCTCACTCCAAGAGTATATCAAAATGTCATCAGTAAAGACAATCACAAACAAATCAAGATACTTTCTAAAACTCGATTCATAAGGTCCGTGAAAGCCGCTGGGGAAATTGTTATACCAAATGACATCACTAGGAATTCAAAGTGACCATATCTCGTTCGGAATGCCGTTTTCAGAATATCAACTTCCCTCAAAGTTGGTGATAACCTGAACTCAAGTCAATCTTTGAAAAGTAACTCGCTCCTTGGAGTTGATCAAACAAGTCATCAATACTAGGGAGCGGGTACTTATTCTTTGTAGTGACTTTGTTCAATTGACGATAGTCGATACACATTCTCAAATACCCATCCATCTTCTTCACAAACAATATCGGGGCACCCCATGAAGATATTCTTGGTTGAATAAAACCCTTATCTAGAAAATCCTTGAGTTGAGCCTTTAGTTCTTTCAAATCCACCTGGGCCATCCTATAAGGAGGGATTGGAATAGTTGTGTATCCGACAATAAATCTATGCCAAATTCAATATCCCATTCGGTAGTAATTTCGTGAAGGTCATTGGGGGAGACCTCTGAAAATTCCCTCAATACGGGTACCGACTGTATGGGAGGGACCTCGAATTCAAGATCCCTAACTCTTACTATGTGGTGGAGACAACCCTTTGCAATCAACTTGTAAGCTTTTAGACACGAAATGATCTTACCCCTAGGATTTGAGTTTCCTCCCGTACACTAAAAATGGGTTCATTTGGAAATTGAAATTTTACTACCCTTGTCCTACAATCAATAGAGGCAAAGCAAGCATGCAACCAATCTATTACGAATATGACATTAAAATCTAGCATATCAAGTTCTATCAAGTAAACTAATGTAACTCTATTGGGAAAGGAAATAGGACAACCTTTATAGACTCTTTTAGCCACCATGGAATCACCCACCGGGGTAGAAACCAAAAAAGCTTCGTCTAATATGTCAGGTAGTATTTTCAAAGTTCATGGCTACAAGAGGGGTCACAAATGACAATGTAGTTCCGGGATCAAGCAAAGCATATACATCAAAGGAAAATAATTATAACATACCGGTAACCACATCCATTGAGCTGTCTTGATCACCTCGGGATTGGAGAGCATAAAAGCGATTCTTTTTAGGAGCATCCGAATTTGGGGCATTTGCTTGTGCTTGAGCATTTTCCATTCCTTGAGTTTTCATCATAAGGCAATATCTATTCATGTGACCACTCTTGCCACAATCATAGCAATTACCCGTGCCAACTAGGCACTTACCATCATGTTGTCTACCATATTTTGAACAAAGAGGCTTCTCAACATAAGAACCACCACCTTTCCCTTCTTGAGGCTTGGGAGTAGACACCTTACTCTTGTTGATCCTTGGAGCATTAGGAGGGCTATGGTTGTAAAGCCTCTGTTTGAACCTTGGTTTGTCTTGCACCTCACATTTAGTCTTGGAAGAATTCCTATCTTTGGCTCTTACCTTCTTCACTCCCTACCAACTCGCTTAAGCTTTTGCTTTTAAATTTGTTCGGCATGAACCATGAGATGAGAGATGTCCATACTAGGAATCAACATAGCCGACCTATATTCATTAACCACAAGATCGGATATCCCCAAAACAAATTTGTTCATCATAGATCTAGAATCTGTAACAATAGTAGGAGCATGCTTTGATAGTTGAGTGAACTTGAGCTATACTCCTTCACACTCATACCCCATTGACGAAGGTTGATGAATTCTTGCATTTTCCTCTCCCTTAATTCCAAGGGAAAGAACCTATCAAGGAAAGCCTTCTTGAAATCTCCCTAAGTAATCCGACCTTCTCTAACCGGCCTCTCATCCTTCCATTGCTCATACCAAACTTGAGCCACATCTTTGAGTTGGTAGGCGGCTAGTTCCGCCTTTTTTTGAGAAGACACAACCATAGCATCAAGAACCTTGAACACTTCATCAATGAATCCTTGTGGGTCTTCCACCACCTTAGAACCATAAAAGTAGGGGGATTTATCCTTTTGAAATCCCTAATCCTTGAAACGGTGGTGTTAGCATTGGGGTTCACTTGCACCCTTGCACCCTAGCAACATGGGTATCCAACACTTGAGTCAAGCTATGAATAGCCGCCCTTATCTCAACATTAGATATAGCCCCTTCTTCAAAAGGAACTTGAGGGTTCTGAGGAGCTTGAGGGGGAACTGCCTCATTCAAATTCTCCTCCTCAGGCCTTCGAGAATTGTTCTTCCTTGTATTCATTACCTATAAGCACAATAAAAGGATTAGAAGAAAGGACTAGATAGAGTTAAGACGCTTAGGCATGACTAAGGAATAACAAGAGAGTTAAAGTTCCTAAGCATCACATAGTCTCTCATTCATAAGTGTGGCACACTTCACAATTATGATTAAGACCCTACGTAGACGTTGTTTAATGAGACATCAATCCTAAGATTACTCAACATCATGCTCTGATACCAAGTTTGTAACGACCCAAAGTACACCCTAGTATTTACCGGCGTCGGCGTCCTTGAAGAGGACTAAGACAAGCCTTAGAATACGTCATAGCACACCATAGGTCAAAAATGCGGATAAATTTGAACTTTTTATATATTCAGGTTTACATAGACCTCTCACATACTACATATGGACTTTACTTTGACTCCTCGCATATGAAGCTTAGTTAGGCTTCTCGAATAGACAACATAACCAACACATAGGAATTTAGTCTAATACTTTGTGTCACATTGAACCATCTATAAGAGTACAAACGTTTGAGCATAGCCAATAAAAAACAATACGCCATTATAGGCTAACAATAATTGTCTCAATGATAAGAGAAAGAATAACGTTTCTAAACGTAAACAACATCATAGCTCGAGTGGAACTTGGCAACGTCCTCGAACATGAAGACTCACCAATGTCTTAGGAAAAGATCCAAGTCTTCCTTGCAATCGACCATGAACATCCCGACGGTCCACACCTAAAATGTTTGGAAAAAAGGGAAGAAATATGGGTTAGTACAAACCACATATACTAAGTATGGCTTATATGGACAAAATCATCAATGCATGAGATAAGTACAATTAAGTCAAAATCATGCTTTCTATCAACTTAACTCAACAATACAATTTTAACAAGAATAGTAAGACAATTTAACATAATGTCAACCCAACACGTAAGTAACTCAAGCAACACTGTGCAATGTCAATAATAGAACCCCATAATCCCATCCCAAGCTAAGTATCACATTAATCCACCCACTTCATACTTAAAACATATTCTCATACTTTATCATAACCCGCTTAATACATCAATACTAATTATAGCATATCAACATAATCATAATCATAATCATAAAAGAACACTACAAGATCCATCCCTTAGGATCCCACATGTGCAATAAGTAAGAGAAGTCTCATACCCTTCTTCACCCTATGTAGTAGCCTTCAAGACAACCCTAATAACAGTTCACATATTTAACTTAGTTCAATCAATTTTTACGTTAGGGAAAAAAGTGCAATAACCGACATGAGACCATGTGATCTACATGGGATCCGGTGTTCTACCCCCACACAGAAAAGAGAGGGTTAACACTTGCCTATGGTGTAACCATTCATACATATCTATCTGGGTGGATCCACTAAACTAGAGTCTTATGTGGGCACATAGTTAAGGGTCAAGGAGATTGTTGCTAGAAACCTTGACTTACTAGACGTGGAGGTTTACACCTCATGAGACAACACATTACTTGGGAATTTGGACTTACTAACGTGAGGAAACCCATGTGGGAGGCCGTACTTACTAAACGTGAGACCTCCATCTCATTTACACGCCCTTTCGATTCTAAGATATTATTCCTTTTAGTAATTATATTATTTCATCATACAAGTTCACATTAGTCTCTTCTAGACCCCTATGTAAACATCTTATCATATCTAGCTCATAGTTTATCACAAGTGAGAACAATCCTTTCACTTTAGACACCACTTCATAAGTGAATAAACATTTCACTTAACACTTTATTATAATCATGAGAAACTACTTTCAATCATATAATAATTGTATCCTAATATGTATGCATAATTCATATCCAATTCACTATCTTAGGGTTAAGTATGAGGAATACTTAGCATCAATATCACAACCACACATTAGACATAGAAGCATTACTATCTAATTAGTAACTCATACTTCATAATTGAATCCAACAAGAACCAATCAACATACGTCACTGCCCCTTTCAAGCAACTTCACACTTAAATTAACAAGAATACATAACCAATACATAAAAAGGTAAATTCAAGAAGCAATTACTTAATTAACAACAATGTAGTCAATCTACATGTTCATAATCTTCACAATTCACCATATCAATTCATGGTTTTCATGAAATTAGGGAAAGACATGGGTCTAAGTAAAACTCATAGGAAATCATCAATTAACCTTTAATATAAACTTAAACAACATTAATTCATCACAATTGATTCATAATTTTGTTTTTCAAAGAAGACTCATGTGAGATGAAAAACCCCAGTTTTAGGGGATTTAAAACTCATCTTTTGGAGGGACCTCTTAGGGAAAAGAATCCCAAGAGTGAAAGAAACCATACCTTATTGATGATAAATCCACAAAATTTATTTGTACAATTGAGAACTTGACCTTCTTCTTGGAGCTCTAATGGTATTCTATGGAGGTTTGAAGGAAGATAGAATTTGAGAGAGATGACAATGATTTTTGATTTCAACTTTGGGGATATGATTTGTGTGTGAAAAGTGACTTTAAACTGAGCCTAAAACAGTATATAGTCATCCCTTATATTACCCAAAAGACCCATCACTTATTTGGGTCTTTTTGTGAAGTCAAATTGTCTTAAAAACGACTCGAACAGATCTGGTAAGTTGTTGCGCGTCGCAGGGGCAATTTCACATTTTTTTTCAAAAGTCCGGGTTGAGGCAGTGACCTCGTGGAGGACCCGCATCGTGGGGAAAATTTTGCCTCTCCATATTTTGGATGGACGCAGGCTGCTTTGGCAGATTGCTCGCCAAGGTTTGGGTCCTCCTCAAAGACCCTCCGTGTGGTTCTTGGGGAGTCGTTTATCGGATGTTTTGACCCTTTATACTATATTTTACCTATTTAAAGTCTTATTAAAAGTTTTAGACTTCATATGACACTCCCAAATCTTCACCAAAACATAGGGACGTCTACTAGTTCAATTTCACTATTTTCCAGACGTCAAGGTATTTCTTTGACGATGTGACTCTAACACCTTTTAATTCAGTTTTCTACTATTGTTTTAGGTCTGAAACATCATTATTCAATATATGCGGATCTATTATAGGTCATGGAAATTATGGGGTGTTACACTTGAAGAGTTGGGAACTGTAAAAGTCCTCTTATGCTTTAGTAAAAAGGCATTTGTCCCTCATCGGTGGTAGAAAGAAAAATATGAGAGTTTTATATATAGAAACACTCCTAATAATTGTTAAAATGGTTGTAAAGAGGGAACCCCCTCGTTCCATCGTCTTCGTCGCACGCTCGAATGGGTTTGTTGTTAAGTTATGGTACCGCTAAGAGGATGGATTTCTGAATATACTATTTTTGAACGTTGTAGTGATGATTATGATAAATAGTTATAGTTAGTTTAAATAAACTAGTAACAAAACATTACGAAGAATTAGGATTTGACTTGTGTAATTCTGTAAGAAGAAATCGAGGGAACCCATACGTAATTAATCATGTGACAAGGTGATGGTTGTGACTCTATGATGGTGTGATATACACTTATTTTGTTCTGTTGTGATACTTGTTTATATATGCATGTTGCAATAATAGTCTAAGATGTTTAAACGAGATATGTGAATTATCGATACTATGAAAGTTTTGCTTAGATGTGTAATCTTGATGTGTTTTTGTGAAGTGTAATTTGGATTGGATTGCCATATTCCAGCATACTAACTTGGATAGGATTGCAACATTTTGGCATACTAAATTGGATCGTTACCACGTTCTGGTATAAAACTTTAATTGGATTACCATGTTCTGGCATAAAAATTGGATCGGATAACCACATTTTAGCATGGTAACTGTTTTACTTTGGTTCTGTGAAAGGTACAACTACTTGTGATAAAATGTGTATGGTTAAATATGTTATGCTTAATATCGTGAGGTATGTATATGCATCTATATGTTGGGGTGTTGTATTTACGTTTTAATGAAAGCTTAAGGGTGGTAATCGTACCTGTAGTATACAATGTGGTTAGTATGTTTAAGCTATGATCTAATGGACCCTTAAGTATAGTAGTGGTACTTGTAGTATACAACGTGGTTAGTATGTTTAAGCTATGATCTAATGGAATCTTAAGGGAGGTAGTGGTACTTGTAGCATACAATGTGGCTAGTATGTTTAAGCTATGATCGTGGTACTTGCAGTATAATATGTGGCTAGTATGTTTAAGCTAAGATCTAATGAAACCTTAAGGGTGGTAGTGGTACTTGTAGTATACAATGTGGCTAGCATAGTTAAGCTATGACTAATGGAGTCTAAAGTGTGGTACTGGTACTCGTAGTATACAAAGTGGTTAGAGTATTTAGCTTTTGCCCTCGTAGAAAAAAGATAGGTGTTAATTGGAAGGCATTCTAAGAAAAGGATAAGGATGGAGAAGCGAGTGGTCCAGACATGATCTTTTATTGTTCAGTCCATATATTATGAGGCGCAATTCGGGTTGGGTGATTAAGCCTACCAGTACATGTGGTTGTAATGATACTACTCTTGCTATGAATTTTGATATATTCTGGATGCAGGATTGGTGATGTTTCCTTAGGTGAAGACGAAGAAATCCTCCAACACCTTTGACTTTTCATTCCGCATGGTAGAAGCTGTGTCATTTGTTTAATTGGCCTATCATTCTCTTAGTGGCTCTTGTACTTGTACTAAAGTTGTATTTTGAATGGGTTAATTCATAAACTTCCTTAGCTTGCCTTCATTTTCTGTAAATTCAGCATGTTTTCTAGTTGTTGGGTTATGAGGGTTCTTCTACGTAGGCGTTAGAGTAGTTGCCCGCACGGCCCGGTGGGTTGGGTCGTGACATGAGGGTTGTCATGGTATGTTCTTTTATGTTATGATGATCTATGTAAAGAATATGCGTACGACTATGTTGTTAAGTATGTTTGATATGAGGACTACTTGTATAATGTATGCTTAGTTTCGATAGTAGCTTGAAAGGACTACCAATACATATTTGACTAACGGTGGATGTTCCTTCTCTATGAGAATTATGTAAAGGATGAGATACAAAGATGATAATTATGATTATGTAAAGGTATAAATGTTGACTATGTATATGTACTAAGATTTATGATGGCTAATGCTTACATTATGTCAATGTTGGAGACTATACTTATGACTATTCCTACAGCCCGTTTTTGAGTGGAAGGGGGGAAATTCTATTCATAGAGGTCGTATCATCTCTTGTTTAAAAACAGGCAAAATGATCTCTAAAGGGTGTCGATATCACATTATAAGAGTCAAAGATTTAGACTCCGAAAATCCTCCCATTGAGTCGGTCCCCGTAGTGAGAAAATTTTCGGAGGTATTTCCTATTGATCTTCCCGGTATTGCCCCTAAATGGGAAATTGATTTTGGTATCGAGTTGATATCGGATATAAATCCCATTTCAATTCCTTCTTATCGGATGGCTCCGGCAGAATTGAAAGAGTTGAAGGATCAACTCAAAGATTTACTAGACAAAGGCATCATTCGACCTAGTTTTTCTCCATGGGGTGCTCCGGTTTTATTTGTAAAGAATAAGGATGGGTCCCTTAGAATATGCATCGATTACCGTCAACTCAACAAAGTCAGAATCAAGAACAAGTATCCTCTCCCACATATTAATGATTTATTTGATCTACTCCAAGGTGCGAGTTACTTTTCCAAGATTGACTTGAGATCGGGATATCACCAACTTAGGGTGAGAGGTGAAGATATTCCCATGACGGCATTTCGAACAAGATATGGTCACTATGAGTTCTTAGTAATGTCCTTTGGTCTCACTAATGGTCCGGTGGCTTTTATAGACCTAATGAATACGGTGTTTCGAAGTTACCTAGATTTATTTGTCATTGTCATCATTGACGACATCTTCATATATTCAAAGCTTGAGGGTGAACACATGATCCATTTGAGGGTGGTGTTACAAGTGCTTAAGGAACATCAATTGTTTGCCAAGTATAGCAAATGTGAGTTTTGGTTGAGGTCGGTAGCGTTTCATGGTCATATCATCTCTAGTGAAGGTGTAGAGGTTGATCCAAGGAAGACCGAAGCGGTGAAAAATTGGCCTACGCCTTTGGATCCTACAGATATTAGGAGTTTCTTAGGTCTAGCTGGTTATATAGAAGGTTTTGTTGAAGTAGTTGCGTCTCTTACTTCTCTCTTGACAACATTGACTCAAAAGAATGTGAAATTTGAGTGGTCGGAGGCATGTGAAAAGAGCTTCCAAATATTGAAGGATAGGCTTACTTCCGCACCTGTATTGACCCTACCGGAGGGTACTAAGGATTTTGTAGTTTATTGTGATGCATCCCGAGTCAGGTTGGGGTGTGTTCTTATGCAACATGAAAAATCTATACCCTATGCTTCTAGGGAACTCATAGTTCATGAGAAGAATTATTCGACTCATGACCTTGAGTTAGCGGCCGTGGTATTTTCCTTGAAAATATGGAGGCATTATATCTATAGGGTTCATGTTGATGTGTATACGAACAACAAAAGTCTGCAATATGTATTTACTCAAAAAGAGTTGAATCTTAAGCAACGGAGATATTTAGAGTTGTTGAAAGACTATTACATGAGTGTTTTCTATCACCCCGGCAAGGCTAATGTGGTAGCGGATGCTTTGAGTCGATTTTCCATGGGAAGTATGTCCCGCGTGGAAGAATCCAAGAGAAACCTAGTGAAAGATGTTCGTAGGTTGGCTCGTTTAGGGGTTCGAATTGAATATTCTCCAAATAGTGGTATGGTGGTACATCATAATTCCGAGTCGTCTTTGGTGATTGAGGTGAAGTCTAAGCAACAGCTTGATCCATTATTGATGGAGTTGAAGAATCGGTTCCTGGAAAGATGAATAAGTCATTCTTCCGGGGGGGGGGGTGGTGGTGGTGTTCTTAGACATCAACAAAGGTTGTGTGTGCCTAATGTGGATCATTTGAGGAGTAGGATCCTTGAAGAAGCTCATGGATCCCATTACTCTATTCATCCGGGTTCTACAAAGATGTACCAAGACCTTAATGAGGTATTTTGGTGGGATGGTCTAAAAAGGGATATTGCGGAGTTTGTTGCAAAGTGTCCCAATTGCCAACAAGTGAAGGCCGAGCACCAAAAGCCGAGTGGTCTACTACAAGAAATCCAAATTCCTACTTGAAACTGGGAAGATGTTAATATGGATTTCGTAATAGGTTAGCCTCGAACTCAAAACCAATATGACTCTATATGGGTGGTACTGGATAGATTGACCAAATCTGTTCACGTTTTTCCCGTTAAGTCTACTTATTCGGCGGAAGATTATGCAAAAATCTATATTGACAAGATAGTGAGTCTTCATGGGGTTCCTTTTTCCATCATATCGGATAGAGGTACTCAATTTACATCTAGATTTTGGAGATCTTATCCAAAGGGTTTGGGTACTCAAGTGAAGTTAAGCACCATTTTTTATCCCCGAATGGATGGTCAAGCGGAGCGAACTATTCAAACTGTTGAAGATATACTTAGATCTTCTATCATTAACTTTAAGGGAAATTGGGATGAGCATTTGCCTTTGCTGGAATTCTCATATAATAATTGTTTTCATTTATCCGTCTCTATGGCTCCTTATGAAGCTTTATATGGTAGGAGGTGTAGGTCTCCTATTGGGTGGTTTGAAGCGGGTGAGTCTTCCCTTATTGTTCCGATTTGATTTATAAGACTTTGTAGAAAGTTCATATCATAGGAACCGGTTGCAAACAACCTATAGTCGGCAAAAGTCTTATGTCGATCATAGGAGAAGAGATTTAGAGTTTGAAGAAGGTGATAAAGTGTACTTGAAAATTTCGCCTATGAAACGGGTGGTTAGATTTCTACAGAAAGGGAAGTTGAGTCCTCGTTATGTGGGTACCTATGAGATCTTTCAAAGGTTTGGTAAGGTTTCTTATGAGTTGAAGCTTCCTAGTGAACTATCTTCGGTTCATCCGGTTTTCCATGTTTCTATGCTTAAGAAGTGTATCATTGATCCCGAGTCTATTCTTCCTATTGAGGGTCTTGGTTTGAAGGATAACCTCTCTTATGAGGAGATTCCGGTTGAAATCCTCGATCAACAAGTGAAGAGGTTGAGGAACAAAGAGGTGACCTCCGTAAAAGTGTTATAGAAAAATCATCTAGTTGAGCGAGGCCTATATGAAGTCCCGTTATCCTCTTCTCTTTGATAGTGAAGGTTAGTTGTTCTTGATTATAATGGAAATAATGACTAAATTTGAAGTTCCTATCATTTTTGGAGAAGTTTTGCAAAAATGTACATTTTAGGTATCATTACAGTGAAGTTATAGTGATATTGTGCATACTGACTTGAAAATTTGCCATTCTTATTGTTTTGAGATATGTTGTGCATATTGATATGGTGAGTCTTTATGAAATGATATTGAGCATGTTGGTAAGTTGGGTTTTGGCATAATCGACTCATATATGATATGTTAAGCTCATGTTGTTGTGAGGAGGAAATTTCTCATAATGTGATTTGAGCCTTATGTGTGTAAAATGCCATGATTGATGTTTTAACACATATTTTTATGTATTGTTGTTGGTTAGGCAGCTAGTCTTGAGTCTATTCCTTCCTTCCAAAAGATTTAAGTGTCATTTGGGGACGAATGTTGGATAATGTAACTCTTCAAAAGTCTAAGACGTGTTAGCCTAACATAGGTGTCTAAACGATTAGACACTGTTTAAGGTAAATTTTAATAAATATAAGTCATTCAGGAAGATTAGAAACCAAAACGTCAAAGAACGTTCATGACGTCCGAAAACTAGTTCAATGAGGTGCTAGTGTGCCTTAGCCTATTTGACAAGGTTTTAGGAGTCGGAAAATGATGAAAGTTGGTGGAAGGGTCTCTATCATGTATTAGAGTTGATTCCTAACTGAAATGTCCGGGCACGACTCCCCAAGGACCAGTCAAGGGACCTTGAGAAGGACCTTTGCATTTTGGGGTCAAAGGCTGCCCAAGGCAGTGTTCACCAACGGATGCAACCAACAACCCGTTGTCCAATCGGCGGGGCGTGAACTGCTTCCATCGATGGACACTTAGCAAAATCCTTGCAAGCATGTATTGGACAAGTCTCTGAAGTTAACGACGAACAAACATGACGGTTGGTCCTTGGTTTGTCGATTGACAAATGGGGCGCCGATGCCTCAGTCGACCAACACTTAGCCATATTTGCTGAGGGTCCTTTTGAACCACTCTCAGACTAAAAAAACGAATGTGCCGCACGAAAGTGAACAGTGTCCGTCGATAGACAGACGAGCCATTGGTGGTGGTGTCGTTTGTCAAGGGACTATTTTGCTGCACGTTTTTAAGTAAGTTAAATTAATTAATTTAGGGGTTAGTTAATTAGTTAGGGGTTAAGGGAGGTCTAATTAAGTTGATTAAAAAACTATATAAATACCATAACCTAATTAGACTAACATAAGCTCTCATAATTTCCAAAACACAAACTCTCTTCTTTCTCTCTTCTTTCTCTCTCCCGGGTTCAACAACACCATAGAAGACAGTCAAAGTGGGTTCTAGGGCTGCATATACCAATGTTTATCCATTAATCTTCATCAAACTTTAAGGTATGAGATTCCTTTGACTATTGGGACTTCACTCCCCAACGGGTTCCTTCAAAGTGATTTCAAAATATGGGTTTTCATGTGGGTCTTTTCCAATCTCGAAATTGATCTTTCAAAATGATTTTTTTATGGTTTATGTTGATGTTATTGATTAGATTATGATGAATTATGACTACATTACACTACTTATTGATGGATTGGTCTAGTTTGTAGAAGATGACCTTTTCCCCTTAACCGTAGGTTGTGATCTTGAATTGATTGTATATTATTGTTGCAATTGGTTTGGTTAGTGTGTGGATTACTATCCTATGTTGTTATCATGCTAATCATGAGTAGATTATGATATATTGTAGTCCAGTTATACTAGTTCTTCGAGTAATTAACCTAGATTGTGAAGTAGGTTGTCAACTTGATTTAAGCCTCTAATTCTAGGCTATGAACTAGTGGTTAGTTGTTGTATAATGATTCAATTGACCTTGTTATCATGTTGGTTACTATTATATGATGATATTACACCCATTTTTGGGTTGAGTTTGAGGGTTGATGGTAAGGCCTTGAGGTTGTCTTATGAAGGAGACTTGGTAAGTCTTATGATCCCTATTATTTACTTCAATTGTGGTTAGTTGTGATTAACTGATGATGTTGAATTGAAGTATACCTTATATTAAGATTGATACGGTTGGTATGATGTTGAATTGAAATGTCTTGACTACGGTTTTGTGAGGTGTTGGCTAAGATGTAAATGTTATAAGGATGGTGATAATTATCAATGTGCCTTATCATGAATGATTATGTAAATGTGCTAGCCTCACTTATATGAATTATAATGAAAGGACAATACTCATGCAGTGCTTATTGAGCTATGATGATGATGATTATATAAGGGATAGACCCTATGACCTACATTAAGTTATGATGATTAATAAAGACATTAAAGACATTTCGAAAGGGACTCTAGCTTAGCACCGAGTGAACTAGAGTGAGGGGTGTCGCTTCGCACATAGGGAAGGTAGGATCACTAATGTACTATTGATATTGGAGAATATAATACATGTAAAATAAAGAGGGTACAAACTATATCTCCTAGTTCTTGAGCTATGTTGCCCCCATAGGAATACTAGCTAGTTGATCCACATAGTAGTTATGTTCGTGTTTGGTACTACCTTGGCAAGTAGTTCGCCTTCTTTCGGTGTAGGGTTCCATGACACCGGATTTCACATTAGCTCATGTGGTCTATTTTGGTTAAGGCAAGATCTTCCCAAAATATAAAATAAAGTAATGAATGAACTCTAACTAGGATGAACTAAGGGGTTTAGCTTAGTCTAGGTAGGGCTATGAGACTCTACCTGTACATTGCACTAGTTAGTCTTGAAAGGAGTCTTAGGAGGTTGTTCTTATGTATGTATTTACTTATAAATGAAATTGATGATAATATGATGATCGTACATGTAAATGACATTATGTGATGTTGGTTACTCTTATGAACATGTATTTGGTCTCTATTGCTAAAGTATGATATTATGTACTCTTAATGATATGTTATGTGGAGTTGGACATTGGTTATGGTTCTTGATAAGTTGACTTGATTAAGTAAGGTTATGGGGCTTTTCTTAGCTATTGCACATGTGGACTTAATGAGGTTCATGAGTAATGGCCTTGATTTGATATAATGTGACGAATTCTTATTCATGCTTGTGATGTTATGACTTGATGATAGATTTGTATTTGATTATGGGTTCAAGTATGTTGATATGCGTGTGACTTGGGTTGTCTTAAAGTGGTTTGGTCTTGCAAAGTGCATGGTATTGACTTGATGAATATGCATTAATGACTTGTATTGGTTCTTGAATGTGCATAAGACTTTCCAAATGTAAAATAACATGTTTTAATGAAATGTCCCTTTTTAGCATGATTTGGTATTATATGTGCATATGGTCTCATACTTAGTACATGTGATGTGCTAACCCCATTTTTTCCCTTTTCCCCAACATTTTAGGTTCTGGTCGTTGAAGGGCTTTTGAGACGACTTTGAAGAAGACTTGGAATTTCTCAATCATCCAAGTTGGGTAGGTCCTCACTTTCCGAGGTCAATGCCAATATCAAGCTTATGAAGTTGTTATAGCATTTAAACTTCTATTTTCTTTTTTCATTTGAGTACGAATTGTATAGCCTATATGTGGCTTTATTACATTGATGTATCGGATATGCTCAATTGATATACTCTTGTTTTAGATGGTTATGAGATGAGACACTCTTTTAATACTATGTTAAGTATCTTATATATCTATGTGCAATAAAAATAGAAGACTACGTAATCTTCTTATAGGAAGGGTCTATGTATACTCGATATGAATATATATTATGTGTATGTAAAGGTCTATGTAAACCTCAATGTAGAAGTAATGAAATGTTTTAAATTTTTCCTCATATTTACCTATGAATATAATGATGTAAGATAAGAGGCTAGTCTTAGTCCTCAAAGAGGACGACGACGTCGGTTACGTCTAGGGGGTGCTCCCCGGATGTGACAAACTTGGTATCAGAGCATGAGGTTGAATATCTTTAGAGTCGTTGTCTCTCTCAACTACGTCTATTTATATTCTTACTCATAATTGTGAAGCGCGCCACACTTATGAATATGAAACTAAATGATGCTTAGAAAACTCTCACATACTTGGAAATCCAATGTCGTTCCTCGAGAGTCTTGTACTCTATGTGACTTTATCATCTAATTCTTTCATTGTGATTATAGGTAATGAATACTCGAAGGAAAGCGGCACGAAGGCTTGAGGAAGAGATTACCAATGCGGGAGTTTCTTCTTGTGGTAATCAAGTCCCACTTGTTGAAGAAGTTACGAATGATGACCAAGCTCTGGTCAATCTTCCACCTATGAAGGATGGTGACATAAGGGCTGCCTTTCTCCAAATGGTCCAAGCCATTACTACACAAGCACAAGCCATCACTATTCAAGCACAATCCATGAAGACCCAAGCTAATAGGGAGGTTGTACCCTGAGCAAACCAACATGTTGGCACCATGGCCTCCCATTTCAGGGATTTTACTAGAATGAATCCTCCTACTTTCTATGGATCCCAAGTTGAGGAATACGACCAAGATTTCATTGATGAAGTCTACAATATTCTCTATGCTATGGGTTGACTACTAGTGAGAAGGCTGAGTTAGACACTTACCAACTCAAAGATGTTGCCCAAACTTGGTACGGCCAATGGAGAGACAATATGCCTTTAAGAGGTGGACCAGTGACTTAGGAGGTTTTCAAGAAGGCTTTTCTTGATCGGTTGTTTCCTAGGGATAATAGGGAATCCAAAGTGGTGGAGTTCATCAACCTTCGTCAAGGAGGTATGAGTGTACTTGAATACTTTTGAAATTCACTAAATTGTCAAAGTATGCTCCTTCTTTGGTTTATGATCCTAGGGATGAAATGAGCCGCTTTGTGACAGGAGTGTCGGATGACTTGCAAGAGGAATGTCATTCGTCTATGCTACATGACAATATGAACATTTATCGTCTCATGGTTCATGCTCAACAAATGGAAGAGGCAAGGGCTAAGAGAAAGAGTAGAGATGCCATGAGGGCAATATCTTTTGATGGTGGTTCTTCAAAGGGTAGGCTTGATATCCTAGATAAGCCTAGGTTCAAGAAGAGGTTCTCCAATCAAGTTCCTTCTAAGTTCCCTAAATTTCGTGATGATAAGGTGTCTAAACCTAGGTCACAAAAGGGAAAGAGTGGAAACTCACCTAATGAGAAGCGTACTTGTGCCAAGTGTGGAAAGGGTCATTTTGGTGAATGCTTAGTTGGAATGGGCAATTGTTTTAGTTGTGGTAAAAGTGAACACAAAGTTCTTGATTGCCCAAATTTGAAGGGGCAAGACAAGAGTTGTGGTCAAGCTCCAGCAAGTGGTTCTAATATTGATGCTCCGAAGAAGAACCACTTCTATGCTCTCCGCTCTAGAGGTGAGCAAGAGAATTCTCCCGATGTGGTGAGTGGTATGTTGAAAGTCTTTTATATTAATGTATATGTTTTACTTGATCCTGGTGCTACCTTGTCATTTGTTACTCCTCTAGTAGCTAAATAAGTTTGACTTTTTTCCCGATATCTTGAATGAACCTTTCATGGTGTCTACCCCGGTGGGTGAGTCGGTGGTTTCAAAATGGGTTTATAGAAATTGTCCTATAATGTTTCCCAATTGAGTTACATATGTTGAATTAGTAGAACTTGATATGTACGATTTCGATGTCATTTTGGGTATGGATTATTTGCATGCTTGCTTTGCCTCCATTGATTTTAGAACTAGGGTGGTGAAGTTTAACTTTCCAAATGAGCCCGTTTTAGAGTGGAAGGGGGGAAATTCTATTCCTAGAGGTCGTATCATCTTTTTTCTAAAAGAATACAAAATGATCTCTAAAGGGTGTCTATATCACATTGTAAGAGTCAAAGATTTAGACTCCGAAAAGCCTCCCATTGAGTCGGTCCCCGTGGTGAGGAATTTCCGGAAGTCTTTCCTAATGATCTTACCGGTATTCCTCCCGAACGGGAAATTAATTTTTTATCGATTTGCTACCGGATTCAAATCCCATTTCAATTCCTCCTTATCGGATGGCTCCGGCCGAATTAAAAGAGTTAAAAGGCTCAACTCAATGATTTACTAGACAAAGGCTTCATTCGACCTAGTATTTCTCCATGGGGTGCTCCTGTTTTGTTTGTGAAGAAGAAGGATGGGTCTCTTAGAATGTGCATCCATTACCATCAACTCAACAAAGTCACAATCAAGAATAAATATCCTCTCCCTCGGATTGATGATTTATTTGATCAACTCCAAGGTGCGAGTTACTTTTCCAAGATTGACTTGAGATCGGGATATCACCAACTTAGGTTGAGAGGTGAAGATATTTCCAATACAGCATTTCAAACAAGCTATGGTCACTATGAGTTCTTAGTAATGTCTTTTGGTCTCAGTAATGCTCCAGCAGTGTATATGGACCTAATGAATAGGGTGTTTCGAAGTTACCTAGATTCATTTGTCATTGTCTTCATTGACGACATCTTTGTATATTCGAAGCATGAGGGTAAACACATCAACCATTTGAGAGTGGTGTTACAAGTGCTTAAGGAACATAAATTGTTTGGCAAGTATAGAAAATGTGAGTTTTGGTTGATGTTGGTAGCGTTTCTTGGTCATATCATCTCTAGTGAAGGTGTAGAGGTTGATCCAAGGAAGACCGAAGCGGTGAAAAATTGGCTAGGCCTTTGGATCCTATAGATATTAGGATTTTCTTAGGTCTAGCCGGTTATTAGAGAATGTTTGTCGACAGATTTGCATCTCTTTCTTCTCCCTTGACAACTTTGATTCAAAAGAATGTGAAATTTGAGTGGTCGGAGGCATGTGAAAAGAGCTTCCAAATGTTGAACGATAGGCTTACCTCCGCACCGGTATTGACCCTATCGGAGGGTACTAAGGGTTTTGTGGTTTATTATGATGCATCCCGAGTTGGGTTGGGGTGTATTCTTATGCAATATGGTAAAGTTATAGCCTATGCTTCTAGGGAACTTAAAGTTCATGAGAAGAATTATCTGACTCAAGACCTTGAGTTAGCGGTTGTGGTATTTGCCTTGAAAATATGGAGGCATTATATCTATGGAGTTCATGTTGATGTGTATACAGACCACAAAAGTCTCCAATATATATTTACTTAAAAGGAGTTGAATCTCTAGAAACGGAGATGGTTAGAGTTGTTGAAAGACTATGACATGAGTGTTTTCTATCACCCCAGCAAGGCTAATATGGTAGAGGATGCTTTGAGTCGATTGTCTATGGCAAGTGTTTCCCATGGGAAAGAATCCAAGAGAAACCTAGTGAAACATGTTCATAGGTTGGCTCGTTTGAGGGTTCGAATTGAAGATTCTCCAAATGGTGGTATGGCGGTACATCATAACTCCAATTCATCTTTGGTGGTTGCGGTGAAGTCTAAGTAACACCTTGTTCCATTATTGATGGAGTTGAAAGAATCGGTTCTTAAAAAGATGAATGAGTCATTCTCCAGAGTGGGGGATGGTGTTCTTAGACATCAACGAAGGTTGTGTATGCCTAATGTGGATGATTTGAGGAGTAGGATCCTTGAGAAAGATAACGGAGCCCGTTACTCTATTCATCCGTGTTCTACAAAGATGTACCATGACCTTAGAGAGGTATTTTGGTGGGATAAAAAGGGATATGGCAAAGTTTGTTGCAAAGTGTCCCAATTGACAACAAGTGAAGGTCGAGCACCAAAAGCCGATTAGTCTACTACAAGAAATCCAAATTCCTACTTGGAAGTGGGAACATTTTAATATGGATTTCGTAGTAGGTTTTCCTCGAACTCAAAAACAATATGACTCTATATGGGTGGTAGGGTATAGATTGACCAAATCCGCTCACTTTATTCCCTTTAAGTCTACTTATTCGGTGGAAGATTATGAAAAAATATATATTGACAAGATAGTGAGTCTTCATGGGTTCCTTTGACCATCATATCAGATAGAAGTTCTCAATTTACATCTAGATTTTGGAGATATTTTCAAAAGGGTTTGGGTACTCAAGTGAAGTTAAGCACCATTTTTCGTCCCCAAACAGATGGCCAAGCGTAGCGAACTATTCAAACTATTGAAGATATGCTTAGAGCTTGCATCATTGACTTTAAGGGAAATTGGGATGAGCATTTGCCTTTCGTGGAATTCTCATATAATAATAGTTTTCATTCATCCATCTCTATGGCTCCTTATGAAGCTCTGTATGGTAGGAGGTGTAGGTCTCATATTGGGTAATTTGAAGTGGGTGAGTCTTCGCTTCTTGGTCCCATTTTGATTTGAAAGACTTTGGATAAATTCCATATCATAAGGAACCGGTTGTAAAAAGCCTATAGTCGACAAAAGTCTTATGCCGATCATAGGAGAAGAGATTTATAGTTTGAACACGATGATAAAGTGTACTTGAAAATTTTGCCTATGAAAGGGGTGGTTAGATTTGGCAAGAAAGGGAAGTTGAGTCCTCGTTATATGGGTACCTATGAGATCTTTCAAAGGTTTAGTAAGGTTGCTTAAGAGTTGAAACTTCCTAGTGAACGATCTTCTATTCATCCGGTTTTCCATGTTTCTATGCTTAAGAAGTGTATTGGTGATCCCGAGTCTATTCTTCCTATTGAGGGTCTTGGTGTGAAGGATAACCTCTCTTATTATGAGATTCCGGTTGAAATCCTTGATCATCAAGTGAAGAGGTTGAGGAACAAAGAAGTGGCCTCCGTAAAAGTGTGATGGAGAAACCACCTAGTCGAGGGAGCAACTTGAGAGGCCGAGGCCGACATAAAGTCCCGTTATTCTCATTTCTTTAATATTGAAGGTTAGTTGTTCTTTATTATAATTAAAATAATGACTAAATTTTATGTTGCTATGATTTTTGGAGAAGTTTTGCAAAAATATGCATTTTAGGTATCGTTACAGTGAAACTATGCATTTGACTTGAAAATTTGTCATTCTTCTTGTTTTGAGATATGTTGTGCATTTTTATATGGTAAGTCTTTATGAAATGATATTGAGCATGTTGGTAAGTTGAGTTTTGGCATAATTGACTCATATATGGTATGTTGAGCTCATGTTGTTGTGAGAAGGAAATTCCTCATAATGTGATTTGAGCCTTATGTGTGGTAATTGAAATTTTGAATTGCTAGGTGAAAAATGCCATGATTGATGTTATAACACATATTGTCATGTATTGTTGTTGGTTGTGATGCTAGTCTTGAGTCTATTCCTTCCTTCAAAAATATTTTAGTGTAATTCGGGGACGAATGTTCCTAGGGGGGGGGGATAATGTAACACTTCGAAAGTCTAAGACGTGTTCTAGAGCCTAACATAGGTGTCAAAAGTTTTAGACACTGTTTTAAGGTCAATTTTATTGAATATAAGTCACTTTAGGAAGATTAGAAACCACAACGTCAAAGAACGTCCATGACGTTCGGAAACTAGTTCAATGAGGTGCTAGTGTGCCTTATCCTATTTGACAAGGTTTTAGGAGTCAGAAAATGATAAAAGTTGGTGGAAGGGTCTCTAACATGTATTAGAGTTGATTCATAATCAAAACATCCGGGTACGACTCCCCAAGGACCAACCAAGGGCCCTTGAGGAGGACCCTTGCATTTTGTGGTCAAAGGCTGCCCAAGGTAGTGTTCACCAACGGATGCAACCAACGACCCGTTGTCGAATCAACGGGACGTGGACTGCTTCCATCGATGGACAATTAGCCAAATCCTTGGAAGCCTGTTTCGGATAAGTCTCTAAAGTTAACGACGGACCAGCAGGACGGTTAGTCCTTGGTCCGTCGATTGACAAACGGAGCGTCGATACCTCCGTCGACCTATACTTAGCCATTTTGGCTGAGGGTCCTTTTTGACCACTCTTATACCAAAACAATGAATGTGCAGCACGGAAGTGAACAGTGCCCGTCGATGGACAGATGAGCCGTTGGTCGTGATGACGTCTGTCAAGGGACTGTTTTGCTGCACGTTTTTAAGTGAGTTAAATTAATTAATTTAGGGGTTAGTTAATTAGTTAGGGTTTAAGGGAGGTATAATTAAGTTTATTAAACCTATATAAAGACCCTAACCTAATTAGACTAACCTAAGCTCTCATAATTTCCAAAACACAAACTCTCTTTCTTCTCTCTTCTTTCTCTCTACCAAGTTGAAGAACACCATATAAGACAAGGTCAAGGTGGGTTCTAGGGTTACAAATACCAAAGTTTATCCATCAATCTTCATAAAACTTTGAGGTATGGTATTCCTTTCACCTTTGGGACTTCTTTCCCCAAGGGGTTCCTACAAAGTGATTTCAAAATATGGGTTTTCATATGGGTCTTTTCAATCTCGAAATTGATCTTTCAAACTGATTTATTTATGGTTTCTTTTGATGTTATTGATTAGATTATTATGAATTATGACTATATTACACTACTCATTGATGTATTGGTCTAGTTTGTAGAAGATGATCTTTTCCCCTTAATCGTAGGTTGTGATCTTGAATCGATTGTATATTATTGTTGCAATTGGTTCGGTTAGTGTGTGGATTACTATCCTATGTTGTTATCATGATAATCATGAGTATATTACGATATATTGTAGTCCAATTATGCTAGTACTTGAATAATTAACCTAGATTGTGAAGTAGGTTGTCAACTTGATCTAAGCCTCTAATTCTAGGCTATGAACTAGTGGTTAGTTGTTGTATAATGATTCAATTGGACTTGTTATCATGTTGGTTACTATTATATGATGTTATTACACCCATTTTTGGGTTGAGTTTGAGGGTTGATGGTAAGGCCTTGAGGTGGGCTTATGAAGGAGACTGGGTAAGTCTTATGATCCCTATTATTTACTTCAATTGTGGTTAGTTGTGATTAACTGATGATGTTGAATTGAAGTATACCTTATATTAAGATTGATACGGTTGGTATGATGTTGAATTGAAATGTCTTGACTATGGTTTTGTGAGGTGTTGGCTAAGATGTAAATGTTATAAGGATGGTGATAATTATCAATGTGCCTTATCATGAATGATTATGTAAATGTGCTAACCTCACTTATATGAATTATAATGAAAGGAAAATACTCATGCAGTGCTTATTGAGCTATGATGATGATGATTATATAAGGGATAGACCCTATGACCTACATTAAGTTATGATGATTAATAAAGACATTAAAGACATTTCGAAAGGGACTGTAGCTTAGCACCGAGTGAACTAGAGTGAGGGGTGTCCCTTCCCACATAGGGAAGGTAGGATCACTAATGTACTATTGATATTGGAGAATATAATACATGTAAAATAAATTGGGTACCAACTATATTTCCTAGTTCTTGAGCTATGTTGCCCCCATAGAAATACTAGCTAGTTTATCCACATAGTTTCTATGTTCGTGTTTGGTACTACCTTTGCAAGTAGTCCGCCTTCTTTCGGTGTAGGGTTCCATGACACCGGATTCCACATTAGCTCATGTGGTCTATGTCGGTTAAGGCAAGATGTTCCCAAAATATAAAATGAAGTAATGAATGAATTCTAACTAGGATGAACTAAGGGGTTTAGCTTAGTCTAGGTAGGGCTATGAGACTCTACCTATACATTGCACTAGTTAGTCTTGAAAGGAGTCTTAAGAGGTTGTTCTTATGTATGTATTTACTTATAAATGAAATTGATGATAATATGATGATCGTACATGTAAATGACATTATGTGATGTTGGTTACTCTTATGAACATGTATTTGGTCTCTATTGCTAAAGCATGATATTATGTACTCCTAATGATATGTTATGTGGAGTTGGAGATTGGTTATGGTTCTTGATAAGTTGACTTGATTAAGTAAGGTTATGGGGCTTTGCTTAGTTATTGCACAAGTTGACTTAATGAAGGTCATGAGTAATGGTCTTGCTTTGATATAATGTGATGAACTTTTAATCATGCTTATGATTTTATGACTTGATGATAGAGTTGTATTTGATTATGGGTTCAAGTATGTTGATATGCATGTGACTTGGGTTGACTTAAAGTGGTTCGGTCTTGTATAGCGCATGGTATTGACTTGATGAATATGCATTAATGACTTGTATTTGTTCTTGAATGTGCATAAGACTCTCCAAATGTAAAATAGTATGTTTTAATGAAATGTCCCTTTTTAGAGTGATTTGGTATTATATGTGCATATGGTCTCATACTTAGTACATGTGATGTGCTAACCCCATTTTCTCCCTTTTCCCCAACATTTTAGGTTCCGGTCGTTGAAGGGCTTTTGAGACGACTTTGAAGAAGACTTGGAATTTGGGCAATCATCCAAGTTGGGTAGGTCCTCACTTTCCAAGGGCACTGCCAATATCAAGCTTATGAAGTTGTTTTAGCTTTAAGACTTCTATATTCTTTCCTTTTCGTTTGAGTACGAATTGTTTAGCCTATATGTGGCTTTATTACATTGATTTATGGGATATGCCCAATTGATATATTTAGATGGTTATGAGATGAGACACTCTTTTAAGACTATGTGAAGTATCTTTTATATCTATGTGCAATAAAATTAGAAGACTATGTAATCTTCTTATACGAAGGGTATATGTATACTCGATATGAATATACATTATGTGTATGTAGAGGTCTATGTTAACCTCAATGTAGAAGTAATGAAAAGTTTTAAATTTTTCCGCATTTTTACCTATGAATGATGTAAGCTAAGAGGTTATTCTTAGTCCTTAAAGAGGACGCCGACGCGGGTTACGTCTAGTGGGTTCTCCCCGGATGTGACAAAGGAAAAGACCATAATAACACTCATAAATTCAGGTTACTTTAGTTAACTAGATATGCTGACTTAAACGAGTGTATCTCCCTCATCCGAACTTGAAATTTTATAAAAACTCGATGGGTTTGGAATAAAGATACAATGACCTTTCATTTGATATATTATGGGCCACCTAACCCATTTTGTACTGAAAGTTATGGTCGTTTGAAGTTGACCCAAATCTCATAACTTAAGTTTTTCTTGCATAATTCTCGATTAGGCTCTTTCTAAATTTAGCTCTTCCTAAGGTGTGATGTTACAATATCTACACCTTGGTAACATTCGTTCTTGAATTAGATTACTCTAAGTAATAATGAGGGTGGAAACATCTACACCCAACTCAAACACCCTATGAGAAAGGAATCAAAATTCAATATTTCAACTTAAAGGCTACAAAGAAAAGAATTAGTACCTTGGTTTGACGCTTTTTCGAAAGCAAAGAGATGTGGATATCTCTTTTTCATATCCTCCTCAGCCTCCCAAGTAGCCTCCTCAACAAAATGATTCCTCAATAAGACATTGACTGATGAGACCTCCTTGATCCTCGACTTGCGAACCTGACAACCTAGAATCTGAACGTGTACATCCTCATAATATATGTTGTCCTTAGTACTGATATTTTCAGTTGGTACTATATGTGAGTAATCGTCCATACACTTCTTCAACATTGAAATGTGAAACACTGGATGGACTGCTGCTAACACTGGCGGTAGCTCCAACTCATAAGCTACATTTCCAATTATCTTGGATATCCTATAAGGACCAATATACCGGGGACCAAGATTCCCCTTCATACAAAATCTCATAAAAGTCTTCATGGGTGATACCTTCAAATTAACTCAATCATCCACCTCAAACTCTATGGCTCTTCTCTTAACATCATGACACTACACTATTTTTAACCTCTCATAAATAATATTACTTTATCCATAGCTTGATGAACTAAGTTTGGTCCAATCGAACAAGCTTCACCAACCTCAGACCATACAATAAGAGATATGCATCTTCTCCCACAAAGAGCATCATACAGAGCCATTTGGAAGATAGAGTGATAATTGTTTCTGTAGAAAACTCTATGAGAGGTAATTGATCATACTAATTACCTTTTAAATCAATCACACAAGCCCCAACATACCCTCTTAATTCTTAATCTTGCTCTCAGCTTTACCATCAGTTTGATGATGGAAAACAATACTCATGGTTACCTTGGAACCCAAAACTTTCTGGAAAGACTTCTAAAATTGAGTAGTCAATTGCACACCCTTATCTAAAATTATGGACACTAGAACTCCATGATGTCTAAACAACTCTTGAATAGATAACATGGAATAATACTCTAGTGAATAGGTAGTATTTCCCCAGAAAAAGTGCACTGATTTAGTCATCCGATCTACAATCACCCAAATAGAATCATTTATCCTGCAAGACCGTGGCAAACCAGTGATGAAATCCATATTGATCATCTCCCACTTCCATTCCGGAATATCTATATTCTAAGACATACCACGGGCCTTTGGTCATCGACCTTACCTTGTTCAAAAATCACGCATTTAACAACGAATTCTGTAACACATTTCTTCATGCTACTTCACAAATAGAATTCTCTCAAATCATGATACGTCCTTTTTTGAACTAAGATGGATCAAATATCTGGATCTATGAGCCTCTTCCATGATCCTCTCTAGGAGTTAATCCACCATTGGTACACACAATCTACCTTGATACCTCAATACATCATCTCCCATTTGTTCAAAAGCCATCACTTTCTGCGTATGAACATTTGGCTTCAAATCAAGCAAAATCGGGTCTTGCTCTTGGTTCTTTTTCACTTCAGACACTATTGATGATTCACCCATATTCATCATCACTACTCCACCTTAATTGGAATCCAAGAAACAGACTCCGAAGTGCGCAAGTTTGTGCACGTCCTTGGCTAATTCCTTCTTCTCTTTCTCAACAAGGGTTGTACTACCGATAGATAACTCTCTAAATGCATCAGCAACAATATTAGCCTTGTTTGGGTTGTATAGAATACTCATGTCATAATCCTTGAGTAACTCCAACCAACTTCTCTGTTTGAGATTAAGCTCTTTCTAACTTAACACATACTAAAGAATCTTATGATTGATGAACATATTTATTTGAAAACCATAAATATACTAGAGCAACAAACTCTAGATCATGAGTTTGGTAATTCCTCTCGTGAATTTTAAGTTTTCTGGAGGCATAAGAGATAACTTTGCCATTATGCATCAATACACAACCCAGTCAAACTTTGGACACATCACAATATACCAAAGTCTTTGTGTACCTCTGGTACGGTGAACACTAGGGAAGTAGTCAACCTAGTTTTTGATTCTAGCTTCAGAATATTGAATCTTTGTTGTTTTCTAAGTAAACTTAGTCAACGGAGATGAAATGGATGAAAAAACCTTGACAGACATCCTATGTTAAAAAGAAAATCCCAATAAGCTATTAATATAAGTTTGAGGTATGGGTGTGGGCGAGTTTTGCACTATAACGACCCTAAAAATTAACTAGTGAAACTAGATCTTAACGTGTGTGCATTTGAGTTTGGTGTGAAGTTTAGGTGTGTTTGATGTTGTTGTATGTTATCCCGAGCCATGGTTGAGATTTTTAGGGGTGAGATGTCAAGATAACACCCCCCAAGGATCACCCTAAGGGTCCTTGAGGAGGACCCTAAGTCTAAACCCGAAGACCCCAAGGAAACCACCAAGTTGGCAGAAATTTGTGAACCACGGATGGTTGATTGATCCATGGCTCGTGGTATTTCTCCATGGTTCAAGGACTACCAAACCATGACACAGACCCAAATGACGGATGTACAACACGAGACATCAACACATCCACGGTCAGTCTATGGGGAGCCAACATTTGGCACCTAATTTCTGGTGTGGTCTCGGCCAAGCTAGAATTCACCCCAAGTACTAATAAGTGTATCGATTGTTATTTTAGGTATTTTAAGATATTTTAATAGTATTAAAAGTGTTAAAACCTATTTTATACTTTATTATTTTCAAAATCCCAAAGTTAGAAACCTCTCTTCTCTAAAACTCTCTCTCAATGAAACTCCATTAGAGGTGAAGAACTCAAGGTTCCAAATTATCAAGTTTCAAGTGATTTTCGTGGAATCTTCAAGTATAAGGAATGGTGATCCTTCATCTAGGGATAGAATCCACCCCTAGAGTCAATTTCTAATGTTTTGAGTTTAAGAGAAATACAAATTTTACTCAATCTCGTAGGTTCCTCCATCAAACGATTTCGAAGTATTTAATGTCATTGTATGATTGAATTAGTATTTCATTGATGATTTAAGATGAAAAAATTTATGAACTCATGATTCCTCTAAATTCTTAATTATTCCTTTATGAAGAGGGTTATTGATCATGAATAAATGTTGATGAATTATGCCTAAATTGATTTAGATTATTGAATTGTATCATCATCTATGCATAATCATGGATAGTTATTGTTGTATTGATGTATTGGTGTGTTGGTGAGTTGAGATTTAAGGCCTTGAACGAAAATTGTGATTAATATCTTGTGGAATTAGAGTTGTTAATGTGATGTTGATCCACTTGAAAGGTGGAGGCGCTTATTTGCCAGTTATGTGAATGTGAATTCAATGAAGTTAAAGTAGTCAAGTGTTGAAGTATATATATATGTGATTTCAATGATAGAATGATGATCTTGTATGGAATGTCAAGGTGTTGTGAATGAAAGTATATTCTCACTTATACACACATGCATGAATGAATAATGAGTGAAGTTCTATTCTAATGTTAATGTAGAAGTGTTAACTGAAAGGATTTTCTCAATTTTTCACTAATGAATGAATGTGGGGTTGGAGATGGATGCCCTCATGTAAGTTGAAACAGTATCGAGTAACAATCTCTATATCCCTTTTCAATGAAAGAATGTGGATTTGAGATGGATGCTCATACGTTAGTCGAGGCAGGGTGTCTAGTAACAATCTCAATGTATCTTGAGCTTTCCAATAAATGAATGAATATTGGGTTGGGATGGATACTCATAGTTAGTTGAGGTGGGTATCTAGTAGTCATTCCTATCCATTTAAATGAATGGTGGGTTTGAGATGGATACTCATACTTTAGTTGAGGTGGGGTATCTAGTACCAATATCTTATCCCGTAATGAATGAATGTAATGAATGTAAAATACTTGGGGGAATAATGCTAAGCACCTAGTGGATAGTGATATTAGATGGAAAATCTCACGTGAGTTGAGACGAGGTTTCAAGTAGCAATCTCTTGATAAGGATTCCCTCACGTGAGTTGAAGTGGGGTATCTTGTAGAAATCTCCCAATCTCACAACTATGTGCCCACATAGGTCTATAGATAGTGGATCCCCCAAAGCTACAAAGAATGACCCTACCTTAGGCAAGTATTCCTTATCCAGTGAAGGTGACATCGACATTTCATGATTTTCTCACATGGTTTATGTCTATTATCTTACCCCCACAAAGAATGTTAATGAACTTTGTCTTGTTTAGGATGTACTCCTTAGTGTGGGTGGTGGAATGGGATGCCATATATGCATTACATAAGTAGTCATTTGAGAGAGGTCATGGTGTGTTCCTTATAATGCTAATGAAATGAATGGTCTCTTATAATGACCCTTTGAAGATGTTGATCTAACGTCTAATGAATGAAGGTGTTCCTAATGTAATGAAAGCTAATGAATAATGTTGACTCTTAAATGCTTATGTGCTTAATGTAAAGATGCATGCTATACATGGATTGTATCATGAGTTACTTTCTTGTCAAGACTTATTGTATATGAATGTTACTTGTCTATGATGACTTCGAAAATGTACTTACTGTGGGTAGTAGTATGAGATGATACTTGCACATTGCACAAGTATTACTTAGAGTCCTCTTAAATGTTGGTCTTAATGTGATTCATGTGATGTTTATGTTTCTTAATTTTTTGTTGTGTAAAGGTTAAAGGATGGATGGTAAGTTCACTTTTGGTGACCTTAAAATGGTACCTTGGTGTGGATTACTTTAAGTGGAGGCTCAAGGTAAAGGTAAAAATATATATATGTGATTGAGTTCAAATGTGAAATATGTGAATCGTATGTTGGTTGTGACTTATATTATGCCTCTATTGTTCAATGTTGATGAAGTTTTACCAAATGACATAAAAACATGACTTTCAACAAAATGTCCCTTTTAGCATATTTTTGCATGGTCATGATACTTAGTGCTTTATTGTGGAGACACCATCTTCTTAATCTTTTTACTACTAGTGTAGGTTGTGGTAACTAGTGGATTCTCTAGCTGAAGGCTTGGATTTCTATTCCTCCAAGACTTGGTATGTCCTCAAGGATTCAAGGACAAAGAACTCTTATGTTTATTTTTTGATTTAATAGACATTTAGTAGTTTCTTTTTCGATTATAAAGGGTCGTGTCCCTATGATATTTTGAGATTGTGTCTAAGATTGCCATGTGATATTTTTGTGTTCCGTTTCTTTATAAATGACTTTCACGAATGTTGCAGGAGCATTAGTCAAATCAAATGACATGACAAGAAACTTATAATGACTATAAGGGGTCCTGAAAGTTGTCTTAGGGATTTCACTTTCTCTTACTCTCAACTGATGATAGTCTGATCTGAGTTCTATCTTAGAAAAACAAATGGCATCCTAAAGTTGATAAAAAAGATCATCGATCCTCGAAAAAGGAAACTTATTCTTTATAGTGACCTTTTTCAATTGGCGGTAATCAATACACGTCCTAAGTGAAGCATCTTTCTTCCGCATAAATAAGACTGGAGTGCCCCAAGATGAGCAACTTGGTCGAATGAGACATTTATCAATAAGGTCTTTCAACAACTCTTTTAACTCTTTCAACTCAGTTGGAGCCATTCTATATGGCAGAATAGAGATAGGACGAGTATCCGGAAGAATATCTATAACAAAGTATATCTCTCTCACGGAGACTCCGGGTAGATAATCTAAAAAGACCTTTGGAAGCTCACTCATACTGGAACTGACCGAATAGGTGGTGTCTCAATACTAGAGATATTTAACTCGGACTAAGTGATAAATGCACTCCTTTGAAACTAACTTTCTCACCTTCAGGTACAAAATAAAATGACCTTTAGGCATTGTCGACTACTTCTCCACTCTTTAACTAGCTTACTAGGAAATTGGAACTTAACTACTCGATAACTACAATCAACTAAGGCAAACAAGAATAAAGTCAATCAATACCTATAATGAAATCAAATTCCATCATATCTTGCTCAACTACGTCAGGCACGGTGTCCTTGTGATTGATGAAATGAAAAAATGACAATAAAATTTCTCAGCTATAATAGACTAACCAACATGTGTGAAAATGCTGAAGGTCTCAAGAAGTTTCTTAAGAAGAATATAAAAATTCATAGCAATATATGTAGTCACGAAAGATAGACTCCCTCCTCGATCAAGCAATGAATATACATCAAAAGTAAATACTTTAAATCATACCAGTAAAAACCTTTGGCAAATTTTCTTGCTCTTTTTGACTGCTGATAGAATACAACTCTGTTTATCCTTTAAGTAGATCCTCTAGGAACATCACTGTCTTCTGTAGCCGTTGAAGTAGATTGAGCTCTATCTCCCGAATTACCACCATCCTCTCTGTTCTTAGGGCACTGTTTCATGAAGTGACCATTCTGACCACACTATAAGCAACCAATGGAGCCATCCCGACAAGCTCCTGACTTGTTCCTACCACACTTAACACATTTAGGAGTCCAATACCTACACTACCTTGAGACTGTGCAGGTCTAACTCTGATACTCTGTGAATTTTAATTCTTAAACTCACCTCTGTTCCTTGGTACATATGCTCTAGTAGATGATGAAGCATGTCCATTTGGATTTTGTTGAAAGGATGATCGTTTTGCATTATTCTTCTACTGCCCGTAATCATTTCGTGTTTTCTTAGACTTTTTCTTACGAAACACGTCTCTATCTCTCAGCTTATCTTCCTCAACTTGTTGCATACGGATCATTAACTTTTCTATGTCCATGTCCCATATCAACATCACAACCATATCCTCTTTGCTGGACAAACGAGACAATGCAAACACAAATAAGCTTATCCTACTCCACATATCAGCAATTATTTCCAGAGCATGATGAGAAAATTGGTTAAACTTGAGGTTGTACTCATGCACACTCATGGATTCCTACTTAAGAGTGATGAATTATCCTACCTTCGCCTCCCTTAACTTATGGGGAAAGAAACGACCCAAGAAGGCCTCTTCGAACGCTACCCAGCTCACAATTAGTGCACCGTCAACCCTACTATTCTTCCATTGATCATACCAGACTCTAGCAACACCCTTAAGTTGGTATGCAGCTAGTTCAACACACTCAACATCTGGAACATGCATCACCTAAAAAATATTCTATAACTCTGCCACAAAGTTCTCTCGATCCTCAATAACACTTGAACTGGTGAAATCTTGAGGATTCATCCTTGAAAATTCATGAATTCTGGATGTATCAGCCACATCTTGTTGATTCCCTCTTTGTTGCCCAGCTTGGTTAGTCACCACTTGACTCAACATCCGGATAGCATCCTGAAACTCAACATTAGTGATCTCTTTTGGGTTGCACTTCTAGTGCATTAGATACCCCTTGATCTTGGTTATTAGAATTCCTCCTAGCGGGACAGCCTCGAACAACAACTCGTGGAGGCATGATCTGAAATATACGCACAAGAACAAATAAGAAAGAAACTTTATAGAGTTAAGCTCTATTGCACGAAAAAGTGTGGAAGAAGTGAGATAGTTCCTAAATGTTCCAGCTGTCACAACCCAAAAGCATACCCTAGAAGATAGGGTACAATCTTGGATTTTAACCGGCGTCGTCGACCTCTCGGAGGTCTAAGACAAGCCTCTCATATCATTCATTGCATTGCCATAGTAAATTTAGCGGAAAATTTAAAACTTTTCATAGCACCTCATATGCTAGAAACATCACATCATATATATATAAAACATAAGTCATAAAACATATTTAGACTCTAAGTCCCTTTGCCATCTTAGACTCAACAACTTTAGAGTACATTAAGGATAAAAACCCTTAAGACATAATACAAAGCTATACATTACTAAATAGACTTTACAATAAGGACATTAGTAGGACATCCTTGAACTTAGGGATTCCTTTCCTTGAGCTTGGGAAATCACCTATCAAGCTCCTCAATCATAGACCTTCTTTAAGCATTCCAATACCTACACTTTGTGTAAAAAGTAAAGAAGAATGGGATTAGCACAAGAATGTACTAAGTATGGCAAACATGCGAAAACATGCATTTAAAAGGGACATTTCCTTTGAAATCATACTTCATGCCATTTTGAGTAAATCATCATAAAACCTTTATCAATATCATTTATATCATCCACTTACTTTATAGTAACACAATCAAAGGCCACACATCATAGAAAAGCACATATAGAATATAAGTACACATAGAGGTAACTTTACAGTGAACTCACCCTTCTTAGCATTTAACTCTTTCTTTCAATTTATTAACCTCCTAAGTAATCCTTTAGGGATACTTGGTACAATGCATCACCTTAGGAACATAAGAGAAAACCATACATAACATCTACACAAGACAACACATGCCATCCTAGAAGTATAGTACAACATAAACATAGTCAAACCAAGACTACAATATCATACATAAAGGACACATACATAATCATAAGCATTAGGACACCTTCCTAAGACTTCCTAAGGAGTCACTTGTGCAATGTCTAGATGGGTTCATTACTTCCACCTATCCTAAGTAACTTACCTTAAGTCCTCCTAGTTAGGATCCCATTCAATTACTTCCATTGTCCATTTTACCTTTAGGGAAACCATAACCTTAACCGACATAGACCATGGGTGCTAATCATGGAATCCGGTGTCATAAAACCTTACACCGATGGAAGGTGTTCTACCGGCCAAAGTAGAACCTAACATGACATAGCTGTTTATGTGGAAATCCACTAGCTAGTATCCTAGGTGGCAACATAGTTTATGGAACTTGGGGAAATCATGGAAATATCAACTCTACACCCTAGATTGGGTCATGAGGCTATCCACCCCGTGAGGACCGTAATGAACCCTGCCTTTCTTATGTAAGAAAGTGTCACCCCTCACATGAGGACCGTAGTGAACCCTGCCTTTCCTATGTTGGAAAGTGTCACTCCCTCATATGCAAGTTCGCTCGGTGCTAGGCTAAGTTCCCTCTATTGAAAAGCTTTTATTACGTTTGTTTATAAAACATAAGCTTTAGAATATCCATCATTCATATGCTTATAGCATATTCAAGCACCTATCTAGAACTTATAACATTCTTGGGCACCCTTATCAAGGCCCCTTCTAAATTACTAGATCATCCATGTGCGAGTGTATATATATATATATGTGAGCAAACCTTTCACATAACACATCAAGTCATACACGTTCATATATCAATGCATAAGTCTATAGGCATAACTATATGAGTAATACTTTCATATAAACCTACTAAGACATTATACACATTCATACCTCATCATATCATATACATCATATTCATAACATATTCATATAATCATCCTTCATATGCATAAGAACCAAACCTAGGAACTATCCTATCAAGATACACATGTGCAATGCATAAACAAGGTCCCATACCCTTGTCCATACTAGTACACCTATCAAGTCATCCTAGTAAGGGAATACAAATCATACATTCATGAACATCACCTTAACATACATAGTAGTAGGCACTAGTGAATATGAAAACTACCTTTCATTTAGACACCATGAGTTATATTACTTATAATATGCATGTAAGTGAGAGTGTGTGTACATTGACCAACATGATCACATAATGGCTATCAATAACATCTTAAGTCCGCCACACTTATTAGACCACATTATACTTCAAGCACATAGCACACAACACATAATAGCATAGGAGACATGACAATATATACCATGTAATCAAGACTCCTAACTTTAGCTATTTACACTTCCATATAAGGGATACATGGGTAAAGGTTATTAACCACTTTAACCCATCAATGGCAGCACCTATACAATAGCCTAACATGATTATACTCATTCCCATACAATAGCCACATAACCTAATTCACAACTAGAATAGGAAAGTAGGCATAATCTTCTCATAGTATCATTTTAAGCACATATTCATAAGTTCATCAATTTGCCTTCATGGCCATGGTCAACACATTTATAATAACAATAAAGTAAACACCGCCACCATAAGTGGACCATACCACACAATGCCATATAAGGCTTCATCAACATTACTATAAAGGAATAGAGAAGTAGAAGAGTAAAGGAATTAAGCATTCTTACCCAATTCTCACCCTTTGATCATCATTGATCAATACACCTTATTCATCAGTAAAACTCAGATATGGCATTAGCTAAATGTACTTTAAACATATAAGAAACCATAATCTAGATGAGACACTACTACAATTTTCCATTTAGGTCGATACAAGCATGCTTCATATAGGGAGTTCATGGAAAGTAAGTTTACATAGATTAATCATATTCAATCTATCATGAATTGACCCATATTGTATTAATTACGTATAATTCATCCTCATATTTCATTATAGGCAGAAGCTATAGACATTAACCATAATCAATTCTTATAGCGACTAACCTAACGTCAAGATCACAAGTTACAACTTCATAGACAAGAAGAACCTAGATTAATTCCAAACAAGCGTTCTCGACTTTTGTCACACATGATTTATATCCACAATTCAACCATGGTATTAACCTAAAACAGTAGCTACAAGAACCACAACTTAATCGAAACTCACTTTGGATCACAAGAAAACCAATGTTACAGTGACTATATAAAACTCGGCTAAACATGCTCAAATCTTCATAGATTGATCCTCATGTATCATTCAACATAAATTCATGTAATTAACAGTATATACAATCACTTCAACGTAAGGGAATCGTAATTCAATCGATAACAAGTCAAGATCACAAAGCCCATGCAAGAGCTAAACCAATTTTGGAAGGAACACGGGTTCATCATGCAATTGGAGTGAAAACACATTAAAACCATTGTATTAACTTCAATTCATCATGATTTAATCATTAAAAACGTTTTGAGAAAGAACCCATGGCTAGATTGGAGAAGAAGAACTTTGATCATAAACTTTCTTTGAAAACATTGAGAAGAACTCTCCAAGTGAAAGGGTACTTAGAGATGAAGGATCACCATACCTTTATCTACATGAAAACCTCTAAAACTTCATGATTCATCCATAGAAAATCCATCTCCAAGCAGCTCTTGAGTTTCACCAACAATGGTGGTTTTAGAGAGAACATTTTTGGAGGGAAGGCTTAAAATATGAGAGAGGGTTTGGGAATGGGATGATCACGTTTTTAAAGACTTATATACACCTAAAATTACTTAATTAAACCTATTATAGTCAGGTCAGGACGTGGGGTGAATTTACCATTCACCCCTTTAAGTGGAAGCACGCAGGCAGTCCACATGCAGGCACCCGCGACGCATGCCTTGACGGGGCGTCATGGGCTTGACGGGGCGTCATGCCCTCCGTCGCCCATGACTTAGCCAATTTCTTGGCTCAATACCTGACCAAGGCAAGTCTCCTTCGACGAGACCTGCTTGACGGTCCGTTGGTGGCCCAACGGTCCGTCATTGGGTCCGTCAAAGGGACACTGCCCAGGCAGTGTATAGGCAGCCTTGGGGTCCTTCTTGTGGGGCCTCTTGTGGGGCCGTTTAGAATTCGTACCCAGACGTTTCCAACGCGATTACAAACCTTAACATGTTATAGACCTACCACATAAGTTTCATCCAAAACAAACACCTACAAGACGTCCAAACAGCCTTGACCCCGACATGACATACGATGAACGTCTTAGGGGCTATCTTTCGAACGCCTTGGACGTTCTTGGGCGTTTGACCTCCAACTTCACGAAACTTCATACAATAATATTAAACATCATTTAAAACCATTTCAAGACTTATTTGACTCATTTCACACAATTTAGGCATGCATACACACATGAGGCACATAAGCGACTATTCGTCGAACGTCTTGGACGTCCCTTGACGTTCGACTTCCAAATCACTTCAAACTTTGCACACTGACTCTATATGACATAATAAGGCATTTTAGGACCTTATAACATTAATACAAACATGTTAAGCTCTATACACCTTATATCATTTTCGAGGTCTTATAATATCCCCCACTTGGGAACATTCGTCCTCGAATGACACTTAGGACTCTTTAATCACATCAAAGACTTCAATGCACATAAGAGCAGTTCATCATATTTAAAATATCATCAAATCATTTAGCACTCAATCACACAAGTAAGCAAAAACCATTACTCACTCACTCTCTAATGCATCAAACACAAAGGTCCTTTTTTATGTTCATAGGGCAACATCTTTCTCCTAATCATAACATGATCATTTCTCCTTAATTCAATACAATAAAATCTTGAAACACTACTCATAGACAGATCATAAATCTCACAAAAAGATAATTAAGCACTCATATTTCAAATGCACAAAAAAAACTTGAGTTAGTTAAATCACAACGATCTTCATTAGTTATACCTAGTACTATGAAGGTCATACTCAACCATACCATACTTAATGGGGTACATGGAGGAATATCTTCCTCCTCAACACATTTACATGCATCAAGAGTTCATACCTTACTAAAGTACAATGTTAATTTATTTAAAAATGAGAAATCTCAACTTTCAAGCAAAGACATGCATACATTTTATTCCTAGTGAAATCTAAATAGCAAATCACACCAAATACATTACCACAAAATAGGAAGTCATTCCACAATTTCTTTTCTTAACATAATACTCACCCTCATAGTAAGCCTCATTTTGGAAAAATAACACAAATTATAGGCACACACATGTACACTTAGCTAAACATGCTTTTACTTTTCAAGAATGAGCCTACAATTTTGCATTACAAATCATCAAATCACTAAATTTTAAAGAGAGTTCACATTTTTCATTATAACAGAGACTCAACTTCCATTACAAGGCTAAACAATTTAACCTACAAGTGACTATCACCAAGTTCCTTGTCTTACCTAATGAGGTCAATTTCACAATTAGCACATTAAAATGCAAGTCAACAAGAGAAAACATGGATTTTTACAAAAATTTCTTTTCATACTTCTTGGAAAATTCACCATGTCTTTAAGATGATGTTAATCAATTCATACCAATCATATAAATATCATGCAATTCACACTTTATGCAAGACTATTTTCATGAACAAGCATACTAAGAATTCATATTTTCCAATTCAAGTAAGAATAGAAGGACAATGTAGACAATTTCTACAAATTTCACTACTCAAACACCATCCCCCACTTAGGGTAAACCCAATTAAGAGCAACTTAACCCAACATGTAGAGGATCTCAAATACAAAACCTTCATATTCATCACTTAGAGTGATTACTACTTTAGAGGAAATTTTCATAAACTCAATTTAACAACACTAAGGCATTCTAAACCTTATCATGTGATCACAAGCCTTTACATTCAAATCCTATATCAACATGCATAGAGGAGACAACTACACTTATATCAACTAATACCATCACCATATAGTCAACAAGATTAACATCATGTACCAATAATCGTATCATGCACATCTTCATGATCAATAGACAAATACTATAATATCATACTATTTAATTCACATAAGGTATTCCTACAATGCAATAGACACTAAGGTCATACATCATTAGAGGAAAAATAACAAAAAGTTCATAACACGACAAGAAGTTTAGAAATAACTCTACGACTCATCATGCCATAAGATTCTCATCCTTCCATTTAAAAAGCAAATAAAATTCTTTTCCACATTCCTTATCATGTTCATATTCATAAATTCTACACATATTTCAACAATATCTAATCAAAAGACAAATTAGTAAGTTCTCCAAACATGATACAATAAGCTGCCTAGTCTTTATAGCGAGCATGCTTCCAAATACCCAAAAGTGTAACATTTAGACATTTGATGGAACAAGTATGGAATTATAAGAAATAAAGCTTTACCAACTCATTCTTCATAAGCATGCATACTATATTTACAATTCAAGTCTCCACAAAAGACTCCAACTTATACTAGCAACTCATCAAGTACCATTTATATGCAAAAGAAAACAATGCACACTTTTAATCACATATACTCATAGGATAACATACCTTTATAGATAGTCATTAAACAATCCAAGTTCAAATCCAAATATTTGGCTACTATCATACAAAATCATATAGGAATACACAATTTAAGAGAAATCACTTTAACCACTATAACTTCTAGCATGCTTCAACTATATCATGACATACATCATCCGACATAACATGCTATTTCACATAGATTTCATATATTGCCATAATTGGCATCACATCATCAAATAAGAGATATTTCATATAAAGCAAGGTAAGATGACCAATCATAATCCTCATAGAGTTAACATGTGCAATGATCAAGTAAAGCTCCATAACTTCACTAAACCAAGTAACCCAACAAGAACTACAATTAGCACCATACTCCACTCATCTATAACCTTCATGCATGGATAACTCCATATCTTTAGCACACTAGGCTATTTACATGTTTACAAGCATAGAGATCATCTCATAAGGACATTCACATTTATCATCATACACATACATAATATTAAACTCCTAAGGTCTCCATCAAGGAAAACTAGTGCAAGACATAGGTAGAGTCCCATACCCCTACCTAAGTCTAGTTAACCCTTCAAGTCGCCTTAGTTAGTATATACATCATCAAATAAGGACAAGTGTCACCTTCACACATACTCATTCAAACCATAAAATAAAGATAAGCATTTCAAACTCACGTTTTCTCCCTCAAGCATAGAGCAACTCTCATCCAAGCAATCATATCTAAAAGACCACCGGACAAGAAAACATAAGAGAGAGATCTTATAGAATTAAGTTCTATGGCACGATATGAGATTGATGAAGAAGGGAAACTCTATCGTCCTATAGCCTCTCGTACCATTTAATGTGTCGTGACTCACCACCAATGATACGAGACTCTACTAGACGTGGCAATATGAGACTTAGAACCTAAAACCGCTTCATAAACCTCATGCTCTGATACCAAGTTTGTCACAAACCAAAAGCATACCCTAGAAGATAGGGTACAATCTTGGATTGTAACCGGCGTCGTCGACCTCTAGGAGGTCTAAGACAAGCCTCTCATATCATTCATTGCATTGGCATAGTAAATTTAGCGGAAAATTTAAAACTTTTCATAGCACCTCATATGCTAGAAACATCACATCGTATATATATAAAACATAAGTCATAAAACATATTTAGACTCTAAGTCCCTTTGCCATCTTAGACTCAACAACTTTAGAGTACATTAACGATAAAAACCCTTAAGACATAATACAAAGCTATACATTACTAAATAGACTTTACAATAAGGACATTAGTAGGACATCCTTGAACTTAAGGATTCCTGTCCTTGAGCTTGGGAAATCACCTATCAAGCTCCTCAATCGTAGACCTTCTTTAAGCATTCCAATACCTACACTTTGTGTAAAAAGTAAAGAAGAATGGGATTAGCACAAGAATGTACTAAGTATGGCAACCATGCGAAAACATGCATTTAAAAGGGACATTTCCTTTGAAATCATACTTCATGCCATTTTGAGTAAATCATCATAAAACATTTATCAATATCATTTATATCATCCACTTACTTCATAGTAACACAATCAAAGGCCTCACATCATAGAAAAGCACATATAGAATATAAGTACACATAGAGGTCACTTTACAGTGAACTTATCCTTCTTAGCATTTAACTCTTTCTTTCAATTCATTAACCTCCTAAGTAATCCTTTAGGGATACTTGGTGCAATGCATCACCTTAGGAACATAAGAGAAAACCATACATAACATCTACACAAGACAACACATGCCATCCTAGAAGTATAGTACAACATAAACATAGTCAAACCAAGACTTCAATATCATACATAAAGGACACATACATAATCATAAGCATTAGGACACCTTCCTAAGACTTCCTAAGGAGTCACTTGTGCAATGTCTAGATGGGTTCATTACTTCCACCTATCCTAAGTAACTTACCTTAAGTCCTCCTAGTTAGGATCCCATGCAATTACTTCCATTGTCCATTTTACCTTTAGGGAAACCATAACCTTAACCGACATAGACCATGGGTGCTAATCATGGAATCCGGTGTCATAAAACCTTACACCGATGGAAGGTGTTCTACCGGCCAAAGTAGAACCTAACATGACATAGCTGTTTATTTTGAAATCCACTAGCTAGTATCCTATGGTGGCAACATAGTTTATGGAACTTGGGGAAATCATGGAAATATCAACTCTACACCCTAGATTGGGTCATGAGGCTATCCACCCCGTGAGGACCGTAATGAACCCTACCTTTCTTATGTAAGAAAGTGTCACCCCTCACATGAGGACCGTAGTGAACCCTGCCTTTCCTATGTTGGAAAGTGCCACTCCCTCATAGGCAAGTTCGATCGGTGCTAGGCTAAGTTCCCTCTATTGAAAAGATTTTATTACGTTTGTTCATAAAACATAAGCTTTAGAATATCCATCATTCATATGCTTATAGCATATTCAAGCACCTATCTAGAACTTATAACATTCTTGGGCACCCTTATCAAGGCCCCTTCTAAATTACTAGATCATCCATGTGCGAGTGTATATATATATATATATGTGAGCAAACCTTTCACATAACACATCAAGTCATACACGTTCATATATCAATGCATAAGTCTATAGGCATAACTATATGAGTAATACTTTCATATAAACCTACTAAGACATTATACACATTCATACCTCATCATATCATATACATCATATTCATAACATATTCATATAATCATCCTTCATATGCATAAGAACCAAACCTAGGAACTATCCTATCAAGATACACATGTGCAATGCATAGACAAGGTCCCATACCCTTGTCTATACTAGTACACCTATCAAGTCATCCTAGTAAGGGAATACAAATCATACATTCATGAACATCACCTTAACATACATAGTAGTAGGCACTAGTGAATATGAAAACTACCTTTCATTTAGACACCATGAGTTATATTACTTATAATATGCATGTAAGTGAGAGTGTGTGTACATTGACCAACATGATCACATAATGGCTATCAATAACATCTTAAGTCCGCCACACTTATTAGACCACATTACACTTCAAGCACATAGCACACAACACATAATAGCATAGGAGACATGACAATATATACCATGTAATCAAGACTCCTAACTTTAGCTATTTACACTTCCATATAAGGGATACATGGGTAAAGGTTATTAACCACTTTAACCCATCAATGGCAGCACCTATACAATAGCCTAACATGATTATACTCATGCCCATACAATAGCCACATAACCTAATTCACAACTAGAATAGGAAAGTAGGCATAATCTTCTCATAGTATCATTTTAAGCACATATTCATAAGTTCATCAATTTGCCTTCATGGCCATGGTCAACACATTTATAATAACAATAAAGTAAACACCGCCACCATAAGTGGACCATACCACACAATGCCATATAAGGCTTCATCAACATTACTATAAAGGAATAGAGAAGTAGAAGAGTAAAGGAATTAAGCATTCTTACCCAATTCTCACCCTTTGATCATCATTGATCAATACACCTTATTCATCAGTAAAACTCAGATATGGCATTAGCTAAATGTACTTTAAACATATAAGAAACCATAATCTAGATGAGACACTACTACAATTTTCCATTTAGGTCGATACAAGCATGCTTCATATAGGGAGTTCATGGAAAGTAAGTTTACATAGATTAATCATATTCAATCTATCATGAATTGACCCATATTGTATTAATTACGTATAATTCATCCTCATATTTCATTATAGGCAGAAGCTATAGACATTAACCATAATCAATTCTTATAGCAACTAACCTAACGTCAAGATCACAAGTTACAACTTCATAGACAAGAAGAACCTAGATTAATTCCAACCAAGCCTTCTCGACTTTTGTCACACATGATTTATATCCACAATTCAACCATGGTATTAACCTAAAACAATAGCTACAAGAACCACAACTTAATTGAAACTCACTTTGGATCACAAGAAAACCAATGTTACAGTGACTATAGGAAACTAGGCTAAACATGCTCAAATCTTCATAGATTGATCCTCATGTATCATTCAACATAAATTCATGTAATTAACAGTATATACAATCACTTCAACGTAAGGGAATCGTAATTCAATCGATAACAAGTCAAGATCACAAAGCACATGCAAGAGCTGAACAAATTTTTGAAGGAACATGGGTTCATCATGCAATTGGAGTGAAAACACATTAAAACCATTGTATTAACTTCAATTCATCATGATTTAATCATTAAAAACGTTTTGAGAAAGAACCCATGGCTAGATTGGAGAAGAAGAACTTTGATCATAAACTTTCTTTGAAAACATTGAGAAGAACTCTCCAAGTGAAAGGTTACTTAGAGATGAAGGATCACCATACCTTTATCTACATGAAAACCTCTAAAACTTCATGATTCATCCATAGAAAATCCATCTCCAAGCAGCTCTTGAATTTCACCAACAATGGTGGTTTTAGAGAGAACATTTTTGGAGGGAAGGCTTAAAATATGAGAGAGGGTTTGGGAATGGGTTGATCACGTTTTTAAAGACTTATATACACCTAAAATTACTTAATTAAACCTATTATAGTTAGGTTAGGACGTGGGGTGAATTTACCATTCACCCCTTTAAGTGGAAGCACGCAGGCAATCCACATGCAGGCACCCGCGACGCATGCCTTGACGGGGCGTCATGCCCTCCGTCGCCCATGACTTAGCCAATTTCTTGGCTCAATACCTAACCAAGGCAAGTCTCCTTCGACGAGATCTGCTTAACGGTCCGTTTGTGGCCCAACGGTCCGTCATTGGGTCCGTCAAAGGGACACTGCCCAGGCAGTGTATAGGCAGCCTTGGGGTCCTTCTTGTGGGGCCTCTTGTGGGGCCGTTTAGAAGTCGTACCCAGACGTTTCCAACGCGATTACAAACCTTAACATGTTATAGACCTACCACATAAGTTTCATCGAAAACAAACACCTACAAGACGTCCAAACAGCCTTGACCCCGACATGACATACGATGAACGTCTTAGGGGCTATCTTTCGAACGCCTTGGACGTTCTTGGGCGTTTGACCTCCAACTTCACAAAACTTCATACAATAACATTAAACATAATTTAAAACCATTTCAAGACTTATTTGACTCATTTCACACAATTTAGGCATGCATACACACATGAGGCACATAAGCGACTATTCGTCGAACGTCTTGGACGTCCCTTGACGTTCGACATCCAAATCACTTCAAACTTTGCACACTGACTCTATATGACATAATAAGGCATTTTAGGACCTTATAACATTAAGACGAACATGTTAAGATCTATACACCTTATAAAATTTTCGAGGTCTTACACCAGCCTCCTAAATATAAATGTTGCGCGCTTTACACTGATAACTGGGAATCTACAAACACGACTTCATGGACACCCTATCACTATTGAAATTTGTGCTCTAATACCAAGTTTCTCATGGGTCGAGCCTACACCCTGGATGTGACTGGCATTCAAGAAACATTGTTGTCCCTAAGTGAACCCTTGACCTTGCTCAACTCTAAGTGGAAGATTTACTTAACAACATATGAACTCAAAAGTAAAACTATACAAAAAATCTCAAAATTGATACTCAGAATATCTTAAATAAAACATTCACTGGCCAGAAGAGGCAACTCAAGTCTAGAATATCAACAATTAAAATGAAATAGATTTCTCAAACCTTTACTGTCTATGAAGCCTCTACTAACTAAGATGGATGTCCGAAAAGGACCCACGACATCCTAATAACAAAAATCAATGTGCAAACTCAAGTGAAGCCCTCTTGAAAGCAAGGAGGCTCACCAAATCTAGTTGGAACTCAAATGGATCAACGGAGATTTGTTGTTGATCCTGATTACCTCTATTTGCATCATGAAATGATGCAGGCAAAATGGCATCAATACATTGAATGTACGGGCATGTAAGGGGAAATAAAAAACATGACATAAGCTTGAACTGAAACTTGAGAAACATATTTACCTAATCTCAACTCAACATCAACTCATTTTAATATGATATCAATGAAAATGATGTGATCTATATAAAAGCTTTTAAAATAGTAGATTACAACCAGTTTGTATATAAAAATACAAAATCACTCAACTTGGGAAATTCTCTAACCGACAACCATCACTATGAGATATGTGATGATATAACATCTTGCCCCACTGCAACAACTGTCCTATACCTTGCCGGAGTATAAGAACTCCTCAACTAAGTGGATCTACTAAGTTATGCTTAAAAAGTATCTAAAAGGTATGACCCTTTCTACCTATGTTCACTACATGGTTTATGAGGACTTTGAGTTGTACAAACTCATCAACATATTATTGTTCAACACTACTCCAAAAATTATACCCATTTCATATCTTTAAAAACATTTCCTCATCCTCAAACTTTAAGATTATTACTCAAAGGATTCTCTTAAAAGAGATTATACTTAAAACTCTTCATGAACTCATTTGGAAATCAAGGTTTCCTTCTGATTTTAAATGTGCAAACCTTTACTCTTTGGAATACTTAGATCCCATATATTCATTTTGAGAAATAAAACTCAACTTTACTCATCTTCATACTCAAGTACTCAAGTCTTAAAACAAGTTTAAAAAGTTTACAAAAGTCTTGTCAAATGACTCGAAAGAACTCTCAAGACTTTACTCATCACTTTACCTTGGATTTGAATTATGAATTCAATGGTTATAATCCATGTTATGAAGGATTTCTCGATGTTTGGATTAGTTTAGAGTAGTTAGAATCAGAAAGAAGTGAAGGCATATTTTAAAATAACTCAAACGAAGCAAACTACTGAAAATAGGTCGAGGCAGGCGACCCTGGAACACTGAATGGCGCGGGGAGCCACCCCTTGAATTTCAGAGGGAACTTTCTGGCTCACTGTTGGCGCGGCAAGCCAGCCCCTTTCCAAGAAAACCTGACTAATTTTGTTTCTCATTTTATGACCCTAATTCACCTAGAATAGATTGTTTTCCTCAAATTTTCCTTTGATTGAATTACCCAATACAAGTTGACAATTCGAGAACCACCATCAACAATCAAAATCTTCACCTCAAAATTCATCAAACTTCATAAACAAAGGAAGAAGAACAAAACCTCAAAACTCAACTCATTCAACCTCAAGATTAAAAAAAATTACGGATGAAATTTACATGTTTGTTGTGTGGGTGAACAAACCCAACACAATGAAAACTTACATACTTTGATTTGGCTAAACAAATCCTCGATTTGCAAGAAATCTTGATTTTTCTTCCTTTTCATTTATTTTCTCTTCTTGAACTCTCTCCTAAAATCCTAAGAGTAATTTAGGATTATTAAAACTGACCCAAATCAGTTTAGACCCCTAAATTATTACAAAAACATGTTTTAAGCTAAAGAGAATCAGAAAAGACCAAAATACCCCTCATTAATTTGGGTAACTTTCCTTAACTGGACATGCTAACTTCGAACGGGCATATCTCCCTCATCTGAACTCAAAATTTAGCAAACTTGATGGCGCTGGAAAGGGGATTCAACGAAATTTCATTATATAATATGGAACACCTAACTCATCCTGTAGTGAAAGTTATGGTCGTTTGAGGTGCACCAAAACATATAACTTAAGCTTAACTTGAAAATTTCTCGATTTGTCTCTTTACAATAGTTCTTTCTAAATTTAGCTCTTTCTAAGGCGGGATATTACAAAAAAAATCTTCCAACTCTCCATCCGTGCTAATGTAGTGGACATTCGGTTGTACGACTTCACCAAGGTGATCGACCTTCCACACCATTAGGTTATGTCATGGATTTAAATAATTAAGTTAGAATCTGATGTTTAACGGAAAGTATACTTCAATACATTCATATGTTCAATATATAGGCATAAAATGAATGTGCTTGCAGGACCAATGTGGGACAAGTGTTTTGTGATTGATCCCCTAAATTAACGAGGCGTACCCTCCACCTTCCATAATGTAGTAGGCCAGAAGTATGTGGTACCTACGACTTGCGTTGAGGGTTTTACCATCGATATCGAGTACATCTAATGTGAAACACGTTTAATTTATTTGTTTATACCAACAAGAATGTTTTATTTTACTAAGGGAGTTGGGTGAACATCCTCACCTCCTCCTAGATTGATCTACCCATGCCTGCTACTAGGTCCAACCGATAGACTTACCGTGATAACTCTACCCACTAAAACTAGAGGCTCCCTATATTTCACTTTATTTAACACAACCAGTAGGAACATCTTTATTGGAGGTGTATTTAACTAAACTAATATTATTAATGATATTTTAAGACTTTAAATTTGACTAGTACTATTTGATGTAGTTAATTTTTTTTCCATATTGTCCCCGCTCTATAACTAAACCTCCTTTTACATCATAAGACAAGTTATCCTATCCTGTTAAGATTCTATGAGTGTTTTTCGTATGAGAGCTTATTTTCTTAGACTAAGCTGCAATTTTATTAAATTTGAACTTTATTCTGTCATGCCTTTCCCTGTAGATGTGTTGCACCCACTTTTAGCGCACAAGGATTTTTTTTTCTTTATTTTTTGTAAAAAAATATTTCCTTTTCACTATCTATTTTTAACACTTTTACAAAATTAAAAAAAAAGAGGTCACTGCCTTTATATAGAAAAAAAAAATTGGAGTAAAAAATTAGACCAATGTCCAAAAATCGATCAGATGACATTGGCCCAAAAACTAGCTCAACTAACATAGGAAACAAAACAATAGACATGAATCTAATTTTTGAAGAAAAATATTACAAATATGGAAAAACAAAATTAAAAACATCAGTACACTATATATTTTAAGAACATGAAAGACAAAACATGAAATGTTGAAAGAAAAATAAAAGAAGAATGATATCACTTTTGTTGGAACCTCACCCAAAAATTACTTATCACGGTAAAATAGTCCTCCTAGTCGAATCTACAGCAAACAAAAATAAAATAAAATCTACTGAAAATCAAGAAGGAAAAAAGAAAAAAATTTGGAAGAAGAAAAAAAAAGATTTTCAAAAGGAATAGTACCACAAGGAAAAGGGGAAGTGTGGGGGTGGGGATGAGTTGGGGTTTTGGAGAGGGTGGTGGTGGGGTAGAAAATAGGCAATTTTTATTTATTTTGTTGAAAAATAGTTTTTCTTTCTTTTTAATAATATTTTTTAAAATTATTAATTAGTATAGCCAAAATTCACATGTTTTCCTTTAATTAGTTATCAAGATACGTTATTCTTAGTGTATTGCACACATATTATCATAATTTTAGTTTATGTCAAAAAAAGTGTCAAAATGACATAACATGTCCTTAGTTAAAGTGTTTAGAAAGCATTGGTATCAACTTTAAGTGATCGACGATGAATTCAGCTTTAATAGAAAATCACAAATGATGATCAGTTTCTCAGATTACTTACCAATATGTACAAGCAACAAAACGTATTTTCAAAAAGTGATCATATGTATATGTAATCAGTAGTGTATTGATATGTATATAAAATGAATTGATATTGTATAATCATGTATAGAAAGTATAGATCTATGTATCAAATATGTATATTGAATCTTGATATAATAAAGTATACATTGCATATAGATGTTTTTCAATCCAAATTAACTCAAATTTCATGTAAACAGTTTCAAAATTCAGATATGAGCTCATCTAAATTGGATTGTTGTGTACTAATTGTTAAGTTTTTTTCCGCATGGAACATTTTTTTAACGTGTAATTTCTTGTTTTAATAATTACAAAACAAAAAAAGAAAATTATGATACAACCAAGGTTTTAAAAGTGTAGTTCAACAATATGAATCAACAGTCCTTCATTTGAAAGAAAATTGACAATGTTAGTAAACAACAATGCATTCACACGTAAAAAAAAAGATATACATTAAATATATAAGATTCAAATTTCTGACCTCACATAAAAAGGTGGATTCAATCATCATCATAATATATGATAATTTGAACGTAGATTTGCACATCTGTATATAAGTATTTTTAAAAAAAAGAAAATACACCACTATTGTATATGGTCTAAAGAAGAAAGCAAAGGCGGACCCACATGATACCGGATGGGTGCTCGAGCACCCATTAACCTCGTATCGAACTATACATACTTGTATAGAAATTTAGTAAAAATGTATAAAATCTAAAGTCGAGCACCCAGGTCATAAATGGTTTGGTTGGCGTAGTGGTCATAACTGCGTGTTTTGAGGTTGTTAACTTGCTTTTCGATTCCTGCACATTAGTTTTAGTTTAAAATTCAACTCTCCTCTTTCTACTTATTTATTTCAATTTGTTTTCTTTTATTTTATTTTTCTCCTTATGTTGATTATTCTGTTTTCCCTTTCACCAACTAACCTTTTGTCAAATTTTTCTAAATAAAACATTTTAAAAAAATCCTCTTCCTTCTTCCTTCTTCGTTTATCTGAAATAATTTTATTGTAGGTTTTTATATTGATTTTTCTCGCTATCATATTTAAAAAGAGAATTTTATACAAATCTCACAGTGTTACGAGCTAATTACATATTATCCCTACTCTTTTTCAAATTACAAAAATCTCTTAAAGTTGGTGGAGTATACATCACAAAACGTCCCGATACATCCACTAAAGTAATGTATCCGATATTAGGAGAGAGTGTGATTTTTCGTAATTTTTTCAAACTATAGAAATGTTGAGAAATATGGTAAAATAAATTGTGTACTTAAGTAATGGTTTCGTACCCTATTTTTCATGTAGGTTTATCATTCAAACTATGAATGTGTGACTTGTAACAATGTAGAATGATACATTCTATCCAAATATATCGGATTTGCCTATAATAATAACTGTTAGTTAAGAATTTAAAAGGCTCCATATGAAACCTTATGGGTTAATATTTTCCATTAATTCACAATATGTTGTTGTTTGTCGTGTAAGTAAATACTTGTTTCATTTTCTCTTAGGTGTACCATCTATACTTTGAAGAAATAAAAGGCTAAGAAATTATAAAAAATAAGAGAAACATCAAAGATAAAGTATGCATTGGCACTTAAATACATATCATATAGTATTTCAGTGTATTGACGATTCTCACAGAGAATCACTCTCGTCTAAGTTACAATGGTGAACACTTGTAAATCTGCCTTGTTAGCAATTAAGTGATAAGGACAGTGTACTCCTCCAATGAGAATGGACGAAGTTGTTTGTTCAACGGATAATATATCATTGCTTGATTGATATATTCAAAACAACAAACAACAAATATCATTAATATTAAAAGTACTATATTTTTCTTTAAAGAACTCAAGCTTTAAAACACACACCAAGGGGCCTTATAGAGATATCAAGGGCATCTTTAAGTGTTGTTGTCTAAATGTTTGTAATATGCTGAAATTGAACGATTTGTTTCTCATCTATAAAGAAACGCATAAGTCTTTTATTTGTGTACCAAATACAAGAACACAATCAAAGTTAATTGTGTGTCTTGTGAGTGGAGTCTATATTAATTAGATTTAGTTAATATAGTAGCAATGGAGGCATTGGTTTGGCTCATTTGAGTAATAAAGTTATTACTTGTAGTGAGATTATGAGTTTAATCTCGTTTGGATTACTTTGAAAACAATTGGAAATCTTGTGAGTAAATGTCGTTGTTTTACTCCCTTCAACGATTAGGTTTCCACGTAAAAACTCCTTGTGTTTATTGTACTTTGTATTTCATTTACTACATTCCAACATACCTTCCACATGATACTATAGCACACTGTGAGTTAGCATATCTCAACATTTGGTATTTAGAGCTTGAAATTTCTATTTGATTAACATAAAGAAGGAATCCTGCGAAGATGGTTGCTCCACAAGTCTTAGAAGAAGGTCTATCCATCACACGTCCCCCTCGCGTTAAGGTACAATACTATCAGTGGTGGAAGACTAGAATGCATGACTATATTATTGTAGAAGACAATAAACTTTGCGATATAATTCTTGATGGTCCTTATTATCCTACTAAGGATGTCAAAGAAGGAGATTTGACTCGCGTGGTTCCAAAAAACAAAAGGAAGTATGATGAAACAGATAAAAAACAATCGAAAAAATTACAAAACTAAGAAACTACTAGTTTGTGGGATTGGAGCTGATGAATACAATAAAATATGAACATGTTAAACAGGTAAAGAAATTTGGGATTGCTTAAAGATAGCCCACAAAGCTATTGTTCAAGTGAAGGAATTGAAAGTGGACATGCTTACGGTTACTATGAGAACTTCAGCATGAAGGAAGGAGAGACCATTTATGAGATACACATCATATTCAAGTACATTACCAATGAGTTTCAATGTCTTGGCCTATATATCCCAGCAAGCAAGTTCGAAAGAGTCTTTGAGTTCTTCCGAAGTCATGGGAGAGCAAGGTAAATGGTACGAGTTAGGCTAGGAACCTACATACTCTCATCGTGGACAAGCTGATTGTAAACCTTCAAACTTATTAGCTAAAAAAGAAACAATATCTCTCTAAAAGAGAAGGGAATAAAAACAAGTCCTTGGAATTGAAGGCCTCCCCAAGTGAACTATCAGAAGATGATGAGGGGTTGGCCTACCAGACTAGAAAATTTCAAAAAATAGTCAAAAAGCATTGAGGGTTTGGAGAGAAGGAAACTCTAGTCGATATGGAAATGCAAATGATTTATGTAGCAAGTGCGGAAAGCCAGGACAATTCATAAGAGAATGTCCAAATCACAAGCTAGAGTACAAATATTATGTCAGAGGAGATGGAGAAAAGCGTATGAACCAGGTCCCTGATAATATAAAGAGAAAAGCAACCACTAATGAGATGGTAAAGAAAGCTCTTGTTGTATTAGGTAACTCCTCAAGTAACATTTGAGAAATAAAATCATCCCGAAGACTTCTATGATGGTGATCAAAGATGAGGAAGACATCTTCAAGTCTCTTTTTTCACTGATGGCAAAGTCAGAAGATGAAGACACTAAGGAAGAGGTTACCCTTCTTGACCTTAAAATTAATATAGATACTTACACCATCAAAAGGATAAAAAACTTTTTGTTGTGCGAATTGATTTAGTTGGTGAATTTACTGTTGAAAAGAATGCCTTAAAAGAGAACTTAGACTTTTGTCAAGCTGAAAAAATAGCTCTTCTGTCTCAAATGTTTGAAATAAATGATAGAGTGTTAGATCTTGATACTGATTACTTGTAACTTAAAGAAAAGTTTGAAACCACTTTCAATGGGAAAAAAGCGTAGTTTTGAGTTGGATTTGTAAGAAAACTTAAAGAAATTTGAGGTAAAAGTGGTTGTTGCACTAGAAAGAAACTCCCAGTTAAGAATGGATATAGGTCAAGCTAAGGAGGAATTTAACGAATCATTAAAATAGACTAATTCCTCAAAGATTCTTGCAAACATGGCTTATAAAAAATACAACCACTAGAAGGGTCGAGGATGTCGGAAGATGGATCCTCTTTACAACCCTCACAACAAGTATGTATGTGATAACTTGTTGTGCACTCGTTGTGGTAGAAAAAACCATATCAAAATAACTTGTGAATCGCTAAGGAATTTCAAAGAGAACTTTCAAAAGTTCTCTAAACTAAGGGAAAGAAGGGAATCTGGTCCTAGCTATCAGTTTAATGAGAAAAAACTGCCTCTTTGGACCAGAATGTTTCCTCCAAGCCGTTTTCTAACTTTTTGAAAACTCCATCTCTAGTGGGTTCCTAATTCTAACAAATTGTTATTTGTCCGCAGAAGAGAGGAAGAAGTCAATGTTAGTTCATAGACAATGGATGCTCCAAGCATATGAATGGAGAACTGCATCACTTTCTCTTTTGTGAAGCAAACTAAGGTGGTGGTGTGTCATTTGGAAATGGTATGAAAGGGTACATTCTGTGAATTAGGAAAATCAAAAAGTTTGTGGCGCATTCCATAGATGATGTTTACTATGTTAATGCTTAGAAGTATAACTAGCTTAATGTTTGGAAATGAAGTCAATTTTTCCCAACAAGTGCATTGTTACCAATCTCATCTCTCAAGAGGTGATATTAACTGCAAAGAGTCTCAATATATATTTTTATCAAACTTAGACTCAATAAGAGGAGATAATCTTACATGTCTTAGTGTTCAAAAAGACAACACTGATTGTGGCACATAAGGCTTGGTCATGTAAGTACATCACTTATGAATAAACTTGTCTTTGGGGACCTGGTTCTTGGTTTTCCCAAATTGAAATTTGCAGATAATAGATTTGTGATGCTTGTGTAAAAGAAAAGCAAACCAGATCCTCGTTCAAACATAAGAAAGGAATAAGTACAACTAGGCCATTAGAACTTCTTCATATGGATCTATGTGGTTAGTACAACAAGGCCAGTAGAATTTCGTCATATGGATCTATGCGGTCATGTAATAATTCAAAGTAGAGGTTGAAAGAAGTATATTTTTGTGATAGTCGGTGATTTTTCAAGGTTCGACGGCATCACGTTCCTACGAACCAAAGATGATACTACTGATTTGTTCATTATTTTTTCAAAAAGAATTCAAATAAAGTTTAATTGTAAAATTTTAGGGATCAGGTCAGACCGGGGTACAGAGTTTGAAAATCTCAAATAAAAGGCTTCTGTGCTGAACATGGAATCAACCACAACTTTTCTGCTCCTTAAACTCCTCAACAAAATGGGGTAGATGAAAGAAAAAATAGAACTCCAATAGAAATTGCAAGAAGCATATTTATTGGCTCAAAATTGCAAATAACTTCTGGGCGGAGATAGTGAACACGACATGCTATGTAACCAAAAGGTGACCCATCATATCCATGCTTAAATTGACACCGTATGAACTACTAAAAGGAAAAAAGAGTAAATTCAGTTATCCTAAGGCTTTTGGATGCAAATGCTTTGTTCTTAACAATGGTACAAATGATCTCGGTAAGTTACAAATGATCTCGGTAAGTTTCATCCTAAAAGTGATGAGGGAATTTTCGTGGGATGCTCTTCAACAAGCAAAGCATACAAAGTCTAAAATAAAAGAAATTTATGCATAAAGGAGAGTGTTCATGTATCTTTTGACAAATCTGGTGGAATAAACAACTTTATAGATGGAAATGAAGCTGAACTTGAAGAGCTACTGCACATCCAGAGAGATATTCTTGTGCAGGAAACATCTCATGAGGTTGATCCAAATTATGAAATGAATGCAAATCCTGAAGAAGGACCAGATCATTTAATTCTTCAGATATAGTCAACAAAGAGGAAACCAATGAAGAAAACATTGAAGATAGAGAACTAGTTGTTGACCCTAACAACGAAGCTGCAAGGAAATGAAGATGGAAACATCAGTCCTCCCATCCCATGGACAAACTTGTTTCACCTTTGGATTACGGAATGCACACTAGATCAAAAACAAAAAAATTAGTTCCATTATCAGCATTCATATCTATATTTAGACCCAAGAAAATAAATGAAGCTCTAGAGGATGAAGATTGGGTAAATATAATGCAGGATGAACTTTATCAATTTGAGAGTAGCCAAGTATGGCATCTGGTAGACCACTAAATAGAACCATAATAGGGACCATGCCGGTTTACATAAAGAAGCTTGATCAGCATGTGATTATTATAAAAAACAAGTTAAGGCTAGTAGTACATGGATATAATTTGGAGGAAGGGATAGATTACGATGAAACCTTTTTTCAAGTTGCTATAATGGATGCTATTATGACTCTAATTGCATTTGACACATATATGGAGTTCAAGCCATTTTAAATGGATTCAAAATTGTCTTTCTCAATGTTTATCTGAAACAAGAGGTATATATCAAACAACCTCCATGTTTTGAAGATGTTTATCTACCGACTCATGCGCTAAAGCTGGATAATGCCCTATATGGTCAGAAACGGACTCTAAGAGTATAACATGAGAGATTGTCAAAGTTTCTTCTTGAAAATGGTTTCAAAAGAGAAAAGATTGACAACACCTTATTTTTGAAATCAAGAGGGAAGGAACTACTCATTGTAAAAGTTTATGTTGATGACAGAATCTTTGGGGATACATCATATTATTGTGCAAGGACTTTTCCTCCTTGATGGGAAAGTGAGTTTGAAATGAGCATGATGGGAAAACTCTCTTTTTTCTTAGGCTTGCAAATCAAGCAGTCCACTTAGGGGCTAAAGGAAGTTTATCAAGAAACTTCTCAAGAAGTTCAAAATATTAGAGGCTAAAGGAATTAACATCCCGATGGGAACAGGTGCTAAACTTGAATGTCATGAAGCTGGTATCGAAGTGAATGAGATGATGTATACGGGACTCATTGGATCACTTCTCTATCTAACTACAAGTAGGACAAATATTGTGTTTAGTGTGGGAACGTGTGTGATATATTAGGCATCCCCAAAGGAATGTCACTTAATGACAACTAAACGCATTTTGAGATATTCAAAAGGAACTCAGGACATGGTCCTATTTTATACTTAAGGAGATTTGTTTGATATGATTGGCTATATTGATTTTGACTATGCATGATACTTCATTGATAGGAAAAGCACCTCAGCAATGGATCACTTTCTGGGATCATCACTAATCTCACAAGGAACCAAGAAACAATACTTCGTAACCCTGTCTACAACTAAGGTTGAGTATGTGGTTGCAACATCCTGTTGTGAACAACTTTTATGGATCAAGCAACATCTTGAAGACTTTGTATCTTCGCAGATAATATCCCTATTATGTTTGAAAATAGAAATGCAATGAATATAGCCTAAAATCATGTTCAACATAAATGAACCAAGCACATTGATGTTAGACATCATTTCCTTAGAGATAATGTTGCAAAGGGACATGTTGATATAAAGTTCCGCAAGATCGAAGATAAATAACTGACATCTTCACCAAAGCATTGAGAAAGGAACACTTCATGAATAATAGGATAAGTTTGGAGATGCTCAGGCTGAACTTAGCCCTCAATAACCATGCAAGTGACCCTATCATTGACTATTCGCATAGGGCAGGTATCTATGCTTTTTTGTTTTTGCATACTATACGGGAACTCACAAATTTACCTTACTGCAGGTACACATTCATATCACTCTAGATAGAGGGAAGATTATGTCATACTATTCGGGGCTACTCATAGCAAGGGATCAAGTTCCTACTAATGTTAGCATCACCTTACTATGTCAAGTTACTACCTAACGATCACTTGCCATGTGTCATCTCTTTGTCTTTTCATTTCAAGTCCAAAGGTAACCTATATTCAAAGACCCAATTCAAGTGCTAAATGACTCTAGAAACATGTTTTCCTTAAAAAAATCAGATTAATCCTTCTAAATCTTTTCTAGTGTTCATTTTTTTTAATATCCACTCTCTTTGTTTTTCTCAGAAATGTCTAAGCCATTCTCTCGTTCAAAAGATCTTCTTTCTCAGAAATCAAAAACCCTAGTTCCTTTTCCGTTCTCAACTCTTCTTGAAGATCCCTCCCCTTATATTCATGTGTGTGGGATGGATGAAACTGGCGAGTCTGACATGCCTCGTACGAAAGTACTGGAGTCTTCAATAGCACAAACCCTTTATAATCTTCACTTGCAAATTGAGGCTCTTTCTTGTTCACCCACTCTAGTTCTTTCTTCTCCAGATGTCTCAAATCACTTTGAGGCACAATCTGTTGTTAAACCCTCTGATGATATGCCTATCGTAGAGTTAGATATCACTTTAGAAACTCGTCGTGTGTCCTCCGTAATGTTTGAGAGGTTAATTTTGATGGTTACTTACTTGAAGGAATGAGTTGGATCATCAAACATTTTTGCAATAGGTGAGGAATGGTTTATTCAAACCTTGACTACTTTGAAGGATATATCCATCCTCCATTCTTTGAAATTGAGTTTAATTCACATGATCAGGTCCTCAACAGGTCTAATCCATTGTTTGAAAAAAAAACCTGAAGTTGAGGCTCAAATTGACTTAAATCAGGATGAGGGTGAGGAGGATGAACAATCTCATCTCACTTCAAAACAAACAGGAAGAATAGGAGAAAATTCACCTAAAAAGGTGGTCGTTGAAGGAGAAATCACAAGTGTTGACAAGCTTGCACAAGTCTTAGAGGCGCCAAGTGTGGCAACAAGAAAACACGATGACAAAGGCAAGGGAAAGCTTGTTGAACCCTCTTCTGTTAAGGTTGCTTGAAATTATACTACACGGGAATCACAAGAAAAACTATCGGGAGATGTTATGGAAGAAAAAAAAATCCCAAGCGCTTCACAACAGAAGGAAGAGGAAAATTGTTATCTCCAAAGATGTTCAAATAGTGTATCCCATTGATATCTCAAAGGAGGGTGTAGCTTTGGGTCAAGTGAGATTGAATCAAACGACATCGTAAGGGTTGTGGACAAAATACATAGAGAAATAGAGGAGATGAAAATGAAAGTTCCAAATATTAAGAAAACCAGCAAGGGGAAGAAGGCAAATGAGGCTCTTATCAATCCAAACACTGCATCCAAGTCCAAATATATAGAGGGACCAGGTCTCCTTATTAGGAAAGGCAAAGGGGATACATTTTTCACAAGGGAGAAGAGAATTGAATCTCTCAAAACCCAATAGCTATTGAATGGAAGGGTCTTTTTTGTCCTGAAATATTAACCAAACTAGGTATTTTTTACCTGGTAGATAGTGTAATGTTGCATGACTGGATCATTTATTTGAAATGCATGTACCGTACTTGCATGATACTGAAGTAAGGGAACTTTTATCATAAAATGGAACTCCTACAAGGTGGAGGCATCAAAACACAAGTGCATGATGTGGATATAGACTTAAATGAGGAAGTGGTGGGCATCATTCTGGATATGCCTTGCAAAAGGACCAGGTTTGTCAAAGGGTGTAAGACTTCTAAGGATTTTGTTCATATGGCAACCAAATTTATAGATCTTAAATATTCCGAAGTTCCTAAGAAGTATATTAAGGGTGAATATTGTTTTATTTTAAAAGATATATTTAGATTTGACTTGTTTTGGAGAGTCGTCACTTTATTTTTAAAGAAAATTTAAGAAAAAACTAATTTTCAACAGATTAAACAGGGACTCAATTGAAAACTTTTAGTGGTTCAGGGTTCATATTAATATTCTTGGAAGGATTTTAAAGCACCTAGAACATCCGCTAATATGTGGTTATCTGATAATTAACTATTTGGCTAATTAGATTTAAAATAAGAAACTTAATTAAAATTGAGAGAATAAACAATTCTGAAAGTTTAAAGTTACTTTAAGGGGGGAAAGAAAATATTGAGATGTTACTTAAGTAGGATATCTTTTGCAAATATAATTTTTAAAGTGAATTAGAAAATAAATGCTTACTTACTTTGAGAAAATTAATTTGGAATGGCTAATTACCTGAGAAATTTAATCGTGACAACCTTAAAACTAATCAAACAAACAAGTATGCAAATAATGATAAATAGGCGTTTGTAAAACATAAGTAAATAAAAATGGGCCCATATATGGTTTTCTATCCGCCAGGGCCAGAACTTGGGCCTAATTTCAATTTATGATCCAAAGGCCCAAAACTTCGTACCAGTCCTAGTCTAACATAAAATAAATATTTTTTCTTTGGTCCTTGACCTAATTCTTCCACCTGTCCTAAACTAACACACAATAATAATGGAAATCAAAGGGCTTAGGCCCAAACATAACAAAATATAATTTTGAAATAAAGAGTGGGCCTTTGGCCCGATCTTCAATTTCTCAATCAGCTGCGTATTCTTTCTAGTCGAAACCTGTTCGCCAACATCTAGCTAGGAAAAGGTTCTGAATCGAAAGAGGAAAACTTTTGGTCTTCGTATCCCAACACGAATTGCAAAGAGGGAAGGAGTCCACAAGAGACTCGGATGTAGTTTCATATGTGAGAGGCTTCATAGACAGTCAGATGTTAGTCCTTGAGTCTTTTAGTATTTATCTTTTATTGTTAAGACTTGGGTTACCAAATTTGGCCAAGTTGAATGTTTCAGTTTAAACATTCATAGTTCTTATATTGTTTTCCAGCTTAGTTAAGTTCATTGATATGATTATTGTCTTCCACTGAGTTAACTAAGTCAGACCAAGGGTCCGCTCGAGGTCAACAATGGTCTTCGAGTTCCATTCCCGTCCAGGGTGTAGGCTCGAGGCGTGACAGACGTGTTCATGGCTGAAACGAACAAAACAATGAGAACCAAAACTAGTTCAAGGATTATTGTGTGACTTATGTTTTCTAGGTATACACAAAAGCTCGACGATTCAAAGATATCAAATCTAATGATTCATCGAGTATATTCTATATATGTTCACTATGGAAAGTTCAAATGAAAATACACTTATCCAGATGCAATCAATCCTTACATACGAACCACACAGTTTTCATGCATATGTTTTAAAATAAGTCATTCCCTATTCATGTGGGGGATTGTAGGGTTTTAAAGGTGTGAACATAAAATGAAGGGTTGTGGCTATACCAAAGGATCGTGATCTTTATGAAAGGATGTGTTCTTTCAAAAGGATTGTAACTGTTTGAAATGTTATGTCTTTTTCAAAGTGTTGTGACCTTTCTGAAAGATATATAATGATATTTTATTAATCAATTGACATAACATGCCTAGCCATATCAATGACAAATAAAAATGTGTCACATGAGTGAAAGTGACATGTTTTGATTAATAAAATATCATTATATAACTTAAATCAGATTGGTCAAAGGGAGTGTCTCCTCATCACAACTCTTCCATTCTATAACATAAATAGAGGTCCATGCCGTTAAGAAAAGATACCATAATTTCAACAAGTAGCTAATTTTGAGAGAGCTCGTGGATCAAACACTGCAAATTTCTCTAAAAACCTACAAGTTCAAGTATTCAAGCACTCAAGTTCAAGAAACAAGTAAACACCAAGATCGTCGGATTCAAGAATAAGCTCAAATGACTTTGAAGTAAAGATCAAGTTCATCAAGATTCAAGATCAAGCTCGAAGGCTCTTGAATCCAAGTATAAGTCATAAACAAGTCCATTAAGATTCAATATTAAGCTTAGAATTGTCACGAATCAAAATATCAAGATATCAAGTCATGATGACACCTAATAACAACCCACCAGTAGGTAAGTCAAACCCATAACAAAGAATCAGAAGAAACATGCTACCACGCCAAAGAAGCGAATGTGGAGAAGAAAGAAATATAGAGAAAGAAAGAGAAACAAGATATACATATAACACCCCACGATCTGGTATAGTCGAGCCATTAATTACAAAAGGAGTAAAAGATAAATAAAAATAGATACAGAATTTTCTATGAATACAAAATAAAGATTGATCTAGTCAAAATAGAAGGAGATTGGAAAATCTTAAGACTAGGAGCTCACCTTATGTCTCTGAGCATAGCTGTTATGCATGAGGTACATGTCAATGCTAAGAGCTTACACTATGATCTGCATGGCCCAGAAGTGTAGTATGAGTACTAGTCACGATCCAAAGTACATCCTAGACGTGATATGACGTATAATACCTCGAGAGACCCTACAGAAGCCACTGGACATACGAATACAAAATATATATAATAGCGAATAATAGAAATCTCATATAGTAAAATAGTTTGACATAATGCATTAGTACATGAAATGTACAAAGTAAGAGGGATATACATGAAAACATGAAAATGTGATTATAGAGGACATAATAAAAAACATGATATGCATGACCAAGCAAAATATTATAGAAATCATATGAAATAGAATCGTAAATTATGAACATGGTCAATGCATCTTAAAATCATCAAAGAAGCTTCATTAAAACCTTGACAGAAAACATAGATTATTTTGTGGGATATTAGGTTTAACCAACAATAGACCATGCGAGCTATAACATGGAATTCAATGTAACTCCCACATCGAGAAGGGAGAGTCTAATTACCAAGATAGAACTTTGTATCATATCATATTATATATGTGGATCACAATCTAGGCCATTTAAGGCAAACCTGTGGAGGCACGTAGTTTGGAACTAGAGTTGCTACTTGAGACTACCCTATTTGAGCCTCCACCTCAAAGTTCTCTCTGTGCTAAGTTAAATCCCAACAGAGTAGTCAATTTCATAAACATATCATCATCCATGAAAAATTAAAATTCAAATACTAGTTCTAGCTTAAAATATCATAAGTAGTTCATTAAATCTTGAATCAAGCATATGTGAGAAAATCTTATTCGTTCCTTATGGTGAGAAAAATCTGTCACAATTTAATTGATGCTCATCTTAAAGCAACCTAATTCATAATATATTCTTTTTCATGAATCACACATAACTTCATGAAAACATTAAACCATAAATTCAAATATAATTTCTTCATAAATTCATGTCTTATAGCGTTCATAGATAAAACCCATGATGAATGCATGAACACATGTGATTTCAATTTAAATGCATCTAATTGAGTCCAGACAATCAAATCAAGATCAAATTCAAGCAATTGAATCCACACAATTAGAATTTAGAACCCATGAAGAATTTAATAAAAACCTACTTAATTTGATTGAAATTTAATTAGGGGAATTAGAGAAAACCATGGGGTTCAATGAGTGAATGAAACTCATTGATGAATCCCTATATACCTTGAGGAACAAGACCTAAAAATCGTATGAATAGGAGACTTGGTTCTTGGAAACCCTATCCTTCTTCTTGCCAGAGACTTGAAGGGGATGGATATGGACAGGATTTGGGGGTTTGAGTGAATGAGAAAGTTGGGTTACTTTTAGGAATAGAAAGGTAGTTATAAGACTAAGTAATAGGAAGTAAAACGATGTAGTATAGGTATTAAAATAATTGTTGGATAGTTTCTACGATCGGTACAGGTCAACCGTAGAACCAATTTCAGAAATCCAAATTTTGCCTTACTTTCGACGATACTGTTACGACTCAAAAATGGACGTGATGAAACTCGTTTTATCCCACCAAGACAAGTTAGCCTAAATTTCAACCATTACAATAAAATGCAGAAATAAAATATAAGTAACTTAATAAAAACCCCAAAACGTGATAGTCACGTGTACAAGCCTCTAAAGTATTATAATTGATTTAAATAAAAAACACAAGTCTCAAATGACCTTGTTTCTAGAATAGAACAAGATCATAAATAGGAGAAAGAAGGTCCACTGAAATGACAAACAACTACCTCACAAATCTCTAGGAAGTCTCGGAAAATAAGAGAATGGAAGTATCACAAAAATCCAGACTCGTAACCTACAAAAAATTGTAGAATCAAAGGGTGAGTATCAAACCATAATGGACTCAGCAAGTAAACCTCTAAACACAAGCTAAGGGAATAGAATACGGTCACTCCTTACACTCCAATCGAACCTCCATAACTACAACCTGTATGAAATCAGCCCAACCTAACATTTCACAGTTTACAAAGCACATGGCTCAATAACCACACTCTAACAATTTCATATAATCAACAACAACACTCTAGCCATTGCATATCTTCAACAACATGCTCGATATTCATTAGTCACAAATTTCACAGAAAGGCACTGACAAGATCAACAACACACCAGATCAAGTTCACCAATAATAAAGAAGTGCAATGCAATGAAATGCAATGTCAAGTATAATGATGCATGTCTGACCTAATGATACACACATGTTGTCTCTCAGTTTGGGACCCATGGGGGACATATCTGTCCATGCATCCATTGCGGCGTGCGATACAACCATCGATAATAGTAACCATCGCGGTGTGAAATACATCCTCGATATATAGTATCCATCGCGGCGTGAGATACGTCCCTCGAAATATAGTATTCATTGTGGCACGCGATACATCCCTCGAAATGGTACATCCTATTTAATTTCTTATTCTTTCTCAATGCACATAACACTTGTCACAACCATGTCTCAGAACAATGCAAATGACATGTTCACACAAATAATAATGAGTGACCATTTTCATAAGAAGGCACAATTTTCGCAATAATATAACTGTGATACAACATCTACAAATAGGCAATAAGCTTTCAAATCATTCTCAAACATCACACACCATCAATTTATCACATTACCTTTTTATTACCCTTTTTTATCATTAAAGTTACTCAACATGAACAAGTCATTCCATCGTCAATTCTCATTACTCCCAAACACATTATAAGGAAATACACGAATTCCATACACTTATCAAGGGTTTAGAAATCAACTTGTCTCAAACAATCAAATGATTACTTCGGGACTTGAGTCTTCCCCTTTCGCTGAACTTCCAACTCAATGCAATCTATTCAAGGACATAGTCCCAATAAGATTTTGAAACTAACAACACCCAAATTACTATAGATATAACCTTGACCCAAAAACTCACCCATATTTACAATCAAGTTTCTAAGTTTCAATCCTAGGGTTAAGCTTCAACTTCTCCAATATCACAATTCTAACGGCATTCATGTAATGCAATATACTCAATATTTATTTTTAATATACCAATATATCAAGTTAGGCTAATTATATAATATCATCGTTATAAGACCTGTCTTTTAAGAAAAAGAGGAACCAGTACGGTAACCTCTAATGACAATAATATACTCTCTTTTATTGCAAAGCCATGGCCTACACCAATTCAATTTGGCATAAAATCCAACCTTTCTTTCAAATCAATTTGACATAAAATCCAACCTTTCTTTATCTTTTTTTTCTAAATTAATTATACATTAAAAGTGAAAAACCCTACTTATTTTAATAAATAAATTAAACTTAGGGTATTAAATAAAGTATCACTTTAGTCCATTAACTATCGGTTAAGTCAATTATCTAGAATTATCTATCAATTAATTAACTCAAGTAAAACGAATAGTTTAAAATTCTCATACCAACTTCACCAACTGATAATGAATGACTCGGGGCAACTACTGAAAGGAGTGAAACGGTAATTTTGTAAAAAACAATTCTAAAAATGACATTCTGAGTCATTATAGATATCCTTCTACGGTCCATCTCAATTCCTACCGTTCATATACCTCATACGTAGGAATAAACTTTTGGTCCAATATTTTAATAAGTCAGAAACGTTCCTGCTGAACTCATCTACAGCTCATCAACTTTCCTACGATTCGTCTTGTTCATTCATAGATCAAACTTCTGAAACATAATTTCCAGAACTCCATTTCAGATCCTACAATTCCATTTTATGATTTGTTGGTATTCCTACGGGTCGTAGGTCTGTCTCGTAGACCACTGTTTTAGAGAAGTTCTCAATTTTTCTTTTCTTTCTCATCTTTCAATCTTCCAGGTATTATATTACTAGAAAGTGGTACTCAATACCATAGGCTGATTGATCTCCAAAGACAAAGAAAGCATAAATTACTGGTAAAAAGAAGGAATAAACAATACTAGCAAGAAGAGATGCCACATAATAAAAGTAAATGAAAACAAAAGAATATAAGGAAGCAAGTACGTAGCTAAGATAAGGGAACATACCTCGATGTGCAAGCCCAACAACCTAACCACAATAAGATTCTACTATGGAAGTCAATAAAATTAATATATTCTAACGGTAACCACCACTACACCCCATATCAGCCAAAGGGCTAATCCAATCAAATCAAATCAAATCTGGAAGTATTGATCGAGAGGGAATCAAAGGGGACACATCTAAGTCAAACATATAAATAACTATCAAACTGACACAAAATACACAATTATAATCAAATAATAACGTAACAAAATCCTCATAAGTTTGGAAGATAATCAACAATGAACATAACCCAATCACCCCCTCCCCCCCCCCCCCCCCCCCCCGATAAGACTGGCAGGTGCAAACAACAACAAATTATGTTGGTGACACTCAATGAATATAGACAACAAGTGCGTCACAAACAAATATAGACACCTACCTCCTTCCCATGACATGCAAGGTACAACAATGTGGACACCCCCTCCTCCTATTCACCATGTCACACGGACAAACTGATCCATAGGGAACTTGAGAATTCCATATATACTTTCTGGTCCTGATCCAGGACTATCATAATTGATACGCATTGATCTACTCCACATGGTACATAGATGTATATATTTAAAACTGAGTCAATATAAAAATGATGTAAAATTCCTCCAACTGATAAGTAAAAAGTGACTTCATTATCGATGTGTCTAGTATCGCAACTATTGATTTATCAATGTAGTAAATGTCGTATGCATCCCACCATAATCAGTTTTAAGAGTAAGAATGTACAAAATCCTACTTTCACAAAAATGGTAGGTAAAACCAATGTATGTATCGAGATTGTGCCACAAAACAAGTGAAAATGAGTACCATCGCAATGCATGCCATCACCAGCATAACAAATAACATTTATACACCCTTAAGCACATAACCGACATCACTAAACTCCTAAAGCATAGAGAACTAACAATTCAAGATCGAATAGAAGTACTCCAACAATTGAAAGATTGAAGAGAAGTACTCCAACAATTGAAGATTGCAGAGAAGTACTCCAATACAACAATAATAACAAGAAGATAAAGACAAGAGTATACAACTTTAGAAATAACAATTCAAAGTTATTGTAGGAATCCTATGTTCATCAGGATTTTTTACTTATGATATTTACTTATTTATGTTTAAGTAGGATTTGTTGGTTAGAGTAGTTCCTAGTCCTAGTTTAATTTGGGTTTTTACCTTTATAAATAGGGATGTTACTAGTTACGTTCAATACATACAAAAAATACAGAAACATACAAAAATATACATAATAGATAGAACTTGAATTAAGATTCAAGAACCATTGAGTTTATAAATAAAATATTTTCCTTCAACAATGATAGAAATCTACTTGTTCAATAAAAATTCAATCTTGTGCTCATTTGCCTTGCCAAACATTTTTGCTAAAGAATATGAATTTTATGTTTCATGATAAAAATTTGATATGGACTTATCAAAATTATCCAAAATTTTATAGATTATCAAAATTGATCTCAAAAAGTAAAAGTGGACCTTTGAATCGTCACATTTTATGCTTAAACAAGGCTAAAACAATCAAATATTCAAAATCCATTCGAAACTCATCAAGATTTAAGTAAATTTTGCGAAAAGGTCCTAAATCATCATACAAAGATATTGGAACTATCAGATCATAAACCCAAGCTCGTGCAGTCAACTATTTGATCATAGTCAACTCTTAACTTAAAATTCTACTAGAATGCAACTTGAGTGTTCAAACTCTTTCAGAACCTCATGAACACAAACCAATATGCAAAAAAAATTATGAAACACTTTTTGGATCAATTGGATTTACTTTGATTCTTCGATTTGGGCAAAATAGGGTAGACTATTCTCTACTTCAAAATTGAAGTGCGTTGATAACATTTTTCATTGTTTATTTGATAATGGAGAAAAGATCTCCATTACTAGTACAGAACTATATAAGTAATTTTTGGTTGTCGTGGTTACATGGGAAAATTATGATATTATTGGTGTAGTTAGCTATTATGGTTTTAAGTGTTCACCTTAATTACTCTCCTCTTAATTAACCGTTGAATTTTTCATGCACTCATTAAAACATCATTGTAGACTAATCTTTTTCTAATATCTAATATTATAAAAATTAAATTGGTGCCAAATTTCTTAACCAAAGATCTAGTAGTATATTTAACTCTAGTCTATCATGTACCGATCAATTTCTTTATCATGTATTCTTTGTGTTTGAATTCTTTTGTGTCTAAAACTGGTGTGTGATATTAAGTGACAACATTAGAAGAAATTCAAAATCAATGTAATTACTAGAGTTGTGGGAAAACAAACAATATTACTAACATTTATGTTTTGTCTAATATGTGTTTATGCTAGAGTGTCTACAATGATATTTTTATTTGTTGTCTCTTAACAATAATTAGGGTAGGAAATAAATTGTTATTGTTTATAACAAAGATATATAGTGCGAGATATCCCAATTTAATAATCATTTGTCATAATTACTAAGTTTGATGATATGAGCTTTAAATATAATATACGTACTCACAACTATTGTTCTTGTAAACATAGGGGGAAAAAACATAAGACTAGCACAATATCAAAATAACAGATCTCTAGACTCTATGCATTTGTATAGTTTTTGTTGATCTGAATGGCAAACCTTAAGCTTTGCAAATGGGGCAATCTTTTTTTATCACCAGCCATTGTTTGATGCATCTCACTTGATATTCATGCCTGCATCCTAGTGTCCCAATGTTTTCTTCATGCTCAAATTTGTCATGACATATGACACAAATCTCTTCCGTTTTTATTGGATTATCTACTCCGTCTATTGGATCATCAACATGATGAGTTCTTGTTTTAAGATACGTCAATGTAACATTCTGCACAATCTCCTCCACGTAAGCAACTTGATTATCCTGATCACTTGTTGAAGGATTTCTCCGATTTTGCGAAGATTGGTCTAGCAGATTTACTGCTACACCGGTTCTTAAGAAACTATATATATCTACTGAATTGTGATCACTCATGTTAAAAATGTCAAAAATAGAAGAATGACAATGAGAGTTGCTAATTTTTCAATACCACAAATACAGATCGAATTAAACAAAAACAATGTTGGAATTTCCTTTGAGTTTTTAAAAGGAACATAAGTAGCAAAATATAATGTATAATAAGTTTGACTCGAAAATGAAGTAAATATAGTGATGACCTACCATATCTTTATTTTGGAATTTAATAAGTTTTATTCCTATTTTGTATTGATATCAATTCATTGACAATATAAAGTATATAGATAAAGATGGCCTACCATATTGTTTATTTCATTTGGAAAATTAATAAATTGTTTTCCTAGTTCTTTATAATTGGAAATTTAGTAAATTATATCCCTAACTTATTATGGAAATTAATAAATTGTATTCCTAGTTCATTATATTTGAAAAAATAATAAATTGTATTCCTTGGTCATTTGGAAAATTAATAAATTGCATTACTAATTTTTTTAAACTATATTTATTGAAACTATGATATATAAACATATGGCCTACCATATTTTTTTAGTGCATTTGGGAAGTTAATAATGTGTGCTCCTAATTTATTAATTTGACCGTTAATAATTACTTTCCCAGATGGGCTTAATATTATAAGTCTTTTGTTTATAAAGGCATAATACATAAACATGACTCTTAACTTCGCTTAAACGGATAATTATGTCTTTCAACTTTGAGTGTGCACAAGTCGACACTTAAACTTGTATAAAATTGATTAAGTAGACACACGTGTCCTATATTGCATAAGACACATAGGATGCCATGTAGGTTATAAAATTGTCATGTAGAGTGTCATGTAGGACGATTGTGTCCACTTGTTCAAGTTGATGCAAGTTTAAGTGTCTACTTGTGCACGCCGAAAGTTAAAAGTGATAGTTCTCAGCTGACATCAAGTTAAGGTTCATGTTTCGGTATTATGTCTTTTTTAAATGTGTCAGGAAAGGAAGAAAAAGAAAATAGAGTAATACATACTCCACCATTTTTCTCCCTTTTTGTAGGAAAGTACATATAAATTTTGTTCTTCAATATAAAGGAAATTACTAAAGTAAATTGTATTAAATTTATAGAAATTAATTTGATTCATCATAGAAATGTGTAGTCTTCTATAATGTGATAATCAAAGGAAACGATAGTTAGTGAATTAATTTAATATATTAATTTAAAGCTTGTTTGATAAAATTTTCAGAATCTACTTATTCCTTAAAGTATTTTTTATTAAATGAAGTTTGAGAAAAAGCAAAAACCAAAAAAGTTGTCTTCCAACACCCTAAGACGAATAAAGAAAAGAGGAAGTCACCGTTTTTTTCATGATCACCATAACCGCTGGCCAGCCTCGATCGGAGGCATGTCAACAGACTTTTGCAAGTTTATTCAGGTTGACATTAGGGGAGACGATGCCTCTACGTTAAAAACCAATATCGTACTTACATGGAGATCCAAGAATCATATGGGAGCAAGTTGATAGAGCAGATGATAGTCAATGAGAATATCCAATATGCAGTAGTTGGATTGTATTTTTATGGTGGGCTAGATATACAAGAACTTCGCAAAAAATACCCAAGCAATGTGGATTGAGGGAGGAGTACAATATTAGATTGCTAACCAACAAATATGTGTTGATTAGGGCTACACTCTTGGAAGATTATGTCAATCCTCTCTCTAAAACAGTTTTCTATTTAACACACCAAAATTGGTCCTATCCATGAGGACCCTAAAGTGGTATCAATTATTTAACCCAAAGGAGGAGACATCAATGACTATAGCATGGATTTCCTTTCCTTCACTACTCCCAAACTTCTTTGGGAAAGACAGAACATTCTCACTAGCTGCAACAGTTGGAAAACCATTACAGGTTGATATGGCGACTAAAAATCAAACTAGACCTAGTTATGCTAGGATTAAGGTTGAGATGGGTCTTCTTAAGGAGTTTCCTAAGCGAATTAACATTGGATTGAAAAGATCCAACCATGAGATCATACAAAAGTGGATTAAGATCATGTATGACTATATGCCCAAATATTGTAAAACATGTATGATACAGGGGCATGATGAAAAACAGTTCTATGTTGAGCATCCAAAACTTAATCCAGCTAGGCAGAAAGGGAGCACAGGGAACACTGAAATACAAAAGCAATGACAAGGGGATATGGAGGATAAAAATGAAGAAACAACTAAGGGGAAAGAAGGTAAGCAAAATAGGATATGAGAGGGGCAAAATAAAGATGAGAGATTATAGGAAGGGAAACATAATAAAGGCGGAACAAGAAAGAAGACAATAAATCAAGTGTCGAATAAGGTGGAGTTATTACCACAAACAAGTTGGATGCACTAAATGATAAGGATAAAACATGTACTTTAAAACAAGTGAAGTTAGGAAACGTAAAGTGTAGAGAAGAAGTATCCACTAAGCAATGGGTGGAATACATTTTCTCTCAGAAAGCCAAATTAGTACTTGAGGATAAGGACCTAGAGGGAGAGGGGAAAAAGAAATCACCATGAGGAATGAAGGGAATGGAGGGTAACACTTTTGATAGAAAGTCAAAAGTTTGGAGGTGATGAAGGAAAAAAAATATGCACATAGATCTACTAGAAGACGATGAAGAAGGAGTACATACTCCTTCATGCATGCAAAAAATTCTTGTACATTTAACTACAACCTTAAGGGAGTTAGTGGAAAATCAAAGGCAGTATCTTGATGAGGACGAGAAATGGAAGAATTTATTTAGCAAATTAGTAGAGTTGGGGATTTATCTCCTAGACACGTGAACAGTTTGAAGAGGGAGTTTAAGAAAGGCAAATCAATTATACCTCTACAAGTAAAAATAATAAGTAATAAGGATCGAAATGTAGTACTTAATCAATAATTGATAAAATAATTTTTTGGAATATAAGGTCAGTCAACACTCAGAAGTTTTTTAAAAATCATTTGTCTTAATTACTAAGTACGATGATATGATCTTTAAATATAATTTACATACACACAACTATTGTTCTAGTAAACATAGGGGAAAACAACTTTAGACTAGCACAATATCAAAATAAAACAAATCTCTAGAGTCTATGCATTTGTATAGTATTTGTTGATCTGAACGGCAAAACGAAAGCTCTGCATATAGAGCGATGTTTTTTTTTATCATCAACCATTGTTTGATGCATCTCGCATGACATTCGTGCCCGCACCCGAGTGTCCCAATGTTTTCTTCATGATCAAATATGTCATGACATATGACACAAATCTCTTCCATTTTTATTGAATTACCTACTCCGTTTATTGGAACATCAACATGATGAGTTCTTGTTTTAAGATACTTCATATTAACATCCTCCGCAGTCTCCTCCATGTAAGAAACTTGATTATCCAAATCACTTGTTGGAGGATTTCTCCAATTTTGCGAGGATTGGTCTAGCAGATTTACTACTACACCGGTTCTTAAGAAACTATATATATCTAATGAATTACGATCACTCAAGTTAGAAATATCAAGAATAGAAGAATGAGAATGAGAGTTGCTAATTGTTCAATATCACTAATACAGATCAAATTAAACAAAAACATGTTGGAATTTCCTTGAGTTTTTAAAAGGAACACAAGTAGCAAAATATAATGTATAATAAGTTTGACCGGAAAATGAAGTAAATATAGTGATGACCTACCATATCTTTATTTGGGAATATAATAAGTTTTATTCCTATTTTTTTATTGAAATCAGATTCATTGACAATATAAAATATATAGATAAAAGATGGCCTACCATATTTTCTATTTCATTTGGAAAATTAATAAATTGTTTTCCTAGTTCCTTATAATTAGAAATTTAGTAAATTATATTTCTAGTTTATTATATTTCTGATATTAATAAATTGTATTCCTAGTTCATTTTATTTGAAAAAACTAATAAATTGTATTTGTTGTTCATTTGGAAAATTAATAAATTTCATTCCTAATTTTTTTTAACCAGATTTATAGACAATATGATTTATACAGAGATGGCCTACCATGTTTTCTAGTGCATTTTAAAAGTTAATAACTTTAATTCCTAATTAGTTTTGGAATCATATTTATTGAATTGACCATTATTAATTACTTGCCCAAATGGGCCTAAACCTTATAAACCTTTTGTCTTTTACAGGAAGTCAATGAAAATGGAGTAAAACATATTATTTTTATATTGTTTGATAAATACAGAAGAAAAAAAATAAAAGAATAAGACTTGAAGAATGACTTGTCACTAATCACCTATACAACAAGATGAAGAAAAATGCAAAGGTAAATATGAAAATAAGTTGAGTGGCCTAACATGAAATGATGAGGAAGATTGGTCATATACTACCCTATTGAATACTCAACAACATATATATAAAAAAATTATGTAATGACCCTTACTAGAAGCTAAAGACAATATTTTATTAATTTAGGACAATATTAGAATCAAAATCAAGACCAAGGGAGCATACAAACCACATTTGTATCTAGCCACTGAATCATTCATTATATCATGCCAATGCACCATATATTTTAAATGAGATTAAAGTATAAGAATGATTTAATGAATCCTACATAGCCAGAAATCCATAAATACCTTCTTCTTATACCTAATTGTCGGGATCCCTGGGATGACTCGCGAGGTCCTTATACCTAACATGTAATGAACATTTCTATACTATGAACTGTCTTAGGTGAAGCATCTGGTACCAAATAATCCTATATAAAGAAATATCATGGATAACTCTCAGTCGAAATTTATCTGTTTTCCTCTTTAATGTCAATATATATGGGATGCAACTATTGAGAATTGATTGAAAGAAGAGTCTAAGTTACTAAGTTACTCATTATTTACTCTGAGTTTGAATAAGTCTTTTACTAGAGTTAAAAGAGTCTTTGTTAGGTTGTTATTTGGTTGCTATTTTTCTGGCACCTTCCTAGTTTCTAGTCAAGTGAAAGTATGTTAGCCTATAAAGACACATATTTCAAGTTAATTAAGCAAGCAATTCTACAAAGTATTTTCTTCATCTTCTTTATGCAGCTCTAAGTTTTGTAGTTATTCTCTGTTTTTCCTACATTGTGGTATCAGAGTAAGCGTTTGGCCTGGGTGATAAAGAGATACGAAAAAACCAGAGAGTGAAATATAAGATGAAAAAAAAGGTAATAGCAACAAATGGTATAACCTCTTCTTCACAACCCCTCGCACCCGTCTTCAATGGTGAGAAGTATGAGTTTTGGAGCATCAAGATGAAGACCTTGTTTAGGTCTCAAGAATTGTTGGACTTGATCGAAGATGGGTTCTTTGATGTAGCAGAGCCGATTGTAGAGGAAGAGAAGATATTAAAATAAATCAGAAAGAAGGATGCAAAAGCTTTGTTCTATATTCAACAAGTCGTTCATGAGACAATCTTCTCAAGAATTGCAGCAGCTACTACCTCAAGAGATGCTTGGCTGATTTTATAAACTGATTTTCAAGATTCCTCAGAGGTAATTACTGTGAAACTACAATCTCTTCATCTTTATTTTGAAACATTGTTCATGAATAACAATGAATCTGTGCAAGACTTTTTATCAAGAGTTAATAGAATTGTAAGTCAAATGAAATCATATGGTGAAGAGATAGATGATAAAATTGTAGTTTCAAAAGTTTTAAGAAGTTTACCTCTAAAGTTTGATCATGTGGTTGCAACCATATAGGAATGAAAAATCTTATCTAAGTTTTCATTCGATGAACAAATGGGCTCTTTACAATCTCATGACTCACGAATCAATAAGTCGATAGAGAGAACTGAAGAACAAGCTTTTCTAGTGAAGGAAAAGCATCCAATTCAAAATTAGAAGTCGTTAGAACAAGGAGCACGAGGATGTGGCAGAGGCTCTTTTAGAGGCAGAGGACGTTTAGAGGCAGAAGCCAATTTGGATGGACAGATAGACGCAGATGTGTGGTGCAGTGTTAAAATTGTCATAGGTTTGTCCACATTGAAGCTAATTGTTGGTATAAAAAGGATCAATCTAGTTATGCCGAGGAAGAGGAACAAGAAAATGTGTTCTTCATGGCTCGCTCTACCACTATAGATTACAAGACTGATGTTTGGTTTGTGGATAGTGGATGCTCCTATCACATGACCAGTGAAAGAAAATGATTTAAAGAGTTAGATGAGACAAAAAAAGAGGCGAGTTTGGCTTGGTGATAACAAGGAAATTCAAGTCTAAGGTGAAGGTACTATTGTTGTCCAGAATAGTCAAGGTAAAGTAAAACTTATTCAAAATGTGTTATTTGCTCCTAGTTTGGCACATACCTTACTAAGTGATAATTGTTGAGTTGTGGATTCTCTGTCTTGTTTGATGATGACTCATGTGTTATTATGAAAAACAAATCTAGTCAAATCTTAGCAAATATTAACATGACGGATAATAAAATGTTTTCATTTGAAGTTTCAAAATTGAACAAGCCTTTATTGTTAGTGAGAAAAATCTTGACGAATCTAAGTTGTGACATTTGCCACATGGACACTTGAATATGAATGGATTGAGATTGCTAAGTCAAAATAAGATGGTTCATGGTTTGCCAAATATAGGATCTGTTGAAAATACATGTAAATGTTGTATATATGGCAAACAACATAGAAATTATTTTCCTGTTGGAAGATCCTTAAGAGCTATTAGCTGTCTTGAAATTGTTCATGCAGATTTACGTGGTCCTATGACCACAAAATCTCTTGTTGGTTCTTGATATTTTATGTTACTAACAGATGATTACAGTCGGATGAGTTAGTATATTTTTTGAAGCTCAAATAAGAAACTTTTGCAAGCTTCAAAAAATTCAAGGCGTTGGTTGAAAACCAAGTTGGTAACAAAGTTAAGGTTCTTCGTACTGATAGAAGAGGTGAGTTCTTATCACAAAAATTTAAGTTATTTTGCGAAGAAAATGGAATTCACAGGGAATTGACTTTGTTGAACTTAACATGATGGAAAGCTCATAAATCACATGACAAATAACAGGGAAAGAAAGGAAGAGAATAGAAACTGAAAAACAGCGTGCAGAGAAGTTTCTGAGTTCATTATTCAATACTAAGTATCCTAATATAGACTTGTAGAATTTGTGGAATCCTAACCCCACTAAACAACTAATTAGTTTCAGTAAACCAATTTCCCTAAACTTTAGGAAAAGAAATCTGCAATACTACAAACTAGGAAAAGCAATCATGTACTAAAAAAATAATATAGTAACAACTAACTTTAAAATAGCTACTGTCAACACTTAGTAAGACTAGAAAAATAAGCTGATGTTGCACGACTTTAACACCTCCTCTCGACATCAGCTCTCTTCTTAGTCATGCCTAGTTGCTGACAGGAACTTTCAAACCTATTAACACTTAAGCTTTTTGTGAACAAGTCTGCGATTTGTTTCTCTCTGTTAATATGCTCCGGGTCAATCTCTCCTTGTAACACCTTTTCCGTGATGAAATGGTAATGTATTTCAACATGCTTCATCCTTGCATGAAAAACTGATTTTCAGCCAAACTTATCGCAGACTGGTTGTCACAGTACAAAGGAGCTGCATAGTCAACTAGTTGCTGTAAATCCTTCATCAACCGCATGAGCCATACACTTTCTTGAGCTGCAACGGCTGCTGCCCGATACTCGGCTTTTGTTGTTGACAACGACATTGTTGGCTGCCTTTTGCTGCACCAAGAAATTGCTCCAGCTCCAAGCTTAAACACAAAACCAGTAGTTGAATGACGAGTATCATGGTCTCCTGCATAGTCCAAGTCACAGTAACCAACCAACTTGCATTCTTCACCTTTCTTATATAATAGGCCATAAAAAATATATTCTTCACATATCTTAGAATTCGTCGAACAACATCCATATGGTGCTTCTTTAGTCTGTACATGTAGAAACTCATCACAGCTACTGCAAAAGAAATATCAGGTCGAGTTTCAGTTAGATAAATCAGACTACCTACCAATCGCCGATACATCGTCATATCCTCTAAGTCTCTTCCTTCATGTACACACATCTTGGCATTTGGTTTAATTAGAGTTGCAACTGGCTTGCACTCCAGCATTCAAAATTTCTTCAACAAGTCTCTGAAATACTTTTGCTGATGAAGAAGAGTTCCTTCTTGAGTATGATCAACCTCAAGATCAAGAAAATGATTTATCTGTCCAAGTTCTTTCATATGAAATCGGACAGATAAATTTTCCTTCGTTTGAACAATTTCTTCTTCATTATCACCACTTACAATCAAATCACCGACATATACTGGTACTATGGATAGCTTCCCTCCATCGACCTTCACAAACAAGATTGCACCTGCAGATGTAATAAAATAGCCACTTTGAGTTAAAAATTCAGCAAATTCACCGTACCAAGCCCTTGGTGATTGCTTCAATCCATAGAGCACCTTTCGCAGCTTACAAACATACCCAGGGTGCTTTTGATTCTGGTAACCCATTGGTTCAGCCATTTAAATCTCCCGATCCAGCTCCCCATGTAAAAATGCATTTTTGACATCCATCTGCCACATATTCCAATCTTTTCTCGCAGCAAGTGCAATTAAGACTCGCACAGTTGTAAACTTTTCCACTGGACTGAAGGTTTCATCATAATCCAAACCATATTCTTGAGTAAATCCCCGAGCTACCAACGACTTTATGTCTCTCGACCAATCCATCTGTGCGGCATTTTATTTTATAAACCTATCTGCATGATATATGTTTCACATTTTTTGGCTCCGGTACAAGTTCACAAGTTTGATTTTGTTCTAATGCGACAATCTCTTCCTCCATTGCTCTAGTCAACGCTATGTTTTGAGCTTCTTCTTCAAAGCTTTCGGGTTCTTTTCCAGATTCGTCTTCTATTATTGCTGCATTGCCATAGTGGGGGTTTTGCCTCCGAATTCGTTCTGACCTTCTCGTCCCAGAATGTGGAACAACTGGCACTTCTCCTTCATTAGTTTCACTGCCTTCACATGTTGGCTGGTGAACAATTGATTGCCCAAAGTTATGAGTTGCGCGTTGTTCAACATCGGCATCTTCACTTGATCGAAAATAAGTGATTTGCAACATATTTTCAGATCTGTTTGGTCTGGTAATATATCTTTTTCCGCAGACCAACATGAATAGGTTTCATCTAATACAATATTTCGTGATGCATAGCACCTTCCAGTTGTAGGGTCACTACATTTCCACCCTTATCTTTGATTATCATAGGCTATAAAAATACATTTAACAGCTTTCTTGTCCAATTTGCTACGTAACTAATCAGGTATAAAAGCATAGCATACACATCCAAACACTCGCAAATAACTGACATTAGCTTTCATATTCCACAACTTCTCAAAAGGTGAAAGAAAACGTAACCTTTGTTGAGGAAGCCTGTTGATGACATCTGATGCAGTCCTCGTTGATTTTGCCCTAAATCTTCTTGGGACATTCTTGACATGTAACATAGTGCAACATATTTCTGCTAAATGCCTATTTTTCCTCTCTGCAATGCCATTTTGCTGCAGCGTGTAGGCACAAGTACATTGATGGCGAACTCTGCATTCCCCTTAGGTATTGAGAGAACTCAACTGAGTTGTATTCCCCTCCGTTATCTGTTCCTAAACAACGGATTTTCTTGCTTACTTCTCTCTCAACACTTTCCTAAACTCTTTAAATTTAGAAAAAGAATCTGATTTTTCTTTCATAAAGAAAACCTAAACATACCTAGAGCAATCATCAATAAAAGTCACCATGTACTTTATTCCACCAATTGATGATTGTTTTACCAGTCCAAACACATCCGAATGAATTAATTGTAGTGGTTCATAGGCTTTAAATTTGGTTTCTTCAAACGACAGCAAGTGAGCTTTACCGTACTGGCATCCTGCACAAACAACGTTTGTTTTTACTTCAAGATGGGGAAGATCCTTGACCATTGGCTTCTTCATCATCACAATTACCTTGGAATAACTCACATGAGCCAATCTCATGTGCCACAAATCTGCAGTGTCATTATTTTTTGTCCTCTCTACATATGCAGACTCTGCGGACATACATACAGTGATTCTAATCTCCTCCCTTTCATAATTGGCTTTTCCAGGTTCTTGAGATCTTGATATATCCTCACGTCATTAGGACCAAATAGAACATAGTTTCCACATGTTGTTAATTGTGACACTGAAAGCAAGTTTTCTTCATACCAGGAACATGGTAGACATTTTGAAGTGACATCTGGTTGGCCCCTTGTTGAAGAGAAACTGCCATCTTACCAATATGAGCTATCGGTAATCTTGACTCATTGGTTGACACCACAACTCGACTACCGTTGTACACTGACGGGTTCTGCAACTTTTTCTTATCACCTGTCATATGATTTGCACAACCCAAATCAACGATCCAGTCATTCTCATGATCAATTGATCTAGATTTTGTCGTTGTAAGTGCTAAATCCTCCTCTTCAATAGCAAAAAAGGCTTCAACAAACCTACACTATTCTCGTTTGGATTTGAGGTAGCTGTGTTACTTTCCACTTGATGTTTCTTGAACCAACAGTCCTTTTCCATATGACCCTTCTTCCCGCAATTGTAACACTTCCATTCGAATCTTTTATCGTTCCTTTGATTCATTGGAACTCCCTTTGAGATAAAATTTTCGTCTCTCCGAAAACATTTCTTTTTAGACACACTAGCAGCTTGATGTTTGATGTTCCTACTTTTGTTGGTGTAGAGGGCTTCTTCCTTATTATTCACCGAGAGTCCGACCATTTGCTTTGCCATGTCTTCTTGACTAGCTAGAAGATTTTCAAATTCCACAAGTGATGGTTGTATTGGCCATCCCTGTACAACAATAACAAATCCTCTGAATTCAGGTTTCAAACCATGAATAATAATTCGCTTTACCCTAGTTTATCCAATTGGTGCAGTAGGATCCAAATCTGAAATTCACGACATATCTTTTTGACTCTGTGGAAGTATTGTGCAACCGTTAAATCGCCGTTGATCAGATGATAACAATTCATTCTCCAAAAGTTGTAGTCTTGTATCATTCTTCTTTGAGAAAAGTGCAGCAAGTAGGTCCCATGCTTCTTTTGGTGATTTAGCATCACGGATATGTTCCAACATATCCTCATTGATTGTTGTTTTCAATGCAAACATTGCTTTGCCTGCTTTGATCTTCCACTTTCTCAACGTTCCATTTGCATCCTCTGCCTCTGGTTGTGCAACTTCGCTTTCGTTGACCACTTCCTAGAGTTCTTGGGCTTGCATATAGGACATTATACAGGTTTCCCATGTTTTATAATTCTGATTATTGAGTTTTTTGATTCCGCCAACTACTTGAAGGTCATTAATTGTGCTGGATATGATACCAAATGTTGAACTTAACACGATGGAAAGCTCAAAAATCCCAAGACAAATAAAAGGGAAAGAAAGGAAGAGAATAGAAATTGAAAAACAGCATGCAAAGAAGTTTCTGAGTTCATTATTCAATACTAAGTAGCCTAATATACACTTACATAATTTGTGGAATCCTAACCCCACTAAACAACTAATTAGTTTGAGTAAACCAATTTCTCAGAACTCTAAGAAAAGAAATCTGCAATACTACAAACTAGGAAAAGCAATCATGTGCTAAAAAACAATATAATAACTAACTATAAAATAGCTACTGCCAAGACTTAGTAAGACTAGAAAAATAAGTTTATGTTGCATGACTTTAACAAACTGGACCATACACTCCGGAGCAAAATGGGATTGCTGAGCGGAATAACCGAACTGTAGTGGAGATGACCAGGAGAATGTCAAAGAGTAAAGATCTTCCAAATCAATTTTAGGCTAAGGCTGTTCATACTACAGTTGATCTGCTTGATATCTCTCCTAAAAAAGCATTCATGGGTCGAATACCTTTTGAAATATGGGAAGGTAGAAAGTCGTGGGTAAGTCATTTGAGAATTTTTGGTTGTATTTCATATGCTCTACTAAATTCTCAAAATCGTAAAAAGCTTGATGAAAAGTCTGAAAAATTTATCTTTTTCGGATATTATTCTGAATCTAAGGTTTTTAGATGGTATAATTCCACGAATAGTAAGGTCATTATCAAGAGAGACGTATTTGATGATTACACTTATTGAAAATGGGACAGCACCAATAAAAGTTCACAAGTTACAATGGGAGATGAAGTCTTTTTTAGTGAAGAAGTTAGTCAATCTCTTGCTAATAGTCAGTCTCTTACTAATACAACAAGTCACTCTTCAGGAAACTCTATCGACACAAGTCCAAGATGTTGCAGCCCAACATTGATGGTGCCTGACTCAGAAGGTTCCAGTGAAACTCCTCCACGGAAGTTTAGATCACTTTCACATATTTATGAAACATGTGCCTTTGCTCTATTTGATGTTGACCCAACTAGCTTTCAGGAAGCTTCAAGAAAAATGGAATGGAGGTGGGAAATGGAAGATCTTATGGAAATAACAAAAAATGGGACATGGGACTTGGTGGACCTTCCAGATGCAAAAAATGTTATCGGAGTAAAGTGGGTGTTCAAGACAAAGTACCATATTGACGGAAGTGTGCAGAAACAGAAAGCCAAATTGGTCGCAAAAGGATATTTGCAGCAATAAGTTATTGACTTTGACGAAACTTTCCCTCTAGTTGATCGCTTTGAAACAGTAAGAATCCTTTTAGCTTTGGATGTACAATAAAAGTGGAAGGTTTATCGATTTGATCTTAAGTTTACATTCCTTAATGGTGATTTGGAAGAAGGAGTGTATGTAACACAACAATATGGTTATGTGGAAAAGGGAAAGGAGAACAAAGCATACACGTTGAGGAAAGCACTCTATGGGATAAAACAAGCTCCTCACTCATGGTACAAGAAAATTGATTCACATTTCGGAGAAAATGGTTTTAAAAGAGTAAGAATGAGCCAACTTTTTATGTGATGAAATTGGAATAAATGATATATTGTTGGTGTGTCTGTATGTTGATGATATGATCTATATGGGTTCATCTTACTCTCTTATATGTGATTTCAAATCTTCTACGATTAAAACATTTGAAATGAAGGATTTGGGAGTGTACATAGCATTATTTTCTTGGACTTGAAGTGAAGCAGGAAGAAGATGTAATTTTCCTATCTCAAAGGAAGTATGTCACCAATCTTCTCAAAAGATTTAACATGCTTAACAGCAAAACAGTGGATACTCCTATGAATGTAAATGAGAAGTTGCAACTTGATGACGGTATTGAAAAAGCATAAGGAAGTTATTTTAGAAGTTTAGTTGGAGGCTTAATTTATTTGACGTACACTCGTTTTGAAATATCATTTTCTGTTGGAATGATTTCAAGGTTTATGCATAGGCCTTCGAAGCATCACCTTGGAGCAGACAAAAGAGTCTTGCGCTATGTTGCTCGAATTATGGGATTTAGACTATGGCACTTTCAAAGTACTAATTTTAATCTCTGTGGTTTTTCAGATAGTGATTGGGTAGGGAATGTGAACGATAGAAAGAGTGTTTCTGGAAACCTTTTCACTCTTGTTTCTGCAGCTATTACTTGGAGCTCAGAGAAACAATCAACAACAACATTGTCTTCTTATAAGGTTGAATATTTTGCAACAGCATCTTCAACATGTCAAGTGTTGTGGCTGAGGAAATTACTTACTGATCTTCACCAAGAAAAAAAGGGAGCAAAAAAAAAATTCTGTGATAATTTATTAGCAATTGCAATGGCGAAAAAATCATGTTTGTCATGGAAGATCAAAGCACATAGATATTCAGCATCATTTCATCCGTGACCTGGTTGAAGAAGGGGTGATTGAGTTGAAGAGTTGTAGCACAGAAGAACAAGTGGCTGATATTATTAGTAAAGCACTTCCTCATGCAAATCACAATTAATTTATGTTATGCCTTGGCGTATGTGATTTTGAATCAGGGGGGAGTGCTGAGAATTGATTAAAAAAGAGTTCATGTTACTGATTATTTTCTCTGAGTTTAAATAAGTCTTTTACTAGAGTTGAAAGAGTTTTTGTTAGGTTGTTATTTGGTTGCTATTTTTCTGGAACTTTCCTAGTTTCTAATCAAGTGGAAGTCGTAGAGAGATATTATCTTCCTGAGTTTGTAAGCCTATAAAGGCAGATATTTCCAGTTAACAAAGAAAACATTTCTACAAAGTATTTTCTTCATCTTCTTTGTGCAACTCTAAGTTTTGTAGTTATTCTCTGATTTTCCTACAACAACACCCACACCAGATTCAATCCTCAACAAATGAAATCATAAATAAGTTCAAAGTAACTAACAATAAGTGAAAAATAGTTCAAGGGTACTCAAAGACGTATTTCAAAAGCAAGACTTGAACAATAAATTATTTGAACTTTATTAAGTGAGCAAGAATAGAATGTAACTAATGCTAATACTAGAAATCAATATTAATTATATAGTCACAAAGTTCATTAACTCAGGAAGGAAGTTTCCAATTACCCACAAAAAATGATCATCATCTCATTTATACGAGACCTTATTCAGACAAAGAGTTTAACAAAGTCTCAATTTGTCTTAGTCAAGGGACAAACCTGTCAAATTATGGATTTGTCCTCCATCAAGTCTCTGAAAAATCTCAAATTTTTCTGCTATGCTCCCTAAATTTTGAGTTATATAATAAATCAAACTTACAAGTGAACACTATTTCAGCAAAACGATTTTGCAAAATCTTTCATGGATGTGAACTCGTTGGATAGAAAATAATGTTCCATAGTGGTTGAAGTCAATTTAGTGAATAGACTTCACCATAATAGAATTTCCCTCGTTGCTGCAACAACACAAAATCCTCACTAGTGCGAGCTTTATGGATGCACACATGCAACACCAAACATGCTGGTGTCTTAAGCTAGGTTTCCTTCCCGTCCACAATTCAGAAGGGGTCTTTGGAATTGCCTTACTAGGAATCATGTTTAATAAATATACAGTGGTTTTAAGAGCATACATCCACAATGATTTGGGTAATGAAGAATTACTTATCATACTGCTAACCATATCCATAGGTGTTCGATTACGCCTTTCTGCAACACCATTTTGTTGAGGTGTTCCCGGCATAGTATACTGTGCACATATTCCATGTTCTTCAAGAAATTTTGAAAATGGAACTAAACATTGTCCTGATTCGTTATATTTTCCATAATATTCACCACCTCTATCTGAACATTTTCTTGGTATGTTTTGTTAGTTTTCCTTTAATGTAATCCAAACAGATATCCAGATCAACAAAATTCAAATTCGTAAGAATTTCATTCTTTACAAATCTTTTTAAACGTTCTTTGGATACATGCCCTAAACGTTTATACCACAAATAAGCAGAACTTTCATTTTGTGAACTACGTTTAATTCCAACATTTTGATGAATAGTAAGTAGGGAATCAGAAAAATTGTTATCGAGTTTCAATCTATATAAACCATCAATAAGAACACCAGAACCATAAAATTAGTATTCTTATATATATATATATATATATATATATATATATATATATGTGTGTGTGTGTGTGTGTGTGTGTGTGTGTGTAAAACATAAAATCAACTCCAGAAACATCAAGTCTTGAAAGGGAAATCAAATTTCTAGAAAGTAAAGGAACATAAAGAGTCGGTAATAGATCAAGGTGATGTCTACTTTTGAAGATCAGTCGATAAGTCTCTATGCCTTCAATTTGAGCCTTCATGCGATTTCCCATGAACACAAAATCCTTACTTGGATTTGTAGTTTTGATCGTAATGAATCCTTGAAACATAGTTGATACATGAGTAGTTGCACCAGAATCAAGCCACCAAGTATTATTAGGAACTTCTACTAAATTTGATTCAAAACTTACAAAAGCACTAAATATACCTTTCTTTTCAAATCAAGCTTTACGTTTCAGACAATCTTTCTGATTGTGTCCTTCCTTTTTACAAGAATGACACACATCAGTCTTGAGTTCCTTATGACCATCATGTGGAACTTTAGATTGTGCTTTCTTTTTCTTAATTAAACTTGTTGGTCGTCACTTTAAGTCCTTTGCCAGCTCTTTGACCCATGAGGTTAATCGAATGAACACCTTGTTTCTTAAGTCTTGACTCTTTTTGAGTAAGCATATTGGGAAATTGACTAACATCCACTTATCCTTAATAGTGTTATAGTTAATTTGAAATGATCCATGCTCAAGAGGCAATGAGTTCAAAATGAATTGAACCAAGAAGGTGTCATCCACTTTCATCCCCAAGGTCCGAAGTCCTGCTGTAATGTTAGTCATCTCGTGATATGATTTTGCATACTACACGACCCATCAAATTTTATGGTCGTGAGTTCAAAAATTAGTGTACCAGCGAGAAACTTATCAGCAGAACGAAAACATTCTTCCACAAACTTCAGGTATTCCCTGACACTTTTTGTTTGTGGAATAGTACTCTTAATGTTGTTAGCAACAATCATTCGAACATAAGGCTCAATCTTTTAGAGCACTCCCATGATTTATGAAAAGAATTCTCATAATCACTGCTCTTATCAGTAATGACAGTGGGTTTGTCATTCAGTAGAGCCAAGTCAAGATGCATTACACCTAAGTTGAACTGGACTTGTTCATGCCATTCAAAGAATTTCAATCCATTGAACACAGTAAGAGACGAATCACGTGAATAAAGAGGAATAACTGTAAAATAGATATACATGGTCACAAATCAGAAAATAATGTGAATTCAGTAAAATAATAAAAATATATCGTAATCCTCCTTTGGGTAGATACTATGACACATTATCATAATTTAAATGTCAATTTTATCTTTAATAGGTAATTGAATATTTTTAATCAAACATGTACGAAATCTTACAATATATATTTGAGTAAAAATATTAATTTACCTCATAATATTTCACAATTTGTAGAATGATTGATTCACCTTTGGGTAAATTCTTAAGTTCTAGCAACAGTGAAAGTCAATTTATCTATTAATTTTATCAATATATGCATTTAATTAGCTTTCATGGATAAATGACAATATTATGAATGCATATTTTTCTTAACCATACTAGATTGACCACTTTAGTGAATAACAAGCTATATGAATACACATTCATACATAATCTCAAAACTTTTTGCATGTGAATAATTTTAAACATTTTAGTTTGGCCACTTTGGTGACTAACAAACTATAGATTTATAATACATGCATCAATTGATCATAAATATCATCTGTGTAGACGTCAATTTATCTAGTTTGGCCACATTGGTGACTAACAAATTATTTTGCATAAAGTACACAAATATTATTTATTGCTTTGTATAATGACCACTTTATGTTATTGGACAAGAATTAAAAATATTTAAAAAAGAAGTTCCTTTATTTTTCAGAATTTGCATAAAGTTTGTGATGCGGTAAAACAAAAACCAAAGGAACTTCATACTGTATATAATAAAATAAAGGCATAATACATATATTGGACCCTCAACTTGGCTTCAAATTTTAACTTTGACCTCAAACTTTCATAGTTCACAAATAGGCACCTTAACTATACTATCTTTCAACAAATAAACACGCGATTCCTACCTGGAAAAATGCGTGAAATACATGCATTCTGCGCGAGTGAAAGGTAATTTTTGAGGCCCAAAACGATAAAAAAAATGCTAAAATGACAATTCTACCCTTAATGAATCTCTTTTATAATTTTTTTAGTTTCAAAATGACGTGTAATTTTTTTTTTAAAAAAAAATACGTGTAAATTTTTTAATTAGTTGGCAGCCACTGATTGGCTCACTAATACACGTGGGAGCGTTTGCATTTCACGCACTTTGGTTCCAAAAATCGCGTGTTTATTTATTGAAAGATAGGATAGTTAAAGTGCCTATTTGTGCATTATGAAAGTTTGAGGTCAAAGTTAAAATTTGAAGCCAAGTTTAGGGTCTAATATATGTATTATGCCTAAAATAAATCCATATATTTTTATTTTATTTTATTTTCACAAAAGAAGAAGTAGATGCAGTTTAATGCAGTGTAGCCATTCTTTTCTTCTGGAAAATTTCTCTATACGTGAGTTTTATTATTATTATTATTATCATTATTATTATTATTATTATTATTATTTTATATGAATTCAAGAAAAATGAAACATTGATTTTCCTTGTTTTCATGCACACCCAGATGATTGAAAATTTAATGTCAAACTTTTAAATATGAAGATTATCCGTTCAAACAATCCTGAGTCTGATGCCACATGTACGATTAAATACTTTAAAACATAATATCAGGATTTTGAACAAGATAATCTTACATAGGATTGTTAGGGACACATACCTGATGAGGAAGACATCATCACAGAAAAAAGCAAAAGCGTTAGTCGTAAATTGGTTTCTACCTCCTTGTCCAAACTTTATGTTATCACAACCGTTAGCGATGGAATTACTGTAGAGAATATGTGATAACCCTAATGGGTGGAGGAAAGACCAATTTATAGAGATTATGACTTAATATGGCACGTCCATCAAGTAACCAATGTAAGGACGAGATCTATTCCTTATAAAATATTATTTTTGGAATTACTTGAGTTACAAGTAAACTTGGACCATATGTAAAAAAATAATTAATAATAATTATTAATAATTCTTATAGTGAACACTATTTCAGCAAAACGATCTTGCAAAATCTGTCACGGATGTGAACTCGTTGGATATAAAATAATGTTCCATAGCAGTTGAAGTCATTTGAGTGAATAGACTTCACCATAATAGAATTTCCCTCGTTGCTGCAACAACACAAAATCCTCACTAGTGCGAGCTTTATGGATGCACACATGCAACCCTCAATCGGAAATGTCGACCAAAGCGTGTAGGTGCAGTTGCACTAGCTAGATTCAACAACACACAATAGTTTTAAAGATCATTACACCCAAAAATCAACCCACGAAAATCATTCAGAACTTAATACAAACAAACCTCACATGCAACTTCACAGAAAACCACATTCTGGACATGTTATAATCATTGACACATGTTGTCTATTGAATGTTGACCAATCTCAATTTTAAGCTTTTTAAACGTCAATTTTCCATCCAGTATCTTCAAATACTCTTGAATTGTTTGAGACACAAACTGATTTTTAAAGATGAATTTATGAAGATATATATGCATGTTTCTTTATGAAATTAATGAAAATGATTTAAAGTTGCTTTGAGAGTAAAGCATCAATGTGTTGTAGTTGTTATTGTGAAAAGATTTCACATAAACATGATTGTGAAAGAATTTTCTCACATAAATGATTCATAAGGTTGAAAGGTTTTCTGACCTAAGATGAGTTATGTTTAAGGAGCTATTCTAATGAATTCTAGATTGGATTAACTACTTGATGTGTCTTCCATGGATGATAAGATAAGCGGCAATCACCCAAGTCCCTTAATGATAAGAAAGGTTAAGACTAATGACTTTTCTGGTGGATTTATGCTTAGCACCGAGTGGACAAGTGGTGCATGTTCCATAACTATGTTCCACCGTAGGCTTGTGTTAGATAGACATTAGCTAGTTGATCCACTAAAGCTAAAAGTTCATGGTTCTTACCTTGACAAGTAAGGCCATCTCTTTTTTGTGTGGGATAGACACTGGATTCAATGTTATAGCTCACATGGTATATATGTTTGTTAATGACTACTTTCCGCAATTATGAACTAAGATTACCTCTAGAAGTATCTCACTTCTGTTTTAAAGATGATTTGACTTTCATTGACCCTGATCACGATTATGTTTTTTTATCCTTTTATCTTATGGATTAGCTTGGTCATTGCATGTCATGTAAATTCTTTTTTAGCATGATTTGATAACTCTGATGCATTGCTATCATACTTAATGTACTAACACACATTTTTGCCTACATTTTCCCCCAAATTTAGGGTTTGACGCTCCTATTCCACATACTCTTGGCTAGTTGATACCTTTATAGCTTTTGACGATTTGTGAGTCCTCATGTTTCGAGAATTGAGACTCTTTGTTGCTTTATGTCTTTTCTTTCGGATGTTGTATGTGATGTATAATTTATGTTCCAATCACTCTTTTTATGTAATAGTTGACTTGAAACTTATGTTAAGACTTTCGCTTCTATATGTCAAACACTTATTATATACATTAAGCTATCTTTTGAACTCTTTAAATTCTATTATCTTATATGATACATGCTAAGTTACTTCTGTAAGGCTTCTCGGGGTCCTATACGCAATGTCACTATTTTTTTCTTTTTGGTTAATTATAGATACAAATTTTAAAAAATCATAATAATTTTTAAATTTTAAAATTATTGAATTTTTGTGGTGCTGACACATGTCAGTTTTTATTTTGATTATATTATCACTTACCATTTTCGATATTGACTTACCTACAGAGGGGTTTATGGTAGGCTTCATCATAACCCGATTTTGAAATTTTTCATAATATTAATTATAAAACATATTTTTGATATTCTCATATGGTTAGTCTACTTTTTTTACAAATAAATAAGAAACCTTGGTTAGACCTCACTATACTTAAATAATTAAAATTGGCTTAATTTATTCAGTTTTCTTTTATAAAAAAATACTTTTCTTTTAAATGAATTGTTCTCTTAAGTTAGTCAAATATGTATTAGTTAAATAACCAGTTGACATTGTGAACATTATTTAATTTCTTAAAACCTTCTAAAAGGTATTATTGGAACCCTTACTCGAATATTTGAGTAGAGAATATTCTGTTAGATTTTTTCGATAAATTTTTTTATTAATTAATTTCTATTTCACAAATTAAGTGACGATTTTTTTAAAACCGAAAACCTGTCATGACAAAGTCCATATACAAAATTAGAAAATATGTGTATTCTAATTTTCGATAGAAGAGTTCTAATACAATCTAATTAATTCTCCAGCAACAACAACAACCGATTTTTTCTGATGCAACATACGATTTGATCCAACAAATGTTCATCAATTTCCTATATATCTACCTTTGACTAGGAGATACCAACCATGCCCCCCTAGGAATGATTGAGGTTTGTGATATGAAAAGTCGCACTAGGTTCACGGATCATCTTACAAAAAAATATAAAAATGTGAAACTGAGTCTTCTCGAAATGAAAATGAATTCTTCCTCATTTTTGCTAAGATGAGACTAGATCCTAGATCCTAGATAGAATTTTTATATCATGGTGCCTCAAATGATTCCTAGAGGCCCATGGTTGACGTTTTCTATTCCAAGCTGTAGAAGAGCGCAATTGAGGATTGTTTGTTGAATCAACGTGTGATGTTTGTTGAAGAGAAAATCAGCCTATGTTTATGTTGATGTGGAATATGGTAGTTGATAGTAGAACCCTATTATTTTTCTTTAACCGAAGCGTTCTAGAATTAACTCCTTGTTTGTGCCGCTATTCCTTGGCTTGAAGAAATGTTGTAGACATTGGATTTTTGTTGGAATCTACAAGCCGTATTCAATTAGAGTTGGAACTCTACTAGTGTTCAAATCCAATTAGAATTCTTGGAAGCTACTCAACCCTAAACAATAGTTCACGCCTATATAAAGGGTACTATATTCTCTTGAAAATACATCTCAAATATTCCACTAAAGGCACTTGAACTCAAGAACTCAAAATCAACTCATAACAAGAATACTCAAATCTAGGGATATAAACCTATAGATTACTCTTTTACTAATTTCAAAGTATATATAGGGCGTGAGGACGAACTAGTCCAACACTATGATAGCCTTATATACCTAGAAGAACAAGGTTCTTGAAGAATATTAAATAAGAACTTGATTAGAAGCCTTGAAATCCTAGCTCGAAGGAGAAAATATAAAGAAATCCTTTCTTTGAGATTTCTTTAATTGGATTCTTGAAAAGGTATGACCAAGAATTATGATTCTCAATTATGATTCATAATTGTATAAAGAAAATTGAGTTGAAAAGAATGGAATTCTTGAAGAAAGACTTACTTTGAAGAAGAATTTTGAAAATAATTGAAAGAATCTTGAATGGAGTGTTCTACTTTAATTTTTCCCTTAGGATTTTGTCTTAGGGTTTGAGAGAGAGGAGATTGGGGGATAAAGAGATGAATATGTGATTTGTTTTGATCTTTAATTAGTCAAGAAATTCGTTATGGTTTTCTTAGAGGTAAAAAGACAAATGACCATTTTTAATGATTTTCCGCCAGCTAATTCGTCAATGCACTGTATCAGGTTACTAAAATGGTCATAACTTTTTACTTTAAATTCGGATTGACGAAAAATTGGTGGCATTGGAAGGAAAATTCAGATACCTTGAATTTATTAGGTTATGGTTCACGTAACTTTTTATATTCTAAGAGATGATCATTTAAAGTTGACCCTAGTAGAATCTTACATAAAATATTAATCGGTAAGGGAACGTTCAACTCAACTGTTTGTTAGGAGATTTTAGTGACCTTAATTCATATACAAGCTCATTCACACACCAAAACAATTGACCATAACAACTAAGAAAATTAAGAGACTTAGTACGACGATATACACAATTCAAGAATGGTTAGGATCTTAACTTACATTATATCCTTTTTTGGGTGTTACACTATAATTCCAGTTAATTGTCAAAAGATTCTCAAAATGACATAACATGTCTTGTTTGAGGTGTTTAAAGTAAATAAGGTCTAGTTAAAGTGTTTAGAAAAAATTGGTGCCAACTTTAAGATATGATGATGGATTTCGCCTTAATAGAAAATCACAAATGATTGGGTTTCTGGGTTACTTACCAATCTACATAGGCAACCAAATTAATTATCAATAAAATGATCATATATGTATATGTAATGTATCGATATTGTATAATTGTGTATAAATGGGGTACAACTATGTATTAGATATGTATATACATATATATACATTTTTTATGCAGTAAGGTATACATTGCATATCGATGTTTTTCAATTCTAACCAGCTCAAATCTCCTTTAACAGTCTCAGAATTTAGATATGAGCTCGTCTCAATGTTTTGAGTCTTTCTAAATATTATTAAGTCGACATGATTCACATTTGCGCAGGGTTGTCTTAAACCATAGGCTACTAAAGTTATCGCTTGGGGCCCCATATTTTTGGGGGGCCCATTTAAAGAAATAGTTACTTATAAATGTTATTGTTTTTATAAAAAAAAATATATGTACTAAGTGTTATGATTTCTTCCAATGAAATTGCAAATGAGATGAATATAGAACCTGAATTTCGTAAGAACCAATTGAGATGATTGTAGAACTTGAAGTACGTATGAAACAATTGAAGCATATGAAAATATTTTTGGTTTCTTATTTAGTGGTAAATTTAGATCACTAGATGATGATAATTTTAAGGAAAACGTTGTCTTAACCTTGAAATTTCTTTAACACATAACATTTATTCTGATATTGAGGGTTTAAATTTATGAATAAAAAGTGTTAAGAGAAATAATACAAGTAGAAGATAATGATCTAATAAAAATATTCAATCAAAACAAGAGTTGATTTTTTTCCAACTACACACATTCCTTATAGAATAATGTTAACAGTTCATGTAACTATTCTCTCAGCCGAAAAAAGATTTTTGAAATTAAATTATTTAAATCTTATTTAAGATCAACAATGTCTCAAGAGACTTGATTGAATGAATTAGCTATACTATCAACTGAAAATGAAATGTTATTGTGGCATGCTTCAATGGCAGTATCTCTGTTTATCTATATTTTCAGAATTTTCAATTTTTACTTTCATAATCTGTTCAATATGTTTAAAAAATATTCTCTAGACTCATTATGAGCCTTCATAACATTTATTTCTTCCAAAATTAATGATACAATGACTATAAATGTACAATAACTAAAAAGGAAACGTTCATTTTGCTTAGTTTAATTTGATCAAGTTACCTCTAAATCGACAATAACTAAAATCAACCAAAAATAATAATTTTAATTTGACTATAACATTAACTTAAAAAGGAACATAAATTTTGCTTAATTTAATTTAATTGAATTATTACTAAAATTGGAGGTAACTAAAACTAACCAAAAAGGAACATTAATTTGATTAGAAGTAATTTTTCTTATGTCAAAATAAATAATGACTAAAAACTAGCACTAATTAAGAGATTTTAAGTTTTCTTAATTGTGAAATTAATTATTAGCGGTAAGTTTTCTTCCTTTCCGTTATTTTCAACAACAGTTTATTTATTTTAAATTATATTAATTAGTATATATTAATCATTGTGTAATTATATTTTTATTAATTTTGTGTCTTTTCATATTCTATACTTTTGTACTATATATATATTGAAGTGTACTTTTTTTTTCTTCATGTAGTACTATATTTCATATTTGTTTTATACTAGATTGTGTCATTTCATATTTTTTTTTTCATGTAGTCTAACATGAATTGATGATAAGGACTAAGATTTGAAGAATGTGGAATGCAATTTATTTCAAGAAAAGGTGAATTTATTTATAATTTTTCACTCTACACATATGAAACTAAGATAACAATAATTAAATTGTTTTTGTATGTTCAATCTCTTATATGACTTCTTGATCACCTTAATTCTCATAATGTATTCTAAAATTATGTATATTGATGTTTTTTTGTGAAAGAATGTGTTTGACAAGTGGACTAACCTATGTGCAAGACAAAGTCATCCATGAGACAACTAAAGAACAAATTGAGATGATTGATGAGAAAATTTGTGGGAGAAAACTAGGGATTCACGTACGATTAGGAGTTCAGAATTTATCCCGATAGTGATCCTAAATATTTACAATATTTTGTTACATTAGATGTTTGTATGACAATTATAGGACTCCTCTTACTTGGTGAAGTTATTCCTAAATTAGATGGTCAATCATTCTCTTTATTGTCGCCATAGAAGTGTGTTAAATGAGTTTAACAAAGCATAATTATGCAAGATTTTGATAGAGCCATGAATAAGTATCATTGTTTAGATAGCTACATTATTGTACATTCATCAATTTTTTGAAGAAAAAAAAATTGTACTCTTTTGAATATATAGTATCAAAGCCTATATAAAATATGCACTTCCATTTGTTGAAAAATATGTTGTGTGTTTGTGTTTTTATGATTTTAGTTTGATTTTATTTTATTTTATTTTTCTTTTATTTGAAATGCAAATTTGTAAATGTGGTTCATCTAACACCAATAAAAATATTATTATTGTATTTTAATCAATATAACAAAACTAAATTTATTTTCGTTGTATGAAGTTATAAAAATACTATTTCAAATGTATTGATTTTTTTTTATAAATCCCACAAAGTGCGGTCAAATTCACTAGTTAATTATGAAACAGTAACTAATGACTTCATATAAAAAAATAGAAAAGTAGGTTTTAAAGAAAAGTAGAGAAAATGATCAAATTCCACCCTAACTAGTATTCAGATTTCCAACTACACTTCAATTTCATGGGGGTCACCCCTTGAACTGTTTGAAATTGAAATTATTATCTCCCCAAATGCTTACCTTGCAAAGTGACTGTATTTGAGTGAAGACCAATAACAAATATGAAAATATTATTGCTAACATATTTTAAAAATATACGTATTTTTTTCCTGATTATTTTTATCTCTTTTAATTTGTTTTTTTCTTTGTAGTAACTTATACAACATAAATGGCAAGCACCAAATTTTATCATCATTCACTATTTTGAAATCAACGTCATCACTATGTCAATCGATACACCATAAATCATATATAGCAATTTCATCCACCACTCTCCACAATCAAGAATTCTGTACCTAAAATCTTTCAAGTCAAACCCAAATTAAGCTTGAATAAGGACACCCAATTGATTTTCTTCAATAAAATTTGAATACTAAGAAATTTTTGATACTATAATCAATACTCAGTAGACCCATAGTTCCTTCATTGATTTCACTAACTGTTACTTTTCTGCAAATCTGAAAAATGCATGACCAGTTCTTCATCTACTTCGTCCCATTGCTCTGAGAATTTGATGTAAAACCACTCTGAATTTTCTAAAAAGCGACCTAAATTTTAGATATAAGCTTTTCTCGACGTTTTAATTCTTTTGATATATGACCCACTCAAAGCGAAGCTCATTTGTGGAAAATCGAATTTTGAACTCAGGCTTTTGAAATATATTTAACATAGGTTTCAAGTTGGTGCTTCACATTTTAAACTATGAGCTTACGTTTTCAGCCATACACTACTCTTCCAACCATCAACGAAGCTGCTCCCAAATCACGAATACAGATCCAATAATTTCATATGGAAGCCAGTTGGGTATATAGCAAGAGTTCATGGGAAATGGAGGGAAGATGAAGAAAAGAACTTGCAAAGTTGGGAACATGAAAAGGTTGACAACTTAAAAAGTCCTCTTATGGTTTAGTAAAAAGACATTTCGCCCTAATCGGTGGTGGAAAATAATACAAGAGTTTAAATACAGAAACACTTCTATTAATTGTTAAAGGGTTGAAAAGAGGGAACCCCATCGCGCCGTCGTCGTCGCTCACTCGACTCGGCTTCGGCTTTTGAAAATGATCGAGAGATTATTTTTTGGATAAAGTTTTTTTTTAATTATTTATTTGATTAATTAAATTAAATTAAATGGTCAAATGTTTCAATCATTTAGTTAATTGACCGACCCAACTCGTATCCGTGCGTGACCCATTTTTATTTAAGTTCTTTCCCATTTTATTAGAATTTTTCGCCGTTGAAGATGACTTTTCTGAAAGGTTGCAACTTTCAGGAACAACCACGACCGTTTAAAAGGTTGCAAGCTTTCAAATGGTCGTGTGGATTCTTAAAGGTTGCAACCTTTCAAAATCAGTTCCTTCTGGCTATAAGTACGAGTTAACCTTCAGACTTTTTACTTACAAAAATTACTGATTTCTTCTTCTTCTTCTGCACGAAATTTATTAGTGTACTTTATTGCCGTTGAGTGACTCGCTGACACCAGCATTTTGGGTATCAATACACTGGTAATTGAGATCATTCTCTCTAGGGAGGACATATCCAAATCAAACCCCGGATACTAGATGAGAATAATTTCCTTAAGGGGACACTGTGCATTCAGTGGACTTGATCTTTTTCTTTTCTGTTTTTCTAGATTCTGGTATGTTTTTACAAATTTAGTTTTTTAGTAAATTAATTTATGTTCTTATATTCTTCACTCATTCATTAAAAACTTTGGTAATTTCGTATTTATGCAAAGTTTTTGGTAATCGGTATTGTTGTTTTAAACACAAATTGTTAACAATCTTAAGGAAATTATACTTTTTCGTTTATTCTGTGTTTCTGGTGGAGACAAAAACCGTTGTGGTTTTATACTCCTATTAAGTTTGCAATTTAATTTATTGCTTACCTCCATTTGTATCAAATTTCTGTTTGTTACAAATTCGAAAATGGAAAACAATAATGTGATGGTAGTTATTGCTGCACAAACCCAAACTGCCATACCACCAACAGAGAAACTAGGAAATTCTTTGGTGTGAATTTCAAAGGATGGTAGCGATGGGTTATTTCTTGCTTACAATTCTTAGTCTGTAGAAATTTACCAACGAAGAAATTCTAGTGCATGCTACTGATATGTCAGACAGAGAAAAGTTCATGATTATTGAAGCATGAAAACATGCAGACTTCCTATGTAAATGCCACATTCTAATTGCTTTAGAGGACGACTTATATAATGTCTATATTGTAATAACAACTTCAAAAGAGTTGTGGGATGCACTTCAGAAGAAATATAAGACAGAAGATGAATGCTTGAAAATGTTTGTCATCGCAAAGTTTTTAAACTACAAAATGTCAGATAGTAAAATTGTTGGATCACAAGTGCATGAACTTCAACTTATTTTCCAAGATCTGATTGCTGAGGATATGGTAGTTAATGAAGCGTTTCAAGTGGCTTCAATGATTGAGAAGTTACCTTCGTGTGGAACGACTCAAGGATTATCTAAAGCACAAATGTAAGGAAATGAAGCTTGAATATCTTGTGATTCGACTCAAGATTGAGGAAGATAATAAGACCGCTAAAAAGAAGTCTCGTAAGATTTCGACAATAATTAAAGCTAATATTGTTGAAGAAGCTCCTACCAGTGGCAAGAAGAAAAAGAAGTTCAACCGTCAGAAGTCAGAACATGCCAAGAAGAAATTCAAGGGAAACTGTTACAATTGTGGTAAGGCTGCTCACAAGTTATATCGTGCTCCAAGAAAGGACAAATACAAATACAAATGAAAACTCAAGCAAACATCGTAGAAGATATGGAAGATGCAGATTACCTCTGTGCAACGATCTCAGAGTGCAACTTAGTTGGAAATCCCAAGGAGTGGTTTCTTGACTCAGGTGCTACTCGACATATTTGCTCAGTGAAAGAAGCCTTTGCAATGTACATCCTTGCTGAGTTTGATGAAGGTCTGTTTATGTGGAACGTACAACAACAAGGATTGCAGGAACAGGAAAAGTAATATTAAAAAATGACACACGACAAGGTGTTGACTTTGAACAATGTTATGCACGTTCCTACTATTAGGTAGAATTTAGTTTCTGTTGCATTGTTCATTATGAACAGGTTTAAGTGCGTCCTAGTTAGTGACAAAGCTGTAATAAGTATGAATGCGATATTCTTAGGAAAGAGCTACTTCACTTAGGATACTTCAAGTTTGTTAAACATTCTTATAAGTCTGTTGAAAGGAATTCAAAATCTTTACACTTAATGCACACAAATATATGTGATATGAAGTCGACACCATCTCATAGTGGGAAAATGTATTTTATATTTTTTATTGATGATTGCACTCAATTTTGTTATGTATATTTGCTTAACAGTAAGGATTAATCAATTGATGCATTTATGCAATACAAAAATGAAGCAAATAATCAATTGAATCTAAAGATAAAATGATTCGGAGTGATATGAGTGGAGAATACAAATCTCCTTTTGCAGAGATATGTTTGGGATATGTTATTATTTATCAAACTATTGCACCCTATACACAACATTCAAATGGTTTGGCGAAACGGAAGAACAAAACATTAAAGGAAATGATGAATGTCTTGTTCACCACGAAACCTTTGGGGGGAAGCCATCCTTACGCTAATAAGATACTCAATAGGGTATACCATAGAAAAACACAATCATTTCCATATGAATTCTTGAAAGGAAGGAAACCAACATGAAATATTTCAAAGAGTGGGGGTTTCTAGCCAAGGTAGAGGTTCATTTACTTAAGAGGGTGCAAATTGGGCCAAAACAGTGGATTGTGTATTGATTGGATACGTTTTGAACAGTAAGGCCTGCCGGTGTTTGGTTCACAAATCTGATAATCTTGAGATTCATGTTAATACGATAATTGAGTCAGATAACACTGAGTTCGTTTTAACACATATATCCTTATAAAACTGAATGTGAATCAATAAGTGAAAGACCTAAACGACCAATGGAAGAATCAACGAAAATTACACTACCTAACGAGGATCCTAGGCGTAGTAATCGCCAACATAAATCTACTTCTTTCGGACCAGTCTTTGTGGTATTCTTATTTGAAAATGAGCCTCAAATATTTAAAATATCTACGTCTTCGTCTAAGTCAACATATTGGAAAGAAGCAGTCAATTGTGATATCGAATCAATTTTAAGTAACCATACTTGGGAATTGACTGATCTTCTTTTAAGAAATAAACCTTTTGGATCAAAGAGGATATTTAAAAAGAAAATAAAAGCCGATAGGACTATTGAAATATAAGGCTAGACTTGTAGTCAAAGAATATAAACAAAGGGAAGGGCTGAATTACTTTGATACATACTCTCCACTAACAAGGATAACATCAATTGGGATGTTCATAGAACTAACGACAATGCATGATCTTAAATCCACCAAATTAATATAAAGACGACCTTCTTAAATAGAGCGTTGAGGGAAGAAATTTACATGAAACAACCTGAAGGGTTTGTAGTTCCTTGTAAAGAAGAAAAAATGTGCAGGCTTGTAAAGTCGATTTATGGGCTCAAGAAAGCACTAAAACAATGACATGCTAAATTTGACCAAACGATGTTGACAAATGAATTCAAGATTAATGAATGTGATAATTGTGTTTACATTAAAAACATTCTGAATCATGAAGTCAATGTTTGTCTTTATATTGATGACTTGCTTATAATGAGTAAAAATATGGACGATATAAATGCTACTAAGCGCATGCTGTCCAGCAAGTTCGATATGAAGGACTTAGGAGTTGCTGATTTGATCTTAGGAATCAGGATTCTCAAAACTCCTCAAGGACTAGCATTATCTCATTCTCATTATATTGAAAGACTAATGGATAAGTTCAAGTATTTGAATTTGAATGTTGTCAAAACTCCAATTGATTTAAGCTTTACATTTTAAAAGAATGAAGATGAAAGTGACTCTCAATTGGAATATGCCAGAGTGTTGGGAATTTTGATGTATATCATGAATTGTACGCAACCAAATATAGCGTTTGCTATTAGCAAACTGAGTCGGTTCACTAGTAATCCTATTCAAACTAACTTGATGGCAATGAACTGTGTGTTAGGATATCTGAAACATGCACAACACTATGCTTTGCATTATAATAAATATCCTTCCGTGATTGAAGGATATAGTGATGCAAATTGGATCATCTGGTCAAATTAAGTAAAACACACAAGTGGTTATGTTCTTACATTAGTTAAGGGGCATCCTCTTTGAAATAGTCTAAACATACATGTATCGCTCGTTCCACAATAGAATCTGAATTCATTGCCTTAGATAAGGCCAGAGAAGAAGCTAAATGGCTCCTAAATTTCTTTGAGGATATTCCATTCTGGCCCAAACCTGTGAGACCTATATGCATACATTGTGATAGTCAAGCAACAATATGTAGGGTAGGGAACATCATGCATAACGGAAAATCTCATCATATACGATGGAGACATAACATTGTAAGATAACTTCTCTCTACTGGAATTATCACAATATGTGAAGTCAACCGATTGTGTGTCAGATCCACTAACAGAATGCTTAGTGAGAGAGTTAGTTGAAAGATCATCTAAGGAAATGGATTTACGGATTAGTACAAGTCAGCATGACGGTAACTTTCTAGCAAACTGGATATCCCAAGAGCTAGATTCAAGGATAAAAACAAAGTTGTGGTTGACGGTTCGACATTCTCAACCAACTCGATCCATTCTCATGATGATTGATGAAGACAATGGTTAGGAATAAGGTTAAGACATTAAGACATGTTAATGAGTTAATAAAGCTTAATGTTTTTAATGACTAAGTTTGGCAGATTTGACCAAATAATGTATCTACGAGATGGCACAGTTAGAAATCACCTGTGTGAGTGTGATGTGTAAGTCGCTTCAATGAGAATTTTATGTCAAAAGTCTATTCTCTACACACTCATGAAACCAGGAGGTGTTGTGGCTGAAACAAACACAACCGTAAGAACCATAAACGATAAAGGGTTAATTGTGTGACATATGGTTGTCTAGGTATACACCAAAGCTCGACGGTTCAAAGATATCACATGTACCGAGTGACCGAGTATATCTGACAGATGTTCACTAGGGAAAATCCAAGGGAAAACCTACTTATCTAGATATAATTGATAATTGCTTGTAAGGATTTCAAAAACTTCCAGCCGGTCACCTTATTTCTTCGCTGAAGGTGCGATCCCCCGTTCCATCAATGCTACTTTCCTTGCTTTGATTCCTAATAGTACACATGCGTCTGTGATTTTCTTTTGTTGTAACCATTCCCCATTCATGTGGGGGATTGTTGGGTATATAGAAAGATTAAATGGGAAATGGAGGGAATATGAAGAGAGGATCTTGGAAAGTTGGGAACTTGAAAAGCTTGGGAACTTGAAAAGTCCTCTAATACTTAAGTAAAAAGTCATTTCTCCCTCATCGGTGGTGGAAATAAAAATATAAGAGTTTAAATAGAGAAACACTTCTATTAATTTTTAAGAGGGTTGGAAAGAGGTACCCCCTCACTCTGTCGTTGTTGCTCGGCTCGATTTCCGCTTTGGCCTTGGCTTTGAAAAATGATCGATCGAGAGATTATTTTTTGGGCAAAATTTTGTTTTAATTATTTGGTTAATTAATTAATTAATTAATTAAATTTAATTAAATGGATAAATCGTTTCAATTATTTAGTTAATTGAGCGACCACCGTGCGCGACCCATTTTATTTAAATTCTTTCTCGTTTTATTTGAATTTAACGCTTGTTACACCTCGAAAGTTCAATGACCTAGTCTATAGCCTCACTTGATGAACTATGCCTTAAAACAATGTTTCTAAGCTTAAACAAAGGTAATGAACTTAATTAGGAAGTGTTAGAATCAAAATGTCAAGAAACGAGCACGACGGTCGAAGACTAGTGAAAGTGAACTAGTGTGCCTTCACGTGTTTCAAGGGGTTTTAAGAGCGTATAAAAGTCAAAATTGGTGAAAAGGTTTAGAACATACCTTAGAATGTGTTTAGGGTCGAAACGTCTGGGTACGACTCCCCAAGGACCACCCTAAGGATCCTTGAGGAGGACCTAACATTTAACCTCAAAACTTGTCAAATTACAGTGTGCAACCACGAGGGCAAATGGCGAGCCATCGTTTGAACGAGTCTCCGTCATTTGTTCTTGTTGGTCCACACTTATAAACCTCACCGAAATGCCCCAAGAAACAGTCTTTGAACCAAACCACGGATGACCAGGACGGTCCGTGATTTGGACTACGGTCTGTCGACGTGGACTCGTCAAGTGGACCTTCTATTCACTGCCAAATTTGGGTTAAGTTAGGGGTGATTAGATAATTAGTTAGTTAATTAATAAATGTTTAGGGATGGTTTTAATTAGTTATTTTAGTACTATATAATCCCCCTAAGTCAAAAATAACTTAACACCTCAAAATTCCCCACACCCAATTATCTCTCACGTCTCTCTAGTTTCTCTCACTACTCTAAGACACCATTGAAGGAGAAGAACAAGATCATCCAAGGGCAGAAAGACTCAACTTTTCCTCCATTATTCTTCAAGAACTCTCAAGGTATGGAGGCTATTCACTCTTGGGACTCTTTTCCCCAAGATGCTCTTCAAAGTTGGTTTTCAAATATCTTGAATTTCAATGTTTTCATCCAATTTCGTTGGTTTACTTTCAATGTTGAATTGTATGGATTAAATTCGATTATTGTTGATGATTTACATATGTTTATGTGTGTACTGAAGTATACCTTAAAGCTTTGCCCTAAATCTCTATAAAGATTCATGAACACCCATCTTCCCCTAACCGTACTTTATGAATTAGGTTGATTATGATTAGGGAGGCTGGAATTGAATGTGTTCTTGTTAATTTACCATTATGTGATGATATTGTTTGATTTAAAGGCTGAATATGAAGGAATTGAGGGTGATGTCATTTATGAAATTCTTGGAAGCCATAGGTAAGACTTCTAAGATCATGACTACTCTATTATGTTGATGTTAACCTATAATTGATGTAGTTATTCAATTGAAGTGTAAATGATGATGCTATGCATATATGATTAGGCTATGATTATGATGAATGTGAGATTATTATAAGGTAAGGTTATGGAGGATCGAAAGGAATTCTCTTGTGCATTTTATTAATGTGATTATAATGTAATGTTCTCACTTATCGATTGGGTTTTGATGAAAGGAAGTTCTCATCTTAGAACCTAAGAGCTATGATCATTTTATACAAGAGGTTAGTTCATAAAACCTATGATATAATCTAATGTTAAGTAAGACTCTAAATAACTTCAAAAAGGAAATATCTAGCGTAGCACCGAGTGAACTAGATAGTGAGTGGTGTCCCTTCCAATGAGGATGGTAGGTTCAACAAAAGTCTCATGAGGTGGAAAATACAATGCTCATATGCATAAGAGGGTTTCTAGAAACAAACTCCTAGTTCTTTAACTATGTGCCCCATAGGAAACCTAGCTAGTGGATATACGTAGACGCTATTATGATATTGATGCCTTACCTTGGCAAGTAAAATGCCCTCCTTTTGGTGTGACAGGTTGACACCGGATTCCATGTTTAGATCACATTGTCTATTGTCAATTATGGCAGAGTTTCCCGAAAATAATATGAATGAATGAAAGTAAAAAATGCATAATAACTAGGTTGACTTGATAGGTATACTAGTGTAGGTAAGGGTATGGGACTTTACCTATAAATTGTAGATGTAGACCTTGAGGGAATTCCTAGGGTAATATTTCTATATACTTATATTATGAATGAAATTCATAATGATGATTCTATATAATGTTGGTCTCATATAATATTGCATACACTTGATATACATGTTGGTGGTTTAGGTTGCTATATAGGATATTGTAGGTACTTGACATGAAGTTATATGATATAAAGATAATGCTTATGGTTTCTTTGTTAGTTGACTAAGTCTATGTGGAGTTATGGGGCTTTACATAGGCATTGCACTAGTTAGCTTGGATTAGGATTGTGAGTAAGATATTGTGATATGTGATGGAATATGTTCCAAGTATGAATTGATGATTAATACTTCATTATAATGTGTTGTTGGACATATATGTATGCTTGGAATGTTCATAAAGGCTTTTCAATGTGACTTAGAATGTTATGAATAAGATATCATTTTTAGCATGTTTCTAATGTTTTAATTGCATATGTCTTAATACTTAGTACATGTGGTTTGTACTAGCCCATATTCTTTCTATTTCTACAAAAATGTAGGTTCGAGCCATTCAAGAGATTCAAAGCCACTTTCAAGAAGCTTTGATAAGATCTCCAAGTTAGTGAGTCCTCAAGTCTGAGGATGAAACCCATTACTCTAGTACTATCTATTGACTATGTATAAGACAATGTCTATTTCTAATCTTTTGAGAATTTGTTGTAAGTCTATATGATACATATTGTAATAGTGTAAGGGCTAAGTTCCAAATCTTGTGCTTCTATAATAGATTGTTATGTGTGAGACAATAATAGACCATGTTGATGAATTTGACTATGTTGATAAATGAGAAGTCTATGTAAACTACTTCATATGTAATGTTTTTAATTGTTTCGTATTTTTCTACGTATGAAATGTGATAATGTATGCTAAGGGCTTGTTTTAGGCCGACACAGGTTAAGATTAGGGGGTGGTCCCCGGTCGTGAAAAACTTTGTATTAGAGCATAAGGTTGAATAATATTAAGATTGATGTCTCCCGAAACCACGTCTATGTAGAGTCTTGTTAATTATTGTGAAGCGAGACACACTTATGAAGGAGAGGCTATGTGATGCTTAGGAAATTCTTACTTTCTTGGTATTCCTAGGTCTTTCCTCAAGAGTCTTAACTCAATGTGCCCTTTTCATCTAATATTTTTCTTGTGGTTATACGCTATGACTACTAGAAGGGCACCTGCAAGAAGTTTTGAAGAAGAGATTGCTAATGTGGCATCTTCTTCCCAAAACAACCAAGAACCTCAACAAGGAAATCAAGATCCTACTCAATAAGAAGTTCCTCTTGGTGACCAAGCTTCGGTCAATCCTCCGGCTATGACGGATGAAGAGATAAGGTTGTCTCTAAGTTTGGCTGAAGCCATGACTACTCAAGCTCAAGCCATAATTACTAAAGTTCAAGCTATGACGACTCAAACAAACTGGGAAGTTACACCCCATGTGGACCAAAATGCAATTACATTAATTCTCGCTTGAGGGACTTCACAAGGATGAATCCTCCAATGTTATTTGGGTCTAATGTAGATGAAGAGCCACAAGACTTTGTTGATGAGGTTTATAAGATCTTGTATGCTATAGGGGTGAGTTCAAATGAGAAGGCCGAGCTAGCCGCTTATCAACTCAAGGATGTGTCTCAAACATGATATATTCAATGGAAGGACAATAGGGCTTTGAGAACGGGTCCCGTGAGTTGGTAAATCTTTAAGAGAGCCTTTCTTGATAGGTTCTTCCCAAGGGAGAAGAGAGAGGAAAAGTTGGGAGAGTTCATTAACCTTCGTCAAGGAGGTATGAGTGTTCAAGAGTACTCCTTGAAATTCACTAAGTTGTCTAAGTATGGCTCTTCCTTGGTGTCAAAATCGAGGGATGAAATAATTATTTTGTGCGGGATTGTCCGATGATCTAGTGGAAGAATGTCGTGCAGCAATGCTTCAATACAACATGGACATTTCTTGTTTGAAGGCGAATGCTCAACAAGTTGAGGAGAGTAGGCTTACGAGGAAGAATAGGTAGGCCAAGAGGGCAAAGACCCATGATGGAGGTACTTCCAAGGGTAGGTTTGAAATCCAAGACAAGCCAAGGTTTAAGAAGAGATTCTCTGAACAAAGTTCCTTCTAAGTTCCCCAAGGCTAGTATTAATAGGTTGCCTAACCCTAATCCTCAATGAGGAAAAGGTGGTGGATCACCAAGTGAGAAACATACTTGTGTCAAATTTGGCAAGAATTATGGGGGTAAATGTCTAATGGGTACGGATACTTGTTTTGGTTGTGGAAAGAATGGTCATATGGTTAGAGATTGTCCCATGACCAAGACTCAAGGTAGGGAGAGTAATAAAGCACAAGCAAGCGGTCCAAGTTCCGATGCTCCTAAGAGGAACCACTTCTATGCTCTCAAGTCTAGGGGTGATCAAGAGGGTTCTCCTTATGTTGTTACCGGTATGTTGAAAGTCTTTTCAATTAATTTATATGCATTTCTTGATCCCGGTGCCACTTTATCTTTTGTAACTTCCTTGGTGGATATGAAGTTTGATGTGCTTCCCGATGTCTTAGTTGAACCTTTTTCGGTTTTTACCCCGGTAGGTGACTCCGTGGTTCCTAAAAGAGTCTATAGGAATTGTCCTATATTTTTTCCAATAGATTTCCCTTGGTGTATTTGGTAGAACTTGACATGTTTGACTTTGATGTTATTTTGGGAATGGATTGTTTGCATGCTTGTTTTTCTTCAATTTATTGTATAACAAGGGTAGTTCAGTTCCAATTTCCTAATGAACCCATTTTGGAGGGAAGGGGGGAAACCAATCCCTAGATGTCAAATCATTTCGTGTCTAAAAGCTTGTAAGATGATTGCCAAGGGATGTCTCTATCATGTTGTGAGGGTCAAGGACCTAGCCTCTGAGACTCCTCATTTAGAGTCAGTCCCAGTAGTGAAGAGTTTTCCAGAAGTTTTTCCCGATGACTTATCCGGAATTCCTTCTGAACCGGAAATAGATTTCGACATATATTTATTGCCGGATACAAAACTCATTTCGGTTCCTCCTTATCGGATGGCTTCGACCGAGTTGAAATAGTTGAAGGCTCAACTCAAGGATTTGATTGACAAGGGTTTTATACAACCAAACATATATCCATAGGGCGCTCCGATATTATTCTTAGAATGTGTATCAAATACCGACAATTGAACAAAGTCACTATAAATAATAAGTATCATCTTCCTAGAATTGATGATTTTCTTGATCAACTCCAAGGTGCGATTTACTTTTTGGAAATTGACTTGAGGTTGGGGTATCATCAATTTAGGGTGATAGGTGTTGACATTCCTAAAATGGCTTTCCGAACAAGGTATGGTCACTATGAGTTCCTAGTTGTCTTTTGAGTTAACTAATGCCCTGATGGCTTTTATGGACCTTTTATGAATGGAGTGTTTCAGAATTATGTTGATTCTTTTGTAACTGTCTTCATCGATGATATCTTGATATATTCCAAGAGTAAGGATGAACATATGGGTCATTTGAGACTAGTATTACAAGTCCTCAAGGAACATCAATTATTTGCTAAATTTAGTAAGTGTGAATTTTGGTTGAGATCGGTTTCATTTCTTGTCCATGTTGTCTCAAGTGAGGGTATAGAGGTCGATCCGAAGAAACCGGAAGCGGTCAAGAATTGGCCTAGACCTCTAAATCCCACCGACATAAGAAGTTTCTTGGGTCTAGACGGGTACTATAGAAGGTTTGTTGACGGGTTTACATCTATTGTTTCTCCTTTGACAACGCTAACTCAAAAGAAGGTTAAGTTAGAGTGGTCGAAATCTTGTGAAAGAGGCTTTCAAGAGTTGAAAGATAGGATTACCTCCACTCCGGTGTTGACCTTATCGGAGGTTATCGAAGGTTTTGTTGTGTATTGTTACACTTCTCGAGTAGGTTTGGATTATGTCGTTATGCAACATGGTAAGGTGATAGCTTATGCTTCTAGACAACTCAAGGTGCATGAGAAGAACTATCCAACTCATGATCTTGAATTTGCAGCCGTAGTATTTGCTTTGAAAATATGCCGACATTATCTATATGGTGTGCATGTATACTTATGCACCGACCATAAGAGTCTCCAATATGTGTTCACTGAAAAGAAATTGAATCTCCGACAAAGAAGGTGGTTAGAGATTTTGAAGTACTATGACATGAGTGTCCTTTACCACCCCAGAAAATCAAATCTTGTTGCGGATGCTTTGAGTTGAATTACTATAGGTAGTGTGGCTCATGTTGAAGAGGGTAAGAAAGAGTTGAAAGATGTCCATAGATTGGCCCGATTAGGCGTTCAGTTAAAAAAATCTCCAAAAGGGGGTTTCATGGTTCATCATTACTCCGAGTCGTCTTTAGTGGTTTAGGTGAAGTCTAAGCAATATCTTGATCCTCTATTCATAGAGTTGAAGGAATCAGTACTTAGAAAGCTCAATGAGTCATTCTCCCAAGGGGGGATGGTGTACTTAAGTACCAAGGTAGGTTGCGTGCACCGGATGTTGATGACTTGAGAAGACAAATTTTGGAAGTAGCTCATGGTTCCCAGTTTCCTATTCATCCGGGTGCCACCAAAATGTATCGTGATCTACAAGAGGTCTATTGGTGGAACGGTTTAAAGAAGCATATATCGGAGTTTGTGGCTAAATGTCCTAATTGTCAATAAGTCAAGGCCGAAAATCTATGACCAGGAGGGTTAACTCAACCAATGGATATTCCTACTTGGAGGGAACATGTCAATATGGATTTTGTAGTTGGGTTGCCTCGAACCCGGAGGCAAAATGACTCAATATGGCTTATTATGGATAGATTGACAAAATTTGCCCATTTTATCCCCGTTAGAACTACTTATACGGTGGAGGATTATGCTAAATAGTATCTTGATGAAATTTTGAGTTGGCATGGGGTTCCCTTGACTATCATCTCGGGTAGGGGTTTTCAATTCACTTCTATGTTTTGGAAAGCATTCTAAAGTGGATTAGGTACCAAGGTGAAACTTAGTACCACATTTCATTCACAAATGGATGGTTTGGTGGAACTAACCATTCAAACCTTTATGGACATGTTGAGAGCATGTGTTATTGGCTTCAAGGGTAATTGGGATGACCATCTACCATTGATCGAATTCTCCTACAATAATAGCTACCATTTGAGTATTGCCATGACACCCTTTGAAGCCCTTTGTGGGAGGAGATGTAGATATCCAATTGGGTGGTTTGAGGTAGGTGAGTTTTCTCTGTTAGGTCTCTAAGCAATCTAGGAGAATGTAGAGAAAGTCTGACTTATAAGGGATCGTTTGAAGATGACCCAAAGTCGACAAAAATCTTATGAAGACAATAGGAAAAGGGACCTTGAATTTATGGTAGGTGATATGGTTTACTTGAAGATATCACCCATGAAAGTGGTGATAAAGTTTGGGAATAAAGGGAAGCTTAGTCCCCTGTATTTTTGACCATAAGAGGTTGTGAAACGCATTGGAAGTGCTGCCTATGAGTTGAAACTCCCCATTTAGTTGGCTCCAGTCCATCCGATCTTTCATGTGTCCCTTCTCAAAAAGTGTATAGGTGATCCGGTGTCTATCCTTACATAAGAAGGCTTAAAGGTTGATGCTAACCTTTCTTATAAGGAGGTCTCGGTTGACATTCTAGACCGTAGAGTGACGAAGTTGAGGAACACAGAAGTAGCTTCCGTAAAGGTTCTATGGGAGAATCAACTTATGGAGAATGCTACTTGGGAGGCGGAGGCCAATATGATGTCCCGATACCCTCATATTTTTCCTTCCTCTTCTAGTCAAGGTTGAGGTTAGTACCTTTTTCCAAGATTTTGTTTATGAAGGGTCTTGAGTGTATTTGAACTTCTATGATTTTCCTCCAATGTGCATATTCTTGTGAAAAATCCATGTTTCATATGTGCCTTGAATTATGTATCTTCATACTTGAAAGGAAACTTGATTACATGTTTTGGTATATGGAGTTATGTGATATTTCTAGTGAAATTGCTCAAGTGTGAAGTTATGAAATCATGTAGTGTTTCTTGTCGAAAGTATTGAACTATATGAAATGGAGAAAGACATTCTTCCTTACATAATATGAAATCATGAAATATGTGCATTTTCATTGTTAATGAAGTTCTTACCTCCTTATGATGTTTTTTTTGTGTTGAGAATGGAGTGAATGTTTCCTTCTTCGACTTTTGAGTCAGAATTATGTATCATGTGTTGGTTGAGCTTCTAGTCTTGAGTCATAATTTCAAAAAAGATGTCAAAGTGTCATTCGAGGACTAATGTTCCCCGAGGGTGGGGGATATTGTTACACCTCGGAAGTTCAATGACCTAGTCTAGAGCCTGACTTGATAAACAATTCCTTAAAATAGTGTTTTTAAGATTAAACAAAGGTAATGAACTTAATTGTTAGGATCAAAACATCAAGAAACGACCACGACGTCCAGAGACTAATGAAAGCAAACTAGTGTTCGTTTATGTGTTTCAAGGGGTTTTAAGAGTCGTATAAAATTCAAAATGCGTGAAAAGGTTTATAATATACCTTAGAGTGTGTTTAGGGTCGAAACATCCGGGTAAGACTCCCCAACGACCACCCTAAGGGTCGTTGAGGATGACCCAACATTTAACCTCAAAAGTTGTCAAATTACAGTGTGCAAACACGATGGAAAAGGACGAGCCGTCATTTGAAAAATGCTCTGTCGTTGGGCATCGTTGGTCAACACTTAGAAACCTCACCAAAATTCCCCAAGAACCACTCTCTGAACCAAACCACGGATAACCAGGACAGTCTGTGGTTTGGACTACGGTTCGTCGACGTGGACTTGTCGATTGGACGTTCTATTCACTTCCAAATTTTGGTTAAGTTAAAGGAGATAATTAGTTAGTTAATTAATAAATAGTTAGGGATGGTTTTAATTAGTTTGTTTATGACTATATAATCCCCCTAAGTCATTACACTAACCTAACACCTCATAATTCCCCAACCCCAATTAGCTCTCACATCTCTCTAGTTTGTCTCACTACTCTAAGAAACCATTGAAGCAGAAGAACAAGATCATCCTAGGGAATAAAGACTCATGTTTTACTCCATCATTCTTCAATAGCTCTCAAGGTATGGAGGCTATTCACTCTTGGGACTGTTTTCCCCAAGGGGCTCTTCAATGTTGGTCTTCAAAGATCTTCAATTTCCATGTTTTCATCCAATTTCGTGGGTTTACTTTCAATGTTGAATTTTATGGTTTAAATTCGATTATTTTTGATGACTTACATATGTTTATGTGTGTATTGAAGTATCCTTTAAATCTTTGCCCTAAATCTCTGTAAAGATTCATGAACACCCATCTTCTTCTAACCCTAGTTTATTAATTAAGTTGATTATGATTGAGGGATGTTGGAATAGAATGTGTTCTTGTTAATTTACCATTATGTGATGATAATGTTTGAGTTAAGGGATGAATTTTATTGAATTGAGGGTGAGATCCTTGATGAAATTCTCGGAAGCCATAGGTAAGACTTCTAAGATCATGACTACTCTGTTATGTTGATGTTGGCCTATAATTGATGTTGTTATTCAATTGAAGTGTAAATGATGATGATATGAATATATGATTAGGCTATGATTATGTTAAATATGACATTATGATAAGGTAAGGTTATGGAGGATTGAAAGGAATTCTCTTATCCATCTTATTAATGTAATAATGATGTAATGTTCTCACTTATTGATTGGGTTATGATGAAAGGAAGTTCTCATTTTTTAGAACCTAAGAGCTATGATCATGTTATAAAAGCGTTTAGTCTCCTAAGACCCATGATATAATCTATTGTTAAGGAAGACTGTAAATAACTTCAAAAAGGGAATATCTAGCTTAGCACCGAGTGAACTAGATAGTGAGAGGTGTCCCTTCCAATGAGGACGGTAGGTTCACCTAAAGTCTCATGAGGTGGAAACTACAATGCTCATATGCATAAAGAGCGTTTCTAGCAACAAACTCCTAGTTCTTTATTTATGTGCCCCATAGGAAACCTAGCTAGTGGATCCACGTAGACGCTATTATGATGTTAATATCTTAACTTGGAAAGTAAGATGCCCTCCTTTCGGTGTGAGGGATTGACATAGGATTCCGTGCTTTGCTCACATGGTCTATTGTCGGTTATGGCGAAGTTTCCCGAAATTAAAATGAATAAATGAATGTAAAAGATGCATAATAACTAGGTTGACTTGATAGTTATACTAGTGTAGGTAAGGGTATGGGACTTTACCTATACATTACACATGTAGACCTTGAGGGAATTCTAGGGTAATAATATTTCTATATACTTAAGTTATGAATGAAAGGCATAATGATGATTCTATATAATTTTGGTCTCATATAATATTGCATACAATTGATATACATGTTGTTGGTTTATGTTGCTATATATGAGATTGTAGGTACTTGACATGAAGTTATACGATGTAATGCTTATGGTTTCTTTTTTAGTTGACTAAGTCTATGTGGGGTTATGGGGATTTATATAGGCATTGCACTAGTTGGCTTGGTTTTGGTTTGTGAGTAAGATATGGTGATATGTGATGGAATATGTTCGAAGCATGAATTGATGAATATGAATTTATTATAATGTTCTGTTTGACTTATATGTATGTTTGAAATGTGCATAGAGGCTTTTCAAAGTGACTTAGCATGTTTTGAACAAAATGTCCTTTTTAGCATGTTTCTAAATGTTTTAATTGCATATGTGTTCATACTTAGTACATGTAGTTTGTACTCTCCCATATTCTTTCTATTTCTATAAAAATGTAGGTTTGGACCATTGAAGAGATCCAAGGCCACTTTCAGAAAAAGCTTTGATAAGATCTCCAAATTGGTGAGTCCTCAAGTCCGAGGATGAAACTCATTAATCTAGTACTATCTATTGACTATGTCTAAGACAATGTCTATTTCTAATCTTGTGAGAGTTTGTTGTAAGTTTATATGAGACATATTGTAATAGTGTAAGGGCTAAGTCTCAAATCTTGTAGTTCTATAATAGATGGTTATGTGTGAGACAATAATAGACCATGTTGATAAATTTGACTATGTTGATAAATGAGAAGTCTATGTAAACTTCATATACAGATAAACGAGAAGTCAATGTATACTTTATATGTAAAGTTTTTAATTCTTCCATATTTTTCTACCTATGAAATGCGATGATGTATGCTATGGGCTTGTTTTAGGCCTTTAAGAGGACGAAGACGTCACTTACGACTAGGGGTTGCTCCACGGTCGTGACACTGCTGTTGGAGATGATTGTTCTAAAAGGTTGCAACATTTAGTAACAACCATAATCGTTTGAAAGGTTGCGAACTTTCAAATGGTCATGTAGATTCTGAAAGGTTGCAATCTTTTGAAACCAGTTCCTTTTGTATATAAATACCAAGTAATCTTCAGACTTTTTAGTTCTGAAAATTTTTGATTTCTTCTTATTCTGCACAAAGTTTCTTTGTCTACTTAACTGCCGTTGAGTGGCTCGCTGACACCAGCATTTTCGGTATCTATACACTGGTAATTGAGATCATTCTATCCTGGAAGAATATATTCCAAATCAAACCTCAGATACTAGAGGGAAATAATTTTCTTAAGGGGACACTGTGCATTTAGTGGGCTTGATCTTTTTCCTTTCTGTTTTTAAAGATTCTGGTATGTTTTACAGATTTTAGTTTTCTAGTAAATTAGTTTTTGTTCTTCTATTCTTCACTGATTCCTTGAAAACTGTGATAAATTCCCGTTTCTACAAAGTTTTTGGTAATCACTATTGTTGTTTTAAACAAAAATTGTTAACAAGCTCTTCGATTTCCAGGGAGAGTTCTTCAAATCTAAAAATCTTAGCCATGAACTCAGTCAAACTTAATATATTTAGCTATAAATAATTTCCAACCATCTATGTTAACAATAAGTTCTAAATTTGAAGATCCAAAATACATCCGTACATTTTTACATTGTGACCATTAAGTAGTTGTTAAAACAATAAATTAGAAAAGAAAAAGAATAAAAATATGTTTTAATAAAATTTCCACGTGTCAAATACGTGAGTTTCACCAGCCATTTAATGTGATTGTGATGTTTTAAGGGTGTAATAATATTAAATTAAAATACTTCAAGGGGGTGATAGAACCCCGTGAAATTGAAATGTAAAGTGTGAAATCTGAAGATCGATTGGGGGTGGGGTGGGGGGCAATTAACTATTTTCTCAATAAAAGTATATATGATGAAAAAATTATATTAGAGCCCCTCCATTTAGTTTCGCCTAAGTTTCAAATTGGGCCTTGAGTCGGCCTTATTTATTTCATCAATGATACCTAAAATCCTCCAAGAAGGCTTACAATTTTTTTTGATCATTTGAATCGCTCTCATGGAATCCAACCCATCTTCTAGAGCCTCAAAGAGTTGATTAAGGCACCATGAATACCAAGTAAATTTGCTTGAGCTTCACTATAATTGTTAATGCAGAACTGTGTAGGATATGATTAAGCACAAACTTTAGGAAGTATAAATCAGCATTGCAATATTATATCTCAAAAAAGTATATCATTTGGACTTTTTTTTATTAAATAAGTTCGAACATAGATAAAACATTGACAGTGTTATTAAATATTTATCAAATAATAATTTGTTATTGTTTTTTAAACTGATTAAAAAGAAAAATATATCATATAAATTAAAACAAAAAATAAATTTAACACGCAAGATTACTTCGTGAATTTAGCACACGATTGCAAAATTACTATAGTTAGAAAATTCTATAATGATAGATCGACAATGACTTGGAACATTTTTTTATTTAAGTATTTTTAACAGATAAATATAACTCTATTCTATATGATCTAGAGATGGAAGATATGGTTGATCACGTGAACACATGGAACACCCACTAGATACGCTCATGTGTACAACTCAACTATTGTCGTGGCACAATTCAAATGCTTTATGCAATTATTGTTGTCAAAAATATACTGAGCGTTAGTATATGACTGAATGTAAATATATTAAATAATTAGCTACTCAATGTATAGTTTATCGAGTTGTTTTATGCACTACTAACTATTACACAAGAGGTGAGTTATTAGGATGTCAATATTTTGTCTAAGTGATGAATTAAGTTAAAATATTTGTTTTAAATTGACTTTTATTGAAGATAAAATAAAAATAGCAATATAGTATTGTTTACGTGAAAAATAGTCAGCTCATAAAGACAAAAGCTACCTACACTATGGTAGGATTTGTCTCAATTTTATTAAAACAATGAGTCTCAACAATTATTCAGATTACAAACATTTGAAATTTAGGAACTAACGCTAATCTCTAATTTCAACAATCTACGCAGACTGTTGAACCCTCTTCAATAGATAATATTTTTTTCTGATGTTATCCACTTTTAATTTGTTTGTTTAGATAATTATTTGTACAACAATGATGTGCTTTTTTATTAATATAGATAAAGTATAATTTGTGCTAGGCTTAATGAATAAGGTTTTCAAGTTGTTTTTGAACAAATTTGTGATAGTGTTTATAGATCATTCTGATATATTAGATAAGAAGAAGTGAAGAACACGAAAAGTATCTTAAAACTATGAGGTACTTGAAGAAGAACTAACTTCATTCGAGAGAAAATTGAGGCATACATATAATATATGATGCCCATCAATAAACATTGGGCTTCTGATAACGCTCAACATCCAATTCTAAGTGTAGGGAGTCGCAATCCAGTATAAACCCAACGAAGAGTTGAGGCAGAACTCACAGGGAGTGATACATAAGAGAATTCAATTATGAAGTAACGAAAGTGTTCTAATCGTTTGGAGAAATATATATTATTGAAACCAATTAAATTAAATGCCATGGTTTGACAATAAATGGCAGATGGGGGGATTAGGTTTGTCAAGTAACAACTTTAAAAACAACGAAAATAGGGGAGTAATCAAGTAGAGAGGGATCTTTGGGGATGTGATAGATTAATTGCCAATTTCTCTATACGAGTGATTATCAATTACTAAAATTCACTGAATCTTAGTGGGTAGGCTAGACTGTAGATGTAATAACCATATCTAGATCGAACATTAAGATTCAAGTGAGTTCTCTCGAACCTCAACAAACATAACAATGTAAACAACCCAAACCTTAATTAATCTGTCCTCTATCACTAGATTTGTAGGATAAAATTTAGATTCACTCTCTCTAGCAAAATCAATGATAACCCAATTACTACAATCATCTATCGATAGCCTTAATTCTAAAACCTCTTTCTCAAACAAGCCCGAAATACTAAATTAGTATTGCATTTAAAACTACGATTCATAGATTGAAACACAACTATCAATCAAACTCACTTCAAAACAACATTTAAATCAGTAATTACTAACACACATAAGTTAATTGAGAAAATTAATCACAAAATCACATCCCCAAGAATGAGAGTTTTAGCCACACATTATAAAAACCAAGAAAGAATTACCAACTATGTCGTCCATGAGCTAGGTAATGAATTCCAAGTCTTTACAATGCTTCAAAGCAACCAAAACCCACTTGAAATTTCAACTGAAAACTGTAAGAACTGTTCTTGGACTCAAAAGCTCAAGGTAAAACTCTCAAACACTCATAGCAATTGCTCACAATTCTCGGAACTGGAAGATATCTTAAAATCTTTTAAATTTTTGCATTCATACTCTTCCAAATTTTCGGCTTGTAAACCAATCGGCAGAATAAGTCGTCCATATCCAACCAATTTAGTGATGCGCCAAGTGTCTCGCTCCATCGCCTGCTTGACTTGCCTCAACACCATTCGACTTCTGTAACTTTAGGCTATCACAATAGTTGTCGCGGTCCATTTGACAGTTCACTGATGGTACCTTTTCATCACCAAGTTGGCTGTTTTCCCCAAACATGTTGTAATATTTGGCGAGATATAGGACAACTCAGTGGTTCGCCTAGTGGTCTTGGTGATCACCAGGATTGCCTTCTTTCAACTTCTTCATCTTATTCACTCCTTTTTGCAAGGTAATGTCCTTGCTTTGCTCTTTTTCCTTTATTGTTGCAAAGCAATACTTTAATATCAGTTTAGAGCATAAATTAGGCATTGAGGATACTAATACTAGTAATATCAAGCCCTAAATGAGTCAAGATCCCCGACTCATCACTCCCCATATGAAAAATGTAGTTTGAACTGAAAGAACATGAGGTTTTCTTGAGAGACCCAAATGATAATATACACCTTGGAAGATGGCCAATATTGTAGCATTTTATATCGTAACACCCCAAAAGCTATCAGGCTAAACTTGAGCCTTATGTGAGGGTTCTAGAGCTTGACGTGAGGGTTGGAGTCATTGGAATGACTTCCCGTACATAGAATTAAGGGTTTAGGGTTAAAACATCAAGGTCTGACTCCCCAAGGACCACCCAAGGGTCATTGAAGAGGCCCGAGAAAAACTACCCTATAATCTACCCCAAGGTAGTGTACCCACGAGAAGAGTCATGCCTAGGGGGGTCTGCACCTCGTGAGTCAGGACCCCAGATGAATAGCTACAAAACCTCACCCATGTTTGACCCGCACAGACCCTGGTTTGACTTACGACCCGTTAGTGTGGTCTCGTGGGTTCAGGCAATGGGGGGGGGGGGAGAGTCTTAAGTCAGTTAAATGTTTGGTTAATGGAACTTTATGGAATTAATTAGGGATTAACTGTTCTCGTTTTAACTTAGTTTAGACTAACTATATAAGGAATTTAGACCCTTACTTCACTCATCCTAAATCATTTATCTAATCTCCAAAAGAACCCAAATTTCCCTCTAAAAAATCCTCTCTCTAGAAAATTCCAAGAAGAAGAAAGATCAAAGCTAAGTCAAATTCCTCCATTGTTGCAAACTTTTTTAAGACTTTATTATCAAGGTATTTTATTCCTTTATCCATAGATTACTTTTTTCAATTGTTTAAGCTGTCAATAATTTCTTTAAATTAGTAATTTGACTGCGGAAAGGCCTACTAAGGTCCGCTCGATTTTCCATGGAGCCCCTTAAACTCTCAATTTAAAAGTTAGAAATCTCTACAAGCTAGGGTTTGGACTCGAAGTCATGGATTCTTCTCAAAAATGATTCTAATGATTTAATTACTTTAAATTATGACTGAATTGTTTATTTTTTCTTGTGTTTTTTATGATGAAATTCCCATGAATCCATGATAAACCCCATATTCTCAATTGATGTCTTTGTGATGTGGGTGAATTATAGAGGGATATTTATTATGAGGTTATGCTTGTAGTAGTTGAGTTACTTGAACAATGTTATTATCCATGTCTATTGTAGTAATCCTAGAGGTGTTTGATTGAATGTGATCCTTTATCCTTTAAGGGTAAGGTATGAGAATTATGTATGATTATGATCAGTTGTTGTGTTGTTGAAAGATCTTCCTATACACCTATATATGAATATGATGATTCTAAGGTTGAAAGACTATTCTCAACTATTGAATCTAGCAGCTATAGTAGGAGTTGTGTTGGATTGAGTGTCAAGACATTTTTTTCCATGAATATGAAATTAAGTCAAGACTTAAGGTGTAACAACCCGAACCGTCGTTATTTAGAAAGGGTAAAAAGACGCGAAAATTCTGAACACAATCCCGCTACAAAGGGACTGGTGCCGCTGGCGCGACAGAGGTACAACGACAACTTACCCTGCTTAAGCGAGATTGGCAAAACAAAATACGAATTTTCTAGAAATCCTTATTTTCCATCTTTCCAAAAATAATCTATAGGCCGTAAATTACGCTAGAAACCCAGAAAAGTTATTTCAAGTTAGGAAAAGGAGAAGAGGGAGCTTTCTAGCATAGGGATGGCGAAATCTTCTTAAATATTGGACAAATTCACCATAGCAAATATGGAAAAGCTGGAAATAAAATAAAAAATCCTTACAAATTGATTGGCGCCTAGGTAGGTTAGGTTTTATACATTGAGTAGTTGTAAATACATGCTTACCATGTAATATATGAATTCAATACTATGAGGTATGTGTAGACCCTTGTGCACAGAGTAAATTCCTTGGAAAATTGCTATAATTCAATGTTTATGGGGTCAATGTCGTGTTGAGACTATATCCGGCCGAGGTGCTTATTTGTGTTCTTGAATGGATTCTTGTTAAGTTATGGTACCGGTAGGAGGAAGGATTTCAAAATATACTATTTTCGAATGTTGTAGTGATAATTGTGATAAAAAGTTGTATTTAGTTTAAAGAAAACTAGTAACGAAACGTTACAAAGAACTAGGATTTGACTTGTGTAATTCCGTATGAAGAAATTGAGGAAACCCATACGTAATTAAGCATGTGACTAGGTGATGGTTGTGACTCTATGATGGTGTGATATACACTTGTTTTGTTCCATTGTGATACTTATATATGTATGCATGTTGCATTAATAGTCTAAGATGTTGAAACGAGATATGCGAATTCTAGATACTATGAAAGTTTTGCTTAGATGTGTGACCTTGATGTGTTATTGTGATGTGTGATAGAGATCGGATTGCCACGCTCCGGCATACTAACTTGGATCGGATTGCCACACTTTGGCATACTAACTTGAATCGGTTGCCACGTTCCGACATAAAACTTTAATTCGATTGCCACGTTCTGGCATAAAAATTGGATCAGATAGCCATGTTTCAGCGTGGTAACAGTTTGACTTTGGGCCCGTGAGATGGACAACAACTTGTGATAAAACGCGTACAGTGAAATATGTTATGCTCAATATCGTAGGTGTGCATATGTGTCTATATGTTGGGGTGTTTTATTTACGTTTTAATGGAAGCTTAAGGGTGGTAGTGGTACCTTTAGTATACAATGTGGTTAGTATGTTTAAGCTATGATCTAATGGAACCTTAAGTATGGTAGTGGTACTTATTATATACAATGTGGTTAGTATGTTTAATCTATGATCTAAGGGAACCTTAAGGGCGGTAATGGTACTTTCAGCATACAATGTGGTTAGTATGTTTAAGCTATGATCTAATAGAACCTTAAGGGTGGTGGTGGTACTTGCAGTATACAATGTGGCTAGTATGTTTAAGAAATGATCTAATGGAACCTTAAGGGTGGTGGTGGTAGTGGTACTTGTAGTATACAATATGGCTAGCATAGTTAAGCTGAACTAATGGAGTCTGAAATGTGGTAGCTCTATTCGTATTATACAAGGTGGTTAGCGTATTTTGGTTGTAACCTCGTAGGAAAAAGATAGGTGGTAATTGGAAGAAATTCTAAGAAAAGGCTAAGGGTGGAGAAGCGAGGGGTCCAGACATGATCTTTTATTGTTCAATTCATATATTATGAGGAAGGCATCGAGTTGAGTGATGATTCCTTCTAGTACGTATGGTTGTACTAATAATATTCTTGGTATGTCTTTTGACATAATCTGGATTCAACGATTGTGATGTTTCCTTAGGTGAAGACGAAGAAATCCTCCAGCAGCTTTGACTTTTCATTCCGCATGGTGGAAGCTGTGTCATTTGTTTAATTGGCCTTATCATTCTCTTAATGGCGCTTGTACTTGTCAGGCTAAGTCCTTGGGGATTGGTAAACTATTTGGTATAATTTAGTAAAGTTGTATTTCAAATGGGTTAATTCGTAAACTTTCTTAGCTTGCTTTCGTTTTCTTTAAATTCTGCATGTTTTCTAGTTGTTGTGTTAGGAGGATTCTTCTATGTAGGTGTTAGAGTAGTTGCCTGAACGACCAGGTGGGTTAGGTCGTGACATGAGAGTATTCATGGTATGTTCTTTTATGTTATGACGATCTATGTAAAGAATATGCTTACCACTATGTTGTGAAGTATGTTTGATATGAGGACTACTTGTATAATGTATGCTTAGTTTCGATTGTAGCTTGAAAGGCCTACCTATACATATTTGACTAAAGGTGGAGGTTCCTTATCTATGAGAATTATGGTAATGATGAGATACAAAGATGATAATTATGATTATGTAAAGGTATAAATGTTGACTATGTATATGGACTAAGATTTATGATGACTAATGCTTACATTATGTCTATGTTGGAGACTATACTTATGACTATGTTGTTGTCTTTTATGATTATGGTATGTCTCTTTTTGACTAACCCTTATGTTATGTTCTTATACTAGCTATCATATTTAGTACGTTTGTACTAATGCATACTCTTTCCTACATTCTCATCAAATGTAGGGTTCGGCGATTTGAGTTCCATCTTTGACGCTAGGTTCTTAGTAGGAGCAAGGAGTTGATGATTAGTGAGTCCACATAGCGTCGAGGATAAATCCGTTATTTCTTTTATGTCTTTCTTTTACTCTTAGAATTTTGTATGGGTTTTGTCCAAAAGATTTATTCAAGATGGTTATAGATGATTTGAGAGGAAGTGTTATATACTTCCGCTTGATGGATAAAGATTTAAAAAAATTCCTCACATTTCTATTCTATTATATTATTATATGCTAAGGGCTTGTAAAGGATCCCCTCGGGGGTCAAGTACGCTACATTACATCTAGGATGTACCCCTAGGTCATGACAATATCGGGACAAAACACTAGATTATACTTGTTATTCGCAATAGGTTCTATTTGGAACCAAGTACTCACATCCACGATATTACGCTCTAAGCCAACATTCTGGATATAACTTCCACTCGAGTACCGTTGATGGACCCAAGCAAACCTTGGTGTGGCTAAATTTTCAGAGGAAGACTTACTCAACAACATATGAACTCAAAAGTAAAACTTTACTCAAAATCTCAAAATAGATACTCAAAATATTTTAAATGAAACATTCGATAGCCAAAAAAGGCAAGTCAAGTCTAGACATTAACAATGAAAATGAAATAGACTTCTCAAACCTCTACTGTCTATGTAGACTCTACTAACTTAGATGGGCGTCGGGTCAAGACCCACAACATCCTAATAACAAAAATTGATAAAGTTACTCAATGTGAAGCCCTCCAAAAAGCAAAGAGGCTAACCAAATCGCATCATGAAACAATGCAGGTTAAATGACATCAGTACATTGAATATACGATCATGTAAGAGGAAATATCAAACATGCATAAGTTTAAAGAGGAAATGGAGAAACATACTTACCTCATCTCATTCCAACTCAACATAACCTCAACTTCAACTCATTTCAATTTGAAAGCAATGACAATGATGTGATCTAAATAAAAACTTTTAAAATAGTAGATAACAACTCAATGTATTGAAAAATGTAATAATAACTCGGTTTGTAAATAAAAACACAAAATAACTAAATTTTGAAGATTCTCGAACCGACAACCATCAGTCTGAGTTATGTGATGATATAGTGTCTCTCTCACGCTGCCAGAACTGTCATATACCTTCCCGGAGTATAATACATCCTCAACTATGTGGATCCAATAAGATATGCTTAAAAAGCAATAAGGAATCATCTAATAGTATGACCCTTTCTACCGACGTTTGCTACATGGTTTATGAGGACTTAGAGTTGTATACACTCATCTCTATATCGGTGCTCAATACTACTCCCAAAAATATACTCATCTAATATGTTTAAAAATATTTTCTCATCCTCAACCTTTGATATTATTACTCAAAAGATTCTCTTAAAAGAGATTTATACTCAAACTCCTCATAAACTCATCTTGAAATCGGGGTTTCCTCCTTATTTTAAGTGTGAAACATTTACTCTTGGAAATACTTAGTTCTCATATATTCATTTTGAAAAACTAAAATCTACTCATACACACACTCAAGTCTTAAAACAAGTTATAAAAGTTTGCAAAAGACTTAATGACTCGAAAAATTCTCAAGACTTTAGTAGTAACTCTATCTTGAAATTGAATTAGAAATTTAAGGGTTATAATTCATGTTATGAAGGATTTATCGATGTTTAGATGTAGTTTAGAGTACTTACAATAAGAAAGGAGTGAAGGTATACTGTAAAAGAACTCAGACGGAGGAAACCACTAAAAACAGGTCGAAGCGGGCGACCCTGGCGCACTGAGTGGTGTGGGTCCCAATGCCTAAACTTCAGAGGGAACTTTATGGTGCACTTTTGGCACGGAGCGCCAGCATCCTATCTAGAAAACCCGACGAATTTTGTTTCTCATTTTTTTACCTTAATTTGCCTAGAATCGATTGTTTTCCTCAAATATTCATTATATTTAATTATCTAATACAAGTACACAAAAATCTACTCTTTTTTCCTCGAGAACAACCTTTAACTATAGAAATCCTCACATCAATATTCATCAAACTTCATAAACAAAGCAATAAGAGTAAAACCTCAAGAATTCAAATCATTTAACCTCATGAAAAAAATTGCGGATGAAATTTAAATGTTCGGCGTGTGGGTAAATGACCCCAATACTATGAAAACTTACATACCTCGATTTAGAGAAACAAATCCTCACTCAAAAAATCTTGATTGTTCTTCCTTTTCTCCTCTTTTTGTCTTTTTGAATTCTCTCCTAAAACCCTAAGTGTAACTTAGGATTATGAAAACTAACTCAAATAAGTTTAGACCCCTAAATTATTAATAAAAACGTTTGAAGCTAAACAGGTAAGGAAAAGACAAAAATAAACATCATAAATTCAGGTTACTTTCTTTAACTAGATAGGCTGACTTCAAACGAGCGTATCTCCCTCATCTGAACTGGAAATTTTTAAAAATCTCAGTGGTATTGGAATAAAGATACAATCACCTTTCTTTTGATATCTTATGGGCCACCTAACCCATTTTTTAGTGAAAGTTATGGTCGTTTGAAGTTGACCCAAAACTCATAACTTAAGTTTAACTTGCAAAATTCTCGATTAGTCTCTTTCCAAATTAGTTCTTTCTAAATTTATCTCTTTCTAAGGTGTTATGTTACAATATCTACACCTTGGTAACATTTTTTCTCGAATGAGATTACTCTAAGTAATAATGAGGGTGCAAACATCTACACCCAACTCAAACACCCTACAAGAAAGGAATCAAAATTCAACATTTCAACATAAAGACTTTTAAAAAAAGAATTAGTACCTTGATTTGATGCTTCTCAGGAAGCAAAGAGATGTGGGTATCTCTTTTTCATATCCTCCTCAGTCTTCCAAATAGCCTTCTCAACAAAATGATTCCTCAATATGACCTTGACTGATGCGACCTCCTTGGTCCTCAACTTGCGAATCTGACAACCTAGAATATGAACGAGTACATACACATAAGATAGGTTGTCCTTAGTACCAATATTTTCAGTCGGTACTATATGTGAGTGATCGTCCACACACTTCTTCAACATTGAAATGTGAAACACTGGATGGATTGCCGCTAACACGGGTGGTAGCTCCAACTCATAAGCTACATTTCCAATTACCTAGGATATACTCTAAGGACCAATATACCGAGGACTAAGATTCCCTTCTTACAAAATTCATAACACTCTTCATGGGTGAAACCTTCAAATAAACCCAATCATCCACCTAAAACTCTAGGACTCTTCTCCTAACATAATGACACTACCCTATTTTTAACCTCTCATGAATAATATTAATTTCTCCATAGCTTGATGAACTAAGTCTGTTCCAATTGAACAAGCTTCACCAACCTCAGACCATCCAATTGAAAATCTGCATCTTCTATCACAAAGAGCATCATATAGAGCCATTTGTATGATATGGTGATATTATTTTTGTAAGAAAACTCTATGAGAGGTAAGTGATCATCCCAATTACCTTTTAAATTAATCACACAAGCCCCCAGCATATCCTCTTAAGTCTTAATCGTGCTTTAATCTTTACCATCAGTTTGAGGATGGAAAAAATACTCAAGGTTACCTTGGAACCTAAACCTTCCTGGAAAGATTTTTAAAATTGAGTAGTCAATTGCACACGGCTATATGAAATGATGGACACTAGAACTCCATGAAGTCTAACCAACTCTTGAATATATAACAAGGAATAATCTGTTGCTGTATAGGTAGTATTTACCCGCAAAAAGTGCACTGATTTAGTCATCTGATCTACAATCATTCAAATAGAATCATTTTTTCTCCAAGATCGTGGCAAACCACTAATGAAATCCATATTGATCATCACCCACTTCCATTCCGGAATATCTATATTCTAAGACATACCACATTCCTTTGGTGCACTACCTTACCTTGTTTAAAATTCGGGCATTTATCAACGAATTCTGCAACACATTTCTTCATGCTACTTCACAAACAAAATTCTCTCAAATCATGATATGTCTTTTTTTAAAACTAGGATGGATCAAATATCTGGATCTATGAACCTCTTCCATGATCCTCTGTTGGAGTTCATACACATTTGGTACACACAATCTACCTTGATACCTCAATACATCATCTCCCCTTTATTCAAAATCCATCACTTTCTGTGTATGAAAATTCGGCTTCAAATCAAGAAAAATTGGGTCTTGCTTTGGGTTCTTTTCACATCCGACAATAATGATGTTTTACCCCTATTCATCATCACTACTCTACCTTCATTGGAATCCAACAAACAGACTCCAAAGTGTGCAAGTTTGTGCACGTCCTTGGCTAATTCCTTCTCTTCTTTCTCGACAAGTGTTGTACTACCAAAAGATGACTTTCTCAATGCATAAATAACAACATTAGCCTTACCTAGGTGGTATAGAATACTCATGTCATAATCCTTGAGTAACTCCAACCATCATCTTTGTCTAAGATTAAGCTCTTTCTAACTGAACACATACTAAGACTATTATGATCGGTGAACATATTTATTTGAACACCATAAATATACTAGAGCACAAACTCTAGATCAAGAGTTGGGTAATTCCTCTCGAGAATGTTAAGTTGTCTAGAGGCAAAAGATATAACTTTGCCATTTATGCATCAATATTGTAACACCCCGTATCCAAAACAGACCAAAAATCAGCTTTTTAGAAATCTGCAAGTGCAATCGACGGTTAACATCGATGGACCGTAGCCTGACCCATGGCTCGTGCTGCACATCCGTCGATTGTGACAGAAACTCCTCCAAAAACTCAGCCCAGAAAATTTGACTAAGTTTTGAACGACGGACGAACCTACGGTCCGTAGGTCAGACTACGATCCGTAGTCTGTGTCCGTCGATCAACGATCCATTTAACCACTCTCTGAAAAGAACCACGATTGACTAGCACGGTCGGTAGATGGACCCACGTACCGTAGGTATGACCGTGGGTGGAAATTAGCAGACAGTTAGGGGGAAATTGCGGTTGGTTCAACTTTAAATGATCATAACTATTATCACAAAATGAATTAGGTGTCCCATACATACCAAAAGATAGATAATTGAATCATCTTTCTCTAGCTACCGACCTTGCTAAAATCAGACCTCTGAGTAAAAAGTTATGTTCGTTTTAGTAAAGGCCTATCGAACAGACCCAACCTATGGACCCAAACGACGGACCATCATTTGAACGACGAACCGTCAGTCCAAGTCGTTGTTTGGTCCGACAACAATTAACTCAGGGGTCTTTTGGTATTTTCCTACTTCATTTAAACCCTAAGATATGTCGTTTTGACCCTAAATCATCAGATTTTAGTCAGCTTAAGCCTAGAAACATAACTAAAACTTACCTAAGTCAAATCATTAAATCCAAACTTAAAAAATTAGAAGCAAGAAAGGAGAAAAAAGGTCAAGAACCCTAGTTCAAGAACGTAGCAAGGTTTCAGCAGTTCCAGCCCCGAAATCTGAATATTTCTCCGTGAATTTCATCACCATGTATGTGGGATTTCACTAGTAGGTTCCTTTCACCCATTGGGTCCCTAGTTTTCAGTCAGATTCTTGATTCCCATATCATCATTAGACCTAGGCTTTTTAGAACTTCAACAAGACTTCTTGAATTAATTAGTTATATGTTCCAAATCAGATTTCCATGTTATTACTCAAACTATTGCATGAATTTCAGAACCCTAGTTATGTATTTCTTTTGTTCTTGAATTACACATGCTAGGTCAGATATTTCAATTACATAAGATATACATGCCTCAATTATTAATACATCATTATCAGATTAATTGTTACATTCTCAACTTGCATATTCAGTTTTGAGCTATCAGTATTTACAGAAACTCAGTCATAATCAGTTAATTACATAATTCATTGAGAGTAGTATAATACCGAGTTGGACTAGGGTTCAGCGTACCCAATTAGTCCCAGAACTACTAGCCAAGTAGGTTGTAAGTTCCCTCTATGGGCATCAGTTTAGTGATCACGCCAGCATGCCTTTATACCTCTGGCAGGGTATATTGGGTCCTTTCGATGTGGTGTATACATCGGAATCCACATTTAGCTCATGTTGTTTTATTATCGGTTATTAGTAGCTCCCACACTTCAGTTAGACTCTCTTGCATTGACCATTTATTAGTATATTGAGTATTCTATTTCAGCATGTTATAAATTGGTCATTGCATCCAGTTAGCTCAGAATTCAGTATATCATTTTCAGATTTCTATACTTGATTTTGTGCTTGATCAGTTATGTTTCATTTCAGTTTTACTCTACCCTACATGCTCAGTACCTTTCAAGTACTGACGCATACGTGCTCTATATTTTCTCGTGATGTAGGTTCAGGTTCTCATCATCCAGATCACGCATAGATCGATTTCCGATCTCCAGTTCAGCAGATTCAGTGGTGAGTCCTCATTCTCTGAGGACAAAAGTCATGAATTTCATTTCAGTCTTTTAGTCATTTAGTTTCTGTTTTTGCTAGATTTAGCTGGGGCTTGTCCCAGTATTTCTAGTCAGTTAGAGGCTTATTTTAGACATAATTAGTTTCACCTTAGTATTGATTTAATAACTTCTTTGTATTAAACTCGTTAATATTTCAAATATATCAGTTATATATTATGTGTATTCCCCATCTTTTCATTTTAATTATGATTTAGCTTCCGCAACAGTTTATATTCTTAAGTATGCTCATGATCATGCCATCAGGGTTAGCTTGGGATCACTTGTGGTCCTAGGTCCCGTGTCCGCGTCTCGGGGGTAGATCAGGGCGTGACAAATACACAACCTAGTCCAAATTTGGACGCATCACAATATACAACAAGGACTTTTGTACCCTCTGGTAAGGTGAACACTAGGGCATTAGTCAACCTAGTTTTCGATTCAAGAAAGCTCTTCACATAAGCGTCAGAACAGTGAAACTTTGTTGTTTTCTAAGTCAACTTAGTCAACAGAGATGAAATAGATGAAAAACCCTCGACAAACCTCCTATAGTAACAAGACAATCCCAATAAACTCTTAATATAAGTTTGAGATGTGATATAACGACCCTAAAAACGAACTAGTGAAACTAGAGCATAACGTGTGTACATTCGAGTTTGGTGTGAAGTTTAGGGGTGTTTGATGTTGTTGTATGTCATCCCGAGCCATGGTTGAGGTTTTTAGGGGTGAGAAGTCAAGGTATGAACCCCCCAAGGACAACCCTAAGGGTCCTTGAGGAGGACCCTAAGTCTAAACCCAAAGACCCCAAGGAAACCACCAAGTTGGCTGAAATTTGTGAACCACGGATGCAATCCAAGGACAATAGATTGATCAACGACTTGTGGTGTTGCTCTGTGGGTCAAGGACCCCTAAAACATGCCTCAAACCCAAATGAATGATGCAGAACACGAGACATCAACCCATCCATGGTCCGTGGATGGGGAGCCAACGTTTGGCATCTACTTTAATGTGTGGTCTCGGCCAAGCTAGGGGTGAATTAGTAAATTCACCCCAAGTCCTAATAAGTGTATCGATGGTTATGTTAGGTATTTTAAGATATTTTAATAGTAATAAAAGTGTTAAAACCTATTTTAGACTTTATTATTTTCGAAATCCAAAAGTTAGAAACCTCTCTTCTCCAAAACTCTCTCTCATGGAAACTCAATTAGAGGTGAAGAACTCAAGGTTCCAATTCTTCAAGATTCAAGTGATTTTTGTGGATTATACAAGTATAAGGAATGGTGATCCTTCATCTATGGATATAATCAATCCCCATAGTCAATTTCCAATGTTTTCAAGTTCAAGAGAAACACCAATTTCATTCAATCTCGTAGGTTTCTCCATGAAATGATTTCAAAGTATTTTTAAAGGCATTGTATGATTGAATTAGTATCTAATTGATGATATAAAATGAAAAAATCTATGAACCCATGATTCTTCTAACTTCCTAATTATTCCTTTATGAAGTGGGTTATTGATCATGAATGAATGTTGATGAATTATGCCTAAATTTATTTAGATTATTGACTTTTATCATCCTCTATGCGGAATCATGGAGAGATATTGTTGTATTGATGTGCTGATGTATTGATGTGTTGGTCAGTTGAGATTTAAGGCCTTGAAGAAAATTGTGATCAATCTCTTGTTTAATTAGAGTTGTGAATGTGATGTTGATCCACTTGAAAGTTGGAGGTGCTTATTTTTTAGTTATGTGAATGTGAATTCAATGAAGTTAAAGTGGTCAAGTATTGAAGTATATATACATGTGATTTCAATGATAGAATGATGATCTTGTATGGAATGTCAAGGTGTTTTGAATGAAAGTATATTCTCACATATACACACACTCATGAATGAATAATGAATGAAGTTCTATACTAATTTTAATGAAGAAAGTGTTAATTGAAAGGATTTTCTCAATTGTTCACTAATGAATGAATGTGGGGTTGGAGATGGATGCCCTCACGTAAGTTGAGACAATATATAGTAACAATCTCCATATCCCTATTCAATGAATGAATGTGAGATTTGAGATGGATGGTCATACGTTATTCGAGGCCGGCTGTCTAGTAACAATGTCAATGTATCTTGAGCTTTCCAATGAATGAATGAATATTTGGTTGGGATGGATACTTATATGTTAGTTGAGGTGGGTATCTAGTAGCAATCCCTATCCTTTTTAATGAATGGTGGGTTTGAGATGGATACTCATACGTTAGTTGAGATGGTGTATCTAGTAGCAATATCTTATCCCATAATAAATGAATGTTAAGAATGTCAAATACTCTGTGGGGAATAATGCTAAGCACCGAGTGGATAGTGATATGAGATGGAAAATCTACGTGAGTTGAGACGAGGTTTCTAGTAGCAATCTTTTGAGATGTATGCTCTCACGTGAGTTGAGGTGGGGTATCTTGTAGAAATCTCTCTATCTCATAACTATGTGCCCATATAGGTCTGTAGATAGTGGATCCACCTAAGCTAGAAAGAATAACCCTACCTTAGGCAAGTATCCTGTATCCAGTGAGGGTGACCCCGACATTCCATAATTTGCTCACATGGTCTATGTCTATTAGCTTACCCACACAAAGAATGTTAATGAACCTTGCCTTCTTAAAGATGTACTACTTAGTGTGGGTGGTGGAATGGGACACCATATATGCATTACACAAATAGTCATTTGAGAGAGGTCATGGTGTGTTCCTTCTAATATTAATGAAATAAATGGGCTCTTATAATGATGTTGATCTAATGTCTAATGAATGAAGGTGTTCCCAATGTAATGAAATCTAATTAGTAATGTTGACTCTTAAATTCTTATGTGCTTAATGTAAAGAGGCATGCTATACTTGGATTGTATCATGAGTTACTTTCTTGTCACGACTTATTATATATGAATGTACCTTGTCTATGATGACTTCAAAGAAGTACTTAGTGTGAGTAGTAGTATGAGATTATACTTGCACATTGCACAAGTATGACTTAGAATCGTCTTAGATGTTGGTCTTAATGTGCTTCATGTGATGTTTAGTTCATTTAATATTTTGTTGTGTAAAGGTTAAAGGATGGATGGCAAGTTCAATTTTGGTGACCTTAAAATGGTACCTTGGTGTGGATTACTTGAACTGGAGGCTCAAGGTAAAGGTAAAAATTATTATATATGTGATTGAGTTCAAATGTGAGAGATATGACTTGTATGTTGGTTGTGACATATATTATGCCTCTATTGTTCAATGTTCATGAAATTTACAGAATGGCATAAAAACATGACTTTCAACAAAATGTCCCTTTTAGAATATTTTTGCGTGGTCATCATACTTAGTGCTTAATTCTACAAATAACATCTTCTTCATGTTTTAATATTAGTTTAGGTTGTGGTAACTAGTGGATTCTCTAGCTGAAGGCTTCGATTTCTAATCCTCCAGTCCTCATGGATTTGAGGACAAAGAACTCTTATGTTTACTTTTTGATGTAATAGACATTTAGTAGTTTCATTTTCGATTGAAAAGGGTCTTGTCCCTATGATGTTTTTAGATTGTGTCTAAGATTTACATGAGATACTTTAGTATTCCGCTACTTTATAAATGAGTTTTCGATTATTGGTTTTATTGAGAAAAGTTTTGATTCTGCAATATTTTTATTACTTATTTGATGAATGAATGTTAATAGGCTTGTACAAGACCCTTTCGTATTCAAGTACACCGTGTTACGACTAGGGGGTGCTCTCAGGTCATGACATGAACTCCCTCTATCTTCTGAGTGTCAAATTGGATCCCATCACTAGAAACGATCTGGCCTACGAACACCACAGACTCAAGAAAAGCTCACACTTAGATAATTTAGCATACAACTCCCTATCCCTGAGGGTTTCCAAAACCACCTTAAGATGACTAGTATGGTCTTCCTTATTCCTCGAATAAATTAGAATTCCATCTGTGAGTACAGTAACAAACATATCAAGATAATGCTTAAACACTTTGTTCATAAGAATCACGAATGTTGCAGGAGAATTAGTCAAACCAAATGACATGACAAGAAACTCATAAGGACTATAAGGGGTCCTGAAAGTTGTCTTAGGTATTTCACTTTCTTTTACCCTCAACTGATGCTAGTCTGATCTGAGTTCTATCATAGAAAAACAAGTGGCACCCTAAAGTTGATCAAAAGGATCATCAATCCTCGTAAGGGATACTTATTCTTTATAGTGACCTTTTTCAATTGGCAGTAATCAATACACATCCTAAGTGAACCATCTTTCTTCCTCATAAATAAGACTGGAGTGCCCCAAGATGAGACACTTGTTCGAATGAAACATTTATCACTAAGGTCTTTCAACAACTCTTTTAATCTTTCAACTTAGCTGGAGCCATTCTATATGGAGGAATAGAGATAGGACAAGTATCAGGAAGAATATGTATAACAAAGTCTATTTCACTTAGGGAGACTTCGGGATGATAATCCAAAAAGACCATTGGAAGCTCACTCATGACTGGAATTGACTTAATAGGTGGCGTGACTACATCAAAATAAGCTTTAGTGGAAATTAATTAGCAATTGCCGCTAAATATGTATTTTTAGCGGCACCTAGCACTCTTTGTATATGCCCCTAAAGGCTTTAGCAACATTGGATCTAATGACACATAACTAATGCCAGTAAAGAGTTACACACTCTTTATTAATGTGTCTATTGATTGCCTCTAAAAGTTGTTTTTATTGTAGTGTGTCTCAATACTAGTGTCGTTTAACTCGGAATAAGTGATAAATGCACCCCTTGGAAACTAACTTTCTCACCTTAAGGAACGAAATAAAGCAACCCTTACGCATTGTCGACTACTTCTCCACTCTTTAACTTGCTCACTAGGAAGCTGGAACTTAAATACTCGATATATACAATCAACTAAGGAAAAAAAACATGAAGTCAATCCATACCTAGAATGAAATCAAATTCCATCATATCTTGCAAATTACATCAGCCATTGTGTCCTTGTGATTGATGATATGAAACAATCATAATAAAATCTCTCAGCTAGAATAGACTCACCAACTGGTGTGGAAACACTGAAGGTCTCGGGAAGTTGCTCAAGAAGAAAATCAAAATTAATAGTAATATAAGTAGTCAGAAAAGATAGACTCCCTCCTCGATCAAACAATGCATATACATCAAATGTAAAGACTTTGATCATACCAGTGAAAACATTTGGCAAATTTTCTTGCTCTTTTTGAGTGGTGATATAATACAGATGTTTTGCTCCTCCGCTTGTCCCTGAAGTAGATCCTCTAGGTGCAACCCTTTCTGGTGTAGCCGCTGAAGTAGATTAAGCTCTATCTCCCCTATTACCACCATCCTCTTTGTTCTCAGGGCAGTGTTTCATGAAGTGATCATTCTGACCACATTGTAAGCAACTAGTGGATCCATCACGACAGACTCCTGGGTTGTTCCTACCATACTTAACACATTTACGAGTCCAAGACCTCCTTGTCCCACAATACCTTGAGACTATGTAGGTCTAACTCTGATATTCTCCGAATTTTAATTCTTAAACTCACATCTGTTCCTTGGTACATATGCTCTAGTAGATAATGGATCATGTCTATTTGGATTTTGTTGAAAGGATGATCAGTTTGCATTATTCTTCTACTACGCGGAATCATTTCCTATTTTCTTAGAGTTCTTCTTATGGAACTCGTCTCTATCTCTCAGCTTATCTTCCTCAACTTGTTGCACATGGGTCATTAACTTTTCTATGTCCATGTCTCATATCAACATCGCAACCTTATCCTCTTTTCTTGACAAACTAGACAACGCAAACACAAACAAGCTCATCATGCTCCTTATACCATCAATCAATGTCGGAGCATGATGAGACAATTGGGTGAACTTGAGGTTGTACTCATTAAGACTCATGGATTTGCTTAAGAGTGATGAATTATCTTACCGTCGCCTCCGTTAGCTCACGGAAAAAGAAATGCCCCAAGAAGGCCTCTTCGAACGCAACCCAGCTCACAATTAGTGCACCCTCAACCCTACTCTTCTTCCATTGATCATACCAGACTCTAGCAACTCCCTTAAGTTGGTATGAAGGTAGTTCAACAGGCTCAACGTCTGGAACATGCATCACCTTAAAAAATTCTATAACTCTACCACAAAGTTCTCTGGATCCTCAGTAACACTTTAACTGGTGAAATCTTGAGGATAAATTCTTGAAAATTCATGGATTGTATATGTATCAGCCACATCTTGTTGGTTCCCTCTTTGTTGCCAGCTTGGTTAGTCACTACTTTACTCAACATCCAGATAGCATCCCAAAACTCAGCGTTAGTGATCTCTTTTGGGTTGCACTTCTGGTGCATTAGATACCCCTTGATCTTTGTGATTAGCATTCCTCCTAGCGGGACAGCCTCAAATAGAACTTTGTGGAGGCATGATCTGAAATATACGCATAAGCACAAATAAGAAAGAAACTTTATAGAATTAAGCTCTATCGCACGAAAGAGTGTTGGAGAAGTGAGATAGTTCCTAAATGTTTCAGCCTTCTAAATATTGATTTTGCGTTCTTTACACTGATAACTGGGAATCTACAAAAACGAATTATAGACACCCTATGTTTATTGAAATTTGTGCTCTAATACCAAGTTTCTCACTCGCCGAGCCTACACCCCAAATGTGACTAACACTCAAGAGACATTGTTGGCCCCAAGTGAACCCTTGACTTGGCTCAACTCCAAGTGAAAGATTTACTCAACAACATATGAACTCAAAAGTAAAACTATACAAAAAATCTCAAAATTGATACTCAGAATATTTTAAATAAACATTCACTGTCCAGAAGAGGAAACTTAAGTCTAGAACATCAACAAGTAAAATGAAATAGACTTCTCAAACCTCTACTGTCTATGAAGCCTCTACTAACTAAGATGGACATTCAGAAAGGATCCACGACATCCTAATAACAAAAGTGATGTGTAAACTCAATGTGTAGCCCTCTCGAAAGCAAGGAGGCTCACCAAATCTAGCTGGAACTCAAATGGATCAACGGAAATGAGTTGTTGATCCTACTTACCTGTATTTGCATCATCAAACGATGCAGGCCAAATGGTATCAATACATTGAATGTACGATTATGTAAGGGGAAATTAAAAACATGACATAAGATTGAACTGAAACTAGAGTAACATACTTACCTCATCTAAACTCATTTTAATGTAACATCAATGACAATGATGCGATCTGTACAAAGCTGTTAAAATAGTAGATTACAACTCAATTTGTATATAAAAATACAAAATAACTCAATTTTGGATATTCTCTAACAAACAACCATCACTACGAGATATGGGATGCTATAACATTTTGCCCACGATGCCACAACCGTCCTATACCTTGCTGTGAGTATAAGAACTCCTCAACTAAGTGGATTCACTAAATTATGCTTGAAAAGCAATAAGGAATTATCTAAAAAGTATGACCCTTTCTACCTACGTTGGCTACATGGTTTATGAGGACTTTGAGTTGTACGAACTCTTTCACATATTAGTATCAACACTACTTCAAAAAATATACCCATTTCATATGTTTAAAAACATTTCCTCATCCTCAAACTTTCATATTATTACTCAAAAGATTCTCTTAAAAGAGATTATACTTAAAACTCTTGATGAACTCATTTGGTAATCAAGGTTTCCTTCTCATTTAAATTTGAAAACATTTACTCTTGGGAGTACTTAGATCCCATATATTCATTTTGACAAATGTAACTCAAATCTACTCATCCTCATACACAAATGCTCAAGTCTTAAAACAAATGTAAAAAGTTTACAAAAGTCTTCTCAAATGACACAAAAGAACTCTTGAGAATTTACTCGTAACTTTACCTTGGCTTTGAATTATGAATTCAATGGTTATAATCCATGTTATGAAGGATTTCTCGATGTTTGGATGTAGTTTAGAGTAGTTAGAATAAAAAATAAGTGAAGATATACTTTAAAAGAACTCACACGAAGTAAACTACTGAAACTAGGTCGGGGCAGGCGACCCTGGAACACTGAGTGGCGCGGGGAGCCAGCCCTTGAATTTAAGAGGGAACTATCTGGCTCACTGCTCGCACGGCAAGCCAGCCCCTTTCCAAGAAAACCCGACAAATTTTGTTTCTCGTTTTCTGACTGTGATTCGTCTAGAATAGATTGTTTTCCTCAAATTTTCGTTTGATTGAATTACCCAATACAAGGTGACAAGAATCTACTCTCTTTTCCTCGAGAACCACCATCACCAATTTAAATCTTCACCTTAAAATTCATCAAACTTCATAAACAAAGCAAGAAGAACAAAGCCTCAAGAACTCTACTCATTCAGCCTCAAGTTTAAAATTACGTATGAAATTTACATGTTTGTTGTGTGTGTGAACAAACTCAACACTATGAAAACTTACATACCTTGATTTGGCGAAACAAATCGTCGATACGCAAGAAATCTTGATTTTTCTTCCTTTTCACCTATTTTCTCTCCTTGAAAACTCTCCTAAAATCTTAAGCGTAATTTAGGATTATTAAAACTGACCCAAATCAGTTTAGACCCCTAAATTATTACTAAAACGTGTTTTAAGCTAAAGGGGTAAGGAAAAGACCAAACTACCCCTCATAAATTCGGGTAACTTTCCTTAACTGGACAGGCTAACTTCAAACGGGCATATCTCCCTCATCTGAACTCAAAATTTACCAAACTTGATAGCGTTGGAAATAGAATTCAACGAAATTTCATTATATCATATGGACCACCTGACTCATCCTGTAGTGAAAGTTATGGTCTTTTTGAGGTGGACCAAAACATATAACTTAAGCTTAACTTTTGAAAAATTCTCGATTTGGTTCTTTCCAATAGTTCTTTCTAAATTTATCTCTTTCTAAGGCGGGATGTTACAAACAAGATTTTCCAACTCTCCATCCATGCTAATGTATGGACATTTGGTTGTACGACTTCAGCAAGGTGATTGACCTTCCACACCATTAGGTTATGACAAGGAGTTAAATAATTAAGTTAGAATCTTATGTTTAACAGAAAGTATACTTAAATACATTCATATGTTCGATATATAGGCATAAAATGAATTGTTCTTGCAGGACCGATGAGGGACAAGTGCTTTGTGATTGATCCCCTAGATTAGCGAGGCGTACCCCTCCACCTTCCATTGTGTACTAGGCCAGAAGTATGTGGTACCTATGACTTGCTTTGAGTGTTTTACCATCGATATCGAGTACATCTAATGTGAAACATGTTTGATATATTTGTTTATACCAACAATAATATTTTTCTGTTTTAATATAGAAGTTCAATTGTTCAACCAACGTAATTCAGAATTTGAACTTGAAACCTTAAAGTTAAATTTTGAATTTGTCTATAAATCGTTGATTAAACATTGGGTATATATAGTGATGTTTTTTTTTCCTAAGGGAGTTGGGTGAACATCCTCGCTGCAATGACCCAAAGTACCCCCTAGAAGTAAGAGCACTCTTAGATCGCCACACGGCGTCGTTGACCTATCGGAGGTCTAAGACAAGCCCTTAGACATCTTTCATTGCATAATCGTAATAAAAATAGCGGAAAATTTAAAACTTTTCATAGCACATCATATGCTAGAACATTACTTCATATATATATAAAATATCATAATACATAGTTAGATTCTAAATCTCTTTGTAATTTTAAGACACAACTCAATAGAATAAAATAAGCATACAACCCTTAACAACATAAAATACTATCTGAGCTATTACAAAATTAAATAGGAACTTGACATAGGGAAATCCTTGAATCATAAGGATCCCTCTTCTTTAACATGGAAGATCTATCCAAGCTCTTCACCTAGGAGACATCCTCTAGCCATCACCACTTACACTTTGTGTAAAAAGATGAAGAAGAATGGTATTAGTACAAGAATGCACTAACTATGGCAATCATGCAAAATATGCATTTAAAGAGGACATTTCGTTTGAAATCATGCAACATGTCTTTTTAGTAAACTTCATGAACATAGGCACATATAAGCTCAATATAGTTCACATACATAATATAGACATGGTTACTACTCATAATAGAACATAAAGTCATTTATCATAATTTGAAACATATTCAATAAATACCATACATTACCTCTCTTTTATCTTACTTCTTTCCTTAAGTAACCCACAAATGTACTTAGTACAATGTATCACTTTGAGGTCACCTTAAAATAGTCTTTCATAATATGATTCAAAACACAAGCACATATGTTTTGAGTCATAAACATCTCATAGACATCAACTTCACATAAGAACCATCACCTAAGACAACTCCTAAGTAACACTAGTGCAATGTGAAGGTAGCATTCCATAATACAATTTCCACCAAGTGTACCTAAGAAGTCACCCTAGACTAGGCATAACATATTCAACAAGTCACAACATATTCAACAAGTCATAACATATTCAACAAGTCATAACATATTCACTTACATCTAGACATAAGGCCACATACTTCATGTCATCATATAGGGACTCTTCCCTTTACTACAAACCTTAGTCATAAAGCACTTAGTTCATATCATAGGTAAGCTACCCTCATAAACACTTCGCAATCTTAACATAACAAGGTCACTTAACATGCATTCATACAAGTCATGCATAACATAAGTCTTTACTTTATAAGGGTCTCCAATTCGATCCTTTCTTCAAGTTATCTAGTATAATGTATAGGTAGGGTCCATAGTCCTCCTGTACCAAGTACACTTCTCATAGAGTTTAGATTAGAGTTCATATTCTTATCTTAGTTAATTATTAACCTTCGGGACACATAGTCATACCCGACATAGACCATGTGAGCTACATGGAATTCAGTGTTCTACTCCCACATCGGAAAGAGAGGTTACTACTTGCCAAGGTAGGACCTTCATACAAAATAGCTATTCTAGTGGATCCACTAAGCTAAATCCTACGGGGGAACGTAGTTATGGAACAAGGAGATTGCTTCTAGACACCTTGACTTGCTAACGTGGAGGTTTCCGTCTCATGAGACAACATCTATGTTGGGAACCCGGACTTACCAATGTAAAGATTCTCTTTTTGGGAAGCCGGACTTCCTAACGTGAAGCTCCCACTGTCATTTACCATATTCACTCGGTGCTAAGCTTAAACTCCCTTTTTAAACATCATTAAGCCTTTAGATAACATTAGTTCATAAAGATTAAACTTTAGGGACTTACTCCCTCATATGTCATATAACTCAAAGGTATCTATGATGAGAATGTCCTTTCATCATAGAACCTACATTATGTGAGAATGTCCTTTCACATAATCATACAATCATGCATCATGTGTGTGTACATACAATATGAGATCTACCTTCACGTAATATCTCTAATCACACATGTTCATAACTTTATTAATCATCCACTTACATGCATAGAAATATGTAATGATGCATACGAGAACTACCCTTTCCTTAATCATCATGAATCTACCCTACTCGTACATATGCATGAAGTGTATGTGTACGTTGGTCAACATGATCACATAATGGCTATCACATAGTATTGAGGAAGACTTCCTCTAAAGACCACAACACATGTACAACATTCTTCAAGTCTGAAGACTTTCAAACATATAGAGTATTGAGGACTATAGACTACACACACTCACATTACATCATAGAAGGCAAGTACATATTCAACAATAGAATATAAGACTCCTAGCATACTTTGATCACACATCCATATAGGGTTCATATGGGTAGGGGTCATGCTATAAGGATATTCCTCATCATTATCCATATAGACCACACCTAACCCTAACATGATCATCACACATATACATATAACATCATCTCAACACCTAGATTAAACAAGTAGTGTAGAAGACTATACACATAACATCACATAACTTCAATTCACTTAGACATGATAATAGAATCAAGGCTAAATCCTTCAACATCCTAACATTGGAATCATCATATCAATTCATATTGCATCTAATGCCTTCAAGGCCATGATCATAACACATAAACATGTACAAGAATGTAAACACCGCCACCATCAGTGGATCCTACGAATCAACACAATTCAATATACATTCTAAGCTAATTTGGGGAAATAAGTCAACTTATCAAATCTCCAAGATAATGATCATCTTTGGTAATTCCTCCACAATTCATATTAAATTAATATAGATAGTAATAGCAATAAGCAATTCAATACAATCTAAGCACAATTCTATAAACATGAAATCAAGATCACAAGACCAAATCATAGCCAATTTGAGAAGTAGGAGGATCATGGGTTCTTCATAAAATTGGATAGAAATTCATCATAAAATTAGTAAATAAACATATATTCATCATTAGAATACTTTTGAAATCAATTTGAGAATGAACTCATGGCTAGATTGAAAGATAGGATTTTTGACTTAGAATCATGTTTTAAAAACCTTTGAAAGGACTCCATATATGAATGGTTATCTAGGGATGAAGGATAACCATACCTTATACATTAAAAAGCCCATGAAAATCTGAGAAGAAAGCTCCAAGAATCCAACTCCGTAGCTTGTTCTTGAGCTTGGTCTTCAATGGACGTTTTGGCGTTTTTGGAAGAGAAGAGAACTTTGGGAATTTAATTTCTTAATTGGTTTTAGGGTTTTAGCTTGGGAAAGGGTTTAAAAAGGTCCTAAAAACAGTTAATAAAACTATCCCTAACTTTACAAAACATCCCCACACGAATTGGGGCTTTTAGAAATGTTAAAATTGACTTAAAAACGACGCAACCGGATCTGGGAGTGGGCTACTCATCGCGGGGAAGCCTCCCAAATCTGCCCCAAATAATTTTTGGGACAGTGAGGTGCGTCCTAGGTGCACGTCGCACAGGTCAAGTCCAAGTCTTCGCCTACTTGCTGCCTTGGGCAGCCTCCTTGTCCAAGGTTTGGGTCCTCCTTGGAGGCCCTTTGGGTGGCCCCCGGGGAGTCGTTCCCGGACGTTTTGACCCTTAACATGTCTATTAAGGTAATAGGGTCAAATACACTGGTTCTCAACTCCAAAAAACACATAAAATCAAGCCAAACATACAATTATTCAGTAGCACATCAAAAGACTAACTTTCGGATGTCATGGACGTTCTTGGATGTTTGACCTCCAAATGACTTCAAATCAAGTATACAATCTATAAAACACTTTATTAACATGTAATTAACCTTTTTAGTTACATGTGAGGCTCTAGGTACCTTAGTTTATTTTGAGGGTTGTTACAATATCCCCCACTTGGGAAACATTCATCCTTCAATGACACTTGAAACATTATAAACACTTTCAAGGAGTCAATGAATTCTAGCAGGTTACAAAACACAACAACATGTTATCAAATAATATTTAATACGCCAAGATTACAAGGAACATCAACTTCATACTATCATGCAACCAAAGCAGCATAATCAAACATGGACTACTCATACAATTATTCCCATGCATACATACTTCTTCATATTCATTGCCATTCAGAGGAACTACATTCTCCAACTTTAGGCATGTTCATTATTTCATCACAATGTCACACATACTATGGATTCCAATTGCACACTTAGGCATAATCCATACTTCAACTCATCAAAAAATTTGAACACTTCATTTAGTTTCACAAGAAACATGAATAAGGTAGATTAACTACAATCTTATAGTCTAGACATAATACCATCAAGGTCATATATGACATTACCATGCTTACCTTTGTTCAAGGAGGAACTACCTTCTCCTTGTCAAAACATATACACACGGCATCATAGAGTTCACATATGCGTAGAGGTTAATTCATATTGTGGAGGATTTATTTTCTCCAAACCATATTATGCTTATACTTCCTTCCTAATGAAATCAACATGTTAGGTCATAAAAAGCATATTACCATATTAGGAGGTAAATTTACATCTTTCAATTTCTAGCACATCACTAGATTTCATACGCATGCATCATTTAGGGAAATTTATTATACTTTATAGTCACATCAACAACATAGGCTACACAAACCATCACTCCTCAAGATAAATCCCATAATAACAGTTCCCAATTCTCAAAAGTCACACATTTTTTTCAAAGAGACTCATCTTGTCTTATTTAAAGGATACTCAATTTCCCATTGTAGGGCCAAAAACCACACATCATAAGTGACATCAACCATGCTCATTAAGTTATCTCATGAAATCAAATTGCACATTTATCATATAAGGATGCACAACAACATGAGAGACATGCAAATTTATCAAAATTTCCTTTTTCATGCAATAATGACCTTTCATAAAATGCATAACATAGTGTCATTTAAGACATGCATGTCATATGGAGAACATGCAACTTATCCTTTTATGCAAGACTCCTATCATGAACAAGCTACTTAGAAACACTTTTGGTTTCAAGCTTGAGTAAGAATAGGAGCAAAAGATAGGGATATCTACAACCTTACTACTAAAATCATCCTCCCCCACTTAGGATAAACCCATTTAAGAGCAACTCCTTTCAACTCTAGGGGAATCATAGCTTACCCACCCTATTAACTAAGCACATCATCCCTCTCTTGGGATCTAAGTTTATGAACACCCTCCCTACCATCACTACAAAGTGATTTTCAACCTATAGAAGTTCAAGGGAACTCAACATAGGGACATCAAGGGCTCTAAAAATCTTCCGATCTATGCATATTATCCCCCTCTTGGGGTAAGCCTAAGCACACCATACCCTTAAACACCAAGGTCAAGGCAATCAAGACCAACCTACAAGGGTCATCACTTTTGGTGGAACTTTCCAACCAACCATGCCTAGGTACAATCTAAGCACTTCTTCAATTGACCATACTCAAATTCAAGATTAAAAGACAACTAACCACTTCAAAGTAGGTCAACCTCAATTTTCTCTTTCTCTTGAAGAGTTAAGGGGTACTTACCATACATCCCCCTAAGTCACCTTAGGGTAATCATACTTCCCACTTATGGAATAAAAATACCTATTCCATTTTTTTACCACTCTTCTAATAGGTTCATAGAGAGAATCATTTACTAGTCATAAGGTTTCTACCATTAACTAGCATACTTCACAATCACCTTACAAGGCTCAACACATTATCTCTCCTCCTTAGGAGCAAGCCTAAACAAAAGGTTCCAATCCACATAAGGAAAACTATGAAGAATTTCATATATATCAAGGCAACATTCATCATTTTCACTATATACCACATTCTCCAAGACTTTTCAAAACTATATCATAACATCATGCTACGATCCTACATAGTCATAAGACATGATATCATTGCAAGGGGAACTCCATTCAACCATGACAACTACATACAAGCTATAACCACATCATATCATAACATTTCAACATAACATCTCATTCCTCATAAGCCATCTATAGCCATAAATGGCACTAGATCCACATATACTAAATTCACGTTCACATATACTCATCAACCATAAAACAAAGGTAGGTATCAAAAACTCACATTTTCTCCCTCAAGCATTTAGATATCATCCCTTCCAAGCAATCACATCTAAAATACCACCGGACAAGGAAACATAAGAGAGAGATCATATAGAGTTAAGTTATATGGCACGACATGAGAATAGTGAAGAAGGGAAACTCTATCGTTCTATAGCCTCCCGTATCATTTGATATGTCATGACTCACCACCAATGATACGAGACTCTACTAGAAGTGTCAAGACTAGACTTTGAAACCTAAGAACAAAACACAAAGCCTGGCTCTGATACCAAGTTTGTAACAACCCAAAGTACCCCCTAGAAGTAAGAGCACTCTTAGATTGACACACGGCGGCGTCAACCTCTCGGAGGTCTAAGACAAGCCCTTAGACATCTTTCATTGCATAATCGTAATAAAAATAGCGGAAAATTTAAAACTTTTCATAGCACATCATATGCTAGAACATTACTTCATATATATATAAAATATCATAATACATAGTTAGATTCTAAATCTCTTTGCCATCTTAAGACACAACTCAATAGAATAGAATAGGGATATGGCCCTTAACAACATAAAATACTATCTAAGCTATTACAAAATTGAATCGGAACTTGACATAGGGAAATACTTGAATCATAAGGATCCCTCTTCTTGAACTTGAAAGATCTGTCAAAGCTCTTCACCTAGGAGACATCCTCTAGCCATCACCACCTACACTTTGTGTAAAAAGATGAAGAAGAATGGTATTCGTACAAGAATGCAGTAAGAATGGCAACCACGCAAAAACATGCATTAAAAGAGGACATTTCGTTTGAAATCATGCAACATGTGTTTTTAGTAAACTTCTTTAATATAGGCACATATAAGATCAATATAGTTTATATACATAATATAGACATGAATACTACTCATAATAGCACATAAAGTCATTTATCATACTTTGAAACATATTCAATACATACCATACATTACCTCTCTTTTATCTTAATTATTTCCTTAAGTAACCCGCAAGTGTACTTAGTACAATCTATCACTTTGAGGTCACGTTACAATAGTCTTTCATAATATGATTCATAACACAAGCACATATATTCACAAGTCATAAACATCTCATAGACATCAACTTCACAAAAGAACCATCACCTAAGACAACTCCTAAGTCACACTAGTGCAATGTGTATGTAGCATCCCATAATACTACTTCCACCAAGTGTACATAAGAAGTTACCCAAGACTAGGCATAACATATTCAACAAGTCAAAACATATTCAACAAGTCATAAAATATTCAACAAGTCATAATATATTCACTTACATCTAGACATAAGGCCACATACTTCATGTCATCATATAGGGACTCTTTCCTTTACTACAACCTTAGTCATAAATCACTTAGTTCATATCATAGGTAAACTACCCTCATAACCCCTTCACAATCTTAATTGTGCAATGTACACATGGAGTCCCATACCCCCACATATACTAAGTAAATGCATTTAGAAGCCATAAGTGTAATTCTCATGCATAGTCATAATTCATATCTTAACATAAAAAGGTCACTTAACATGCATTCATACAAGTCATACATAACATAAGTCTTTACTTCATAAGGGTCTCCAATCCTATCCTTTCTTGAAGTCATCTAGTTCAATGTATAGGTAGGGTCCATAGTCCTCCTATACTAAGTACACTTCTCAATGAATTTATATTAGAGTTCATATTCTTATGTTAGTTAATTATTAACCTTCGGGAGACATATCCATAACCAACATAGACCATTTAAGCTACATGGAATCCGGTGTTCTACTCCCACACCGAAAAGAGAGGGTACTACTCGCCAAGGTAGGACCTTCATACAAAATAGCTATTCTAGTGGATCCAGTAAGCTAAAACCTACGAGGACACGTAGTTATAGAACAAGGAGATTGCTTCTAGAAACCTTGACTTGCTAACGTGGAGGTTTCCGTCTCATGTGACAACATCTATGTTGTGAACCCAGACTTACTAAAGTGAAGGTTCTCTTTATGGGAAGCCGGACTTACTAATGTGAAGCTCCCACTCTCATTTTCCATGTTCACTCGGTGCTAAGCTTAAGCTCCCTTTTTAAACATCATTAAGCCTTTAGATAACATTAGTTCATAAGGATTAAACTTAAGGGACTTACTCCCTCATACATCATATGGCTCAAAGGTATTTATGATGAGAATGTCCTTTCATCGTAGAACCTACATTATGTGAGAATGTCCTTTCACATCATCATACAATCATACAGCATGTGTGTGTGCATACAATGTGAGATCTACCTTCACATAATACCTCTAATCAAACATGTTCATAACTTTATTAATCATCTACTTACATGCATAGAATTAGGTAATGATGCATAGGAGAACTACCCTTTCCTTAATCATCATGAATCTACCCTACTCGTAGATATGCATGAAGTGTTTGTGTGCTTTGTCAACATGATCACATAATGGCTATCACATAGTATTGAGGAAGACACCCTCTAAAGACCACAACACATGTACATCATTCTTCAAGTCTCAAGTCATACAAACATATAGATTATTAAGGACTATAGACTACACACAGCCACATTACATCATAGGAAGCAAGTACATATTCAACAATAGAATATAAGACTCCCAGCATACGTTGATCACACATTCATATTGTGTTCATATGGGTAGGGGTCATGCTATAAGGATATTCTTCATCATTAGACATATAGACCACCCCTAACCCTAACATGATAATCACACATATACATATAACATCATCTCCACACCTAGATTAAACAAGTAATGTAGAAGACTATACACATAACATAACATAACATCAATTCACTTAGACATGATATTAGAATCAAGGGTAAATCCTTCAACATCCTAACATAGGAATCATCATATCAATTCATATTGAATCTAATGCATTCAAGGCCATGATCATAACACATAAACATGTACAAGAATGTAAACACCGCCACCATAAGTGGATCATACCAATCAACATAATTCAATATACATTCTAAGCTAATTAGGGGAAATAAGTCAACTTACCAAATATCCAAGATAATGATCATCTTTGATAATTCCTCCACAATTCATATTCAATTAATATAGATAGTAATAGCAATAAGCAATTCAATACAATCTAATCACAATTCTATAAACATGAAATATAGATCACAAGACCCATATCACAAAGTTGGAAGGATAATGGGTTCTTCATAAAATTGTATAGAAATTTATCATAAAATAATAAACAAACATATATTCATCATTAGAATACTTTTGAAATCAATTTGAGAATGAACTCATGGCTAAATTGAAAGATCGGATTTTTGACTAAGAATCATGTGTTGAAAACCTTTGAAAGGACTCTATAGATGAATGGTTATCTAGGGATGAAGGATCACCATACATTATACATTAAAAATCCCATGACAATCTGAGAAGAAAGCTCCAAGAATCCAACTCCATAGCTTGTTCTTGAGTTTGGTCTTGAATGGAGGTTTTGGGGGGTTTAGAAGAGAAGAGAACTTCGGGAATTTGATTTCTTAATGGGTGTTGAGGTTTTGGCTTGGGAAAGAGTTTAAAAATATCCTAAAAACAGTTAATAAAACGTTCCCTAAGTTACCAAAACACCCCCACACGAATTGTGACTCTTAGACATGTTAAAATTGACTTAAAAACGACGCAACCGGATCTGGAAGTGGGCTGCGCGTCGCGGGGCAGCCTCTCAATTCTGCCCCAAATAATTTTTGGGACTGTGAGGTGCGTCCTAGGCGCGCGTCGCATAGGGAAAGTCCAAATCTTGGCCTGCTCGCTGCCTTGGGCAGCCTCCTTGTCCAAGGTTTGGGTCCTCCTTGGGGGCCCTTCGGGTAGTCCCGGGGAGTCGTAACCGGAGGTTTTGACCCTTAACATGTCTATTAAGGTACTAGGGTCAACTACACTGCTTCTCAACTCCAAACAACACATATAATCAAGCCAAACATACAAGGACTCACTAGCACGTCTAAAGAGTAACTTTCGGACGTCATGGACGTTCTTGGACATTTGACCTCCAAATGACTTCAAATCAAGTATACAAGCTATAAAACACTTTATTAACATGTTATTAACCTTTTTAGGAACATGTTAGGCTCTATATACCTTAGTTTATTTTGAGGGTTGTTACACTCGCCTCCTCCTAGATTGATCTACCCAAGCCTACTGCTACCTCCCACCGATAGACGTACCGCGATAACTCTACCCGCTGAAGTTAGAGGCTCCCTCTATTTCATATTATTTGACACAACCATTAGGAATGTCTTTATTAGAGGTGTATTTAACTAAACTAATATTATTAATGATATTTTTAGACATTAATAGAAAATCACAAATGATGATCAGTTTCTCAGATTACTTACCAATATGTACAAGCAATAAAACGTATTTTCAAAAAGTGATCATATGCATATGTTATCAGTAGTGTATAGATATGTATATATAATGTATTTATATTATATAATCATGTATAGACAGTATAGAGCTATGCATCAAAGATGTATATCCAATTTTTATATGATAAAGTATATATTGCAAATGGATGTTTTTCAATCCAAATTAACTCAAATTTCCTCTAAACAGTTTCAAAATTCAGATATGAGCTCATCTCAATTGGATTGTTGTGTACTAATTGTTATGTTTTTTCCGCATGGAACATTTTCTTAACGTGTAATATCTTGTTTTAATAATTATAAAACAAAAAACAAAAATTATGATACAACCAAGGTTTTAAAAGCTTTAGTTCAACAATATGAATCAACGGTCCATCATTTGAAAGAAAATTGACAACGTTAGTAAACAACAGTGCATTCACACGTAAAAAAATGATATATATCAAATATATAAGATTCAAATTTCTAACCTCACTTAAAAAGGTGCATTCAATCATTATCATATTATATGATAATTTGAACGTAGATTTGTACATCTATATATAAGTTTTTTTTTAAAAAAAAATACACAACACTATTGTATATGATCTAAAGAAGAAAGCAAGGGCGGACCCACATGATACCGGATGGGTGCTAGAGCACCCATTAACCTCGTAGCGAGCTATATAAACTTGTATAGATATTTAGTAAAAGTTTATAAAATCTAAAGCCGAGCACACAAGTCACAAATGGTTTAGTGGGCGTAGTGATCATAACTGTGTGTTTTGAGGTTGTTAAATGTGTGCTCGAGCACCCATTAACCTTGTAGCGAACTATATATACTTGTATAGAAATTTAGTAAAAATGTATAAAATCTAAAGTCGAGCACCCAAGTCACAAATGGTTTGGTTGGCGTAGTAGTCATAATTGTGTGTTTTGAGGTTTTCGATTCCTGCACATTAGTTTTAGTTTAAAATTCTACTCTCCTATTTCTACTTACTTATCTCAATTTATTTTCTTATTTTATTTTATTTTTCACCTTATGTTGATTATTCTATTTTCCCTTTCACCAACTAACCTTTTGTCCACTTTTTCTAAATAAAACTTTTTAAAAAAAGTTCCTTCTTCCTTCTTCCTTCTTAGTTTATCCGAAATAATTTTATTGTAGGTTTTTATATTGATTTTTTGGCTATCATATTTAAAAAGAGAATTTTATACAAATCTCACAGTGTTAAGAGTTAATTACATATTATCCCTACTCTTTTTCAAATTACAAAAATCTCTTGAATTTGGTGGAATTGGAATACATCACAAAACATCCCGATACATCCGCTAGAGTAATGTATCCAATAATAGGAGAGTGTGTGAATTTTCATAATTTTTTCAAACTGTAGAAAATTTTGAGAAATATGGTAAAATAAATTGTGTTCTTAAGTAATGGTTTTGTACCCTATTTTTCATGTAGACTTATCATTCAAACTATGAATGTGTGACTTGTAACAATATAGAATGATACATTCTATCCAAATATATCGGATTTCCCTATAATAATAACTGTTAGTTATGAATTCAAAAGGCTCTATATAAACCTTATGGGTTAATATTTTCAATTAATTCACAATATGTTGTGATCATTTGTTGTGCAAGTAAATACTTGTTTTATTTCCTCTTAGGCGTACCATTTATACTTTGAAGAAATTAAAGGGCTAAGAAATTATAAAAAAGAAGAGAAACATCAAAGATAAAGTATGTATTGGCACTTAACTAGGTCATGAATTACATAATTATAATTTAGACGAAGGTCCATGTTACATATCATATAGTATTTCAGTGTATTGACGATTCTCACAAAGAATCACTCTTGTCTTATTGTTCTTTGTATCTCGTATACTACATTCCAGCATACCTTCTACATGATACTATAGCATGCTGTCAGTTAGCATATCTCAACAATTGGTATCAGAGCTTGAAATTTCCATTTGACTAACATCAAGAAGGGATCCTGCGAAGATGGTTGTGCCACCAAGCTTTGAAGAAGGTGTATCCATCACACGTCCCCCTCGCATTAATGTACAATACTATGAGTGGTGGAAGACTAGAATGCATGACTATATTATTGTAGAAGACAATAAACTTTGGGATATGATTCTTTGATGGTCCTTATGATCCTACTAAGGATGTTAAAGAAGGAGATTTGACTTGCGTGGTTCAAAAACCAAAAGGAAGTATGTTGATATAGATACAAAACAATCGAAAAAATTACAAAGCTACGAATTGGGATTGGAGCTGTTGAATACAATAAAATCTCAACATGTTAAACAGGTAAGGAAATTTGGGATTGCTTAAAGATAGCCCACAAAGCTACTATTCAAGTGAAGGAATTGAATGTGGACATGCTTACGGTTAGTATGAGAACTTCAGCATGAAGGAAGCAGAGACCATTCATGAGATACACATCATATTCACGTCTGTTACCAATGAGCTTCGATGTCTTGGTGAGCCTATATATCCCAGCAAGCAAGTTTAAAAGAGTCTTTGAGTTCTTCCGAAGTCATGGGAGAGCAAGGTAAATGGTACCAGTGAGGCTAGGAACCTACAGACTCTCAACTTGGACAAGCTGATTGCAAACCTTCAAACATATTAGCTAAAAAGGCAACAATATCTCTCTAAAAGTGAAGGAAATAAAGACAAGTCCTTGGAACTGAAAGCCTCCCCAAGTGAACTATCAGAAGACGATGAGAGGTTGGCCTACCAAACTAGAAGATTTAGAAAAATAGTCAAAAAGCATTAAGGTTTTCCGAGAGAAGGAAACTTAGTCTATTTGCAAATGCAAATGATCTACGTCACAAGTGCAAAAAGCCAGGACAATTCATGAGAGAATGTCCAAATCACAAGCTAGAGTACAAAGATTATGTCAGAGGAGATAGAGAAAAGCGTAGGGACCAGGTCCCTGATAATGTAAAGATAAAAGCAACCACTGATTAGATGGTATAGAAAGCTCTTGTTGTATCGGGTAACTCCTCAAGTGACTCTGAGAAATCAAATCATCCCGGAGATTTCTATGATAGTGATAAAGATGAGGAAGACATCTTCAACTCTCTTTTTTCACTGATGGCAAAGTCAGCAGATGAAGACACTAAGGAAGAGGTTACCCTTCTTGACCATAAAATTAATATATGTACTTACTCCATCAAAAGTTTAAAAAAGCCTATTGTTTGTGCTAATTGATTCAGTTGGTGAATTAACTGTTGAAAAGAATGCCTTGAAAGATAACTTAGACTTTTGTCAAGCTGAACAAATAGCTCTTCTGTCTTAAATGTCTGAAATAAATTATAGAGTGGTAGATCAAGATGTTGATTGCTTGTAACTTAAAGAAAAGGTTGAAACCACTTTAAATGGTAAAAAACCGTAGTTTGGAGTTGGATCCATAAGAAAACTAAAAATTTGATGTAAAAGTGGTTGTTGCATTAGAAAGAAACTCCCAGTTAAAAATGGATATAGGTCAAGCTAAGGAGGAATTTAGCAAATCATTAAAATGGACTACTTCCTCAAATATCCTTGCAAACTTGACTTATCAAAAATACAACCACCGGAAGATGAGAATTGAAGCTTTCAAAAGCCAATGACTATTGAATGAAAGGGTCTTTTTTATCCTGAGATAATAACCAAATTAGGCATGCTTTACGTAGTAGATAGTGTAATGTTGCAGGACTGGATCATGTATTTGAAACGCATGTACCGTACTTGCATGAGCCTGAAGTAAGGGAACTTTTATTATAAAATGGAACTCCTACAAGGTGGAGGCATCAAAATACAAGTGCATGATGTAGACATAGTCTTAAGTGAGGAAGTGTTGGGCATCATTCTTGATATGCCTTGCAAAAGGACTATGTTTGTCGAAGGGTGTAAACCATCTAAGGATTTTATTCATATGGCAACCAAATTTCAAGATCTTAAATGTGCCGAAGTTCATAAGAAGTATCTTAAGGGTGAATATTGTTTTATTTTGAAAGGTATATTTAGATTTGACTTGTTTTGGAAAGTCCCCACTTAATTTTTAAAGAAAATTAAAGGAAAACTAATTTTCAACATATTAAATGGGGAATCAATTGAAAACTTTGAGGGGTTCGGGGTTCATATTAATGTTTTAGGAAGGATTTTAAAGCACCTAGAACATTCGTTAACATGCGGTTATCTGATAATTAACTATTTGACTAATTATAATTAAAATAAGCAACTTAATTAAAATTGAGAGAATAAATAATTCTAAAAGTTTGAAGTTACTTTAAGGGGGAAGGAAAATATTGAGATATTACTTAAGTAAGATATCTTTTACAAATATAACTTTTAAAGTGAAGTAGAAAATAAGTGCTTACTTACTTTTAGAAAATTAATTTGGAATGTACTTGAGAAATTTAATCGTGACAATCTTATAACTAATCAAGCAAAAAAGTATGCAAATAATGGCAAATAGGCGTTTGTAAAACATAAGTAAATAAAAATGGGTCCATGTATGGTTTTCTTTTCGCCTGGGCAAGAACTTGGGCCTAATTCAATTTCTGGTCCAAAGGCCCGAAACTTCGTATCTATCCTAGTCTAACATAAAATAAATATTTTTTTTGGCCTTGACCCAATTCTTCCACCTGTCCTAAACTAACACACAATAATAATGGAAATAAAAGGACTTAGGCCCACACATAACAAAATACAATTTTGAAATAAAGAGTGGGCCTTTGGCCCAATCTTCAATTTCTCAATCAGCTGTGTATTCTTTCTAACCAGAACCAGTTTGCCAACATCTAGCTCGGAAAAGAGGACTCGAAAGAGGAAAATTTTGGGTCTTCGTATCGCAACTCGAAATGCAAAGAGTGAGGGAGTCCACAAGAGACTCGGATGCAGTTTCACATGTTAGAGGCTTCATATACAGTCAGATGTTAGTCCTCGAGTCTTTCAGTATTTGTCTTTTATTGTTAAGTCTTGGGTTACCAGATTTGGCCAAGCTGAATATTTCAGTTTTAAACATTCACAATTATTTTATTTTATTTCCAGTTTAGTTAAGTTCATTGATATGATTATTGTCTTCCACTGAGTTAAGTAAGTTAGATCAAGGGTCCGCTCGAGGCCAACAATGGTCTTCGATTTCTATTCTCACCTAGGGTGTAGGCTCAAGGCGTGACAGACATGTTCATGGCTGAAAGGAACAAAACAATGAGAACCAAAAATAGTTCAAGGGTTATTGTGTGACTTATGTTGTCTAGGTATACACAAAATCTCAACGATTCAAAGATATCAAATCTAACGATTCATCGATTATATCCGATAAATGTTCACTATGGAATGTTTAAAGGAAAATCCACTTATCCAGATGCAATCAATCCTTACTTACGAACCACACAGTTTTCATGCATATGTTTTAAAAATAGTCATTCCCTATTCATGTGGGGGATTGTAGGGTTTTAAAGGTGTGAACAGGAAACGAAGGGTTGTGACTATGCCAAAGGATTGTGACCTTTATGATAGGATGTGTTCTTTCTAATGGATTGTGATTGTTTGAAAGGTTGGGCCTTTTCCAAAGTGTTGTGACATTTCTAAAAGGTTGTATTCTTTTGAAATGGTTGTGACCTTTACCCTTTGTTGGCTATAATCTAAGAGACTTTCTCTCATTTTTCTAGATTGAATTCTTCTCTTCTTTTGCATAAATTTCTTACGGCACAAAATTGATCAATCGTATGTGTGTAATTCGTTGTTGTTATTTTGAGTTCTTTGAAATTATTGAAGTTTGAGGTACCGCTACTTCTTCAATAGTTAATCCATTTTATCGAAGGAATTAATCTGCAACCTCGGGTACTTGAGGAGATAAAATGTCTTAAGGACACATAGTGGGCTCTGTGGACTCGGATAGTTCTTTGTGTTGTTCTTTTCATCTTTTATTATTTTTGGTTTGCTAATCTGAATACAAGAGATAACGAGAGATAACGACCTCGTTATCTCCTGTATTCAGATTAACAAATAAGAAATAATAAAAGATGAAAAAAAAACAAAGAACTAGTGGAGTCCACAGAACCCACTATGTGCCCTTAAGAAATTCAATCCCCTCAAGTACCCGAGGTTGCAAATTAATTCCTCCCTAGATAAAACGGATTAACCATTAAAGAAATAGCGGTACCTCAAACTTAAATAATTTCAACAAATTCAAAATGACAGCAACGAATCACACTCACAAACACGATCGTTCGATTTTATTTTGTAAGAAATGCATGCAAAAGAACGGAAGAATTTAAACCAGAAAAATGAAAGAAATCCTCTCAATTTATAGCCAACAAAGGGTAAAGGTCACAACACTTTGGAAAAGGCACAACCTTCCAAACGGTCAAAACCTTTAGAAAGAACACATCCTTTCATAAAGGTCACAACCCTTTAGCATAGTCACAACCCTTCATGAGAGTCACAACCCTTCATTTTATGTTCACACCTTTAAAACCCAACATTATTTTCATGTATGTCTTATGATTAAGTTCCTAAGAAAGATGTGTGTTCTTTGTTCTCTCCATGTAACTCAAGATTACTCTTTTTATTTTATTGTTAATCTTTATATTAATATTATTATTATAGGATCGAATTCATCTTTTAGCATACTTGATGAAGAAAGCTTTTGAATGTTGATTAGTTTGTCAAAAGATGTTGGACAAAAGTTCAAAAAATTATGCATTGATTCTGTATTTCTATTTTTCATTTAGTTTATTATGATTAAGGTTTTAAGGAAGATGTGTTCTTTTCATGTAACTTATTTGGTTTGAGTTTCTATGATTTCTACTCACGACTATCCTTTCACTTCATATTTGAAGTAGTGTTTGTTTATATTATTATTATTATTGTCAAATTTTTTAGCTTGTCTCGGTGAAGAAGACTCTTGGATGTTGAATAGTTGTCAGAAATAGAGTCGATAAGGGTTTAAAAAAATTATTCATTAATTTTATATTGTTCTTTTCACTATGTTCTTATGATTGAGGTCATAAAAAAGATGTGTGCATTGTGTTTTTGTTTCCTTGAAATTTATTCTGGTTGAAGTTTTATGAATTTTTATTGTTACAAATCTGTATCTTTGTTAGATGCAAATTAGTTATTGTAATTTTATCTAGAATATTATAATTGCTCACATATGTTCAAACAATATTATTGATAATTTAAACATATATATTAAATATTGGAATATATCTCTTTTTATGGTGTGCTTATGGTAAATAAGTAGTATCATTTATCTTTTCTTTTGATTTGTTCATTTATTCTAATTTATAAAAACTAACAATAATAAATATAAATTATACATTAATTTTGTATCTTTTTTGTTTCTTTTAATTCTTACCATTAATGTTCTAAGCAAGATGCATATTCTTTACTATAAAAAATTTATTAGTACGTATATATATATATATATATATATATATATATATATATATATAATAAAGGATAAAACATATAAAATAAGAACATAATAGATTATTTCAACAAAAAAATTAAACTAAAAGAAAATAAGAGAGGAGCCAAAAAATTACCTCTTGCAGAGCAGGAACAAGGACAATGACCTGAAATACTTCTAACATCTTCGACCACGAACGAAATTAGAAAATCTCTAAATTCATAGGATGAAACTTCGTGCGTATGTTTAATGAAAGAACACTGCTCTTACACCTAAGAATCCCAAAATTTCCTTTGTTCATTCAATGCATAGAGATGCCTATTATCTATATTTTATTTTTCGGGTAAATCATGCCCAAAAACGATGTGGGAATTTTCGAATGGAAAAACACGTATGGAATATATTATAAGATCAAAATTAGCAATAATAGATATGTTATTATTCCTAATAAACTTGAGTACTAATAAATAAATATATACAATTAATTATTTTATAGTTGTCCCTAGTATTAGCACACAATCTCTTAATTTTGTCATAACAATTTGTATTATTGGTTGTATACAACATAGAATTTTTATTTATTTATTATTATTGATGGTAATATTTTTGTATAAAATATTTATAATTTGATAGTAACATAATATCTTTGAGTCTTTTCATAGGTTCTCGTTGTTTTTTAATAAAATGATTTTTTAAGTAAGTTTTCCATTATGTTTAAATCAAATAGATTCTCTCTTTGTTGTTAAGGGTTTACGAATTATATTATGGGTATCAATCCTCCACTTTCTTTTGTATACATAATATGTTGGGTACAAAGGATCAATGTTATCATGTAACAACAATAACAATAAGAAAACGACTAATTACTTTTAAAATTGAGCCACCTCACCTCGTACCAAGAGAAAACACTTCCAGTAGTAGTGGAAGACCCAAACACCAGTCCAAACGAACATAAACTAATCTTGAGCCTAAGATCTAGTTCATCACATTATTATTGGGGGCAAGATCCACATTATTTTATTAGGTTGTGTTGTACTTGTTTGAATTCTTATCACTAACTTTTTAATTTCAATCAAGATGAATTCCCTTGGAAAAGTTTTATTCTTGCGATGAATGTTTACTTTTAATAAATTTTCGAGTTAATTATAAAAAAGTATTTTCTATATTTTCATATGGTTAGTCTACCTTTTTTGAATAAATAATGAACCATGGTTAAATCTCACTATCTTTGTGTGGATGACAAAGTTTAAATTTAAATCCTTAAGAAATTTAGATTATATTAAATTCAAGATATATTAGTCCAAATAAATATTATGTCTTAGTATGATTTGAATAATTATTTAAGATCAATAAGTAAAGATTTAATTAAAGTTAAATTTTATTGGGCTTGCTAGTCAAAATGGATAGTAAATGTCAAGCCTACGTTGCCAAAGTACAAGATGTCATCTCATTCTACAAGACCAATTTAGTGCCACGTGTTAAATGACGTAGCTTACCAAGTAAAGCGAAGTAGTGAATATGATTATGCGATATATCAAGTGAAATAACATGCCTAGCCATATCAAAGACAAATAAAAATGTGTCACATGAGTGCAAGTTACATGTTTTGATTAGGGAAAATACATCAAATCCCCCCTGAACTTGGCACGAAAACTCGCTTTAGTACTTAAACTACACGGGCGTTTAAATACCACCCTTATCATCTTTGAAGTGATTTTTTTTCCACCCTGAGACTGTAACACCACTCTCACCCGCCACATCATATCCACGTAAGCGCCACATCATAACCATGTAGGTACCACGTCATTAATTTTTAGTTCTTTTTTACTTATTCATTATTTTCTATTAAATACTTTTAATATTAATTATATCAATTAATTAATTTATAAATGCATACCCCCACCCCCTATCTTTCATCTTCCTTGTTCTTTCACCATTTCAACCTTCAATACTTATTTTTCTTCTACACTATTCAACAATTTTTTTAAATAACTAGAATGAAATTATTCACTATAATGTTCACATTATCTTCTTCGAATCCACCCCACGCATTTACCCTTTTGGAGGAAGAATTTTTTTTGAAACCCCTTTATTGTCAACTCAAATAAGAAATGAAGATTACATAAGAAAGTTGATAAAAATATATAAATTCTATGAGAAATATTTGAATAGATCTAGAAATCAAAATGAGTCACTCAAAATTAAGAAAGTTTACATTTACAAAATCGACACCAATAATATAGAGTGAAATCAACATAAAATAACTTTGATATTGAATTTTACGAATTAGTGAAGGATTAGTAAAATGAAAATAGTTTTTTTTTTAAAAGTGGGAGGAAGATGGAGGAGGAGGTGTTACAATGGAGAAAAAAAGTGTATTGGGGAAGACAACAAAATGAAAAGAAAAAAAATAAAGAAATTAAAAGGGGACCCACTAATTCTATATTTTTAGAGAGTTAATATATTAAGAAAAAATATTTAAAATATTAATTAATTGACCAATAAAAAAAGGCCATGCGTAGGATTTCAAAAAATTCTAACCTTTTTTTTTCTTCTTTCACACGCTTTAAGGAGAGTACACTCACTCTCCCTGCCACGTCATCCCTAAGGGGGTGTTTAAATCACTTCAAAGATGATAAGGGGGTAATTTAAACTCCCGTGTAGTTTAAGTACTAAACCGAGTTTTCATGCCAAGTTCAGGGGGGATTTGATGTTTGATTAATCAAATATCATTATATAATTTAAATCAGATTGGTCAAAGACAGTGTCTCCTGATCACAACTCTTCCATTCTATAACATAAATACAAGTCCACATCGTTAAGAAAAGATACCATAATTTCAACAAGTAGCTAGAGAGAGAGCTCGTGGATCAAACACTGCAAATTTCTTTAAAAACATACAAGTTCAAGTATTCAAGAACTCGAGTTCAAGAAACAACTAAAGACCAAGATCATCGGATTAAAGAATAAGATCGAATGACTTTAAAGTAAAGATCAAGTTCATCAAGATTCAACATCAAGTTCGAAGGCCCTTGAATCCAAGTATAAGTCATGAACAAGTCCATTAAGATTCAATATTAAGCTCAGAATTGTCATGACTCAAAATATCAAGATATCAAGTCATGTTGACACCTAATAACAACCCACCAGTAGGTAAGTCAAACCCATAACAAAGAATCAGAAGAAACCGGCTACCACGCGAAAGAGGAGAATGTGGAGAAGAAAGAAAAATAGAGAAAGAAAGAGAAACAAGATATACATATAACACCCTACGATCTGGTATAGTCGACCCATTAATTACAAAAGGAGTACAAGATAAATACAAATATATACAGAATTTTCTGTAAATACAAAATAAAGATTGGTCTAGTCAAAATAGAAGGAGATTGGAAAATCTTAACACTAGGAGCTCACCTTATGTCTCTGAGCATAGCTGTTATGCATAAGGTACACGTCATGCTAAGAGCTTACACAATGATGCCCAGAAGTGTAGTATGAGTACTAGTCACAATCCAAAGTACACCCTAGACATGACATGACATATAACACCTCCAGAGACCCTACAGAAGTCACTGGACATAATAATAGAGAATAATAGAAATCTCATATAGTAAAATAGTTTTACATAATGCATTAGTACATGAAATGTACACAGTAAGAGGGATATACATGAAAATGTGATCATAGAGGACATAATAAAAAATATGATATGCATGACTAAGCAAAATATTATAGAAATCATGTGAAGTAGAATCGTAAATCATCAACATGTTCAATGAATCTTAAAATCATCAAAGAAGCTTCATTAAAACCTTGACAGAAAACATAGATTATTTTGTGGGATATTGGCATTAACCAACAATAGACCATGCGAGCTATAACAGACATCGAGAAGGGAGAGTCTACTTACCAAGATAGAACTTTGTATCATATCATATTATATATGTGGATCACAATCTAGGACATTTAGGGCAAACCTATGGAGGCATATAGTTTGGATCTGGAGTTGCTACTTGATACTATCCTATTTGAGCCTCCACCTCAAACTTCTGTCTGTGCTAAGTTAAATCCCAACAGAGTAGTCAATTTCGTAAACATATCATCATCCATGGAAAAGTAAAATTCAAATACTAGTTCAAGCTTAAAACATCATAAGTAGTTCATTAAATCTTGAATCAAGCATGTGTGAGAAAATCTTATTGGTTCCTTATGGTGAGAAAAATCTTTCACAATTTAATTGATGCTCATCTTAAAGCAACCTAATTCATAATATATTATTTTTCATAAATCACGCATAACTTCATGAAAACATTAAATCATAAATTCAAATATAATTTCTTCATAAATTCATGTCTTTTAGGGTTTATAGATAAAACTCATGATCAATGCATGTGTTCATGTAATTTCAATTGAAATGCATGTAATTGAGTCCAAACAATCAAAGCAAGATCAAATTCAAGCAATTCAATCCACACAATTAGAATTTAGAACCCATGAAGAATTGAATAAAAACCTACTTAATTTGATTGAAATTTAATTAGGAGAATTAGAGAAAATCATGGGGCTCAATGAGTGAATGAAACTCATTGATTAATCCCTAAATACCTTGAGGAACTAAGCCCCAAAAAATGGATAAATAGGAGACTTGGTGCTTGGAAACTCTATCCTTCTTGTTGACAGAGACTTGAAGGGGATGTATGTGGACGGGATTTGGGGGTTTGAGTGAATGAGAAAGTTGGGTTAGTTTAGGAATAGAAAAGTAGTTATAGGACATAGTAATAGAGGTAAAACGACGTAGTATAGGTATTAAATGCATAGGAAAAGACTCAAATCCTATTAAAATAATTGTTGGATATTTTCTACGATAAGTACAGGTTAATCGTAGAACCAATTTCAGAAATTGAAATTTCACCTTACTTTCCACGATACTGTTACGACTCAAAAATTGATACACTCATCTTATCCGACCAAGACAATTCAGCCTAAATCTCAACCATTACAATAAAATGCAAAAAAAAATTATAAGTAACTTAATAAAAAAAAAAAAACTGGTAGTCACGTGTGTAAGCCTCTAAAGTATTACAATTGATTTAAATGAAAAACACAAGTCTCAAATGACCTCATTTCTAGAATAGAACAAGATCATAAATAGGAGAAAGAAGATCCACTGAAATGACAAATAACTACCTCACAAATCTCCAGTAAGCCTCAGAAAATAAGAGAATGGAAGTATCACATAAATCCAGGCTCGTAGCCTACAAAAAATTGTAGAAGCAAGGGGTGAGTACCAAAACACACGGTACTCAGCAAGTAAACCTCTAAATACAAGCTAAGGGAATAGAATACGGTTACTCCTTACACCCCAACCGAACCTCCACAACTACAACCTGTATGAAATAAGTTCAACCTAACATTTCACAGTTTACAAAGCACATAACTCAACAACCACACCCTAACAATTTCATATAATCAACAACAACACTCTAATCATTGCATATCTTCAACAACAGAATCGATATTCATTAGTCACAAATTTCACAAAAAGGCACTCACAAGATCAACAACACACCAGATTTAGTTCACCAATAATAAAGAAGTCCAATACAATGAAATGCACCATCAAGTATAGTGATGCATGTCTGACCTTATGATACACACCTGTTGTCTCTCAGTCCGTGACTCATGAGGGACATATCTGTCCATGCATCCATCGTAGAGTGTGATACGACCGTCGATAATAGTAACCATCGTGGTGCGCAATACGTCCCTCGATATATAGTATCCATCGCGGCGTGAGATACATCCCTCGAAATATAGTATCCATTGCGGCGTGCGATACGTCCCTCGAAATGGTACATCCTATTTAATCTCTTATTCTTTCTCAATGCACATAGCACTTGTCATAATAATGTCTCAGAATAATGCAAATGACATGTTCACACAAATAATGATGAGATGGCCATTTTCTTAACAAGGCACAATTCGCAATAATACAATTGTGGTACAATATCAATAAATAAGCAATAATCTTTCAAATCATTCTCAAACATCACACACTAACAATTTATCACATTACCTTTTTATTACCCTTTTTCATCATTAAAATTACTCAACATGAACAAGTCATTCCATCGTCAGTTCTCATTACTCCCAAACACATATTATAAGGAAATACACGAATTTCATACACTTAACAAGGATTTAGAAATCCACTTGCCTCAAACGATCAAATGATTACTCCGGGACTTGGGTCTTCCCATTTCGTTGAACTTCTAACCCAATGCAATCTATTCAAGTACATAGTCACAATAAGATTTTGAAACTAACAACACCCAAATTACTATAGGTATAACCTAGACCCAAAAATTCACCCAAATTTACAATCAAGTTTCTAAGTTTCAAGCCTAGGGTTAAACTTCAACTTCTCTAATATCACAATTCTAGCGGTATTCATGTAATGCAGTATACTCAATATTTAATTTTTATATACCAACATATCAAGTTAGGCTAATTATATAATATCATCATTATAAGACCTATCTGTTAAGAAAAAGAGGAACCAGTACATTAACCTTTAATGACAATAATAAACTCTTTTTTGTTGCAAAGTCATAACCTACACCAATGCATCAATCATTTGGCATTGATTCGCCAATAATTAAAGTGCAGGTTTCTTCCCAAAAACGATGCAACACCATAATCTATTCTCACCTTTCTGTCCAATCAATTTGACATAAAATCAAACCTTTCTTTCCAATCCAATTAACATAACTACCATAGCATTTACCTGAATGTGAACCTCTCTGTTTTCACAGTGATCACCTCACACGGGAAATTTTAGGTTCTCTTCTTTATATTTTTTTTCTGAATTAATTATATATTAAAAGTGACAAATCCTAATAATTATTTTAATAAATAAATTAAATTTAGGATATTAAATAAATTATCACTTTAGTCCATTAATTATCGGTTAAGTCAATTATCTAGAATTATCTATCAATTAATGAACTCAAGAAACACAAATAATTTAATATTCTCATACCAACTTCACCGACTAATCATGAATGACTCGGGGCTACTACTGAAAGAGGTGAAACGGTAATGTTGTAAAAAAATTCTAAAAATGACTTTTCGGGTCATTATAAATACCCTTCTACGGTTCATCTCAATTCCTACCGTCCATGGACCTCATAAGTAGGAATAAACTTTTAGCCCAAAATTTAATAAGTCAGAAATTTTCCTACGGAACTCATCTACGGCTCATGAACTTTCCTACGATTCGTATTGTTTATTCGTAGGTCAAACTTCTGAAACTCAATTTTCCAAAACACCATTTCGGATCCTACAATTCCATTCTACAACTTGTTGGTATTCTTACGGGTCGTAGGTCTGTCTCATAGACCACTGTTTTAGAGAATTTTTCTATTTTTCTTTTCTTCTCATCATTCCAACTTATGAAGTATTATATTACTAGAAAGTGGTACTCAATAGCATAGGTTGATTGATCTCCAAAGACAAAGAAAGCATAAATTACAGGTAAAAATAAGGAATACACAATGCTAGCAGCTAAAGAAGATATGCCACATAATAAAAGTAAATGAAAACAAAGGAATATAAGAAAGCAAGCTGGTAGTTAAGACAAGGGAACATACCTGGATACGCTAGCCCAACAACCTAACCACAATAAGATTCTACTATGGAAGTCAATAAACTGAATATATTCTAACGGTAACCACCACTACCCACCATATCAGCCAAAGGGCTAATCCAATCAAATCAATCAAATCTAGAAGCATTGATCTAGAGGGAATCAAAGGGGACACATCTAAGTCAAACATATAACTAACTATCAAACTGACACAAAATACACAATTATAATCAAATAATAACCTAACAGAATCCTCATAAGCCGGGAAGATAATCAACAATGAACATAACCCAATCACCCCCACCCCCACCCACCCCGATAAGACAGGCAGGTGCAAATAACAACAAATTATATTGGTGATAATCAATGAATATAAACAACAAGTGCCGCACAAACAAATATAGACACCTACCTCCTTCACAGGACATGCAAGGTAGAACAATGTGGACACCCCCTCCTCCTATTCACCATGTCACACGGACAAAGGGATCCACAGAGAACTTGACAATTCCATATATACTTCCTGGTCCTGATCCACGACTATCATAATTGATTCTCATTGATCTTCTCCACATGATACATAGATGTACATATTTAAAATTGAGTCAATATAAAAATAATCTCAATTTCCTCGAACTGATCAAGTAAAAAGTGAGTTCATTATCGATGCATCTAGTATCGCAACGATTGATTTATCCATATAGTAAATGTCGTATGCATCCCACCATATTAAGTTTTAAGAGTAAAAATGTACAAAATCCTACTTTCACAAAAATAGTAGTTAAAACCAATGTATGTATCGGGATTCTGCCACAAAACACGTGAAAATGAGTACCATCGCGATGCATGCCATCACCAGCATAACAAATAACATTTATACACCCTTAAGCACATAATCGACATCACCGAACTCCTAAAGCATAGAGAACTAACAATTCAAGATCGAAGAGAAGTACTCCAACAATTGAAAGATTGAAGAGAAGTACTCCAACAATTGAAGATTGCAGAGAAGTACTCCAATACAACAATAATAACAAGAAGAAAAATACAAGAGTATACAACTTTAAAAATAATAATTCAAAGTTAGAGTAGGAATCCTAAGTTGATTAGGAGTTGTTATGATATTTACTTATTATGTTTAATTAGGATTTGTTGGTTAGAGTAGTTGCTAGTCCTAGTTTAATTTTGGTTTTTACCTTTATTATAGGGATGCTACTAGTTAATTTCAATACATACAGAAAATACAGAAACATACAGAAATATACATAATAGATAGAACTTGAATTAAGATTCAAGTACCTTTGAGTTTATAAATAAAATATTTTCCTTCAACAATGATAGAAATCTACTTGTTCAATCAAAATTCAATATCGTGCTCATTTTCCTTGCCAAACATTCTTGTTATAGAATACTAATTTTGTGTTTCATGATAAAAATTTGATATGGACTTATCAAAATTATCCAAAATTTTACAGATTTATCAAAAATGATCTCAAAAAGTAAAAGTGAACATTTGAATCGTCTCATTTTATGCTTAAACAAGGCTAAAGCATTCAAATATTCAATATCCATTCGAAACTCATCAAGATTTAACTCAATTTTGCAAAAAGGTCCAAAATCGTCATACAAAGATATTAGAACTTTCATCATAAATCCAAGCTCGTGCAGTCAACTATTTGATCATAGTCAACTCTTATCTTTAAATTCTACTACAATGCAACTTGTTGCAACTTGAGTATCCTAAACTCATTCAGAACCTCATGAACACAAACCAATATGAAAAAAAATTATGAAACACTTTTTGGATCAATTGTATTTATGAAATCATCTATAAGAGGTCATCTTGATCAAAAGCTAACAAAAAATAGCTTTACTAAAACTTAATAATACAACCAAGGACTCGAATCACTCCCAAACACCTCAATATCCATACCAACCACACACAAAGCCAAAAATCACCTTCAGAAAAACTCATCCAATATTAATTCGATTACCTCGAGAATTATTTCACCCTTTCCGCTTGTCAAAAATAGTATGAAGAATCTACGGGAAGGGGTCAAAATAGAAAAATATAGTAAGAAAATTTAATATGACCATGAGGGTCATTACATTTAGACTTCCAAAATTGAATTGTTTTCCCTTAAAGCATAGGATCTCCTTTAGAATCATGTCATATATTCTTTCAAATTTTAAACAAAATAAGAAAACTATAAGTAGGTCAAAGTGAGGGAATATGTTCAAACATAAAATGATAGTGCGAGTCGTTTTACATGTTTTGTTTAATTCGATTTGAAGTGTGTTGATAACATTTCATTGTTTATTTGAAAATGTTGAAAACATCTCCATTACTAGTACAAAACTGTATAAGCAATTTTTGGTAGACGTGGTTACATGGGAAAATTATGATACTATTGGTGTAGTTAGTATATGGTTTAAATGTTCACCTTAATTACTCTCCTCTTAATTAACCGTTGAATTTATCGTGCCATCATTAAAACATCATTGTAGACTAATCTTTTTCTAATATCAAATATTATAAGAATTAAAATGGTGCCAAATTCTTAAACAATGATCTAGTAGTATTTGTAACTCTAGTCTATCATGTACCGATCAATATTAATTTTTCGTTTATCAGATTGATTGGGATAAAGTTGCATATTATAGCATGTGTATTCTTTGTGTTTGAATTCTTTTGTGTCTTAAACTGGTGTGTGATGTTAAGTGACAACATTAGAAGAAATTCAAAAATCAATGTAATTACTAGAGTTGTGGGAAAACAAACAATATTACTACCATTTATGTTTTGTCTAAGTTGTGTTTATGCTAGAGTGTCTACAATGATATTTTAATTTGTGTTCTCTTAGCAATAATTAGGGCAGGAAATAAATTGTTCTTGTTTGTCACAAAGATATATAGTGCGATATATCCACAATTTAAAAATCATTTGTCTTAATTACTAAGTTCAATTATATGAGCTTTAAATATAATATACGTACAAACAACTATTGTTCTTGTAAACATAGGGGAAAAAAACTTTAGACTAGCACAATATCAAAATAAAACAAATCTCTAGAGCCTATGCATTTGTATAGTTTTTGTTGATCTGAACGGCAAAACTGAAGCTCTGCATATGGGGCAATCTTTTTTTTATCACCAGCCATTGTATGATGCATCTCGCATGATATTCATGCCCACACCCGAGTGTCCCAATGTTTTCTTCATGCTCAAATTTTTAATGACAGATGACACAAATCTCTTCCGTTTTTATTGAATTATCTACTCCGTCTATTGGATCATCAACATGATGAGTTCTTGTTTTAAGATACCTCAATGTAACATCCTCCACAGTCTCTTCCACGTAAGCACTTGATTATCTTGATCACTTGTTGGAGGATTTCCCCGATTTTGCGAGGATTGGTCTAGCAGATTTACTGCTACACCGGTTCTTAAGAAACTATATATATCTAATGAATTACGATCACTCATGTTAAAAATATCAACAATAGAAGAATGACAATGAGAGTTGCTAAGTTTTCAATATCACTAATACAGATCGAATTAAACAATAACAATGTTGGAATTTCCTTGAGTTTTTAAAAGGAACATAAGTAGCAAAATATAATGTATAATAAGTTTGACTGGAAAAGAAGTAAATATAGTGATGACCTACCATATCTTTATTTTGGAATTTAATAAGTTTTATTCCTATTTTGTATTGAAATAAGATTCATTGACAATATAAAATATATAGATAAAGATGGCCTACCGTATTTTTTATTTAATTTGGAAAATTAATAAATTGTTTTCCTAGTTCAGTATAATTGGAGATTTAGTAAATTATCCTAACTTATTATGGAAATTAATAAATTGTATTCGCAGTTCATTATATTTGAAAAATTAATAAGTTGTATTCCTTGGTCATTTGGAAAATTAATAAATTGCATTACTATTTTTTTTAAACTAGATTTATTGAAAATACTATACATAAACATATGGCCTACCATATTTTTTACTGCATTTGGGAAGTTAATAATGTGTACTACTAATTTGTTTTGAAATCCAATTTATTAATTTGAACGTTAATAATTACTTGCCAATATGGGCTTAATATTATATGTCTTTTGTTTGTAAAGGCATAATACATAAACATTGACCCTTATCTTCGCTTAAACGGATAATTATGTCCTCCAACTTAGAGTGTGCACAAACTTGTATAAAATTGTTTAAGTAGACACGCATTTCCTAATGTTGCATAAGACACATAGGATACCATGTAGGCTACAAAATTGTCATGTAAAGTGTCATGTAGGACGATTGTGTCCACTTGTTCAATTTTATGCAAGTTTAAGTGTCTACTTGTGCACACCGAAAGTTAAAAGTGATAGTTACCAGCTGACATCAACTTAAGGTTCATGTTTATGTATTATGTCTTTTTAAAATGTGTGAGGGAAGGAAGTAAAAGAAAATAGAGTAATACATATTCCACCAATTTTCTCCCTTTTTTTAGGAAAGGAGATATAAATTTTGTTCTTCAATTTAAAGCAAATTACTGAAGTAAATTGTATTAAATTTATAGAAATTAATTAGATTCATCATAAAATGTGTGCTCTTCTACAATGTGATAATCAAAGGAAACGATAGTTAGTGAATTAATTTAAAATATTAATTTAAAGTTTGTTTGATCGAACATTCAATATCTACTTATTCCTTAAAGTATTTTTATCAAATGAAGTTTGAGAAAAAGAAAAAAACAAAAAAGTTGTCTTCCAACACACTAAGGCGAATAGATAAAAGAGGAAGTTACCGCTTCTTTCATGATCACCATAACCGCTGACCATCCTCGATCGAACGCATGTCAACAAACTTTTGCAAGTTTATTCAGGTCGACATTAGGGGAGACGATACCTCTACCTTAAAACCCAATATCGTACTTACATGGAGAGCCAAGAATCATATGGGAGCAAGCTGATATAGCAAATGATAGTCAATGAAAATCTCCAATATGCAGTGGTTGGAATGTTTTTTTTTATGGTTGGCCAGCTATACAAGAACTTTGCAATATAATACCTAAGCAATGTGGATTGAAGGGGGAGTACAATATAGGATTGCTAACCAATAAATATATGTTTATCAGGGCTTCACTCTTGGAAGATTATGTCAATCCGCTCTCTAAACCAGTTTTCTATTTAACACAACAAAGTTGGTCCTATCCATGAGGACACTAAAGTGGGATACATTATTTAACCCAAAGGAGAAGACATCAATGACTATAGCATGGATTTCCTTTCCTTCACTGCGCCCAAACTTCTTTGGGAAAGAAACAATATTCTCACTAGCTGCAGTAGTTGGAAAACCATTACAGGTTGATATGGCGACTAAAAATCAAACTAGACCTAGTTGTGCTAGGATTAAGGTTGAGATGGATCTTCTTAAGGAGTTTCCAAAGAGAATTAACATTTGATTGAAAAGATCCAACGGCGAGATCATAGAAAAGTGGATTAAGATCACGTATATATTGTAAAACATGTATGATACAGGGGCATGATGAAAAACAGTTCTATGTTGAGCATCCAAAACTTTACCCAACTAGGCAGAAAGGGAGCACAAGAAACACAGAAATGCAAAATCACGGACAAGGGGATATGGAGGATAAAAATCAAGAAACAACTAAGGGAAAAGAAGGTAAGCAAAATAGGATATGGGAGGGGCAAAATAAAGAAGAGATATTATAGGAAGGGAAACATAATAACGGGGGAACAAGAAAGAAGACAATAAATTAAGTGTCGAATAAGGTGGAGTTATTACCACAAACAAGTTTGATGCATTAAATGATAAGGATGAAACATGTACTTTATAACAAGAGACGTTAGGGAACGTAAAGGGTAGAGAAGAAGTATCCACCAAGAAATGGGTGGAAGACACTTTCTCTAAGACGACTAAATTAGTACTTGAGGATAAGGACCTAGAAGGAGAGGGGGAAAAGAAATCAGCACGGGGAATGAAGGGAATGGAGGGTAACAATTTTGATATAGAAAGTCAAAAGGTTGGAGGTGATGAAGGGCAAGAAAATGTGCACATAGATCTACTAGAAGACGATGAAGAAGGATAACATACTCCTTCATGCATGCAAAATTCTTGTACATTTACCTACAATCTTAAGGGAGTTAGCGGAGAATCAAAGGCAGTATCTTGATGAGGATGAGAAATGGAAGAATTTATTCAGCAAATTAGTAGAGCTGGGGATTTATCTCCTAGGCACGTGAACAGTTTGAAGAGGGAGTTTAAGAAAGGCAAAGCAATTATACTCTACAAGTAAAAACAAGGAGTAAGAAGGATTGAAATTTAGAACTTAATCAATGATTTATAAAATAATATTTTGGAATATAAGGTCAGTCAACACTCAGAAGTCTTTTAAAAATCATTTGTCTTAATTACTAAGTTCGATGATATGACCTTTAAATATAATTTACGTACACACAACTATTGTTCTTGTAAACATAGGGGAAAACAACTTTAGACTAGCACAATACCAAAATAAAACAAATCTCTATAGTCTATGCATTTGTATAGTTTTTGTTGATTAGAACGGCAAACTAAAGCTCTTCATATGGGGCGATCTTTTTTTATAACCAACCTTTGTTTGATGAATCTCGCATGATATTTATGCTCGTACCTGAGTGTCCCAATATTTTCTTCATGATCAAATATGTCATGACATATGACACAAATCTCTTCCATTTTTATTGGATTATCTACTCCGTCTATTGAAGCATCAACATGATGAGTTCTTGTTTTAAGATACCTCAATGTAACATCCTCCGTAGTCTCCTCCATGTAAGCAACTTGATTATCCTGATCTCTTGTTGGAGGATTTCTCCATTTTTGCAAGGATTGGTCTAGCAGATTTGCTGCTACACCGGTTATTAAGAAACTATATATATCTAATGAATTACGATCACTCATGTTAAAAATATCAACAATAGAAGAATGACAATGAGAGTTGCTAATTGTTCAGTATCACTAATACTGATCGAATTAAAAAAGAACAATGTAGGAATTTTCTTGAGTTTTTAAAAGGAATACAAGTAGCAACATATAATGTGTAATAAGTTTGACCAGGAATGAAGTAATATAGTGATGACCTACCATATCTTTATTTTGGGATTTAATAAGTTTTATTTCTATTTTGTATTGAAATCAGATTCATTGACAATATAAAATATATAGATAAAGATGGCCTACCATATTTTCTATTTCATTTGGAAAATTAATAAAATGTTTTCCTAGTTCATTTTAATTGGAAATTTAGTAAATTATATTTCTAGTTTATTAAATTTGTGATATTAATAAATTGTATTCATAGTTCATTATATTTGAAAAATTAATAAATTGTATTTGTTGTTCATTTGGAAAATTAATTAATTGCATTACTAATTTTTTTTAAATCAGATTTATCGACAATATGATTTATACAAAGATGGCCTACCATTTTTGCTAGTGCATTTGAAAAGTTAATAACTTTAATTCCTAACTAGTTTTGGAATCGAATTCATTGATTTGACCGTTATTAATTACTTGCCCAAATGGGCCTAAATCTTATAAACCTTTTGTCTTTTAAAGGAAGTCAAAGAAAATAGAGTAAAACATATCATTTTTATATTGTTTGATAAATACAGAAGAAAAAAAAAAGATAAAAGAATAAGACTTGAAGAATGACTTGTCACTAATCACCTATACAACAAGGTGAAGAAAAATGCTAACGTAAATATGAAAATGTGGTTACTGGCCTAACATTAAATGATGACGAAGGTTGGTCATATACTACCCTATTGAATACTCAACAGCATATATATATGTTATTAACCTGTATTTATAAGGTTAGTCAAAAACAGAAACAGAAATAAGATGAAGTAGACAGAAAACAAAATAATCCGAGTCCACAGAAATTACTGTGTCTCCTTAAGAAATTTAATCCCATCACTGTATCCGAGCTTATGGATTAATTTCTCCCAAGATAAAATAGATTAATACTGTTAAAGAAATAGCGGTACCTCAAACTTCTTTAACTTCAGTGAACTTAAGAACAACAACAAGTCACACAGACTCAGTCGATCGACACTTTGATTTTTGAGAGAAAAGAATGTACGCAGAGAAGGAAAATTTTCAGTGTTTGAAAAAACAAAAATTGAATTTCTTTTATAGTCATTTTCATGAAGAAATGTGTTTGTTCAGAGAAATCTGTTCAGACCCGTTTTATCCAGAAAGTTGCGTCTTTTGAAAAAAAATAATAACTTTTTGGAAAATGTTTCTGTTAGGAAAATAACAGCTTTTCGGAAAGTAACTACTTTTCGGAAAGAGTAAAAATTTTTTGTAATGTTACAGTTATACACGAATTAATTCTGTTAATTAAGTAATTAACTAACATTCTGAATTAATTTATAAGAGATAATATTAACAAGATTTATTTGATTAACAAAAATTGATTAAATAAATTTTGTCCAAAAAATTTATCAATCAATCACATCATTTGCCAAATCCAAATCCAAATCCGAAGTCGAGCGAGCAACGACGACGGCGCGAGGGGGCACCTTCTTCTTAGATCTTTAAGAAGTAAAGGAAGTGTTTCCTTATATAAGGACAACAATTTTCCTTTCTTTTTCCGATATGGGAGAAATGACTTTTCATTTGCACTTTGCAAATGACTTTTCATTTTCCCTCCATATTAGTTCCCTCACTTTTCATATTCTCTCTTTTCTTTTCTCATTCAGACTTTGCTAAACCCAACAATCCCCAACATGAATGGGGAATGGCTATTGTTAAAACATATGCATGAAAAACTTGTGTGTCTTGTAAGTAAGGGTTAATTGCATCTGGATAAGTAGGTTTCCCTTTAAACTTTCTGTAGTGAACATATATCGGATATACTCGGTCAATCGGTAAATTTGATATCTTTGATCCGTCGAGCTTTGGTGTATACCTAGACAACATAAGTCACACAATCAACCCTTGAACTATTCTTAGTTCTCATTGTTTTGTTCGTTTCAGCCATGAACACATCTCGGATAGTAAGTGCTTAGAGAACTGACCTTATCGGATTCTTCTTGAAGCGGCTTACACTTCACACTCACATAGGTGATTTCTAAATGTGTTATCCTGTAGATACACCATTTGATATACCCTGTATCAAACTTAGAAACCATTAAAAAGTCCTTATGCCTTTATCCTAGTTACTGACATTGTCTCATCATGAGAATGGACCATAAAATAATTTTTTGACAATGTTTGAACTGTCATCAATGACTTTGTATATCTCCTTGAACCTAGGTCTTGGGATCTCCAGTCTTCTAGGTAGAGTTACCACAACGATGAATTGTTCTCGGCCATAGTCCCATTTCCGTCGATGATTTATCAACTCCCTCTCTAGTTAGGCCTTTTGTATGTGGATCCGACACATTATCCTTTGACTTCACATAGTCAATTGTGATAATTCCACTAGAGAGTAGTTGTCTCACAGAGTTATCTCTTCGTCTTATGTGACGAGACTTGTCGTTATATATAACGCTTCCAAACCTTCCTATTGCAGCTTGACTATCACGGTGTATGCAAATAGGGGTCATTGGTTTGGCCAAAATGGAATATCTTCTAAGAAATTCCGGAGTCATTCAGCTTCTTCACCTTCCTTGTCTAAAGCGATGAATTCAGACTCCATTGTAGAGCAAGATGTACATGTTTGTTTGGATGATTTCCAAGATATTTCTCCTCCACCAATAGTAAAAATGTATCCACTTGTGGATTTTGTTTCAGTTGACCAGTAATCTAATTTGCATCATTATATCCTTCAAGAAATGCTGGATATTCGTTGTAATGCAAAGCATAGTTTTGAGTGTCATCTAAGTATCCAAAAACTCTCTTCATTGCCAACCAATGATTTTGATTGGGATTACTTGTGTATCAACTCAGTTTACTGATAGCGCAAGCTATGTCTGGTCGTGTACAATTCATGAAATACATCAAGCTTCCCAATACTCTAGCATATTCCAGTTGAGATTTACTTTCACCTTTATTCTTTGCAAGATGAAGGTTCACATCAATTGGAATCTTTGCCCTTTTGAAATTCAAATATTTGAATTTTTCAAGTACCTTTTGAATATAATGAGTTTGAGACAATGCTAGACCGTTAGGAGTTTTGAGAATTTTAATATCCAATATCACATCAGCAACTCCTAAATCTTTCATATCAAACTTACTAGCGAGCATACGCTTAGTAGCTTTTATATTAGCAATGTCCTTGCTCATTATAAGCATGTCATCCACTATAGGCATACAATGACTTCCTGATTTAGAGTATCTTTTATATAAACACATTTATCAAATTCATTGATCTTAAATCCATTTGACAACATGATTTGATCAAACTTTGCATGCCATTGTTTTGGTGCTTGTTTTAGTCCATAAAGTGACTTAATAAGTTTGCACACTTTCTTTTCTTTAGCAGGAACTACAAAACCCTCAGGTTGTTCAAGACCGTCTACTGCAGATAGGGCAATTAACATACAGATTAATGTAATCCTAGTCACTGACGAGTATGTGTCAAAATAATCAAGACCTTATTTTTGTCTAAAGCCTTTGACAACAAGTATATTTGTCAATAGTTCCATCATCTTTCATCTTTCTTTTAAAGATCCATTTTGAACCCAAGGGTTTGTTCCCTGGAGGAAGATCAACCAACTCCCAAGTATGATTGCTTAGGATTGATTCAATTTCACTATTGACAGCCTCCTTCCAAGAGGTTGAGTCGCTAGACAACATTGCTTCCTTGAATGTTTGAGGCTCAGTTTCAAGAAGAAATGTTATAAAATCATCTCCAAATGAAGTAGATGTCCTTTACGTTTACTGCATCTTGGACTCTCTTCATTGGGTTCATTCTCTTTTGGTTCTTCTCTGGGTTGGTTAGACCCCCCACTAGATGACTCAAGTCTAGTTTTATACGGATAGATATGTTCAAAAAATTCAGTACTATCTGATTCCATTACCGTATTATCATGAATATCCGGATGTTCAGACTTATGAACCAAAAATCGACATGCCTTACTATTTGTGGCATATCCAATGAATACACAATCCATAGTCTTAGGCCTTATTTTTACCCTCTTAGGTATAGGAACTTGGACTTTGGCTAGACACCCCCACACTTTGAAATACTTCAAGTTGGGTTTTCTACCTTTGCATTTCTCATATGGAATAACATGTGTCTTTGAGTGAGGCACTCTATTGAGTATTCGATTTGCTGTAAGGATAGCTTCCCTCCACAAGTTCTGTGGTAAACCTGAACTTATAAGTAATGCATTCATCATTTCTTTTAAAGTTTGGTTTTTCCTTTCTGCAATACCATTAGATTGAGGAGTGTACGGAGCAGTAGTTTGATGGATTATTCCATTTTCTAAACATATTTCTGCAAATGGAGATTCATATTCTCTGCCTCTATCACTTCTGATCATTTTGATCTTTTTATCCAACTGATTTTCAACTTCAGTTTTATATTGCATAAATGCATCTATTGCTTCATCCTTAACATTTAGCAAATAGACATAACAATATCTAGTGCAATCGTCAATAAAAGTTATGAAATACTTTTTCTCACCACGTGATGGTGTTGACTTCATGTCACAAATATCAGTGTGAATTAATTCTAAAGGATTTGAATTCATTTCAACAGATTTATAAGGATGCTTAGCATACTTAGATTCAACGCAAATTTGACATTTTAATTTATTGCACTCAAATTTTGGCAAAATATTTAAGTTAATCAGTTTTCGTAAGGTTTTGTTATTAATGTGTCCCAAATGTTCATGCCATAAACATTTAGACTCAAACAAGTAAGAAGAAGCAAAATCTTTATTCATATCAACTGCAATTGCATTGAGTTTGAAAAGGCCATCACTGAGGTAGCCTTTTCCTACATACATATCATTCTTACTTACTACTACTTTATCATAAACAAATACACATTTGAATCCATTCTTAGTCAAAACTGGAATTGAAACTAAATTCTTTCTCAATTCTGGACATACGAGACCCTATTCAAAGTCACCACCTTGCCTGATGTCATCTTTAATAGGACCTTGCCAGTTCCTTCCACATTTGCAACAACGGAGTTTGTCATAAACAACTTCTCATCTGTAGGTGCTGGAGTATATGATTTGTTGGCACAATCATGGCATGAGTCACCAGAATCTATCCACCATTCTCTTAGATTTCCAACCAAGTTACATTCTGAAAGCATTGCATAGAGATCGTTCATTTCTCCTTTGGATTCAGCCAAGTTTGCTTGATCCTTCTTTTTCTTGTCCTTCTTAGAACCCCGGTATTCAGTAGCCCTATGACCATGTTTACCACAATTGAAGCAGTTTCCATTGAATTTCTTCTTAGGAGGATTTCTTTTTGGACCAGATGCTTTCTTTCTTTTCTTTACCTTTGTGGGATCTTCTTCAATAATATTTACTCCAGATATTGCTGAGTTACCACGTGACCTCTTTTCTGCAGCCTTATTATCCTTTTCGATTCTCAACCTTACTATGAGATCATCAACATTCATCTCCTTGCGCTTATGTTTCAAGTAGTTTTTGAAGTCCTTCCACAATGGAGGTAACTTTTCAATAATTACAGCCACTAGAAAGGCATCATTCACAATCAATCATATATTAAAGATTATGTGAGTTTGAAGGAAAAACTTAATATTTCTAACATAGGCATTAAATAAATTTATACCTTCAGCAAGGAGTTCATGGATTATGACCTGCAGTTCTTGAACTTGGGTGACGACGGTCTTACTGTCTATCATCTTATAGTCCAGAAACTTTGCCACAGTGAACTTCTTCAGTCCGGCATCCTCTGTTTTGTACTTATTTTCTAAAGCATCCCAGAGTTCTTTTGAGATTTTGACATTGCTGTACACATTGTACAGATCATCTTGCAGGCCACTCAGAATATAATTTTTATACAAAAAATTTGAGTGTGTCCATGCTTCTGTTACCAAGAATCGTTCTTCAGGCGGAGTATCATCCGACATAACAGGAACATTCTCATTAATGAACCTCTGCAAACTCAACGTAGTGAGATAGAAGAACATCTTCTGCTGCCATCTCTTGAAGTCGACTCCAGAAAATTTTGCAGGTTTCTCAGCCGGAGCTAAGGTAGCATTTGAACGATTGTGTGCAACAGATGTTGTTGCAGCACTTACTGTTGCACCACTCACTGTTCCAGCATTCACTTGACTTGAATTAGTCTTTTTTTTTCTGTCACAAATGGCAGATAATTTTAGTATTTGAAATACTAACAGTAAAGAACAAATCTTTACACAGACTGTTTCTAATTTAACGATAAAGTTTTTATGTTCTTTTAATCGTTAATCGAATGAATTTTAAAAATTCAAGCTGATTAGAAAACCATAAAGGTTTTAATCTCCAGAAACCTCAAATACAGAAACTTGTTAAATTTCTTAAGATTGTTATTAACCTGTATTTATAAGGTTAGCAAAAAACAGAAACAGAAACAAGATGAAGTAGACAAAATACAAAATAATTCGAGTCCACAAAAACAATTGTGTCTCCTTAAGAAATTTAATCCCCTCACTGTACCCGAGGTTATGGATTAATTTCTCCGAAGATAAAACAGATTAATCATGTTAAAGAAATAGTGGTACCTCAAACTTCTTTAACTTTAGCGAACTTAAGAACAACAACAAATCACAGACTCAGTCGATTGACACTTTGATTTTTGAGAGAAAAGAATGTATGCAGAGAAGGAAAATTTTCAGTGTTTGAAAAAATGAAAATGACTTCCTTTTATAGCCATTTTCAGCAAGAAATGTGTCTGTTCAGAAAAATCTGTTCAGACCCGTTTAATCCAGAAAGTTGCGTCTTTTAGAAAAAATAACAACTTTTCGGAAAATGTGTCTGTTAGGAAAATAACGGCTTTTCAAAAAGTAACAACTTTTTGGAAAGAGTAACAAGTTTTCGGAATGTTACCGTTATACGCGAATTATTCTGTTAATTAACTAATTAACTAATGTTCGAAATTAATTTATAAGCGATAATATTAACAGAATTTATTTGATTAACAAAAATTGATAAATAAATTTTGTCCAAAAAATTTATCAATCAAATCATTTGCCAAATCCAAATCCGAAGCCAAAGCCGACGTCGACGCCGAGGCCAACCAAGCAACGACGACAGCACGAGGGGGCACCTTCTTCTTAGATCTTTAAGAAGTAAAGGAAGTGTTTTCTTATATAAGGACAAAAATTTCCCTTTCTTTTGCCGATATGGGAGAAATGACTTTTCATTTGCACTTTGTAAATGACTTTTCATTTTCTCTCCAAATTAGTTCCTCACTTTTCATATTCTCTCTTTTCTTTTCCCATTCACACTTTTCTAAACCCAATAATATACAACAAAAATTTATGTAATAACCCTTACTAGAAGCTAAAGACAATTATTTATTAATTTAGGACAATGTTAGCATCAAAATCAAGACCAAGGGAGCAAACAAACCACATTTGCAGCTAGCCACTGAATCATTTATTATATCATGTCAATGCACCATATATTTTAAATGAGATAAAAGTATAAGAATGATGGAATGAATCCTACACAGCCAGAATCTATAAATACCTTCTTTTTATACCTGATTATCGAGATCCCTGGGAGGACTGGCAAGGTCCTCATACCTAACATGTAATGAACATTCCTATAACTTTTGAAATATGGAAAGGTAAAAATAAGTGATCTGCAACTTATTTTTTAGATCTGTTTGGTCTAGTAATATCTCTTTTTCCGCAGACCACCATGAAGAGGTTTCATCAAATACAACATGTTGATGTATAACACCTTCTAGTTGTAGGGTCACTATATTTCCACCCTTTTCTTTGATTATCATAGCCTATAAAAGTACATTTAATAACTTTCTTGTCCAATTTGCTACGTAAATGATCAGGTATAAAAACTTAGCATACACATCCAAACACTCGAAAATAACTTGACATTAGCTTTCATATTCCACAACTTTTCAAAAGGTGAAAGAGAACCTAACCTTTGTTGAGGAAGACTGTTGATGACATATGATGCAGTCCTCATTGCTTCTGCCCACAATCTTCCTGGGACATTCTTTGCATGTAACATAGTGCGACATATTTCTGCTAAATGCCTATTACATGTAACATAGTGCGACATATTTCTGCTAAATGCTATTCTTCCTCTCTGAAATGCCATTTTGCTGCGGCATGTAGGCACAAGTTTATTGATGGCGAACTCCGCATTCCCTTAAGTATTGAGAGAACTCAACTGATTTGTATTCCCCTCCGTTATCTATTCCTAAACAACGTATTTTCTTGCTGGCTTCTCCCTCAACACTTCCCTTAAACTCTTTAAATTTTGAAAAAGAATCTGATTTTTCTTTCATAAAGAAAACATAAACATACCTAGAGCAATCATCAATAAAGGTCACCATGTACTTCATTCAACCAATTGATGATTGTTTTACTGGTCCAAACACATCCGAATTAACTAGTTGTAGTGGTTCATCAACTTTAAATTTGGTTTCTTCAAATGACAGCTTATGAGGTTTACCGTACTGGCATCCTGCACAAACAACGTCTAGTTTTACTTTAAGTTTGGTAAGATCCTTGACCATTGACTTCTTCATCATCACAGTTAGCTTGGAATAACTCACATGAGGCAATCTCATGTTCCACAAATCTACAGTGTCATTATTTTTTGTCCTCTCTACATATGCAGACTCTGCGAACATCACATACACTAATTCTAACCTCCTCCCTTTCATAATTGGCTTTTCCAGGTTCTTGAGATCTTGATATATCCTCACGTCATTAGGACCAAATAGAACACAGTATCCACATGTTGTTAATTGTGACACTGAAAGCATGTTTTTCTTCATACCAGGAACATGGTAGACATTTTGAAGTGAGATTTGGTTGGCCCCTTGTTGAAGAGAAACTACCATCTTACCAATATGAGCTATCGGTAATCTTGAATCATTGGATGTCACCACAACTCGACTACCCTTGTACACTGACGGGTTCTGCAACTTTTGCTTATCACCTGTCATATGACTTGCACAACCCGAATCAACGATCCAGTCATTCTCATGATCAATTGATTTAGATGTTATCATTGTAAATGCTAAATCCTCCTCTTCAATAGCAAAAACAGCTTCAGCATCACCTACATTATTCTCGTTTGGATTTGAGGTAGATGTGTTACTTTCCACTGGATGTTTCTTAAACCAACAGTCCTTTTCCATATGACCCTTCTTCCCACAAATGTAACACTTCCCTTCGAATCTTTTATCGTTCCTTTGATTCTTTGGAACTCCCTTTGAGATAAAGTTTTCATCTCTTTGAAAACATTTCTTTTTAGACCCACCAGCAGCTTGATGCTTGATGTTCCTACTTTTGTTGGTGTAGAGGGCTTCTTCCTCATTCTCACAGAGAGTTCAACCATTTACTTTGCCATGGCTTCTTGACCAGCTAAGAGATTTTAAAATTCCACAAGTGACGGTTGTGTTGTCCATCCCTGTACAGCTGTAACAAATCCTCTATATTCAAGTTTCAAACCATGAATAATAATTCGCTTTACCCTAGTTTCTCCAATTGGTGTAGTAGGATCCAAATCTTAAATTTCACGGCATATCTTTTTGACTCTGTGGAAGTATTGTGCAATCGTTAAATCATGTTGATCAGATGATAACAATTCGTTCTCCAAAAGTTACAGTCTTGCATCATTCTTCTTTGAGAAAAGTGCAGCAAGTAGGTCCCATGCTTCTTTTGGTGATTTAGCATCACGGGCATGTTCCAACACAACCTCATCGATTATTGTTTTCAGGGCAAACATTGCTTTCCCTACTTTGATCTTCCACTTTATCAACGTTCCATTTGCATCCTTTGCCTCTGGTTGTGCAACTTCGCTTTCGTTCACCACTTCCTAGAGATCTTGGGCTTACATATAGGACATTATACAAGTTTCCCATGTTTTATAATTCTGACTATTGAGCTTTTTTATTCCGCCTACTACTTGAAGGTCATTCATTGTGCTGGGTCTGATATCAAATGTTGAACTTAACACGATGGAAAGGTCAGAAATCACAAGACAAATAACAGGGAAAGAAAGGAAGAGAACAGAAACTGAAAAACTGCGTGCAGAGAAGTTTTTGAGTTCATTATTAAATACTAAGTAACCTAATATAGACTTACATAATTTGTGGAATCCTAACCCCACCAAACAACTAATTAGTTTCAGTAAACCAATTTCCCTAAAACTCTAGGAAAAGAAATCTACAAATACTACAAACTAGGAAAACCAATCATGTGCTAACAAAACAATATAATAACAACTAACTAGCCAAGACTTAGTAAGACTAGAAAAATAATTTGATGTTGCACGACTTTAACAAACTGGACCATACACTCCGGAGCAAAATGGGATTGCTGAGCGGCATAACCGAACTGTAGTGGAGATGACTAGGAGAATGTCAAAGATTAAAGATCTTCCAAATTAATTTTAGCCTAAGGCTGTTCATACTGCCGTTTATCTGCTTAATGTCTCTCCTAACAAAGCATTCATGGATCAGATAACTTTTGAAATATGGAAAGGTAAAAAGCTGTGGGTAAGTCATTTGAGAATTTTTGGTTGTATTGCATATGCTCTACTAAATTCTCAACATCGTAAAAAGCTTGATAAAAAGTCTGAAAATTTCATCTTTTTCGGATATTGTTCTGAATCTAAGTTTTTTAGATTGTATAATTCCACGAATGGTAAGGTGATTATCAGGAGAGACGTTGTATTTGATGAAAACACTTATTGGAAATGGGACAGCAACAATAAAAGTTCACAAGTTACAATGGGAGATGAAGTCTTTTTTAGTGAAGAAGTTAGTCAATCTCTTGCTAATAGTCAGTCTCTTACTAATTCACCAAGCCACTCTTCAGGAAACTCCAGCGACAGAATTCCAAGATATTGCAGCCCAACATTGATGGTGCCTGACTCAGAAGGTTCCAGTGAAACTCCTCCACGAAAGTTTAGATCACTTTCAGATATTTACGAAACATGTGCCTTTGCTCTATTTGCTGTTGACCCAACTAGCTTTCAGGAAGCTTCAAGAAAAATTGAATGGAGGTGTGCAATGGAAGAAGAGCTTATGGCAATAAGGAAAAATGGTTCATGGGACTTGGTGGACCTTCCAGATGCAAAAAAATGTTATCGGAGTAAAGTGGGTGTTCAAGACAAAGTACCATGTTAATGGAAGTGTGCAGAAACACAAAGCCAGGTTGGTCGCAAAAGGATATGCGCAGTAATAGGGTATTGACTTTGACGAAACTTTCTCTCTAGTTGCTCGCTTTGAAACAGTAAGAATCCTTTTAGCTTTGGATGTACAATAAAGTGGAAGGTTTATCAATTTGATGTTAAATCTGCATTCCTTAACGGTGATTTGGAAGAAGGAGCGTATGTAACACAACAAGATGGTTATGTGGAAAAAGGAAAGGAGAACAAAGTATACAAGTTGAGGAAAGCACTCTATGGTCCAAAACAAGCTCCTCGCACATGGTACAACAAAATTGATTCACATTTCGGAGAAAATGGCTTTAAATGAAGTAAGAATGAGCCAACTTTATATGTGAAGAAATATGAAAAAATGATCTATTGTTGGTGTGTCTGTATGTTGATGATATGATCTATATGGGTTCATCTTACTCTCTTGTATGTGATTTCAAATCTTCTATGATGAAAACATTTGAAATGAAGGATTTGAGAGTGTACATTGCATTATTTTCTTGGACTTGAAGTGAAGCAAGAAGAAGATGTAATTTTCGTATTTCAAAGGAAGTATGGCACCAATATTCTCAAAAGATTTAACATGCTTAACCGCAAAACAATGGCTAATCCTATGAATGTAAATGAGAAGCTGCTACTTGATGACTGTATTGAAAAAGCATAAGGAAGTTATTTTAGAAGTTTAGTTGGAGGCGTAATTTATTTGGCGTACACTCGTCCTGAAATATCACTTTCTGTTTGAATGATGTCAAGGTTTATGCATAGGCCTTCGAAGCATCATCTTGGAGCAGCTAAAAGAGTCTTGCGCTATGTTGCTGGAATTATGGGATTTAGACTATGGTACTTTTGAAGTACTAATTTTAATCTCTATGGTTTTCAGATAGTGATTGGGCAGGGAATGTGAACAACAGAAAGAGTGTTTCTGGAAACCTTTTCACTCTTGTTGCGGCAGCTATTACTTGGAGCTCAGAGAAACAATCAACAACAGCGTTGACTTCTTCTACAGTTGAATATTTTGCAGCAGCATCTTCAACATGTCAAGTGTTGTGGCTAAGGAAATTACTTGTTGATCTTCACCATAAAAAAAGGGAGCAAAAAAAAATATTGTGATAATTTATTAGCAATTTCAATGGCGAAAAATCATGTTTGTCATGGAAGATCAAAGCACATAGATATTCGGCATTATTTCATCCGTGACCTTGTTGCAGAAGGAGTGATTGAGTTGAAGAGTTGTAGCACAGAAGAACAGGTGGCACATATTCTTACTAAAGCACTTCCTCAGGCAAATCACAATTACTTTATGTTATGCCTTGGCGTATGTGATTTTGAATCAAGGGGGAGTGTTGAGAATTGATTCAAAAAGAGTCTATGTTACTGATTATTTACTGTGAGTTTAACTAAGTCTTGTACTAGAATTGAAAGAGTCTTTGTTAGGTTTATTTGGTTGCTATTTTTCTGGCACTTTCCTAGTTTCTAGTCAAGTGGAAGTCATGGAGAGATATTATCTTCTTGAGTTTGTAAGCCTATAAAGGCAGATATTTCCAGTTAATAAAAAAACACTTCTACAAAGTATTTCCGTTATTCTCTGTTTTTCCTACAGCAACACCCACACCAGATTCAATCCTCAACAAATACAATCATAAATAAGTTCAAAGCAATCAACAATAAGTGAAAAATAATTTAAGGGTACTCAAAGACGTATTTCAAAAGCAAGACTTGCACACTAAATTATTTGAGCTATATTAAGTGAGCAAGAATACAATGTAACTAATGCTAATACTAGAAATCAGTATTAACACAGGAAGGAAGTCTCCAATTACCCACAAACAATTATCATCATCTCATTTATAGGAGACCTCCATACCCATTACCCCTTATTCAGACAAAGAGTTAAACAAAGTCTCAACTTGTCTTAATCAAAGTCCAAACCTGTCAAATTATGGATTTGCCCTCCATTAAAGTCTCTGAAAAATCTCAAATTGTTCTCTTATGCTCCCTAAATCATGAGTTAAATAATAAATCAAACTTACAAGTGAATACTTCAGCAAAAATGATTTTGCAAAATCTGTCACGGATGTGAACTCGTTGGATAGAAAATAATGTTCCATAGCGGTTGAAGTCATTTGAGTGAATAGACTTCACCATAATAGAATTTCCCTCGTTGCTGCACCAACACAAAATCCTCACTAGTGCGAGCTTTATGGATGCACACATGCAACCCCAAACATGCAAGTGTCTCAAACTAGGCTTCCTTCCCGTCCACAGTTCAAAAGGGGTCTTTGAAATTGCCTTACTAGGAATTGTTTCTAATACATATACAGTGGTTTTAAGATCATACATCCACAATAATTTGGGTAATGAGAAATTACTTATCATACTCCTAACATATCCATAAGTGTTCGATTACGCCTTTCTGCAATACCATTTTGTTGAGGTGTTCCCGGCATAGTATATTGTGCACATATGCCATGTTTTCAAGGAATTTTGCAAATGGACCTGAACATTGTCCTAATTCGTTATATTCTCCATGATATTCACTACCTCTATCTGACCTAATGATTTTCACTTCTCTATCTAATTGTCTTTCAACCTCATTAACGTACACTTTGAGAGCGTCCGCTGCTCGAGATTTTTCTTTTAATAAATAGATAAATCCATAACGTGAAAAATCATCAATAAAGGTAATAAAATATTTTTCTCCTATAAAATATGGAACATCAAAGGGTCCACAAATATCGGTGTGTATAATTTCAAGAAGCTGAGTGCTCCTTGTGGTACTTTTCTTGGTATATTTTGTGTGTTTTCCTTTAATACAATCCAAACATATATCAAGATCAGAAAAATTCAAATTCGGAAGAATTTCAATCTATACTAATCTTTTTAATCGTTCTTTGGATACATGACAAAACGTTTATGCCACAAACAAGCAGAACTTTCATTCAGTGAACTACGTTTAATTCCAATATTTTGATGAATAGTAAGTAGGGATTCAGAATAATTATTATCTAGTTTCAATCTATATAATCCATCTATAAGAACACCAGAACCATAAAAAATAGTATTCTTATATATATATATATATATATATATATATATATATATATATATATATATATATATATATATATATATATATATATATATATATATATATATATATATATATTGAAACATCCATGTCCACGCTTAAATCAAATCCAAAAACATCAAGTCTTGAAAGGGAAATCAAATTTCTAGAAACTGAAGGAACATAAAGAGTCTGTAATAGATCAAGGTGATGTCCATTCTCCAAGATCAATCGATAAGTCCCTATGCCTTCAATTTGAGTCTTCATACGATTTCCCATGAGCACGAAATACTTATTTGGATTTGTAGTTTGGATAATAATGAATCCCTGCAACAGAGTGATATATGAGTAGTTGCACCAGAATCAAGCCACCAAGTATTATTAGGAACTTCTACTAAATTTGATTTGAAACATACAAAAGCACTAAATATACCTTTCTTTTCAAACCAAGCTTTACGTTTCAGGCAAGCTTTCTGATGGTCCTGTGGAACTTTAGTATGTACTTTATTTTTCTTAAACTTGTTGGCCTTCACTTTAAGTCCTTTACAAGCTCTTTGACCCATGAGGTTAATGGAATGAACACCTTGTTTCTTAAGTCTTGACTCCTCTTGAGTAAGCATACTGACAATTCACTAACATCCCACTTATCCTTAATAGTGTTATAGTTAATTTGAGGCAATGAGTTCAAAATGAATTGAACCAAGAAGGTGTCATCCACTTTCATCCCTAAGGTCCGAAGTCTTGTTGCAATGTTATTCATCTTGATGATATGATTTTGCATACTAAGCGACCAAGCAAACTTCATGGTCTTGAGTTCAGCAATTAGTGTACTGCGAGAGACTTATAAGAAAATAATGTGAATTCAATAAAATGATAAAAATTTATCATATTCTCCTTTGGGTAGATACTACGACACATTATCATAATTTAAATGTCAATTTTATCTTTAATATGTAACTGAATATTTTTAATCAAACATATACGACATCTTTGGATATACAATATATATTTGACTAAAAATATTAATTTACCTCATAATTTTTCACTATTTGTAGAATGATTGATTCACCTTTGGGTAATTTTTTAAGTTCTAGCAACAGTGAAAGTCTCTTTAACTAATAATTTTATCAATATAGGCATTTAATTAACTTTCATGGATAAATTACAATATTATGAATGCATATTTTTCTTAACCATACTAGTTTGGCCACTTGGTTAATTAACAAACTATATGAACACAAATTCATACATAATCTCAGAATTTTATGCATGTGAATAATTTTAAACATTTTAGTTTGACCACTTTGATGGCTAACAAACTATAGAAACATAATACATGCATCAAGTGATCATAAATATTATATATGTAGCATCAATTTATCTAGTTTGGCCACTTTGGTGACTAACAAACTAGTTTTCACAGAGTACACAAATATTATTTATTGCTAAGTATAACGACCACTTTAAGTTATTGCACAAGAATTAAGAATATTTATAAAAAAAAGTTCCTTTATTTTTCACAATTTGCATAAAGTTTTTGATGCGGTAAAACAAAAACCAAAGGAACGTCATAATGTAATATATTAAATAAACCCATATATTTTTATTTTATTTATTTTCAGAAAACAAGAAGTAAATGCAGTTTAATGCACTGTAGTTAATCTTTTCATCTACAATTATTATTATTATTTTATTATTTTCCTTTTGTATGAACTCAAGAAAAATGAAACATTCATTTTCCTTGTTTTCTTGCGCACCCAGATGATTGAAAATTTGGATGTCAAACTTAAGTTTAAATCTGAAGATTATCCGTTCAAACAATCCAGGCTCTGATGCCACATGTAATATTAAATACTTTAAAACATAATATCAGGATCTTGAACACGATAATATTACATAGAGATTGTTAGGGGCACATACCTGATGAGAAATATATCATCACAGAAAAAAAAGCGGAAGCGTTAGTCGCTACCTCATTGCCCTAACTTTATATTATCACAACCGTTAGCGATGGAATTATTGTAGAGAGTATGTGATAACCCTAATGGGTGGAGGGAGAACCAATTTATTGATGTTATGACTTAATCTAGCACGTCCATCAAGTAACCAATGTAAGAACGAGACCTATTCCTTATCAAACACTATTTATTGTATTACTTGGGTTACATGTAAACTTGGGCCATAAGTAACAAATAATTAATAGTAATTCTTACGGTGAACACTATTTCAACAAAACGATTTTGCAAAATATGTCACGGATATGAACTCGTTGGATAGAAAATAATGTTCCATAGCGGTTGAAGTCATTTGAGTGAATAGACTTCACCATAATAGAATTTTCCTCTTTGCTGCAACAACACAAAATCCTCACTAGTGCGAGCTTTATGGATGAACACATGCAACCCTCAATTGCAAGTGTAGACCAAAGCTCGTAGGTGTAGTTGCACTAGCAAGATTCAGCAACACACAATAGTTTTAAAGATCATTACACCCAAAAATCAACCCACGAAAATCATTCAGAACTTAATACAAACGAACCTCACATGCAACTTGACTAAAAACCACATTCTGGACATGTTACAATCATTGACACATGTTGTCTATTGAATGTTGCCCAATCTCAACTTTATGCTTTTTAAACCTCATTTTTCGATCCAGTATCTTCAAATACTCTTGAATTGTTTGAGACACAAACTGATTATAAAAGATGAATTGATGCAGATATATATGTGTGTTTCTTTATGAAATTGATGAAAATGATTTAAGGTTGCTTTGAGAGTAACACATCAATGTTGTTGTTGTTGTTATTGTGAAAAGATTTCACACAAACATAACTGTGAAAAAAAATTCTCACATAAAGGATTCATTAGGTTGAAAGTTTTTCTGACCTAAGATGAATCAAGTTTAAGGAGCTATTCTAATGAATTCTAGATTAGATTGGTTACTTGATGTGTCCTCCATGGATGATAAGATAAGCGGCAATAACTCAAGTCCCTTAATGATAAGACAAGTTAAGACTAATGAATTTTCCGGTGGATTTATGCTTAGCACCGAGTGGACAAGTGGTGTATGTCCCATAACTATGTTCAACCGTAGGTTTGTGTTAGATAGATATTAGCTAGTTGATCCACTAAAGCTAAAAGTTTATGGTTCTTACCTTGACAAGTAAGGACATCTCTTTTTGGTGTGGGATAGACACTGGATTCCATGTTATAGCTCACATGGACTACATGTCTGTTAATGTCTACTTCCCACAATTATGAACTAAGATTACCTCTAGAAGTATCTCACATGTGTTTCAAAGATGATTTGACTTACGTTGACCCTGATCATGATTATGTTTTCTAACCTTTTATCTTATGGATTAGCTTGGTCATTGAATGTCATGTAAAATTGCTTTTTAGCATTAATTGATAATTCTTATGCATTGCTATCATACTTAGTACATTCTATGTACTAACAGACACTCTTGCCTACATTGTTTTCCCAAATGTAGGGTTTGACGCTCCTATTCCGCATACTCTTGGCTAGTTGGTGCCTTTATAGATTTTGACAATTTTTGAGTCCTCATGTATGGAGGATCGAGAATCATTTTTGCTTTATGTATTTTCTTTCGGATGTTGTATGTGATGTATGTGTTACGTCTCAATCACTCTTTTTATGTAATAGTTGACTTGAAGCTTATGTTAAGACTTTCGCTACTATTTGTCAAACTCTTTATATACATTAAGCTATCTTTTGAACTCTTTAAATTTTATTATCTAGTATGATGCATGCTAAGTAACTTGTGTAAGGCTTCTTTGGGTCCTATACACCATGTCAATTTTTTTTCTTTTTGGTTAATTATAGATACAGATTTACAATAATAATAATAATTATTAAAATTTTAAAACTATTGAATTTTTGTGGTGCTGACACATGTAAGTTCTTACTTCTCCTATTATATATAGATAAACATTTATACAACGTGCACTCTTGTATTTTTGTTGCTTCCGCGTAGTTTTGTTTAGTTATATTTTTGCTTACCAGTTCGATTTTGACTTGCCTACTGCGGGGTTTATGGTAGGCGTCATCATAACCCAATTTTGAAATTTTTCATAATATTAATTATAAAAAGGTATTTTTGATATTCTCATATGGTTAGTCTGCTTTTTTTCCAAATAAATAATGAACCTTGGTTAAACCTCACTATATTTAAATAATTAAAATTGGCTTATTTTATTCAGTTTTCTTTTAAATGAATTATTCTCTGAAGTTAGTTTAATATGTGTTGGTTAAATAACCAGTTAACATTGTGAACATTATTTAATTTCTTAAAACCTTCTTAAAGGTATTATTAGAACCCTTACTCGTATATTTGAGTAGAGAATATTCTGTTAGATTTTTTTGATAAAAAAGTTTATTAATTAATTTCTATTTCACAAATTAAGTGATGACTTTTATAGATCGAAAACCTGTCATGACAATGCCCATATTAAAAATTAGAATATATATATATATATATATTCTAATTTTCGATAGAAGAGTTCTAATACAAATTAATTAATTCTCCAGCAACACCAACAACCGATTTTTTCTGATGCAACATACGATGTTGATTCAACAAATGTTCATCAATTGCCTATGTCTCTACCTTTCAGGGGCGGCTCAACGCAATCGGAGGCCTAAAGCGAAATTTCAACTAGAGGCCTAAAATCTAATAAATTTCATATGCATTATTTTTTTATAAAAAATAAATCTTGCATTTTTAAATGCAAGGTATATTTAATATTTTTTTTATAAATGATTTATTCAATTTTCTTTTCAATTATTAGCTTTAGACAAGATTTTATCAATTTAATGTTGAAAAATATTTGCTTACTCAGGCAATTATAATATAAATTGTTAACATAATTTGATTCAAGAAGTTGATTATTTTGTATACCCCATATTTTACTATGCTTGTTGTAATGCTTAGAAATCTAAGAAGAAATAGAAAAAAAAATTACAATTGACTTGCTCAACGCTTTTTGACTATTGATTCATATTTTTGATAGAATATGACTCTAACTTATTAGAAATTTAAAGAAGAGAGTGTCAAAGAAGTTAAAAAAATAAAATAATGTGAATATTAGCATAGAAACTGTGAGAAAATAAAACAATTCTTCGTGATTCCTTTTATTTAAATTAGATTAAAGGAAATAAAATAATAAATTTTTTAATATATATATATTCATAAATAATTAATATTTTCTTTATAAAATAACACAAAATTTATTATTGGTAAAATTTTTGAGGAAGGCCAATGCCTAATTTAAAAAGGCATAGAGCCGGCCCTGCTACCTTTGACTAGCAGATGTCAACCATGGCCCCCTACGAATGATTGAGGTTTGTAATATGAAAACTCGCACTAGGTTCACGGATCATCTTACAAAAATTTATTAAAAAATGTCAAACTGAGTCTTCTCGAAATGAAAATGAATTCTTCCTTATTTTTGCTAAGACGAGCCTCGATCCTAGATAATTTTTATATCACAGTGCCTCAAATGATTCCTAGAGGCCCATGGTTGACGTCTGCTATTCGAAGTTGCAGAAGAGCGCAATTGAGGACCGTTTGTTGAATCAACGTGTGATGTTTGTTGAAGAGAAAATCAACCTATGTTTATGTTGATGTGGAATGTGTTAGTTGATAGTAGAACCCTATCGTTTTTCTTTAACCGAAGTGTTCTAGAATTTGCTCCTTGTTTGTGCCGCTATTCCTTGGCTTGAAGAAACGTTGTAGACATTGGATTTTTCTTGGAATCTACAAGCCGTGTTCAATTAGAGTTGGGACTCTACAAGTGTTCAATTTCAAATAGAATTCTTGGAAGCTACTCAACCCTAAACTCTAGTTCACGCCTATATAAAGGGTATTGTATTCCCTTGAAAAGATATCTGAAATATTCCACAAAGACACTTGAACTCAAGAACTCAAAATCAACTCATATCAAGAATACTCAAATCTAGGGATATAAACCTATAAATTACTCTTTTACTAATTTGAAAGTATATGTAGGGCGTGAGGACGAACTAGTCCAACACTATGACAGCCTTACATACTTGGAAGAACAAGGTTCTTGAAGAATATTGAATAAGAACTTGATTAGAAGCCTTGAAATCCTAGCTCGAAGGAGAAAAATCAAGAAATCCTTTCTTGAGATTTCTTGAATTAGATTTTTGAAATTATGATTCTCATTAATGATTCATAATTGTATGATAACATTGAGTTGGAAAGAATGGAATTCTTGAAGAAAGACTTTGAAGAAGAATTTTGAAAATAATTGAAAGAATCTTAGAATGGAGTGTTCTACTTTGATTTTTCCCTTAGGGTTTTGTCTTAGGGTTTTAGAGAGAAGAGATTGGGGGATTAAGAGATAAAAATCTAATTTGTTTTTATTTTTGATTAGTGAAGAAATTCGTTGAGGGTTTTCTTAGAGGTAAAAAGACTAAAACGACCATTTTTAATGATTTTCCGTCAGCTAATTCGTCGATGTACTGTATCATGTTACTAAAATGGTCATAACTTTTTACTTGAAATTTGGATTGACGCAAAATTGGTGGCATTGGAAAGAAAATTCAATACCTCAAATTTAATAGGTTATGGTTCACGCAACTTTTTATATTCTAAGATATATGATCATTTGAAGTTGATCCTGGTAGAGTCTTACATAAAAATTAATCGGTAAGGGATCTTTCAACTCAACTGTTTGCTAGGAGATTTTAGTGACCTTTAATTCATATACAAGCTCATTCACACACTAAATAATTGACCATAACACCTAAGAAATTAAGAGTCACTTAGTATGACGTTATACACAATTCATGAACGAATAGGATCTTAACATAGATTATATTTTTTGGGGGTGTTACACTATAATTCCAGTTAATTGTCAAAAGAGTCTGAAAATGACATAATGTGTCTTGTTTGAGGTGTTTAAAATAAATAAGGTCTAGTTAAAGTGTTTAGAAAAAACTGGTGTCAACTTTAAGAGATTGCCGATGGATTTCGCCTTAATATAAAATCACAAATGATTGGGTTTATGGGTTACTTACCAATATATATAGTCAACCAAAATTATTTTCAATTAAATGATTATACGTATATCTAATGTATCGATATTGTATAATTGTGTATAAATGGCATATAACTATGCATTATATATATATATATATATATATATATATATATATATATATATACATTTTTATACAGTAAAGAATACATTGCATATCGATGTTTTTCAATTCTAACCAACTCAAATCTCCTCTAAACAGTCTCAGAATTTAGATACGAGCTCGTCTCAATGTTTTGAGTGTTTCTAAATATTGTTAATTCGACATGATTCACATTTGCGCAGGGTCGTCATAACCCATAGGCTACCAAAGTTACCGCTTGGGGCCCCATATTTATGGGGGCCCATAAAAAATAGTTACTTATAAATGTTATTTTTTAAGAAAATTATATGTACTGAGTGTTATGAGTTCAACCAAGTAAATTGCGAATGAGATGAATATAGAACCTGAATTTCGTAAGAACCAATTGAGATGAATATAAAACTTGAATTACGTATGAAACAATTGAAGCATATGAAAATATTTTTGATTTCTTATTTAGTGGTAAATTTAGATCACTAGATGATAAGAACTTTAAAGAAAACATTGTCTTAACCTTGAACTTTCTTCAATACATAACATTTATTCTGATATTGAGGGTTTAAATTTATGAATAAAAAGTGTTAACAGAAATAATACAAGTAGAAGATAATGATCTAATAAAAATACTCAATCAAAAAAACACTTGATTTTTTTCCAACTACACAAATTCCTTATAGAATAATGTTAACAGTTCCTGTAACTATTGTCTCAGCCGAACGAAGTTTTTTTAAATTAAATTAATTAAATCTTATTTAAGATCAACAATGTCTTAAGAGAGATGATTGAATGAATTAGTTATATTATCAACTAAAAAGGAATTATTGAAGCATATATATATGGCAGTATCTCTGTTTATCTATATTTTCAGAATTTTCAATTTTTACTTCATAATCTGTTAAAAGATATGTTTTAAAAAATATTCTCTACCCTCATTATCAGCCTTCATAACATTTATTTCTTCCCAAATTAATGATATAATGATTATAAATATACAATAACTAAAAAGGAAACATTAATTTTGCTTAGTTTAATTTGATTAAGTTACCTCTAAATTGACAAAAACTAAAATTAACCAAAAAAATAATGTTAATTTGAGTACTTAAAAAGGAACATGAATTTTTCTTAATTTAATTACTACTAAAATTGGAGGTAACTAAAACTAACCAAAAAAGAACAATAATTTGATTAGTTGTAACTTTTCTTATGACAAAATAACCAATGACTAAAAATTAGCACTAATTAAGAGATTTTAATTTTTCTTAATTGTGAAATTAAAGATTAGCGGTAAGTTTTCTTCCTTTCCGTTATTTTCATCAAGGTTTATTTATTTTTAATTATATTAATTAGTATATATTAATTTGAGTAATTATATTTTAATTAATTTTGTGTCTTTTCATATTCTATACTTTTGTACTATATATAGATTGAAGTGTAATTTCTTTTTCTTCATGTAGTAGTTTGCTTACTATATTTCATATATGTTTTTAACTAGATTGTTGGTCTAACATATTTTTTTCCCCAGAGTTGGTCATTATAATAGACATGAATTGATGATAAGGACTAAGATTTGAAGAATGTGAAATGCGATTTATTTCAAGACAAAAGGTGAATTGATTTATACTTTTTCACTCTTCACATATGAAACTAAGATGTCACTAATTAAATTCTATTTTCTATGTTCAATCTCTTATTTGACTTTTTGATCACCTTAGTTCTCATAATGTATCGTGAGATTATGTATATTGATGTTTTTTCGTTGAGAGAATGTGTTTGACAAGTGGACTAACCGATGTGGAAGACAAAGTCATCCATGAGACAACTAAAGAACAAATTGAGATGATTGATGAGAAAATTTGTGGGAGAAAACTAGGGCTAGGGATTGACGTACAAGTAGGAGTTCAAAATTTATCTCGATAGTGATAATAAATTTTTACAATATTTTGTTACAGTAGATGTTTGTATGATAATTATAGGACTCCTCTTACTTGGTGAACTTATTCCTAAATTAAATGGTCAATCATTCTCTTTATTGTCACCATAGAAGTGTGCTAAATGAGTTTAGAAAACATAATTATGCAAGATTTTCATAGACCCATGAGTAAGTATCATTGGTTAGACAACAACATTATTGTACATTCATCAATTTTTTGAAGAAAAAAATTTGTGCTCTTTTGAATATATCGTATCAAAGCCTATATCAAATAAGCATTTCACTTTGTTGAAAAATATGTTGTGTGTATTTGTTTTTATGATTTTAGTTTCATTAGGTTTTATTTAATTTTTCTTTTATTTGAAATGCAAATTTTTAAATGTGGCTCATCTAACACCAATAAAAATATTATTATTGTGTTTTAATCAATATAACAAAACTAAGTTTATTTCCGCTGTATGAAGTTATAAAAATACTATTTTCAATTTATTGATTTCTTTTATAAATCCCGCAAAGCGCGGTCAAATTCACTAGTTGATTATGAAACAGTAAATAATGACTTCACATACAAAAAAAATAGAAAACTTAATTTTAAAGAAAAGTAGAGAAATGATCAAATTCCACCCTAATCAGTATTCAGATTTCCAACTACACAGTCACCCCTTGAACTGTTTAAAATTGAAATTATTATCCCCCCAAATGCATACCTTGCAAAGTGAGTGTATTTGAGTGAATACCAAACACAAATATGAAAATATTATTTCTAACATTTTTTAAAAATATATGTATTTTTTTCCTGATTATTTTTATCTCTTTTAATTTGTTTTCTTCTTTGTAGTAACTTATACAACATAAATGGAAAACACCAAATTTCATCATCATTCTCTATTTTGAAATCATCATCATCACTACGTCAATCGATACACCGCAAATCGTATATAGCAATTTCATCCATCACTCTCCACAATCAAGAATTATGTACATGAAATCTTTCAAATCAAAGCCAAATTAAGCTTGAATAAGAGACTCAACTGATTTTCTTCAATAAAATTTGAATACTAAGAAATTTTTTGATACTATATTCAATACTGAGAAGACCCATAGGAATTTTCCTCAACTGATTTCAATAACGGTCACTTTTCTGCAAATCTGAAAAATGCATCACCGGTTCTTCCTCTACTTCGTCCATTGTTCTGAGAATTTGATGTAAAGCCACTCTAATTTTTTCTAAAAATCAACCTAAATTTAGATATAAGATTTTCTCGACGTTTAATTCTTTTGATATTTTACCACTCAAAGTGAAACTCATTTGTGGAAAATCGAATTTTGAACTCAGGCTTTTGAAATACATTTAACATAGGTTTCAAGTTGGTGCTTCACATTTTAAATTATGAGCTATAGTTTTCAGCCACACACAACTCTTCCAACCAACGAAAGCTGCTCCCAAATCACGAATACAGATCTAATAATTTCATATGGAAGCCATGTTGGGTATTTAGCAAGAGATTATGGGAAATGGAGGGAAGATGAAGAGAGGAACTTGCAAAGTTGGGAACTTGAAAAGGTTGGGAACTTGAAAAGTCCTCTTATGCTTTAATAAAAAGACATTTCTCCCTAGTCGGTGGTGGAAGAAAAATAGAAGAGTTTAAGTAGAGAAACACTTCTATTAATTGTTAAAAGGGTTCAAAGAGGGACCCCCATTGCGCCGTCGTCGTCACTCACTCGGCTCGGCTCGGCTTTGAAAAATAATCGAGAATTTATTTTTTGGACAAAGTTTTTTTTAAATTATTTAATTAATTAATTAAATTAAATTAAATGGCCAAAATGTTTCAATTCTTTAGTTAATTGATCGACCCGACTCGTATCCATGCACGACCCATTTTTATTTAAGTTCTTTCCCATTTTATTAAAATTTCCCGCTGTTGAAGATGACTGTTCTGAAAGTTTGCAACTTTCACGAACAACCATGACTATTTAAAAGGTTGCAAACTTTCAAATGGTCGTGTGGATTCTGAAAGGTTGCAACCTTTCAAAATCAGTTCCTTCTTGCTATAAATACCAGTTAATCTTCAGACTTTTTACTGACAAAAATTTCTGATTTCTTCTTATTCTTCTACACAAAATTTATTCGTGTACTTTATTGCCGTTGAATGGCTCGCTGACACCGACATTTTGGGTATCAATGCATTGGTAATTGAGATCATTCTATCCTGGTAGGGCACAAACCCCGAAAATTAGAGGAGAATAATTTCCTTAAGGGGACACCGTGCATTCAGTGGGCTTGATCTTTTTCTTTTATATTTTTTCAGATTCATGTATGTTTTTACAGATTTTAATTTTTTAGTAAATTAATTATGTTCTTCTATTCTTCACTAATTCATTGAAAACTTTGATAACTTCGTGTTTCTGCAAAGTTTTTGATAATCAGTATTGTTGTTTTAAACACAGATTATTAACAATCTTAAGTAAATTATACTTTTTTGTTTAATCTGTGTTTCTGGTGGAGACAAAAACCTTTGTGCTTTTATACTCCTATTAAGTTTGCAATTTAATTTATTGCTTACTGAGCCATTTGTATCAATTTCTATTTGTTTTAGATTATTAAATGGAAAACAATAATGTGACGGTAGTTGTTGCTGCACCAACCCAAATTGTTGTACCACCAACAGAGAAACTAGGAAAATTCTTTGGTGTGAATTTCAAAGGATGGTAGAAACGAGTATTTTCTGGCTTACAATTCTTAGTCTGTAGAAATTTACCAATGAAGAAACTCTAGTGTCTGCTGCTAATATTTCAGACAGAGAAAAATTCATGATTATTGAAGCATGGAAACATGCAGTCTTCATATGTAAATGACACATTCTAAGTGCTTTTGAGGATGACTTATATAATGTCTATAGTGTAAGGACAACTTCAAAAAAGTTGTGGGATGCACTTCAGAAGAAATATAAGATAGAAGATGCATGTTTGAAAAAGTTTGTGATCGCAATGTTTTTAGACTATAAAATGTCAGATAGTAAAATTGTTGGATCACAAGTGCATGAACTTGAACTCATTTTCCATGATCTGATTGCTAAGGATATGGTAGTTAATGAAGCATTTCAAGTGGCTGCAATGATTGAAAAGTTACCTCCTTTTGGGATGACTCAAGAATTATCTAAAGCACAAAGGTAAGGAAATGAAGCTTAAAGATCTTGTGATTCAGCTCAAGATTTGGGAAACTAATAAGACCGATGAAAAGAAGTCTCGTAAGAGTTCAACAATAATTGAAGTTAATATTGTTAAATAAACTCCTACCAAAGGCAAGAAGAAAAAAATGTCCAACGGACAGAAGTTAGAACATGCCAAGAAGAAATTCAAGGGCAACAGTTACAACTGTGGTAAGGCTAGTCACAAGTCCCGTCCTGCTCCAGGAAAGGACAAAGACAAAAGAAAACTCAAGCAAACATCGTGGAAGAGATGGAAGACGCAGATGACCTCTGTGCTACAATCTCGGAGTTCAACTTAGTTGGAAATTCCAAGGAGTGGTTCTTGACTCAAGCGCTACTCAACATATTTTCATTGCGAAAGAAGCCTTTGCAACGTATATCCCTGCTAAGTTCGATGAAGATTTGTTTATTGTGAACACAACAACAACAAGGAATGCAGGAACGGGAAAAGTAATATTGAAAATGACATCTGGCAAGGTGTTGACTTTGAACAATGTTCTGCACGTTCCTACTATTAGGAAGAATTTATTTTCTGTTGCACTGTTTATTAGAACGGGTTTAAGTGTGTCCTACATAGTTAGTGGCAAAGCTGTAATAAGTAAGAATGAGATATTCTTAAGAAAGGGCTACTTCACTTAGGATACTTCAAGTTTGTTAAACATCCTTATAAATTTGTTGAAAGGAATTCAAAATCTTTAGAATTAATACACACATATATAGGTGATATGAAGTCGACACCATCTCATGGTGGGAAAATATATTTTATAACTTTTATTGATTATTGCACTCAGTTTTTATATGTATATTTTCTTACCAGTAAGGATGAAGCAATTGATGCATTTAAGCAATACAAAAATGAAGTAGATAATTAATTGAATCTAAAGATAAAAATAATTGGGAGTGATAGGATTGGTGAATACGAATCTCCTTTAGCAGAGATATGTTTGGAATATGATATTATTAATTAAACTATTGCACCCTATACACCACAGTCAAATGGTTTGACTTAACAGAAGAACAAAACATTAAAGGAAATGATTAATGTCTTGATAATCAGTTCTGGTTAACCACGAAACCTAGCTTTGTGGGGAAGTCATCCTTACGACTAATAAGATACTCAATAGGGTATCCCATAGCAAAACACAATTATTTCCATATGAAAAATTGAAAGGAAGTAAATCTAACTTGAAGTAATTCAAAGAGTAGGGGTGTGTAGGCAAGGTAGAGGTTCATTTACCCAAGATAGTGCAAATTGGGCCCAAAATAGTGGATAATGTATTTATTGGATACGTCGTGAACAGTAAGGCCTGTCGATTTTTGGTTCACAAATCTGATAATCTTGAGATTCATGTTAATACTATAATTGATTCAGATAACACTGAGTTTTTTAACACATATTCGTATAAAACTGAATGTGAGTTGATAAGTGAAAGACCTAAATGACCACGTAAATAATCAATGAAAAATACACTACTTAACGAGGATCCTAAGTGTAGTAATCGCCAATGTAAATCTACTTCTTTTGGACCAGACTTTGTGGCATTTTTACTTGAAAATGAGCCTCAAACATTTAAAATAGCTATGTCTTCGTCTGAGTGAACATACAGGAAAGAAGCAATCAATAGTGAGATCGAATTAATTTTAAGTAACCATACTTGGGAATTGGCTAATCTTCCTCCAAGAAATAAACCTTTAAGATCAAAGTGGATCTTTAAAAGAAAAATGAAAGCCGATGGGACTATTGGCAAATATAAGGCTAGACTTGTAGTCAAAGAATACAGACAAAAGGAAGGGCTTAATTACTTTGATACATACTCTCCACTAACAAGAATAACAACAATTAGGATGTTGATAGCACTAGCGACAATGCATGATCTTAAAATCCACCTAATGAATATAATGAAAACCTTCTTAAATAGAGAGCTTACAAAGAAATTTACGTGGAACAACCTAAAAGGCTTATTGTGCCTGGTAAAAAAGAAAGAGTGTGCAAGCTAGTGAAGTCGCTTTATGGGCTCAAGAAAGCACTAAAACAATGTCATGCTAAATTTGACCAAACAATGTTGACAAATGAATTCAAGATTAATGAATGTGATAAGTGTGTTTACATTAAAAACATTCTGAATCATGAAGTCATTGTTTGTCTATATGTTGATGACATTCTTATAATGAGTAAAGATATTGACGATATAAACGCTACTAAGTGCATGTTGTCTAGCAAGTTCAATATGAAGGACTTAGGAGTTGCTGATTTGATCTTAGGAATCAGGATTCTCAAAACTCCTCAAGGACTAGTATTATCTCAATCTCATTATATTGAAAGAGTAATGGATAAGTTCAAGTATTTGAATTTCAATGTTGTCAAAACTCTAATTGATTTAAGCTTTACATTTCAAAAGAATGAACGTGAAAGTGACTCTCAATTGGAATATGCCCGAGTGTTGGGAATTTTGATGTATATCATGAATTATACGCGACCAAATATAGCGTGTGCTATTAGAAAACTAAGTCGGTTCATTAGCAATCCTATTCAAACTAACTTGATGGCAATGAAACGTGTGTTGGGATATCTGAAACATGCACAACACTCACTACCACAAATATGATATTTAGCTACAAAATTATTAGGTACGACACATAATTCGTCACTAATAATGCCCTTTCTGTGACGAAAAATACATTTCGTATCAAAATATATGAATCACACACTTTTAATAACGAAATATAAAATTTTGTAGCAAAATTTCGTCCAGTTGAGTTTCCCACCAAAATATAATTTGACGTCATTTATTAGGTACCATTAGTTACAAATTTTAATTTATCAGTGACAAATTATCTTGTCACTGATAATGTATCCAATTTGTGACAAACTATTATTTGCCTTAAAATTAGTTACAATTTTGGACACAAAAAGGCTTTGTCACAATCTTTTTTGTTGTTGAAATAGTGACAAGTTAGTATTCGTCATTAAATATTATAAGTTTTAGCCACAAAAGTTTATATTTAATTGTGATCTTACCTTTTGTCACCAATACTATAAGCTATCAGTGATGATAATTTTACTGTCTCTAATCAAAGTGTGATGTAGTGACAACATAGTTTTGTCATTAAATACGCAATATTTAAATAACGACGACTTTAAATTTATGGCTAAATAATTTTAGTATTTGTGACGAAAAAAATTTCATAGCAACGTATAATAATTTTTTCCTACGCTCGTTTATGATGACATGTGACAAACAAAGTATAATAATTTCATAGTTAAATATAAAATTTTCTCCCTATTATACCCTCAATATATATATTCTTTATTGAGTAAATTTGTTTAAGAGTCTATCAATTAAAAGTGGTAAAATGAAATATTCACTATATCAATTATTGTTTCTTAATAGGCGTGTCAAGTCAAAAATTGACAAGTAAAAAAGAACGGGGGGGAGTACTTTTTAATAACCCTCACTAAATTAAAAGTTATTTCAGAGTTCTTGGCCTCACACAATTGTTTTTAATTAACACTATTTAAAATTTACAATTTTGATAATATTTGTATGTATTTGTTTTACCCTTAATGGATCATTTACTACATACAATTACATCTATAGGACTTATCTGAGAAAACATTTACTGCCACACAAATCTAAATAACTTATTGTAGATTAGATGTTTTAAATTAATAATCAACACCACCTAAAATTTACAATGTTATAATATTTATATATAACTTATTTATATTTTAAAAAATCTAGAATTATGTAATTAAACTACTTAAAATTAAAGAATAACTTCATGAACAAATATTAGGTCCATGCAAAGCATGGTGTTTTGCCTCTAGTACTATATAAGACTCTATGAGCGCACATGTCATGGTCGATATGTGTGCTTTGTGGAATTTCAATTAAATTATATATATATATATATATATATATATATATATATATATATATATATATATATATATTTCAAATATAGGTAAAAACTATTATAAATCACAATAATTTGTACTCTAAAATATTTTTAAAAATTAAATAAAAAACCAAAAAATTGGATTTGACTTTTCAAATTCTATCCATGCCACATAAGAGTCGTCCTAACCCCTTGATTTCGAACCTTAAGGCCAATAAAATGATGTCCAAGGGGTTATTGTGTCATCTTGTGAGTGTTAGTGATTTAGATCAAGACATTCCTTCCATAGACTCAGTGCCTGTAGTGAATGAGTTCCTAGATGTATTTCCTGATAATTTGCCTGGAGTCCCTCCCCCTCGAGAGATTGATTTTGGTATCGACTTAGAACCCGATATTAAACCAATTTTAATTCCTTCTTATAGAATGGCTCCTGCTGAACTCAAAGAGTTGAAGCTGTAGTTAAAAGATCTCATTGACAAAGGTTTCATTCAGCCGAGCATATCCCCTTGGGGCACTCCAGTGTTGTTTGTGAAAAAGAATGATGGAACCCTTAGAATGTGTATCGATTATCGGCAGCTCAACAAAGTCACAATAAAGAATAAGTATCCACTTCCCAGAATAGATGATTTGTTCGATCAGCTCCAAGGGTCTAGTTTCTTCTCTATGATTGATCTTCGTTTAGGGTATCATCAGCTTAGGGTTAGGGATGGAGATATCCTAAACACAGCCTTTCGTACCCGTTATGGTCATTATGAGTTCTTAGTCATGTCATTTGGTCTTACGAATGCACCTGCTGCATTTATGGACCTCATGAACCGAGTCTTCCGTGAATACCTTGATTCTTTCGTCATAGTATTCATTGACGACATCATCATCTACTCTAGGACCAAGGAAGAGCATGAACATCATTTGAGACTAACCTTGCAGGTACTTAGACAACATCAGCTGTATTCCAAATTCAGCAAGTGCGAATTTTGGCTTAGATCAGTGACCTTCCTGGGTCATGTTGTGTCCGATCAGGGCGTGGAGGTGGATCCCAGGAAGACTGAGGCTGTGAAGAACTGGCCAAAACCTCTTACTCCTACCGACATCCGTAGCTGTTTAGGATTGGATGGTTACTACCGCAGGTTTGTGGAGGGCTTTTCTTCTATTGCTGCCCCATTGACAGCTTTGACTAAGAAGAAAGCCAAGTTTGAATGGATGGAGACTTGTGAGAGGAGTTTCCAGGAGCTCAAGGACAGACTCACTTCAGCCCCGGTGCTTACTTTGCCTAAGTGTGGTGAGAATTACCCTGTTTATTGTGATGCATCTAGGGTTGGTTTGGGTTGTGTTCTTATGCAGATTGGTAAGGTGATAACCTATGTGTCCAGACAGCTCAAGGTTCATGAAAAGAATTATCCCACTCATGAACTGGAGTTGGCAGCTGTGGTGTTTGCATTGAAGCTGTGGAGGCACTACATGTATGGAGTGCATGTGGATGTATTCACAGACCACAAGAGTCTCCAGTACGTGTTCACACAGAGGGAGTTGAATCTACGTCAGCGGAGATGGTTGGAGCTGTTGAAGGATTATGACATGAATGTTCACTACCATCCAGGTAAGGCTAATGTTGTAGCTGATGCTTTGAGCAGGATGAGCATGGGAAGTACAACCCATGTTGAGGATGAGAAGAAGGAGATGGAGAACGATGTAAACAGACTGGCCAGACTGGGTGTGCGATTGGTTGACTCTACTAGTGGGGGTATTTCAGTTCATCCTAGTCCTGAATCATCCTTGGTAGTTGACGTCAAGCAGGGTCAGCATCTTGATCCTGTGTTGATGGAGCTGAAGGACTCAGTGTTGATAAAGATGAATGAGTCTTTCGCTTTGGGAGGTGATGGAATACTTAGGTATCAAGACAGGTTGTGTGTACCAGATGTGGATGATTTGCGGACCAGGATTGTTGCAAAGGCCCATGGTTCCAGATATTCCATACATCCAGGTTCCAACAAGATGTATCATGATCTTAAGCAGATTTATTGGTGGGATGGCATGAAGAAGGACATTGCAGAATATGTGTCCAAGTGTCCTAATTGTCAGCAGGTTAAGGCAGAACATCTTAAGCCTGGCGGTCTGACTAAGATTATTGAGGTTCCGACTTGGAAGTGGGAGGCCATTAATGTGGACTTCGTGGTTGGTCTTCCGAGGACTAGGAGGCATCCTGACTCCATATGGGTTATTGTGGACAGATTGACTAAGTCTGCCGACTTTATCCCTATGAAGTCTACTTACAGAGCCGAGGATTATGCGAGACTCTACATTGATGAGATTGTGAGATGGCATGGGATTCCTTTGTCTATCATTTCAGATAGAGGAGCCCAGTTTACTTCACATTTCTGGAGATCTTTCTAGAAGAGCTTGGGCACGCAGGTAAAGCTTAGTACTGCCTTTCATCCTCAGACTGATGGGCAGGCAGAGCGCACCATTCAGACATTGGAGGACATGTTAAGGGCGTGTGTGATTGAGTTCAGAGGTAGCTGGGATGACCATCTGCCATTGATAAAGTTCTCGTATAATAATAGCTATCACTCCAGCATTGGGATGGCACCGTTTGAGGCACTGTATGGTAGGAGGTGTAGATCTCCAGTTGGGTCCATAGATCATTCATGAGGCCTTAGAGAAGGTCAAAGTGATTAGGGATAAGTTGGATACTGCTTACAGCCGACAGAAGTCATATGCAGACAGCAAAAAGCGGCCCTTAGAATTTGATGTTGGTGACCAGGTTTACTTCAAGATATCACCTATGAAAGGAGTGACGAGATTTGGTAGAAAAGGGAAGCTGAGTCCGAGGTATGTTGGGCCATATGAGATCCTACAGCGTGTGGGTGAGGTGGCCTATGAGTTAGCATTGCATGCGGAGCTAGGTTCTGTTCATCCAGTCTTTCATGTCTCTATGTTGAAGAAGTGCCTAGGTGATCCAACATCGATTCTACCTGTTGAAGGTTTGGGGGTCGATGAAGATTTGTCCTATGAGGAGGTACCTGTTGAGATCTTAGACATACATATCAAGCGGCTGAGGAACAAGGAGGTTGCCACAGTGAAGGTATTGTGGAGAAATCATCTTCTTGAGGGTGCTACGTGGGAGGCTGAGGCCGACATGAGATCCCGTTACCCTCATCTTTTCAGCTCTTGAGGTTTGACTTCTTACTCTTAAGTCTAAGTTTCCTTATCTCTTCATATTTTGTTGCTATTGCTTGACTGTGCACAGTGATTATATTATGATCTGACTGGCATTACGATATATAGTGGTTGTGTCATTCGGGGACGAATGTTCCTAAGGGGGGGATAATGTAACAACCCTAAAAATGAATAAGATAAGAAATGCTTAAGGTGTCAAGAATGCTTGCGATTAGACCAAGGTTCACACGGATTGATGCGCGTAGAACCAGACCTCAGAACCCTTACTACGGCCAAGCCAACTAACTTGGGGAGTTAGTTGAGCTTGGAAAGGTTGGAACCAATCATGTAGGGCTCTCGAAAATGAAGATTTAATCAATGGAGTCTTTACCGGACTTAAAAAGAGGAAATCTTAAGTTTTGAGGGTCCAGGGGTAAAATGGTCTTTTCCAGGCCAAGGGTAATATTGTAATTACCCTAAGGAATTAATTAATTTATTAAATAATTTAATTAAAGAACCGGTTCGGGTTGGGTCGACCCGAAATGACCCATTTTTGCAAAACGGTGTCACCCGAGTTTGAGCCCCAATGGAAGCAACAAATTGGTGATTTAATTATTGTTTAAAATCTGATTTTTTGTAAGGGCAAAATGGTCCTTTCACGTATAATTAATTAAATCAGATTTTAAGTATTAAGGAGAGTCCTAAATTGACTAAGTCATTATCTAGGCCTAAACCACTTCACACGTTTCACTCTCTCACGTCTATCACATTCTCAAATTCAAACTCTCTTGTTTTCTCTCTGCCAAATAACGTTGAAGAACAGAAAATATAACAAAAGTTCTTCACACTTGAATAACTCACGAAAAAGTCTAAGAAAACAAGCTAATCAAAAACGTTAAGGCAAGGGGAGATTTCCGTCGAGTTGGTGGTGAAACTTTCGGTGAGTTGGACGTGGTTTTATAGAAAGGTTTGGGCAGAAACTTCAATGTTTGAACAATCAAATAAGGTATGGGTTTCTTCTCTCTTGGTACCTTTCCCAAGAGACCCCTTAAGGCTCAGTTATTCAGTCCAAAAACTAGGGTTGTGTCCCCGTTGCATGTCCCTGTCACTAGCTCCCAATGATTCGTAGGTTGGGTATGTTTGCTGGTAGATTTAGGTATGTGTGATGTTTTTGTGCTGAATGTGAATATGTTTATGTACGTGAAATCATGAAAATAACAATCAATGTGTGTTCAAAATTATGTGCCAGTGTGTGCAAGTATGTGATCGTGACAAGGGTCTCGGCTTTGATGCTCAAATTTGATAATGTTGTGGTTGTTATTTTACGTGCATAAATCCATAAAAAAATGTGATGTTCATTAAAGGAAATGTGGTTGATTGAGTAACAATCTTGTAGCCAATTGAACCTATGAAAGATGCACCTAAAAATGTGCTTAAAGGGTCTTTAAACGTACCCTATGAATCAAGCAAAAATGTCAATGAATATGAGCTGAAAAATGGCTAGAAATTTCCAGCATCTTGTAAGTTTAATTTAGGTAAAATGTTGATGAACAAAATCTGGAAATTTAAGTAAAAGATAAAGGGATGAGGTCACTAGGATTTGAACTCGTGACCTCACCCTAGTGACAATTGTAATTCGCGAAAAAAGGGGGGGGGCTGGGGGAATCGAAATTGGGCCTACTGGTTGAGGAAGAAGAGAACAAGAATTAAATAAATAAATGAGAGGCGTGGGGATCGAACCCACGACCTCAGGGCTGCGAATGAGAGAAGGAAAAATTAAAGAAAAGAAAATGTGAGGCGTGGGAATCGAACCCACGACATCAGGTCTAGCAAGGAGAATGGCGGAAATAAATTGAGAAAATAAAGTGAGGTTGTGGGGGTTCGATCCTACAACCTCACTGCCAAACGCCTAGCTTGGTGAGTTTTAATTAAAAATAAATATAGGAGGCTGTGGGGGTTTGAACCCACACCTCACAGCCCCTAGCGAAATTAAAATTAAAATAAGGAGGCTGTGGGGGTTCGGACCCACAACCTCCAAATTCCCAGCGAATATAATGAATAAAATTAGAAGAGGCTATGGATGTTTGATCCCACAACTTCTTGGTTTAGGCGAAAAGGGCCAATAAGAGTTTAAATGAACAATAAAAAACCCCACAACCCTTCCGCCAAATTAAGAGGAAAACCAAGGAGAAAATTAAAAATAGAATGTTGATGTTGGGGTTCGATCTAGAGTCCCAATGTCATGAAAACTAAAAATAAAATCAATGAAAAATGTATATGTTGTCCAAGTGATTCGAACTTGGGTTCCCTTGCCCAAATTTCCGTATTGATACATAAGTCATACGTGAATTAAATGTTCAATAATAATGACACCTACTTAGATCGAAATCAAAATCTTGGCATATATACAAGATACATAAGTCTTGTACTACATAATCTTAGGAATATATGAATCACTTAACGAACTATGAATGAAGCCTCATGGCTTGTATGTATAGACCCATAAGTCTAACATACGTTTAAAGGTAAGTGAACCTAAGATATATGTAATGAAATGATGAAACCGTAGAAGGGTTAAGTACGAGTGTAAGATACACTAAATGGCCAAGTGCATTGGCATATGATGAAATGAACATTCACGTAATAAGGGGTGAATAACTATGAAGAGCAAATGTGCTAATGTTAATGAATGTGGTGACAACATGATATGAGGCTAATGTAAAGGATGAGAATAATCTCAAATGAGCCTACGTAATTGTTACCAAAACGTACTCACCTATGAGAGTGTAAAGTTAATGAAGAGACCAGTCTCTATGAACACTCTAATGAAAGTATTGAGATTAGCACACTTAATACTAATGATGAGATGAAAAATCATCTAATGAGCTATGATGTCCTCATAATAGAAGCCAACTTCCATGACGTATGAGTTGAATGTAATGGAACTTTATACTGAGCACCGATAGACTAGCTATGAGCGGTGATGCCTTCTTTCGGGAAGGGTGGAGGTTCATGTAACTCTCATGAGATGAGATTGTCCGGCTTGTGTTGACACCCAATTTCGGCCTACCATTTTAAAAAATTCGTAATTTTTAAGTTTATTTATTTAATAGTTCAAAATTATATTTTTTATAATTTTTGAATAAGTTTATCGATAACTATCTTTATTTATTAGAATTTAGAATTTCTTATTAGTTAATTTTAAAATTGCATCTTTACATGTCATTAGTTACGTTCATTATATTTTTTAAAAATTCATTTTATTTGTTACATTTGTTAATATTTATGTTGAATTTAGCACAGTCTAAAATTTATTAAAATACGAAAAGGAATTTAGGAATTCTATTCATATAATTTTGGGCCACAATGCTAAGCCCATCATTTGAGCTCATTTTGTGTTTTCTTATTTAAGTTATTAACTAGGTCAAAATAGGGTGGTGAATAAAAGTAACTTAGGGTTGGGGTTATTATTAATTTTGTTTCCAGATTTTGAAGGAGGGTCTCTTTAGAGTTCATGAGCATTTTTCCGGCAACTTGCCGGAGCTCCGCCGGGATCCGGCATATTCACCACCCAAAAATCCCTTATATTTTCCTCCCCTTTTCCGCCCAAACCCACCGGAAACCACCCTCATTTTCCCTTTCTTCTCCAACCCTAATAGCCTCTGGAAAACACCCAAAAATGACCAGAAATCAGGTCACTAAACCACCAAAACGTCACCCGTAACCCCTCTATTTCCCACCTTTTCCGATGCAAAGCCACCAGAAACCAACAACCACCACAAACCCCTCTTCCTTTTCCCATTTTCTCGACCAAAAAGCCACCAACGAACCGCCCAAACCACGAATCATAAACCCCACTTAAACCAGCGAACAAACACCAACGAGCTCCGAGCTCGTGAATCGAAACCCCACAAGGTAGCAGCGAAAATGACATCAAATTCGGTGGGCCTCAAAAAATTAGTGTCAACAATGGGAGAAATTGACCAGATCTCGCACCGCCAAGCTCCGATGGACAATTCGAAGCAACAACAGAAACTCCAGTCAACACAAAAACCACTGTAAGCCCCCCATTTGCTTTCCTCTATAAGGATCCGTTCATTTCATATGGTTGTCTTATTTATTTTCCCATGTGTTCATGACTATGAATTTGTTTTGTTATACTTTATCTTACTAGTTTTGTTCATATGTGATTATTTTGAATTTATTAATTAGTTGCATTCATGTTCCAGGAAGTTACAGAAATCATTGTTACTATATTAACTTTACTTAATTGTTACGTTGTTATTTATTTTTATTTTTTTGTTAATTAATTTTACTTGTTTTTTTTATTCACAGTTTACTTGTCAAGTTGAATGTTATTTTATTATTATTTTTATTTAATATGCAGTAAGTTGTTTGCATTTAATGTTATTATTGTCATGTATTGTGTATTTTTATTTTTATTTTTTTCTTTAATATCATTACTATGTTTATTCATTTTGCTCGGTATTAATATTAGATGTTTTATGTTTTGTTATATTGTTTCCCTTTATAGATTGCAAGTTAATTGGCCAATGATAAAATTTCTTCGTCGATTTTTGAGGCCTCTCCATTTTAAAAGACGAAAATTTAGTTAAGTTCATATTATTTGTTTTGCTAAAATTGACCGATGAAGAAATTACCGTCGATTTCCAAGGCCTCCCATGTTAATAAGACGTGTTTTTATTTTTAAATTATTATTTCTTATATTTAATTTTATTTATATTTATTTATTACTAACACTTTTACTAAGTGTGTTTACAGGTACCCCGGAGTCGCTTCCAATTGAAGTTATTCGAATTAAGTTCGAATTATACTCTTTATTCAATGTTTTGTATATATTACATTAGGCAAACTTTAGGCCGTTTCTTATATTTTTTTATTTTATTATTTGTGCATATTGAATGTTTATTATACTTGTACATTATTTTATATTCCTCCTCAATTTGAAAAAAAATGAACTCAATCGGGAACCACATTGTGGATTTCGAAGGATGCCTAACCCCTTCCCTTCTGAATAATTTGAACCCCTTATCTAGAATCAAATTGGTTTCGTAGATCATATAATGGTTTTTCTAGTTTTTCCCCTAAAATTAGGTGGTGACTCTTTTTTTTAAAACTCGTTTATTTTAAAACTCATTAAAATTGAATGAATTAATTATTTTCGAGTTGCCGCGACGTTTTGCCGTATTTGAATAGTGTGGGGATGTAAACAGAATGGCGACTCCGCTGGGGACTATTAGAGGTTTTAACCATATGAATTCATTTTTTTAAAATTGAGCAAAATTTTCTTTTATTGTGTTATACCTTGTATTTTTATATTTCGTTGATTATGTGTATATTGTATTTGTTGTTTATTCATTATTCTTTTATTGTATGTATCACCATTGCACTCATACATATTTTCGTCAAGTGGCAAATAGAATGCATTAGGACAAAGGCGGTTACGTGGCTTACCACGGCTGTCCTTCAGAAAACACACAAGTCTAACTTTTTGGAAGTAATAAACGAATAGTTGGATTGCGGTCATCCAACGTCGTTTGTTATTCTTCACCCCGTTGTTTGTCCGACTCGGGTAACCATCATTACTAAACCAACTATTAGTCGACTAGCGTAGAACGAAACCAAATCCCGAATTTAGCGCATTGAACTAGGATGACCCAAACACCCAAGGCGTGTTGGGTCCATTAGAAAGACCACCTTCAGTCCATAATGGCCTCCGGCCTAAACGGACAATCATAATTGTCTGTAATTTGAAGGATGTATAAGACATTTGACAAACCATGGTCCATCTGATTAGAGAGTTATTTTAATAGTCTATTTTTGTCAAATTCGGTTCTTCACATGCTATCATTCCATCCAAAAGTGTTGACAATCGAAGATGACAAAAAGTTCAAGAGAGAGTACCTTTCACAAAGGCTTAGAATAGGATGGTACCCCTGCGTGGGATTGAATATTTGTATGTTTTTTCTTTCTTTCTTTTTCCCCTTACTTCAAATTCTATTTCATTTATTCATAAAATATTGTAGTAAGTGTTTTGGGGAACAATGAAAAGTTGTCAAATGGAATAATACATCCTTCAAATTGACGGGCCTACCCTAGGCATAAAAGGGTCACATATTTGTGTACGACGCGCAATAATTGCTTGTATGCTATGTGATATATTTCAGTTTATCTTTAATTAAAACAGTGTTTATGTGTTTACTTTATTATTTGTGTGATATTTTGCATTATCCATTATGAACTGAACTAACACTCTTACATTTTAGAGTTGTTCTTCTTCAAAGCGAAATGTTGATTTATGTCCGAATTCAGAAATCATTATTTGTCCGAAGTTGCAAGAGACAAGAGGATTAGCGAAATTAGAGTCCTTGCATTTCTCAATTATATCAAGTCAAAACGATAAATTAGGGGAGTATTTAACTATGAGGTGGCACCACTTATTTTTATTATTATTCTGCATGATGGTCCTGCTCTCACATATTTCTCATATTTTTGTAGGAATACCGTCCCCGACATCAGTCGGGGATGGTCATAACAACGTCTGGATCTCGTGAAAATTGGGAGGAGACAGTTCCAAGAAAACATCCAAAAAGAATATACGTAGAAATTACTGTGGAAATTCGCAGGTTACATTCAAAAGACAGTAAAGATTGACGACTAAGAGACTATAAAACATATTGGTGCGGAAACAATGGGGGTCAAAAACACTTCATGACTACAAATTTTAGTGGCGCTAGACCTAGAAATTTCTTTGAGTTATCTAAATATTTAAATTATTATATGCCTTATCTGGATGAACTACGCGTACCTGATTCTCATTTTAATGAGATACGTAGGCAACCCTTCTTGGGTTCGATATTATCTTCTCCAAAAAAAAACAAAAATAGTTTGTGCATATTTTCCAAGTCATATCTGCATGAACTACGCACCCCTGATTCTCATTTTAATGAGATACGTAGGTAACCCTTCTTGGGTTCGGTGTTATCTTCTCCAAAAGTAAAAAATAAATAAAATAAAATAGTTTGTTAATATTTTCCAAGTCATATCTGCATGAACTACGCACACCTAATTCTCATCTTAATGAGATACGTAGGCAGCCCTTCTCGGATTCGGTAATCATTCTTTCAAAAAATAAAATTACTTGTACATATTATAAGAGTCATGTCTTCAGCTCGGACGGGACCTATGTTGTTAAGAGCATGTAAATATATTTGATATGATGGAAAAGACTGACTTTGTGGTAAACTATAGATTCTCGTGGTACCTCTTATCTGTACTTTTGTGATGCTTGAAAATTCTCTTGTATGCAATCAAGATAAGAATAAAACTAACCTTATGTTTCATGTGCATTGTGTGGTAAGCTTTTGATCAAGTTCAATTGTGTTACACTGTTGATCTAGAACTTGACCTGAATGTTTTTCGAGGCGAAATCTTGAGTAATGTTTGGTTTGAGAAAGGATTGTAGGCCTTTTTTGACCCGATTGTGCCTTTCAAAGCCTACCAAATTACATTAATCCCTAGTTTCCCACTTTGAGCCTGAAACCTTTCTTTGGACAACCACATCTTAATCACTACCCTTTTAAGTGCTTACAAGCACTATCCTCTCTTGGCCCAACCTTCTTGAGTGCACCAAGAATGTGCAAATTATAAGAGAAGATCCATGTTTGAAATTTCCTAAAGCAAAGATATCGAGTCTCCCAAAGTCAAGAAAACAAAAGACTTCTAGAGAAAAAAGAAATAAAGGAAGAAAGAAAAGGTGAAAGAAATAAAAAAAGACAAAAATACCCTTACAAGGTCAATGAAAGGTGGGAAGGAAAATACTCCAACAAAAAGGAGAAAAATTTATAAGAAAGGAGTGAAATAAAAGAAAAACTCCAAGAAATAAGGACTCAAAAGAAGTTAAAACAAAGAGGGTAAAAAAAAGAAGAAGAGAAGAATGGAAAAGCTTCAAAAAATGAGAACTCAAAAGAAGTCGAAACAAAGAAAGAAAAAATAAGAAGAAGGGAAAAGAGTCAAAAATGAGAATTCAAAAGAAGTTGAAAGGGGGAGAACAATGAAGAGGTTCTAACTCAAAGGCGTACCAATCATTAAGAGCACAAATTCTGTGTGACGCTCAAGGAGAAATTAAGTCACTTTTATCCCAAATAAATATCCTACCCATCCCTAAGCCTACGTTACAAGCCAATGACAAGCTCTACATGATCTCATTCTAAATATTCTCACATTAGTGGAGATTTACATAACGGTCAAGCATATGGTATCACAGTTATGTGCATTGAACATTTTGTGAGTGTGAGTGCACTTTGAAAAATGTCCTATAATCAAATGTTTCAAATATGTGTGAAATAGGACTAGCCTTTATCGTGAGGGCACTTGAAACATGAGGATTGATACAATTCAAAAGCTTTGTTTGAAGCAAGATGAACGGATCATGTTGATCCTTAAGTATATTGGAGGTACCACTTGAAGCTGTAGGAATTACCTTAAATTCAATCTTAAAAAAAAAAAAAAAAAGGAATGAGAGATTTACCTGCAATCTTAACTGTTGGTACCAATTGTAGTGAAGGTTTGACCATCCCATCACATTCTTTATTTTCCAAAAAAGAAAAGAAAAAGTGAGCAAACACTCATTCTTTAATATATTAAAACCTTTTTAAGAATCTTTCAATTTTACATAAAAAAAAAATTTCCTTTTGAGTTGTTCATTATAAAAAGTGTCATCGGGTTAATCTTGTATGTGTGCGACGTCTATTTTACTTCATTGGGTTGTTCATCCCAAAAATGTGATATATCTTGTCTTTACGCTTTGAATATAGCAAGGAATACCATTTCCATATTTCATCATGTTCATATTGTGCATTTTCTACTGATAATCTTTCAGATTCTTTGCAGTACTCATCATCCACAAGATTGGAACTACATTTGACCTGATTCCTGCCTCAACAGGATATGTAGGCGCCACGACGGCTCGGTCATATACCCAGTGTGATTATTATTTCTCCTTACAATAAAAACTGGGACAGAATTTTTGAAAATATCTCAAAAATTCACAATAAAGGTGTTATCGCCAACAAGTCAAGATTGAAGATCATTTTGAGATTTGCCAAAAATTCTAACTGGACAGAATTTTTGAGGAAGACCTCAAAATTCTGATAAGTACTGCGAGAAGCTTGATAGCAACTACAAAGATCATTTAGCGCTTGAAGCTCAACATCAACGTGCAAATCTTCAGCGTCGTGATGGCAAGCCAGCAGCTCCTCGTACAAATCTTTAATAAAACTTGAGTCACGACAAACATAAAAGGGTCAAGACTAATATGTTGATTGCTCACATGTGTTAAGGTTGTACATATTCACTTTTAAAGAATCTTTTCTCAAGGTTTCTTGACTAAGTTGCTAGCTAAGGCGATATTTTTTCTACTAATTGTTTCTTTTCAAGTACAGGAACAGGGGAAAGCATTTGGCAGATAAAACATTCAAAACAATTCCCGAGCCATCCACCTCGTTATAGTTGGACAATAATCGAGCCATCAACCTTGTAACAGTGAAAAATCATTAGATCATGCATCGCGAGTTAATATTCATGCATCGCGAGTTAATATTCATGCATTGCGAGTTAATATTCATGCATCGCGAGTTAATATTCATGCATTGCGAGTTAATATTCATGCATCGCGAGTTAATATTCATGCATTGCGAGTTAATATTCATGCATCGCGAGTTAATATTCATGCATCGCGAGTTAATATTCATGTATCGCGAGTTAATATTCATGCATCGCGAGAAGATATTCATGTCTCGCAGAAAATTCATGCATCGCGAGTTAATATTCATGCATCACGAGTTAATATTCATGCATCGCGGAAGATCATGCATTGCTAGTTAAATTTCATGTATCGCGAGAAGATTTCATACCTCGCAAAAGTTCATACATCGCAAGAAGATTTCATACCTTGCTGAATTTATACATCGCGAGAAGATTTCATTCCTCGCAAAATTTTATACACCGCAAGAAGATTTCATACCTTGCAAAATTTATGCATCGCGAGAAGATTTCATCCCTCGCAAAATATTTATGCATCGCGAGAAGATTTCATGCCTCGCAGAGATTTATACATCGCAAGAAGATTTCATACCTTGTGGAATTTATCCATCACGAGAAGATTTCATCCCTCGCAAAATTTTATACACCGCAAGAAGATTTCATACCTTGCGGAATTTATGCATCGCCAGAAGATTTCATCCCTCGCAAAATATTTATGCATCGCGAGAAGATTTCATGCCTTGCAGAGATTTATACATCGCAAGAAGATTTCATACCTTGCGGAATTTATCCATCGCGAGAAGATTTCATCCGTCGCAAAATTTTATACACCGTAAGAAGATTTCATCCCTCGCAAAATTTTATGCATCGGGAGAAGATTCCGTCCCTCGCAAAAGTTTATTCATCGTAAGAAGATTTCATACCTTGCTGAATTTATACATCGCGAGAAGATTTCATTCCTCGCAAAATTTTATACACCGCAAGAAGATTTCATACCCTGCGGAATTTATGCATCGCGAGAAGATTTCATCTCTCGCAAAATTTTATGCATCGCGAGAAGATTCCATCCCTCGCAAAAGTTTATACATCGCAAGAAGATTTCATTTCTTGCTGAATTTATACATCGCGATAAGATTTCATCCCTCGTAAAAGTTTACACATCGCAAGAAGATTTCATACCTTGCGGAATTCATGCATCGCGAGAAGATTCCATCCCTCACAAAATTTACGCATCGCGAGAAGATATCCATGCCCCGCAAGCAATCATGCACTGCCAGAAAAGGAATCGTGCATCTCAAAGGAAATATTTACCCCTCAACATCAACTGCATCTTTATTTGGCAAGAGTGAATGACAAGGGAATCATAAAAGACGACATCAAGATAAATATCAGCACACTGCATCTGTTTTTATTTATTTTCGACATCAAATGAAGAATACATTGCAGATTACATTGCATACATAAGACATAAGCTTTATTTGCTTTACGTGAAACCGATCGACTTGACGTCAAATGTCGAGGAGAGCAATTAAGTGTCGTCACAGTAAAAGACACTGTCTCCCATTTAAATTGCATTTTTTTTAGCTAACGAGTTTTATCTCAGTCTTTGTCGAGAGCATTCGAAAGGATACATTTTCCAAAAAAAAAAAACACATGTCCAAACTACTTCAGCAAGGACGCAACACATCATAGAACCTTTTGGAGACAAGTCTGGGATTGACTTCCACCACATTCAACCGCACTTCTCTACAAAGGTCATGTGTTCGGTCAAAATTGGGTTTGTCAATTTTCGTTGTCCACGATTTCTTTCATCAATCATACACAACGAAAGGGACAGCTGTTGACACCGAATTTTGGCCTAACATTTTAAAAAATTTGTAATTTTTAAGTTTATTTTAATAGTTCAAAAATATATTTTTTATAATTTTTAAATAAGTTTATCGATAACTATCTTTATTTATTACAATTTAGAATTTCTTATTAGTTAATTTTAAAATTGCATCTTTACATGTCATAGCTACGTTTATTATATTTCTTAAAAATTCATTTTATTTGTTACATTTGTTAATATTTATGTTAAATTTAGCACAGTCTAAAATTTATTCAAATACGAAAAAGAATTTAGGAATTCTCTTCAGATAATTTTGGGCCACAATGCTAAGCCCATGATTTGAGCCCATTTTGTGTTTTCTTATTTAAGTTATTAACTAGGTCAAAATAGAGTGGTGAATAAAAATAATTTAGGGTTGGGGTTATTATTATTATTTTTTTCAGATTTTGAAGGAGGGTCTCTTTAGAGTTCATGAGCATTTTTCCGGCAACTTGCCGGAGCTCTGCCGGGATCCGGCATATTCACCACCCAAAAACCCCTTATATTTTCCTCCCTTTTTCCGGCCAAACCCACCGGAAACCGCCCTCATTTTCCCTTTCTTCTCCAACCCTAACAGCCTCTCGAAAACACCCAAAAATGATCAGAAATCAGGTCACTAAACCACCTAAACATCACCCGTAACCCCTCTATTTCCCACCTTTTCCGATGCAAAGCCACCAGAAACCAACAACCACCACAAACCCCTCTTCCTTTTCCCATTTTCTCGACCAAAAAGCCACCAACGAACCGCCCAAACCACGAATAAGAAACCTCACTTAAACCAGCGAACAAACACCAACGAGCTCCGAGCTCGTGAATCGAAACCCCACAAGGTAGCAGTGAAAATGACATCAAATTCGGTAGGCCTCAAAAAATTAGTGTCAACAATGGGAGAAATTGACCAGATCTCGCACCGCCAAGCTCCGATGGACAATTCGAAGCAACAACAGAAACTCCAGTCAACACAAAAACCACTGTGAGCCCCACATTTGCTTTCCTCTTTAAGGATCCGTTCATTTCATATGGTTGTCTTATTTATTTTCCCATGTGTTCATGACTATGAATTTGTTTTGTTATACTTTATCTTACTAGTTTTGTTCATATGTGATTATTTTGAATTTATTAATTAGTTGCATTCATGTTCCAGGAAGTTACAGAAATCATTGTTACTATATTAACTTTACTTAATTGTTACGTTGTTATTTTTTATTTATTTATTTTTGTTAATTAATTTTACTTGTTTTTTTTTATTCACAGTTTACTTGTCAAGTTGAATGTTATTTTATTATTATTTTTATTTAATATGCAGTAAGTTGTTTGCTTTTAATGTTATTATTGTCATGTATTGTGTATTTTATTTTTATTTTTTTCTTTAATATCATTACTATGTTTATTCATTTTGCTCGGGATTAATATTAGATGTTTTATGTTTTGTTAAATTGTTTCCCTTTATATATTGCAAGTTAATTGTCCAATGATAAAATTTCTTTGTCGATTTTTGAGGCCTCTCCATTTTAAAAGACGGAAATTTAGTTAAGTTCATATTATTTGTTTTGTTAAATTTGACCGATGAAGAAATTACCATCGATTTCCAAGGCCTCCCATGTTAATCAGACGGGTTTTTATTTTTAAATTATTATTTATTATATTTAATTTTATTCATATTTATTTATTACTAACACTTTTACTAAGTGTGTTTACAGGTACCCCGGAGTTGCTTCCAATTGAAGTTATTCGAATTATACTCTTTATTCAATGTTTTGTATATATTACGTTAGGCAAACTTTAGGCCGTTTCTTATATTTTTTTATTTTTTTATTTGTGCATATTGAATGTTTATTATACTTGTACATTATTTTATATTCCTCCTCAATTTGAAAAAAATGAACTCAGTCGGGAACCACATTGTGGATTTCGAAGGATGTTTAACCCCTTCCCTTCTGAATAATTTGAACCCCTTACCTAGAATCAAATTGGTTTCGTAGATCATATAATGGTTTTCCTAGTTTTTTCCCTAAAATTAGGTGGCGACTCTTTTTTTTTAAAACTCGTTTATTTTAAAACTCATTAAATTTGAATGAATTAATTATTTTCGAGTTGCCGCGACATTTCTCCCTATTTGAATAGAGTGGGGATGTCAACAGCTTGCCGGGTATGGGTCTCCTTATATCTCCTGGTCTTCGAACTTATACTGCCAATATAGGGATCTGGCGGGGTTAAATTCCCATGTACGCTAGCATGTTTTGGGTCACTTTGGCCGGTGATTCCACCTCTTTTCGGTGTGGGGGAGACACTGGATTTCATGATGCTCACATGATCTATGTCGGTTAAAGTTAAAGTTCCCAATAAATGAATGAGGCCAGCCTAAAATGAAGTTCATAATGAAATGAACGATACCAAAGGTGTTAGGATAGGATAATCAAGAAGTGAGCTAGACTCAGGTAATGACACTAGGTTATTCTTGATCATTGCACAACAAACCCGATGAAAGTCTTAAACTACACCGTAGGTATAGCTGGTGTTCACACTGGCCTATGAACGAAATGAAATGAAGTACGTATGAATGAATGAAGCAGATTCTGTGTTTTCTAATGAAGACTCCCTAGTTGAGGTCCCATATGTTGAGCTCTCATTTTGGAAAGTCTTAATGTCAAGTCCATGACTCCAAGGTCTCATGGCATATGAATGAATGTTAAAAAAGATGATATGTGCTATATGCAATATGATATGTGCTATGTGTAAGATGTTATGTGTTGTGTGCAATATGATAAGTATGATGATGCATGTTACTCTCATGGAATGACTTTCCTAATCCAAATTTGGAAAGCTCACTGATTTTCCTAATCCAAATTTGGAAAGTTCACTAACTTTTCTAATCTCAATTTGGCAAGTCCACTGTCTTGACTTTCCATAATCATGTTGTTAGGAAAAGCTATCTTTTCTCATGCATGTCCTTGGTGTGTGCTTGCATATACCCATACTTAGTACAAGTATGTACTAACCCTATACAACTCTACAATTTTAGGTGCAGGCACAGGTGGATGCTAGAGCGTACAAGTTGACGTTGCGGCTATCCGGACGTGGAGCTTTCATCCGGACTTGGTAGGCCCTCATGCTTTCGAGGATGTCTACCGTTACTATCTAGCTTAGATATAGGATTTAGCTAGTGGAGCATGTTCCACTAGTGTTTCTTTTCGTTTTTATTTCAGACACTGTATTGGTGCCATTTTGGCAGTTATACATTTATTACAGTATTGCACTGTTTCTTTCATTTGATTATCTCTATATTAGATGGTTGATTTGTGAACGCCCATAATGTTAAGTTTAAAATGTTTAGCATGAAATAAGAAAATAAAAAGTTCAAATTTTCCGCTAAAATTAACCTAGATGAAGTAAGAATGATGTAAGTAGGCTTGTTTGTGACCTCTGAGAGGTCAACGACGCCGGTCTCGTCTGGGGTCTAGATTCCGGTCGTGACACCTTTATCCTTGAATCTCTTTTCTTCAAGGAGTCAATCTTCAAAGTGATTTTCTAAAGCTTTCTCAAAAGAAGAACTTCTAAATTGTAATCTAGCCATAGGTTCTTGCATCAAACGTTTTGAATCATTGTATATTCATTGAATTGATGTTAGTTTAATGATTTTAACCTAAAAACTCTGTGAACCCATGCAATTCATGAAACCCTAGTTTTTGACTACTTTATGGGTGATTTGATTATGTCTGTTTGAATTCTTGTGTAGTTTGATTAGGACTATTGGATTATGAATGAATCATACTATTAATCTTTAGCAGGCTGTCCTAATTTGATAAATTCATGTTGTATTATCTTTGATTAATTGAATATTATGATTATTGAATTGAATTGGTGACTATGGCTATTGGTAAGAGCCTTTGTATATTGAGTTGGTTGAATTGGCTATGGATTGGAGTTGTGAGGTTGGATTGATGGTATGTTCATCTAACTCTCTCTATATTATGTTGTATAGGTCTTAGATGATAATGATGTTCGGTAAGGTCCATTTATGGTGGTGGTGCTTATGTGTGTTACTTGTGAAACAATGTGGCATCGTCGGCATTACTTTATGAATTGTGAAATAATGTGGCCTCGTCCGCATTACTTTATGGACTATGGCTTTATCATGTTATAACTTGATTATGAGAGTATTTTGAAGGTCTTGATGACTTATGTGTATATGAGGAGTCAAGCATAAATTCTTCTAGTTGATGATATGTGTCTTTAGTAGTCTATAGTGAAGTTGTCATGGGTATTACTTGATGATTAAAGTATAATGTTTCCTGATGAATTGTATGAGACTTGTGATGACTTAGATTGATGATATTTTAGTAGTGAATAGGGTGACTTATAGTTTACATTGGTTGTTCCTATTTGCTCCTACAATTATATGCTATATGTGATATAGTGAAGTATGTGTGTGTCTTGTTTTGGTAGAATTGTGTCCCTTACTTGATACATGAAAAATGTGAATATGGATTCTTGACTTAGTATGCTAAAGCTCCTTAGTCTTGTATGTGTGATTTACATGTGACCTTCAATATAGTTAAGAAGGTCCTTTACGTGGAACCTTCAACCTAGATGTAAGGTTATGATATCCTTGAAGTTGAAAGCCGGAATGATATCCTTCTTGTATGAATAGTGGATTTAGGGTTGGTTGGCTGGAACGACATGAAATCATCCTTAGGAAAGTCATTGAGCTATCCTCTTGACCATCGTAGGTAGCCTTAGTGGACCCTCTTTAGTAAGGTGTAATGTGATGGGGTTGTGAACTTTATATAGAACCTCTTCATATTCTTCTTTATTGAAATTCTATTAGAACAAAGGCTAGCATCGAGTGAGTATGCTTGGGAAGTTTCTCTAACTAAGATGACATTAGACGACAAAGAAACCCTCAATATTCCTTAACCATGTGCCTATATGGGATGAGTCTTAGTTCTACCATTGGCAAGTAGAACACCCTCCATCGGAGTAGGTTTATGACTCCGGATTCCATGGATAGCTAGTATGGTCTATGTCGTTTATTGCTTATTCTCATCATTAGGGATACTTACTAATGTTGGAGAAGTTATATGAAGTCTAGGTAGTGGTATGGGACGCTATCTAGACATTGCACGATTAGGCTTTGGAGATGTTAGTGTCACATCCGTGGAGCACCCCCTAGAAGTAACATGGCGTACTTGACCTCTCGGAGGTCCTACACAAGCCCATAGATATTATTCATCGCATTGCCATAGTAAATTTAGCAGAAAATTTAAAACTTTTCATAGCACATCATATGTTATAAACTTTACTTCATATATATAAAAAATATCATATTACATACTTAGACCTTAAGTCTCTTTTACATCTTAGAGTCAACTACATTAGAGTACATTAGGGACACGACCCTTAAAACATAAGACGTAAGTATTACTTTATACACTTTACAGTAAACTAATCATTAGGACATCCTTGGACTTAAGGATTCCTTTACTTGAGCTTGGGAATAACATATCAAGGTCCTCAATCATATATACATATTCAAAGGCCAAATATCATATAAGATCACATATAGAATTTAAGACATTTTAAAGTCACATTACAGTGAGCTATTTTACCTTAACAGTGAACTCATTCATTTAACTCATTAATCTTCCAAGTAATCCTCTATTGATACTTGGTGCAATTCATCACCTTAGGACCACAAGGAAAACATATATATACAATCTAAATAAGTCAACACATACCATCATAGAAGCACAATACATCATAGACACATTTAAGTCAAGACTCTATTGGCTTTACAGTAAGCTACATCAATTTACGCATATATTTACTTCTTTTCATATACATCATTATAAGACTTTGTTCATGACCCCAATCTTAGTCTACTAGTGCAATGCACACGTGAAGCCCCATAACCCCACACATACTTAGAAACCCTTCATGAGACCACAAGCCTTAACATTCAATTCATACATCAACATATTAAGTGAAGACAACCTCATTCATGTCAACAACCTTCATCATATAATCATTAAGACCAACATTAAGCATGTACATCAAGACCACTTCATAGAGGCTCATACCATGCATTTCATCACAACAAGTAGACTAATACTACAAAGTCATGCATAAGGAACATATTCATAGACACATGTATTAGAACACCTTTCTAGTACGTCCCTCAAGAGCCACTTGTGCAATGCATAGGTGAAGTTCATACCCCCACCTACACTAAGCAACTACCCTTAGGTTATCCTAGTTAGGGTCCTTACTTTACTTCCATTGTCCATTTTACTTTAGGGAAACTATAGCCTTAACCAACACTAAGACCATTGGTGCTAAACATGGAATTTGGTGTTGTAGAGCCTTACACCAATGGAAGGTTCTCTTACCTAGCTAGGGTAGAACATTAACACATGCTAGCATACTAAGTGAATTCACTTGCTAGATCCTATGTGACAAGCATAGTTATGGAACTTGTAGATACATGTGAAAACCCTCTTTATGCCTAATGAGGCATTATAGTTATTCACTTATGGAAACCCTGTTTATACCTATTGAGGCATTGTGGTTATCCACATCATGAGATGTATGGTAGACCTTCCTTCCCACATTGGGAAGGGACACACACTCATATTCAAGTTCACTCGATGCTAAGCTAAATTCCCTTTTATTAAAAGCCTTTGTTAACATTACTTTATAAAACATAGGCTTAGGACAGTCATACCCTCATATGCTTAGCTCATAGGTCATAGATGAAAGTTCATCAACCTAAATCGTGTGAGGAATCCCTTCACATGGACATAGCATATGTAAAGCACCATCTAGTTTAGGGTACACATGAATACACCTTTCAAGTCCCCTCTCTTGACTAGATCTTCATACATGTGTGTGTGAATACTTATATGTGAGCAAACCTTTCACATAACCCATAATTGCCACACATGGACATACATCATTTCATTCATTCATAAGTATACAAGTGTAACTATATGAACCATGCTTTCATATAAACACAATTAGACACTAGGTATAATCATACTTCATCATACCACATACTTCACATTATACCATATGAGACATGTTCATAACACACTTTCATGGACTCAAGCTTAGCATGCATAATAGTATACATTAGTGCATATGAGAACTACCTTTCATTTAGACACCATGACCTATACTACTTGTAAGCATGCATGTAGAGTGAGAGTGTGTGTACATTGGTCAATATAATCACATAATGGCTATCAACAACATATTGAGGCAGCCACCCTCTTAAGACCATATTACCCTTTCAAGCATTGACCATACAACACTCAATAGCATAGGAGACAAGTCAAGCTCATATTACACTTAAGACTCCTAACTTTGGCTATCCATGCATTCACATAGGGGTACATAGGTAAGGGATTATTAACCATTTTAATTCATCAATGGCATCACCCACTCTTTACCCTAACATGGATATACACATGCTTATGCAATAGCCATGCAACCTAAATCACAACTAGAATAGGAAAGTAGGCATAAACTTCACATAGTATGATCATCATAACCACACACTCATATATTCATCAATTTGCCTTAAAGGCCATGATAAAAACATATATAATGACAATAAAGTAAACACCGCCAACATAAGTGGACCATACCACACAATGCCATACAAGGCTTCATCAACTACAATAATATAGAAAAGTAGAGAGAAGAGTAGAGCAATTCTTACCAATCCTTTAGCCTTTGGTCATCATTGAACATTACCACTCTTTCATCAATAAATCAAGTATATAGAAGTAGCTAAAGTATCATAATAATATATAAAATCATGTATAATCTACTACAAGATCATGCTACAACTAGTACAACACATTAACATACTAGAAGATAGAAGGACATAGACCATTAACCAATTTCACTTGCTTGGATTATAAGTCATATGTAATTAATATTATTGATCTAGGACAGTAGCTAAATATACACTTAACATATCGAAATCATGCTTAAATACTACAAGATCAAGCTACCAACATAGGCATTAGACTTTTCAATTCACTAGAGAATAGAGGGAATAGACAATACTATTGATTCCCTAAAGCCTTGATCATAAATTATATTTTAACAATAATGTACATATTAGTAAGTAGCTAAATAGATCATTACTCAAAGGAATCATGCTTTATCTAACCTAAAATCAAGATCATGTCTCATACATAGTATTATTAATCAATAAACTAGAAGATCTTAGATCAACTCATATCAATCCTTCTTCACCTTTATCATACACTATTTATATTAATAATTCAATCGTAATATTAACCTTAGGCAGTAGCTACAAGACTCTCAACATACTCGAAATCCACTTTTAAACAATGAAGGACTCATGTTAGAGTGATCACATTGATAACTAGGCTAGGCATGTTCAAACCTTCATACATTGATCCACATGGTTCCTTCATCATAAACTCATAATAAATTCACGTACATAACAGTAGGTATAAGAAATTCAACGTAAGAGAATCATACTTTAACCAATAACAAGCCATGATCACAAACCCCATTCAAGGGCTAAATCGATTTTGGTAAGTAACATGGTTTCATCATGAAATTGGATTAAAATAACGTTAAAACCAATACATTAACATTAATTCATCATGTTTAATCATTAAAAACATTTTTAGAAAGAACCCATGGCTAGATTGAAGAAGAAGAAGAGATTTGATCATGAAACCTTCTTTGAAAACTTGAGATTAACTCTCCAAGTGAAAGGTTACTTGGAGATGAAGGATTACCATACCTTTTTATAGTTGAAAACCTCTAAAACTTGATGAACAAACCATAGAAATTTAAGGTCCAAGCTGTTCTTGAGCTTCACCAACAATGGAGGTTTCTATGGAGAATATTTTTGGAGGGAAAGTCTAATTTGTGTAGAAGGGATTGGGAATGGGTTGATCACGTTTTTGATAACTTATATACATCCAAAAATAACTAATTAAACTTATTAGGGTCAGGTTAGGACGTGTAGTGAATTTCCCATTCACCCCTTTAGTGAAAAAGTCGCATACCAGTAGCTGCAGGCCACCATCGACGGCCAGTACGTCCATCAATGGGCCGTTTGTTGCTTCAGTCGATTGGACCTTGGCCTGTTCTTGGGTTGAGACTTGACCAGGCTAAATGTCCATTGATGAGACCTCACCAATGGGCCGTTGTTCAACCAACTGGGCGTCGTTTAATTCAGTCAATTTACACTGCCAAGGCAGTGTCTCGACAACTCTTGGTCCTTCTTGTGGGCCCTTTTGCGGGTCCCTTGGGAAGTCGTACACGGGCGTTTCCAATGTAAATACAAACCTTAACAATTTGTAGACCTCCCACATCAGTTTCACCAAAAAACATTACACGTAACACGTCCAAACATGCTAGGCCCCATCAAGACACACACATGCATGTCTCAAGGCTATCTTTCGAACGTCTTGGACATTCTTGGACGTTTGACCTCCAAATTTCACGAAACTCCATATACTGCCTATAAAAATCATTATAACTCCTTTTAAGACTTCATAAGCTCATGACATACACATATAAGAATGTATCGACACATGAGGCACTTAGGTGACTAGTCATCGAACGTCTTGGTCGTCCCTTGACGTTTTACTTCCAAATCACCCAAACTTTACACACTGCCTTTAAACCATATTATAATTCAATTAAGTACCTTATGACCATCATACAAACATGTTAGGTTCTAGACACCCTAGTCTATTTTGGTGGTTTTATAGTTAGTGTGTGAGTCCCTACGTCTTCTCCAAGACCATTATTTGAATATCCTTAAGTGTTGAATGTCTCTTAATGAACTAATGAAGATAATGAATTATTTTAAAAATTATGTGAATGAATAAGTACTTATCTAGAGTAGCTTTAAGGATTGCCTAGTTAAGGTGTGAAGGGGGCATGGGAATGGTCTCTTCATGTCTTACCTAGAGAAGTCTTAAGGATAACTCTATATGGGAAAGTTGATTAATGATATGGAAGTAACCTTATATTAGGTAGTCTAAAGGATCTATTAGATGTGTGTTAAGGGATTGTATGGGCGGTCGCTTCATAAATCACTCAAGCGAGCCTTAGAATCATCTTGGGTAGGAGGATCTCATGTTTATGTGTTTTGATATATTCTTGATGCTATATTGTGATATATAAGTTATAGGTGAAGTTACAGTGAATGTCATTGTAAAGTTATTGTAAGTTGCTATAATTTTAGTATAACTTGTAATGTGATTTAAATGTGATGTTTGGTGTTTAAATGTGATTCTTATGCTTATAAGAATGAACTTTTAATAAAAAAGAGCATGTTTCTCCTAAACGTCCATTTCTCATGATTTTATGCATTATGACATACTTAGTACATGCATTGTACTAATTCCATACAGTTTGTCTATCTTTAAAGTTGTAGGTGGAAACTGAAAGGTGTCTTGAAGCCAGCTTGGAAACTAGGACTCTTTCAAGCAAAGTTAGGGTATGTCATCACTTGATTAGAGGACATTGCTATCTTATATTTCTTTTATTCAAAGTATTGTAATAGACTAAGTATTTCTATATTTCGATTGTATGGACCGTGTCCCAATTATTTTTGAGTCTAAGAATGGCGTATGTTGAGACTTAGTATTTCCTATGGTTTTATATGAATGATGTTTTAAGATATTTCGTGTGAAAAGTTTTAATTCCGCACTACTTTTCATACATGTATGCAATGAATGACATCTAATTTCACGACCGGAATCTAGACCCCAGACAAGACCGGCGTCGTTGACCTCTCAGAGGTCGCAGACCATCCTACATACGTCATTCTTACTTCATCTAGGTTAATTTTAGCGGAAAATTTGAACTTTTTATTTTCTGATTTCATGCTAAACATTTTAAACTTAACATCATAGGCGTTCACCAATCAACCATCTAATATAGAGATAATCAAATGAAAGAAAAAGTTCATAATTGCATTAAACATATTTTTGCCAGAACGGCACCAATACAAAGTATGAAATGAAAGTGGAAAGAAACACTAGTGGAACATGCTCCACTAACTAAAGCCTACATCTAATCTAGATAATAACGGTAGACATCCTCGAAAGCATGAGGGCCTACCAAGTCCGGATGAAAGCTCCACGTCCGGATAGGTGCAACGTCAACCTGTAAGATCTAGCATCCACCTGTGCCTACACCTAAAAATATAGAGTTGTATGGGATTAGTACACACTTGTACTAAGTATGGGTATATGCAAGCACACACCAAGGACATGCATGAGTAAGAATAGCTCTTTCCTAACAACATGATTATGGAAAGTCAAGTCAGTGGACTTGCCAAATTTGGATTAGGAAAGTTAGTGAGCTTTCCAAATTTGGATTAGGAAAGTCAGTGAGCTTTCCAAATTTGGATTAGGAAAGTCAGTGAGCTTTCCAAATTTGGATTAGGAAAGTCATTCCATGAGAGTAACATGCATCATCATACTTATCATATTGCACACAACACATAACATCTTACACATAGCACATATCATATTGCATATAGCACATATCATTTTTTATAACATTCATTCATATGACATGAGACTTTGGAATCATGGACTTGACATTAAGACTTTCCAAAATGAGGGCTCAACATATGGGACCTCAACTAGGGAGTCTTCATTAGCAAACACAGACTGCTTCATTCATTCATACGTACTTCATTTCATTTCGTTCATAGGCTAGTGTGAACACCATCTATACCTAGGATGTAGTTTAAGACTTTCATCGGGTTTGCTGTGCAATGATCAAGAATAACCTAGTGTCATTACTTGATTCTAGCTCACCTCTTGATTATCCTATCCTAACACCTTTGGTATCATTCATTTCATTATGTGCATCATTTGAGGCTGGCCTCATTAATTCATTGAGAACTTTAACTTTAACCGACATAGATCATGTGAGCATCATGAAATCCAGTGTTTCCCCCACACCGAAAAGAGGTGGAATCACAGGCCAAAGTGACCCAAAACATGCTAGCGTACATGGGAATTTAACCCCGCCAGATCCCTATATTGACAGTATAGGTTCGAAGACTAGGAGATATAAGGAGATCCATACCCGGCATGCCGGACAGTCTCATCTCATGAGAGTTACGTGAACCTCCGCCTTTCCCGAAAGAAGACATCACCGCTCATAGCTAGTCTATCGATGCTCAGTATAAAGTTCCATTACATTCAACTCATACGTCATGAAAGTTGGCTTCTAGTATGAGGACATCACAGCTCAATAGATGATTTCTCATCTCATCATTAGTATTAAGTTTGTTAATATCAATACCTTCATTAGAGTGTTCATAGAGACTGGTCTCTTCATTAACTTTACACTCTCATAGGTGAGTACGTTTTGGTAACATTTACTTAGGATCATTTGAGATTGTTCTCATCTTTTACGTTAGCCTCATATCATGTTGTCACCACATTCATTAACATTAGCACAATTGCTCTTCATAATTACTCACCCCATTTTACGTGAATGTTCATTTCATTATATGCCAATGCACTTGGCCATTTGTGTGTTTTACACTCTTAATAGGGTTTCATCATTTCATTACATAATAATCATTTCATCGTATGCCAATGCACTTGGCCATTTAGTGTGTTTTACACTCGTACTTACCCCTTCTAAGGTTACTTCATTTCATTACATACATCTTAGGTTCACTTATTTTTAGACGTATGCTAGACTTATGGGTCTATACATACAAGCCATGAGGCTTCATTCATAGTTTATTAAGTGACTCAATCTTCCTAAGATTATGTAGTACAAGACTTATGTATCTTGTATGTATGCCAAGATCTCGATTTTGATCTAAGTAGGTGGCATTATTCTTGAACATTTAATTCACGTATGACTTATGTATCAATACGGAAATTTGGGCAAGGGAACCCAAGTTCGAATCCCTTGGACAACACTTACATTTTTCCTTGATATTATTTTTAGTCCTCATGACATTGATACCCTAGATCGAGCCCCAACATCAACATTTCCTCTTTATTTTTCTCCTTGGAATCTCCTCTTATTTGGCCGAAGGGTTGTGGGATCGAACCCCCACAACCCCTTTTATATTTTTTTCATTTAATTCTCTTGTCTCATTCGCATAGACCATGAGGTTGTGGGATCAAACCCCCACAGCCTCTCTTTATTTTCCTTTAATTTCGCAGCCGTCCTAGAGGTCGTGGGTTCAATTCCCACGCCTCACAATTCTTTTATTTTCATTTTTTTTCTCCTTAAATCCCTTCACTGCCTTGAGGTTGTGGGTTCGATTCCCATGCCTAACCTTTCTTTTCTTTTTATTTGCCCTTTCTCATTTACTCTCCTTCACAGCCTTGAGGTCGTGGGTTCGATTCCCACGCCTCACATTTCTTTTCTTTTATTTTTCCTTTACTTTACTCGCTGACTGGAGGTCGTGGGTTTGATTACCACGCCTCCCATTTTATTAACTTTCTTGTTCCTTACATTTTCAGCCAATACACCCAGTATCAATCCCCCTTGACCCCATTTCCCTTTTCGCGACTTTAAGGCATTATACGGGTGAGGTCCCATGTTCGAATCCTGGTGGCCTCATTCCTTTATACTCAAATAAATTTCCAGATTTATTCCTCCACCTTTAGCCTAAACTAAACTTGTAAGTTTTCTGGAAATTTAGTAATTTTTTTAGCTTATTTTCACCAATATTTTCACTTGAAATCTTAGGGAAATTCATAGATCATTTAACACTTTTTAGGGTGCATTTTTCATAGATTAGTTTAGCCAAAAGATTGATACTCAAATCAGCCACACTTCCATTTTAATGAACATCACGATTTACATAGGTTTATGCACGTAAAATGACAACCAAAACATTATCAAATTTGAAGCCTTAACCCGAGAACCTCATTCATAGTAACATACTTGCACACGCACACACTTGCACATAATTTTGAATACATGGTTGTCTTTCGTACGATTTCAAGTATACAAACATAATCATATTCATCACAAAAATATAACATACACCTAAATCTACCAGCAATCAAACCCAACCTACGATTCATTGGGAGCTAGTAACAGGGGCATGCAAAAGGGGAAACAATCCTAGTTTTTGGATGAATAATATGAACCTTAAGGGGTCTCTTGGGAAAGGGACCAAGAGAGAAGAAAACCCCATACCTTTTTGACGTTAAACCCTTGACTTTATGCCCAAAAACTTCACCAAAGAACACGTCTAATCCTCCTCAATATCAACTCCACTCGAATGACAACCTCCCTTAGCCTAGTGTGCGATTAACGTTTGTTTTCTTGTGATTTCGTGTGAGTTCTTCAAGTGTGAAGAACTTGGTTTATTTTTCTGCTTTTGTATCTTATTTTGGCAGAGAATTTTCATGAGATAGAAGAAGAGAGATTGAGCGTGAGAGTGGAGAGATAAACGTGAGAGAGTGGGAGTTGTAGGAGGCTTAGGAGTCTAGTTTTAGGACTTAGTCAATAGGGTTTTGTTTATTTAATAAAAATCTGATTTTTTTTTATTTTAAATCAGCTAATGAATAATAATTATTAATTAATTACATTAATTCAATAGGTTAAATAAAAATCACATTAATTCATTGCTTCCACCTAGGTTCGAACTCGGGTGGAGCAAGACTTCACTTCAAGAGACTAATTTCGGCCCTCTCTCCCCAAATTTCCCTTACACCTTATTAATAAATAATTAATTACATATTTAGGGTAATTACGATACTACCCTTAGCCAGGAAAAAGACCATTTTACCCCTAGACCCTTCAAACCTAAGATTTCCCCTTTTTAAGTCCGGTAAAGACTCCTTCGAGTAAATCTTCGTATTCGAGAGCCCTACATGGTTGGACCCAACCTTTACAAGCTCAAATAACTCCCTAAGTTAGTTTGCTTGGCTGTAGCAAAGGTTTCGAGGTCTGGTTTTACGCGCATCAATCCGTGTGAACCCTGGTCTAATCGTAGGCATTCTTGACACATTAAGCATTACTTATCTTATCCATTTTTAGGTTGTTACATCTAAGGGCTTGTACAGGACCTCTGAGAGGTCAAGTATACCATGTTGCAAGTCCGAGAACACCATTTCTTCTAGGATGTACTATCGGGATGTGACATCATTTCTCTTGTATTTATAGGATATGAATACAAGGAGGACACTAACAAGGAGAGTTGATGAGAAAGTGGTGACTGAGGGAGTTCCTCCACGAGGTGGACAATTTCCCCTAGGTGGAAAAGCTCCCCAAGGAGAACAAGTTCCTCAAGGTGAACAAGTGACCGTAGTTGATCATGGGAATGAGGTTCCAGTGGTTCCCCTCGACATTTATAATGATGAGGTTAGAGGACCTCTTGTTACCCTATCCCGAGCCATAACAGCTCAATAAAATAGAAAGGTTGGGCCTAGGATGAATGCTCTTGAGAGTGATATGACCTCTAGATTGAGGGACATTGTGAGGATTAATCCTCCTACCTTCCTTGGTTCTAAGATGGGAGAGGATATGCAAGCCTTCTTAGGTGAGGTGTATAGGATAGTGCATGCTATGGGAGTGACTTCTAAGGAGAAAGCGGAGTTTGTTTCATACCAATCGAAATTGCTCAAGAGTGGTTCACTCAATGGAAAGATAATAAGCCGGTTGAGTCGGGTCCTTTAGATTTTGAGGAGTTTAAGAAAGCATTCTTAGAGAGATACTTTCCCCATGAGAAGAGGGAGGTTAAGGTTGAGGAGTTTATAAACCTTAGGCATGGTAACATGAGTGTTGAGGAGTATTCCTTGATGTTTATTCTATTGTGTAAGTATGCTCCATCCTTGGTGTCTAACCCTAGGTATGAGATTAATAGGTCATGATCGGTGTTTCCGATATTGTGAAAGAAGAGTTCCATACGACTATGCTACATGGTGACATGACTCTATCTTGGATTATGGTGTATGCTCAATCCATTGAAGAGTCTAAACTTGGGAGGAGAGGTAGAGATGCTAAGACGGGAAGAACCGATGAGAAAGTTCAACATAAGTTTAAGAAGAGAGCCCAAATAAAGATGATTCTAGTTCTCCAAAGACCAACTATGAGAGAGGTGGTGGCTCTCAAAGTGTTAAGCCTACTTGTTCCAATTGTTGGAAGCAACATTATGGGGAGTGTTTAGCCGGTACTAGTGGGTGCTTTGGTTGTGGGAAGGATGATCATAATGTGAGAGATTGTCCTACTACTGTGTCTAGAGGGAGAGAGGAAAAGTAAGTTCCTCTTATTGCCCTAAATGTTGGTTCACCAAAGAGGAATCATTTCTATGTTCTCTAAGCTAACAAGGGAGCAAATTCGGATGAAGAAACCGGTAAGTTGTAGTTTTATCTCTTGAGCTGTGATGGATTCCTTCTAAGTGGGTTAGTATGGTGAATAGTTTGGTTGTGGATTGATTTATGTTCTATTCTATTCTATTCAAGCTTGAGAGTTAGAACTTGATAATAGCATGTTGCATGTGATTAGGAGTCTAAGTGAAAATGAATTTCATTGATCTCCTTGCATTGTGCATCCTTGCATGAGGTTATGTTAATATGGTAAAATGAGTTTATATGATTTTATCTCTCATATTGTCATTCCTTTATAATAAATTTCTTAAATATTGCATTAGTGAACTAGTGAGCACGCTTTACTGTAATGTATTTGAAATTACTGCTTAATTGTGCTTTTATGAGAAATGGTTATAATGTTCTTAGAAATGATGTATATGATCATGATGATATGTGGAGAAGGAAGTTCCTTCTATATGAAATGAGAAGGTAGAGTCTTATTGCATGATAAGTTGTAGATGTCATCCCTACATTTTTCTTGTGTTTTGAGTCTCTTGATTTTGTGAGTTGACGTTCCTCCTATTTATGTGTATTGTATATGGTGTGGTATGGTTATGATCTTCTGGTCTTTAGTCTTTACTCTTGAAAGTGATTAAAGTGTACCAAGTGTCATCTAAGGACGAATGTTGTTCAAGTGGGGGAGATTATAATGACCCTAAAAATGAACTATCTTAAACTAGAGCCTAACATGCGTGTGATGAGTTAATGAGGTCTTAAAATGATGATATAAGTGTTAGAAGTCAGTGTGATGAGTTTGGGAGAGTTTAGAAGTCAAACGTCCAAGACATTCGAAAGTTAGCCTTTAAGTGTGCTAGTGTGTCCTAGTGTGCCTTGGCATGTTTTACGTGTTTTTTGGAGTTCGAATTAATAGCAGAGGTTCCTAAAATCTATATGAACGTGTTTTGGGTTGAAATATTTGGACACGAATCCCCAAGGGCTACCGTAAGGGTCCTTGAGGAAGACCCAAACTTTGTCATTAAACTTCCAAAAACCGTCCCAAACCACGAGCAGAATCAATGCACCGTCGTCTTGTGTACGCCCCATTGATGGGGGGATTTGTTCCACACTTTGGTGAGCCTAAGCCCCCAAGTTACCAGACTCTTACCAAAATGACGTCCTACAAGACGGCCCGACGTCTGGTCGATGGCTCATGGATGTGAACATTGATTGACACCTGCAATTTTCTGTAGGTGTCTCTGCCAAGCTTAGGCATTTTGGGAAATTCACTTAGCATCCTAATTAAATCATGGGAGTTTATTTTAGGTGTTTTAGGTATTTTAAGGTACTTTATAAGCCTAAAACCTAGATTAGAATTCATTATTCAAAAATCAAAACCCAAGATCAAAATAGAACTCTCTAGCCTCTATTAAAGCTAGGAGCTTGATTACTCCATTGATTCTTCATCAATTTCGTGTATAATCTTCAATATAGGTATGGTATTTTATCCTTGACTATTATTCCAATAAAGGATCCAATTACAAAGGCTTTTCAAAGATGTTCAAAACATAGAACTTCCTATTTTGAATTCTAGCCATTAGTTCTTGCATGAATAGGTTTGAATCTAGGTTTTATGGTATAATTCATGTTAATTGAATGTTTTAAGATCAAAAAATCCATTAACCCATGCATTAAATGAATTCCTATTTTTGGCTGGATGAATTGATTATATCTTAATCTTAGTGAATTCATGTGTAGATTGTATTGGCCTATTGAATTATGTATAGGTCATGATAGAATTGTATGAAGGCTGCCTTATATTGATGATGTCTATATTTTATATTGTTGTATAATTGATATGGATTGATTGTTGGTTTAGTATTGTGTATATGGCTGTTCGTAAGAGCATTTTTAAAGTAAATTGGTTGAAAAAGCTAAGGAATGGTGATGATCATTGGAAGGTGGTAAGTTGACCTAATTCCTCTATATTGTCTAGAATTGAAATAGAATCATATTGATTTGTATGGTCCACTTATGGTGGCGGTGTTTATGTGATATAATTGTTATGAAAATGGCCTTGTCGACATTATTATGTGAATCATGGTGCTATCATGTTCTAGCTTGTATAGATGAACTATGTGAAGGATTATATGGTACATGTGTATGTGTGAGGTTAAGGAATGATTCCCTCTAAATGGTTATATGTGAATGTGATAGGCTATGATGAGTCTCTACATATGTATTGATAGGGTATCTTGTTAGGTAGACTTGTTTGTCCCTACATAATACTTAAATGTTATTGAATATGTGATATGATAAGGTTGTGTATTTATTGGTGAACTAGTTGTCCCTCTTCTTGATACATGAAAGTTATGTGAAGGTTAATTCTTGACTTGGTAGGCTTAGGCACCCTTGTCATGTACGTGTATGAATAAAGTTTAGGATCGGTAGTGTAAGACCCCCAAAATGAGATAGGGTGTCTAGAACCTAACATGTTTTTCTTGATGTTATAAGGTCCTAAAATGTCTCATAATATGGTTAAGAGGTAGTTTGAAAAGTTTGAGGTGATTTGGAAGTCAAACGTCAAGGGTCGACCAAGACGTTCGACGATTAGTCACCTATGTGCCTCATATGTCTATGCTTGATTATATGTGTATGAATAAGCTTATTAAGTCTTAAAATGATTTATAATGATGTTAAATGGTATCATATGAAGTTTGGAGAAGTTTGGAGGTCAAACGTCCAAGAACATCCAAGACGTTCGAAAGATAGCCTCGAGACATGCATGTGTGTGTCTTGATGGAGCCTTGCATGTTTGGACATGTTGCAGGTGTTTGTCTTGGTGAAACTTATTTGGAATGTCTACAAATTGTTAAGCGTTGTATTTATGTTGGAAACTTCCGGGTACGACTTCTAAAGGACCCCGTAAAAGGCCCCACAAAAAGGACCCAAGGCTGGTCGAGACACTGCCTAGGCAGTGTCAATCGACGGACCAAACGACGACCAGTTGGTCAACCAATGGCCCGTAGGTGATATATCGTCGATTGGTACTTAGCTTGGTCAGGTATCAAGCCAAAAATTGTCCAAGGACCAATTGACGGAAGCCAATGCACGGCCCGTCGACTGACCAACGGCCAGTAGATGGTTCCGTCGATGGTGGCCTGCAACCAGTGCTTGCTTACTGTTTTAGTAAAGGGGTGAATGGGAAATTCACCCCACATCCTAAACCAACTCTAATTGAGTTGTTTACCTAATTTTTGGTGTATATATGTCATCAAACACGTGAACCTCCTATTCCCAATCCCATACACACGTAAGAAACCTTTCCCTCCAAAAATCTTCTCCCTAGAAACCTCCATTGTTGTTGAAGCTCAAGAACAACTTGGATCTTGGAATTGCATGATTTAATCACCAAGTTTTAGAGTTCTTCATGTATATAAAGGTATGGTGATCTTCATCTCTAGTTATCCTTCCATCTAGGGAGTTAATCTCAAAGATTTCAAAGAGAAAAATATGATCAAACTTCTCCTTCTTCAATCTATCGATGGGTTCTTTCTAAAAATGTTTTGATCGATTAAATCATGATGTATTGAATTAATACAGTGGTTTTAACTTGAATTTGACTCCAATTGCATGATGAACCCATGTTCGTTCCAAACTTGATTTAGTCTTTGCATGGGCTTTGTGATCTTGACTTGTTATCGATTGAATTGTGATTTACGTTAAAGTGATTATATCTACTGTTATTTACGTTGATTAATGTTGAATTGAGGATGAAGGATCCATGTGGATCAATATATGAAGACTTGAACATGTTTAGCTTAGGTTTCTATGATTCACTGTAACATTGGTCTTTTAATGAATAAAAGTGAATTTTGATTATGTTGTGGTTCTTATAGATACTGTTTTAGGTTGATGTTATGAAATAATTATGGGTATAAACCCTTAATGATCAAATCAAAGGAACCTTGATAAGGATTGATCTATATGTTTTAACCTTAATGTTGCTAATGCTATGAACATAATGTGATAATCGATTTCGGGTAGATGAAACATAATTTAGTCTTGATTTCTATGGCTATAGATACCACCCTAGGTTGGTATTATTGGTATATTATAAATGTTAATCATGATAAACAAAGTAAAGTATATTATTGAGTGATCTATGACTCTCTACTTTCTACCATATATGTGATATAGTGTACTAGTTGAATCATGCTCTTTTGATGACTTGTACATGGTTTCTTTGATGATTAAAGTACATATAGCTACTTACATATTCATATTAATTGTTGATAAAAAGGTGTATTCATCAATGATGATCAAAGGGTGAGAAATTGGTAAGAATGCTTATCTCCTCTACTTTTCTTATAGTATTGTAGTCGATAAAGCCTTGTATGGAATTGTGTGGTATGGTCCACTTATGGTGGCGGTGTTTACTTTATTGTCATTATATATGTGTTGACGATGGCCTATAAGGCAAATTGATGAACAGATGAACATGTGCTCATGATGATACTATGAGAAGTTTATGCCTACTTTCCTATTCTAGTTGTGATGTAGGTTGTATGGCTATTGTATAAGCCTGTGTATATCCATGTTAGGGTAAAGTATAGGTGCTGACGTTGATGTGTTAAAATGGTTAATAATCCCTTACCTATGTACCCCTATGTGAATGCATGAATAGTATAAGTTAGGAGTCTTAAGTGTAATATGAAGTTGACTTGTCTCCTATGCTACTGTGTGTTGTGTGGTCTATGCTTGAAAGATTATTATGGTCTAATAGGGTGGCTGCCTCAATGTGTTGTTGATAGCCATTATGTGATCATGTTGACCAATGTACACACACACTCACACTTTATGCGTGTTATAATTAGTATAGGTCATGGTGTCTAAATGAAAGGTAGTTTTGATATTCACTAGTGTCTACTACTATGCATGTTAAGATGATGTTTATGAAAGTATGATATGGATTTCCTTAGCTAGGATGACTTGATAGGTGTACTAGTATGGGCAAGGGTATGGGAATTGCCTATGCATTCCACATGTGTACCTTGATAGGATAGTTCTAGTTTTGGTTTTTATGTGCATGAATATGAATGTATGGTCATGTGTGGTCTTAACGTGTTATGTGAAAGGTTTTCTCACATATATGTATACACACACACATGAATGATGATCTAGTCAATAATGGAACCTTGAAAGATGTGCTCAAGTGTATCCTTAACTAGATAGTGCTAATGCATATGTTATGTCCATGTGAAAGGATTTCTCACATGAATTAGGTTGATGAACTCTCATCTATGACCTATGAGCTAAGCATATGAGGGGATGACTCTCCTAAGCCTATGTTTTATAAAAAAAAATGTTAATAAAGGCTTTTTCATAAAAAGGGAACTTAGCTTAGCACCGAGTGAACTTGACAATGGGAGGTGATGACTTTCCATAAAGAGGAAATGTTCACACCCAATTTTGACCTTCCCCAATATAAGTTAATTTAACGAGTTTCTCAATTCTCAACGATTTGAAATAATTAGATTTTATAAAATTTTATATATATATACATAGACCAAAATAATTTTCAAATTATTCTAAGTTAATATTGTTACTTTCTATAATTTTTAGATAATATATAATCTACATAATCATGTATATAATTTGTATATTTTATTATAATTCAAAAATTGTCTCGAAAAGATTCTTATTTGTTCAAATATTTTAATAGTTAGTTTTGTTTGGATTAGTCGTTTCACAACTAAATCAATTATTTTATTTCGTTAAGATTAAGAAGCTTTTTAATTAATTTATGTAAATTCATCTTCTTTAAATTGGGACCTAGTCTAGTGATTAAATTAAATTTGGTTACGATTGAAGCGATTTTGGATATCGATTCTCGTCACTTCATCTTTTAAGACTAAGACCTTGGATTCTACCTCATAAAACTCAGCATCCCATTCCCCTAATCCAAGCCCATTCCTCAAAACTTTCAGCCAGCAGTACCAAACCACGCAGGCCCAATACAATATTTTTGTTCAGCTTTTAGAAATCAATACCCACTCCAATATATCAATTGAATCCAAAATTCCAGCCCACCTTATTTTCTTGACCCGACCCAAATCTTCTGTCCCTAAGAAAATCAGAACAAGTGCAACACCCACCCAGATGCCCCAACTTTCTCCTACAGCGATATACGGTGACGATGACGAAGCTAAGACGCGTGAACGTTTCCATCAACGCGCTATGCGCCTCGTCCTTCCCACGCGAGAGAGAGTTGACGAAATCAACCACGCCAATATTCACAAAGAGACGGAGTCTACACGGAAAAAGCAGCGAGCAAAGGTAGTACCTGCACTTTTGTTTTCTTCCACTCCCCCCCTCCCCCCCGCGTCGCTTTCAGTAGTACGATTCCAGCAGCGCGACGCAGCACGCGGACCGTCCTTGTGGCCACAAGATTGAGCCACGTCAAGCAAGAAGGACAAATTGTTGATCCCAGCCGTCCGCGTCGCTGTCCACGTCCATATTTGGGGATATTGGCGAAATATCGTACGATGAACAGGAGGAATGGTCTGTTTTTTTGAATTTTTTTGAATTGGGGGTTGAAGGTGAATACCCGATTCTGCCCCAATTTTTTTGTAGATTTCTCCCGCCTTCCCCTGATTCAGTACCACTAGTTTTCCCCCTATAAATACCCATCTTCTCCATTTTTGTTTGGGGGGTTGGACATTTTTCCTGGAAGAGAAAGAATCAGTAAATAAAGAAAAATTATTATCTTTTCCGTTGAGAAATTTCGTTTAAGATTCTAGCCATTTTTTTAGAGTGAAATATACTAACAGGAACGGAGTGATTAGTTGTCAAGTTTATCTGAGATTTGAGATTTCAATCAGTTTTCTTCGCCATTCCCTATTGTTTTGCTGGTGTGGTGAAGTCTTCTTCTTCTTCTTGTTTGCCTTGTCTCGTTAGCTGCCGAAAGAAAGGCTTCTCCCGAGTCTTTGGAGACTCTCTCCTCGCATTCCATTGATTGGGGCCATAAAGGCCCAATATCCTTCTTTCATCGGATCAGGTATTTAAACCCGATGAACAAGGCATACAAGTGAATGAATTTGAAGCGGCGGAAGATGAAGAAATTAGGCCACAAAAGCCTAAAATTTATTTTGCCCAAATTTTAATTTTGTTGTATTTGGGCCTAAGCCCTTGTCGTTTTTTTTAGTTTATTACCTACTATTATTTTGTTAGCTTAGGAAAGGTACATGTGAAATGGGTCAAAAACATAAAAAGAAAATGGGTCCAAATACCGGTCCAGGCGAACAGAAAACCCAGAGTTGGACCCAACTCTCTCTCCTTCTCTCTTTCCGTCTTTCACTTAAGTTTGTTTATTTATCTGCTTTTATTTGTCTTTAGTTTTAAAGTTAAAGAATCCAGATCCCCGCAAACGCCGTAATGTTTATCGACTTAAAGTTAAAACTCGAATTTAAATGAATTCTAAAAGGATGAATAACTTTGCAAATGATAAGATTCACGTAAGTAATTAATACCTCTTTGCAAACGAATTCTAAGTTTTTTTTAATTTAAGTTAGACAATTTACCCAAAATATGTTAGTTGCCGGAAAACCGTATTAACGGATATTTTAGGTGCCTTAAACACCTTCCTAAAATACAATATGAATCCCCGAACTCCTTTTAAGTTTTTCAATACGATTTTTCTGTTTAAGTCTTTTGAAAATAAAGTTTTTCTTCATTTTTCTTCAAAAATTAAGTGGCGACTCAAAAAAGTCATAAAACTTTATAAAAAATATTTTTTCGAATAAAACAGAAATGGCGACTCTGCTGGATATTTGGAGGATTCTAACCTTAAAACTAACTCTATTTGTCTACGTGATATAATTTCTTACTTTGCCTTATTATTGAAATGTTGCATTTTCATGGCATATTTCCGCCAAACGGCAAATAGTTTGCATTAGGAAAAACAGAGGTTACGTGGCTTTCCACGGCTTCTTTCAGAAATACACAAAAAGTTCATTTGGAAGTATCAAACAAATAGTTGGAATGCGGTCATCCGACATCGTTTGATAGATTCACCCCATTTTCTGTCTGACTCGGGTAACCGTCACTTTGAAACAAATTCTAGTAAGCTTAAGATAGAGCGAAACCAAAACCAAAATTTGAATATTAGGCTAAGATGGATTAATACCCAAGGCGTATTAAGTCCATTAGTTTAAACCGCCAAAACCGTGTCCAAGGTCTCCGACCTCACGACACATCATTTTGCATGACATTTGAATGATGAACGTGTGGATACCAATATGGGGTGGGAAAACTTAACTAGTTTCTATTTTGTAGGTATGGATCGATTTCCAAAGTTCGACATGATTATAGAAGCACCACTTCAACTCAAAATGTGGTATAATGATCTCGACAGTGATCATAGAAGAACCCTCAACAAATACGTAGGTGCGCTAACTGAGTTGATCAACATGAATGGTTGGTCAAAACTGATTGAGGTCCTTACAGGGTATTGGGATAATCAAACAATGGTGTTCTGATTTGGAACCGCAGAGATTACCCCGACTATCGATGAGATCCGAGATTGCATTGACACAGTGGGTACTGGTATAAAAAGAAAAGCAAGAAAAAAGAGGATATTTTCATCCCCAATAAATTTTCCGCAGAAGATATCGCAGACTGGCTAGGGTTGGGGAAAGATTTTGTCTACTGGTGCCAGGAGTCCAACATATCATTCAGAGACATCTATGTCAGATTTGGGCACGCAAGATTCTACGCCACTTATAATCAAGAGTTCAAGGTTGCCTACAAAGAGTGGAACGAAATTCTTCCTCTAGCATTTGCCATAGCATTTTTGGGAACAATGGTCTTCCCACATGGACTGATTCTGAGCATCAACACCCGAGTTATAACACTCACGCGCACTCTATTTAAAGGATACAAGAACCAAGGGCAAGTGAAATACTACCTTATAGCTCCGGTCATTCTGTCGGATATGTATCGAGCCTTGGGAAAGTGAAAAGAAGGGCATCGCTACTTCCAAGGGTGTAATCTACTCCTTCAGTGGTGGATATTAAGCCATCTGGCAAAAGGGACTGGGACGCCGGAGTTGCATACTCTAGACAACAAGAACACCCTCAGAGAGTTAAATGATATGATGTACTGGGCAAATATGGATAATCATAGAACTAGAGGAAGATGGGCTCAGATTTTCTCTGAATTGAGAGAAGAAGATCTCCAATGGATGCTCGATCACTTCATCTCAAAAAAAGTAGTAGTGGAGAGCCGTAGATAGCTTGTGCTTCCTCTACCAGGTATTCGGGGAATCCGCCTTTATGCACCCTTTCGAGTCTTGCGACAGTTTGGGAGGAGGCAAAATACACCTCGAGAGGCGTACTATGGCGTTTATGTATACGATATTGGAGACGATAGAGTGCACGAAGTTTCAGACATGCTTAGAGAATGGAAAGGTGCCAAGAGGATGGATAAATACACCATTGCCTCAGACCGATTCAACGCCGATATGATGAGGGTTACAAAGATTGGCTGAAAGACTACATACAAAATATCTCCTCACCAACCCCGCGCAGGTTTCGCAGTATAACAGACAAAGAGGCCAAAGCAGTGGTTGATCTAAGAGATGTAAAAAAGGAAACCCAAGAAATGTACATCAAGTTTGTCGAGAACGAGGATGATCTTGAGAAGGCAACTCAAGAGGTGGAAAGACTAAGACCTAGTTACGTTGACTTCGACTCATGGGTCAAAGAGAAAATAGAGAGGATGCAGTACGAGAGCTAGGAAGAAAAAGGACGCATGGGCGAAGGTTTCTTGCTGATACTGTGATGTATGTTTCAGCAATACAAGACTCGGTAAAACAGCGACAGAGCAGGGCCTTCTGGGACGACATAGTGGACTTCGCCCCTGTGCGGGTTTTTCTACATGTATTTTGTCATTTTAGCCCCTGCGTGGGCCTGCTTTATTTTGTTTCAGTACATTCAAATGGCCCCTGCGTAGGTCTGCCCTTTTGTGTTTTGTTCATTTATTTGCCCTTGTGAACATTAATATTCATTTGTGAAATTTTTTCGGGGGGTTTAATTACATAGTTCAAATTCACGCGTACATCATTCAAATGCGCTAGGCCTACCCTTGGCACAAAAGGGTCCCCTGTATGTTTCAAACGCGATATATGTGCTATTAACTGCTTATGTACTATGTTGCTGTGAATGAGGATATCGTAAACCCACTCCTTTCCAGAAATTTCCAGAAAAATACAAGTCACTATTACTAAAATGTCCGACCAAATTTTTTGAGTCTTGAGTTCCTCAATCAAAAACAAAATCCTATCCCCAAGGCCTAAAACACAACTCTATCATCTCAGGAAAGGCAGAATCACAGCTATGGACAAAGGAAAGAGTAGCCAGACTGAACCAACTGAAGAGAAGATGATCGACATACGGAAGCAGCGCGGAAAGCGACTATATGACTTACTATTTCCTTCGGTGAAGAAAGTTATAAGGAAGTGCTTGCCCACAAACCTTCTCTCGAGAGATGTCTGGCAAAAGGGGACCAGAAGATCACTTTCGAGGCATATGCACAAGAACACCGAACAAAGACGGAGGCCATTTCGTGCGCCCTCATTTTCGAGCATAATAGGGCTAGGCGTATGCTGAGGTCCATCGAAAGAGCATCATCACAAAAGGGATCAGGGTACCTCCGTAAGACGTGTGAGTGACATCCTAACTAAAAAGGGCATACGATAGAAGAATGCATAGAGTTTAAGAACGCAGTCCGCCATTTTGCTCGATATGGACAGTACTTCGAACAGTTGGGGTGACGGCATCATCATCGCATGTGATGAACCGTGGCTTGACATACCAGTCACATAGAAGACTATGTTCTATCATTGCTCGTTCACTCCTTTTAAGAAAATGATGCTGGAAATCTATTCAGAGTTCGTTCAAAATGGGGTCCTCGCCCATTTCTACAACGGTATGGACATGCGATATTCTCTTTGGTACGATGTCCAGAAGCGTTGCCCTTATTGCAACACCAAAGACCATAGCATCAAAAAGTGCACAGCATTCCGCCACAACTTGGAACATCTCATTAACATGGGAAAAATTTGAGTCGAGCTTGTTCACCGTGGCTAATATGACATTTAAAGAAATGACTGAGATGTAGTCATTATTTTATTTTTCAAGCGTTGTTGTCTTTCAATTTCCATGTAATCGTCCTAAATGAATGAACGAAAATCAATATTTATTTTTCTACTCGAACTACGTTGGGCCTGAATTATCCTTGTGAGATACGTAGGCAGCCTTCCAAGGCCAGGCCCCTATCTTTAAATATTTTTTTTCATTTTTCCCTTCATATTACAAGGAAATATGAAGATCATATCAACGGAAATCAAAGAGCAGCTGCAAGAAGACCGTAGCTCAACATGATTTAGCCTTTCTGAGATTGTGTCAACTAAAAAGCAAGCAAACGCCTGCTTGTTAAAAAATCTGTTTCCGTCCTTACTCGTGGGTTGAAGATATCCTCAAACAAAGCAACTTGTGTGTTTATCTGCTCTCTATGTGATATTATGCATTTTCGTATTCTGAACTTTAAACTGACAGATTTGCCTTTGAGTTGTTTTCCTCCTCAGGTACTTTGAAATTGATCTGTGTCGATTAAGCTGGCAGATCATCTCTATTATCCAAAAGGCCCACAGACTCCTTCCCCAGACAAGGTTCAGATAATAGAAAAGCAGTTATGGGAGATAGTAATGAAGAAGTCAGTCTCACCGACGTTGTGGTGGCTCAACCCACCATAGCGGAGCAGAACGAACTAATTATTCAATTAATGCAACAGATCGCAGAGATAAGGGTGGATATGCAAAGGAGGCAGGATCTGCCTCCACCAGGTTTTACTGCTAATGCTGCCGATGGAAGACCTCCTATCTACTTCCCTTCGTCGAACATGAATCCAACTCAGAACATGCCACCTGCTCAGAATCCTCCCATTATAGACCTGACTGTTCAAAACACCCAGTATGCTTCGGCTTCTTACCAAACTCCTCCCCCTCAAAACAACCATTCCCAAATACCACCACATCCATAAAATACCCAAACCGCTCCACCTCCCTAAAACCAAACCCAAAATCCAAACTAGAACACTATTAATCCACAAACATCCCACCACCACCTAAATCAGAATACCAATTCTCATACTTATCCACAGAATTACCAGACCATACAGATTGCCCAGAGTCCCTCCGTAGCTCCACCCTTACCTAAAAGAACCAATTTCCAGATTCCCGTTCCTACTGAGAACGATATACATGGTTTTGAGTTGTACCATTACGAGGAACAGGAAAGAGAATGGAGAGCTAAAGAAGAGGCAAAGGTGGATATAAAATAAGAGATCAAGAAAGACATGAAAGAGTTCCAATGCATCCCTGATGTCGTCGGTCTTAGCTATGAAGATTTGTGCATTCATCCAAATCTGGATCTTCCAAAAGGGTTCAAGGTTCCCAAGTTTGATAATTTCGGAGGAGTAGGGAACCCTATGGCTCATCTGAGAGCCTACTATGACCAGCTTGTTGGAGTTTGTAGGGATGAAACTATTTTGATGCGGCTCTTCAGCCAAAGTCTGTGTGGGGAGGCTCTGGAGTGGTTCACCTCCCACGAGACCAGGCAATGGCCCAGATGGAATGCCCTGGCCAAGGATTTTATTGATCGGTTTGCTTACAACATGGAAATCGTTCCTGATCGATACTCGTTGGAAAAGATGAAGCAGAAATCCACTGAGAGCTATAGAGAGTTTGCCTATAGGTGGATAAAGGAAGTTGCAAGAGTAAGGCCACCTATGTCTGAGAAAGAGATTGTCGAAGTGTTTGTACGGGTGCAAGAGCCCGAATATTTTGACAGAATCATGTTGGTCGTGGGAGAAAAATTTGCTGAGATAGTTAAGATTAGGCCATATACAACACAAGACCAACATCATCAAGTATATTTAAGTCAATGCATATAAGAGTTCATAATATCATAACATAATCAAGACCCTTACCCACAACCCATCATTTAGCCTACAAGTACAATGACCAAGTAAAGCCCCATAACCCTACTTAATCAAGTAAACCAAATAAAGGACCATAAGCAAAGCCTAAATTCACATAACATAACATCAAGTGTAATACTCCTTATACTTTAGCAATATAGACCAACAACATGTTCATAAGTGAAACTAACACCATATAGGATCAATAACATGTAAATTCAACATATACATAATAGTCACTATTAATATCATAAAAACATAAGAACAACCACCTAAGGCTTCCCTCAAGGAAAACTAGTGCATGGCATAGGTAGAGTCCCATACCCCTACCTAGGCTAAGTCAAACCTCTTAAGACACCCTAGTTAGTGTTTACTTCATTACTTCATTTTACTTTCGTGAACACTTGCCTTAACTAACATAGACCCCAAGAGCTAAGTGTGGAATCTAGTGTTGTAAAACCTCACACCGATGGAAGGTGGTCTACCGGCCAAAGTAGTACCAAGCATGAACAAAACATCTATGTGGATCTACTAGCTAGTATTCCTATGATGGCAACATAGTTTTGGAACTTGGGGGCTGTCATGGAAACATCACTCTATGCCCTTCTTGGACTATGAGGCTATCCACCTTGTGAGAATCATCGTGAACCCTTCCTTCCCTCCTTGGGAAGGTGCCACCCCTCACCTACAAGCTCACTCGGTGCTAAGCTAGAGTCCCTTTTTAAATGTCATTAAGCCTTTATTAATCATCATAGCTTAATTTAGGTCATAGGGTTTATCCCTTATATACACTACAAGAAAAAGCTTTATTTAAGACCAACATTTAGAGACTAGCTAATAATCTTGTCCTTAAAAGTACATGTATAGAGACGAGATTATATTCTAGTCCCTAATTCTATATTTTATTGCGAAGGTACTAAATCTAGTCTCTAAATAAATTAATATCTGGTCCCAAATTATAATTTGAGAGTGGGAGCGGGAGAAAAGTGCGCTCATACATATATTAAAAAATTTAAATATAAAGATAAAAGATACATTTTCACCAAAATTATGAGGAGCCAAAAGTGAGAATTAAAATTCATAAAAAATAAAACAAAAACACTTTGTTTTGAACACCTATCTTGTTTTATCTATTGTGCCCTAGCACAAACTCTTCTGCACATCGCTATTCTCAGCCAAACATTCAGAAATAACATTGTAGTTTCATAAAACAAGGAAAACATGGAGTTCGTTGCTCATCACAGCAGCTCACCTAAAACAGAGAAAGCACAATAGTTCGCCCAAATCAATTTTCATCGACTCTAATCTTGGGTATGTCTCCTCTTTTGCGACTTTATCTTTTTCTTTTCTAAATTTGATTCAGTAACTCTTCATCTTCTTAATCTCTTTCAGAATCTGATGGTAATTTATTTGTGCAATTATTGTAATATTGTTGATTTGGTAGTCCTAGTTGAGGGACTGTAATTTTTTTTTATTTGCACAATATCTGAAAGATTGTCGTGTTGGAATTCTTCGTTGGTGTGTGTATGGTGTTTTGCTTGGTGAAAAACAAACTTTGTTACCTCTTGTTTTATTTCTTACTACTATGTATCTTATAAAATGACACTGCTATATTCTTGTCGTTGTTGTTGAAACCATAGTTTTGTAATCTATTATATTAAATTAGCAATTTGGTTTGCAGCTAGTTCACGTTCGTCTCTTGTAAACCTTAAATAATATATCTTTCTTCCTCTTCGATTTACTACATCTAATCTTACTATCATTAAAGTTGGAACAAAGCAATAGAAATTTAACGGATTATATATATTAAGTAGAATATCCTATAGGTTTTGAATGTAGATGAGATTCTCTGTCACTTTTGTTGTACTCTATGGTAATGGAAGTTCTCGGCAAATCACAAATTTAAGCCAACTTTCAATAAAATATTGTAGCTTTTTAAAACAGAAAAAGGACGATTAAAAGATATAAGTATATATGACTTCAAAAGTGTGAACTTAAGTAGATTATTGGAAAAAATGTGCCTTCTGTTAAGCATCTCAAGTGTTTTATGCTAATGATAATTCCAAAAAAAGATTGTCATGTAGTGAAAAAGACTCGACCTTGTGATTCAAATGGTTATGATGTTCTAGATGAATTAGAAAATCTGTCACTGAAGAAATGAAAAGGAACTAATGATGTAAAATATCTTCTATTAACTAATATGTTTGTTGTAACCCAATCTGATAGGCATATCTTTATTATCGCATAGGCGTCTTGTTGATGGAAAAAGTCAGGAGACTGATTTCTCCTTTTCATTCTCGATTAAGGTCTTTGTATTCTGTAGGGAACAATAATACACATTAATTATACAACACTAAAGTTAAACAACGCTTTATAAAGGCCCGTATTTTGATAATTACTTATTGTTGTATGAGAAAATTATAATTTATAGTACTTTTTGTATAGTTTTGAAATTTTGCAAAACTCAAAGATTAGTTGGATTCTATCCTTCAGTTCACTGGATAAGAATTTTACCTATTAATTTTGTACTTTTGCCTCTCTCTGAAGGTTCAGTATAAAGATTGAAAATGGGGATGATCAAGTATGAATTGTACTATGAGATATTCATTTGTCGCGCCTAGTGCAATTGGGAAGGGATGAGGACTAGCCGATGAGGGTTTAAGTCTTTGACATCAAAAGGCAAATTTCTTACCATGATTTTTTTTCTCAATCTAATGAACTAGTTAAGCAACACATACAAGAAGTTGAATCAAGTATGTTTTTTCAAAAACAAATTCTACAAAAGATGATAGTTTATTCAACCAAATGACTAATATGTATGGCTAATCCTTTTGGACTCAAGGACTAGTTTCAGTATTCAGACCACTACTACTACCTTCAGCTGTATATGCAAAATGGATCCTATAGATAAGTCATAAGACTATAGTATCAAGCATGCCTTTTGATCTACTTTTGCTTCTAGAAACTATGTGTAGCTCTTTAGCAATTTCCATCAGAACTATGATCGACCCTCTACATTTTTGTTGTAACTTGCGGATGTTCCTTCCGTTTGATTATGGTAGACAGTGGCAGCATGTTAATTCTAGTGTGGAATTTCTAAGAATCCTAGTAGAGAATACAGATAATGTCAACTTAAATACACCATTTTGTTAATGCATCAACCGTTGTTAGTCTTGTTTGCAGGGATAGCCAGAGGATGAGTTGATGTTTACCAGATTTCCTTTTCCATAGATAATTTCTTCTATGTAGCTGTAGGATTTTGTGGAAGAAAATATTTATAAGAACTATTTATGTTAAACCCACCACAGCCGATGAATCAATCCAGTTCAATTCAGTATAGAGTTCTAATAGCTAATAAGGATCTTGTATCCAAAACTTTTTGAACCACCCAACTAGATTGTTTAGGTGCAGGGACATTATTTATAGAGTTACCTGTGATGTAAATGTTATGAATCCTTAACTTGTCTTTCTTCTATTCTATAGTCCACTATATAACTTTCGTACTCCAACCTTATTCCAATTTGAGAAGTACAATCTATTAAACCCCTATCGACTAGGTCAAACAAAACATTTTTGATCAATTAGAGTAATTTATTCTTTGTAACACTTGTAAGTATTGAAAAAATGAACAACTAAACTAGCTCCTAGTTATTCTTACTCACTTATCTCTCTTTTCAGTTGTGGTATGATCTGCATAAATTCTTCGCTGCTCAACAGTCACATATCATGAATACGTCATCAACAATTTCAATAGAATGACCACTGCTATATTTCTCTAACCATGTAAGCATATACCCATATTGATTTACATATAGTCATTTAAATGGTTATTGAAAGGTTAACTGTTAGGAAGCTAGTAAGATTGACAATCATGTTTGAATGCTTTCTTCCCTTGTGAGGTCCTTTGTTGGATGATTTTATTCTCTTAGCTAGTGGTTGTTTGATTACTATAGCCTTTGGTCTTAGTTATTGGACCTACGCTTTATAGCTCGAGTTATTTGTGTCATGAGTCATATCTTTGACTCGCTTTTGTGAGAACAATTTTTTGATGTGACTGAAAGAAAAAATCTAGTTCCCTAACTACATACATACTGAAATAGCTAATGAAAAGTCGGTCCTTGTTAATTGGTATGATTGAACATTATCATTGTGCGAGAATTATATAGATCTGATTCATGATACATAGTTGAAGTTGCTTCCTCTGTCTTTTATTCCCTGCACGGCCATATGTGCTTGTTCTTTTCATCTAATATTTATTTTCTGTACAACTACACGTTACGTACACAGTTCCACAAACGTCTCCTTCTGTTTTCAATTTTCTAAATATCAGCGTGTGTACATCATTTTTTTCTGCACGGCTGCGTTCGCACAACTTTTATTTTCTACATAGCTACGTGCACACATTTTTTATTTTCTGCACATCTGTACCTAATCATACTCTTAAATAAGAACATAGAAATGTGATTCATAAGATATATAGTACTTCCTTAATTACAATTCTAACTAAATAATTTTTAAATTCTTTCTGAGAGATGGCTTAGATTTACGATTTGTTGAGAGCTGCAACTATGATATAGTAATGCAACTTCAGTGTCGTACTCTCGCAACGAGATTAAAACCTGATAGTATTTTACCTATTGTACTGCATCAAGACATAAACTTAAAAATTATTGATGTTTTAGACTTTTGATACACAACCGATGTACGCTTGAACTACTAATATGAAACTCTAGGAGGCAACCACAAAGCCAAAACAATGCTTCCTTTAAATGGCAGTAGAACATAACAATTTTATGAAATCATTATGTCCAGTGCTTTCATCTGTTTTGTCTCCAAAAGATACATCAAGATGCATAAACTTGAAAATTATAGACGTTTTAGACTTGAGATGTAGTACCAAATGAACACTTAAAGTTCTATTTTTTTTTGCATCATTTGATGGTTTCTTAGCATATTATTTGTAATGAAGCAACAATGTATCTGTCTTTTAGTAAGGTTTTCTGTTCTTTTGGTACACTTGTAGCCCGAACATTTTATCCTCATTTGATGAAAAAAAAATCTCTAAGAATGATTTGTAACAGATATGAATCTTTTTCCTAGAAGATTATCACAGTTTAATGGATATCTATAACATTTAGCACTGAAGAAGCTCATCATTGTAGCAGATCATGATATATAAACATTGGAGCTGCATTAAAATATATTTTTTTTAATGAAATAACCAAAATGGTTACTTGATCATGATGATTGTTCTGATTCAAGGGGTCGGCATGGATATTTGTTCTTGCACTTGTGATAAAATTTGAATTATTGATTAATGCATCTCAAAACATTCCTAATTAATTTTTTTTTACATGTTTGAAGCCTGTTCACATTTCTGGATTACTCTTGGAGGATTTTGGAAACTGAAGTTACATGTCCAGATGCAAGTTTTGAAGATTAACAAGATCAATATCATTCTTCTATGAAAGTTATGTAGAAGATGTTGTCATAGTTTAGCTCGAAATGTTAATTACCAAACTTTTGTATGCTAAGAAAATATTGAAATCTAATTTTTATTAACCAATATATGTCAGTGTTTTGTATGGACCTTTCAGTAGCAATGGTTTGTTGATTGATAATTTTTTTTAATTTTATCATACAAAGATCAGAAACCATTCGTGGTCAATTAAAAATGAGGTACTTTCTCGTCGCTAAAGGTTCATTTATGACGAGATATTTTTTTCCTTAAGTTTATCTAGGACAAGGTACTTTCTCATCCCTAAAGGTTCATCTAGGATGAGGTAGGTTCTCGTCCCCAAAGGTCAATCTAGGACGAGGTAGTTGCTTGTCGAGAAAGTGATTTAACGACTAGAAAATAATACATTTTAAAGAAGAAAATCATCTATTTGGGACAAGATATGTAGTCTCTAAAAGTGTTTTTGTGACCAGCGTTGTTTCCGTCTGTAGAAGCCCTTAACGACCAGAAATGATAACTCGTCGCAGTTAACTTTTAGCGAAGAAAGCTATTAGGACGGGTGGTGACCAGATTTTTCACATCGCAATAGACCATTTGGGACAAGTTTTGAACTTTCAGGGACTACATTCCCCATCCTTAGAGGCTGTTTTTCTTATAGTGATAATCATCATCATTTCTCAATAGGAATTGTATGAGTATTGTCCTTTCATTACAATTCACACATGTGATGTTAGCACATTAACATAATCACATTATTATAAGGCACATAGGTATATCATCACCATCTTTATATCATTACATCTTAGCCAACAACTCACAAGTCATAATTCAAGACATTCCAATTCAACATCATACCAACCCTAAGTAATTTTATCATAAGGTATACTTTAATACAACTTCATCAATAAACACAATTTAATCATAATTGAAGTAAAGGATTGAGATCACAAGATTTACCCCAATCTCCTTCACAAGCCATCATCAAGGTTTTACCATCAACCATCCAATTCAACCCAATAATGGGTGTAATATCATCACACAATAGTAATTAACACAATAATGAAACCAATTACATCATCACTATCCAAATTAACTTCAATTCATAACCTAGGGTTAAGGGGAATAGGGTTCATCATGAATTCTTCAAGAAATAGATTCAATCCCAACAATGCATTACTCTAGGTAGTCCATGAATGAATTTGAATAGATAAAACAAGTCTAACAATCGCTACATTCTTCAATTCCCATCAATTCATAAGCAAGATCCAAGATTTGGGGAATTTGTGGAAAGGACATAATCTAAATGTAATTCCATCAATTAACATTAATTACCCAACAATCTAAACTAAATTAGTTATAGGCAATCACAATTAATCATAGTCAACCAATCCGTTTGAAGTTTAGAAGAAAACCCATTAGAATAGAAAAACCCTTGGAATTGGGTGTTTTAGAAATCAACTTTGAGAGGACCTCGTGGGGAAAGGAATCTCATGAGAGAGAGAAAGTAGAGAGAGGTGAGAGCTTTTGGGTTTTGATTTTGGGGATTTTATTTGAGTGAGTAAAATGTGAGGAGAACTGATTTAAAGTCAATATTTATATCTCCCATGAAATAACCAAAAGACCCCTCACTTATGTTGACCCTTTAATGAAGTCAAACTTGAATTCCAAATTTCAGATTTTCGTCGGGGAACAAGTCCGCAACGCGGAGCTTCTCCCCCCTGATTTTCTAAATTATTATTCGAGATGGTGGAGTCCGCGATCTGCCCGCGATGCAGAATTGAAATTTGACCAAGGGCCATTCAAGTCCCCGACGCGGACATGTTTCTCCTATGTGTAATTTGGTTGCTGCCTTGGCAGCTTGCCAAGCCAAGTTTGGGGTCCTTTCGTGCACCCCTAGGGCGACTCTTGGGGGGTCGTACCTGTACGTTTTCACTATATATAAAAGGTTTTACCTATTTAAAGTTTTTTTAGAAGTTTTAGACCTCATACAACACCTCTAAGCCTTCCCGAAACCTAAGGACGTTCACTAGTTAAATTAGACTAGCTTCCGGACGTCATGGATGTTTCTTGATGTCTTGACTCCAAAAATTCCTAAATGGTTTATTAACTTTATTTTAATCCTTATGATAGTGTTACTAACCTTAGATCAACATGTGAGGCTCTAGTTAAGGTCATAGACTTTCTGAGTGTTACACCATTAATCATTTAGACGTTCGTATCCAAATTTATTCTAAGACTCACCTAGGTAATACATGAAGAGATCAGCTAAACAACCGCTTCAATACACACCTAAGTGATCCTTAAGACTACTAAATATAAGCCTACTTCATTTCAACTCAACAAGTCAACATTCATTACTAAAGACACTAGAGGAAACATTCATGCATTTAATAGTCACATAAAGACCATCCTCCAAGACAACCCCCAAGTTACACTAGCGCAATGTGAAAGTAGCATCCCATACTACTATTTCCACTTAACGCTCCTTAGGAATCACCGTAGACTACGCACATCATTCAATCATTTAAATTTCTTTCATCAATATTGGACATAACATCAACAAGCTTTATTAACATTAGACATATAATCAACATTCTTCATTAACAAAATATAGTAACCTATTCATTCATTCATTTTCATTACAAGGACACACCAAGACTCCCTCCAAATGTCTACTTGTGCAATGCATAGATAGCGTCTCATTCACCACCTACCCTAAGTAGTATACCCTTAAGAAGACTTAGTTCAATACATTCATTTGTGGAGGATAGCTTTAACCGACATAGACCATGAGAGCTTGACATGGAATCCCGGTATTAAACCCCTACGAGATGAGGGATCCCCACATGCCTAAGGCAGGGTTATTCTTTTACCTTTTACATGGATGTCCAATAGCTAGACCAACGCGGGCACATAGTTTATAGATAGGGATATTGCTTCTAAGTACTACATCTCAACTCACGAAGAGTACTCATCTCAAGACGTATATTGTATACAACATCTCTACTCACGAAGAGTATCCGCCCCTTTGTCAAATCCTCTCGGTGCTAAGCCTTACTCCCCCACGGAATATTAGACATTCATTAGCTATAGGTTAGGAGATAGCTATTAAGCACTACACCTCAACCTATCATTCATTCATTGGAAATCTCTTGGGAATAGAGAGGTTGCTACTAGACACTTCCTCTCAACTCACAAAGAGTGTCCACCCTAAAATCCTCCATTTTTTCATTCATTAGAGTTCTTAGGAATATCGAGGTTGATACTAGACACTACATCTCTACTCACGAAGTGTGTCTACCCCCCAAATCCCCTATTTTCATTCATTAGAGTCCTACTGAGAAAACCATTCAATAGACTCTCATTCATACATTTTCATTAACTTCATTCATTCATTCATTCAATCATTTTGTGTGTGAGTATATGTGAGAACACCTTTCACACAACCACTATCACTCATAACTTTACTTTCTAGATATGATAATCTTACATTCATCATAATCCACACACAATCATACTTCACGTTCATATTATACCTCCTTTAGACATAGTATCTTCAAGACACACATTCATAACTTCATAAGACATCACATACATATACATCATAACATCACTTTACTTCACATTCAATGACTTTAAGTCCATAATCACAATTCACATATATATTCATATACATCAAATAAACACCCCCACCATAAGTGGACCATACCACTCAAGATCAATTCAATAAGAGCTAGACAATATAGATCAACTTATCATTCATCCAATCCTTGACCACCTTTTCTCAATTCCCCAACAATTAATCATAATAAGGCATAAATGGCAGTAGATAATCACAATACAACATCAGAAAAACACTATTTTAACATTGTTTAATCATATTCATCAAACCTAATTCATAAGTCAAAATTTGAGAATTTTCATGGTCATGGTTTCATTGAGATATTGATAATAAAACCATAAATTAACATTGAAAACATCATAATTAATCCATTAAAACCTTTTCATGCAAGAACTCATGCTTAGAATTCGAAATAGAAAATTTTAGGATGTTGAAACCTTTTTGTATAGCGTTTGGATTGGCTCCTTGAATGAGAGAAGAATAATGCATGAATTACCATACCTTATTAGGAGAACCCATGAAATTTGATGAAGAAACCACTCAAAATCTTCAATCCTAGCTCCAACTTGATTTTAAGCTTTCATGGAGGTTTGAGAGAACGTTTCTTGAGAAAGGGGTTTTCATTTTGAAAAGTGATGTCTAATTTAGGATTTAGATATATAAACTAACTTGAAATACTTAAAATCCCCTAAGATAAAAAACTGCAGAAAGTTACAGGTGCCAAACGATGGCCACCATTGACGGGGCATTGTTCGGTCTATGGCTCGTCCTGCATTGGCATAGTTTTTGTTAGAGGACACTCATTTGGGGGATAAGCTCCCACAACTAAGTGTGGATCCACGCCCCCTTTTGACGAGCCGTTGATGGAACTAATAGCCGTTGATTGAGTGTCGTCGTTTGGGGCTGCTTTTGGCAGCTTCATGGCCAACATTTAGGTTTTCCTCAAGTACCCTTAGGGTGGTCCTTGGGGAGTCGTACCCGGAATTTTTGACCCTAAACATGACTAAATTGGTGCTAGGTTCCCTTTCACTTATTTTAGACACCAAATAACACATAAAACATGCAAAGGCGCACTAGCACACACAAGACTAGTTTCCAAACGTCTTGGTCATTCAACTTCCAGAGGCTTACAAACTAACTTCCAAGTTTAAAAAATTCATTATTTTAACACATTATTAACTCATGGAACACGAGAAAATCTCTAGTCTGTCCTATTTCATTTTTAGGGTGGTTACAATATCAAAGGTACTAATGATCCTAAAGGTTTGGCAAAAGAACTATGGAGGTTTAGGGGGTTTAGCATTGAAAAACACGAGGAGAAAGTCGTCAGACACACCTGGGCAGCACCATGCGCGGCATGCCCCATCTACGATAGAGGGCCTGGGGTAGCATGCCTGTAATGTGCCGAGATGAGGCCTCTAAACTTGAGGCCTGGAACGAAGCCCCCGGGATGCATCCTAATCGGCGTTTTTCACCCAATTTTTGTAGTTTAGCTTTTTTAAGTCCTTGTAAGGTGTATTAACACTTTCCATTGATTCTAATTATTGAAATGATTTCTTAAACACCTAAGAATCATCAAAAATGCAAATCGTAACCTTGAATCCATAATTTCATTCAAGAAAAACTAAGATCAAAGTCAAAGGAGGGAAAAGTCAAGTCTAAAAGTTAAGAAGTAAGTCAAAGAAAAGTTCTTAAAGGTTTTCAAGAGTCTTTAACAATGTTTTAACTCTATTTTTAAGAACAAGTTTCAAGCTAAGTAAAGAGTTGAGTTCATTCTCAAAAGTTATAAGGGAACTAAGTATTCCCTAAAAGTTTATAACTGTTTTCACATTTAATATAAGAGAAAACTAAGATTTCCAATAGAGTTTTGAGCAAGAAAAAGGGACATCGTTTCCAAGAGAGCTTCTTAAAGCTAAGTGTTGAGAAATTATATCAACCCAAAGAAAGAAGTTGCATTAAAATACATGAGCTAAGTATATTTTGGGAGTAGTATCGAGCACTGATATGGGGATGCGAGTTCATAACAACCAAGACTCCATAAAATATGTAGTCATCATGAGTATTAATGGGTCATACTTGTTAGATGATCACATAAGTTAAGCTAGTGGATCCACTAAGTTAAGTAGTTCTATGCGACGGCAAAGTATATGACAGTTTTGGCAACATGGGAAAGACGTTGTATCACCACTTAGTATCATAGTGGTGGTTGTCGGCTTAAGAATCTCCCAATGAAACTATATTATTTCATATATAATTAAAGGAAGTTTGTTATTACATTTCTTTAACGAAATAAGTGTTTTCATTGTTTTACAAGCTTTTATATATTGCATGTGTCTTATTTCTGTATATTAAGTCAAGTTATTCATGAGTTGAGTAGAGTCAAGGTAAGTGTTCCTTATTACTCTCTTGAAGCTTAAGTTGTTGTTAGCATTCCAACTAGCATACTCGTACATTCGATGTACTGATGTCAGTTGGCCTATATCGTATCATGATGAAGACGTAGGTAACCAGGATCAGCATCATTCAGTGCCTCATTGACGCAGCCGAGCACTCAAAGTCAGTGGTGAGCCTCCTTGCATTCTAGAGGAGTCTTTTTGTTTGCTTGTTTAGTATTTCTTTCATAGGATGTTGTGGGGTATGTCCTAATATCCATCTCAGTTTTATAGAGGCTTCATAGACAGTAAGACAATTAATATTGAGTCTTTCATCTTTGTATTTCAGATATATTGTTATGAGACTTAAGGGTCATTTTGGCCAACTTATTTTCTTTTACGTTATGGAATGCGATTGTTTTATTGAGTTAAGTCTTCCGCTTAGTTATGTAAGTCAGGACAAGGGTTCGCTCGAGGCCAGCAATAATTTTTAAGTGTCGATCACTGATGTACCGTGGTTTTACGGTACTTCCAATGCTTTTTCCTTAAGTTTAGTGTGTGTCTAAGGCCTTTTTATAGTACTGTTAATGTATTTTTCTCTGTGTTTGCAGGAAATCTGTCCAGAACAAAAATGCTAAAGACTGTGCTGAAATTTGCAGAAGTGATGACCTACGGAGCCATCGAGGGTCCGTAGGTGGCAATCGTCGTTTGAAGATTTATGCTGCTAAGGAAAGATCGGGGAATTCTAACTAAGTGTGGGGCTACGGAATGGATGACGGTCCGTCGTCTCATCGATGGACCGTCCTGGTAAACCGTTGGTGTTAACAGAATGTAGTCGCAGTACCTGATTTTGAAAAGATTCTAAGTATGGAACAAGAAAGGCCATCGACGGACCATAGGTCCATTGACGGACCTTTGTTTGGGTCCATCGATGGTAACAGAATGATGGAGAAGATAGCAGCTAAAAAAGAGTTGAAGTATGGACCGACGGAGGCGTCGACGGTCCGTCGTTCCCTCGATGGTCCGTCAGTGAGGTCGTCGACGGCAGACGCGTTTTGGAAAGAGTTTTCCTTAAATAGAACTCCTTTTATTTTTAGGATTTTATTATTATAAATAGGACTAAAAACCTCATTTTTGAGGTTAGACTCTTTATTATTTTTGAGACTTGTGTTATTGGAAGTTGAACCTTGGGTTTTGGAAAATACTTATACTTTCCGGAATCATTTCTTACAATTTATTCATTAATTCAAGTGGTATTTTCTGGGTTTTCTTCAACTTGTTAAAGTAAGTATATGATTTCTTGTTTAATAAATATGAATAGTGTAATACTTAGCATGGGTAACTAAATCCACAACTAGGGTTGTGGGAACCATGGGTAATTAACAAAGTAGAACTAGCTAAAATAACAATTCTAGAATAGTTTCTTGCATGTATTGATAATTCTTTCGTTTAGAACTCCTTTTAACGGTGGCCAACGTTAGAACTCGCCTTGTTTCTACTTGCCGGACCAAGGAGGTAGATAATAAGAAAAGAATTATCAATGTAGATTTAGTATACACTATCTAATAGGCTATTTTCAATTGGTGCGAATTAGTAACTTAGCCATACATTGAATATGATGTTTAATATGAGGTAAAAGGTAAGGTTTAGTAAAGTATACACACGTAGCCGGACCAAGGTGCGGAGTGAAATTTCCTAGTTGCCGGACCAAGGAATTAGGGATACATAACTTACCACTTTGCATGCAAGATACTAGGAAAGAGTTGTTATAGGTAGGGTTACTGCGTTATGAACCTACGGGGAACACTTACACCCTAGTTTATCTCATCACTTGATAAACATTAAATATTTGAACTTGCTACTTTTTTACTTAGACTTAATTAAATACTTTTGTTACACAACAACCCCCCTTTAATTGTTTGTTTTCGGAAAGGACTTGACTAATTAGAAGTAATCGTAGGTTAAAGTTAATTCTAAACCATTTTTCTCGTGGGATCGACCCCAACCTAATATTTGGGTTCTTTACTTGATACGACCTCTTATACTTCTTTAGGGAAGTGTAATTTGAGTGTATCAAATTTTGGCGCCGCTGCCGGGGAAAGTGGCTTTTAGATTAACTTTAAGCACATTACCGAATTTTAGTCAATAATTTCCTGATTTTACTTTTTCTTTTTGTTTTTGTCTCTCGCAGGTCTAGCTTGAGTGTATGTCAGGTACACGGCGTTGAGGAGAACCAATACATCCACTTGATCCAGAATTAAACTGTACACTTCGCAGAATGAACATTCAAAACAATCTTGCTTATATCGAGGATGAGATCAATCGTCAACCTCCCCCGCCGGTTGATGCTCATAATCAAGTGATGGTTGATAACCCTGGTGAAGGTAATCCGAGGAGGCAAACTCCTGCCCCATGCCATCAAGAGTACTATAGGGGAAATGTTAACATTACTGACTCATATGGGCCACTTGTCCTACCTCCTCTACCACATGGTCATACGTTTATGGTAACTAGTAGCCTGATGCAGATGATCACCGCTAGAGGTCTGTTCTCGGGGCTACCATCGAGATCCACATGCTCACATCGCCAAACTGAGGTCGGTGTGTAAGAGTTGTGTAGGGAGACCTGACTTGGACATGGACGTCATTGGGTTAAGAGTGTTCCCTCTCTCACTGACGGGAGAGGCCGCAATCTGGTTTACTGAGTTGCCCTACAATTCAATATATACTTGGGAGCAGTTGAAGGATGTGTTCCTAGCAAGGTATTACCCGGTTTCTAAAAAGCTCAACCACAAAGATAGGGTGAATAACTTTGTGGCATTACCAGGTGAATCAGTAAGCAGTTCTTGGGATAGGTTAACCTCATTTTTGAGAAGTGTCCCAAACCACCGCATTGATGATAAGTCGCTGAAAGAGTACTTCTATCAGGGGCAAGATGATAACAATAAGGCGGTGCTTGATACTATTGCGGGTGGTTCCTATGGGGAGTGTACTTATGGAGAGATCGCTAAGAAGTTAGAGAAAATCTCCCGAAATAATAATGCTTGGAGCACTAGGAAGTCGAATACAGGGAGAAACACTTTTGTGGTGCAATCTACACACAACCCAGCCGCAGATGAGATTTGTAAAAAGATGGCTCAATGAGAACTGAGCTTAGGTTAGTGTTGAAACATGTCACTGGGGTGCAGAGAAAGTGAATACGGTGAATTATTTGACTAAGCCACCACCGCCGATAGATGAGTTTTACTATGAGGAGGATTCTTATGCAGTGAATGAGCAGACGGGGGGTTTTCGACCGAACTCCCAAGGCTCCAATCAGGAGAATAGGCACCAAGGTCAAGGAAATCAAGGTAGAAACTATGGGAATTACAACCGAGGGGGTCACTATGTTTGTGAAGGAAACTACAACCGCGACAACAATTTAAACCAGAGTAACTATGGAAATAGGAACGATCGAAGTGGGCCCTATGTTCCACCTCAAAATTGGGAAGTTGCTCCTAGGGATATTTGAGGTAGTATGGCGCGAGTTGAAGACATGTTGCAAAAGATGAGGAGGAGGTTTGACGCAAGTGATGAGCACGCCAAGGAATTGAGAGGTGATTTGGCTAACATTGGGCAAAAAGTGGATGCACATGCAATCTCAATCAAGCATCTTGAGATGCAAATGGCCCAATTGTCATCTACTATGAACCCTCGTCAACCGGGTACTCTTCCTAGCAACATTGTTCAAAATTCGAAGAGTGATGGTCATTGTATGGCAGTCACTACTCGAGGTGGTAAGCAAACCATAGATCCACCTATGCCGTCTGGCGTAGAAAATAAGATGAGAAGAGAAGATGAGGTAGTAGAAGCTAGTGGTGAGTTGGTAGATGAAGCGGTAAAAGAATTAGAGAAGCCCCAAAAGGTGACTCCCATTCCAAGACCACCACCACCATTCCCGTAAAGGTTAGTGAAAAAGACCGAAGATGGTAATTAATGGCATTTTATTAATATGTTGAAACAACTTTCCATCAATGTTCTTTTGATAGAAGCTCTTGAACAAATGCCCGGTTACGCCAAGTTCATGAAAGATATGGTCACTAAGAAGAGATCGATTAGTTTTGAGGATGTTGATAGGATGCAACACTGTAGTGCTATTGCTACAAGGTCTCTAGTGCAAAAAAAAAAAGATCCGGGTTCTTTCACTATTCCATGTACAATCGGGCTGTTACACTTCGCCAAAGCATTATGTGATCTTGGGGCAGGCATAAATCTCATGCCTCTATCTATCTACAAAAATTTGGGTTTGGGTGATCCAAAGCCCACTGCAATGCGGCTACTGATGGCCGATCGAGCAGTGAAGAGGCCTATTGGGATACTTCACGATGTGTTAGTGAAGGTGGAGTCATTCATATTTCCGGCCGATTTTGTGATTCTTGACTGTGAGGTGGATTTTCAGATGCCTATTATTCTTGGGAGGCCATTTCTTGCTACCAGTCGCACCCTAGTTGACATGGAAAAAGGGCAGATGAAGTTTCGGTTAAATAATGAAGAAGTGAATTTCAATATTTGTAGGTCCATGAGGCAGAGTGGTGAGCTCCAATCGGTATCTGCGATATCTTACAGAGTTGAGAGTTCGTTAGAGGTCCAAATAAAGGAACGTCTTGGTGTTGAGGCACTAGCAGCAGTGATTATGAATTTTGAGAGTGATGGTATTGCAGAGTATGGGTCATTTGTTGCGGCACTTGATCGAGGTGATGTTCGGTTCAAACCCAAGAAACTGGAGTTAGATATGATGCATCGCGAGTCTCCACCCGCAAAAGCATCTATTGAGGAGGCTCCAAAATTAGAGCTTAAGGCTTTACCACCTTATCGGAGGTATGTATTTTTGGGGAATGGTGATACTTTGCTGGTAATTATTGCATTAGAGTTGAATGTACACCAAGTAGAGTGTTTGATTGAAGTGTTGAAGAGGTTCAAGAGAGCTATTGGTTGGACTATTGCGGATATTATTGGTATCCCTCCCGGTATTTATTCACATAAAATCCAACTCATGCCTGATCATAAGCCAAGTATTGAGCACCAGAGACGCCTAAATCCACCTATGCAAGAGGTGGTGAAGAAGGAAATTATTAAGTTATTGGATGTCAGAGTCATATATCCGATCGCTGATAATAGTTGGGTATGCGCTGTACAGTGTGTTCCCAAGAAAGGGGGAATGACTATGGTCCCCAATGAGAAAAATGAGCTTGTTCCGATGAGGTCGGTGACTGGATGGAGAGTGTGTATGGATTACCGGAAACTAAATGCATGGACTGAGAAAGACCATTTTCCTATGCCCTTCATGGATCAAATGTTGGATAGACTTGCAGGTAAAGGGTGGTACTGTTTTCTTGATGGCTATTCGGCTTACAATCAAATCTCTATTGCACCGGAAGATCAAGAGAAAACCACTTTTACTTGCCCTTATGGAACTTTCGCGTTCAAGAGGATGCCCTTTGGGTTGTGTAATGCACCGGCTACTTTTCAAAGATGTATGATGTCCATATTTTCTGATATGGTGGAGAACACCATTGAGGTATTTATGGATGATTTTTCTGTTGTTGGTGAGTCGTTTGATCATTGTTTGAGTCACTTGTCTGAAGTTCTCAAAAAATGTGAAAAGTGCAACCTTGTGCTAAACTAGGAAAAATGTCACTTTATGGTGAAAGAGGGTATTGTATTGGGCCACCGCATCTCAGAGAAGGGTATAGAGGTTGATCGAGCTAAAGTCGAGGTTATAGAGAGACTTCCTCCACTCATCTCTGTAAAAGGTGTGAGGAGTTTCCTTGGGCATGCGGGTTTCTACCGGAGGTTTATCAAAGATTTCTCAAAAATTGCACATCCTCTGTGCAAGATGCTTGAGAAAGAGTGTAAATTGTATTTTGATGAATCCTGTCCGAAGGCATTTGGAGAGTTGAAAGAGAAGTTGGTATCTGCACCCATCATTATTTCTCCGGATTGGAGCAAGCAATTTGAGGTGATGTGTGATGCTAGTGGGGTTGCGCTTGGTGTGGTATTGGGACAAAGAAGGGATAAAATCCTTCACCCCATCTACTATGCTAGTAAAGCCCTTAATGAAGCCCAAAAGAACTACATCGTGACTGAATAAGAGCTCCTTGCAGTGGTCTTTGCTTTCGAGAAATTTTTCTCCTATTTGCTTGGCATTAGAGTTATAGTCCATACTGATCATTCTGCCTTGAGATCTTTGATGGCAAAAAAGGATGCGAAACCAAGGTTGATTCGTTGGGTTTTACTATTGCAAGAATTTGACTTTGAAGTGAAAGATAGAAAAGGGACCGAAAATCAAGTGGCCGATTACTTGTCCCTTTTAGAAGATGAAGCAATGCGAGAGTTAGATGAAAAAGCTGAAATTGATGATACTTTCCCTGATGAGCATGTATTGGCTGCTTCTCAAGACTTGATTCCATGGTTCGCAGATTTTGCGAATTACTTGGCTAGTGATATCGTCCCATCGGACTTGTCCTTTCATCAAAGGAAAAATTTCATGCATGATGTGAAAAAGTTCTTTTGGGATGAGCTATATCTATATAGGAGTTGTGCTAATGGGCTTATTCGGCGTTGTGTGCCGGAAGTTGAGATGTTGAGTGTTTGGAGGCATGCCACTCCTCGCATGCGGGTGGGCATCATAGTGGTATCCGAACAGCCCATAAAATCTTGCAATGTGGCTACTATTGGCCAACCATCCATCAAGATGCTCATGAGTTTTCTAAGGCATATGATAGGTTCCAAAGAGATGGAGGCGTTTCTAGACGGCAAGAACTCCCTTTAAATCCCATTCTTGTAATTGAGTTGTTTGACGTGTGGGGTATTGACTTTATGGGCCCCTTTGTGAGTTCTCATGGGATGAAGTATATTCTTCTGGCGGTTGATTATGTGTCAAAATGGGTGGAAGCTATAGTACTTGCAAATAATGAAGGGAAGAGTGTCACTGCGTTCTTGAAAAAGAACATATTTTCCAGATTTGGCACCCCAAGGGATATTATTAGTGATGGGGAATCCCACTTTTGCAACAAGTTGTTCAAATGGTTATTAGAGAAATATGGGGTTCGTCATAATGTGGCCACTCCTTACCATCCTCAGACTAGTGGGAAAGTTGAGGTGTCAAACTGAGAAATCAAGCAGATTCTGGCGAAAACGGTGAATGCGAAATAGAGCGGATTGGTCAAGGAGGATTGATGATGCTCTTTGGGCCTACCGGACAGCATACAAGACTCCCATAGGTATGTCCCCATACCAACTTGTATATGGGAAAGCTTGTCACTTGCCGGTCAAGTTAGAGCATAAGGCCATGTGGGCAATGAAGAAACTGAAAATGGATTGGAATGAGGCTGTGGAACAGAGGTTAAATGGGTTGAATGAGCTTGATGAATTTCGCTTAAAGGCATATGAAAGTTCAGCCCTCTACAAAGAAATGATGAAGAAGTACCATGACCAAATGATTGAGAAGCGCGACTTTGTGGTTGGGGATTTGGTGATTCTGTTCAACTCTAGGTTGCGCTGTTTCCGGGCAAACTCAAGTCCAAATGGACTGGTCCATTCGTGATCACCCAAGTTTTCCCTCATGGAGCGGTTGAGTTGGAGAATGAGGAGGGTGTAAGGTTCAAGGTGAACGGGCAACGAATCAAAATCTACCTTGGGCATGCTGAAAAGGAGAATGAAGTGATCGAGGCATACCATCTTGATGAAGTCTGAGTAATCAAGAGTCCTGCGTCGTGCCACGATGTTATATCAAGCGATCATTGGGAGGCAACCCAATATGTATCCTCTAGCCAACAATAGGTTTTTCGTGATTTTATAGGCGTAGTTGCATTATTTCTGTTTTTCTCACTTAAAGTCATGTATGAATTTTCTTTTATGTTTTTTAGAAGTGTTGGCTAGAGAGTAAACTAGGGTCCGTGTCTAAAAAGTGTCCAGAAAATACAAAAAGATTAGCTTATTGGGTGTTCAATGTGCAGGGACCAAATCACCAGAAATCTGAAGAAAATTGTTCTGGTGCACTGATAGACGGACCAATCGACGGACCGTCGTCCAGTCGACGGACCGTCGGTAGGGTCCGTAGATCCCAGGTTTATTTCTTTAATTTTTCTAAGTTAGGGCACATTCGACGGATAAGTCGACGGACCGTCGACTGACTTATGGTCCGTCAACGGGGAATCGTCAGTTCGTCCAACCCACTAACCCAACCCGACCCGACCGGCTATATATTAAAAGTTTAAACTTTTCAGTTACCCACCCTTTCAAATACCCTCCCCAAACCGTTTCCTTCCCCATTTCCCTTCACTCTCCCCACTCACTCACCAATTAACTCCCACTTTCTTCAATCTGATTTCCCATCTCCCCCACATCTCCATCATTTCCCAAGGTATTTCTCTCTCCCAACTTGTCTTTTTTCCGGTCGGTGTTCGAGGTCACTTTTTGGTGTGCTTACTTGCAAGAATTCATCCCCTCCTTCCCACCACTACAGTCTACAGGTATGTATCTCTCTTCTGACTTTGATTCCATGTTCTTTGTTTGGAAACTTGATTGTTAGCATGCAAAATTGACTGAATTAGTAAGTGGGTCTTGACTTTGGGACAAAATTGAATGCTTAATCTATGAAAATTGTGTCCTTAGTCCCGTAGAATGATAAAAAGTGACTGGGTTGGGGGTGTTAGTGTCTACTGTGCTTTTAGTTTAATAGATTTCCGACTTTGGGCTTGTTGGGTATTTGAGAATCCAAGTTTAAAATTGTGCTAACCGAAGCCCTAGGAATGACGAAATAGTGTGTCCCATGCTACATGATCTTGTTGTGTATAGTCTTGCTTAAAACAATTGTTCTCTAGGGGGTAACAATGGCTTCCATAGGTTGACTCTGACCTGCAGTACGAGACCCCGATCGACGGACCGTCGATGGTGTTCGTCGTCAGCCACTCCCCAAACTTGTCTAACTCTAGAACGACGGTTGTAGACGACGGGCCGTCGACTGATTGAAGAACCGTCCTGCAGGTCCGTCGATGGTAACAAAACCTTATTTACTGAGGGGGTCTCTAATATTTTCTATGTGTCTACCCACGGAGGTGGTCGACGGTCCATCGTTTGATCGACGATCCGTCCTGCACTTTCGTCGTCCTTAACAGAAACTTTGCTTTTAAAAATCCAAAAAAAAGTTTTCTAAGTGTCCATCGACGGACCCCCACTGACGGACCGTCGTTCTGTCGACGGTACGTCCTGCACTTCGTCGTCTCTATAAGAACCTTTGTTTCTAAAATTTCTTAAAATATTTTCTAAGTGTCCATCGACGGACCACCACTGACTTATCGTCGTTCCGTCGACGATCCATCCTGCACTTCCATCGTCTCTTACAGAACCTTTGTTTCTGCAAAGTCTTAATAAATTTTCTAAGTGTCCATCGATGGACCCACACTGATGGACCGTCGTTCCATTATCGGATCGTCGTTGGTGTCCGTCAGACCGTCTCAGTTCTCCACCACCACTTTATTTGTGTTTCTATTTTTGTGTTTGATTCTTTTGAGTGTGTGGCATGCTTACATTGGTATAAATAACCTCTCCTTGCACGTACAAATGGAACCCAAGCCTGACGTAGTCTACTCTAGATGACGATCAGAGTCTGTGGCCCTATCACGCTTGATGGTGATAGCCTCAGACGATGATTGTGATCCCGAATACGTGCCACCAGGCACCCAGACACCATCACATATTGCTAGGACCTCTCGGAGCACGCCCAAGAGGGTGGCGTCCGGCATAGTCACTGCCTCCCAGTCTGATGAGGAGCGCACACTAATCGGCACACCGTCTTGGTCTGCTGCAGTTTCTAAGGGAGCAACTGGATCTGCGGAGGCTTCCGGGTCTGAGGAAGCTTCATCTTCACATATTGCCACTGCTCCAGCTACATCGGTCCACTCTACCTCGTCTGAGGAGGCTGACAGTGCGGATTCTACTCCAGCACCCCTGACCGACGTCCCCGCACCGGTTACTGATCAGCCCAACCGGTGGTGTGTCGAGGGCCAATACCAGATATACAGGGATGCGAAGCTGCTCAACGATAAGGGGGTCATGACTCGGACTCTGACAGTCAAGCGGCGCATTGTTACCGGGAGCCTTCCCACGATGCCAGCAATACATGACCTCTTCACCCGCCATCGGCTAGAGTGGACGGCTAGGAGTTTGGGCCGTTACAGCGAGGAGGTGGTGCGAGAGTTCTACGCATGTTATGTGGCGATTCTCAGGGCTGATTTGACAAGCGGTCTAACCCCGCCAAACACGCACCACTTGAGTATGTTCGTGTCCGAGGCAAGCGGGTGGATATCACCTTTCCCATCATTCGTGGGTTTATATATGGTGCTGATGCTGATTACACCAAGGCCCCCCTCACCTCCGAGTTTGACTACCGGTGGAAGCTGATAAAGGACGGCCATTTCCAGCGTGATATGGTGGTGAGAGAGACCACCAAGAGGTGGATATCCCAGAATGTCTCTATGGATGGTGAGGGTGTTGATTGGGTGCTGGAGCCCAGAGGAGGAATAAAGAAGGCCAACCTCACATTCGTGGCCAAATTCCTCTGGCTATTGGTCCGTTACTGCCTATCTCCCACTGATGTTGACAATATTGTTACCTGGGATAAAGTAGTACTGATAGCTGCTATGGTTGCGGGATTCGAGGTGGATTTCGCGTGGCTGTTGCTGGCGGTCATTCATGAGAGGGCCTTTAAGGCCACCACTATTTATCCTTTCCCATGCATGATTTTTTAGTTGTGCAGGTCTGCTGGAGTGCCCGTGTGGCACATTGATGTTCTCAAGACCCCAATTGGAATAGTTGATATAGGTCTCATCCGGGATGAGGCCAATGAGCTGGCTCCCAACAGAGGGCCCAGAGCAGTGGTGCAGCCTCTTGGTGAGAACTTAACGGACACGGTAGAGCAAGCCCGAGGGGCTGATCAGGCTACATAAGAGCCTACCTACACCACCCCGATTGAGTCTATCCCGGGTACTAGCACAGCTCCGAGCATATCCCGCTACACCCCATCTGCAGCACTGGTCCCGATCGCTAGGGTCCAGAAGTTAGAGGCCCAAATGGCCACACTTCTGCATCATATCCAACCTTGGATGCAGAAGTCCATTGCTGAGGCGGAGGAGCGGATCGAGAGGAAGATGGCCAGCAGACTAAGCGGAAGATTCTGGCGGTCCACCAGCGCCTTGATGCCTTTGAGTTGAGGGTGCTCGCCCGACCATCCCCTACTGTAGATTTGACGCCTCTCCAGGCTGTTGTGGCGAGTCTGAGGGCAGATATGGATGTCATTCTAGAGGCTCAGGTGCCTGAGTCTGAGGCCACATCTATGGATCCTGCTGAGGATATGATGCTGGCTGCACTTTTCCGCACCACTTTGCGCCACCTTCTCTGCCACGTGTGCATACAAAGAGGCACCGATCCAGAGAGAATGATGAGACTCGAGCTAGGAAGAGAGAGTGTCTTGAGTTGGAGGCCGCGAGGAGAGCCTCGCTGATGGATGAGGAGGCCCGACAGATGAGGGCTCAGGAGGTGGCTGTTGGGGCGTCTAGCTCCAGGATTGCTGATGTTGATAGGAGCACTATTGAGGGTGCTGATATTGTAGCGGACACTACTGATGGTGTCCCTACTACAGAGGGAGCGGGTTCCAGGAAACCGGACCCGACAGCTTGTTGATTGTCGGCGCTATGCGCCTCAGGTTTGCTTCACCTACCACCTTGTTTTACTTTTCTTATGCATTGGGGACAATTGCATGTTTTTTTGTTGGGCGTGGGGTAAATGGAAAGTGAGTGCTAGGGCAAAGTCTAAGTATCCCAACTCACGATCCTCTCTTGGGGTTTTCTTGTCTGTGTTCTTTTTCCCCAAGAGACTGGATATTTTACTGTTGAACCGGCACGTTAGTATCTTGTACATAGTATATATATGAAATCTGAAGCATGATGGCTAAATAAAATGTTATTCTGTTTTAAAGAAAATACTTGCATGATTAGGCATAGTGAATGAATGTGTGGCTCTAAGCATGACATAGAGATACACCACTACATGACCCTCAATCTAAAGCTCGAACTAGGTGTCTGATAATCTGGTAGGGTAATGAAGTGTTAAGTGAGTGTGTGGAAAGTTGAATAGTCCACCGTTGGTACTGAGCTAGAACTTGCCCGGTTAGTCCTGCTAAAAGTAATCCGTGGTAGAAAATTAGGAAAGGATCATAGGCTCTTGTTCAAGATAGTCAATCTTTAGCCTAAATAAAAGAAAACCAAATAAAATTAATCCCTTCTTGATCCAAATGATTTGAGCTTAAAATGGACCTTTCTTTTATACCCCAACCTATCTTTTCTGGGTAAAATGTGTTGGCCCTGGTCCCTCCTTGGATATGTGCACCTCAGCTTTTGCCAAAAGCATAAGTTGAGGGTGGCTAATGCAGAAACTAATCTCGTTTTGGCCCTAACCCGACTTTGGGTATTAAAGCCATGAGTTGAGGGTGGGTATTATGAGGAATATTCCGGAAAGTGGGGTTGAAAGAGTTAATAAAAAAAAGAGAAAGAAGAAAAGAAAAGTGACTCAAGCAAAGTTGAAATCAAGTGAAAAATTTGAACATTTGAAAAGAAAAATAAAAGGAGAGTCATTTACACAAAAGGTGAAAGAAAGGAGAAAATCAAGGCAAAGAATATAAGAATGTGAAGAGTAGGGTGTAATAAACGAAGAAAAGGTAGAACGCTTATCCATTATGTCAAGGAGGGCATCAAGTCACTAAAATGCATCCAAATGTACCCTACCTGATCCTGAGCCTACGTTACAAGCTAAGAAAGTCCTATCGTGATCCTGAGAGTCTAATATGGTGAACTTAAAGTAGTGAAAATAAGGGCAAGCCTATGGCGACAAGTATCAATGAGGTGAGAAGTTGTTTTGAGAGTGAGTGTTGAAAAATAATCCTTATACTCAAACTGAAATCACTGTGTGAAAAAGGAGGATATTGTTTTTGAAGTAAGAACACTAGTTGCAATACAGGAAAATTGGCACCTTGGTGAGAGATAAAAGAGGAGAGGTGTCGGTGCGTGGTGAGTCTGTGTCATGGTCTGATCCACATTAGCAAGCCTAATAGTGATATCATGCATGAACAAAATGAAAATAATCGGGATTGATAGCCAGATGATTGTGTAAGATAAAATAAGGATACTTTTGTACAAAGTTGTTGTGGTGAGTTATAGTGCGTCGCTTGAGGACAAACAACGAATTTAAGTTGAGGGTGTTGATGTACCATGGTTTTACGGTACTTCCAATGCTTTTTCCTTAAGTTTAGTGTGTGTCTAAGGCCTTTTTGTAGTAGCTTTAATGTATTTTTCTCTGTGTTTGCAGGAAACCTATCCAGAACGAAAACGCTGAAGACTATGCTGAAATTTGCAGAAGTGATGACCTACGGAGCCATCGACTATCTGTCGACTCATCGACGGTCCGTAGATGGCAACCGTCGTTTGAAGATTTATGCTGCTAAGGAAAGATCGTAGAATTCTGACTAAGTGTGGGGCTATGGAAAGGATGACGGTCCGTCGTCTCATTGATGGACCATCCTGGCAAACCGTTGGTGTTAACAGAATGTAGCCTCAGTACCTGATTTTGAAAATATTCTAAGTATGGAACAACGAAGGCTATCGACGGACCGTAGGTCCATTGATGGACCGTCGTTTGGGTCCGTCGATGGAAACATAATGATGGAGAAGATAGCAGCTGAAAAAGAGTTGAAGTATGGACCGACCGAGGCGTCGACGATTCGTCGTTCCCTCGACGGTCCATCGGTGAGGTCGTCGACGGCAGACGCGTTTTTGACAGAGTTTTCCTTAAATAGAACTCCTTTTATTTTTAGAATTTTATTATTATAAATTGGACTAAAAACCTCATTTTTGAGGTTAGACTCTTTATTGTTTTTGAGACTTGTGTTATTGGAAGTTGAACCTTGGGTTTTTGTAAATACTTATAACTTTTGGAATCCTTTCTTACAATTTATTCATTAATTCAAGTGGTATTTTCTGGGTTTTCTTCAACTTGTTAAAGTAAGTATATGATTTCTTGTTTAATAAATATGAATAGTGTAATACTTAGCATGGGTAACTAAATCCACAACTAGGGTTGTGGGAACCATGGGTAATTAACAAAGTAGAACTAGCTAAAATAACAATTCTAGAATAGTTTCTTGCATGTATTGATAATTCTTTCATTTAGAACTCCTTTTAACGGTGGCCAACGTTAGAACTCGCCTTGTTGCTACTTGCCGGACCCAGGAGGTAGATAATAAGAAAAGAACTATCAACGTAGATTTAGTATACACTATCTAATAGGCTAGTTTCAATTGGTGAGAAGTAGTAACTTAGTCATACATTGAATATGATGCTTAATATGAGGTAAAAGGTAAGGTTTAGTAAAGTATACACACGTAGCCAGACCAAGGTGCAGAGTAAAATTTCCTAGTTGCCGGACCAAGGAATTAGGGATACATAACTTACCACTTTGCATGCAAGATACTAGGAAAAAGTTGTTATAGCTAGGGTTACTGCATTATGAACCTACGGGGAACACTTACACCCTAGTTTATCTCATCACTTGATGAACATTAAATATTTGAACTTGCTACTTGTTTACTTAGACTTAATTAAATACTTTTGTAACACAAAAAACCCCCCCCCCCCCTTTAATTGTTTGTTTTCGTAAAGGACTTGACTAATTAGAAGTAATCGTAGGTTAAAGTTAAATCTAAACTATTTTCCTCGTGGGATCGACCCCAACCTAACATTTGGATTCTTTACTTGTTGGACCGCTTATACTTCTTTAGGGAAGTGTAATTTGAGCGTATCAGTCACGACCAGGGTGTAGGCTCGGAGCGTCAGAATTTTTATTCTCTTTCATACCCCTCTTTTGGAATCAAAATACACCCAAAAAAATGAAAAAGAATAAGAGAAAATCAGCAGACACACGAGAAAAATAAAAAACCAAAACATTTTTCTTCAAATATACACATGCACAAAACACCAAAAAAAAGAACAAAAACAATCAGCAACATACAAAATTTCTTCACGAAAGAAGGAAAAAACTCCATTTTTATTTTATACTTCTTTTAAAAATTTACCGACACATTCATATATTTTCTTACTTCTTCTTTATTTCCTGCCAACACAACACATATCACTCCATACAATCTACAAAATATTTGTGGGGTGTTTTAGTCGAGCTTTGATCAATATTCTTCTGTATTTATTTTCTTCTTTTGAGGTATAACTTTACCTTAATTTTTTAATTTATTTATTGAATTTGATGAAATTATATAATTAGTTTTATTATAGTTTTGTTTATTTATAATTTAATTGAAATGAATATTTGTATAGAGTTGCATCTTATTTAATGAGTGAAGATAACTTTAATTGGTGATTATTTTCATTTGTTTATTTTTATTCCTTAGTTACTATCTTGATTTATATGTCAATAATTATAAAGTATGGATTTTTAGGCTCAAAGAGATTATTCTCATTTTTTTTATATTATCAAACGAAAAATTAGAGTTATGTTTACAATTCATTATTATTTAGTTGGATTAAAAAATGTATTTGGAATTAATTTTAAGAGTAAGAACATGTTTGGATTTGCTTTTGGCTTATGACTTATAAGCCAGAATCCATAAGTTAGGATTTCTAACTTATGGCTTTTGGCTTATTTTTATTATTTTTGCTTTAAAATAAGTGCTTATAAGCACTTTTTAACTTTATCCAAATGCTTCAAAACTATTTTGGCTTAAAAGCACCTAAAATAAGTCAATCCAAATGGGCACTAATAAAATATTTCATAAAATATAAAATATAAAATATAGAAATGATGTCAAAATTATATATTGCATCCTCAGCATTCATTTATTTTAATTTATTTGCCTTTATTTTTAAGACAAAATAATAGTTTTTTAATAATTAGACAAAATTTTAGACACATCAAAAATATTTGTTTCGATTAAGAATGCGTGCGCATCTTTTTTGAGACAATTAAAATAATCTCAAGGATGCGGTGATGCAACTTGTCCAATAATAATATTACTAAGTGTGATGCAAAGAAGACAATTACGTCTCTAAATAACAAGATCAAGAATGCAGTAATGTATCTAGGTTGAGTCCAAAGAAAAGTTCAACAAATAAAAAAAGTGCGAGCGAATCATGACAGATAAAAATATATCCAAAAGATAGTTAAAATAAGCATAAGTTAATAAAAGCGACCGTGCTAGAACCGTGGGACTCGAGGGATGCCTAATACCTTCCTCTCGGTCAACAGAATTTTTTACCTGAATTTCTATTTTGCAGACCATATAAAGAGTTATTTCTTTTGATTAGGGATTAAATGAAAAGGTGACTTGGAACACCATAACTCGATTCCAAGTGGCGACTCTCAAAAAAAAAAATAATCCCTAATCAATATTTTCACTTACATTGGAAAAATCCTTCCGCCGTGCGAAAAGGGCTGTGACATCTCTAGAGACTCTGAAAATAAGATAATCCCTGAATCAATACCGTCACTTTAATTAATTGGAAAAACTCTTTCTCCGTCCGAAAAGGGGTGTGAAAATTAGGTGTACCAGAAAGCAGGAAAAAACCCCACCCAATGTCTATGTCTTAATCTGTAATTATTATACATCTTAAACTTTCACCAGAAACATGATATGTAGACTGTATGAAATCCATTTAGGTATACATTAGAGTAAAATTGCCTCTTTGTAGTATTCTTTATGTGCAAGGATAATGATTAACAACCAAAAAACCTTACTACCTTTCATTATTGATTGAGAATCAGTTTCTACTATTAGGGGCAATAATATTTTTCAATGCAATAATGAATTTTCTATCTTATAGTCACTACATTTGCCACACGGTTGGTTGAAACTGGTAAATATCTCCCTTTTACTCCTACAATATCATCATCAATTTTTCTGACAGAATAGCTGAAATAGGGTCAGGATTACCCTATTTGTTGGAAAACTATATGCACAATTGAAGCATACCAGAATCATACAACATACATAAACAATAGACAACACATTGTTTATGCTAGAACAAGTACAATCATGTAAGAACATATCAAACATTCTAAAATTTAATTCAAGAATTACCTCTTGAAGCGTGAGTGTATATTTTCAATTCAATCCACAAGCTAGTTGACAAGCTAGATCCTTCAACCAAATTAACAAGCTAGTCTACAAACTGGACTGCAGTTGTGTGGTATTCTATAGTGATCCCAAGTTCACTTCTGAACTCTCTCAATACTTGGGTGTGCAAATATTTTATAGAAAACTTCATCTTTTCAAGGGTTAGAAAGTATACCTATTTGTAGAGATTTCTTCCTAGTCTAGGGAGGAGAAGGAATACCATATCTTTCTTTAGAATGGAAAAGTACTTGTGCATCTCCCTTTCCTTAGAATAGAAAAAGTCATGTCCTTCTCTCTTTCCTTAGAATAGAAAAAGTGATATACTTCTCTCTTGCCTTAGAATACGGAGCGACACATACTTTCCTCTTTCCTTAGAATAGAGAAACACACATAATTCTCCCTTTTCCCTTTAAAGATTCATAGTTCTAGTCAAATACGGGCACGGTAAAGACCACAAAATTAATTACTGAGGCTTTCTATTGTGGAAATAATTCAAAATAATAAATTTGAATTATTCTTACCATATTAATTTATAACTCATTCCACTAGAAATTCGTAAATACATTCCTCTATTTATATTTCGACATTACCCATTAAATACATATGTAATTCCTCATATTAAGATTACACATAGTCAGATACTAATCAAATAAATTAAATTACCAATGAATTGAATTCAATGATTGTTACACCCAATTTGGACTAACCTACAACCCTTTCAAGAGTGCTATTCGATTAAGTACGTATTTTTAAAAATATATTTCAAGTTTAAAATTTTAATCGATTTGTCCAAAAATTACATATTTTAATATCTATGATTTATAAATAATTATTGTTAATGATTTTATTATTATTGAATTATTGTATTTATCGATAGTTCAACTCGAGATAATTACTCTACTCAATTATTTTAACATCTAGATGTGTTTAAGTTATATGAAAATATTTTAATATATGTAGTGTTTTATTAATTTAATAGTCTCCTTTATCTCTCCTAAATCATTTAAATAATAGCCTAGTGTAAGGCTGGCTAAAGGACCGGTTTTTGGCCGGTCCGGTCCGGTTCCTGTACGGTTCCGTACCGGTTCGTCTCGGTACCGGTTGAACCGGTAAGAAACCGGTCTTTTGGTGTACCGGACCGGTTCACGGACCGGTTCCCGGTTTTTTATCCAGTTGAACCGATTCGGTAAGAACCGGTCCGATCCGGTAAGGTCCGGTTTAGCCGGTTTTAATTTTTTTTTTCTTTTAAAGGTAAATACTATTTCAACCGTTGGGCCCTTCAGCCGTTGGGCTGGGGCCCAAAAAGGTCAAATAACACCCCATCGCTTTCTAACCCATTTACACTATAAATATACTATTTTTTTCCATTTTAAATCACAAATTCACTACTTTCTAACCAATTTACGCTATAAATAATTAAATATATGTCTACTTTTACGTAGACGTTTGGTACATTCGTTCCAACTTTCAACTTTAATTTTTTATTTATTTATTAATTAAGTTGTTTTATCTTTTTTATTATATTATTTTGCTTGTTTTTCTCATAATATTTAATTATTTTTAAATTTTAACATGAATTCGAAAAGAAATAGTGGTAAAAGACCAATGTCGGAATATAATAATTCAATTTCAAACTTTAAATTCAATATAAACTTTAAACTTTAAATTCAATTTTAAACTTTAAATTCAATTTTAAACTTTAAAGTTTAAATTCAATTTCAAACTTTAAATTCAATTTCAAACTTTAAATTCAATATATAAAGTTTAAACTTTAAATTCAATTTCAAACTTTAAATTCAATATATAAAGTTTAAACTTTAAATTCAATTTCAAACTTAAATTCAATATAAAACTTTAAATTCAATTTGAAACTTTAAATTCAATATAAACTTTAAAGTATAAATTCAATTTCAAACTTATATAAACTTTAAAGTTTTCAATTGAAGTTTTTAATATAAATATATAATATTATATAACAATTAAACTAATTAAAATTTATAAAATTAAAAAAAAAAAAAAAGGTACCGGATGAACCGGTAAGACCCGGTTCCAAACCGGTCCAACCCGGTTCCAAACCGGTTACTAACGGATCGGGTGGAACATGTTGGATTTTCCGGTAAATCCGGTCCGGTAAGATCTGGTACCGATAAGAAAATTCGGTAAAAAAATTCGGTATCAATACCGATTTCGATAAAACCGATTCTATTAATCCGATCCTGTCCAATAGCCAGTCTTAGCCTAGTGTATTCAATTTTTTTCAATTATAGCCTTTTATTGATTTCAACTGTGGCCTATTCTTATTCCAATTTTCAAGACTCCAAATTCTCATTCAATCTCATTCATCCATCCTAATTCATCCACCTCAAAGAACCGATCTCAGCCTTTCATCCGAATTAATCCAACAACCAAGATCCTTTAATTCTTTCTTTTCTTTGAACATCAAAAGACCGAAACGCCTAATACTTAATTGTTTTCTCTCCTCATCTACCTTACTGCCTCAATTTCGCCGGCGAGGATGGCCACCACAAAGTCCGGTGGCAGCTTCCTCTGTCCCGTCACTTCTCCATCTCTCCCCTCACAACCAGCAGCTCAGGAGAAAGCCTCTGAGCAGACCACCAGCGAGCAACGGCAGCGGCATCGAAATCTCGCTTCTCTCTCTTTTCCTCGACTAATCTGGACAGCAGCAACGAATGACAACAATAAACTCTGGCGAGAACGTGAAGCCAACAGCAACCGTCGAACCACCATGTAACCGACTGCGTTGCTGGAAACTCTAAACGCCACCTTTTTCTCTGGTTCATGCCAAAATTATCGGTGAAAGACCAGTAGATAACGAAGTGAACAACAACGAAAGCCCCGAAAAGCAGCAGAAACAATGGTGCTCCCTCCGGCAGAGCCTCTTTTTCCGAGAAATTTCAAGTTTATTTAAGACGGATCTTGACAGATCTATCCAAGTTTTCTTTCTTTTTGATTGATTATTAATTCTTTTTGGCTTGATTATGGATTTCATGTTGTTTAATTGCATGTTTGCTCTGTGCGGAGGCCATTAATCATTGTGAGAATTTTTGTGAGCTTTGTTTTTCTTAAAGGAGATTAGAATGTTATGATATCTATGTGAATGTAATCCGCTTCCTTGCTAAAATTGTTGATTTTAGATTTAAGAGGCAGATTTGGATGTTGAAATTACTATATTTTTTAAATCGCTTCTTCTTTGATGATTTCCTTAAATCACTGTTGAAAAATTCTTCCGTATTGTTATTGCTTGCCATTTTTGGGTTTGTGGTATTAGTGGCATTTTGCATATATGTTATTTGTCAACTCTTTTATGGTATATTCTAATATATTTTTGGTTCACTAGGATTGAGATGTCGTTATGTATCATTACCCTATTTTGTAATTAAAGTTTGCTTTCCCTTATTTAAATTTTGGGGTAGACTTTCTTATTTATCTTTTCATATGGTAAAATTGTGATTGATTTACCTTACCTTATTTAATAGTACATTGATTCTTACTTGTTGATATTTTGTAAAAATAGGATTGATATATCTATTCGCTTAAGGAAAATAATTTTAACGGAATCGAAATAATCTCGTTTACCTTTTCCGCCTGTCCCTCTACCTGCTATATAAACAAACCTTTTATCATTCATTCTATGATGGTGGAAGACTTTAACAATAAACAATCAGTCTTTCTTCACTTCAACCCAAACCTAAAAGAGTTGTTGGGTCGTGCACCAAAACCTGTTTTGCAAAAATATGGACGCAACAGAATGATGATTCTTCTGGGAATTTTAGATTCTTACCATTACGTGTTTCATGCTTAATTTGGAGTTTATTTGTTTTTGAATGTTTTCCTTTTTTTTCTAGTTCCATGTCTAAATTGCATATTTTCTTAATTCCATGTTTAATCCTTGTCCCCTTTGCTTATTTGCAATATTCCTGAATGTGTTTGCATGACTATTTCCTTTTATTCTTGTATTATTTATGTATTTATTTATTTATTTATTTACTGCTTTCCTTAAAATTGACTATGTGTTATTGTTTTCCATCTACATGCTAGATGTTTACTACTTAAATAAACTGGCATTCCGCTCATGCTTCCCCCAATTGAGACCCTTTTTTTTTGTTTTTTCATGATGGTGTGACTTTGAACCTCAAAATACTTCATTTCTGTTCAAACACCCTATATTAGAGAGATGGCTGAGGCATGGAAGATGCAGATAGTTTTACAACTGTGGAACCATGCGTCTTCTTGCATAGAACCTCTTCAAGTTTGTGTTTGCCCAACTCTTAGAAATCTTAATTAGATCATACATGCTGCATAAACCTTAGGTGTTTTGACCCTTAGTGTCAATTCACACTATTAGTATCCACTTTACCGTCTAAAGGGCCCGAACACCCTTGAGACAAATTGCATATTATGTGTCGATGTGATCACCATAATTAACGTAAGCCAAATCATACCAAAATGAGATTTAGAACTCTAAATTGACGAATAAGGTCTGAATTAATTATTGTGAATCACTTATGTGTCGTCTTAGTCCTACCTCTGGTTCAATGAGGCTTCTTACATTTTGGGTGTTTATCTTAAAACAATATGCTCATTATCTCAATTTATGCAATGTGCTAACTTGGGTTTTCTTTTAATTTTATTTTTATTTTACCCCTCCCCTATTGTTGATCTGTAGACCATGATTTACCACACATGATCAAAGGGCGCTCCTTCTTATCTCCCAAGGTGAGAATCACAAAGGAAAGAAGAAGGAGACTAATGATAAGTTTATGGGTAAGCATACTGAGAAGGAGCATCCTTCGAACAAGTCGATCCAAAGTTTGGAACACAAAATAAAGGATTAGAAGCAGAGATATCTGATATGCGTGAGTGGGATAAGTTTTAACTCTCTATAAATCTCACTTTGGGGACAAACATGGATAAGTCACAAGTCAAGCCATTTTTCAAAATAATCCTCCACCAGTTTTTCCTACTTCTCAACCTCAAAATCAACTGCGCTCCAATCAAATTCCTCCAAGCAAACACTCACTTCCCAAATACCCATATCCTCCCAACATCTCACCAGTGCTTCTAGACCTCCATATCTCACTTCGCGCCTGCAAAATCCCACCATGCAAGCTCCTCTGCCTGAAACGTTGTACCAAGTCCCTTGGTATCGCGCACCTCTCATGCCATTCCAAATTTCTCCATATAAAATTACTTCTCCTCTACCATATCAACAACCCACCTATCCTGTCCACAATGTCAAAACCCTCACTCAACCTCATATTCGCAAAAACTTATTCAATGTTGAGAAGAGTCCCATTAAAATTTATGTTTCTTTAGCCGAATCCTTTGACCAACTCTACGAAAGTCTTAAAATGATTGGTTGTGTGACACTTATCGCTGCTAAGAATCCAAACTCTCAATACAAGTAGTATGACCCAAACAAGATTTGTGTCTATCATTCAGGAGGAACATACTATCAAAACATGTCGTGCTCTAAGATATAAAATTCAACAACTGATTGAGGCTAATGTCATACACTGGACAAACCTTGTGCCAAATGAGTCCCAATAGTGAACATGCCGAAGTCCATTTGAAGAAGTTTCCAATAAGGGCTTGCGCAATTTAAGTTAAAGTTTTCTACATTCAGGTTCCATTAATTTCTGACAATGGAAAGTACCCATGTTAGCATGTGGACAATAAAGTTGGCCAGAATCTATCATTTTAGTTGTTGGCCAGAATCTCACGTATTCTTGATGCAAATAGTATCAATTTAAATGAAATCCCCCCCCCCCCGTTCTTGTCAAACAGTGCTTTAACTCTAAGGCTTTCGTCAGTATGGAGGATTCATAGGTTCTGAAGCATGAGTTTGATACTCTTGTAGTTACCATCTCCTCTAAGGTCAAAGCTTCTTATTCCTTTTTTATTCTCTTGGGACTACATATTGATATTTTGGCCATGCTTTCTGCCATGGATTAAAAACTTGAGTCTTTCAAGGACATTCTTATTGGCACCCAACAAATGTAGAATGTCGAAGAAGCCACTTTGTTCTTTTAGTGAAAGTGGTGTTTTATTTAAAATTACAAATTTGAAAGGAAACTGTGTTTCATTACCTCTTGATGGAAGACTGGTCCGATGGAAGTACTTTTGAATGCTTCACCATGAGTTTCAACCAACAATGGTTAAGTAATTCTCACTCTAAGGAGATGGTTGTATTTCCTCTTCTCGGAATTCTTCTTCTATAACACCTCAATTTTAAGCTTATCTGGAGTTGTCGTGCAATGAGAATTCATATGTATCAAATTTATTTAAGATAGCAAACAAGCTATACTAATTATAATCCTTGGTTTCATTACAAACATTATACATATCCGAGTTATAGTCATGCATAAGTTCTAATAGAGAAGGAATGACATCTATGTATATACTTTAAATGGAATCAGAAGCATATGCTCTCATTATATTATCACTGCAAGTTATGAATTAGTAATTTTTTACCTTCAACTACCAATAATATTTGGCAAGAAATTTTAGCCTTAGATCAACATGGCAATCAAGGCTTGTACAATATCACTAACTTTTCGAAGAAAGGATTGGAGACAGATAACTCAGTTCTAGGAAGAAATCCATCTGAGAAATGATTACCAATCTTCATATATATTCAAATGTCTAAAGGTAATAATCTTGTTTGTGGATTTTAAATCTTGTGTTTACATGTGTAATTTGTATATTATGCGAGGCAACCCTGATGATCTAAATTATTTCAAAGTTGCAAATTCTACATATTTTTCTAGGATTAGTGAAGATATGACTTGTAACCTCGAAGTCCAATGCCTATAAATTTGTTTGAGAAAGCCCTCACTGTTAATGTTTGAAAATCAATTCAAGCATATAGATAAAAAAAGTTACAGACTTTTACCAAGTTATGAGGGTGGGGGTAGCACTTGTAAAGTGAAACCTTAAACCCATACCTCATAAAATTAGTGTGTTGTTCAACTTCTCTCTGTTTTATCTGGTTAGCAGACAACCTAGCTATGTAAAGACTAAAGAATTTTAGATAGAGGTCCCGTTTATTTCTAATTACGAAAAGTCTAAATTTGTATAATTTATATTACCTTTTATTAAGTGTTTTTCTCTTTGATATAATCCCCAGTCTATTTTTAATAGGTATGACTTGTTTAATGTTGTATCGAATTTATCATTAAATAATTACTCACTATCATCAACTTTTGAGGCACGCACGATCCTGTCCATAACCAGCCACCACGAGCATCGACAACCACTCCATACATAGGTGTAGAAAATGGATAGGTTGGACAAAAGTTGGGCAGGCTAAGATGATCTGAAACAATAGATGGGTCAACGCCCAAACTAGTACAAATAAATCTTGGGGCTAAGATAGGTCGGTCAAGTTGGGCAGAATGAAATGTCATAACCCAACCCATCCAATTTGACTCAAATTTTTGTTTTCTTTTATACATATCAATAAATTTCCGTTCCCAAATATCCCAATAAATCTTCATAAGTAATTATGTTTTACTCCCTCCAACCAAATATATATGACGTGGTGTGATTGGACACATATTAGAAGAAAGAAAAAAAGAACTTTTAAAACTTGTGATCTAAAATAAATCATAAATATTTTATGGATATAAATCATTTTATTAGGATTAAAATGAATAATTTAAATTAAACCGTAATATAAAACATGAAACATTTATGTGTTTAGCAACAATTTAATTTATGTGTTTAGCACCAATTAAATTATGTGTTTACCTAAATACAACCGACATGTATAATCTGAAAGGCCATGACCAAGTAGTAAAATATGCAACTAATAAGTACTGAACATACATAACTAATAAGAAGTACTGAACATACATAACTAAGTAAAAATTCAATGCAATAATTATAACCATGTGATAAAAACATGGAATTCGATGTATAATCCCCGAAAAAGGCCCAATATACCTTCCTAAGGTATAAGGATTGATCTTATCTAGTTGTGGCAAAATGGGTGGGTTGGGTCAAATGTGGGCGGGTTAAAAATGGGTAAACATAAATTGGATAATAATTCAACCTGCCCATAGTTGATATGTGTAAAATTGATTGGGTAATAAATGGGGTGGGTAAAATACTAGTTTACCCCATATTTTATCCATTCTTTCATGAATAAATAGTACTTTACGTAAGAATTCAATATGAAGAAGCTATTTTAGTCTTTTTTAGATGAAAATTGTTGAACATGCTTCCTTTAGTTTTATTGTATCATAAAAATAAAAAAATAAAAAATCCTTTAACTTTTAAATATAAAATAAATTTATGTAATAACAAGACAAAAATATTTTTAATTTCAAAGTAAATGAATATTTGCATTTTAGGACTAAAACATGCTTAATGCACTTTAAGCAATGTCAGTACTAATAAATGATTTGCTTATTTTACACTATTATTGATTATCCAATATAAAATTAAATAAATAAATAAAATGTAATTATAATTAACAAAAGAAATGTACATTTGATTAAATATTTTTTGGAGGGTCAAAAACTTCACCTTTCAATTATAGGAAGAGTAGTTACACTATTTTTTTATTGAAATCATGAATTCTGAGTGAATAAAATTTAGAAGCTTAACCCATTTGGATAATTCATATTTTACCCATAGTTTACCCATATTTTTATAGGTCAAATATGGGTATCAACTTATATTTTACCCATGTGAAAAATCACTAATCCAACCCATTCAAATATGGACGGATCACCAAAATATGAGCACATTTTTCTGGCACTAGTCTTATCTAAGTGGTACCATTAAATTTAGAGATGCACACAGGACTACCTAGGCCTACAATAGAACGTAGTTCTTGGACTTGGGTAGGCTGACCCTAGTCTAACTTGATGTTAAATACTAGTCCCTACTGAACATAACTGATTAGCTCCTAAGAATGTTTTCATAATCATGGATGGCATACCTGACAGCCATACTACTAGTGAATGTTTTTTTTTTATAAGAAAAGGTATCCAAGATCATTGATGGCATTTCGAGTACCATACTAATCGGGAACTTACTTCTGGAAATATGTTCAGAAGCACATGGATGGTATTCATGTCATATACCTTACTGCTATGAGTCAAAGCTCCTATTTTATGAGATGATTACACATATATAAGTGATGTATTTCTTATATCCTGAGATTTGTAGGTGTATGGGAGACCTGATATGGCTAGAGTAAAATGCATAAAATAAGTGTAAATGAACTGATATTCAGAAAGAAATCTAGAAGACTGGAAATGAATCCTAAATCATGACTCATGAAGTACTAACAATCTGATAATATATATTTATCAGAAAATACTACTAAAAGTATACTCATCAAAAATTATTCTGATGGTCTGTAAAACTTATAATACTGAAGTTGACCCTAATCTGTGAAGCTGAGTGATAGACTCTTTATCTAAAAGCATTCTAAAATATGTGGAAGCTGATAAACTGAGTAAAACGCAAATCATGATAATTATTATATTCTGAAGGAAACATGCAATTCAAAACACCATAATCCAGAGACATGAAATATCGATATTTATGTTAGTATAATTATGTTGGTAGACTTTTGTACTCATATATTATTTACAAGTAAAATATAGAAAATATACCATTAGAATAACTATATACAATTTACAAATATGGGTACAACTGAAGGTTCATGAAAATATACTTGACTAAGGATAATGAATCAAATGGAAACATGTATTTATAGGCTATTTATGAGAAGAGACTAAAATAGAAAGACATTCATGGTTTTAGTAAAACCCTATATTTTTATACAGATGGAATACTGGAGAACTAAGTTCACTTTGGGAATTAATGAGTTGAAGGATACTGTCATTCTCCGAGCCTACACCATGAATGTGACCAACACTCGAGGATTATTTTTTATTCCAAAAGAACCCTTGGCATGGTTGATAACTTAGTGGAAGATTTAACTAACAAAATAAAGAACTTTAAAGGCAGAGTTTAACTCATTTATCTCCAACAAACTCAACTGAATAGTCTGAGTGTACTTAATATTATAAATATAATATAATTTACTAAACATTAAAAAATAAAAGGGAAATACTAAGAGACTCTTTGAACTCTAACTATCTTTGAAGCCTCAAATGTTTAATATACTTATCGGGACAAGACCCACGACACCTCAAAATAACCAAATTGAAAGTAAATGTGAAGTCCTCCAAAATGTAAGAATGCTCACCAAATCAGTCTTGAGTATAGAGTGATATCAATGGAGCGCTTGTTGATGATCCTAAACACATATGTGTTCATCACAAAAAGATGCACCTCGAATTACGTCCCTACATTAAATGTAAGAGTATGTAATATAGCTGAACCAATACAACTGAAAGAAAGGATAGTAATAAATAAAATATACTCAAGTTGAATGTAAAGAGATAAAGGAGTTAAATCATTTAAGGCTTTACAAAAACTTACTCATCTCCAAACACAATATAATAAGTTGGATATTAAATTACACTTTAATTCTATTGGAAGATTCTCCAACCGACACCCATCAAGACGATATTGCATCTCACCCACACTGCAAGAGCTTCCTACACCATTATGGGTATAGAACCTTTTAACTTAGTGGATCTAGTAAACAATGAATTCATATAAGAAGTATGATCATTTACCCATGTTGGCAAGATATTGTTTATGAGGATTTAGAGTTGTCTAAACTGATTCCAATATTGGTGCTCTATACTACTCCCAATAATTCTATATGCACGCTCATCTAGAAATCAAAGTTTTGCTTTCTAAATGTAATGCTATAAAGAAACTCTCAACCTATAAACTCATCTAAAAAATCAAAGTTTCTCTTTCTCATTGTAACAAAATGATACATTTGAGACTACTTAGTTTCCTTATACTCTTTCTCAAAACTCCTCATTGCTTTCTTAAAACTCAGTTTAAAACATAAGCTTTCTTAAAATATGCTCGATAAGAACTCAACTTATACTCATGGACAGGGTTCATGGTGAAGAATAGATATGAACAATCAAATTAATAAATCTCAATGCACAACATTCATCAATTCAACAATTAGCAATAAAAATTCAATAATCGAGAACTCAAGAACTCAAAAATCAATATTAGTTCATCTCAAGAATACTCCAATATAAAGATATAACCTTAGATTATTCTTTTAGGAAAGAAGATGTAGGGCATAAGGAAGAACTAGTCCAATACTATAATAGCATTACATATCCGTGAAAACAAAGTTCTTTGCAAAGTCGATGAAGCTCGAAGAATGTTCGAAACCCTAGCTTTCTCTCCTTTTAGAACCTTTCTCTAAAGAATTAACGTGTTCATGAATGTAAAAAAAATAGAAGCACTATCTAAGGCATTAACTAGGTGTAAAAACGTTGTACTTTAGGCTTAGGTAGGTGTTAAAACAACATAATTTAGGCAGTAACCATATATGAAATGACCGAAATAGCCCTTATTTAAAAGGTTGATGGCTGAATTATGTGGAAGGTTGGATGATCCGTTCAAGGCCTCACTGGCCGTATAGGGAACCATCTTGATCACCTTAATTCTGGCAGCTTTTCACGGAAGGAGTGCCTTCCCTCTACAGTCCGTACAATTGTAAATGGATCATCTAGGGATCCGTACAATTGAGGCCAACTTGAGGTTGCCTTAAACGTCCAGCCACTTCAACTAACTGGGCAGTGGTGCCCTAAATAGAGCATTGCCATTTGAAGGTTCCCTATCCTCTTTTATACTTGTGGACTTGCCAATTAACTCACTTTTATCTTCTCAAAGCCCGAGGTGTAACAATATCCCCCCTTTGGGAATATTCATCCTCGAATGGAACTCAATCTAACATGAAAGGGTAGGAGAGAAACTATCATTCCAACATGAGCATAAACAAATAACATACACTCAACATATCAAAATCAAATAGTACCTTACAAAGAGTTAGTACCTCGGGTTGGACCTGATTTGCAGGGAAAAAGATGAGGGTATCTCCTTTTCATATCCTCCTCAGCTTCCTAGGTAGCCTCCTCAACAAATTAGTTCCTCCACAAGACTTTGACTAATGTAACCTATTTGGTTCTCAACTTGCAAACATGACAATCAAGTATCCCAACTGAAATCTCGTCATACGATATATTGTTCTATACTCCAATACTCTCAATGGGCACAATAATAACATGATCAACAAAATACTTCTTTAGCATAGAAATATGAAACATTGGATGGACTATTGTTAACTCTTGTTGTAGATCCAACTCATAAGCTACATTATCAACCCTCTTCGAATTCCGGTAAGGACCAATAAATCAAGGATTGAGCTTCCCTTTTTTATCAAACCTTATAACATCCTTCATGGATAGAACTTTCACATTTACCCAATCCTCAACCTCAAACTCCAAATCTCTTTTTCTAACATCAGTATATAATTTCTGATAACTCTCTGCTGTTTTCAACCTCTCATGAATTGTCTTAAACTTCTCCATGGATTTATGATAGTCCTATCAACTCAGCTTCACCAACCTCAAACCAGCCAATAGACGATCTACACCTTCGTCCATATAAAGCCTCATACAGATACATTTGAATGCTTGGGTGGTAACTATTATTGTATTAAAACTCAATAAGAGGCAAGTGGTCATCTCAATGACCTTTGAAATCTAATACCGAGCTCTCAACATTTCCCTAAGATCTGAATTGTGTGTCATTTTGAGGATGAAAAGTAGTACTAAGGTTCACATTCGAACTTAAACCTTTCGGAAATGACTTCCAAACTTGTGCGATAAACTGAGCACTTATTTCTGAAATGATGGACAAGTGAACTTCATGAAGTCAAACTATCTCATAAATGTACAAATCTACATACTTTTCGATTGTATTGGCAGTATTTATCGGCAAAAAAGGGTTGATTTTGTCATCCAATCCACAATCACCCAAATGAAATCATGTTGTATATGAGATATCAATAAGCCAGTAATAAGTCCAAATTAAATGTCTCCCACTTCCATTTTGGATATGGTACACTATAAGATACACCACATGACCTTTGATGCTTAGCCTTGACTTGTTGGCAATTTGGGCACTTAGCAACAAACTATCCAGTGCACCTCTTCATGACACTCCACCAATAGACCTTTATCAAGTCATGGTACATCTTAGTGTCGCCTCGATGAATCGAAAACTGGGAACTTAGGCTGCTTCCATGATTCTCTCTAGGATTTCATCAACATTTGGAACACAACTTACCTTAATACCTCAATAAACCATATCACCCTTGTGCAAAGATCATAACTTTCTATTATGCAAATTTTCCTTCAACTACACTTAAATAGGAGGATCCTTGTCGTGTTTATCCTTCACTTCTGAAACTAATGATTATCTATCCTTATTCATCATACAATTCCACCTTTACTGGAATCTACAAACGGACTCCCAAATGTGAATTTATGTGAACTTCCTTAGGAAATTCATTCTTTCCTTCCTTGACATAAGTAGTACTCAAGTCTGCTTTGCCATCTTAGACTCAACATCATTAGAGTATAATAGGGACACAACCCTTATCAACATAAAATGTTGTCTAAACTATTACATAAATTTTGAATAAGAACTTGACATGGGAAATCCTTGAATCTTAGGGATCCCTTTTTGAACTTGGGAAACCTATCCAAGCTTTTCACTTTAGGAGACATCCTCTAGACATCACCACCTACACTTTGTGTAAAAAGATGAAGAATAATGGTATTAGTACAATAATGCACTAAGTATGACAACCATGCAAAAACATGCATTTAAAGAGGATATTTAGTGAGAAACCATGCATCATGTCTTTTAGTAAAACTTGATGAACATTGATACAATAAGCACAATATAGTTCACATATTTAATGTAGACATGATAGTCATAACATCACATAAAGTACATATTTCATTTAAGGCACATTTATCATTTTCATAGTGTTATGTTTGTTTTACCTTAACTCCTTTTCCCCAAAGTAACCCTTTAGTAATACTAGGTGCAATGCATGAATAGTGTCTCATTCCACCATCCACACTCAAGTATCACCTTAAGGTAACCAAGGTGAACATTCATATAACCTTCATTAACTTAAACATATACAATCATAGAAGCAATATATATCATCAGAAATATACTTCACATATGATCCAACATACCTCATGAACCACATATAAGAATCATTCCAAGACGACATACAAGTCAAGACTACCAATATCATCATAATGAGACAATAGTCAACAATATAATATTTGAACTTCATTTCATTAAGACATCATAAGACCTTACTCATAATCCCAATCTAAGCCTACTAGTGCAATGTACATGTGAAGCCCCATAACCTCTCACATACTAAGTAAACCCACAAAGAGACTACAAGCCTTACCACTTACTTCATACATCAACATGACATGTATATCCAACTATAACACATTAATTAAGACCTTAATCATATAGACAATAAGAACAACCTTATGCATATTATCATACAAGTAGGTCAATAATACAATGTCATGCATATGGAGGATATACATATACATATATAACTCCCTCCTAGAACTTCCTTCAAGAGCTACTTGTGCAATGCATAAGTAAGTTCCATACTCTCACCTATACTAAGAAACTTCCTTAGGTGATCCTAGTTAGGGTTCATTACCTTACTTCCATTGTTCATTTTACTTTAGGGAAACTTCGCCTTAATCGACACTAGACCATGTGATCTAAACATGGAATCCAGTGTCATGGAACCCCACACCGAAAAGAGGTGCTCTACTTGCCAAAGTAGAACATTAAAATCATGCTAGCATCTTAGGTGGATCGACTTTCTAGGTACTATGGGGGAAACATAGTTAAGGAACTAGGAGATCTATTATTGAAACCCTATTTATGACAATTGGGAATTACTGTTTCCACCTCATGAGGACATTGGTGAATCTACCTTCCTTTTTGGGAAGGTACACCCCTCATTGTCAAGTTCACTTGGTGCTAAGCTAAGTTCCCTTTATTGAAAAGCCTTTATTAACATTACTTCATAAAAATAGGCTTTTGGATATTAACCCATCATATGCATAGCTTATACGTTATTGATGAGAATGTCCTTTCATCAACCTAACTCATGTGAGAATATCCTTGCACATAGACATAGCATATTCAAACATATTTGTAGTTTAAAGTAAAATTGAGAATACCTTTCAAAAGACCCTACTTTACTAGATTATCATACATGCTTCATTATGCATTCATGTGTGTGTATGTGTACATATATGAGGAACCCTTTCACATAAACACATTTAGACACTACACATATTCATACTTTATTATTTATATACTTGACATCATAACATATACTTCATGTTCATAGCTTAATCATGCATTCATACTCATGTACATAGAGAAATCACCCTTGGAACTGTCCTTTCAAGGTACACATGTGCAATGTATAGGCAACTCCCATACCCTTACCTATACTAGTACACCTATCAGGTCATCCTAGATAAGATACATTTTCAATACTTTCATGAACAAATACTTTACATGCATAGTAGTAGACAGTGGTGCATATGAGAACTATCATTTCATTAGTCACCATGAATCTATCCAACTCATAGATATGCATGAGGGGTGTGTGTGTACATTGGTCAACATGATCACATAATGACAACAACATGGTATTGAGGAAGCCACCCTCTAAAAACCACAACACATGTACAACATCCTTCTAGTTGTAAGTCACACTTATATAGGGTATTAAGTACTATAGACTACACAAACTCACATTACATCATAGGAGACAAGAACATATCCAATCTTTGCATAGAAGACTCCTACTCATGCATATATGACCACATAATCATTTAGGGGTACAAAGGTAGGGGTCATCCTACACAAGAGTATCCAATCATCAACATGTAGACCATACCTAGCCCTAACATAATCATTCACATCAAAGAAGCATCATCAATATACATAGAACATGATACTAGCATTGGAGACTAGACATATAACTTAACATGTCTGATAATCATAACCACACTTCACATCACATAAAATTGCCTTCAAGGCCATGATCACATTATATAGAATGACAAGAAAGTAAACACCGCCACCATAAGTGGACCATACCACACAATGCCATTCAAGGCCAATTCTACTACCATAAGCTAGGAATAAGGATAAACTTACCAATTATCCAAGCTTTGATCATCATTGATAAATTCCCAACAATTCATAAGCAATTCATAAAGAAAACAGTAGTAATAGATCATTCAACATAATCGAAACACAATTCAATCAACATAGAATCAAGATCACAAGACCCACACCATAGGCCAATTTGAGAATTTAGGAGGATCATGGGTTCTTTATAAAATTGGATTGAAATTCATCATAAAAACATTATCTAATCATAAATTCATCACGAGAATGCTTTTGAAATCAATTTGAGATTGAACCTATGACTAGATTGAAAGATAGCAATTTTGATCATGAATTCTTCTTTTAAAACCTTTGAAGGAACTCCTTAGATGAAATATTAAATAAGGATGAAGGATCACCATATCTTAATATAAGAAAAGCCCACAAATTTTGAGAAGAAACCACTTCAAAATCCATTTTCTAGCTTGAACTTGAGTTTTCCCTCCAATGGATGTTTTGAGAGAATTTGGAAGAGAAAAGGTTTTGAGATTTTTGATTTCTCATTGTCTATTGTGGTTTTTACTTGGGAAAAGGGTTAATAGGTCATAAAAACAGTTTATAACCTACACCCAAATTTACCAAAATTCCCCCATACTTATTTGGACTTTTAAACATGTTAAACTTGACTTTAAAACGACTCAACCAAATCTGGGAAGCGGTTGCGCGTCGCGGCGGCAGCTCCTAATTATGCCTCACTAAAAATTTGAGGCAGTGAGCCTTGTATAAGGCGCGCGACGCACAGGCAGACCGAGTGCCAGGTGCGCGACTCGTGAGGGGCTCCAGATCTTCGTGCTGCATACTGCCTTTGGCAACTTCCTTGTCCAACGTTTAGGTCCTCCTTGGGGGCCCTTAGGGTTGTCCTCTGGGAGTCGTAACCGAACGTTTTGACCCTAAACATTATTATTAAGATACTAGGGTCAACTTCACTATTTTTAGACTCCATACAACATATAAAAACAAGGCAAACATACAAGGATACACTAGCACATCTAAAGACTAACTTTCGAACGTCTTGGACGTTCTTGGATGTTTTACGTCCAAATCTCTTCAAATAAATTATACAAGTTATAAAACACCTTATTAACATTTTTAGGCACATGTGAGGCTCTATACACCTTAATTCATTTTGAGGGTCCTTACCGAAATCTTGATTCTGGTCGTTCTTTTTGTGAATCATACTCTACCTGGAGGCATAGTCTATAACGGTCAATACACAACCAAGTCCCACTCTAGATGAATCAAATATAGAAGACAGAACCTTTTTTACCCTCTGGTAAGGTCAACACTGAAGCAGTAGTTAACCAAGTTTTCAATTCCTGAAATCCTTGCTCAAAAGCTTCTAACTATTGAAACTTAGCTTTTTTCTAAGGCAACTTTGTCATTGGGGATTAAATAAATGAACAACGCTTGAAAAAATCTTCTATAGTAACTAGCAAATTTGAATAAAATCTGTATATCATTTTGGGAGGTGGGTTTGGGCAAATTCTGCTCCGTTTCAATCTTCTAAGTGTCAACTCGAATTTCATCGGCAGACACTGTATGGCCTAACAATACCACATACTCAAGCAAGACCTCACACTTAGAATACTTCACATACAACTCCGGATCCTTTAAATTTTTTTGGAATATTCTTATATGACTAGTACAGTCCTCCTCATTCCACGAATATATCAATATGTCATCAATAAATATGATGAAAAATGTAACGAACCAAAGTACACCCTAGTCGTTACCGGTGTTGGCATCCTCGAAGAGTACTAAAAGAATCCCTTAGCATACATCATAGCATATCATAGGTCAAAAATGCGAAAAAATTTAAAAAGTTTCCTCTACATCTACTTCATGAGGTTTACATAGACCTCTCGCTTACACATAATATATATACATAGGGATTTTACATAGACTCATCACATAGGAAGCTTACATAGGCTTCTACGTTTATGTCACATATACAATATACACAATATGGAGTCTAATAGAGATTTCTCATATAAAACCAACTGAGTCGGAATTCGAGCATAGCCCTTACACAATTGCATAATTGCAACTTAGGGCTTACAACAATGTCTTGAACTGTAAGAGTGAAACGAATTTCATTAGACTATAGCAAGTCAGATAGGTAGAATAAAAAATGCATCATTCTTGGATCTTGAGGATATACCCACACTTGGAGAAATGAACCAAGCCATCTTTGTAAATTGGCCACAAACTTTTCAACGACCGGAACCTAAAATGTTTGGGAAAAAGGGGTGGGTTAGTACAAACCACATGTACTAAGTATCAATTTTATGCACAAAATCATCTATGCATGAGAAAAGGACAATTTAGTCAAAATCATGCTTTTTATCAACTTAACTCAACATCCAAATATAATAAGCATATTAAGTCAATTTAACATAATGTCAACCCAACATGTAAGAAACTCAAGCAACACTTGTGCAATGCCAAGAATAAAACCCCATAATCCCATCCCAAGCTAAGTATCACATTAAGCAACCCACTTCACACTTACAACATATTCTCATACTTTATCATAACATACTTAATACATCAATACTACTCATAGCATATCAACATAATCATATTCAAAATCATAATCATAAAAGAACACCACTAGAACCATCCCTTAGGATCCCACATGGGCAATGAGTAAGAGAAGTTCCATACTCTCTCGCAACCTATGTAGTAGCCTTCAAGACAACCCTAATAAGAGTTCACATACCTAACTTGTTCATTTACTTTTTACATCAGGGAAAGAAGTGCAATAACCTACATGAGACCATGTGAGCTACATGGAATCCGGTGTTCTACTCCCACACCGAAAAGAGAGGATTAACACTTGCTTAAGGTGTAACAATTCGTACGTAGCTATCTAGGTGGCTCCTTTAAGCTAGAGTCCTATGTGGGCACATAGTTAAGGGTCAAGAAGATTGTTGATAGAAACCTTGACTTACTAGACGTGGAGGTTTCCATCCCATGAGACAACACATAACTTGGGAATTCAGACTTGCTAACATGATGAAACCCATGTGGGAGGCCAGACTTACTAAACTTGAGATCTCCATCTCATTTACATGCCCTTTCGGTGCTAAGCAATTATTCCCTTTTGTAATCATATTATTTCATCATACAAGTTCACATTAGTCTCTTCTAGAACCCTATGTAAACATCTTATCATATGTAGTTCATAGACAAGTGAGAACAATTCTTTCACTTTAGACACCACTTCATAAGTGAGTAAACCTTTCACTTAACACTTTATAATAATCATAACAAACTACTTTCAATCATATAATAATCATATCATAACATGCATACATAATTCATGTCAAATTCACTATCTTAGGGTTAGGATAAAGAATACTTAGCATCAACATCACCACTACACATTAGACATAGAAGCATTACTATCTAAGTAACTGACACCTCATTGCGCTTTCAAGAAACTTCATACTTCCATTAACAAGAATACATAACCAATTATATAAACAATTTAAATTCAATAAGCAATTACATAATTAACAACAATGTAGTCAATATACATGTTCATAATCTTTACAATTCACCGTATCAATTCAAGGTTTTCATGAAATTGGGGAAGGACATGGGTCTAGGGAAAACTCATAGGAAATCATCAATTATCCATCAATATTTAATTAAACAATATTTATTCATCATAATTATTCACAATTGATTCATAATTTCATTTTTCAAAGAAGAGCCATGTGAGAAGAAAAACCCTAGTTTTGGGGGATTTAGAAATCATATTTTGGAGGAACCTCTTGGGGAAAAGAATCCCAAGAGTGAAATAAACCATATATTAGTGATGATAAAGCCACAAAGTTGATTTGGAAACTTGAGAACTTGACCTTCTTCTTGGAGCTCTAATGGTCTTCAATGGAGGTTTGAAGGAAGAAAGAATTTGAGAGAGATGAGAGTGATTTTTTATTTCAACTTTGGGGATTTTATTTGGGTGTTAAAAGTGACTTAAAACTGACCCTAAAACGTTATCTAGTAATCCCTTAAATTACCCAAAAGACCCCTCACTTAATTGGGTCTTTTTGTGAAGTCAAATTATCTTTAAAACGACGCGAACGGATCTAGGAAGTTGTTGCGCGTCGCGGGGGCGATACCAATTTTTTTTCAAAAATCCGGGTTGAGGCAGTGGACCTCGTGGAGGCCTCATGTCGTAAGGCAAATTTTCCCTTCCTTATGCTGTCTGCACGACTCGCATGGACCTCCATATCTTATCTTGATGAAGGCTGTTTTGGCAGCGTGCTTGTCAAGGTTCGGGTCTTCCTCAAGGATCTTTTGGGTGGTCCTTAGGGAGTCGTTATAAGAAGTTTTGACCTTTTATACTATATTTTACCAATTTAAAGTCTTTTTACAAGTTTTAGACTTCATATGACACTCCCAAACCCTTACCAAGCATAGGGACGTCTACTAGTTCAATTCCATAAATTTCTGGATGTCAATGTCTTTGTTTGACGTTGTGACTCTAACACCTCCTAATTATGTTTTCTACTGTTGTTTTAGGTTTAATACATCATTATTCAACATACGAGGCTCTAGTATAGGTCATGGAAATTACAGGGTGTTACAATATCCCCCCCTTAGGAACATTCGTCCCCGAATGACACCTTAAACATTCTATTGAAAAAAAAAGGTTGTCTCAAGAATAGCAGCCCAACAACAAGCAATATCATAACGATTCACAACTCATAGGATGAATTCACAACTTCTTTAAACACATAAACATAGCATTAACACATAGGAATTTAATCCACAATTCATGACACATAAGAGCTCATCATTTACATCACATAAGGAGGAACTACCTTCTCCATTTCAACACTAGCTCAACATGAATAATTTCAAAGAAATGACATGCTAATTTCTTATCAATACAACACCAAAACATTCCCAACACAATTCTCATGAAAGCAATATAGAACACTACATATGTAAGTGCAGGTTAATCAGGAGAGTCATATTTCACAAAAACTCAATTTAGGCATGAATTTCTACAAGAAAATGCACATAGTAGATAAACATGATAAGTTCAACATTATTCACATCACTCACTTACGAGAAAGCAACTAACCTTAACTTTGGATAGGAGTAGGGGGGAAGAGATGAGGATAGCGGGTCTTCAAGACAGCCTCGGCCTGTCACATCCGGGTTTACCCCCTAGACGTAACCGGCGTCATCGTCCTCTTGGAGGACTAAGACAAGAATCTTAGTCTTACATCATTGCATTCATCGATTAAAAATACATGAGAATTAAAACTTTTTTGACTACATCTAATCAGAGGTTTACGTAGACCTCTACATACACATAGTCATAATAATATCGAGTATACATAGACTCGTTCGTATAAGAAGATTACTGTCATGCCTCAAAACCCATTAAGACGGACAGGCACCCGATGCCCTAAAGGCCCGAGAGAACCAACCTGCAACCTGTTCTTACTGAGCATATACTATAACAATTGAGACAAGTTAACTTTGGATACAGCGATATAAACCAACGTAAGTAGGTCCAAAAGTTATATACAAGACTTGGCCGTTTAGACCACAACTCCTTAAGACACAACTGAACCATGTACATACGTCTACAAAGCCTCTAAAAGATAGAAGACTAGAGTAGGTCGGGACAGACCCCGCCTTACCCTTAACTACGATACAATACCAAACGAATTTAACAAGGACTTAATAAAGCTCCGAATCAACTTGGAGCTCACCAAAAGTAGCAGAATTTTGAGTGCTCCTACTGAGGAGGTCTACTAGCTGGAGTACCTGAGCCTGCAGCATGAAATGCAGCGTCCCCAATACGGGACGTCAGTATGAAAAATGTACTGAATATGTAAGGCAAACAGTATAAGTAATACAAAGCTCAAATGAAATCAAGTAGCAACATAAGGGTGCATAGATTAGGAGAGAAGACCACCTGTGCTTACTCTTATGGGATCAAGTAAGCTACATTCTTTTCTTTACCTTGTTGTATGTTATAATCTTTGTTGGGCATGTGATACAAGTGACCAGCTGATCAGTGGTAGAAGAGGATGACCCATGCTAGGCGTATTAACCCCTGGGATGCGGTCCTCATAATTACACAACTTGGGATCGGCCCATGCTAGGCTTTCGCCCCTGAGCTGCCACCCTTCTATACCAATAGGGATCGGCCCATGCTAGGCTTTCGCCCCTGAGCTGCCACCCTTAATTATATAGATTTCATCACTTAGATTCTTTAATCTTTGAGATTGTTGTTAATCAGTTCATAACACTTTTGAGATGTTGATTTGGTGATCATAATCATCTTGGAGATATGAAAATACGGAACAGTAGTGGAATACATGAAAATAATACTTTGAGGCAGTAACAATGACATAAGGAGCTATGAAACATCAACACCTTACTTTAAGACCTTAATGGCACAATTGACTTCAATTGGCTTAGGAGAAGGATTCATCAAACTTTCTTTTGGAAATACCATTTCTATAACAGCACAAGGGGAAATTACACAAGTATAGAGTAGTGAACATATAATGAAGTAGTTCCATGTACTTAGAATGGGGAAAGAAATATTGTTAGCTATTTGGAGATAGTACACTGCCACTATGCTTCCTTTTCTAGAAATAGACCTTATGGGAATCATTTCATTGATATTAATTGCAGGTGCCAGATTTCATGCCAAAAGGATATAGAAACGAATAGCCTTACATACCTTATTTTTCTGACCAATACCACTATCACGATTCAGCCTTCCTTATAGGGTGCTAATCTACAACATAAGTCATGATTAAGCTAACATCAGCAGCTAATCACAATAAGGTCCTCCAAAACAGTAGCTAAAATATTTGATGGAAATCAGGCCCAAACAACCCTTACATAAATGGTGAACCACCACACCCTTCCTCTACACATTAATACAACTTCATACATCATCTCCCAAGCTACCCAAACAGTGCTCAACAACAATATTCATAAGGCAGCCACTATCAGTCTCAAATCTTTCAGCATAATAGGAGAATATTGACTCTAAGATTTATCACAATCCATGAATTCTTGATAAACATATACAAAATTCTCCACTCCAAACATTATCAAAGAGAGGAAAACAAATGGGTTGAAGTCTTACCTTAATTCTAAAAATTTATCCTCTACACTTGTACTTCAAGAATTCAAACTCTCCTTCAAACTCTTACTTGAAAAATTAGACAACACTCAAGAACTCTAAGGTGTCTTAGGCTGCTAATTGAAGCCAAGAGAGACCAAGAAAGAACTTAGGAAATCTGAAACTTTTGCAAGTTCAAAATGGAGAATAAGACTTGATCCTTATCCTTTGAAAAATGAGGTGTTATGGCCGACACTCTTGACCAATTTTGGGCCATATAATGTCAAGTAGGTGCCCCACCTCCTTGTCCTTTTAACTTGGGCCTTTTTGGACTTAATATTATTGGACCTTGGCTGTCCATTTTCCCTTTGTTCTTTTATTCCACTTGGGACAGATTAATGCAAGTATGTGGTACACACTTGGCCCAATAACATGGTAAAACAAATCTTAGGAGGTCATGCACTTACCTAGTTTCACTTGGGCTTTATCCATAATGGGCCAATTGGCAGATTTGGCTGCTGGGCCTTCTTTCATTCACAATTTCTTTAATAGGTTTGGGCTTCAAATGAGCCCCTAAATATAAGCCTAAATCTGGTCAATCAAACTTGGGACCTTTAACTATAATATAGATCAAGTAGGTGATGCAGCTGCTAGCTCAATTACCATCTTACTATAATTACTTAAATACTTTTCATCGGAGTTAACTTGCAATACATATGCTAAAACGTGCAAGGCATTACATCACCTTCCAAGCTAGTTTAAACCAACACTAATCACATAAGAAACATGATCCTTCACCTACACTATAAGTCTATGTCAAGTATAAAATGAATAGAACTACCATATACAAAAATACAGGCTGTTACATCCTGCCCCCCTTGGAACATTCGTCCTCGAATGTTAGCATGGTTGTCCGGCCTAAACAAGTTCAAGCCTAAGTTAGTACTACTATTAATCACATTGAACATATAGACTTATACTTACTTATCAATGCCTCCACTAACATTTTGATCATTCCCTCCAGTGTGAAAGAGGTGAGGATACTTCAATTTCATTGCTTCTTCTGCTTCCCATGTAACTTCTTCTACTTGTTGGTTTCTCCATAGAACTTTTACAGAAGCTACTTCTTTATTTCTTAACTTCCTAACTTGTCGATCCATAATAGCAATGGGTACTTCTTCATAAGTGAGATCTCCTGTAACCTGTACGTCTTCAGTAGAAGTAATACGAAATGTGTCACCTACGCATTTCCGTAGCATTGAGACATGGAACACTGGATGAACTGATGAAAATTCTTGTGGTAGCTCTAACTCATAGGCTACTTGGCCAAATTTTCGGATAATCTTATATGGCCCTATATAGCGTGGACTCAGCTTTCCCTTTTTACCAAACCTCATTATCCCTTTCATCGGAGACACCTTCAAGAACACCCAATCCCCTATAGAAAATTCTAGTCCTCTCCTTCTAATATCTGCATATGATTTATGTCGACTTTGAGCTGTTTCTAGATGCTGCTGTATCACTTTGACTTTTTCCATAGCTTGATGAACAAGATCTGGCCCAAATAAGGAAGTTTCACCCATTTCGAACCAGCCAATTGGTGATCTACACTTTCGACCATATAAAGCTTCATAAGGTGCCATTTTAATGCTCGAATGATAGCTATTGTTATAAGAAAATTCAATAAGTGGTAGGTGATCATCCCAGCTACCCTTGAAATCTAATATACAAGCTCGCAGCATATCCTCGAGTGTCTGAATCGTACGTTCTGCCTGACCATCCGTTTGAGGATGAAAGGCTGTACTTAAATTCACTTATGTTCCCAAACTCTTTTGAAATGACTTCCAAAAATTTGCTGTGAATTGAGCTCCTCTATCAGATATTATAGAGATTGGCACTCCATGTAGTCGAACTATCTCTTTAATGTACAACCTCGCATACTCTTCAGCTGTATAAGTAGTCTTCACCGGTAAGAAGTGTGCTGCTTTGGTAAGTCTATCAACTATTACCCATATGGAGTCAAACTTCCGGAATGAGCGAGGCAAACCAGTAACAAAATCCATGTTCATCATGTCCCATTTCCAAATTGGAAGTTCTATACGCTGCATGTAACCTCCGGGCTTTTGGTGTTCTACTTTTACCTGTTGACAGTTTGGACACTGAGCCACGAATTCTGCAATGTTCTTCTTCATGTTCCCCCACCAATACATTTCTTTCAAGTCATGATACATTTTAGTTGACCCCGGATGAACAGAGTACCTTGAATTATGTGCTTCCATCATGATCCTCTTTCTTAGTTCATCTATATTAGGTACACACAATCTGTTTTGACATTGAAGTACTACGTCTTGCTTAAGCTCAAACGCCTTTGTCATACCATGTAGTACATTCTCTTTAAGTTATAAAAGAATTGGATCAGTGTACTGCTTCTCTTTCACTTCCACTATTAACGAGGATTCTGCCGCATTTTGCACAATAACCCCTTCGTCTTGAGATTCAAGAAGGCGAACACCCAAGTTAGCTAGTTGGGACAGATCTTTAGTCATTCCTTGTCTTCCACAGACTTACCATAAGTGCTTGTCATTATTTTACGGCTTAAAGCATCAGCTACTACATTAGATTTACCAGGATGATATAAGATGTCAATGTCATAATCTTTTAATAGCTCCAGCCACCTTCGCTGCCTCAGATTTAAGTCTTTTTGCTTAAAAATATATTGCAAGCTTTTGTGATCAGTGTATATGTCAACATGAACTCCATACAAGTAGTGGCGCCATATCTTCAAAGCAAACACAACTGCTGCTAGCTCTAGATCATGGGTTGGATAATTTTTCTCATGTGGCCGCAGCTGCCTTGAGCCATAAGCTATAACTTTACCATTCTGCATCAATACACAACCTAAGCCCACTCCCGAAGCATCACAGTACACTACATAGCCTTCTGTACCTTTTGGAAGTACCAACACAGGTGTAGAAGTTAATTTACTCTTCAGCTCTTGGAAGCTTCTTTCACACTCATCGCTCCACTGAAACTTGGTTCCTTTGTGTGTTAGCTTTGTTAAGGGTGCAGCCATGGAAGAGAATCCTTCAACAAACCTTCTGTAATAACCTGCCAATCCAAGAAAACTACGGATCTCCGTAGGCGTTGTAGGTCTTGGCCATCTTTTCACGGCTTCTATTTTCTGGTTATCAACCCTTATTCCTTCCTCGGATACGATATGACCTAGGAATGCCACAGATTTCAACCAGAACTCACATTTAGAGAACTTTGCATACAATTTACGATCACGGAGAATTTGTAAAACCTGCCGCAAGTGATTAGCATGATCCTCTTCCGATCTTGAATACACCAAAATGTCATCTATGAACACTATCACAAACACATCTAAGAATGGCTTGAACACCCTATTCATCAAATCCATAAAAGCTGCTGGTGCATTTGTTAGCCCGAATGACATGACTAAGAACTCAAAATGACCATACCGTGTTCGGAAAGCTGTCTTGGGTATATCTTTGTCCTTGACCCTCACTTGGTGATAACCTGACCTCAGGTCGATCTTTGAAAAACACCTAGCACCTTGTAATTGATCAAACAGATCATCAATTCTAGGGAGGGGATATTTGTTCTTAATTGTTACCTTATTCAACTGCCGGTAGTCGATACACATTCTTAATGAGCCATCTTTTTTGCGTACAAATAAAACTGGTGCTCCCCATGGGGACACACTAGGCCTTATGAATCCTTTTTGTAATAAGTCTTTTAACTGCTCCTTCAACTCTCGTAATTCTGCTGGAGCCATTCTATACGGAGGAATTGAGATAGGTTGAGTATCTGAAAGCACATCAATATCGAACTCTACTTCTCGTTCTGGAGGCAAACCTGGAAGATCTTCAGGAAACACATCTGGAAATTCATTTACCACCGGAATGGATTGAAGGGTTGGTGGCTCTACATCTACATTTTTCACTCTAACCAGATGGCATATGTATCCTTTGGAAATCATCTTCTTTGCCTTAAGATAAGAAATAAATTTACCTCTTGGCATCCCAATATTACCTTTCCATTCGAGGACTACCTCTTTTGGAAACTGAAAAATGCACTATCTTAGTTCGGCAATCTACCGTGGCATAACAAGAAGCTAACCAATCCATACCCATTATAACATCAAAATCTACCATGTCTAGCTCAACAAGATCAGCCAATGTATCGCGATCACAAACAGTTACAATGCAATTACGATAAACTCTCCTAGCTATAATAGATTCACCAATCGGTGTAGACACTTCAAATGGCTTCGCTAATAATTCTGGTGTTGTTTTGAACTTTCCAGCAATCAATGGTGACATATGATAGTGTAGACCCCGGATCGATTAATGCATATACAATATGTGAAAAGATGGACAATGTACCTGTAACCACGTTTGGCGAGGCTTCTAAATTTTGTCGATCCCCTAGTGCATATGTGCGATTCTGACCTCCACTAGAACTAGCTGCTCCCCTAGCTCCTCTACCCCGACCTACAGGCATATGTAGTCCCCTACCTAAAGAAGGGGTTGATGAGGTCGACGCAACAACTGATCTAGTTGGTTGAACAACGCCACCCACTCCCCTATGAGGGCAGTTTCTCATCATATGCCCTGGTGTGCCACACCAAAAACAAACATCCGTCCCAAACCTGCATGCACCTAGATGATTCCTCCCACACTGTTTACAAGGCTGTGGTGGAGGCCTTGATTGGCTCGTACTTCCTTGCTCTTGATGACTGCCTTGGCTTTCACTTCTTTACCCAAACTGATTGCCTCTAAACCCTTGGAACCGTGGTGGAGCACTAGTTGTAGAGTAGAAAGATGATGGCCTAGGTGGTCTGTTAGAGAACCAAGGCCTAAACTCACCTTGGGATGGTGTAAACTGCCCCATTGATCTGGCCCTCTTAGAATGCCCTGTTTCCAACTCTTGTGTTCTTCTTCTTTGCCTTTGATCCTCCAATTTTTGTGCAAAAGCCTGCATCCTTGCTATATCCATATCTTTATTTAATGAAGCAATTGTACAGTCTCTAACCAGATATGAATCTAACCTGTCCACAAAACGATGAACTCTATCCTCCATGGTAGCGACTACATTAGGAGCATACCTGGCCAAGGAATTAAATTTGAGACTATACTCCCTCACACTCATATTTCCTTGGTGGAGATTTAAGAACTGATCCGCACGGGCCTCTCGGATCTCCAATGGCAGATAATGATCAAGGAATGCCTTTTTGAACTCTTTCCACATAGCTGAAGGTGCATCTGTTCCCCTAGATTGCTTCCAAGCTTCATACCACAATATAGCCACACCCTTTAATCTGTATGCAGCTAGCTCAAGTGCTTCTTTACCACTTACATGCATAATATCCAAAGTGCGTTGGATTTGATCTATAAAGTCTTGGGGATTTTCATTAGGGTCTGACCCGGTAAATGATGGAGGGTCCAAGTTAAGAAAATCACGTATCCGTGTTCCAGCTGATCTAACTACACCACTAGTACCTGCAACTGGACCTTCTTGCCTTTGGCCATGACCAGCAACTATACGAGTCAATAATTGGACTGCATTCCTCAAATAGCATTAATAGGGGTTTTCTGAGGTTCATCTTCCCTTCTTAGTTCTTCAGGAGATGGAGGCGTCGAGGAAGTCTGCGATAGAGACTCATCTTGAGCCCCACTTTGAACAGCTTGACTTGGTGGTGGTTGGCTGGTCCCTTCTTGGGCAGCCACATCTACTCGTTTACCAGTACTTTTACTCCTTCTCGTAATCGGCATCTTTGCTATAATAAAACAATTGAGGAATTAGATATGATTCACCTACAACACAGGTTCTATCGCACGATCTAAGAAATGAAAGAAATGAGACAACTCCTATATGTCCCGTAGCCTCCTGTTTATAAATGTGGTGCACAACACATCCATAAGCAAGACTCTACACAGACACGGCTTTGTAGACTCCCTAGGATGACCTGCTCTGATACCACTTTTGTCATGCCTCAAAACCCATTAAGACGGACAGGCACCCGATGCCCTAAAGGCCCGAGAGAACCAACCTGCAACCTGTTCTTACTGAGCATATACTATAACAATTGAGACAAGTTAACTTTGGATGCAGCGATATAAACCAACGTAAGTAGGTCCAAAAGTTATATACAAGACTTGGCCGTTTAGACCACAACTCCTTAAGACACAACTGAACCATGTACATACGTCTACAAAGCCTCTAAAAGATAGAAGACTAGAGTAGGTCGGGATAGACCCCGCCTTACCCTTAACTATGATACAATACCAAACGAATTTAACAAGGACTTAATAAAGCTCCGAATCAACTTGGAGCTCACCAAAAGTAGCAGAATTTTGAGTGCTCCTACTGAGGAGGTCTACTAGCTGGAGTACCTGAGCTTGCAGCATGAAATGCAGCGTCCCCAATACGGGACGTCAGTATGAAAAATGTACTGAATATGTAAGGCAAATAGTATAAGTAGTACAAAGCTCAAATGAAATCAAGTAGCAACATAAGGGTGCATAGATTAGGAGAGAAGACCACCTTTGCTTACTCTTATGGGATCAAGTAAGCTACATTCTTTTCTTTACCTTGTTGTATGTTATAATCTTTGTTGGTCATGTGATACAAGTGACCAGCTGATCAGTGGTAGAAGAGGATGACCCATGCTAGGCGTATTAACCCCTGGGATGCGGTCCTCATAATTACACAACTTGGGATCGTCCCATGCTAGGCTTTCGCCCCTGAGCTGCCACCCTTCTATACCAATAGGGATCGGCCCATGCTAGGCTTTCGCCCCTGAGCTGCCACCCTTAATTATATAGATTTCATCACTTAGATTCTTTAATCTTTGAGATTGTTGTTAATCAGTTCATAACACTTTTGGGATGTTGATTTGGTGATCATAATCATCTTGGAGATATGAAAATACGGAACAGTAGTGGAATACATGAAAATAATACTTTGAGGCAGTAACAATGACATAAGGAGCTATGAAACATCAACACCTTACTTTAAGACCTTAATGGCACAATTGACTTCAATTGGCTTAGGAGAAGGATTCATCAAACTTTCTTTTGCAAATACCATTTCTATAACAGCACAAGGGGAAATTACACAAGTATAGAGTAGTGAACATATAATGAAGTAGTTCCATGTACTTAGAATGGGGAAAGAAATATTGTTAGCTATTTGGAGATAGTACGCTGCCACTATGCTTCCTTTTCTAGAAATAGACCTTATGGGAATCACTTCATTGATATTAATTGCAGGTGCCAGATTTCATGCCAAAAGGATATAGAATCGAATAGCCTTACATACCTTATTTTTCTGACCAATACCACTATCACGATTCAGCCTTCCTTATTGGGTGCTAATCTACAACATAAGTCATGATTAAGCTAACATCAGCAGCTAATCACAATAAGGTCCTCCAAAACAGTAGCTAAAATATTTGATGGAAATCAGGCCCAAACAACCCTTACATAAATGGTGAACCACCACACCCTTCCTCTACACATTAATACAACTTCATACATCATCTCCCAAGCTACCCAAACAGCCCTCAACAACAATATTCATAAGGCAGCCACTATCAATCTCAAATCTTTCAGCATAATAGGAGAATATTGACTCAAAGATTTATCACAATCCATGAATTCTTGATAAACATATACAAAATTCTCCACTCCAAACATTATCAAAGAGAGGAAAACAAATGGGTTGAAGTCTTACCTTAATTCTGAAAATTTATCCTCTACACTTGTACTTCAAGAATTCAAACTCTCCTTCAAACTCTTACTTGAAAAATTAGACAGCACTCAAGAACTCTAAGGTGTCTTAGGGCTGCTAATTGAAGCCAAGAGAGACCAAGAAAGAACTTAGGAAATCTGAAACTTTTGCAAGTTCAAAATGGAGAATAAGACTTGATCCTTATCCTTTGAAAAAGGAGGTGTTATGGCCGACACTCTTGACCAATTTTGGGCCATATAATGTCAAGTAGGTGCCCCACCTGCTTGTCCTTTTAACTTGGGCCTTTTTGGACTTAATATTATTGGACCTTGGTGGTCCATTTTCCCTTTGTTCTTTTATTCCACTTGGGACAGATTAATGCAAGTAGGTGGTACACACTTGGCCCAATAACATGGTAAAACAAATCTTAGGAGGTCATGCACTTACCTAGTTTCACTTGGGCTTTATCCATAATGGGCCAATTGGCAGATTTGGCTGCTGGGCCTTCTTTCATTCACAATTTCTTTAATAGGTTTGGGCTTCAAATGAGCCCCTAAATATAAGCCTAAATCTGGTCAATCAAACTTGGGCCCTTTAACTATAATATAGATCAAGTAGGTGATGCAGCTGCTAGCTCAATTACCATCTTACTATAATTACTTAAATACTTTCCATCGGAGTTAACTTGCAATACATATGCTAAAACGTGCAAGGCATTACATCACCTTCCAAGCTAGTTTAAACCAACACTAATCACATAAGAAACATGATCCTTCACCTACACTATAAGTCTATGTCAAGTATAACATGAATAGAACTACCACATACAAAAATACAGGCCGTTACAATTACATAGTCTTCTACTTTTATTTCACACACTTATATAATAAAGAAATAGAGTCATAAATCCGTCTCATCTCATAAACCATCTAAACAAGAATAATAACATTGGGCATAGCCCTACATCAATAAAAGGAAGCCACTTATAGGCTTTATACAATTTTGTCTCGAATAGAAAATAGAGTCAATACAAAAGTTATAGTAACTAAGTGACTTCATAAAAGAGTATTGGCATCGTCCTCGGGGAAATGAGGACCTACCACATGGATGATAGAATGTCCAAGTCTTCCTTCGAAATCACCTCAAGTCAAACTTCAACAACCGGAACCTAAAATATTTGGGAAAGAGGGAGAAAATGGGGTTAGTACGCCACATGTACTAAGTATTAGACTATATGCACAAATACCAACAAAGTATGATAAAGGGGGACATTTAATGAAATCGTGTTATCCAAACCTATCCTTTAAACATACTAAACAAGTTAATTATATCATATGCATGTCATCATACTTAAACCCATTATACCATATAACTCTAACATCAAGTAATAACATCACAAACATGAGTAAGAGTAAATCATGTGAATAGCAAAGCAAACCAATCCAATTATAATCATTAAGAAGCCACAAGTGCAATGACCAAGCAAAGCCCCATAACCCTACTCAGTCAAGTAACCTACCAAAGATCATAATTAGTAATTCACCTCACGTTGCATAGTCTTCCATCCCACATAGTATTCTTTCTTTAACAATGATAACCAATTTCATATTCATAAGCATCTCATCCAACATATGAAGTCATTTACATTATATCGTCATTCATATACATGGTATTAACTTCTTAAAGCTTCTATCAAGGCATACTAGTGCAAGGCATAGGTAGAGTCCCATACCCCTACCTAAGCTAAAGTCAAACCCCTCGAGTCACTTCAATTAGTCTATACTTCATTCATTCATTTTAGTTTAGGGAACTCTTACCTTAACCGACATAGACCACATGAGCTAATGTGGAATCCGGTGTCATAAACCTTACACCGATGGAAGGTGGTCTACCGGCCAAGGTAGAACCTAACATAAACGTAGCTATCTAGGTGGATCCACTAGCTAGTATTCTATGGTGGTAACATAGTTTATGGAACTAAGAGATAGGTATTCCCTCTACATACCTTTTGGTAATTGGGGCCACACCTCATGGGAATCATTATATGAGTATCCCTCAAAAGGAGAGTCAACATCCAATATGGAACTATAGGGTAACACTTCCTCTATGGAAAGACATCACCTCCCATTGTCAAGTTCACTCGGTGCTAAACTAAGTCCCTATTAGTGAAATGTCTTTATAATTTATTAACCCTCTCAACCTAGTTTAGATAGTAGGGTCTAGCCCTAGTATATTCATCATCATAGCTCAATAAGAATTGTATGAGAAATAGTCCTTTCATTCACAATTCATATAAGTAAGGTCAACCTTTTGTATATCACATCATAATAGGGTACATAATCACATGTTATCATTCTTATGGCATGTACACCCTAAGCAACCTCACAACCAAAACATAAGACATTTCAACTCAATCATCATGCCATCCTATCACTCTAAACAAGGTATACTTCAATAAAACATCATAACTTGAGGGAAATTTACCATAATTAAAGTGAGAATTAGGATAGTCAAGACTTACCAACACTCCTCCATAGTTCATCATAATGGGCTTTACCATCAACCCATAGATCAACCCAATTTGGGTCATCTCACCAACGTAATTCAACAACCAACATGATAATGAATTTAGAACAGTCACTACACCATAATTCAATACTAAATCAAAGCTTGGAAACATGTTATCTAAGCCTATCTTCTTAACCTAGATCAATACCCAAGGATTTGCATGAAGGACTTCAATTCATCACTATAGATTCATGTCAATGTAACAACAACCATTAAGTATGATTTAATCAATAATAGAATCAATTGCATCAAACCAAACCTAACTCCTATCAAGATCATGCCTAGGGTTAGGGGTTAAGAGTCATGATCTACAATCTACACCAAACCATATCAATTCATCCTAACCAAGTTACAATACATGATAATCTACTCATTATAAACCAAAGAAAACATGAACAACTCAATTCATAACATAAAATTCGTAATTGAATGAAACCCATACGAAACTCAACTTTTTTTTGGAAAACCTTTGAAGGAGACCTTTGAGGAAAGAAGTCTCAAAGGTGAATTAGATCCCTTACCTTAAGATTGGATGAACTTTTGATGGTGAATTCGTCCTTAACCATCCCCCAATTCACCTCCCAAGCTAACCTTCAATGGTGTCTTCCAATAGAGAGAGAAAGTAGAGAGAAGGAGGAGAGTTTATTTTGAGTGTTGTGTTTAGGCTAATGAGGATTGAGGGTATTTATAATGGGACTAAATCAACTTAATTAATCTTCCTTAAATCCCCAATTAAGCCTAAACCATTTAATTAATTAAGTGTATTTAATTTAAAACATGCAGGGATTTACAGGCCCTCACCAACGGAACCCCGCTGATGGACCGTCGGTGAGTCGACGACAGCCCCTCCCTCCATCCTGCACTCCGTCGTATTGGACAGAGACTGTGCACGCGAGGGTTCCTTAGAAATCGACTAAGTGTGGGACGACGGTGGTCTTGACGCCTCGTCGAGCCACTGACACCTCGTCGATCACCTTCCGTCGTGTGTAATAGCAGCTAGGTAAGTAGGAGCCTTCACGCATCTTTCTAAATGTGGGATTACGGTGTCCTTGACGCCCCGTCGAGCCACTTACGCCCCATAAACCCCTTCGTCGAGGTACATTGCCAGGCAGTGTTGCTTTCCTAGCTGCAAGGGTCCTCCTCAAGGGCCCTTGGTTGGTCCTTGGGAAGTCGCACCCAGACGTTTCAATCATGAAACATCCTTTACATGTGTTACTCCTATTTCTAACAACTTTCGTTCGATTTTGAATCTTAAAACTAGTCAAACGGCTTAAGACACACTAGCCCCCTTATGAACCAACTTTCCGGACGTCGTGGACGTTTCTTGAATATTCTGGTTCTTAAACACCTTAACCACTCTATATGCACCTAATTCGACTTAGAACAATGATTAGACCTCATGGAGCCTAGTTTAAGTTTTATAACATGCCTTGGTATTTCGAAATGTTACACGGCCTCCCATGTTGCACCCTCAACAAAGTGGTTCCTCCATAGAACTTTCACAGAGGCAACCTCCTTATTCCTCAATCTCTTAACTTGGAGATCCAAAATTTCAACCGGGGCCTCTTCATAATAAAGGTCCTATTTTACCCCTATATCTTCTAGAGGGAGAATCGACACCGGATCACCTATACGCTTCTTGAGCATAGACACATGGAAAACAGGATGAACCGAGGCCAATCCCATTGGCAAGTCTAACTCATATGCCACTTCCCCTACCCTTTTCAAAATCTCATAAGGGCACAGATAACAGGGACTAAGCTTTCTCTTCTTTCCAAACCTCATCACCCTTTTCATGGGTGAAATTCTCAAATAGACCCAGTCTCCTACTTCGAATTCAAGGTCCCTCTTTCTATTGTCGGCATAAGATTTTGCTGACTATAAGTAGTTTTCAACCTCTCTCTTATGAGTCGAACCTTTTCCGTAGCCTCATACACTATTTACGGACCAAGAAGAGCAAACTCACCCACTTCAAACCACCAAATCAGGGACCGACACCTCCTACCACTATGTCCTTCAAAAGGTGCCATACCAAATACTCGCATGGTAGCTATTGGTGTAGGAGAACTCTTTCAAAGGTAGGTGATCATCCCAATTCCCTTTGAGATCAATCACACAAGCCCTCAACATGTCTTCAAGAGTTTGAATGGTGTGCACCGCTTGTCCATCCGTTTGGTGGTGCAAAGCGTTGCTAAGCTTTACTTGAGTACCAAGCCCACTTTCGAAAGATCTCCAAAAATGTGAAGTGAAATAGAATCCTCTATACGAAATGATCGACAAGGGGGCCATGTAACTTCACAATCTCCTTAACATACAATTTAGCATACTCCTCCACCGAGTAAGAATCTTTTATGGGAAAGAAGTGGGCTGACTTAGTCAACCTATTCACTAATACCCAAATGGATCATGTTGTCTACGTTTGAGGAAAACTAACACAAAGTCCATGTTGACATCTTCCCACTTCTAAATGGGGATATCAATATCTTGGGTTAGACCACACGGTCCTTGATGCTCAGCTTTGACTTATTGGCAATTTGGACACCTCGACACAAACTTAGCCATCTCTCTTTTCATTCCATTCCACCAATAAATATTATGTAAGTCACGATGCATCTTGTTGGCCCAAGGATTGATCGAGTATCGGGGATCCTCTTCCATGATTTTATCCCTTAGACCATCCACATCTGGCACACATAAACTCCCTTGGTACCTAAGTACCCCATCCTCCCCTTGGGAGAAAGATTCACTATTCTTCTTAAGGACCAATTCTTTCAACTCCTTCAATAAGGATCAAGATGTTGCTTGGACTTCACATCAACCACTAGAGATGACTCGGAGTTATGCCAAACCATAAAACCACCCTTCGAAGATTCTTCTAATCGGACACCTAATTGGTCCAACCTATAAACCTTATTCACCAATTCTTTCTTATGATCCTCTTCCATGATTTTATCCCTTAGACCATCCACATCTGGCACACATAAACTCCCTTGGTACCTAAGTACCCCATCCTCCCCTTGGGAGAAAGATTCACTATTCTTCTTAAGGACCAATTCTTTCAACTCCTTCAATAAGGATCAAGATGTTGCTTGGACTTCACATCAACCACTAGAGATGACTCGGAGTTATGCCAAACCATAAAACCACCCTTCAAAGATTCTTCTAATCGGACACCTAATTGGTCCAACCTATAAACCTTATTCACCAATTCTTTCTTATTATCAACCACAGGAGCCACACTACCCATGGACACTCGTCTTAGCGTATCCGCAACCACATTAGCTTTCCCGGGATGATAACGGACACTCATATCATAATCCTTTAAAAGTTCTAACCATATTCTTTGTCGTAGATGCAAGTCATTTTCAGTGAATACATATTGTAGACTCTTGTGGTCGGTGAACACATCAACATGTACCCCATAGAGATAATGCCTCCAAATTTTCAACGCAAACACCACGGCCGCAAGCTCAAGGTCATGAGCAGGGTTATTCTTCTCATGAGGTTTGAGTTTCCTAGAGGCATATGCTATGTTGCATGAGCACACATCCTACACCCAATCGAGAGGCATCACAATAAACCACAAACCCTTCGGTACACTCCGAAGAGGTCAACACCGGAGTGGAGGTGAGTCTATCTTTCAATAATTGGAAGCTCTTTTCACAAGATTGCGACCATTCAAACTTGGACTTCTTTTGGGTTAAGGTTGTTAATGGAGATCTATAGAAAACAATACCTCAACAAACCTCTTATAGAAACCGGCCAACCCCAGAAAACTTTGGATGTCGGTAGGACTCAAAGGTGTAGAACAACTTTTGAACACTTTCGTCTTCCTAGGATCAACATCTACCCCTTCACTAGAGACAATGTGACCAAGAAACGCAACCGATCTCAACCAAAATTCAAATTTACTGAACTTAGTAAAAAGTTGGTTATCTTTGAGAACTTGCAAAACTATCCTCAAGTGGCGCATATGATCATTCTCACTCCCAGAGTATATCAAAATGTCATCAATGAAGACAATAAAAAACAAATCAAGATACTTTCTAAATACTCGACTCATAAGGTCCATGAAAATCGCCAGGGCATTTTTTAGACCAAATGACATAACTAGGAATTCAAAGTGACCATATCTTATTTGGAATGCCATTTTTGGAATATCAACTTCCCTTACTCTAAGTTGGTGATAACCCGATCTCAAGTCAATCTTTGAAAAGTAACTCGCTCCTTGGAGTTGATCAAACAAGTCATTAATCCTAGGGAACATGTACTTATAATTTATAGTGACTTCGTTCAACTGACATTAGTCGATACACATTCTCAAAAACCCATCCTTCTTTTTCACAAACAATACCCGAGAACCCCATGGAGATATGATTGCTTGAATAAAATTCTTATCTAGCAAATCCTTGAGTTGAGCCTTTAGTTCTTTCAACTCGGCCGGGGCCATCCGATAAGGAGGGATTGAAATAGGTTGTGTATCTGGCAATAAATCTATGCCGAAGTCAATCTCCCGCTCGGGAGGAATTCCGGGAAGGTCATCGAGAAAGACTCCGGAAATTCCTTCACTACGGGTACTTATTCTATGGGAGTTACCCGGATTCAAGATCCCTAACTCTTACTATGTGGTAGATACAACCCTTTGCAATCAACTTACAAGCTTTAAGACACGAAACGATCTTACCCCTAGGATTTGAGTTTCCTCCCTTCCACTTGAAAATGGATTCATTTGGAAATTGAAATTTGACAACCCTTGTCCTACAATCAATAGAGGCAAAGAAAGCATGCAACCAATCCATTCCCAATATGACATCAAAATCTAGAATATCAAGTTCTATCAAGTTCTTTAATGTAACTCTATTGGGCAAGGACATCGGACAACCTTTATAGACTCTTTTAGCCACCACGGAATCACCCACTGGGTTAGAAACCAAAAAAGGTTCGTCTAATATGTCCGGTAGTATATCAAATTTCATGGCTACAAGAGGGGTCACAAATGAAAATGTAGCTCCGGGGTCCAATAAAGCATATACATTAAAGGAAAATAATTGTGACATACCGGTTACTACATCTGGTGAGCTCTCTTGATCACGTCGGGATTGGAGAGCATAAAAGTGATTCTTTTTAGGAGCATCCGGATTGGGGGCATTTTCTTGTGCTTGAGCATTTTCCCTTCCTTGAGCTTTCATCATAGGGAAGTCTCTCTTCATGTGACTACTCTTGCCACAACCATAGCAATTACCCGTGCCAACTAGGCACTTACCATCATGTTTTCTAGCACATTTTAAACAACGAGGCTTCTCAACATAAGAACCACCACCTTTCCCCTCTTGGATCTTGGGAGTAGACACCTTACTTTTGTTGACCCTTGGAGCATTAGGAGGGCCTTGGTTGGAAAACCTGCTTTTGAACCTTGGATTGTTTTGCACCTCAAATTTAGTTTTGGAAGAATTCCCATCTTTGCTTATTACCTTCTTCAACTCCCTACTAACTTGCCTAAGCTTTTTACTCCTCAATTTGTTTGGAATGAACCATGAGACGAGATATGTCCATGCTAGGAATCAACATAGTCGACCTACACTCATTAACCACAAGGTCGGATATCCCCATAAAATAATTGTTCATCTTAGCTCTAGAATCCGCAACCATAGTAGGAGCATACTTTGATAGTTTGGTGAACTTGAGGCTATACTCATTCACGCTCATACCCTCTTGAAGAAGGTTAACGACTTCTTGCATTTTCCTCTCCCTTAATTCCAAGGGGAAAAACCTATCAAGGAAAGCTGTCTTGAAAGCTCCACAAGTAATCCGGCCTTCTCTAACAACCTCTAATCCTTCATGAGGTTTGCATAGACCTATACATCTACTTCATGAGGTTTACATAGACCTCTCGCTTACACATAATATATATATATATACATAGGGAGTTTACATAGACTCCTCACATAGGAAGCTTACATAGGCTTCTACTTTTATGTTACATATACAATAAAAACAATATGGAGTCTAATAGAGATGTCTCATATAAAACCATCTAAGTCGGAATAGAACAATTCAAGCATAGCCTTTACACAAATGCGTAATTTCCACTTAGGGCTTACAACTATGTCTTGAACAGTAAGAGTTAAACTAATGTCATTAGACTATAGTAAGTCACATAGGTAGAATAAGAAAAGGCATCATCCTCGGATCTTGAGGACATACCCACACTTGGAGAAATGATCCAAGCCTTTTTTGTAAATTGGACACAAACTCTTTAATGATCGAAACATAAAATGTTTGGGAAAAAGGGGAGAAATATGTTTTACTACAAACCACATGTACTAAGTATGGATTTTATGCACAAAATCATCAATGCATGAGAAAAGGACAATTTAGTCAAAATCATTCTTTCTATCAACTTAACTCTACATGCAAATCTAATAAGCATAGTAAGTCAATTTAACATAATGTCAACCCAACATGTAAGCAACTCAAGCAACACTTGTGCAATGTCAAGAATAGAACCCCATAATCCCATCCCAAGCAAAGTATCACATTAAGCAACCAACTTCATACTTACAACATATTCTCATACTTTATCATAACATGCTTAATACATCAATACTACTCATATAATATCAACATAATCATAATCATAAAAGAACACTTCTAGAACCATCCCTTAGGATCCCACATGTGCAATGAGTAAGAGAAGTCCCATACCCTCCCTCCCCCTATGTAGTAGCCTTCAACACAACCCTAATAAGAGTTCACATACTTAACTTGTACATTTACTTTTTACAATAGGGAACGAAGTGCAATAACCGACATGAGACCATGTGAGCTACATAAAATCCAGTGTTCCACTCCCACACCGAAAAGAGAGGATTAACATTTGCCTAAAGTGTAACCATTTGCACGTAGCTATCTAGGTGGCTCCTTTAAGCTAGAGTCCTATGTGGGCACATAGATAAGGGTCAAGGATATTGTTGATAGAAACCTTGACTTACTAGACATGGAGGTTTCCATCTCATGAGACAACACATAACTTGGGAATTTAGACTTGCTAACATGAGGAAACCCATGTGGGAGGCCGGACTTACTAAACGTGAGACCTCCATCTCATTTACATGCCCTTTAGGTGCTAAGCAAGTATTCCCTTTTGTAATCATATTACTTCATCATACAAGTTCACATTAGTCTCTTCTAGAACCCTATGTAAATATCTTATCATATCTAGTTCATAGACAATTGAGAACAATCCTTTGACTTTAGACACCACTTCATAAGTGAGTAAACCTTTCACTTAACACTTTATTATAATCATAGAAAACTACTTTCTATCATATAATAATCGTATAATAACATGCATACATAATTCATGTTCAATTCACTATCTTAGGGCTAAGGATGAGGAATACGTAGCATCAACATCACAACCACATATTAGACATAGAAGCATTACTATCTAAGTAACTCATACTTCATCATTTAATTCAAGAAGAACCAATCAACATACCTCATTGCCCTTTCAAGAACCTTCATACTTCCATGACCAAGAATACATAACAAATTACATAAACAAGGTAAATTCAAGAATCCACTACATAATTAACAATAATGTAGTCAATATAAACATAATCTTCACAATTCACCATATAAATTCAAGGTTTTCACAAAATTGGGGAAGGACATGGGTATAGTAAACTCATAGGAAATCTTCAATTAACCATCAATATATATTTAAACAACATTGATTCATCACAATTGATTCATAATTTCGTTTTTCAAAGAAGACCCATGTGAGAAGAAAAACCTTAGTTTTGGGGTATTTAGAAATTATCTTTTTGAGGGACCTCCTGGGGAAAAGAATCCCAAGAGGAAATGAAACCATAACTAAGTGATGATAAAGCCACGAAGTTGATTGGGAAACTTGAGAACTTGAGCTTCTTCTTGGAGCTCTAATGGTCTTCAATGGAGGTTTCACGGAAGAGAGAATTTGAGAGAGATGAGAGTGATTTTTGATTTCAACTTTGGGGATTTGATTTTGGTATTAAAAGTGACTTAAAACTGACCCTAAAACTTTATATAGTCATCCCTTAAATTACCCAAAAGACGCCTAACTTAATTGGGCCTTTTTTGTAAAGTCAAATTGTCTTAAAAACAACGCTAACAGATCTGGGAAGTTGCTGCGCATCGCGGGGGCAATTCCACATATTTTCGAAAATCCAGGTTGAGGCAGTGGACCTCGTGGAAGCCCCGTGTGGCGGGGAATATTTTCCCTTCCTTGTTCTGGCTGCACGACGCGTAGGGATCTCAATATCTTGGCTGGACGCAGGCTACTTTGGCAACCTGCTCGTCAAGGTTCAGGTCCTCTCAAGGATCCATCGGGTGGTCTTAAGAAGTCGTTATTGGATGTTTTTACCGTTTATACTATATTTTACGTATTTAAAGTATTTTTGAAAGTTTTAGACTTCATATGACACTCCTAAACCTTCACCAAACATAGGGACGTCTACTAGTTCAATTCCACTAGTTTTCGTACGTCAATGTCTTTCTTTGCCGTTGTGACTCTAACACTTCCTAATTAAGTTTTCTCTGTTGTTTTAGGTCTAAAACATCATTATTCAACATATGAGTCTCTAGTATAGGTGATGGAAATTATGGGGTGTTACAACAAACAAGTCCAAATACTGCTTAAATATCTTGTTCATAATATCCATGAATGTAGGAGGAGCATTAGTCAAGACAAAGGACATAACAAGGAACTTATAATGACCATAATCGATCATGAATTATGTCTTTGGTGTGTCACTTTCTCTCACTTTCAACTGATGATATCTAGATTCTGAGGTCTATCATAGAGAAACAACTGGCACCGTGAAGTTGGTTAGAAAGGTCATTAATTCTCGGAAGGGGATACTTATTCTTTATGGTGACCTTGTTTCATTGCCGGTAATCAACACACATCATAAGGTAACCATCTTTGTTCCTCACGTTAAGGCCGTAGCACCCGAAGGTGAGACACTTGGTTGGATGAAACCCTTATCAAGAATATCTCTCAACTTGTATTTTAACTTATTGAACTAAGCGGGAAAACTTTTATATGGTCGAATAGTGATGGGTTGAATATAAAAAAAAATATCTATTCAGAAGTTTATTTCTCTCTCAGGATGGACTCCAGGACGATCCTTTGGAAACACCTCTGAAAATTACTCACAACTTGACTTGACTAAATAATTGGTGTCTAAACACTAGAGTCATTCACTCTTACTATGTGATAGATATATCCTTTAGAAGCTAACTTTTTGGCATTAAGGTATGAAATGAAATGACTCTTAGACACTATTGAAGTAGTCCTCCACTCAAAAACGGGGTCATTAGGAATCTAAAACTTGACTACTCGGGCTCTACAAACCATTGAGGCATAACAATCATGAAGTCAGTCCATACGTAGAATAACATCCATGTCAACCATGTCTACCCTAACTAACTCAAACATGGTGTCTTTGTGATGTAAAGAGATGATACAATAATGATAGAATATCTTGCTAGAATAGACTCACCCACAGGTGGGAAAAACTGAAGGGCTTAAGAAGTTGTTTGGGTAAATGGCTAACTTCATGGCTACATAAGAAGTCACAAAAGACAAACTCATACTTTGATCAAGGCATACACATCAAGAGGAAAAACGTTAAAAATATCAGGGACAACATCTTGTGAGTTCTCCTAAACCTGGTGAGTAGCCATTGCACATAAATGGTTTTGTACCTCCGCTTGTTCTTGAAGTAGCTCCTTTTTTACAGTCTTATCTACTAGAGCAGGTGAAGAAGATCAGGCCTCTATTTCCCCCATTACCCTACCTGCTCTTAGGGAAATCTCTGATGAAATGACCTGTCTGACCACTCTTGAAACAAAAATTAGAGAAATCACGACATTAACCATGGTGGTTTCTCCCACACCTAGTGCAGATATGGTCCAGCTAACCCCATGTACCACACTACTATAAGACTTAATACATTGAGTTTTGAAATTCTAAGAACCCAGATTCATGCGATCATTCATGTTTCTTGGTGCTGGTGCACTAGATAAAGATGCAGCAGGTCCAGATGACCTCTATTGAAAATATGTTTGGTTCCTATTTCTTGTATTCTACTGTCCAGTTTGATTACTTTTTGTCTTGGACCGTTGTCGTGAAATTCCTTACTTTTTTGAACTTATGCTCCCTAACCTTCTGCACATGAATCCCTAAAATGCTCACTATGTCCATGTTTTTTCTCAAAATAATTGTCGTACCTTCCTTGTTGGATAGGAGGGATAGCCCGTACATGAACAAAGTCATCTTGCTCCTCATATCCACCACCATCTCTAATGCATAACGGGATAACTAAGTAAACATGAGGATGTACTCATGCACACTCATTGCTTCCTATTTTAGATTTAGGAACTCTTTCACCTCAACTTACCTTAGCTCTCGAGGAAAGAATCACCTAAAGAAAGCATCCTCAAACATACCCTAGCTCAAAAGTGGTGCCCCCTCTGCCCTATTCTTCTTCTAGTGATCATAACATATCCTAGAAACACTTTTGAACGTATATGAGGCTAACTTAACACGGTTTATACAACAATACGCATGATGTCAAATACTTTCTCAAGCTCTTCCAAGAAACTCTCCAAATCATCAGTGGACTTCAACCCAGTGAACTTTGGGATTCATCATTAAGAATTCATGGATTCTAGATGCATCAGCTATATTCTGTTGGCCTGCTCTTGGTTGATCATTCCATTTTTCCACAACCCCAGTTACCATCTAAATTACATTTCTGAACTCAACATTGGTGACATCTCCCAATGGGGGTTGCACTTTCTGTGTAATGAGAGTGTCTTTATCTTGAGGATCAGCATTCCGGAATATCCTCAAATACCTATTCATGGAGGCATGATCTAAAAAGAAACCTAAAAGTATGAATTAGAAGAACTTTTTATAGAGTTGAATTCTATCACATGAATAGGAGCAAAAATAAAGTGAAATGCTCCTAAATGTCGTAGCCTCCCAATTATAGATGTGGCAGGCTTCACACTGAAAAAAAGGAAACTACTAGAGAAGACTTCATAGACACCCTAGGACTCTTGAACCTTATGCTCTGATGCCAAGTTTATCACGCCCCGATCCTACACCCTGGACATGGCCGGCAATAGAGGACAATTTCTCATCCCTGAGCAAACTCATGGCACACGTGACTACATAGCGCAAGAGTTTACTCAAGAAATAAGGAACTTTAAATGCATAGTTAACTTACTTATTTCAAATAAACTCAACTCAAATGTGTGAAAGTACTTAATATTATATATATGATAGTTTGCAAAACATCTCAAAATAAAAGAAAAATGTTGAAGCACTCGTCAACTCTAACTATCTATAAAGCCTCTAATTTTTGAGATAGGTGTAGATATAAGACCTACAACATCTCAAAACAACTAAACCGAATGTAAATGTGACGTCGTTCAAAATGCAAAGAGGCTCACCAAATTTTTCTTGAGTTTAGAGGTGTCACATCCCGAGAGCACACCCTAGAAGATATGGCACTGTCGAAGTGCAACCGGCGTACTTGACATCTGGAGGTCTTGTACTAGCCCTTCCATATCGTTCATCGCATATAAACATATGAAAAGTAGTGCGGAAGTAAAACTTTTCACACGAATATCTTAAAACATCTTTCGTATTAGAATCATAGTAACGCTAAGTCTCAACATATGACATTTTTAGACTCAAGAATACTTGGGACACGGCCCATACAATACGAATATAGAATACTTAGTCTATTACAATTCTTTGAAATAAAAGACATATATGCCCTCGAGTCAAGTGATGACATACTTCAACTTTGCTTGAACGACTCTAGAATCCATGCTTTCCTTCACGATCCTTCTCACCTTCCACCTACACCTTTAGATATAACAAAATGTATGGAATTAGTACAAACACTTGTACTAAGTATGACTTAATGCATAAAATCATGAAAATGGATATTTGTTAGAAATATGCATCTTTTTGATTTAAACATCATATCATAAGCATAAGAACAATGTTTAACACCTTAGTAATACATAAGATAACATTTAACCATTTATTCACATTTTAAGGACCACTTTACAGTAACCAAGTTCACTGTTACAGTAAACTCCTTCACTGTTACAGTGAAGTTCCTAAACTTCACATTGGACACTTTCTAGCATGCAATCTTCTCACTAAAAGCTATCCTAAGACTTACTTAAGTGAGACAAAGAGATACCACCCATACACCCTCTCTGGGCACACCTAAATGATCCTTAAGACCACCTATAATGAGATATACACACTTACAATACACCAAACACATAAACATGAGATCCGCCTACCAAAGGTGATTCTACGGTTCACTTGAGTGAGTTTTGAAGCGACCGCCCATACAATCCATTCACAAACACTTAAGATATCCTTTAGACTACCTAAAATAGAATCATTCTCATCTTAATAAAACAACATACATAATATGTCATTCTCCTCCCAAAGGTTATCAAAAGACATACTTAAGTAAATCAAGAAGATAATGTCCATGCTTCGCCTCTCCAAGATTACCTAAATAATCCTTAAGACTACCTAAGTTTGGATCATGTCTACTTAGTCAACCAACTTTCCTAACTAGAGTCATTCGTAAGACTTATCTAGGAAAAATACGATGTGACCATTCCTATGACCCCTTCACACCTTAACTAGACAATCCTTAACAACTCTAGATAAGTACTTATTCATTTAACATGCTTTCTAACTTAATTCATTACATTCATTATTTCATTTAAGAGACATTCATCACATAAGGACATTCACGTAATGGTCTTAGAGAAGACCTAGGGACTCTCACTAACATCTTCAAAGCCTATTGTTCAATGTCTAGATAGCGTCCCATACCACCACCTAAACTTCATAGAACTTCTCCAATAATAGTAGGTATCCCATATGATGAGACTAGACAATAACCGACATAGACAATGGTAGCAAATCATGGAATCTGGAGTTGTAACCTACTCCGATGGAGGATGTTCTACTTGCCAATGGTAGAACTTGGACACATCCTATGTAGGCACATGGTTAAGGAATATGTGTAACGACCCAAAGTACACCCTAGTCGTTACTGGCGTCGTCGTCCTTGAAGAGGACTAAGACAAGCCTCTTAGCATTCGTCATAGCAATCATAAGTCAAAAACGCGGAAAAATTTAAAACTTTTGCTTATATAGTATGGAGGTTTACATAGACCTCTACATAGGAAGCATACATGAGCTTCTCGCAATAGACCATAACAACGCATAGGAATTTAGTCTAATACTTTGTCTCATATTAACCATCTAACGAAGTCAAAAAAACTGGCAAAGCCCTTATACAAATCCTTAATTGCCACATAGGGCTTACATCAATATATTCAACAATAGGAAAGAAATGAATGTCTACTAGACAATACAAATACTACTAAGATAGAGTGTGCGGTAGAATCCACGAACTAGAGGGCATACAAAAACTTGGAGAGTCTAGTCCAAGCCTTCTTGCTTTAGCCTCAATGTTACTTCAACGGCCCGAACCTACAATGTTTGGGGAAAAAGGGAAGAAATATGGGTTAGTACAAACCACATGTACTAAGTATGGTCCCTATGCATAAAAATCGTTAATGCATGAGAAAAGGGACAATTTAGTCAAAACTATGCAAAATGACCAACAATTCAATATACACATATAAAGAACATCATAATCATATCAACATATAAGTTACTCAAGTAACACTTGTGCAATGACAAGAATAAAGCCCCATAACCCTATCCAAAGCTAAGTATCACATTAAGCAACCCATTTCATACTTACAACATATTCACATATATCACGTGTTTCATATATCAACAATAGTCACATCTTACCAACATAATCATGAGCATAATCATAACCATAGTCATAGTCATAAAAGAACACTACTAGCATCATCCTATTGGATCCCACATGTGCAATGTGTAAGAGAAGTCTCATACCCTGCCTCACACTATGTAGTAACCTTTAAGAAGTTCACATACATAACTTGTTCATGCTTTTACTTTAGGGAAATAAGTACAATAACCGACATGATACCATGTGAGCTACATGGAATTTGGTGTTCTACTCCCACACCGAAAAGAGATGGTTAACACTTGCCTAAGGTGAAACCATTCGTACATAGCTATCTAGGTGGATCCACTAAGCTACAGAACTATGTGGGCACATAGTTAAGGGACAAGGAGATTGTTTCTAGAAATATTGACTACTAATTGTAAAGGTTTCCATCTCATGAGACAACACATATCTTGGGAATCCCCACTACTAGTCGTGAAGAAACCTATGTGGGAGGCCGAATTTACTAACGTGAGACCTCCATCTCATTGACATGCCCTTTCGGTGCTAAGAAATTATTCCCTTTAGTAATCATAATATATCATCAGACAAGTTCACATTAGTATCTTTTATACCTTTAAGTAAACATCTTATCATAATAGCTCATAGGTGATCACAAGTGAGAACTATCCTTTCACTTTAGACACAACATTATAATTATGAGAAAACTACATTAAATCATATAATGATCACATCATAACATAATTACATACTTCATAACCAATTCATACATCTAGGGTTAGGGATGAGGAACTCTTTTCACCAACATCACAACAACACAATTAGCTATAGCATCATTATCACACAAGTAGATTTCACCTTGCATAATTGAGATCAAAGGAGAATCAAGATCATACCTCATTGCCCTTCATGAGACTTCATACTTCAATACCCAATAACTCACAATCAACATATGAAATCAAGAAATTCATGAAATATTAACATAACTAAAATCAAAGTAAACAAGTGACATGTTCATCACGCTCAACAATTCACCTTAATCAATCTAAGAAATTTGGAATTTAGGGGAAAGACATAGGTCAAGAGAAAACTCATAGGAATTCATTAATTAACCATTAATTCATCATAATTCATCACAATTAATCATAATTTCGTTTTAGAAAGAAGACCCATGTGAGGAGAAAAACCCTTGTTTTGGGGGATTTAGAAATCATCTTTTGAAGGACCTCTTGGGGAAATGATTCCCAAGAGTGAAAGAACCATACCTTATTGATGAGAGAGCCATGAAATTGGGTTGAAAATTTTGAAGGCTTGACCTACTTCTTGGATCTCTATTGGTCTTCAATGGAGTTTTGGAGGAAGAGAGTATTTAGGAGAGAGAGAGAGAGATTTTAGATTTCAACTTGTGGTACTTGATTTGAGTGATAAAATGGACCTAAACCTGACCCTAATACATTATATAGTCACCCATAAAATTATCCAAAAGACCCCTCAGTTAAATGGATTTATTTGTGAAGTCAAAACACCAAAAATATGACTTTTACAATATCTAGGAAGTAGGTGCGCGTCGCGGGGCTAATTCCCCAATTTATTTTCGAATTTTGAGCTGAGGCAGTGAGACCCGTGTCAGCCTCGCGCCGCAAGTCTGGCTCTCACATATTGAGGCAGAACACCTCGCGAGGAACGCGCGTCGCGACCTGTTCCTCCAATCCTGCCTGTTCGCAGGCTGCCAGGCAGCCTGCCCACCCATGTTTGTGTCCTCCCCAAGAACCCTTCCTGTGGTCCTTGGGGTGTAGTTTTTGGACGTTTAGACTCTATATACTACACTCTACCTAACCACAGTATTTTTACAAGTTTTGGGATCCATATGACCCTCTTAAACCTTCACCAAACATAGGGACGTCAACTAGTTAAATTTCTCTAGTTTCCGGACGTTAAGGATTTTCTTTAATCCTATTGTTCCGAAACTTCTCAAACAAGTTAGTTGCACTTATTTAGGTCTAATACCATTATTATTTCACATATTAAGATCTATTATAGGTAATGGAATTTACGGGGTGTTACAATATCCCCCCTTAGGAACATTCATCCTCGAATGACACCTTAAACCTTCTATTGGGAAAAGGAAAAAGACTCAAGACTAGCAGCCAACCAATCAACCAATATCATAATGAGTCACAGATCAGTGGAGTAAATTTCAACTCCCTTCAACATATAAACATAGCATCAACAAATAGGAACTTAATCCATACCTTACCATAATACTAGATCATCTTTTTCATATCACATAAGGAGGTACTACCTTCTTCATTTCAATATGAGCTCAATATGAAAATTAAATGTTGACATGTTGATTTCTTATAAAAACAATATCAATTATGCTCATTATTATCTTCCATGGATACTTATAGCACACAACACACTCCAGTGAAAGCCAACATAATAAACATATTTCATGGAAAGACAAGAACTCAACTTAGGCATGAATTTCTACTACAATATGCACATATTAAGAAAAACATGATAAGTTCAACATTATTCATAATAGTCATATAAGGAATTACCAACCTTAATCTTGGATAGGAGTAGGGGGAAAAAGATGAGGATAGCGCGTCTTCATGTCGGTCTCGGCCTCCCATGTTGCACCCTCAACAAGGTGGTTCCTCCATAACACTTTTACGGAGGCAACCTCCTTATTCCTCAATTTCTTAATTTGACGATCCAAGTTCTCTACCGGGACCTTTTCATAAGAAAGGTCCTCCTTTACCCCTAAGCCTTCTAGAGGAAGAATGGACACCGGATCGCCTATACACTTCTTAAGCATAGATACATGGAATATCGGATGAATCATAGCCAACTCATTTAGCAACTTCAACTCATAGGCAACACTCCCGACCCTTTTCAAAATTTCATACGGCCCAACATAACGGGGACTAAGTTCCCTTTCTTTCCAAACCTAATCACCCCTTTCATAGGTGAAATTTTCTAATAGACCCAATCTCCTACCTCGAATTCAAGGTCCCTTTTTCTATTGTCGGCATAAGACTTTTGTCGACTAAAAACCGTTTTCAACCTCTCCCTTATGAGTCAAACCTTCTCGGTGGCCTCATACACTAATTCGGGACCAAGAAGAGTAAACTCACCCACTTCAAACCATCCAATCAGAGACCGTCACCTTCAACCATAAAGTGCTTCAAAAGGTGCCATACCGATACTTTCATGGTAGCTATTGCTGTAGGATAATTTGATTAAGTGTAGGTGAAAAGTAGTGCGAAATTTAAACTTTTCATGAATAATTAAATAAAGGAAGTCTTTCATAAATACTTAGAGAATCTCATTATCACAAGCCAACTTAAAGACACAAATTAGAATCTTAGGGTCACGACCCTTTACAATAAAAGGAAAATACATAATAAGTCATAATAGTAATACTAGGAAACATAAACTATGTCCTCGAATATATGAGGACATACCAAATCTTGAGAGAGTAGAATTTCCAAGTTCAACTTCAACCTTCCAAAAAGCTTCCAACATATACTTATAAGGTATAGAAAAGTATGGGGTTAGTACAAACAATGTACTAATTATGTCATATGAAAAAAAAAATGTGAAAAGGGACATTTTCGTAAAATTACCTTTCATGCCAAACAAGTAAAACATTAATGAACTTAGGAACAAAATAACATAAGAAACATCATTTAACATTTAAGGAAAGACTTCCATAACTCTAACTCAAAAACACACTTTACAGTGAACATACCAACTTTACAGTGGACTAATCATGCATGCAGACTCCACTTAAGTACTCTTCTCCAATAGGACTCTTAGGTCACACTAAGTTCAATGTGAGAGTAGCATCCCTTACTACTACTCCCACTAGCGCTCCTAATGGATTCCGAAGTATTTGAGCACGTTACAACAAATTAACCAAAAAAATGCACTTACAGTTATTTTTTTAAGACATTATAGTAAGTTTCAAAGCTTATAGTGAACTAAAGACTCCAACAACGGTGAACTTCTAAGGTATTGCCAATGAGGAAGTGAACTCATTTACGTAGGAGTTTCCCTACCTCAGGGCAACCCTAAGATTCTCCAAGGTAAGACATGAAGAAAATGTCTAAACACTTCCTCCAATGCACACCTAAGCGATCCTCAAGACTACCCCAGTTGGCTTACTCGCCTCGAGAGAACAAGTCACCACTCAATCACAAGACATTAGAATAACACCCAACAAAACACCAAACACTTTCCTTTCGGAATGCCTACTTAGTGCAAGAAGTAGGATAGCATCCCATACCACCACCTACCCTAAGTAGTACACTCCTTTAGAAGGTTTGGAACCAAGTCTTCCGTTTCGGAAGGTCCTACTTAGTGCAATGAGTAGGATAGCATCCCATACCACCACCTACCCTAAGTAGCATGTTCTTTTAGAAGACTTAGTTCAATCAATTCACATAGGTATCACATTCTTTCGTAAGACTTATTATTTTTATTACCTTTGTGGAGGGTTAGCTTAACCGACAAAGACCATGAGAGCTAGACATGGAATCCCGATATCAACCCCTATCGGATGAGGATCCTCACTTGCCTAGATTAAGGTCATGCTTCTTAGATTTTACATGGCTTTCCCAATAGCTTCATCTATGTGGGCACATAGTTAAGGGATAAGGAGATTGCTACTAAGTGACTCATTTTCTACTAACGAGGAGTACTCATCTCAAGAGGTACATTGGACTACAACATCTCCACTCATGAAATGTAATCCACCCCTTCTTCATATCCTCTCAGTACTAGGCAAAAATCCCCATGGATTATCAACATTATAAACTATAGGTTAAGGATAACTAGTGAACACCACATCTCCACTCACGAAGGTCATTCATCCTCCGACCTATATTGGAAAGCTCATTAGGAATAGTGAGGTTGCTACTAGACACTTCATCTCAACTCACGAAGAGTGTCCACCCCAACACTCCCCTTTTTATTCAACTTAGCTTCATTCAATCACTTAAAGTGTGTGTGTGTACATGTGAGCACACCTTGCATATAAGCATCATTCAAGCACATTACTTCTAAACATGCTTTAAACCTTCATTCATCAACTCACACACCTTATATACTTCACATAATCATATTCTTCATTTAGACCTAATCTTGATCAAACATACATTTAAAGATTCACCAAATCATATTACAAAACCCATTTCCAATATCTCTTCATTTCACATATTAGACCTTCAAGATCACATTCTCAATACAGACTAAACGAAACAAATTTATCAAATAAACACCGCCACCATGAAAATGGACCATACCACTCAAGATCAGTTTATAATAAGAATAATACAATATAAGAAACTCTTCATTTTAACAAGCCATAGCAACCTATGAGCATTTTCTCAATATTTCATCATCATAAGCCCCTTAGGGCAGTAGCTTAACCAAAATAACAACATAAGAAAACTAAAGTTCATTCTCTACATAAACATGCTCACTTAAGCCATTTCTCTAGCTAAAAGTTTGAAATATGCATAAACATGAGTTCATAAGGTTTTTGACATTAAAACCATTAATTAATGACAGAATAAACATATTTGAATCATTAAAACACTTTTACAAGAAGACCCATACTTAAAATCAAAGATAGAAGAAAATAGAGTTTGAAAACCCTTTTGGAAATCTTTTGGAATTGACTCCTTGAATGGAAAAGGGTTCAAGGATGGATACCGTACCTCAAAGAGAAAGAAACCCACTAATTTTGATGAAGACACACGTCCAAACCAGCTATTCTTGCCCTCCTTGAGTCTTAGCTCAAATGGTGATTTTTAGGGAGTTGTCTTTAGAGAGAGAGTTTGAATTTTTTGAAGTGAGGGGTCTTGTCTAGGTCTAGGGCTTAAAACTAACTTAATATAAATTAAAAACACTAAATATACTGACCTAACCATAAAAGACTTGGGGTGAATTTACACAAAACACCCCAAGTTGGCAGCAAGCTTCAACAGTTTTTGAAGGAGCCAATCGACGACCCAAGCTACTGGGCGTCGATGGGTCGACGACCCGTCCTGCTGGGCGTCGATGGCTTCAGAGACTGTATCATGGGGGGATAGACTTCCCACTAAGTATGGTACTACGCCCCCCAGTCGACGGGGCGTCGATAGGCTTACGTCCAGTAGACTGCCTCGTCGATGGAGTAGTGTTCTTGGCAATTTTGTCCAAGTCTTTGGGCCCTTCATCTAGGGCCTCTTGTGGGACCCAGGTGGGGTCATGCCCGGACGTTAAACCCTAAAACTAAGTCTTCAGAGTCTTAGGAACATCTCATGCACGTTTCAAGCAAAACGAACACGTAAAACACACTCAAACACATCAACACACACAAGTACTTTCTAAGGCACACCTTCCGAACGTCATGGACGTTCTTGGTCGATTGACCTCCAAACTTAACCAAACTTAACACACTGCCTAAGAACAATAAAGTAACTCATTTTAACTTAAAATTAACTCGAGAAACAACCACAAAGCTCTAGTTCACGTTAGTTCGTTTTAGGGCGTTACATTCTCCCCCACTTGGAATAACATTCATCCTCGAATGACACTAAAACTCTAGGACCATCAAGGACTCACTTAGCATCACAAAACACATTACGCTTATGATAAAAACATCAAAAATCAAAACATCAACTAGCAAGTAGCATCAATTCACACTTTCAAACACTAGCAACATAAGCAACTCTTTGCAAAATTTCAAAGAGTCAAAATTCATTCTTAACCTTCTTTTATGGAGGAACTACCTTATCCAACATTAAACATGCTTATATAAAACATTTTTTAACACATTGAAACTTCAATTAAAGCAAGGCAATTTTGTTTCAAAAAAATCAAAACTTCACAGTGCATTCAAGGGCATCAGTGCCCGATGTATAGATCTAGATATGGGTGCTATTGCTCGAAGTTGTGCCCTACTGATTTTGGGTCTTCGAGACCTTTGCTGCTTCGACCGCGGCTTCAGCGACTATATTTGCCTTCACCATCTTATCCATATCGTGAGATATTTTAAAGGCATGTATTGCATTAATGAACCCTCGTTTCCATGTGGGGTCAATGGGAACCCACCTACTAGAACTTGCTTTCTTTTTTTTTTCTTTTCGTTCTTTGGCTAGTTCTGCTATCTTTTCGTCTCTATTAATTTCTCATGCTTTTTATATGTTTGGTTTTCATATTTCTCCCTGCAACTTTGGGTCTAGCTATTTTTGCGAAAACTTCAAGAAAAAGTTAGAAGATATTTTTAAAAAAAAGGAGCAGAGGGATTTTGAGTGTAGATACACTTAAGCAATTTACTGAACATAGTGCTAGAGAGTACAAAGGTGCAGACAAAAGGTGATTCAAGAAGTCATTCGGTGTATCGCTGAGACCGTTTAGCGACGCCAAACATTCCGCCGAATGTTACAGAACACACAACACATTTATCATTAAATTAAAAGCTAAAAGAAACGTTAAGAGAACCGCCAAGTGGTTTGGCAAGCTTTACCCAGCTTGCCAAATGGCTCAACGTGCCTATGTACAACCAGTCTTCTTAATTCAACCATGCGACCCTTGATAATGAAATTTTAAGCTTCTACTGCACCTAGTCAACTAATACCCATAGCATATGCATATTCCCATAGCAAAAATAAATCAACTTAAATCACACTCGAGCAAGATTTCCCCAACTAAGTAAAGGCTATCGAATAATAATCAATGAGGAATGCGATCGAATCAACCCAGAGATATTCACTAAAGATTCAGTAAGATTCACATTTTGCAAACGAGTACAATTCAAACAAATAGAAATAGGGTTCGAACTACCAACTTTTAATGCCGATCAAAATGTTACAGAGACGCTAGGAAGCAACGCAATCCGAATCTGAGCACATGTCCACAACTAAAATACTCTAAGAATGCAAGAAATATAAAGCTAGAGGGTTGGTGTGAGTTTGTGAATAGGAACAAGTGAAGGAGAGTGAATAACTTTTAACCCTTTTTCTGGCAAAATAATATTCAGTGTCTGACCATTCGATGATATTAGTCGAGTCCACCTAATCACTCAGTGAAGCACCGAATGTTTAGTTCTTTAGCAAATTTAACAGGATCTTCAGTTTATAGGGGAATGCCAATGGTGATCTTCATTGACATTGCCAAACTGTGATCTTCATCGACATCGCCAAATGGTGATCTTCATCATGTTGGCGATGTCTCAATAATTTCTACAGACTGCTGAGTTTTATATGTTCCAATCTAAAAATTTCTTGAAGCTGACGGCAGAAGAAATTGGTTTTGCCAAACTTGTTGGCGGCTCACCAACTAGACTAGTTAGTCGCCTTCGTACTCTTTTTCAATCATTTTCTTAACTTTTACCTGTACAAACAACACACCATTATTTAATCAAGACATAAAAAGTAAGTAAATGGTTTTTAGGTTGCTTATCAAACAGTGCCTTAGTTAGCATCGCGGGACGATGCAAGTCCACTTTAAAACGTTATTCTTGGGGTTAGCAATAGTATTACTAGGCAAACCCTCTTGCTTTACCAGATTTAGGTGAGACGAGATATGACCCATCTGGGTTTTCAATTATTTGATCAAAACTGAGTGGGAGGTGACGGTTTGACTAAGGGTGGACACATCTTTCTTCATGACATTCAGCATATTGTCCGCCCTTCAACTTTGTTGAGGATACACAAGAGAATACCCTTATACCGTCCACCTTACGAACCCTTGGGCTTCTGGCGCTCATGGGGAGTCACATATATATCCTTCTCCCCTCTTTACAATTGAGGTTATGGTCCCTCCATTTACGATCTCTATCTTTCCAGCCTTCGTCTCTACCCCAAACTTCATTTCCACCCTTCATCGGTTAGTTTGAATAGTATTCGCCGTTTTAGGTTTTCCAGAAAGTTTACCCCTTCATTATAGAAAGCATCAAAATTTACCTCCTCCGGGTTTGCAGAACGAACCCCCATGACACTGAAACCTCAGGCACTATCCGCCATGACGTTTTTGGATAAAATGTCAAGTTGTATCATAATCTTGGCCATGTTTTGGTCTCTGTCATTGTCCTTTTCAATTTGCTCCTTAGATAGCGTAAAGGTGTGAGGAGATACTTGGTCTTCAACGGTGTACCATGCTTTATTGATAGCTGGCATTTCGTCCAGAAGTTGTGCTGGTAATGCATATGGTTGTTGCATTAATCCTCCAAGAAAGTGTTGGTCAGCGACACCTTTGTTTATTGAGTCAAAGCTACGGTAAAAGTATTGAAGGATGATTGTTTCAGGCAGACCATGGGTCGAGCATTGGAGCACCATCTTTTTTAACCGTAGCCATGTTTAATGCGGAGGATCCCCATTCAAACGCATAAAGCTCTGAATGCTATCCCGGAGTGCATCATCTTTGAAGGAGGGAAAAATTGCACTTGAAATGTGGTTACCAACTCTTCCCAAGAAGTGATTGATTTTGGGGGCAGCTCTTCAAGCCATTTGCATGTTTCTCCCATTAATGAGAAAGGGAATAGCCTCAACTAGACAAACTCCTGAGAGATATTTTTTAAAAGAGAAAGGTTTGCACACATCTATGAAGTTTTGAAGATGCTCGTGAGGGTCCTCATGAACCATTCGACTAAAGAATCCTTTAACTGCAAGAGTTACATCATGGTGCTTGTTATGTGGAACACTACATTTCCCTTAGTCGGGGGTAAACGGATGGCTCCAACACCTCCCATAAAATGATGGTCATTTATGTTGGGCTCTTGTACATCATTGAGGTTCCTAATGTCGTTTTGGTGGTCCACTTGGCCACCATTGCTTCCGTTTACACTCATGCTTTCTGAAATGATTACCCAAGCAAACAAAACAAAACTAAAAGTTAAGTTAGTAAAACTACAACTAATTAACAACAAAAAGTCTACCTAACTACTTTTTCACGTGACACCACTCCCCGGCATTGATGCCATATTGATTCTTATCGTGACCAACAAAACTACTTCCAATTCAAGTGTCTATGGTGGTCGATAATATAGTAACTAAATCAAGGGTTGTGGTCGTTTCCCAACGGAGTGGCAGTAAAAATTTGTAGTTAATTAGAATCTTATTCTAATTAGTCGTATCTAAAGAAATTAACGAGTAAAAACATTGTAAATTAGAGGTGGTGACATGAAAGTGGCAAATATCAAAGGAGGATATGTCACAAGAAAAATAGAAACATGGACAAGAATATTAAGCAATGAAAGGGAGAATTATTGGATGGATTAATCTAAATTTGTGGGTTCATGATTTTGATAGAAAATTTGTAGAAAATGGTGACTAGGCTAAGCTTTATATGGAAATAAATTCTCTCTCGAGCAACTTACCCCATTTCAAAAGGGTTCCTCTCGAACACCTATTTGTCGCATGTAGACCAACCTACTCTTTACAATACTCACTTTCTCAAGTTGAGTGTTAGGATATGGGACAAGGGCTCACCCTCTCGGTCTGAACCTCATGTGCACCCACTCTTTAGGCCATGAATCTAGCAATCTTGGTTTAGCGACTTCTCTCTCGAGCAAGACAAAGACACATGGGTGAAATTGTACTTACAAATGCAAATCCATTAAATTAAACAACAACCACTAGACGAAATCACCATTAAACTACAATGATTCTACCAACAAACAAAACCCAACCACCATACTAACCCATATTTGCTAAATCACACCCCAAGAATGGGGGTTTTAACCACACATCAAGAAATAGAAATTATACCTTCTATGATGTTGGAATAAAATGGGTATAAGAAATAAAGTCTTGATTTGAGCAAAGAAAGAAGAATCAAGAGACCCACTTCCATATCGAAGGAGCAGAGACCCTTTATTCATCAAATCTTCAAAACCCTTACAAAACATGAGAGTAAAATATTAAAAGTACTAAGAAAATATGATAATGTTCATCTTTAAGTAGGAATTCTAAGAATATTATCCAACTCCCTCTATAAAAACTCCCCTTTACTAGTATTTATAGCTTTCATATTTGTGTTGTAGCAGATAATTCGACAACTTTCATGTGAATCGCCGACTGACTCGGCGATTCACCCATTGGTTAAGTCTATCGCCTTCTGGGACATCCTTCAGCATCGTCATGCTTTGGTTCATTGGGAGATGAGACATTGCTTCGCGGAACTACTCGGCGATGCGCCGACTACTCCTCTATTCCTCCAACTTTCCCTCAGGTCTCAGCACACTGGAATAAAAGGCGGCATCCATGCGTATTGGCAATCTGCCAAGTGAACTTGGCCATGCTTAGGCTTTAAATTCTTCACTTTTCTCAGCCTTTTTTCTCCTTTTGCGACATAGTGTCCATGTTTCCATTGAATCCTCAAATACTTGAAACTTAAGAATTTTCATCAGATATTGAGATAAAATAAGCATTTGAGGACACTATTTCTATTAAAATATAGTCCTAAATGATCTTATTTGTGTACTCACTCAGTGTTAGAAAGGACAAAGTAGCACCGAGATCTAACAAAGCATATACATCAATATGAAATACTTTTAACATAAGGTCAAACTCTTGGTCACCTCAGGTGTGAAGAACATAAAAGCGGTTTTGCTTTAGGGCATCGGAGTTCGAATCGCTTGGAAGAGATTTCTTATTTTCCCATACTTTCACCGCAAGCATGGGGAAATATCTCATCTTTTGGACACTCTTCCTGCAACTAAAGCATCCATCGGTGCCGGCTAGGCACTTACCATCATGTTTCTTCCCACATTTTGGAATATGTAGATCTAGCAAAAGAAGATTGCCCTTCATTTCCTCCTTGAGATTTAGGTTTAGACACCCTCACTAAGTTGAACTTAGAATGATTATTAGAGGAACCTTGAAGTAACAACCCTAAGAAAATGAATAAGATAAATGCTTAAGGTGTCAAGAATGCTTGCGATTAGACCAAGGTTCACACGGATTGATACGCGTAGAACCAGACCTCAAAACCCTTACTATTGTCAAGACAACTAACTTGGGGAGTTAGTTGATCTTGGAAACGATGGAACCAACCATGTAAGGCTCTCGAAAATGAAGATTTATTCGAATGAGTCTTTACCGGACTTAAAAAGAAGAAATTTTAAGTTTTGAGGGTCCAGGGGTAAAATGGTCTTTTCCAGGCAAAGGGTAATATCATAATTACCCTAAGGAATTAATTAACTGATTAATTAATTTAATTAAAGAACCAATTAGGCTCAGGTTGGCCCGAAATGGTTCATTTTGCCCAAAGGGGTCACTCCACCCGAGTTCGAGCCCCATTGGAAGCAACAAGTTGGTGATGTAATTAATGTTTTACAATCTGATTTTGTAAGGGCATGATGGTCCTTTCACTAAGCTAATTAAATCAAGTTTTTATTTAAATTAATAAGGAGTCCTAGTTTGACTAATTCCCAAACTAAAACTCCTAAACTTAAACTACTCTCTCACGATCTCTCTCTCACATTTCACCATCTATTTCACGTTTGCTCTCTGACAAATTAACGTAAGAACAGAAAATATATCAAGATTTCTTCACACTTGAAGAACTCACATGAAATTTTAAGAAAAACAAAGTAACCAAAAATGTTAAGGCAAAGAGAAGTTGTCCGTCGAGTGGTGTGTACGTTGAGAAGGCTTGGACTGATTTTGGAGAGTGTTTTGGGCAGCAAATTCAATGTTTGAACAACAATTAAGGTATGGGTTTCTTCTCTCTTGGTCCCTTTACCAAGAGACCCCTTAAGATTCAAGATATTCACTCCGAAAACTAGGTTCCCCGTTGCATGTCCCTGTCACTAGCTCCCAATGATTCGTAGATTGGGTTTGTTTGCTGGTAGATTTAGGTATGTGTGATGTTTTTGTGTTGAATGTGAATATGTTTATGTACGTGAAATCACGAAAATGACAACCAATGTGTGATCGAATAAAATGATGTGTGTGTGTGCACGTTGGCAGTGAACTTAGTCACTGTTGAAAGGTGTGAAATGGCATGTTTTATCCTTGTATTTTAGGTGCAAAAGTTGTACACAACGTGATGTTCATTGTAATTAAATGTGGTTGATTGAATAACAATCTTCTAGCCAAATAAATCTATGAAAGATGCACCTAAAAATGTGTTTAAAGGGTCTATAAACGTACCCTATGAATCAAGCAAAAATATTAATGAATATGAGCTGAAAATGGCTAAAATTTCCAGCATCTTATAAGTTTAACAAAATCTGGAAATTTAAGTAAAAGGTAAAGGGGTGAGGTCACTAGGATTCAAACCAGTGACCTCCCCTAGTGGCAAGTGAAGTTCGCGAAATAAGAAAAGAAAAGGGGGCTGGGGGAATCGAACTCAGGCTGCTGGAAGAGAAAGGAGAGAGTGACTAATTAATTAAATAAATGGGAGGCGTGGGAATCGAACCCACGACCTCTAGGCTGCGAAGGAGAGAAGAGAAATTAAAGAGAAAAAAAAAAGAAAGTGTGAGGCTTGGGAATCGAACCCACGACCTCAGTGATAGAAAGGAGAGGAGCGAAATTAATTAAGAAAACAAAGTGAGGCTGTGGGGGATCAATCCCACAACCTCACTGCTAAATGCCTATCCTAAGGAGTTTTAATTTAAAATAAAAATAGGAGGCTGTGGGGGTTCGTACCCACAACCTCACAGCCTCAGCGAAAATAAAATTTAAACAAGGAGGCTGTGGGGGTTCGAACCCACAACCTCCCAATTCCTAGCGAAAATGAAGAATAAATAAAAGAGGCTGTGGGGGTTTGATCCCACAACCTCTTGGTTTGGGCGAAAAGGGGCAATATGATGTTAATGAAAAACAAAAAGGGGTTGTGGGGGTTCGAACCCACAACCCTTCGGCCAAACTAAAAGGAAAACCAAGTAGAAAATTAAAGATACAATGCTAATGTTGGGGTTCAATCTAGAGTCCCAAGGTCATGGAGATTAAAAATAGAATCAAAGAAAAATGTAAATGTTATCCAAGTAATTCGAACTTCGGTTTCCTTGCCCAAACTTCCGTATTGATACATAAGTCATACGTGAACAAAATATCCAAGAATAATTCCACCTACTTAGATCGAAATCAAGATCTTGGCATATATACAAGATACATAAGTCTTGTACTACATAATCTTAGGAATGTATGAATCACTTAACGAATTATGAATGAAGCCTCATGGCTTGTGTGTATAGACTCATAGTCTAGCATATGTTTTAAAGAAGTGAACTTAAGATGTATGTAATGAAAGGATGTAACCCTAGAAGGGTTAAGTATGAGTGTAAAACACACTAAATGTCCTAGTGCATTGGCATACGATGAAATGATTATTATGTAATGAAATGACGAAACCCTAGAAGGGTTAAGTAAGAGTATGAAACACACAAATGGCCAAGTATATTGGCATATGATGAAATGAACATTCACGTAAAATGGGGTGAGTAATTATGAAGAGTAAATGTGCTAATGTTAATGAATGTGGTGAGAACATGATATGAGGCTAATGTAAAAGATGAGAACAATCTCAAATGAGCCTAAGTATATGTTATCAAAACGTACTCACCTATGAGAGTGTAAAGATAATGAAGAGACCACTCTCTATGAATACTCTAATGAAAGTATTGAGATTAACACACTTAATACTAATGATGAGATGAGAAATCATCTAATGAGCTATGATGTCCTCATACTAGAAGCCAGCTTCCATGACGTTTGAGTTGAATGTAATGGAACTTTATACTGAGCACCGATAGACTAGCTATGAGCAGTGATGCCTTGTTTATGGAAGGGTGGAGGTTCACATAACTCTCATGAGATGAGACTGTCCGGCTTGCCGGGTATGGGTCTCCTTATATCTCCTGGTCTTTGAACCTATACTTCCAATATAAGGATCTGGCGGGGTTAAATTCCCATGTACTCTAGCATGTTTTTGGGTCACTTTGGCCAGTGATTCCACCTCTTTTCGGTGTGGGGGAGACACTGGATTTCATGATGCTCACATGATCTATGTCGGTTAAAGTTAAATTTCCCAATGAATGAATGAGGCCAGCCTCAAATGAAGCACATAATGAAATGAATGATACCAAAGGTGTTAGGATAGGATAATCAAGAGGTGAGCTAGACTCAGGTAATGACACTAGGTTATTCTTGATCATTGCACAGTGAACCCGATGAAAGTCTTAAACTACACCCTAGGTATAGTTGGTGTTTACACTGGCCTATGAATGAAATGAAATGAAGTACGTATGAATGAATGAAGCAGACTCTGTGTTTGCTAATGAAGACTCCCTAGTTGAGGTCCCATTTGTTGAGCCGTCACTTTGGAAAGTCTTAATGTCAAGTCTATGATTCCAAGGTCTCATAGCATATGAATGAATGATATGAAAGAAGCTATGTGCTATATGTTATGTGCTATGATATGTGGTATGTGCTGTGTGCAATATGATATTTATGATGATGCATGTTACTCTCATGGCATGAATTTCCTAATCCAAATTTGGAAAGCTCACTGACTTTCCTAATCCAAATTTGGAAAGCTCACTGACTTTCCTAATCCAAATTTGGAAGGTTCACCAACTTTTCAAATCTCAAATTGGCAAGTCCACTGACTTGACTTTCCATAATCATGTTGTTAGGAAAGAGCTATCTTTTCTCAGGCATGTCCTTGGTGTGTGCTTGCATATACCCATACTTAGTACAAGTGTGTACTAACCCTATACAACTCTATAATTTTAGGTGCAGGCACAGGTAGACGCTAGAGCTACAGGTTGATGCTGAAGCTATCCGGACATCGAGCATTCAACCGGACTTGGTAGGTCCTCATGCATTTCGAGGATGCTGCCATTTATATTCTAGCTTAGTTTTAGAGTTGAATTAGTGGAGCATGTTTCACTAGCGTTTCTTTCCTATTTTATTTAGACATTGTATTGGTGCCATTTTGGCAAGTACATCTTTATTACTATGTTAGACTATTTCTTTCATTTGATAATCTTGATATTAGATGGTTGGTGGTGAACAATTATGTATTAATGAGAATGTTTAATAAGTAAGTTAAGAAACAAAAAGTTTCAAATTTTCTGCTAAAATTAACCTAGATGAAGTAAGAATGATGTATGTAGGCTTGTCTGCGACCGCTGAGAGGTCAACGACGCCGGTCTCGTCTAGGGTCTAGATTCCAGTCGTGACACTTGACCAGAGAACTTTTGTGGAAATCTAGGTCGACCTTGTGTCCCTTTATCGGTTCTAGCATTTTTCACCTCCCTATTCTTTTCCTTGAGTTTTGATTCCTCAATTCGTTGACCGTACACCGTAAGCCTTGAGAGATACATGTCATGGAGGAGCATTTTCGTACGACACTCTTTTTCAACCAAGTCGGACACACCCGACATAAACCTACTCATCTTAGCCTTGAAGTGGCCACCATTGTTGGAGAATATTTAGAGAGTTAGGTGAACTTTAGAGAATACTCCTTAACATTCATAGTTCCTTTGTCTAATATTGATAAACTCCTCTTCATTTTCCTCCCTCAACTCGAGGGGGAAGAAGTTTTCAAAAAATATTGATTGAAACAATTGCCATTCTACCGGGACCGATCCTATGAATCTCTCTCGCTTACACAAATCATATCACACTTGAGCCACATCTTTTAGTTAGTAGACAACTAACTCTGCCTTCTCTTTTCAAGACACCCCTATAATAGCAAGTACTTTATAAAACTCATCGATAAACCTTTGAGAATCCTCTTCCACTTTGGAGCCATAAAATTTTTAAGGGTTCATTCATTGAAAATTCCTCACCTTTGAAGCAACTCAATTCACATTAAGGATTCACCGGAGCTACAACCTCTCTATATGCTTGAGACAATATTTGAATAGTCGACCTAAACTTCACATGGGTCACATTCACAACCAAAGTATATACCGAAGCTTGGGGAGCTTGAAGAGAAGCTCTTTCATTCTCATTTTCATCCTCCATCACATTCTCAACCAAAGGATCTACTAGAGCTTGGGGAGCTTAAGGAGGAGTTCTTTTATTCTTATTGTCATCCTCCATCCTTCTAGCATTAGCCCTTTATACATATCCTGAAGAAACAAGAGAAGGATTAGGAGAGAGAAATCTTATTAAAGTTAAACTCTCAGGCACGACTTAAGAGTAATGAAGAAGTGAAATTTCCTAAACATCATGTAGCCTCTCATTCATAGGTGTGGCGCGCTTCACACTCATGAAAAATACGCTACTAGGTGTGGCTTTTGAGACATCATCCTAGAATCATTCTAAGCCTCATGTTGTGATTACCAAGTTTTTCATGACCCAGGGGTACACCATACATGTAACATGGCATATACAACCCCGAAGAACTCCATAAAAGCACTAAGTTCTCATAACATAAGCAATAGAACAATAAGGGTGGAAACACATTTCAAGTCTAAAATTTTCATAAACAAAAGTGGAAGTCTAGATATTTAGTCTCAATATAGCCATCTATCACAATATTTGATTGAAATAGGTCGTATACCATACAACATGTATATAATAGAAACACAATAAAGGAAACTAAATCATGAGAAAAATCCATCAAACTATATGGACTCACTAACAAGCTCGGAAGATAGTCAAGTCCATGTTACACCCTCAAAATGAGCTAGGTTAAGCTAGATATTCACACGTGTGTCATGAGGTTCTAAAGTCCTAAAATGGTTTAAAATGGTATTATTAGGCAGTGTCTAAAGTTTGGTGATGTTTGCAGGTCAAACGTCCAAGAACGTCGATGACGTTTGAAAGTTTTGCCTTGAAATGTTCTTGTGATCCTTAGTGTGTTTGGGCATGTTTTACGTGTTAGTTTTGGTTGAAATTGATGTGAGATGTTCCTAACATGTGTACGATTATATTTGGGTTGGAAACGTCCGCAAAAAACTCCCCAAGGACCACCAAAGGGTCCTTGAGGAGGAACCAACTTGTGAGCCAAAATTGTCAAAACCAGCCCCACCAACGGAGGCAATCGACGCCCAGTACGTCATTCGACACCCTGTTTATGAAGGGCGTAGTTTAAAACTTGGTGGTAGGAGCTTAATCTCCCAGTTTGAAGTCTCTTACCCAATCGATGGTTTCCAGCACGGCCCATTGATTAGTCTACGTGGCATCGATGTTGGTCCGTCGATGGTGACCTGCAGATTTTTCTGCAGGGTCACGGTAAGCTCAAGGGAAACTTGGGGTTTTCACCTAGCCTTCCTATATTATTTGGGCAGTTTCTTAAGGGTATTGGGTATTTTAAGTAGTTTTATAAGTCTAGAACCCCTATTCAAGTCATAATTCAAAATCAAAACCCCAAACCCAAAGAAGAACCCTCTAGATCACCATTGATGCTAGAAGGGAGATTGGAGCTTGAATCTTGGTTTCTCCACAAATTTGCATTCAATTTCGTGTCCTAGCATCAATTAAGGTATGGATTTCATCCTTGAATCTCTTTTCTTCAAGGAGTCAATCTTCAAAGTGGTTTTCCAAGACTTTCTCAAAAGATGAACTTCTAAATTAAAATCTAGCCATGGATCCTTGCATAAAACATTTTGAATCAATGATTTATGAATTGATTGATTTTAAGTTTATGGTTCTAAGTTAATACATTTATGAACCCATGCAAATCATGAAATCCTTATTTTGACTATATTATGGGTGATTTGATCATGTCTCTATACTATTTAATTCTTGTGTAGTTTACTTTGGGTTCTTGAATTATGTAAGAAATATGTTAGAATTGTATGTATGTTGTCCTAAATTGATCAAATCCATAAGGTATTATCTTGATTCATTCTATATTGAGATTATTGGATTAAATTGGTGACTATGGCTATTGGTAAGAGCCTTTAGGGATTGAATTGGTTGAATTGACTATGGTTTGGAGATGTTGTGATTGGATTGGTGGTATGTTGACCTAACCTTCTTTAAATTGTATAGTTATAGGTCTTGAATTATGATGATATTTGGTATGGTCTACTTATGGTGGCGGTGCTTATGTGCTATACTTGTGAATAATGTGGCCTCGTCGGCATTACTAAGAATTATGGTATTAATGTTATCTATTTGATATGTTATAATTGTGAAGGTCTATATGAGTTATGTGTATCCATGAATTCATGTATGTGTTCTCCTAATTGAATATAGGTGATCATGATAGGCTATATGATGTGTTGTGTGTGTATACTTGATGTTGAAGTGTAAATCTTCCTAGTTGACTATATGATCATTAGGATGAGTTATGTGATGATTATATAGAAGTATGTAGGATAACTTTCAAGTATACTAAGTTGTCTATATGTGCTTCTTGAATGATATGCTATATGTGATAAAGGAAAGTATATGTGTCTTGCTTGGGTAGACTTGTGTTCCTTACTTGATACGTGCAGAACATGGATATGAAGCTTGACTTAGTAGGGTAAAGCACTGTTTTCATGAATGTATATGTGTAATTTAAATGTGACCTTTAATATAGAGAAGAGGGTCATTTATGTGAAACCTTTTAGAAAGGAGGTTAGGATATCCTTGAAGTTGAAAATCGTAATTGTATCCTTCTTGTATGAATGGTGGACTTAGGGTTGGTTGGCTGGAACGGCATGAAATCATCCTTATGAAAGTCATTGAGCTATCCTCTTAATCATTGTATGGCATCCCTAGGGGATAATCTTTGGTAAGGTGTATTATGATTTTGTTATGAACAAGATATGGTACCTATTCATATACTCCTTTAATGAATTACTCTATGAGAAAAAGGCTAGCTCCGAGTGAGTATGCTTGGGAAGTGGCTCTAGTTGTATGATGAGGCTAGAGTACAAACAAACCCTCGATATTTCTTAACCATGTGCCTATATGGAATGTGTCCTAGTTCTACCATTGGCAAGTAGAATACCCTCCATCGGAGTATGGTTAACTCTGGATTCCATGCTTAGCTAACATGGTCTATGTTAGATATTGCAGATTCTCATTGTGTGGGATACATGCTAGTGTTGGATAAGTACTATGAAGTTTAGGTAGTGGAATGGAAAGCTATCTAGACATTGCACGAGTAGGGTTGTTAGTATGTAGGTTCCTAGGTGTTCTCTAAGATCACTATGAGAAAGTCCTTAAGTTTTGATGTCTCTAAAATGGTCTGATGAACATGATGACTTAAGTAAAGGTATGTTAATGAAAAGGTATTTATCTAGAGTAACTTTGAGGATTGCTTAGGTAGTCTTGGATAGGGTGTATGCGCGTTCTCTGCATGTCTTACTTAGGTGACTCTTAGAGTAATTCTAGGTAGGCCGTCTAATTAATGAAATGGGAATAATATTATCTTAGGTAGTCTAAAGGATCTCTTTGGTGTGTGTAAAGGGATTGTATGGGCGGTCACTCATAACTCACTCAAGTGAGCCTTAGAATCAACTTTGGTAGGAGGGTCTAATGTTTGTGTGTTTTGAAGTGTTCTTGATGTTATATTGTGGAATGTGACTTATATGTGAAGTTGGTGTTATATGTGGTTGTTATACTTATGATATGAAGTTTTACTCAAAAAGAGCATATTTTATACAAATGTCCCTTTTATCATGATTTTATGCATTATGTCATACTTAGTACATGCAAAATGTACTAATTCCATACATTTTGTCAATCTCTTAAGGTGTAGGTGCCATTTGAGAGGAGTACATGAAGTGAAGCTTGGATCCTAGACTTTCATTCAAGCAAGTGTTGGTATGTCCTCACTAGATCCGAGGACATCCTTATCTGTAATTTTCTTATTAAAAGTATTGTAATAGACTTAGTATTTCTATACCGTATTGCATGGGCAGTGTCCCAAGATATTTGTGTGTCTAAGATGGCGACAATGACACTTAGTGTCACATCATGAAACCACACCCTAGAAGTTAGGGTGCAATCTTCGATTGGGACCGGCGTATTCGACCTCTCAGAGCTCTTATACAAGTCTATCATATCATTCATCGCTTATACATAACGAAAAGTAGTGCGGAATTAAAACTTTTTGTAAAACAATATAGAAGTCATAAACTCTTTCATATATAGAAATAGGAAAACCCTAAGTCTCGATCATCATCTTAAGACACGATAATACTTGGGTCACGGCCCATACGAATTTAGAATCATACTAATATAATCTATTACAAACTTTATAAAGAAACATAAAATGACATATATGCCCTCAAGTCAAGTGAGGAGATACTTCAAATCTTCTTGAACGATCTCCTTGTCGAAATCTTCTTCCCAAAGTTCTTCACCTACCAAGAACTATATAGATAGAAAATAAAGCATGGAATTAGTACAACCACATGTACTAAGTATGACATTATGCATAAAATCATTAAAATGGACTTTATTGGAAATATGCATATTTTCTTTAAAACATCATAATATCATCATAAGAATAACATTTAGCAACTTAAAATCACATAAGAAAACATTTAAGATGAAATCATAATTTTAAGACTCACATTACAGTGAGTTCACTTCACTGTACAGTGAAGTCACTTCACTGTCACGGTGAAGTCACTTCACTGTCACGGTGAAGTCACTTCACTGTCACAGTGAAGTCCAAATCTTCTCTTTTGAACACCTTCTAGCATGTAGTCTTCTCACTAACGTCATCCTAAGATTCACTTAAGTCACACAAAGAGAGACCGCCCATACACCCTCTCTAGATGTGCCTAAACGATCCTTAAGATTACTTATAATGAGTCACATATACACTTACAAAGCATCTTAAACTTCAAGGTAAGATTGTTCTACCAAAGGTGACTCTAAGTCTCACTTGAGTGAGTTGTGAAGAAATCGCCCATACAATTCCTTACACACACACTCAAGAGATCCTATAGACTCCCCAGGATAGAATCATTCTTACTAAACACACCAAGACATAGATGATATGACATTCTCCTTCCAAAGGCTATCAAAAGACCTACTTAAATAAATCAAGAAGATAACGTCCATGATTGACCTCTTCAAGAATTACCTAAATAGTCCTTAAGACTACCTAAGGCTTAGATGATGTCCACAACACCAAACCTTTTCCCTAACTAGAGTCATTCTCAAGACCTCCATAGATAAGCCATGAAGAGATCATCCTTTATGCCCTCTTCACATTTTAACTAAGGAATTCTTAAGTCACTTTAGATTAGGTACTTATCCATTTACATGCTCATTATCATTAAGTCATTAGTTCATTATTTCATTTAAGAGACATACATCACATGAAGGACATTCAAATAATAGTCTTAGACAAGACATAGGGACTCTTACTAACATCTTCAAAGTCTATTGTGCAATGTCTAGATAGCATCTCATACCACCACCTAAACCTCATAGAACATCTCTAATGCTAATATGTATCCCATATGATGAGAATAGGCAATAACCGACACAGACCATGGTAGCAAAGCATGGAATCCGAATTTCTATCCTACTTCGATGAGGTGTTCTACTTGCCAATGGTAGAACATAGAGATCCCATGTAGGCACATGGTTAAGGAATATGAAGGGCGTACTTTGTATTCTAGTCTCATACTTAATTAGAACTACTTCCCTTAACCCTACTCACTCGGTGCTAGCCTTAGTTCTCATAGATCAATTTACATTTAGGTTCATACAAATGGGTTCCATATCATGTTCATGACCCAATCACATTTACCCTACCAAAGCAAGGTCCATTAGGGCTATCTCACAATGGCGACAAGAAGCTCATCATGATTTTCCTAAGGTGTGATATGATGCCTTTCCAGACAATCAACCTTAAGTCCATCACTCATTACATGAAGGATACCATTACGGCTCACTACTTCACAATTCATAACCTTACCACTTGGTTCCAGGTTCCACATAAATGACCCTCTTATTATAGTTAAAGGTCTCACATATATTCATTTATTCAAGACTAAGACACTTTAGGTTCCTAATTAAAGACATCACATATTCACATAAGCATCAAGTAAGGGACATAAGTCTACCTAAACAAGACACAACATACTTCCGTTTTACTCATTTAGCGTATCTTTCTTTAGACACTTTGAGAAAGACCCTTAACCTTATTAAATCAACCTATCCATTACCTTAACATTGTCAATTCAAACATCTTTGACTCATATAACCAAATTAAGGACAACCATGTACAACTCTAAGACTACACACTTAACACATAGTCAAAGCATAACATGATCACCTAGATAGTATCAATAGTCTAACACATACTTTCACATATAGGTAAATATGATTATACATCACCAAACCAACTACACAAATAGCCATATAAGTTCAAGTAGTGCCGACAAGGCCATGTCATCAATGTACTAGAAAGTAACGCCGACAAGGCCACATCAATTGACATAGCACCGCCACCAAAGGTGGAACAAACCAATCATAACATAAATGAATTATAATTAACATTGAATAAGAAGAAATAGGTCAGCGTACCACCACTTCATCATCAACACTTCAAGCCAATACCAAATCACCCAATTCAACACCATAAGGCCCTTACACATGGCCATGCACACCAATTCATTACACAATTATAGAAATCAATGAAATCTAACCCAATTCAGTATAGGTTCAACAATCCAATACCAATTTGATAACAATTGAATACAATTCTTACATCAATAGAAAGCCCATAAGAAACTACACATGAATTCATCAACATTAAGCCAATATCAAGTAACCCATAATTTAGTCAAAATCTTAGGTTCATCAATTACATGGGTTCATAGGTAATTTAGGTTAAAATAATCAATACAACATCAATCTAATCCGTAATAGATGTTTGAAAACCATTAATGCAAGAACCCATGGTAGAATCATGAAATTGGACAATTCACCTTTTGAAAACTTTGAAAACATCTTTGAAATTGGGCTACTTGATGAAACGATTTTCAAGGATCAAAAGCCATACCTCAATTAATCTAATTCTTCAATTTTATGAAGAATCTCCACTCAAAACGTCACACCAAGCTCTTCCTTGATTTGGACTCCAATGGAGTCCTTGGGAGTTCTTAAGGGATTTTGGGGGTTTGATTTTTTTGAAGAATGAAATCTTCTAAGTGTTAATGACTTATAAAAACATCTAAAATACCCAAAAGACCCTTAGGGAACAGCCAATACTCTTATTTTGAAGTGGGGTGAAATTACCATTTCACCCCTCACTTAACAGTGACCTGTGCAGGGACTTGGCCTCACAGACGGAAGGAAGTCGACGGACCATTTGTCCACAAACGAACTGTCCTGTCCTTCTACTGGTTGGGTCAGAGACTTGAAAAGGTTCCCACCTCAACCAATACTAAGTCCCCACCGATGACACCCATCGACGGGGCGTCTATTCGCCCATGAGTCGTCGATGCCTCCGGCGTTTGGGGTCTGCCTGGGACAGTCTTGACATAAAGTTTGGGTCCTTCTTCAAGGACCCTTGCTTGGTCCTTGGGGATGTTTGCCCGGACGTTTCCAACCCAAATACAATAGTATATAATTTAACACCTCTCACATAAATTTCATCCAAACCAAACACGTAGAACTCGACGCAACATGCCTAGACACACAAGGTCGATTCAAGGCATATCTTTCGAACTTCATGAACGTTCTTAAACGTTTGACCTCCAAACTCCACAAAACTTGACACACTGACTTTATAAACTATCTAAACTCATTTAACAACCTTACAACCTCATGAATTACACAAAAGCACATAGAACCACATACGAGGCACATAGGTGACTTAGTAGTCGAACATCTTAGTCATCCCTTGACGTTTGACTTCCAATACACCTAATACTTTAGATACTGCATCTATACCATATTACAGACCATATTAGGACCTTATACCACCATTACCAACATGTTAGGCTCTAGTTAACCTAAGTCATTTTCATGGTCTTACACTTAGCCTTATTCCTTATGTTTTCTATGAAAGATGTTTGGAAATATTATTCATGTTAAAAGTTTTAATTCCGCACAACTTTTTATATATGTATACAATGAATGATGTCTAAGGGCTTGTACAAGACCTCCGAGAGGTCAAGTACGTTGTGTTGCAATTCGAGGGAATGTCATATCTTCTACGGTGTGCTCTCAGGTCGTGACAAACATAGGATCAGAGTATAGGTTATGGAAGTAGTCGTAGGAATCCAAAAGTCTCAATAAGCCACGTCTAGTAGAGTCTTGTTCGTTGGTGTGAGTCGCAACACATGTATGAGCGAGAGGATATAGGACGATAGAGTTTCCCTTCTTCTGTACTCTTGTGTGGTGCCATAGAGTTAAAAGTTATGAGTGTCCTTCTTAATATTTTTCCTTTGTTTATAGGAGAATACTACTAGAAGGATGGCCGTTAGAAGGTTGGAAGTGGAAGGGGTGCATGAGGAAGTTCCCCAAGGTGAACTAGCTCCACAAGGAGTTTAAGTTCCTCAAGATGCTCAAGTTCCTCCACAAGGTGATCAAGTCCCTATTGGAGGTGAAGGTAATGAGGTTCCGGTGGTTCCCCTGTACATGACTAATGGGGAAATTAGAGAGGCTCTACTTGCTTTAGCCCGAGCTATGACAACTCATGTGAATAGGGGTATTGATCCTAGGGTGAATTCTATGGAGAGTACTACGGTCTATAGATTGAGAGATTTTGTGAGAATGAATCCTCCAATCTTTCTAGGCTCTAAGGTGGGAGAGGATCCCCAAGAGTGTCTTGATGGTGTGTACAAGGTTTTGAGTGCCATGGGGTGACTTCTAGGGAGAAGGCGGAGTTAGATTCGTATCAATTGAGTGAGGTTGCTCAAGTATGGTACACTCAATGGAAAGATAATAGGTCGGTTGATTCGGGTCCCATAGAGTAGGAAGAGTTTAAGGAGGCTATCTTAGAAAAGTATTTTCCCTGTGAGAGGAGAGAGGTGAAGGTTGAATAGTTCATTAACCTTAAGAAAGGTAACATGAGTGTTGAAGAGTATTCCTTGAAGTTTACCATGTTGTCTAGGTATGCTCCATACTTGGTGTCTAACCCTAGGGATGAGATGAGTAGGTTTGTGATGAGTGTTGCCGACCTTGTGAAAGAAGAGTATCGTACGGCCATGATCCACAATGATATGAACTTGTATAGGCTTATGGTGTATGCTCAATACACTGAAGATTCCAAACATAGTAGGATCTCAATGAATTTTAAGAGAAGTGGATCCAATGACCAAAATCAACCTAGGTTAAGAAGAGGGCTCCAAACCATGATGGACCTAGTGCTCCTAAGGTCAAGGGTGAAGGTGGGAGTAGTTCTCAAGGTGTTAAGCCTATATGCTCTACTTGTGGGAAGAAGCACTTTGGAAAATGTCTAGTTGGTCCGGAAATTGCTTTGGTTGTGGTAAGGATGGTCATAAGGTGAGGGATTTTCCTAATATTGCAGCTAGAGGAAGAGAAACTAATCAAGATCCTCCTAGTGTTCCAGAAGGTGGTGCTCCAAAGAGGAATCTCTTCTATGCTCTCCGAGCATAAGGAACAAAGTCGGATGAGGATGAGGATGCCAGTAAGTTATTGTTTTATCTCTTGTTGTGATGGGTTCCTTCTAAGTGGGAGAGTACGGTGAGTAGTGGAGTTGTATTTTTTGTCTCTTCTCTTCTATTCTATTGTAGCTTGAGAGATAGAATGGCATAGTAGCATGTTGCATGTTGCATTGTGTTTAGAAGTCTTGTTGAAATTGAATTTCATTGATCTCTTTGCATTGTGCATTTCATGAAATTATGTTTTTGATGTGAAATGAGTTTATATGGTTTTGTCTCTCATATTGTCATGCTTCCATCCTAAACTACTTAAGAGTTGCATTTTTGAACATGTGGGCATGTTTTACAGTGAGAAAAATTTGTGCTCACTGTAAACATTTTTGAAAATTGACTAAATTGTGTTTTCACGAAAAATGGTTATAATGTGTTTAGAACTGATGAATATTACCATGATAATGTGAGGATAAGGAGTTCCTCCTATATAGAATGAAGAATGTGACTCTTATTGCATGATGAGTTGTAGAGGTTGTGCCTACTTTCTTGTTGTGTTTTGAGTCTATTGTCATGAAGAGTTGATGTCTCTCCTATATGTGAGTATTTTTTGTTATGTGGTATGGTTATGTTCTGCTAGTATTGAGTTTATTATCTCTTAGATGTGTCTAAAATGAAGCGTCATTCGAGGATGAATGTTTCCAAGTGGGGGAGAATTGATGCACCGTCAAAATAAGCTAGGTTAAGCTAGATCCTAACACGTGTGTCATGAGCTAAAGTCCTAAAATTATTAAAAATAGTAAAATTATGCAGTGTCAAAAGTTTGGTGATGTTTGAAGGTCAAATGTCCAAGAACGTCCATTACGTTCAAAAGTTTTGTCTTGAAACGTGCTTGTGAGCCTTAGTGTGTTTTGGAATGTTTTACGTGTTTGGTTTGGTTAAAATTGATGTGAGAGGTTCATAATATGTGTACGAGTATATTTGGGCTCAAAACTTCTGGGAAAAACTCCCAAAGGACCAACCAAAATGGTACTTGAGGAGGACCCAACTTGTGAGCAAAAACTGTCAAAACCAGCCCCACCAACGGTGGCAATCGACGCCCAGTAGGTCAGTCGATTCCCCGTTGATGGAGGGCGTAGGTTGAAACTTGGTGGAAGGAGATAAAGCTCCCAATTGGAAGTCTCTGACCCAATCGACGGTTGCCAGCACGGCCCATCGATTGGTCTACGTGGCGTCGATGCTGGTTCGTCGATGGTGACTTGCAGATTTTTCTGCAGGGTCATGGGCAGCTCAAGGGAAACTTGGGATTTTCACCTAGCCTTACTAAAACTATTTGGGCGGTTTCTTAAGGGTATATTGGATATTTAAGTAGGTTATAAGTCTAAAACCCCTATTCAAGTCATTATTCCAAATCAAACCCCCAAACCCAAAGAAGAACCCTCTAGATCACCATTGAAGCTTGAAGCTTGATTTCTCTATCAATTTGCATTCAATTTCGTGTCCTATCATCAATTAAGGTATGGTTTCCATCCTTGAATCTCTTTTCTTCAAGGAGACAATCTTCAAAGTGGTTTACCAAGACTTTCTCAAAAGATGAACTTCTAAATTGAAATCTAGCCATGGCTCCTTGCATAAAACATTTGAAATAAATTATTTTTGAATGAATTGATGTTAAGTTGATGATTCTAAGTTAAAAACTCTATGAACCCATGCAAATCATGAACTCCTTATTTTGACTATATTATAAGTGATTTCATCATGTCTCTATACTATAGAATTCTTGTGTAGTTTACTTTAGGCTCTTGAATTATGTAAGAATTATGTTAGAATTGTATGTAGGCTGTCCTAAATTGATGAAATCCATATGGTAATATCTTTATTTATTCTATATTGTGATTATTGGATTTAATTGGTGACTATGGCATTGGTAAGATCCTTTATGGATTGAATTGGTTGCATTCGCTATGGATTGGAGATGTTGTGATTGGATTGGTGGTATGTTGACCTAACCTTCTTTATATTGTGTAGTATAGGTCTTGAATGATGATGATATTTGATATGGTCCACTTATGGTGGCGGTGCTTATGTGCTATACTTGTGAATAATGTGGCCTCGTCGGCATTACTTTATGAATTATGGTATTATCATGTTATCTTTTTAAATATGTGATCATAGTGAAGGCCTATTTGAGTCATGTATTACATGAAGTCATGTATGTGTTCTTCTAATTGACTATAGTTGATCATGATAGTCGATAGGGATGCCTTGTGTGTGTATACTTGATGTTGAAGTATGAATCTTCCTAGTTGACTATATGATTATTAGGATGAGTTATGTTGATGATTCTACAGAAGTGTGTAGGATAACTTGCAAGTATACTAAGTTGTCTCTAGGTGCTTCTTTGAATGGTATGTTATATGTGATAAATGAAAGTATATGTGTGTTGCTGGGGTAGACTTGTGTACTTTACTTGATACATGACGAATATGGATATGAAACTTGACTTGGTAGGGTAAAGCACCTTTTTCATAAATGTATTTGTGTAATTGAAATGTGACATTGAATATAAAGAAGAGGGTCATTTATGTGAAACCTTCTATAAAGGAGGTTATGATATCCTTGAAGTTGAAAGTTGTAATGGTATCCTTCTCGTGTGAATGGTGGACTTAGGGTTGGTTCGATGGAACATCATGAACTCATCCTTAGGAAATTCATTGATCTATCCTCTTAACCATTGTAAGGCATCCGTAGGGGACCTTCTTTGGCAAGGTATATTATAATTTGTTTATGAACAAGATATGGTACCTCTTCATATGCTCCTTTAACGAATTACTCTATGAGAAAAAAGGCTAGCACCGAGTGAGTATTCTTGGGAGTGGCTCTAGTTGTATGATGAGTCTAGAGTAAAAAGAAACCCTCGATATTCCTTAACCATGTGCCTACATGGGATGTGTCCTAGTTCTACCATTGGTAAGTTAAACACCCTTCATCGGAGTAGGGTTGACTTCGGATTACATGCTTAGCTAACATGGTCTATGTCGCTTATTGTATATTCTTATCATGTGGGATACATGCTAGTATTGGATAAGTACTATGAAGTTTAGATAGTGGAATGGGACATGGTCTAAACATTGCACGAGTAGGATTTGAAGATGTTAGTATGTGATTCCCTAGGTCTTCTCCAAGACCATTATGTGAAAGTCCTTAAGTGTTGAATGTCTCTTAAATGGTCTAATTAACATGATGACATAAGTAAATGTATGTTAATGAAAAGGTATCTATCTAGAGTAGCTTTGAGGATTGCTTAGGTAGGCTTGGAGACGGTGTATGGGCGTTCTCTTCATGTCTTACTTAGGTGAGTCTTAGAGTAATTCTAGGTAGGGAGTCCAATTAATGAAATGGGAATAATCTTATCTTAGGTAGTCTAAAGGATATCTTTGGTGTGTGTGAAGGGATTGTATGGGCGGTCGCTTAATAACTGATTCAAGTGATCCATAGAATCACGTTTGGTAGGAAGGTCTCATGTTTGTGTTTTTTGAAGTGTTCTTGATGTTATATTGTGGAATGTGACTTATATGTGAAGTTGGTGTTATATGTGGTTTTTATACTTATGATATGAAGTTTTACTCAAAAAGAGCATATTTTATACAAATGTCCCTTTTATCATATTTTATGCATTATGACATACTTAGTACATGCAATGTACTAATTCCACACATTTTTCTATCTCAAAAGGTGTAGGTGGCATTTGAGAGGAGTACGTGAAGTGCAGCTTGGATCCTAGCCATTCATTCAAGCAATTGTTGGTATGTCCTCACTAGATTCGAGGACATCATTATCTTTAGTTTTCTTATTAAAAGCATTGTAATAGACTTAGTATTTCTCTATCGTATTGTATGGGCCGTGTCTTAAGATATTGTGTGTCTAAGATGGTGACAATGAGACTTAGCCTTATTCCTTATGTTTTCTATGAAAGATGTTTTGAAATATAATTCATGTGAAAAGTTTTAATTCCGCACTACTTTCATACATGTATCCAATAAATAATGTCTAAGGGTTTGTACAAGACCTCCGATTTTTCAAGTATGCCATGTTGCGATTTGAGGGAAAGTCATATCTTCTAGGGTGTGCTCTCGAGTTGTGACAGTCCAAGCACTAGCCACTAGAATGATCATCTCGAGAACCGGACCCTACACTCGTGGAAACTGTAGGAAAAGTAGGCGTTAGTACATAAATGCACTAAGTATGATATCCATGCATAAAAACATTGAAGACATGCTAAAAGGGACATTTAATTTGAAAGCATGCAATTTACTATGTTTAAACAACATCATGATTATATTGGAAAAGCATAATTCATAAGCATAGTCAATACATAGATCATCATAACACAAGCGAAACACTTCATAATTAACCTCAAATCACACTTGTGCAATACATAGATAAGACCCTATAAATCTCACCCGTGCTAAGTAAAACACTTTAGGCCATAATTCATATTCATAATCCTTAAGACTTCAAAAATTCATTTAAAAGATTCTTGAGCAACCATAGTTCATGATTCATATTCTTGTTCTTGTTGTTGTGGGAGAAATAGCTTAACCGATATACAGACCATGTGAGCTAAAACATGATCACCCGGTGTCTTATACATCAAAAAAGGTTTTTTCTACTTTCCTAAGGTCGAACCATGAACTATTAGCTTAGGTGGATACACTATCTAGATAAACTATGGCGGCGCATAGTTTATGGGATACAAAGATAGCTACTAGAAACCCAGCCTCTACTAATGGGAGAGCTTGCATCTCTTGAGACCTACTATATAAGCTCGGGCTTAAATAATAGGAGAGCTTTTATCTCATTGTCAATATCCACTTAGTTCTAAGCATAATTCCTACGTAATACTTATTAAGTCTTACTTAACTCATGTCTCATGGAAGGATGTGCTTGACAACCAATCCAAGTTAGTTCATTAGGATAGTTGTTATTCATTGATTCATTTAGGTGAGAATAGCCTTTCAACCTAAGAATCCTTTCTATGTGAGAAAACCTTTCACATCATGGTTGTAAGTGTTTTATGAGAATAACTTTTCAACAACACAATCAACATGATCATAGAATTCACTGTCAAAGTGTTCTTAAAAAATATACATAAACTTCATAAAACATACATAACATAATATTTTTCCCTTTCAAGGGTCAAATCTCATATCAATTCAACATATATGGAATTCACTAAATTAGACATGGATATTAACATAATTTAAGTAACCTAATGACTACATGCATAATCCTATAACATTCTTCTTTCAACAACAAACTCACATCACAAGATCATAATTGGGAAATTTTGGGATTTGATGGGTTCTTAGGGATTCCAACATAAAAATCATAAATAATCATCAACTCATGCGTAATATAAAGTAATTCAAGCATTAGAGATATTTTGAAATGAACCATGACTTTCGAATCAAACCCTAGCTTTTGGGGATTTCTATCTTTGAAATTGGGATTTGAAAGGGACTCCATGGATGAAGAGCTTCCATAGCTTCTCAACAAATCCATATGAATTTTATGTGAAGAACCTAGATTTTTCAACCATAGCTCCAACTTCCTTCTTCTTATTCTTTGAGTATTCTCCATAGAGATTTTTTTTTTTTGGTGAGAATGGTGTTTAGGAATTAATTTGGGTTTCAGAAATAATGAGATGAATGACTTAATCTAGCCATCTAAATCATTATTTAGGTGGTCTAAATTAGGCTAAGATGACATCACTTCATATTAATTAAAATTGAAAAAACCCCAAGGTGCCCTAAACTTAATCACCAAACCACCCCCTGGTCACTATCCATGAGACCCCACTAACGTACCATGGTTGGACCCACAGCCCGTGCTGGTGAGCTGTGGTTTGGATTCTAGGATTCTTATTTTAGGGCTTGGACTTACAGCTCAAGCAACGGGGTAGGGACCCACCCACGGGGTATGCGTCTTACTATAGTTCACTACTTTTGGGCAGTTTCTAGGGTCCTCCTCAAGGGACCATGGTTGGTCCTTGAGGGGTAGTACCTTGATGTTTTAACACAGAACCATCTATTTTAAGTATAGGGTGTCACATCCATGACTCTAACTCTCACGTTAACCCCTAGATTAGCCTATTAATTTCCAAAGTGTTACAGGCGAGTACGTGCGTCATATGTTGTTTTGTGGAGACGAGTACCCATGATCTTAAAGTAAGTAAGACAAGAGGTGAATATCCATTATCCTTTATAAGTAGGAAAAGAGGTGAATCCCCATGTCTTCAAAAGTAAGTATGAAAAATGTGATTATGTTATGAAGATGATTGGCTTGGAGAGTTGCTACATATGCCTTCCATGATGTAAGCTTGACTAGAGGCGGATGACCTATGTCTTGGCTAAGGATTAGGGAAGTTACTTAAGCAAGTATTCCTCTTTCATTATGATGCTTTATATATATATATATATATATATATATATATATATATTGATTATGTTTTATGCCTTATGTTATATAATTCCTATTTTTATGTTGTTGATGCAAGCTATCATATTTAGTACATGTTTGTACCAATGCATACTCTTGCCTATATTTCTTATCAAAATGTTGGGTCCGGCGACATTGATTCTCACACTCGTGGCTAGGTTTATAGTTGATGCAAGGACTGAAGATTTGGTGAGTCCTCGTAGAATTGGAGGATTTGACCACTTTTTCTCTTATGTTTGAACTATTGGATGGACTGTGTCCCAAGATTTATTCATGTTAGTTATATGGTTTGAGAGAACTGTATTAGACCGGGAAAGGTTCTTCTAGTTCTCCTCCAAGGTCTAACAATGAGAGGGTGTCTAACCCAAAACCTCAAGGAAATGGTAATAGGTTTTCGATGCCTACTTGTGCTAAATGTGAGAGAAATTGTGAGGTAAGTGCTTACCAGGTTCTAATTCTTGCTTTGGTTTTGGGAACATGGATCACAAGATAAGAATTGTCCTTTGGTTGCTAATAATGAGGGAGATACTCGTCATAGGGCTCAAACCTAACCTTCATCCAATCCAAGTGGTTCGGGTGTAGATGCTCTTAATAAAAAATGATATTATGTACTCTAGACTAAAGGAAACCAAGAGAGTTCCACGGATGTGGTGATCGATAGGTTAAAAGGTCTTCACTTGATTTGTATGTTTTACTTTATCCCGATGCTACTTTGTCCTTTGTGACCCCTTATGTGGCTTTGAGGTTTTATGTGCTCCCTGATGTGTTGTTATAACCTTTTTTGTCTCTACCACTGTTGGTGATTCCGTGGTGGCTAAGATGGCCTATTGAAGATGTCTCGTGTCCTTATCCCATAGAGTTACTCTAGTTGACTTGGTAGAGCTAGATCTTTTATATTTTGATGTTATCCTTGGTATGGATTGGTTTCACTCTTGTTATGCCTCTATTAGTTGTAAGACCCGTGTGGTCAAATTTCAATTTCAAAATGAGCCTATCCTAGAGTGGAACGGGGAAAATTCTACGCCTAGTATTCAATTTGTTTCTTACCTTAAAACTAGGAAAATGATTTCTAAGGGTTGTATTTACCAAATAGTTAGGGTGAGGGATGCAGATTCTGAAACCCCTAATCTTGAGTCGCTCCCCGTTGTAAATGAGTTTCCAAAAGTATTTCTAGATTATCCACCCGGTATTCCTACCAAAAGGGAAATAGACTTTGGTATTGACCTTCTCCCATATACGCAGCCTATTTTTGTTCCTCATTATAGAATGGCTCCAATAGAACTTACGGACTTGAAACAGCAGTTGAGAGATTGTTGGATAAGGGTTTCATCCGTCCAAGTATCTCTCCATATGGAGTGCTCCATTTTAGTTTGTTAGAAAGGAAGATGGGTCCATTCACATGTGTATTAGTTATCAACAATTGAACAAGGTGACCATTAAGAATAAGTATCCTCTTCCTTGAATAGATTATTTGTTTCAAAAACTTCAAAAGACAAGTTATTTCTCCAAGATTGATCTTTGTTTAGGTAATGACCAATTGAGGGTGAAATAAGAAGATATTTTGAACATGGCTTTTAGGACCTGATATGGTCATTATGAGTCCTTGGTGATGTCCTTTGGTTTGACTAATGTCTTGGCGGCATTTATGGATTTGATAAATAAGTGGGTTTAGACAATAACTTGATGTATTTGTAATTGTGTTCATAGATGATATCTTGGTTTACTCAAGGAGAAAGAATGATAATATTGATCACTTGAGGATCATATTGCAAATTCTCAAGGACCAACAACTTTTTGTTAAGTATAGAAAATGTGAATTTTGGTTAAGGTACATGGATTTCTTAGGCCATATTGTTTCAAACAGGTTTATTGAGGTGGATTCGGTTAAGACATATGCGATCAATAGTTGGTTTAGACCTCTATAACCGCCTGATATTATAAGTTTCTTGGGTTTGGCCGGTTAGTATAGAAGATTTGTCTAGGAATTTCTGCGCTTGTCTATCCATTGACGGCTTTGACTCAAAAAAAGGCAAATTTCATATGGTCGGATGCTTGTGAGAAAAGTTTCCAAGATGCACCATCATATTTAGCACATGTTTGTACTAAATCATACTCTTTCCTACATTTCTTATCAAAATGTAGGGTCCGGCGAAATTGATTCTCACACTCGTGGCTAGGTTCATAGTTGATCTGGGAATGAAGATTTCTCATAACATTCGAGGATATGACCACCCTTTTTCCTTTAAGTATTTCTCTTATGTTTGAACTATTGTATGGGTTGTGGCCCAAGATTTACTTATGTTGGTTACATAGTTTGAGACAATGTATTAGACTTCCACTCATTTATGAAAGACGTCGATTGTATTGAAATGCTTTAAATTTTTGCACCATTTTCTATTACTTTATGTTGTGATATTCTAAGTGGCTTGTATGAGACCTCTCGAGGTCTTGTATGCCTTATTACATCCAGGAGGTACCCCTAGGTATGATACATGTCTTATAAAGTTTTTATGGTATGCTCCGCTTGGCTATCGGTTTGGGGATGAAAGGTCGTTCTAAGCTTTACAGGAGCACCAAAACTGTTTTGGAAAGACTTCCAACGCTGAGAACTGAATCGGGTACCACGATCAAAAATAATGGACAAAGGCACTCTGCGCAACTTTACCATTTCTCTCAAGTACAATTTTTCATAGTCCTCCGCCAAATAAGAAACCTTAAAGGGAAAGAAATGAGCTGATTTCTTCATCCATTTACTATGACAAAAATCAAGTCGTATTTTCACCGAGTGCGAGGCAAACCAACAATAAAGTTCATATTCACATCTTCCCACTTTCAAGTAGGAATAACAATGTGTTGGGATAAACCTCCCGGTTTCTGATGCTCAAATTCCACTTGTTGACAATTAGGACACTTATTCACAAATTCTACAATCTTCTTCTACATCCCATTCCAGCAATATACCTCCCGTAAATCATGGTACATCTTGGTGGCTCTCGGGTGAATGTAATATCGCAAACTATGGGCTTCTAAAAGAATTTGTTCCCTCAAGTCATCAATATTTGGAACACATAAATGAACTTGATATCTATCTCCCCATTGGGAGAAAGTCTCAGTGGATTTCTTAAGCAGCGCTTCTATTAAGCCAACCAAAATGAAATCAATACCTTGCTTAGCTTTCACATCTGCTACTAAAGATTATTCTGAACTATTGTGGACCATCACACCACCCTTGGTAGAGTCTGCTAACCAAACACCCAATCGGGTCAATCTATGAACATATCTAACTAAATCTTTCTTTTCTTCTTCAATATGGGCGACAATGCCCATAAATAATTGACTAGGAGCATCCGCCACCACATTTGCCTTTTTGAGGTGATAGAGAACACTCATATCATAATCTTTCAATAAATCAAGCCACCTTATTTGGCTAATATTTAGATCCTTATGATTAAACACATATTTCAAACTCTTGTGGTCTAGTTCAAAGTCATGGGTAGGATAATTCTTCTCATGTATATTGAGTTTCCTTGAGGCATAGGATATAACTTTCCCATTTTGCATAAGCACAAACCCTAACCCAATTCTTGAGGCATCACAACAAAACCACAAAACCATCTGTCCCTAAAGTCAACACCGGAGCAGAAGTAAGTCTATCTTTCAACTCTTGGAAACTTTTCTCACATGTTTCCGTCCATATGAACTTAGATTTCTTTTGAGTCAAAGTCGTCAAAGGTGAGGCAATCAAAGAGAATGCCTTAACAAACCTTCTATAGTAAACGGTCAAACCCAAGAAAATTCTAATATCAGATGGGGATAGAGGTCTAGGAAAACTCTTGACCGCATCCATTTTCTTAGGATCTACCTCAACTTACTCGAAACAATATGATCAAGAAAAGCTACGGACCTTAACCAAAATTCACATTTTCTAAACTAGTCAAAGAGTTGATAGTCCCTAAGAACTTGCAACACAATCCTCAAATGATCAATATGCTCATCCTCACTTCTTGAATAGATCAATATATCATCGATGAACACAATCACAAACATGTCAAGGTATTGTCTAATCCATAAACACCTCCAAAGCATTAGTCAACCCAAACGACATTACCATAAACAGATAATGACCATACCAAGTTCTAAAAGTTGTCTTCAGAATATCATCCTCTTTAACCTTCAATTGGTGATAACCTAGTCAAAGATCAATCTTAGAATAGTAACTTGATCCTTGAAATTTCTCAAATAAATCATTTATTATTGGAAGAGGATACTTATTATTAATAGTCACCTTGTTCAACTGACGATTGTCAATACAAATACGAAGAGAACCATCCTTCTTCGTTACAAACGAAATTGGAGCACCCCATGGAGAGATACTCGGTCGGATCAAACCCTTATCCAAAAAATCCTTCATTCTTTGAACTCCTTTTAATTATGTCAGAGCCATACAGTAAGGAGGACTAGAAATAGGTTGCGTATCTTGGATAAGGTAAATACCGAAGTCAATTTACCTTTCGGTAGGAATATCGGGTAAGTCATATAGGAACACTTACAGAAACTCATTAACGATAGGGACTGACTCGAGAGTTGGTTTTTCGAAATCCACATCTTTTACCCTAACTAGATGGTAAATGCAACCCTAAATCATCTTTTTAACTTTAAGACAAGAGACAAGTTGATCCTTAGGCATAGAATTTCCCCCCTTCCACTCTAGGATAGGCTCATTTGGGAACTGAAACTCTACTAGACGAGTTTTACAATCAATAGAAGCATAAAATGAGTGAACCCAATCCATACCAAGTATAATATCAAAATCTAGAATATTAAGCTCTACCAAGTGAACAAGAGTAATTATATCGGAAAAGGAAATAGGAAACTTCTGATGAACCCTCTTAGACACAATAGAATCATCAATAGGAGTAGGGCCAGAAAAAGGTTCTAACAACACATCGTGAAGCACATCAAACCCCACAGCCACATATGGCGTAACAAAAGAAAAGGTGGCATCGGGATCATGTAAAGCATATACATCAAGTGTGAAAACTTTCAACATACTGCTAACCACATTGGGAGAACTCGTTGGTTCTCCACGATTCTGAAGTACATAGAATTGATTTTGCTCTATAACATTGGGACCCGAACCACTAGTAGGAGCTTGTTTTCCCTCTCTTTTTTTATCCATAACCATCGGGAAATCCTCATTTTATGACTACTCTTACCACAACTAAAGCAACCATTCGTGTCAACTAGGCACTTACCCTCGTGCTTCTTTCCATACCTAGTACAAGTAGACGTAGGCAATGAAGATCTACTATCATTTCCTCCTTAAAGAATCGGGTTAGACACCTTATCTTTGTTTAACTTAGGAGGAGCATTGGAGGACCCTTGACAAGAAAACCTTTGTCAAAATATAGGACTTCATCTCCCTAGACTTCCCATAAGTTTCTAATCATCAATATGTTGTGCATGAACCATGAGAAGATAGATGTCCATGTCATTAATGAGCATGGAGATATGACACTCTTTAACCACCATTTCCGACATACCCAAAATGAACTTATTCATCATTTCCATTGAATCGGCAACCGTTGTTGGAGCATATTTAGACAATTGTGTGGGCTTTAGAGCATATGCCCTCACACTCATACTCCCTTGTTCGTCACAGAGGCGGATCTAGGACTTAGAGTCACTGGGTGCTAAGTAGAGGTGGACCCACATGATTTGATAGGGGTGCACCCGTTAACTTCGAAAAAATCCTATGAGAAATTGATAGAAAGTAGATATAATCAACATGCACCCATAAGATGTGTAGGATTTCCCTTGGGTAGGTGGTACAAGCCAAAGGAACCACTCGCGAGAATACAATTCAAATCTAGTTAGAGCCTTATTTCATTATTTTTATTTTAGGTTTAGTTTAGAGCTCATACTTGAGCCATTAGTGACCAATCAAATATGACATTATTCGTATATTGTAGTAAAAATTTCACTAACTACCTAAATTAAGATAGTATTGATGCACCAAAATAATCAAATGTTCGATTCGCTTATAATGCCCAGTAGACTTAGATTAAATCAGCTTTAGATTCAAATAGAATTATTCGTCTTATTGATGGATGGGTGAGTGGGATTGGACGACCGGCTGAAGGTTGAAGCTTTCATTAATGGAATTGTTGATGAAAATTTTAAAGGAATATCAAGGGTTTCAATGGTAAAGAGATTTAAATAACTTTTTGTTTAATCAAATAAAATAAAACTAAAAAAACGTCGTCTACGATTTAAAAATTTTAGAACAAAAAAAGGTTGCCTCCCGTTGAAAAAAATTAAAAACAAAAATCTTCAAGTGGGGTTCGATCACGCAAACTTAGACATAAAATTTGATAGCCTACCATTGGTACCAGAGAATACTTTTGTTTTCTAGGTGACACGTTTATTATTTATAGATATGATTTTTACAAATACCTATACATAAATGGAATATCTGTCAAAGCTTGTGGGCGGCGTGTCACCCCCACAAGCCTTAATAGATCTGCCCTTGTTTGTCGAACTTTAATGAACTCAATAACCTTCGTTTCCCTCATCTCAAAGGTAAAGAACCTATCAAGAAAATTAGCCTTAAACTTCTCCCAATCAAGGAGACCCGCATTTTCTGGTCTCCCTTCTTTGCATTGGTTGTACAAAAATTGAGCCACACTCTTAAGTTGATAAGCGCCAAACTCCACCTTTTTCACTGGCGTCACTCCCATGATCATCAAAACCTAATAAAGCTTATCAATGAAATATTGAGGGTCTTCCTCAACCTTAGAACCATGAAACTCTAGAGGATTCATCCTAGTGAAATCCCTAACTCTAGATGTCGTCGTACTCACATTTGGGTTCACGGGAATCGAAACCTCTCAATTGACACGACTAGAATTTTAGTCTACAACAACAATTTTGTATGTGTTGCAAAAGGACCTAAAATCGTTGCCATAGCGCTACAGCAACAATTTGTCGATCGTCTAATCTGCTCGCGTTACTATAGCTCTATTGTAACATTTAATGTAACGTCTTGATAGCGTTTCTATTGGAACCTCTATTGCAACGGTTTTCCTTTCATCTATAGGCACTATAATATTAGATCAGTTGTAACAGTTAAGAGTTATTGCATCAGGGGTTGTGGTAACGATTAACAACCGTTGCGATAGATTTTGTTGCAATAGATTTTTGTTATCGCAACACTTTTTAAATAGTATGGCAAAGATTTTTAATAGATATTGCAACAATTTTATTTTCTATTGCAACCAATCTATATGAATCTACAGTTTTTCCCAACATTTTGCAGTAGTTTAGGTTTCTTAAGCATTATACATATATATATATATATATATATATATATATATATATATATATATATATATATATATATATATATCCAAAACACATATTTTCAATAGTTTACACAAGTTGCATATTGCAGCTTAACAAAAGTTTCAAATGTCAAGAAGCAAAAGAGTCGAGCTAAAGCAATAGGTTTATACAACTTTTAATCAATCATATAGAGTACGGTCTGATCATCATTGCTTTCATCATCCCCTTTGTTATCTTCTCCACCTACAAAAGACCAGAAAAATAAAAGTGTATTGAGAGGAAATGTGGAAGTACGATAGTTCAGATTGAAGTAATTAAATCATTTTTCTTGATCTACTCCACATCTGTGTGAGTGAAATAAGCAAGCATTTCATTTGGTCAATCAACTGTGCATAAAGAAAAAGGCAAAACCAAAGCAATGGAAGGTTAAATTAGCTAGATCAAAATCCTACTACACTTATCGAGCATATTTTTGTATTTTTTAATCAAGTTGATTATCATTTATCAAGTATGGCATGCTTTATTGAATTAGCATATAAAAGAATACTAGCCAAACGGCAAACACACCTCTGTGTTATTATTTAACAAAAAAAGGATAAAACAAAAAGAATAAGAGATCAAAATTCACTACATGCCTTCTGTTCTTTTAAGACAATACTAGCCAAAAGGCAAACTCACCTGTGTGTTATCACTAAAAATAGTTGCTCGACAATGAGGGCACGTTGGGCCCGAAAGAAGAAAAGTATCAATGCAGTTGATATGGAAAGCATGGCTATAAGTAGGGAGAAATCAATTTATCCTTATCAGAGAATTCACAAAAACAAACAAACAAAAACAAAGGGTTGTTTAGGACCAATCACATCTCTGTATAAAAGGACAAGTAATGCATCAATAAATGCTAGATCAAAACAAGAATCATGTAAGTGGAATAACTGTTGAAAGTGTCTTTGGAAAGGATCAGAACTAGAAACTTCAAGGTATCCATTAGATTGAGATGATGCTGAAGAAGAAGGGTGTTTGATAAGAATCTTAACTAGCAAATGGAGCAGGCTAGATATGAAAAACATGACAGCTAATATAACTACAATAAAAAGAAAAACTGGACTAATCTTGTTTCCAGATGGAGTGCACGACCAGGTAAGTCCTAACTCTATGAAGGTTAGTCTTAATGCTGAAATTTTGAGTAGTAATGAAGCCCATCTGCAGCTAAATGCAAATTGGCAAATTTATGGTGGTCAGTATGATCAGGAACAGAAAATGGATTTAATAATAACAAGGAGAATGGGATGGGTACTAAGATGCAAATACATAAGTCTCAACAAAGAGTAGCATCTGATCCTCAGATCTACCAGAATACCTTTCAAAAAATCTCCAATAACTTTGAAAAACATATTCCTAACATTAAAAAAAGCCAAGAAATTATTAACCATAACCAATCGAATGAGAACCTCAACCCTAACCCCTATATGGCCACGAAAAAAGACCAGACAACTAAACTTGCTCCTATATTGTTATGCAAATCATGGCTGCAAGACACAGACACAATCAATCCATGAATGAAGCACCTATAGAGTTGGTTACCCTTAAAGTTACTACCATGTAAGGCTTACCTGCTATTATTTTCAAGGGAAGGAATTTTAACAACAAAATAGGAAGGGACAGAACTTTCAAACTTTATCCAAACCATTCTGATTCACCATAACTAGTCATATTCAAGCCATGGAAGTTATCAAGGTCGACCAAAACCAACAAATGAGTGGTCCAAAATAGGCCTTCACTGACAAGCAACAGTGAATTTCTATTTTTTCCATTTTCATTCTAATGTATCTCGTGTTTCATGATTCTTATTCTAACTTTTTAAGAATAATAAAAGAGAAACTTCTCAAATCCTAGCTACTCAAGCGATAGGTGAAATCAAGGAAGACATCATCAATAAAAGGGTAATCAATACCGATTGAATAACTCATGGAATAACAAATACAACCTTAATATCAAGAAAAATATGGTCTAGAGTAATCGATTTCACCATAACTACCAACAAAACTTTTAACCCATAGTAGCTAAAATTTAATGGGAAAAGCCCAAAATAAAAAAAATACATCAAATACACTAACTACACCTCAACGATTAAATGAAAGAAAAGATATTAAAGAAGAAAACCTAAACAGCTAAAGTTGAAGTTTCTTCTGCTATAACATCAAAGATGTAAGAGCAAGACCTCTAGTTGCTAAAGAAGAACACATCAAGATTTCTCAAATTTCACTAGAAAACCTTCAGCCCTCTATTTCCTTCGATTTCACAAGAGTTTCTAGAGAGAAATGGGTTTACGATTGAAGAAAAAAAGGTTTTAAGTTTTCCCTAGAATTACATACAAGAAGAACTTACCATAAGATTAAAATTCCTGTGAAACTCCACAAGCTTGCCCTGAAATGGTGTCCTCCTTGTTGAAAAGTAGGTCAAAGAGAAGATGGTGACAGTGTATGGTCTTTTGCTTGTTAAAGAGATGAGAAATGTCTTTAGAAAATGTTTGTATCGATATTCTGATACCTTAGAATTTTAGCGTTATTTTGAAGACACTCTAGCTCTCATGAAATATGCGATAATTAACGTTGAGAACATTTATAGGGAAGGGAATTCATTAGCTTACTATCTAACTAATCATACATTTGAGGTGCAAAGATGAAAATAATATAATACATCTTGAGATTTACCATCACAGGGGAGGAAACTTCACAATTTGGACAAACTGGAAGTACCAAATTTGAGAATCAAGAGCAAGATACTCAGGTGAATAATTGTTTTATAATTCATCAGCAATTACAAGTCTATTTCAAGAAGACATCAAAGAAGGATCAACGCCCCAATACATGTTACCTTCTATTATAAGAGGAAATATACCTTAAATAATGTCAAACAATAGCACTTTGATATTTTAATGGATCTAAAAGAAGAGGTAAATCAACAATTAGAAGGAATCAATAAAGGAGAAAAGAGGAAAATCAGATGTATAATGATGATATCTAAGAAATTATCCACCCAAGAAACTTCACAACAGCTCATATTCATCAATAAACCTAAAAGAATCCTACAGAGAAATGCGGGAAAAAGAGAGTGATCACTTACAAGTTACAGCCACGGCTATACCTCAAACGACCATGGTGGACTCGGCCAGAGGCAGGAAGCGCTGGCCAGAGTAGATGGCGCAATGCTGGATGGTGATAATTCGCAGAGAAGATCACTTTTGGAAATACTAGCAAATTATAGTACCAACCAGTACAAAATTTTAGTTTATTCCATTTTCATGTTAATGTATCTCTTGTTTCCTATCGTTCTGACGTAAATCTTCAACAATAATGAAAGTGAATTTTTGATATCCTACACTAGTGAGAGGTAAAATCAATGAATACATTATCAATGCAAGGGATTCAAACCCGATTGAATAACTCAGGGACAATAATACAACATCAATTTCAACTTAATATGAACTAGAGTAGTCTATTTCACTATAACTCCAACACAACATTAAACCCACAATAGCTGCAATATAATGGGAAAAAACCCAAAATCAGAGAAGTACATCAAATACACTAACCACACCCAAAGATTAAAGACGAAAGAAGAGATTCAAGAAGAAAACCTCAAAAGCTCAAACTTGTAGTTTCTTCAGCTTTAACCTCAAACATTGAAGAAGAGAACCTCTAGCAATATAAGAAGAAAATCTCTAGATTTCTCAGATTTTTACAAGGAAACATACATACCTCCATTTCCTTCGATTTCACAAGATGTTTGAAGAGAGAAATAGGTTTAGATTCGTGTTTATGTTTGCCCTAAAATGACAGATATGAAGAACTTACCACAAGATTAATATCCCTGCCAATTTCTACTACTTCTGTGTTCGATCAAACTACTCTTATGGATGAAAAATTAGGTCAAAGAGAAGAAGAGTGGCAGCTTTTGTGTTCTTCTTGTTGAAGAGATAGGAAATGAGCTTACAAATGTTTACCTCGTTAATTTTGATATATGATAAAGAGAGAAATAAATTACATTCAGAAAACTGATTAAAAATAAAATAGAATGAAAAGCTTATGGTGGGTTCAGCCAAAATAAGAGAGGGAAATTATGGAGGGATTTAATAACCGTTCCGATAGAAAATAATTCGCATTAAATGTTGCCATAGATGACTTTATGACAACAGTTCTCATAACCATTGCGATATGTAGGTCTATTGCAACAGTTTTCACACAATGGCAACAAATTTATTACCTTGCCGTAGCAATAATACCCAATTCTTTTGGCAACGGCTCAAACTGTTATAATAGAACCTCTATAGTAACAGTTTATGAAGCGTTGCTAAAATTCCGTTGCAGTAGGCCTAATTTCTAGTAGCGTGACTTGGTCCGTCATGACTTGAGCCAATACTTGAAAAGCAATCCTAAATCCGTATTAGTATCTTGTTCGGCCAAAGGATTGACCATAACTTAAGGATCTTGGGGAGGAGCTTCTTGTTCCGCATTCTCCCTCATTCCTTCTATCATAAGCTTTTCGAGTAGCCATATCCTGTAGAGCATCGGATAAGGATTAAGAGAGAGATCTTATAGAGTTAAACTCTATTGCACGAAATTAGAGTAATGAAAGAAGTGGAGTTTCGTAATCATATTATAGCCTCTCATTCATAAATGTGGCGTGTTTCACACTTATGAACAAGACTTGACTCGACGTGGCTTATGAGACATCCTACGACCATTCTAAACCTTGTGCTTTGATACCAAATTTATCATGACCCAGGGTACCGTCGAGATATAATATGGAGTATAGGCCCCGATAGACCCCAGACAAGATATTTATCATTCATAACATGATAAATAAAAGAAAAGAAGTAAAATAATAGTCCAAATCCACTAGTTTTTTGTAACACATTGAAAATCCAAGACGTGTGTTCAAGCCTAACATAAGTGTCATGAGGTCTATACACTGTTTTAAGAGTCATTTGGAAAACTAGCTCATAAAGGTACTAGTGTGCCTTAGCCTATTTGACTAGCTTTTAGGAGTCGGAAATTCATGAAATTTGGTGGAAGGGTGTCTAACCAATGTTTAAGATGATTCATGGTCGAAACTCTCGGGTATGACTCCCCAAGGATCAACCAAGGTCCCTTGAGGAGGACCCTTGCCCGTGGAGTCAAACACTGCCTGGGCAGTGTGCACCCACAAGAAGGCATAGACGGATCGTGTGTTGATCAATGGGGCGTGAATACCATCCGTCGACCAACACTTAGCCAAATTGTTTGAGAGCCTCGCCTGCACAGTCTCTGACCAAGACAACGGATGTGCAGCACGGAGGGAGAGCCTAGTCGTCCATGGACCAACGATCCGTCGATCGTGGTCTCGTCGATGGGGCCTACAATTTCCTGCACCCTTTTTACTAGGTCTTAAATATTTATTTAAGGGGTTTAGTGGTTATTTAGGGATTAAGTGAAGTCTAATTAACTTAACTAACCCCCCATATAAAGATCCTAACCCTATTTGACTAATTACAACTCACAAAATAAAACTCTTTTCCTTCTCTCTTCTTTCTCTCTCTAGTGAAGAACTCCACTGAAGACAAGCTAGGGGAGGGTTTTAGGGCTGTTAAGGGATGATTTCACCATCAAATCTTCATCAAACGTTAAGGTATGGGATCTAATTCACCTTTGAGACCTCATTCCTCAAAGGGTTCTTTCAAAGTATTTTCAAAAGATGAGTTTTCAAGTGGGTTTCATCCAATCTCAAAATTAATGTTATGAATTGATTTGTTTATGATTTCTCATGGATATATTGAATAGAATAACATGTATTCTAAGTTGATTATGACATATATTCATGGTTTGGTCTAGTTTGTAGAAGATGACCTTCACTCCTTACCCCTAGGTTATGATCTTGATATGGATTGAGTTATATTGGTTCAATTGACTTGATTATTGGTTGAATTACTACTAGATGATGTTGTTATGCTAATCATGAATGAATTAGTGTGATTTCTATCCTTTCATGCTAGTTCTTGAGAAGTGACCTAGGTTATGATGAATTGACCTAAGTATCTTGTTTTAAGCTTTGATTTAGTATTGAATTGTGAAGTAGTTATTCTTATAGCCTTGTTATCATGTTGGTTATTGAATTATGATGATGTTATGACCTAATTGGGTTGAATTAAGGGTTGATGGTAAGACCCTAATGATGAATTATGAAGGAGACTTGGTAAGTCTTATGAACCCTATTCTTTACTTCAAATAATGGTTAATTGTGATTAAGTCATGATGTTTTGTTGGAGTATGCCTTGTATTTGGATTGATAAGGTGGTATGTTGTTGAATTGAAATTTCTTGACTATGGTTAAAAGGATGGTGATGATTACCAATGTGCCTTATTATGAAGTGATATGTAAATGTTGTAACCTCACTTATATGAATTATAATGATAGGACTATACTCATGCAATTCTTATTGAGCTATGATAATGATGATTATACAAGGGCTAGACCCTATGACCTATACTAAGTTATGATTGTTAATAAAGGCTTTAAAGACATTTCAAAAAGGGACTCTATCTTAGCACCGAGTGAACTAGATTGAGGAATGTCCCTTCCCACATAGGGAAGGTAGGATCACTAATGTACTCTTGAGATTGGAGACTATAATGCATGTAGCATAAAAAGGGTACCAATTATATCTCCTAGTTCTTGAACTATGTTGCCCCCATAGGAATACTAGCTAGTGGATCCACGTAGTTGATATGTTCATGTTTTAGGTACTACTTTGGCATGTAGTCCACCTTCTTTCGGTGTAGGGTTCCATTACACCGGATTCCACATTTAGCTCTTGTGGTCAATGTCGGTTAAGGCAAGTGTTCCCTAAACTAAAATGAAGTAATGAAGTATAAACTAAATAAGGTGACTTGAGAGGTTTGACTTAGCCTAGGTAGGGGTATGGGACTCTACCTATGCCTTGCACTAGTTTGACTTAATGGAAGCTTTAGGAGGTTGATATTATGTATGTATATGATAATGAATTCCAATGATGATAATATGACGATTTTGCATGTAAATGATATTTATATGGTAATTGATATTCATATGAACATGTGTTTGGTCTATATTGATTACAAGTTGATGTTATGTATCCTTAAAGGTTATATTATGTGAAGTTGGATATTAGTCATGGTTCTTGTTGGGTTACTTGATTGAGTAAGGTTATGGGGCTTTGCTTGGTCATTGCACTTGTTTACTTTGTGAGCATTCAGGAGTTGTTGTCTTTGCTTTATTGTGATATGATGAACTCTTATCCATGCTTTTGTTGTTCTTACTTGATGATAGGGTTGTATTATACTATTAGTTCAAGTATGTATATAGGCAATTTACTTGTTTGATTTAAAGAATATGTCTTGTTTATTGGTATGGTTTGCTTGGCTATGCATAAGGCTTTCAAAATACAAAGTATAATGTTTTAACTAAATGTTCCTTTTAGCATGATTTGATCTTATGTGTGCATATGGTCTCATACTTAGTACAAATGGTGTACTAAGCCTATTTTCTCCCTTTTCCCAAACATTTTAGGTTCCGGTCGTTGAAGTCTCATTCGAGACGACTTGAAGAAGACATGGATATTCTCTACCATCCAAGTGGGTAGGTCCTCACTTTTTGAGGGCGATGCCAATATCTAGCTTATGAAGTTGTTTTACTTTTAAGACTCTTAGGTTCTTTCTGGAGTACGAATTGTATAAGACTATATGTGGCTCCTTTACATTGATGTAGGTTTATGCCCAAATTGCTATGATCGTATTAGATGGTTATGAGATGAGACAATCTTTAAGACTATGTTCTATCTTATAGATATATCTATGTGCAATAAAAGTAGAAGACTATGTAATCTTCTTATACAAAGGGTCTATGTATACTCGATACAAATATATATTATGTGTATGTAGAGGTCTATGTAAACCTCAATGTAGAAGTTATGAAAAGTTTTTAATTTTTCCGTATTTTTAACCTTTGAATGTAATGACGAATGCTAAGAGGCTAGTCTTAGTCCTCAAAGAGGACGACGACGCCGGTACGTCTAGGGGGTGGTCCTCGAATGTGACAAACTTGGTATCAGAGCATGAGGTTGAATATCTTTGATGTTTATGTCTCTCTCAACCACGTCTATGTAGATTTGTACTCATAATTGTGAAGTGAGCCACACTTATGGATAGGAATCTATGTGATTCTTAGGAATCTCTCTCATTCTTGGAAATCCAATATTGTGCCTCTAGAGTGTACTTATTATGTGCTTTCACCTAAATCTTGTATTTTGGTTATAGGCAATGAATACTCGAAGGAATGCGGCATGAATACTTCAGGAAGAGATTTCCAATGCGGGAGCTCCTCCCCGTGGTGATCAAGTCCCTCCTCTTGAAGAAGATGCTAATGATGACAAGCTCCGGTGAATCCACCTCCTTTGACGGATGGTGACATAAGGGCTGCCCTCTTCCAAATGGCCTAAGCCATTACTACCCAAGCCCAAGCCGCCACTACTCAAGTCCAAGATATGACGGCCCAAGCTAACTGGGAGGTTGTACCCTATCCCAATCAACAAGTTGCTACCATGGCTTCCCGTCTAAGAGATTTCACTAAGATGAATCCTCCTAATTTCTATGGCTCTAATGTTGAAAATACCCACAAGAGTTCATTGATGAAGTCTACAAGATACGTTTTGCTATGGAAATGTCTACTAGTGAGAAGGCCGAGTTATCCACTTACCAACTCAAAGATGTGGTTCAAACTTGGTATGTCCAATGGAGGGACAATAGGCCTCTGAGGGATGGATCGGTGACTTGGGAGATCTTCAAGAAGGCTTTTATTGATCGGTTCTTTCCTAGGAAGATGAGGGAGGCCAAAGTGGTAAAGTTCATCAACCTTCGTCAAGGAGGTATGAGTGTGCTCGAATACTCCTTGAAATTTACTAAATTGTCCAAGTATGCTCCTTCTTTGGTTTCCAATCCTAGGGATGAAATGAGCCGCTTTGTGACGGGGGTGTCGGAAGACTTGCAAGAGGAGTGTCATTCGGCTATGCTACATGATAATATGAATATTTCTCATATTATGGTTCAGGCTCGACAAGTGGAGGAGGCAAGGGCTAAGAGGAAGAGTAAAGATGCAAAAAGGGCAAGATCTTTTGATAGTGGTTCTTCTAAGGGTATGATTGAGATCCAAGACAAGCCTAAGTTCAAGAAGAGGTTTTCTAACCAAGTTCCATCCAAGTTCCCTAAGGCTCGGGATGATAGGGTGTCTAACCCTAAATCTCAAAAAGGAGGGAGCACTAGTTCACCAACCAAGAAGCCAACTTGTGCAAGGTGTGGCAAGAAACATTATGGTGATTGCCTTAAGGGGATGACAATTTTTTTGGTTGAGGTAAAAGTGGACACAAGGTTAAGATTGCTGTAATGCAAAGGGTCAAGTTAGGGGTGGTGGTCAAGCTCAAGCAAGTGGTTCTTGTGATGCTTCTCAGAAGAACCATTTCTGTGCTCTTCGCCCTAGAGGTGAGCAAGAGACCTCTCCCGATATGGTGACCGATATGTTAAAACTGTTTTCTATTGATGTGTATGCTTTACTTGATCCCGGTGCTACCTTGTCATTTGTTAAACCTCTAGTCGCTAAAAAGTTTGACATTTTACCCGATATTTTGCATGAACCCTTTATAGTGTCTACCCCAGTGGGTGAACCGGTGGTTGCAAAAAGGGTATATAGAAATTGTCCTATAATGTTGCCCAATAGAGTTTCTCATGTTGAACTAGTAGAAATCGATATGCTTGATTTTGACATCATTTTGGGTATGGATTGGTTGCATGCTTGCTTTGACTCTATTGATTGTAGAACAAGGGGGTGAGGTTTAACTTTCCAAATGAACCTGTTGTTGAGTGGAAGGGGGGAACTCTATTCCTAGTGGTCGTATCATCTCTTGTGTAAAAGAATGCAAAATGATCTCAAAGGGTTATCTATATCACATAGTAAGAGTCAAAGATTTAGACTCCAAAATTCCTCCCATTGAGTCGGTCCCTGTAGTGAGTGAATTTCCGAAGGTCTTTCCAAATGATATTCCCGGTATTCCTCTCGATCGGGAAATTGATTTTGGTATCGATTTGCTACCGGATGCAAACCCCATTTCAATTCCTCCTTATCGGATGGCTCTGGACGAATTGAAGGAGTTGAAGGCTCAACTCAAATATTTACTAGACAAGGGCTTCATAAGACCTAGTATTCCTCCATGGGGTGCTCCGATTTTGTTTGTGAAGAAGAAGGATGGGTCCTTAAGAATGTGCATTGATTATCGCAACTCAATAAAGTCACTATTAATAACAAGTATCCTCTCCCTCGGATTGACGACTTGTTTGATCAACTCCAAGGGTCAAGCTACTTTTCTAAGATTGACTTGAGATTGGTGTATCACCAACTTAGGGTGAGAGGTGAGGATATATCAAAGACGGAATTTCGGACAAGATATGGTCACTATGAGTTCTTGGTAATGTCCTTTGGTCTCACTAATGCTACGGCGGCGTTTATGGACCTAATGAATAGTGTGTTTTGAAGTTACATAGATTCATTTTTCATTGTCTTCATTGACGACATCTTGGTATATTCGAAGAATGAGGGTGATCACATGAACTATTTGAGGGTGGTGTTGCAAGTACTTAAAGAACATCAATTGTTTGCCAAAGTATAGAAAATGTGAGTTTTGGTTGAGGTCGGTGGAGTTTCTTGGTCATATCATCTCTAGTAAGGGAGTTGAGGTTGATCCAAGGAAAACGAAGGCGGTGAGAAGTTGGCCTAGACCATTGACTCCAACCGACATTAGGATTTTCTTGGGTCTAGCGGGTTATTATCGGAGGTTTGTGGATGGTTTTGCTTCCATTGAATCTCCCTTGACTACTTTGAAAAGAGTAAGAAGTTTGAGTGGTCGGAAGCATGTGAGAAGAGCTTCCAAATCTTGAAAGATAGTCTTACTTCCGCTCCGTTGTTTGTAAGATCCCGAAAATGACATAGATGAACTAGAGCCTAACATTGTGGTCCTGATGGTCAAAGGTCCTCAATAGGTCTATTATATGGTATTGAGGCAGTGTCTAAAGTATTAGGTGCATTGGAAGTCAAACGTCAAGGGACGACCAAGACGTTCGACGACTAAGTCACCTAAGTGCCTCGTATGTGGTTCTATGTGTTTATGTGTGATTCATGATGTTGTGAAGTCCTTAAATTATTTATTATGATGTATATAGGTAATGTGTCATGTTTTGAGAAGTTTGGAGTTCAAACGTCCAAGAACGTCCATGACGTTCGAAAGATGTGCCTTGAAATGACCTTGTGTGTCTAGGCATGTTTCGTTGAGTTTTACGTGATTTGGGTGAAATTCATGTGAGAGGTCCTAAACTTGTATACGGTCATGTTTGGGTTGGAAACGTCCGGGAAAAATTATCCCCAAGGACCATTCAAGGGTCTTTGAGGAAGGACCCAAAGTTGGTGCCTAGGCTGCCCAAGAAAGCCCAAACCACGGAAGGCAATCGACGGCCCGTGGGTCAGTCGATGCCCCGTATGTTGGTCCGTCGATTAGGACTTTGTAACACCCGGAATCTAGACCCCAGATGAGACCGGCGTCGTTAACCTCTCAGAGGTCGCAGACAAGCCTCTTCTTAGCTTCATCACAATCATACAGTTAAATTTACGGAAAATTTAAAACTTTTTAATACTTATTGAAGTATACTTAGACTTCGTATAACTGCATAGAGTGATATACTAATAGCTCAACATAAAGCAACCATCTATCAATAGAAACAATCAAAATGAATCATCATAATAATAATAATAGTTTTCCAAATCGGCCTTATTACAAATGCTTGAATAAACGTTTGGACTAAAAAGCTAAGGACAACATCCACTAGCTATGTCTAATGTACTAATCTAGAATAATAAGCATAGGCATCCTCAAACTCAAGAGGACCTACCAAAGTCTGGAGATCGTTAATCCAAACTACTTCGTCGAATCTTCAATCTTCTCTAGAACCTGCACCTATAAAAATAGTAATAATATATGGGGTTAGTACACACTTGTATTAAGTATTGGTGTATGCACATAAACACATAAGGACTATGCATGATCAAGGAAAGCTCTTCCTAAAGCAACATGCCATTTCTGGAAAGTTAAGTCACTATACTTTCCTAATTCGTTATTCGTGAATCATGTTATGAATATGATATTTTCTCATGTATTTAAAGCACACAACTCATTTTCTATATGAACATAAGACCTTGGAATCATGAACATAATTTTAGAACAACTCAAGCAAAAGTTTATTATTTTTGCTCCATTAGGCCTAGAGCTCACCTCTCCAGCCTTCGTTTATTTTTCAGTCTTCTCTTCTTTTGGTTGTGTAGTTCAATGATATCCTTTGATCTTATGTTTATCTTACAAGTGCAATGATTCATTGTAGTCCTATACCTACAATGAATCGAGTAAGTAATCGAAAAGACTAAGGAAATGATTTGGCTACCCTACTCACAAGTTATATTTCTCATTCTTGTTAAATTGGGTATGAATGTATTTATAAGCCAATCTTTATTGGCTATGCCCATTATTTGATTATATATATTCATACTCCAATATTGGCATAAACCACTAACTTGTTAAAACTTCATTCTTATCAAACATTGATGATTGACATTCTTAAACTCTTACTTACTTAGTTCACTTAGAACTTACATTCTTCAATATTGATATGTTGTTCACTTTCAACATTCTACTTTCATTCTTTCTTACTTTCTTTAAAGAAATCTTTAGCATTAACTATATAGATCATGTGAGCTAACATGAAATCCAATGTCTTCCCCACACCGAAAAGAGGTGGATCACCGGTTAAAGTGAAACCAAGCTCAGTGTCTTCCCCACACCGAAAAGAGTTGGTTCACCGGCTAAAGTGAAGCCAAGTTCAGTGTCTTCCCCACACAAAAAAGAGGTGGTTCACGGCTGAAGTGAAACTGAATACTTTCTTGAGATTTTAACTGACATAGATCATTTGATCTAAACATGAAATCCAGTGTATTCCCCACACCGAAAAGAGGTGGTATCACCGGCCAAAGTGAAACCGAATACTACCTAGCATTCTTAGATGGAGTCATCCACTAGCTAGTCCCTATGCTGGCAACATAGTTCAAAAACTAGGACTTCGGAGAACCTGGTCCACCTGGGTGGTGATCTCGTCTCATGAGGCTTACATGTGCTGGCACAAGCTCATTGCTAGTCTATCGGTGCTTAGCTTAGATTTATTTTACTTTACAACTTTTAGAGTTGACTCAAACATTATGGAAGCTTGCTTCTAGTATGAGGTATACTTAGCTTTATGTCACTGGTCATCCCTATCTTATTACTTGATGAATGTGAATTTAATGTTACATTATCATCATGGTGCGAGTGAGACTTGTCTCACGGCTTCTAGCACCCCTTTATGTGAGTATCTTTGACATAATCGTATAGGTGTAAGTGAGGTCTGTCTCACTTCCTTTAACACTCTATATAAGGTCAATTTCATAACTTATACGCTTTTAGTTATGTCATTACTAACATTAACTTGTCTGTCACACCCGGATTCTGGAACCCGAATGTAACCGGCATCGTTAACCTCTCAGAGGTCGCAGACAAGCCTCTTCTTAGCTTTCATCACAATCATACAGTTAAATTTGCGGAAAATTTAAAACTTTTTAATTACTTATTGAAGTGTACATATAATTCATATATATACTGCATAAGAGTGATATTCTAATGAGCTCAAACTAAATCAACCATCTATTAAAGATTAAACAATCGAAATAGATAATCATAATAATAATAATAGTTTGCCAATCGGCTTATTACAACGCTTGAACAAATGTTTTAAATGAAACGCTAGGGACTATCTCCACTAGCTATGTCTAATGTACTAAGCTAGAATAATAAATGTAGCATCCTCGAACTCTTGAGGACCTACCAAAGTCTGGAGATCGCTAATCTAAACTGCTTCGTCGAATCTTCAATCTTCTCTCTGACCTGTGCCTATAAAAATAGTAATAATATATGGGGTTAGTACACACTTGTACTAAGTATGGGTGTATGCACATAAACACATAAGGGCTATGCATGGTCAAGGAAAGCTCTTCCTAAAGCAACATGCCGTTTCTGGAAATAAGTCACCTTACTTTCTTAAATCGTTATCTCTGATTCATGCTATGAATATGACATGTTATCATGCATTTAAGGCACACAACACATTTTCTATATGAACATAAGACCTTGGAATCATGAACATAATTTTAGAAAAACTTAAACAAAAGTTTATTATTTTGATCTCTTAGGCCGAGAGCTACTATTCCTAGACTTAGTTTATTATTCAGTCTTTTCTTCTTTCCGTTGTCTACTTCAATGATCTCCTTTGATCCTATGTCTTACTTACAAGTGCAATGATTCATTGTAGTCCCATACCTACAAGTAAGTAATTCACAAGACTAAGGAAATGATTTGGCTACTTTACTCACAAGTTATACTTCTCATTCTTACTAAATTGGGTATGAATGTATTATAAGCCAATCTTTATTAGCTATGCCCTTTAGTTGATTATTTGAGATATATAGATCTTGGAACATATATTCATACTCCAATATTGACATAAACCACTAGCTTGTTAAAACTTCATTCTTATCAACATTAATGATTGACATTCTTAAGCTCTTGCTTTACTTAGTTCACTATGAACTTACGCTTCTACTTCTTTGATCTGTTGTTCACTTTGAACATGCTACTTTCATTCTTTCTTACTTTCTTTAAAGAATTCTTTAGCATTAACGGAAGTAGATCATGCGAGCTAACATGAAATCCAGTGTCTCCCCCACACCGAAAAGGGGTGGTTCACCGGTTAAGGTGAACAAAGTCCAGTTTCTACCCCACACCGAAAAGGGGGCTTCACCGGCTAAAGTGAAACCAAGTCAGTGTCTTCCCCACACCGAAAAGAGGGGTTTACGGCTATAGTGAACCGAATACTTTCCTGAGCTTTAACCGACACAAATCATGTGAGATAAACATGAAATCTGGTGTCTTCCCCACACCGAAATAAGGTGGAATCACCGGCCAAAGTGAAACCAAACTGCCTAGCATTCTTAGGTGGAGGCATCCACTAGCTAGTTCCCCTATGCTGGCAAACATAGTTCAAAGACTAGGAGACATACGGAGACCCTGGTCCACCTGGGTGGTGATCTCGTCTCATGAGGCTTACATGTGCTGGCACAAGCTCATTGTTAGTCTATCGGTGCTAAGCTCTTATCTATTTTATTTATTATCTTTTAGAGTTGACTCAAACATTATGGAAGCTTGCTTCTAGTTATGAGGTTTACTTAACTCTATGGATGACTGGTCATCCCTTTATTTACTTGATGAATATGAACTTAAGTCTTACATTATCATCATGGTGCGAGTGAGACTTGTCTCACGGATACTAGCACCCTCTTATGTGAGTATTTTTTACATAATCGATTAAGTGTAATTGAGACTTGTCTCACTTCTTTTAACACTCTATATTAGATCAATTTCATAACTTAAGCTTTAAGTTATTTCATTACTCTTCTTAACTTGTTCAACGTTTATTGATAGTCTTGTACGATTCTTTATGAAAGTTATAACTACTTATACAATGCTATTACGTTCACAAGTTCGTGTGGATAGGGTATGTTGGGACTTGTCCATTGATTGGCATACCCTATGTTATGAGTTCATTTATGTAGAGATTGGTATGACTTTACGTGATTTGGAAGTAATATAATTGGACATAGTTTTGCTAGCCAATTTGTTGGCATAAATCATAATTTCAATAGATATTGTCATAATATTATCACTAGCCAAGTCAATTATATCATGAATACATTATAGTAATCTAACATGTTAAACAAGCCAACTTTTAACCTTTGATTATCCTATGAAACAATTCAATGAACAACTTATAACGATTTCATCTTCTCGAACACAAGTAGGCATTACAACATTTAACATTCATGTAAATAACACCCTAAGTGTGCGTATCTAACATGTAGGCTTCATTCGACATTATAAATCACGGAAACATACACATAATGATCAATTATCACCACATACCAACAACATGTTCGAGATTTACATTATACATACTACAAGAATCAGAAATCGTGAGAACTAGGGAGATGAACATGCGATTCATTGGGAACAACCCTAGTTTCGTTATTCTTGATTTCAAAACGATTAGAAAGACTCTTGGGGAAAGGAATCCAAGAGCTAAAACCCATACCTTACTGTAGAATTGAATCTACGAAGATCACCTTGCACTGTGCACGAAAACCTTGAAGAACTTGCTTGAAGTTGCCTAGGGTTTGCTTACGTTTTCACTTGTTTTTAGTCGTAGGGTTTACTGGTGAATAACGTGAGTCGAAGTCTTTAGGAACTAAATATTAACTAATTCAACTTAGACTAATTAACTTAATTAAATAACACAATTAGCTAATTACCAAAATGCCTCTCCTAAATTGACTAAAAAGAACATTTGACTTAACCGAAATCTGGAAATTGCTTAGTGGTTTCGGTTTTGACCAAATAAATTAATTAATTAAGTTGCTAATTTAATTAATTAAGTAGCCTAGGGTATTTATTAAGGTACCCCTAAGTTGTTAGAACCATAACCAACCCTTTGGACCATCCTAGGTTAGGTACTAGGATGTTTCTTAGTTAGTTACTTTTCTTAATGTCACCCGGTTAGGTCTTAGGTTGTCGGGTCCCTTAGTTAGTTATTTTTGGTTTGTCCTAGGTTAGTTAGTTAGTTAGGTCAGTTAATAGAGTCTAGGACCGGTTAGGGAGCTTGGCCCCACGTGGGCTGACCCGGACGCGCACCTGTCCCCAACCGCCCTGACCTAATCAGTTAGCTTGGTCCTTGGCCGGTTGCACGTGTGCTTGCACATGTGCTTGCACATGTGTTGCGTGACTTTCCTAACTAACTATTCTGGAAGGTTCATTTGGAATGTTCACTTATTGTCCCAAGGATCCTCACTATGTCCTTGGGCACTGCTTAATCTACATGGTCATTTTAAATGGTCATGTGCTATGGTACCTAGACTTGACACTTGGATGCCTAGTACCTAATGTGTTAAGTTGAGAATCAATAATTTTAGCTTAGGGTCTTCATTAAAGGTACAATTCTTATGTGATTCTAAGTTGCTAAATATTGTTCTTATGATGATATTACGATATTTAAATGAAAAGATGTATATTTCCAATAAATGTTTGTTTTCATGATTTTTATGCATAAGTCATACTTAGTACATGTGGTTGTACTAATTCCATGATTTTATCTATCTATATGGTTCTTGGTAGGTGAAGAGCTTTTGGGAAGAAGACTTAGATTTAGAAGATCGTTCAAGAGAAGTTGAAGTATGTCCTCACTTGACTCGAGGGCATTTATGTCTTTTATGTATCTATTGAAATATTGTCATAGACTTAATAGTACTATGTTTTCTATTTTGTATGGGTCGTGTCCCAAGTAATCTTGTGTCTTAAGATGATGAGATTGAGACTTATTATTTCCTATTACTTCTATATGAAAGAGTTTTTTAAAAGATGATGATATTATTTTATGAAAAGTTTTAATTTCGTACAACTTTTCATTATGTATATGTGATGAATGATATGAAAGGCTTGTGTGAGACCTCCGAGAGGTCGAGTACGCACGTCACAATCTGAGATTATGCCCTAACTTCTAGGGTGTGGTTTCGGGATGTGACAAGCTTGGTATTAGAGCATAGGTTGGTGAAAGTAGTCTAATGAATCAAAAAGTCTCATCAAGTCACTAAAGTCTTGACCATCGGTGTGAGTTGCGACACATCTATTGGCGAGAGGCTATAAGACGATAGAGTTTTCCTTCTTTTCTACTCATATGTCGTGTTGTAGAGTAAATGTTATGATTATCCTTCTAAATATGTTTCCTTGTGTTTCTAGGAGATGAATACTAGAAGGATAGCCTCTAGAAGGTTGGAAGAGGGAAGGGTGAATGAGGAAGCTCCTCCTAAAGTTGAGCAAGTTCTTCAAGATGGGCAAGGTGTACAAGGTGCTCAAGGTTCCCAAGTGCCTCCTCAAGGTGATCATTCCCCTAATGTGGAAGGAGGTAATGAGGTTCCGGAAATGTCTAATAGGTAGATTAGAGATGCTTTGATTGCTATAGCCCGATCTGTAACTACTCAAGCTAATTTTAGTATGTTGCCTAGGGTTGTGGAGAGCACTATGACATCTCGGTTGAGAGACTTTGTGAGGTTGAATCCTCCAATCTTTCTTGGCTCTAAGGTAGATGAAGATCCCCAAGAGTTCCTTGATGGTGTGTACAAGGTATTGAGTGCTACGGGGGTTACATCTAGGGAGAAGGCGGAGTTGGCTTTGTATCAATTGAGAGATGTGTCTCAAATTTGGTACAGTCAATGGAAGGATAATAGGCCGGTGGAGTCGGATCCTATTGAGTGGGAAGAATTCAAGAAAGCTTTTCTTGATAAGTACTTTCCCCGTGAGAGGAGGGAAGTGAAAGTAGAGGAGTTTATCAATCTCAAGCAAGGCAATATGAGTGTTGAGGAATACTCTTTGAAGTTCTCAACTTTGTTAGATATGCACCATCCCTAGTGTCTAATTCAGGGGATGAAATGAGTCGCTTTGTGATGGGTGTAGCCGACTTAGTGAGGGAGGAATGTTGTACGGCTATGCTACATGATGATATGACCTTAGCTAGACTCATTGTGTATGCACAATCAATTGAAGAGTACAAACTTAGGAGGATGTCAAGAAACTTGAAAAGGAGTGGTGCTAGTGATCAAGTGCAATCTAGGTTCAAAAAGAGGGCTCAAACTCAAGATAGACCTAGTGCTCCTAAGGTGAAGTTTGAGAAAGGAGGTGGTTCTCAAAATGGAAAACCTACATGTGCCACTTGTGGTAAGAAACATTATGGAGAGTGTCTAGTGTGTACTGGTATTTGCTTTAGATGTGGAAAAGATGGACACAAAGTGAGAGATTGTCCTAACATGGCTTCTAGAGGAAAAGAGGGTAAGAGAGTTGATCCTAGTGTTCCAAAGGATGATGCTCCAACAGAGAGGCGTTTTTATGCACTCCGGACTAGAGGTGAGAAGCCGGATGAGAGTGATGATGATTTTTGTAAGTACTTGTATTTCTCTTGTTGTGATATGAGTACCTTCTAGTGGGGGAGTATGGCTAGAAAGGTGTGCTAGTTTGTTGCATATGCATGGTGTTTAGGAGTTTGGTTGAAATTGAATTTCATTAACTTCTTGCATTGTGTATTTTATTGAGCTATGAGCATGTTGTAAAAGGCGTTTATATGATGTTTACCTTTCATATTAGCATGTATATATCATGAATTATCAAAAATTGCATTTTTTTTGAAAAAAACAAATTGGCCTAATATCACTGTAGCACTGAAACTGTTCACTGTGAAAAATTTGAAAATTTGACTAATCGATTCTTTGGTCTAAAATTATAGTAATATGGTTATAACTGATGTGTATGAGTATAATAATGAATATAAAATGAGTTTTTGCTATTCGGAATGCAGCATGTGAGTTTTGTAGCATAATGAGTTATAGAAGTGTATTCTAGTTTCTTATTGTGTTGTGAATCTCTTGACTATGTGAAATTCATGTTTTCTCCTTGATTGTGAGTTATATGGTTTATTTATGTGCTTCTAGTTGATTCTCCATTCTTGGAAGTGTTCGGAGAGTGGCAAGTGTCATTCGAGGACGAATGTTGTCCAAGTGGGGGAGAATGTAAGATCCAGAAAATGACATAGGTGAAATAGAGAATAATATTGTGGTCATGATGGTCAAAGGTCCTAAATAGATCTATTATATGGTATCGAGGCAGTGTCTAAAGTATTAGGTGCATTGGAAGTCAAACGTCAAGGGACGACCAAGACGTTCGACGACTAAGTCACCTAAGTGCCCGTATGTGGTTCTATGTGTTTATGTGTGATTCATGATGTTTTGAAGTCCTTAAATTAGTTATTATGATGTATATAGGTAGTGTGTCAAGTTTCGAGAAGTTTGGAGTTGAAACGTCCAAGAACGTCCATGACGTTCGAAAGATGTGCCTTGAAATGATCTTGTGTGTCTAGGCATGTTTCGTGAGTTTTACGTGTTCGTTTTGGGTGAAATTCATGTGAGAGGTCCTAAAATCGTAGACGGTCATTATTAGGTTGGAAACGTCCGGGAAAAATTATCCCCAAGGACCATTCAAGGGTCCTTGAGGAAGGACCCAAAGTTGGTGCCTAGGCTGTCCAAGACAGCCCAAACCACGGAAGGAAATCGACGGCCCATGGTTCAGTCGAATCCCCGTAGGTTGGTCCGTCGATTGGGACTTGTCCTGGGGGGAGAAAGGACCAAGGACAAGCCTTAGTCCCAGACCGCGGACCAAAGGACGGTCCGTTGGTCAAGGGACGGCGCGTAAGTGGCCTACCGTCGTGCGGGACTTAGCCTGGGGAGCTAAGATCCAGTTGGCAAGTCTCTGAACCAATCGACGGAGGACAGGATGGTTCGTAGGTGGACTGACGTCCCGTCGATGGCCACTGGTTCCCTGCGCAGCATCACTGTTAAGTGAGGGTGATGTTGTAATTTCACCCCAATTCCAAATAGAACGTTTGGCAGTTCCTAAGGGGTCTATTGGGTATTTTAAATGTGTATTTAAGTCTTTAACACTTAGAAGATTTCATTCTTCAAAATCAAAATCCCAAAATCCCTTAGAAATTCCCCAAAACTCCATTAAAGCTAAAACTCAAGGAAGAGCTTGGATTGGTGATTTGAGTGGAGATTCTTAATCAAATTGAAGGATTAGCATTGTTAAGGTATGGCTTTTGATCCTTGAAACTCGTTTCATCAAGGAGCACAAGTTTCAAAGATTTTTTTTAAAGTTTTAGTTGAATTGACATATTTCATGATCTACCATGGGTTCTTGCATTAATGTTTTTTAAACGTTGATTATGGATTGAATTGTTATTGTATTGATGATTTTAACCTAATTAACCTATTAACCCATGTAATTGATGAGCCCTAGTTTTTTACTAATTTATGGGTTACTTGATATTGGTCTAATGCTTATAATCAATGTGTAGTTTCTTATGGGCTTATAATGGTGTAATCATTGTATTAAATTGTTATCTAATTGGTCTTAGATTGTTGAATCTATAATGAATTGGCTTAGATTTCATTAAGTATTATAGTTTATGTATTGCATTGATGTTCATGGTCATGGGTAAGGGCCTTATGATATTGAATTGGATGATTTGGCATTGGATTAAAGTGTTGATGATGAAGTGGTGGTACGCTGCCCTATTTTCTTTTATTTAATATTATTTAGACTTCAATTATGTTGTGATTGGTTTGGTCCACTTATGGTGGCGGTGTTATGTGAATTGATGTGGCCTTGTCGGCGTAATTTTAAGTATATTGATGATCATGGCCTTGTCAGCAACTACTTGAAGTATTATGTTGATTTGTGTAGTTGATTATGTGAAGTATGATCATATCTACCTATATGTGAAAGTATGTTTTATTCTATTGATGCTATTTAGGGAATCATGTTATGCTATGGCTATGTGTCAAGTGTGTAGTCTTAGAGTTGATGCATAGTTGTTCCTAAGTTGGTTATATGAGTCTATAATGGTTATGTTGATGGTGTTAAGGTAATGAATAGGTTGACTAAATGATGTTAAGGGTCATTCCTAAGTGTCTAAATAATGTTAAGCAATATGAATAAAATGAAGTATGTTGTGTCTTGTTTAGGTAGACTTGAGTCCCTTACTTGATGCATGTATGAATATGAGTATGTGATGTCTTGACTTAGGAAATTCAAGAGTCTTAGTCATGAATGAATGAATGTCAGGTGAGACCTTTAATGATGATAAGAGGGTCCTTTATGTGAAACCTTGAACGTAGTGGTAAGGTTATGAAACTTGAAGTTGAAAGCCGTAATGGTATCCTTCATGTAATGAATGATGGACTTAAGGTTGATTGGCTGGAACGGCATCATATCAATCCTTAGGAAAGTCATGATGAGCTTCTTGTCGCCATAGGGAGGTAGCCCTAGTGGACCTTTCTTTGGTAGGGTAAATGTAATTAGGTTATGAACTTGATATGGAACCCTTTTATATGAACCTTAGTATGATTTAATCTATGAGAACGAAGGCTAGCACCGAGTGAGTATGGTAAGGGAAGTATTTCTAGTTAAATCATTAGGCTAGATTACAAAGCATGCCCTTCATATTTCCTTAACCATGTGCCTACATTTGATGTGTCTAAGTTATACCATTGGCAAGTAGAACAACCTCATCGGAGTAGGATAGAACTATGGATTCCATGCTTTGCTACCATGGTCTATGTCGGTTATTGCCTATTCTCATCATATGAGATACCTATTAGCATTAGAGAAGTTCTATGAGGTTTAGGTGGTAGTATGGGACGCTATCTAGACACTGCACAATAGGCTTTGAAGATGTTAGTAAGAGTCCCTAGGTCTTCTCCAAGACCATTATTTGAATGTCCTTTATGTGAAGAATGTCTCTTAAATGAACTAATGAAATAATGACTTAATGATATAAAGTATGTAAATTAATGAGTACCTAATCTAAAGTGACTTAAGGATTCCTTAGTTAAAGTGTGAAGAGGGCATGAAGGATGATTTCTTCATGTCTTATCTATGGAAGTCTTGAGAATGACTCTAGTTAGGGAAGTTGCTTGTTATGTTTGACATGATCTAAACTTAGGAAGTCGTAAGGATTATTTAGGTAGCCTTGAAGAGGGTGTATGGGCGTTCTCTTCTAGGAGTACTTAAGTAAGTCTTTTGATAGCCTTGGTAGGGGAGATTGTCATATGTATGTCTTGTATGTTGGTGTATTGTAGGTGTGTATGTTTCTCATTATGAGTAATCTTGAGGATCGTTTAGGCACATCTAGAGAGGGTGTATGGGCGGTCTCTCTTTGTGTGACTTAAGTGAACCTTAGGATAGCTTTTGTGAGAAGACTACATGCTAGAAAGTGATAAAAAGGGAAGAAAGAGACTTCACTGTAACAATGAAGAACTTCACTGTACAATGAAGTGTGGTTACTGTAAAGTGACCTCTAAAATGTGTTAATTGGTTTTAAATGTTTTCTTATGTGATTCTAAGTTGATAAATGTTGTTCTTATGATGATATTATGATATTTAAATGAAAAGATGCATATTTCCAATAAATGTTCATTTTCATGATTTTTATGCATAAGCCATACTTAGTACATGTGGTTGTACTAATTCCATGATTTTATGTATCTCTATAGTTCTTGGTAGGTGAAGATATTTTGGGAAGAAGACTTGTATATAGAAGATCGTTCAAGAGAAGTTGAAGTATGTCCTAACTTGACACAAGGGCATATATGTCTTTTATGTTTCTATTGAAATATTGTACTAGACTTAATAGTACTATGTTTTCTATTTTGTATGGGCCGTGTCCCAAGTACTCTTGTGTATTAAGATGATGAGATTGAGACTTAGTATTTCCTATTACTTCTATGTGAAAGAGTTTTTTTAAAGACTATGATATTGTTTTATGAAATGTTTTAATTCCGCACTACTTTTCATTATGTATATGTGATGAATGATATGAAAGGCTTGTATGAGACCTCCGAGAGGTCGAGTACGCACGTCACAATCCAAAATTATGACCTAACTTCTAGGGTGAAGTTTTGGGATGTGACAAGCTTGGTATCAGAGCATAGGTTGGTATCATAGCATAGGGTACAAAGGGCTTCATTTTGTATTGTGATGCATCCCGAGTGGGTTTGGGGTGTGTGCTTATGCAACATGGGAAAGTAATTGCCTATTATTCTAGACAACTTAAGGTGCATGAGAAGAACTACCCCACTCATGATCTTGAGTTAGTGGCTGTGGTATTTGCCTTGAAAATATGGAGGCGTTACTTGTATGGTGTCCATGTTGATGTGTTTACCAATCACAAGAGTCTCCTATATGTGTTTACCCAAAAGGAGTTGAATCTCCGACAAACAAGGTGGTTAGAGTTGTTGAAATATTATGACATGAGTGTTCTCTATCATTCCGACAAGGCCAATGTGGTTGCGGATGCTCTAAGTCGTATGACCATGGGTAGTGTGTCTCATGTAGAGGAAGCCAAGAAAGACCTTGTGAGAGATGTTCATAGGTTGGCTAGATTGGGGGTTAGATTGGAAGATTCTCCAAATGGTGGCGTTATGGTCCATCATAACTCCGAGTAATCCTTAGTTGTTGAGGTGAAGTCCAAACAACACCTTGATCAACCATTGATGGAGTTGAAAGAATCGGTTCTTGGTAAATTTAATGAGTCATTCTCCTTAGGGGGGATGGTGTGTTGAGGTACCAAGGGAGGTTGTGTGTTCCCAATGTTGATGATTTGAGGAATCGGATTCTTGAGGAAGCTCATGGGTCCCGTTATTCCATTCATCCGAGGTCAACAAAGATGTATCATGACCTTAGGGAGGTGTATTGGTGGGAAGGATTGGAAAGAGACATAGCGGAGTTTGTTCCTAAGTGTCCAAATTGCCAACAAGTCAAAGCCGAACATCAAAAGCCGGGTGGTTTACTTCAAGAAATTCAAATTCCTACTTGAAAGTGGGAAAACATTAATATGGATTTTTTGGTATTGCATAAGACTCAAAAACAATATGACTCCATATGGGTGGTGGTGGATAGGTTGACCAAGTCCGCTCATTTTCTTCCCGTCAAGTCTACTTATTTGGTGGAATATTATTCAAAGATCTTCATAGATGAGATTGTGTGTCGCCATGGTATTCCGTTATCCATCATATCGGATAGGGGTGCACAATTCACATCTAGGTTTTGGAGGTCATTCCAAGAAGGGTTGGGTACTAAGGTGAAGTTGAGTACCGTTTTTCATCCCCAAACGGATGGTCAAGCGGAGCATACTATTCAAACCCTTAAAGATATGCTTATAGATTGTGTCATTGACTTCAAGGGAAGTTGGGATAAGCACTTGCCTTTGGTGGAGTTTGCTTACAATAATAGTTTCCATTCATCCATTTCCATGGATCCTTATGAAGCCTTGTATGGTAGGAGGTGTCGATCTCCTATTGGGTGGTTTGAAGTCGGTGAGTCTTCGATTCTTGGTCCCGATTTGATTTATAAGACTTTGGAGAAAGTTAATTTTATAATAAATCGCTTTCAAACGGCCTATAGTCGGCAAAAGTCTTATGCCGATCATAGGAAAAGGGATTTAGAGTTAGAAGAAGATGATAAAGTGTACTTGAAAATTTCACCTATGAAAGGGGTGGTTAGATTTGGCAAGAAAGGGAAGTTAAGTCCTCGTTATGTGGGCCCCTATAAAATTTTGCAAAGGGTTGGTAAAGTTGCCTATTAATTGAAACTTCCTAGTGAATTGGCTTCGGTTCATTCGGTTTTCCATTTTTCTATGTTGAAGAAGTGTATCGGTGATACCGAGTTCATTCTTCCTATTGAGGGTCTTGGTGTGAAGGATAACCTCTCCTATGAGGAGGTTCCGGTTCAAATTCTTGATAGGCAAGCAAAGAAGTTGAGAAACAAAGAGGTGGTTTCCGTAAAGGTGTTATGGAAAAATCACCTAGTTGAGGGTGCAACATGGGAGGCCGAGGCCGACATGAAGTCCCGTTACCGTCATCTATTTTATAACTAAGGTTAGTTTCTTCTATTAATAATGAAAATAATGACTAGAAATGAAGTTCCTTTATTTTTGGTGAAGTCTTGCAAAAATGTGCATTTTGAATATCATTACAGTGAAGTTGCCTATAATTTGCAATTTTGATTGTTTGAGTTATGTTGTGCATTTTGATGTGGTGAGTCTTTATGAAATGATATGTATCATATTGGTAAGTTGAACCTTGGAATAATTGACTCATGTAAAGTATGTTGATCTCATGTTGTTGTTGTGAGAAGGAAATTCCTCATGATGTGATAATTAAGCCTTTTGTGTGGTAATTGAAGCTTTTGAGTTGCCTTGTTTAAGTAATGTGATTTATGATGTATTGTATCGTTGTTGGTTGGGCTGCTAGTCTTGAGTCTATTTTCCTTCCTTCAAAAGAGTTTTAGTGTCATTCGGGGACGAATGTTCCTAAGGGGGGGATAATGTAACACTTCAAAAATCCAAGACGTGTCTTAAAGCCTAACATAAGTGTCATGAGGTCTAGACACTGTTTAAGAGTCATTTTAATGAAAATAGGTCATTTAGGAAGTTTAGAATCAAAACATCCATGACGTTCGGAAAACTAGCTCATGAAGGTACTAGTGTGTCTTAGCCTATTTGACTAGGTTTTAGGAGTCGGGAATTCATGAAATTTGGTGGAAGGGTGTCTAACCTATGTTTAAGATGATTCACGGTCGAAACATCCGGGTACGACTTCCCACGAACCAACAAAGGTCCCTTAAGGAGGACCCTTGCACATGGAGTCAAACACTGCCTGGGCAGTGTGCACCCACAAGAAGGCATAGACAGATCGTGTGTTGATCCACGGGGCGTGGATGCCATACGTCGACCAACACATAGACAAATTGTTGGAGAGACTTGCCTGCACAGTCTCTGACCAAGACAACGATGTGCAGCACGAAGGGAGGGCCTGGTCGTCGATGGACCAACGATCCGTCGATCGTGGTCTCGTCGATGGGGCCTGTAATTTCCTGCACATTTTTTAATAGGTCTTAAATAATTAATTAAGGGGTTTGGTGGTTAGTTAGGGATTAATGGAATTGTAATTAACTTAACTAACCCCCCATATAAAGACCCCAACCCCATTAGACTAATTACAACTCACAAAACAAAACTCTCTTCCTTCTCTCTTCTTTCTCTCTCTAGTGAAGAACTCCATTGAAAACAAGCTAGGGGAGGGTTTTAAGGGCTGTAAAGGGACGATTTCACCATCAAATCTTCATCAAACGTTAAGGTATGGGATCTAATTCACCTTTGAGACCTCTTTCCTCAAAGGGTTCCTTTAAAGTATTTTCAAAAGAAGAGTTTCAAGTGGGTTTCATCGAATCTCAAAATTAATGTTATGAAAATATTTGTTTATGATTTCTTATGGATGTATTGAATATATTAACAAGTATTCTAACTTTATTATGATAAATCTTCATGGTTTGGTCTAGTTTGTAGAAGATGACCTTCACTCCTTAACCCTAGGTTATGATCTTGATATGGATTGAGTTATATTGGTGTAATTGACTTGATTATTGGTTGAATTACTTATAGATGATGTTGTTTTGCTAATCATTAATTAATTAGGGTGAATTGTAGCCTTTCATGCTAGTTCTTGAGAAGTGACCTAGGTTATGATGAATTGACCTAAGTATCTTGTCTTAAGCTTTGACTTAGTATTGAATTGTGAAGTAGTGATTCTTATAGCCTTGTTATCATGTTGGTCATTGAATTATAATGGTGTTATGACCTAATTGAGTTGAAGTAAGGGTTGATGGTAAGATCTTGATGATGAATTATGAAGGATACTTGGTAAGGTTTATGAACCCTATTCTTTACTTCAAATTATTGTTAATTGTGATTAAGTCATGATGTTTTGTTGGAGTATGCCTTGTATTAGGATTGATAGGGTGGTATGTTGTTAAATTGAAATGTCTTGAATATGGTTGTGAGATTGATTAAGATGTAAATGTTATAAGTATGGTGATGATTACCAATGTGCCTTATTATGAAGTGATATGTAAATGTGCTAACCTCACTTATATGAATTGTAATGATAGGACTATACTTATGCAATTCTTATTGAGCTATGATGATGATGATTATACAAGGGCTAGACCCTATGACCTAAACTAAGTTATGATTGTTAATAAAGTCTTTAAAGACATTTCAAAAAGGGACTCTATCTTAGCACCGAGTGAACTAGATTGAGGAGTGTCCCTTCCCACATAGGGAAGGTAGGATCACTAATGTACTCTTGAGATTGGAGACTATAATGCATGTAGCATAAAAATGGTACCAATTATATCTCCTAGTTTTTGAGCTATGTTGCCCCCATAGAAATACTAGCTAGTGGATCCACGTAGTTGATATGTTCGTGTTTTAGGTACTACTTTGGCATGTAGTCCACCTTCTTTCGGTGTAGGGTTCCATTACACCGGATTCCACATTTAGCTCTTGTGGTCTATGTTGGTTAAGGCAAGTGTTCCCTAAACTAAAATGAAGTAATGAAGTATAAACTAAATAAGGTGACTTGAGAGGTTTGACTTAGCCTAGGTAGGGGTATGGGACTCTACCTATGCCTTGCACTAGTTTGACTTAATGGAAGCTTTAGAAGGTTGATATTATGTATGTATATGATAATGAATTCCAATGATGATAATATGACGATTTTGCATGTAAATGATATTTATATGGTAATTGATATTCATATGAACATGTGTTTGGTCTATATTGATTACAAGTTGATGTTATGCATCCTTAAAGGTTATATTATGTGAAGTTGGATATTAGTCATGGTTCTTGTTGGGTTACTTGATTGAGTAAGGTTATGGGGCTTTGCTTGGTCATTGCACTTGTTTACTTTATGAGCATTCAGGAGTTGTTGTCTTGCTTTATTGTGATATGATGAACTCTTATCCATGCTTTTGTTGTTCTTACTTGATGATAGGGTTTTATTATACTATTAGTTCAAGTATGTATATAGGCACTTTACTTTTTTGACTTAAAGAATATGTCTTGTTGATTTGTGTGGTTTGCTTTGCTATGCATGAGGCTTTCAAAAGATAAAGTATCATGTTTTAACTAAATGTTCCTTTTTAGCATGATTTGATCTTATATGTGTATATGGTCTCATACTTAATACAAGTGGTGTACTAACCCCATTTTCTCCCTTTTCCCAAACATTTTAGGTTCCGATCGTTGAAGGCTCATTGAGACGACTTGAAGAAGACATGGATATTCTCTACCATCCAAGTGGGTAGGTCCTCACTTTCCGAGGGCGATGCCAATATCTAGCTTATGAAGTTGTTTACATTTAAGACTCTTAGGTTCTTTTTGGAGTATGAATTGTATAAGCCTATATGTGGCTCTTTTACATTGATGTAGGGTTATGCCCAAATTGCTATGATCGTATTAGATGGTTATGAGATGAGACAATCTTTAAGACTATATTCTATCTTATATATATATCTATGTGCAATAAAAGTAGAAGACTATGTAATCTTCTTATAAGAAGGGTCTATGTATACTCGATACAAATATATATTATGTGTATGTAAAGGTCTATGTAAACCTTAATGTAGAAGTAATGAAAAGTTTTTAATTTTTCCGTATTTTTAACCTATGAATGTAATGACGAATGCTAAGAGGCTAGTCTTATACTCAAATAGGACGATGACGCTGGTTACGTCTAGGGGGTGCTCCCCGGATGCGACATTTTTATAAGGAAAAGTGAAAGTCTAAATCACTTGTCTCAATAACCATCTACTACAATAGAATGAAATCGGTCCTAATCCATACATCATGTCCAAAACTTAAATACAACAAGAAAACCAGAATAATGAAAATTCATCCTCGAAACATGAGGATTCACCAAAGTTTGGAAACCTTGGAATCAACCACTAGCCACGAAACTGAGAAACTTATTGTTGGACTCTATGACCTCTTTAGTGACACGCCGAGTGGATCTTTAGTTCGCCAACCTGCACTTTTTCAAACACTTTTACACACTTTGATCTGCACAATCGACACACAATTATTTGCCAAAAACAAAATTAAAATTGTAAAAAGATTCTTGGGTTGCCTCCCAAGCATCGCCTTACTTAACTTCGTGGAAAGACGCAAGTCCATATTTAAACCTCATTTTTGGGGTTTGCCATGGTACTACTAGGCAACCCCTCCTGTTGCTTCATGTAGAAGTGAGGTATTACTTGACCTATGAGGGATTCGATTAGCTAGATTGATCTGGAGTGGGAGCCAATCATCTGATTAAGCACTACAACATTCTCCCTCAGCTCTTCCAATAATATATCCTGCTCATTTACCTTTTTGGAGAATGATTAAGAGTGTATCTTCAAATCAGATTTTTTCATTGTCCTTTGGCTTTCTCCTCTTATGAGGGTGTATGTACCTATCTTTTCTTTTGCACTGGACTTCAACCTCTTTTATCCTCTTGGCCTAACAGTCCAGCGGAGTTAATAGTTGGGCCAAATAGTGACCCTCATCCATCTCTTGATTCGCTTCAGTCATATGGCCAACTCTTCTACCAACTATGCTCAATTTCTATGTTCAACAAGAAATTCACAAACCAAAACTAGAAATGAAGAAAGTATCACGATAACTAGAAAAATCTAAATTCAACTTAACTAAAAATTCTCAAATAACACCACTCCCCGGCAGCAGCGCTATTTTGATTTGACGTATCACTTTCAATTCAAGTGTCAATGATCATCAATCAGTATAATAACCCAACAAAGGGTTGGGATCATTCCCGTAGGGAGTTATTTCAAGAATTAATATCCAAGTGCGAATCAGTTCAAATTAGTCATAGTTAAAGACATTTACAAGTAAATACATCACAAATCAAACGGTGTGACACAAGTATCAATTATCAAAAAAGAAAAAGGGGTCTTCAGTCAATTATAAAGTAAAACAGCAAATAATATGAAAATACAAATATGGAGACGGGATTTTTGGGATGTGATAAGATTATGGGCTTAGACAAACAACCGGGTTATTGTAATTAGTAGTAAACAAGTGCATATTAGTGATTAACTTAGACTTTAGTGGGGTAAACTCTCTCTCGAGCAATTTACCCCGGATAAAATTGGTTTCTCTCGAACACCAATAAGTTTTCAATGAAGCCCAACCTTTGCTTTAGTACACTCACTCTCTCAAGCTGAGTGTGTGGTAGAGGGTTTATTATTCACTCTCTCGAGCTGAACCCATGACATCCCACTACCTACAGACCATCGATTCAGTAGTTTTGGTTTCGAAACCTCTCTCTCAAGTAAGCCTAAAACACTAAGTGCAACTACAACTCCATTAAATTCAACCACAACTACTGAACGAAATAACTTTTACAAAACAAATAAATAATAATAGATAATACCCGCAGTAATATCAACCCATAATCACATAGTCACACCGAAGAATTGGGTACGATTGATATTGTCTTTACATAGGTCTACAATGAAGAATCTTCAATACCCACTTCTAATTTCTTAGAATTGAAAATCTTTAAAAGCTAAGGAAAAACTTAAGACAATGTTAAAAGATTGAATGATAATCTCTCTCTGAATACTAAAATTTCTAGATGTCTTAATGTCAGTATTGAAAGATTGCTCGATTTCTAGATTGCTAGATAAGAATTTAAAACATATTTAGAGATGTCAAAAATTATGTTGCGAAGGAGCATTCGGCTCAATAATTAGGGATCGCCGATCCACTTGACGTTCATTCCCTTTGGTTAGTTACATTGCCTTTTTTTCAGCCTTCAACATCTCTAAGTTATGTCACTTTAGGTGATACGGCTTTGCATCGTGGAATCGTTCGGCGACTAACCGACTTCTCCTTCTTATCGCCTACTTGATTTTCTCCTTCGGGGCTTGGCACACTGAAACATTAGGCAAGATAAGGGTCATTCGGTGACTCGCCCAATGGTTTTAGGCGATCCTCAATCCTTCTTTTCTTCATTTGTTTGTTTCCTTGTTCTTTTTTTCTTAATAGTGTTGATGGTTTGTCTTTAAGTCCAAATACCTAAAAATCAAAGAATTACATTAGTTATTGGCACAAAATATGCATTTGAGGAAACTAAATCTATTAAATTAAAGCCCTAAATGAGTTCAAACTGTGGACTCATCAGCTACCCTATGAGACTGCGAATCTATCTTAGCACCCTTTTGAGCCTATCCTTTTCTTTTGAAGAATCTTGATCAAATTTTACCTCTTTTTTCCATCACATATAACCTTCATGAAGTATTAGTTTGTTTTAATTGTGGTGAAAAAGAAGGAAAATCAAGGAATATGAAAAAATATACCTTTGAAGGATCATATTAAAAAACATAGAACCCCTCCATGTAAAATACAGAGAAAAAAATAAAAATATGAATATACAAAAAAGATTGAAAAAAAAGAAGAGTTTGTCAAAATAAAGCTTGTGAAAGGAGCAAAAGAAATAGGGTATCCAATGCATCATGCTTAAATGAACAACAGGGTGGATTGTGAACATCATCAAGTGTGAAAGAGAAGGAGAAAAAATGAATTGCAGGCCATACTTCATAAAAGGAGAAGTCACTAAACAATTATACATTTGCACTCAACCCCATTACAAGACTTGAAAGACCTTTGTGATCTTGAGTGAGTTGAAAAGTATGTTGATAGGAAAAATAAGGGCAAACCTATGGGTAGATTCATTCATGTGTTCATCTTTGGGAGTTTGAGAGATGTATTTGATTCTCAAAATTATAATTTGTTGATAATCTTTGTGTGAGCGTGGAATCATTATTCGCGTGAAGGCATTCAAATGCTTTTGTTGAGCTTGAACTTGCATTTGAAGCAAGCATTATGAGCTTGAGTTCTGTTTGATGATGGTTAGTCATAGTTTCAAACTTACGATGCACAATTGAACATTGTATGTGTAGTTTGAACCTCTTGTGGTCATTCGTTTTGAGTCTTAAGTATGCCTGTTTGTAAACATCCTTATTGAAGTGATAAATCTTGTGTTTTACTTGAGGACAGGCAAAATTTTAAGTTGGGAGCGTTGATGAGTCTAGGATTTCGACTCATTTAGGGCTTGTTGTTCATAGTTTTAATATTTTCATGCCTATTTTGTGCTCTAAACTGATATTTTAATTAGTTGCAGATATAAAGACTAAAGGGCAATGGAAGGACAATATCCGGCAAAAAAGAGCAAAAAAAGACTAAAAAGAATGAAGATAGTAAAGTTTGAGAATCGCCAAAGTCGTCGAGTGGCACTTCAACTCACCTAAAGTTCCAGACTGCCAACCCTGAGGAAAAACCAGCTTGGCGATGGAAATGGATTGTCGGTGGACCACAGAATGGATCGGTGACTTCAATCCTGATTGTTTAAAGTTACAAAACTCTTATATTAAAGAGGCAAAGAAAGACGGCGAGGAAACATGTCACTTGGCACATCATCAACCTGGTCGCCGATGCTCGACTAACTTTGCCGAGTGACCCCGAAGGCCTAAATTCAAAAACGTATAAATTAAATTTCAAAAGGTTGTAAAAGGAATCCAATCATTTCCTGAGTAATTTCTACATTTTAGAACTTTGAGATTTCCTTGGAGACTTTGTTATACTTATTGTAAGGTGTTTTCTAGTAGACTTTGAGTTGGGTTTTAGATATTGAGCAGTTTGGATCATTGTGAAGACGTTGATTACAATACCCATATTATGGAGAATGTAATTGGTATTGATTTCTTCCTTTTTATGATGTGTGGATAAAATCCCCATTCTTGGGGGTGTGATCATGTGATTATTTGCTCTAATTAGCTTATGGGTATTGTTGTTTACTCATTTAAATGTTGATTTGAAGTGAGTTGAATTGATAGTTGTGTATTAACCCATGAACTGTAGTTGTAAATGCAGTTTTAACTTAGTGTTTTGGGCTTTGAGAAAGAGGTTTTAGAATTAAGGTTATTGATTGATGATTTTAGTGATTGGGTTGTTGTGGGTTCAGCTCGAGAGAGTGAATCTTAACTCGATCCTACTTATCTAGCTCAAGAGAGTAGATAAATTGTGGTATTAGGCTGCTTATAGTGTTATTCTTGTCAAGGTTCGAAAGAACTCGCTTGAATCGTAATAGTTGTTCGATAGAGAGTTATTGCATCTATAGTCTAGTACATCCACTAAGATTCAACAATTGTTAGTAAATTACAATTACCCATATAGCGAAATTAGCCTTTAAATGATCACATCCCCAAGTATCCCTTATCTACTAGATTACTCCTCGACTTTTCTTAGTTGATAATTGACAAACCTTAACCCCCCCATTTGAAACTTGTTGTCAACCCCTTTGATTTCATTCAATGATTTCAATAATTTCTATTCCTATAATTGATTAGACCATATTTATAACTTCGTAATTGAATTTTAATTTGTATCACTCCCTATGGGAGGCTGAAGCCGACATGAAGTCCCGCTACCCTCATCTATTTACTCCTTGAGGTTAGATATTCCTCTCAATAGAGAAAGTAATGCATAATCATGAAATTAACTTGGTTACTAAATAGGCGCATGTTTTTGTAAAAGATAGTACCAACTAGAGTTTTAACAAGATGTCTCATACTCTATTCTTGCAATTATGTGAAACTTGTATGCATATGTTTTCTTGAGATTTTGTTGTTTTGTTGATATCTTGAGAAGATTGACAGCATGGTAACTCTTTGATGCATTTTGAGCTTATGATAAGGTTGAGAAGGAAATTCATCACTATGTGTTATGAATATGTAGCTCATATATGTTGTACATCATGAATTGAGTGCTAAGTGTAATGATATGTTATGTGCTGGTTGAGCTGCTAATATTGAGTCTTTTCCTACCCTCCAAAAGATTTTAGTGTCATTCGGGGACGAATGTTCCTAAGGGGGGATAATATAACACTCCGGAAATTCCATGACTTAGACTAGAGATTAATCTATTTAATAATGCTTAAAATGATGTTTCCAGAAAATGTACTTGTCTAGTGAAGAGTCTATTAGGTTTTAAGAATATGTATTAAGGTACATAGGCATCCCAATGCCAAATATTGAGTAATATTGGGAATGTTAGAGAATATTGGCTTAAGGGTGTTAGCCAATTTCTATGTATACACAAGTAACTTAAAATACACTTTGATGTTCAAATGCTCCAATGCAAGCTTGTTTAGGAATTGTACCTGCAATGAAGACCCTAAGATAAAATTCTTATTTTCATCGCTTACACACATTAGGTACGAGGCATCCAAGTGTCAAGCCTAGGTACCATAGCACATGATCATTTAAAAGGATCATGTAGATTAAGCAGTGCCCAAGGACATAGCGAGGATCCTTCGACAAGAAGTGAACTTTCCAAGTGCAACTACAGAGTGCACGGTTAGGAAAGTGCACGGAAACACATGTGCTACAGGCCGAGAGACAAGTGACCAAGCCAAACTGATTTGGTTAGGGCAGTTAGGGGGTCGGCACGCATCGGGTCAAGCCACGTGGGGCCGAGCTTCCTAACCAATCCTAGGTTCTAACTAACTCACCTAACTAGCTAACTAACCTAGGACTAACAAAAATGAACTAACTAGTGTGCCCGAAATCCTAAGACCTAACCGGGTGACACTAGCCGAGTAGCTAACTAAAGAAACATCCTAGTACCTAACCTAGGATGGTCCAAAGGGGTTGGTTATGGTCCTAGGAACTTAGGGGTACTTTAGTAATTATCCTAGGTCACTTAATTAATTAAATTAGCAACTTAATTTATTAACTTAAATTCATGGTCAAACCCGAGACACTTAGCAAATTTTCAGAATTTGGCTAAGTCAAATGCTCTCCTATTTTTAGTCAATTTAGGAGGGGTGTTTTGGTAATTTAACTTATTAAAAGGACCCATTTAAGTAAAGGGTATTTCGGGTAATTCATGGGACGACTATATATTGATATTAGGTCAGTTTTAGACCACTTTTACACGTCCCAAATCAGATCAAACGAAATTTCTCTCAATCTCTCAAGAACACTCTCTTTTCCAAACTCCATTGAAGAACAAGAAAAGCTTAAGGAAGAAGATGAAGGTTTTGAAGTTTCCAATCAGATTCCGTGGATTCTTTATCTATAAGGGATGGGTTTTTCACTCTTGGTATTCATTTCCCCAAGATTGTCTTTCAAGATAAGTCTTCAAGAACTTCAAATACTAGGGTTTTTACTCTACAAAACGGATTTTCTTCCTAACCCTAGATTTATGGTTTTCAATGAAAAGTAAATGTTTTCTAAATTAAATTTCGCACGAATTTTTGAGTTATTGATTGATAATGTTTGAATGTCGTGTGATACATGATCTTTCTCTAAGTGATGGTTTCGAATGGGTTATTTATGGTATTTGATAGTGTAAACGTTAGGATTAGAATTAAGACTTGAATGAACCCTTTAACGACATGTTTACCTTCTCCTACGCTATGCATTGATCTTGTACATGATTTGATGAGTTGTTCTAGATTATGCCATTGAGTATTTCACTATGTATGATTATGAATATTGCATGATGAATAAGATTCTTGGAAGCAAGAGGTAAGTCTTCTAAGTGTGATTACTCTCAATGTTTATGTTAGCCTATAATTATGATGCTATGATTACGAAAGGAATGTATGATGTTGCTATGTGAATATGCTGGGATATGAACATTTAAATTGTGAGATCATGATAAGAATACGAAAATGCAAGTTATGATATCCCTTGTATGCTTTACACAAGGTGATTATGTTATGCTAATCTGACATATGAAGTGTTATGATAAAAGATAATTCTCATCTAATCTAAAAGAGCTTATGATCATGTTATACAAGGAGTTTGTCACGACCCGAAAGCACCCCCTAGAAGTTAGGGAAAACCTTCAAATCGTGACCTGGCTTACTTGACCCCTTTGGGGTCTCGTACAAGCCCTCTAACTAGCATTCATAACATAAAGCATGAAAAGTAGTGCGGAATTAAAACTTTTCACGATAATAATAAATAAAGGAGTCTTTTCATAAATACTAGGAAATCTTATCGTCACAAGCCAACTTAAAGACACGACTTAGAATCTTAGGGACACGGCCCTTTACAATAGAGTAAATACATTTTTAAGTCTTAATAAGGAAACTAAGAAACATAAAAACTATGTCCTCGAATATATGAGGACATACCCAAGTCTTGAGAGATAGAATTCCCAAGCTTCAACTTCGATCCTCCAAAGGCTTCCAACCTATACTCATAAGGTATAAAAGTATGGGGTTAGTACAACAATGTACTAAGTATGGCATATGCAAAAACATGCAAAAAGGGACATTTTAGTAAAGATAGCTTTTTATGCAATTCAAATATAACCTTCATGAATCTAGAAGCAAACCCACATAAGAATCAACAATTTAACACTTTATGGCTATCTTACCAAACTTAAAGTAAACAAAAGGAACATTTCAATTAACTTTGCTAAACTTGCAATAAAATTGAATAAAGCATCATAGTGAACATTTTGAATTCTTACAATGAAGACCTTACAGTGAAAGGCACGGTCCAAGTCATATGAACCCTTTTTCTTTGAAGTTGCCCTAACCCAAGGTTATTCTAAGACTCCCTAAGGTGAGCCAAGAAGGGACTCTCATTACACCTCCCTTCAAAGCACACCAAAGCGACCCTTAAAACTACCTAATCTTAGGCTTACTTCGTTAGAAATCACATCCACGCCCTTGGCTAACATATGCAAAACACTCATGGAAATATAGGTCATACCAAGTGCAATGTGAGAGTAGCATCCCATACTACCACTCCCACTTAGTACTCCTAATGGATTCCATTTACTCAAGTACTCCACAATAATCCTCCATAACACTACACCATAGTACTCATTCACACGGATTTCATGAAAGTACTCTTCTCCCATAGTAGGTATAGGTCACACCAAGTGCAATGTGAGAATAGCATCCCATACTACTACTCCCACTCAATGCTCCTACTTGGTAACTAATGTGGATTGAGCACTTCACGACATACATATACAATTTCAACAATACACAAGATAATTAGTTTCAAATCAATTCTTTTGTGGGAGTTAGCTTAACCGACAAAGACCATGAGAGCTAGACATGGAATCTCGATATTTACCCCTATCGGATGAGGGATCCTTACTTGCCTAGAGTAAGGTCATGCTTCTTAGCGTTTACATGGCTTTTCCAATAGCTACACCTATGCGGGCACATAGTTAAGGGATAAGGAGATTGCTACTAAGTAACTCACTCTCTACTAACGAGGAGTACTCATCTCAAGAGGTATTTTGGATTACAACATCTCAACTAACGAAGTGCAATCCACCTCCCCTTCATATCCTCTCGGTGCTAGGCATAACTCCACACGGATTTCTCAACATAATAGTCTATCTTAGAAATCTCACTACGAAATGGAGAGGTTGTTACTAGACACTACATCTCAACTCACGAAGTGTGTCCACCTCAAGATTTCCCCTTTTTGCTCAACTTGACATAATACAAATCTTAAAAGAGTGTGTGTGTACATGTGCACACCTTGCATATAAGCATCATTTCATTATCATCAAGTTCTACTCATACTTTAACCTTGATTCATCAAGCTACACACTCTACATACTTCTCATAATCATATACTTCATTTAGACATAAACTAGGTCAAACATGCAATTCAAGCTACATCAAACACAACACAAGACCCATTTCAAATATATATCTTCATTCCACATATTAGACCTTCAAGATCACATACTCAAACCATACTAAGTAACATCAAGTTCATCAATTAGCACCGCCACCCATAAGGTGGACCATACCACTCAAATAGCAATTCATAATAAGAATTATACAATGAGAGCAACTCATCAACAAATCAAACCATCATTACCCATAAGCAATTTATCAATATTTCACCATATTAAGGCCCTTAGGGCAGTAGCTACACCAACATGACATACACAAGAAGACCCAAGTTCATACCTTACTCAAATCATGCTCACATAACCCATTTTCAAGCCAAAAGTTGAAGTATGCATATACAAGAGTTTCATGGAGTTTTAACATCAAAACCATCTATTCAAACCAAGATAAATACATTTAAACCATTAGAACTTAGTTACAAGAAGACCCATAATAGAAATCAAAGTTTAGAAGAAGTTGAGTTTAAAACCCTTTTTTTTGAAATCCATTTTGGAAGTTGGCTTCTTGAATGGAAAGGTATTCAAGAATGGATACCATACCTTTATGAGAAAGAAACCCACGAATTTGATGAAGAAACAAGTCCCAAAGCAGCCCTCCTTTCCTTCCTTAACCTCTAGCCTTCAAGAGAGTTGAGAGAGTTTTCTTGAGAGAAAGAGAGAGTTGGATCTTGAAGTGAGAGGGTCTTGTCTAGGTCTAGGGTTTAAAACTAGTTTAATATAACCTAAAAACACCAAAATTATACACCTAGGGTCTTATAAGACTTGGGGTGTATTTACATAAAACACCCCAAGTTGGCAGCCTTAAGTCATGCACTGGCAGGCCTCGTCGACGAGACCTCCTCGACGGACCGTCACGTTCACCACGGACCGTCATGGGGTCCCGTCGAGGAACACTTGGCTCCAACTAGAGCCTGTCCAAGTTCCCCTCTCTGTCACTCGTGACGCCCTGGATCGACGGACCGTCCTGAGTGCGACGGACCATCGCCATGGTCGTCGTGAGCCACTGATGGGCAGACTTTGCCCAAGTCTTGGGCCCTTCATCTAGGGCCCCTTGTGGGTCCTAGGTGGGGTCGTGCCCGGACGTCAAACCCCTAAACTAAGTCGTCTAGGTCTAAGGAACATCCGACGCATGTTTCAAGTAAAATGAACACATAAAACTCATCCAAACTCGCCAAGACATACAAGTATATTCTAAGGCATACCATCCGAACGTCATGGATGTTTTTGGTCGATTGAACTCCAAACTTAACCAAACTTTGCACACTGCCTAAGGACACCAAACTAACTCCGTTTAACTTAAAATTAACTCAAGAAACAACCATGAGGCTCTAGTTCACCTTAGTTCATTTTGGGGCGTTATAGAGTTAATCTCCTATGACCTATGATAAGTTTATTATAAAAGACAACTTAAAGGTTATTCAAGAAAGGGACTTAAGCTAAGCACCGATGAACTACATATGAGAAGTGTCCCTTCCCTAGTAGAAAGCTAGGTTCACAATGATTCTCATGAGATTGAGGCTGCCATGTAATGTGGAACTATGGGTCTCTAATACATCTCCTAGTTCTTGAACTATGTTGCCACCATAGGATACTAGCTAGTGGATCCACCTAGAAAGCTATGTCATGTTAGGTTCTACTTTGGCCGGTAGACCACCTTCTTTCGGTGTGGGATTTCATGAGACCGGGTTCCATGTTTAGCTCACATGGCCTATGTCGATTATGCGAATGTTCCCTCATGTAAAATGAAAGACAAGTAAATGAACGTTGACTAGGGTGACTTGAGGAATTTGCTTAGTATAGGTAGGGGTATGGGACTCTACCTAGACATTGCACAAGTTGACTTTAAGGGAAGTCCTAGGAGATTTTTCTTATGTAATATGATGATATGAAAGATATATGTTTATGATATATGATGTTACTCTTTTATGAATGTTGGTCATTATGAATGATATGTTATTTGGTTATATTGCTATATGAAGTGATGACTACTTATGTTACAAGTACATGAAGCAAGGCTTTACTTATGCTCTCCTATCTTATCTACTTGGTTGTGTGGGGTTATGGGGATTCACATGACCATTGCACTTGTAGGTTGGGGATGAGGTCATTGGTAACTATTTTGTATGTTGTGTTTATATGATCTAGTGAATATGAAATGTTAACATGACTCTATGAGAATATGTCTTTGATTATTATCATGATTTAACTTGTATATGTTATATGGTATGTGCATTGAAGACTTTCATATGACTTAGCATGTTTTCTAAAGAGATGATAAGTGATTTTTTTTCATGCATGTCCCTATGTGTTATGTGCATATACCCATACTTAGTACATGTGGCGTACTAACCTCATTACTTTATATTACTACAACTGTAGGTTCCGGCCATTGAAGTTAAAGAGGTCGATTTGAAGAAGCTTGGAACTCTTTCTCCAAGTCTCGGTAGGTCCTCATGTTCGGGATGCTACCATTTCATTTTCCAGCTTTATGAAGACATTAGTAGAATTTTAAGAGTATTAGATTTCCATTTATGTTCCTTGGATTCTTTTGTATTAAGGCTTATATGGCATATTGACTATTATTGGCTAAGTCCAGATTTGCATTCTTAGATGGTTTCTATATATGTGAGACAATTTTAGAATATCTTATGTCTTTATGAATCTTAAGTATGAAGTCTAAGTATACTTCATTAGTATGTTAAAAGTTTTAATTTTTCCGCAAATTTTATTGATCACATGTTATGACGAATGCTAAGGGCTTGTCTGAGTCTTCTGAGAGGACGACGACGTCGGTCTCATCCAGGGTGTGCGCTCCGGGTGTGACTTCTCTAATGTCATCTTATATAGATAAACTTCTCATGCCATACTTACTCGGTGCTAGACTTTGTTCTCATAGAGTATTTGAATAAAGGAGTACATGAAGAGGTTCCATATCTAGTTCACAACACAATCAGATTACACCTTACCATAGAGGGTCCATTAAGGCTACCTACAATGGCTAAGAGGATAGCTCAATGACTTTCCTAAGGATGATTTCATGTTGCCAACCAACCTTAAGTCCACCATTCACACAAGAAGGACACAATTACGGCTTTCAACTTCAAGTATATCATATCCTTACATCTATGATGAAGGTTCCACAAAAGGGACCTTCTTAACAATGTTCAAGGTCACATGTCAATCAAACATACAAGACTAAGAGGCTTTAGCATGCTAAGTCAAGAATTCATATTCTCATTATACATGTATCAAGTAAGGGACACAATTCTACCAAAACAAGACACACACACACTTCACCATACCATACACATAGCATACTATTCTAGAGCACCTAGGGACAACCAAGTCAACTATAGGTCACCCTATACACTACTATAGAACCATCAATATAACCATCATAAGACTTATATATCCAAGTAGGAAGAATCATGCATCAACCCTAAGACTACACACATAAGGACATAGTCATAGTCTAACATGATCACCTAATGTCAATAGAAGAACACATACTTTCACCTTACTCACATGTAGATAGATATTATCATACTTCACATAAGTCAACTACACAAACTATCACAATATATCAAGTAATTCCAACAAGTACATGTTCATCATAGTGCATAAAGTAACGCCGACGAGGCCATATAATTAACAAGTAAAGCACATACCACCGCCACCATAAGTGGACCATACCAATCATAAACATAATTCAAGACCTAAATTATATAATATAAAGAGATTTAGGGCAGAATACCACTAATACACTCTCACCTCTTTAATCCATAGCCAAATCATCCAACACAATACCCAAAGGCCCTTACCCATGGCCATGATCACCAATTCAATTCAATAATTACAATAGACAATGAATCAAAGATCATAAAACATGGATTTATTAATTTAGGGCAGCATACTAACAATTCTAACATGATTCTATCATAATTCAATAGCCCTAATCAAACTACATAAGAATTCAATAGCATTAAGACGTAATCAAAACACCCACAAAATAGTCAAATCTAGGGTTGCATGAATTGCATGGGTTCATAAAGTTTTTAGGTTAAAATAATCAAATTAACATCAATTCAATTAATATACAATGATTCAAAACATTTTATGCTAGAATCCATGACTAGATATCAAAATTGGACAACTTCATCTTTGAAAGACTTTGGAAATCACTTTAAAGTTTAGCTCCTTGAAGAAAAGAGATTCAAAGATGAAGAATCATACCTCAATTGATGCTTGACCAAGGATTTGATGAAGAATTTATGAAGAATCACCAAATAATCTTCAATTCAAGCTCTATCTTGAGTTTTGGCTTCAATGGAGTTCTAGAGAGTTTCTTAGAGATTTTGGGTTTTGATTTGGAAATAATGAATTCGTCTAGGTGTTTAGGGCTTATAAACCCACTTGAAATACACAAAACACCCCTAGTAAACCTCCAAAAAATTTATTTGGACGGGTAAATTCACCCTTACACTTTACAGTGAACCAGCGTGTCACGACCTGGATCCTGGAATCCGAACTGCGATCGGCGTCGTTAACCTCTCAGAGGTCGCAGACAAGCCTCTTCTTAGCTTACATCACAATCATACAGTTAAATTTGTAGAAAATTTAAAACTTATTAATACTTAGCGAAGTATACATACACTTCATATAGTTTTGTATAAGAGTGATATTCTAATAGCTCAAATGCAACAACCATTTATTAAAGATTAAACAAATGAAATGATGAATCATAATAATAATAGTTTGCCAATCGGCCTTATTACAACGTTTGAATAAATGGTTGAAATGAAACGCTAGGGACTAACTCCACTAGCTATGTCTAACGTACTAAGCTAGAATAATGAATGTAGCATCCTCGAACTCAAGAGGACCTACAAAAGTCTGGAGATCGCTATTCCAAACCGCTTCGTCGAACCTCAATCTTCTTGAGAACCTGCGTCTATAAAAATAGTAAAACTATATGGGGTTAGTACACACTTGTACTAAGTATGGGTTTATGCACATAACACAAAAGGGACGATGCATGAATAAGGAAATCTCTTTCCTAAACAAAGTGTCAATGTTACTGTAATCACGTTAAGGTTCACTTAAAACGTTAACTTTTCTTTATGATGTAAATATGACACATTCTCATGCAATTAAAGCACATAACTCGTTTTCTATATGAACATAAGACCTTGGAATTATGAACATAATTTTAGAACAACTTAAACGACTTTTATTATTTTTGCTCTAAGGCCGAGAGTCACCCTTTCTATACTTCAGTTTATTTTTCAGTTTCTTCTATCTTCTTGTTGTGTAGTTCAATGATCTCCTTTGATCATATGTTTCAATTACAAGTGCAATGATTCATTGTAGTCCTATACCTACAATGAATCGGGTAAGCAATTCACAAGACTAAAGAAACGATTGACTACATTACTTACAAGTTAGATTTCTTTTAACTCAAGTTGAATGTGGATAAATATATTATAAGCCAATATTTATTGGATATTCTTATTTAAGTTGTGTATGTATGTATTTATAAGTCAATCTTTATTGGCTACCCTACTTATGAGTTATACTTCTTATTCTTTGTTAAATTGGGGTGAATATATTTATAAGCCCATCTTTATTAGCTATGCCCATTATTTGATTATTTCATAATATATAGTTCTTGGGACATAATCCATGCTCCATTATTGCTACCCCCAACTTATTATATCTATCAAACACTAATGATTAATTTTTATTAACCTCTTACTTTACTTAGTTCACTATGAACTTATGATTCTACTCCCTTGCTCGATCGTTCACTTTGAATATGCTACTTATTCTTTCTTACTCTCTTAAAGAATTCTCTTAGCATTAACGGAAGTAGATCATGCGAGCTACATGAAATCCAGTGTCTCTCCCACACCAAAAAGGGGTGGTTCACCGATTAAAGTGAACCAAGCTCTGTGTCCTCCCCACACCGAAAGTTTGATGTCTTCCCCACATCATAAAAGGGGGTTCACGGCAGTAGTGAACCGGATACTTGTCCTGAGCTATAACCGACATAGATCATGTGAGCTAAACATGAAATCCGGTGTCTCCCCCACACCAAAAAGAGGTGGAATCACCGGCCAAGGTGAATCCTAACTTGCTAGTGTGTTTAGTGGGTGGCCTCCACTAGCTAGGTGCCCCTATGTTGGCAACATAGTTCTAAGACTAGGAGACGTACTGAGACCCTGGGGATCTCATCTCATGAGACTTACATGTGCTGGCACAAGCTCATTGCTAGTCTATCGGTGCTAAGCTCAGATTTTTATCTTCTTATCTTTTAGAGTTGACTCATTACATTATGGAAGCTTGCTTCTAGTTATGAGGTTTACTTACTATATGGATGACTGATCATCCCTATCTTTGCTTTATGATTATGATCTTGAAACTCTACTTTATCATCATGGTGCGAGTGAGACTGGTCTCACGGACTCTAGCACCCTCTTATGTGAGTATTATTGACGTAACAGTTTAGTGTTCTTTGAGATTGTCTCACTTCTTTCTAACACTCTAAATTAGGTCAATTTCATAACATAACTCTTAGTTATCTCTTTACTCACCTTAACTTGTTTTACGTCACTTACTAACTTTATATCATTCTTTATGATGGTTATTGATTCTTTGTAAGATTTTATGGCGTTCACAAGTTGTGTGGATAGGGTATGTTGGGACTTGTCCCATTGATTGGCATACCCTATGTAATGAGCTTATTGAATTGAGATTAGAATGAATTTTTGGAGTAATACATTTAGATATAGATTCGTTAGCCAATTTGTTGGCATCATTCAGAATTTTGCCAGTTACTTGTCATAACATTATCACTAACTAATTCAACCAATTCATGAACACATTATAGTAATTTAACATGTTAAACAAGCTGACTTTTCAAATATGATAAACATATCAACAATCCAACGAATACTCATAACAATTCACATTCTCGAAACACAAATAGGCATTATAACATTTAACATTCATGTAAATAACACCCTAAGTATGCGGATCTAACATGTATATTTCACTTGACATATAAATCACTTAACACACATATAATATCAGTTAACACCACATACAATCAACAATGTATCAAGAATAATACTACTATATTACAAGAATCGGAAATCGGGAGAACTAGGGAGATGAACATGCGATTCGATGGGAACATCCTTAGCTTCAATATTCTTGAAGTAAAAACGTTTGAAAAGCCTCTTGGAGAAAGAATTACATGAGAGAAAACCCATACCTTGCTTTAGAATTAAATCTACGAAGATCACTACGAATTTTGCACGAAAAACCTTGAAACTTCCTTGCTAATCGTCTAGGGTTTGGTCACGGTCTTCTTGTTCTTACATTTTTCTCTTGATTTAGTTGTAGCGTGTTTTGGAGTGAATAACGTGTCTAAGTATTTAAGAACTGAATGTTAACTAATTCTACTTGGACTATATAACCTAATTTAGTTAGACCAATTAGCTAATTACAAAAACGCCCCTCTTAGATTGACTAGGATTAGAAGAATCTTGTCTTAACCAAAATCTGGATTTTTCCTTAGTGGTTTCGGTTTTTAGCCTTTTAAATTAATTAATTAAGTTGTTAAATTAATTAATTAGGTAACCTAGGGTCACTAATAGAGTACCCCCAAGTTGTTAGGACCATAACGAACTCTTTGGACCATCCTAGGTTAGGTACTAGGTTGTCTCTTTATTGTCGTAACCGAAATCTGGAAATTTCCTTTGTAGTTTTGGTTTTAGCCTTTTAAATTAATTAATTAAGTTGATAAATTAATTAATTAGGTAATATAGGGTAATTTCTTAAGTGCCCCTAAGTTGTTAGGGCCATAATCAACCCTTTGGACCGTCCTAGGTTAGGTACTAGGTTGTCTCTTACTTGTCTTAACCGAAATCTGGAAATTGCTTAGTGATTTCGATTTTGTCCATTTAAATTAATTAATTAAGTTACTAAATTAATTAATTAAGTAACCTAGGATAATTAATAAAGTACCCCTAAGTTGTTAGGCGATAACCAACCCTTTGGACAATCCTACGTTAGGTACTAGGTTGTCTCTTAGTTAGTTATGCGGTTTGGTGTCACCCGACAAGGTCCTAGGTTGTCGGGTCCCTTAGTTGGTTATTCTTGGTTATTTATAGGTTAGTTACTTAGTTAGGTCAGTTAGTTAGGGTCTAGGACTGGTTAGGGAGCTTGGCCCCACGTGGTTGGATCCGCATGTGCGCTTGTACCCCAACCGCCCTAACCGAATCGGTTAGGATGGTCCCTTGGCCGGTTTGCACAGATGTTTGCACATGTGCTTGAACATGTGTTGCGTGCACTTTCCTAACTAACTCTTATGGAAGGTTCATTTGGAATGTTTACTTATTGTCCCAAGGATCCTCACAATGTCCTTGGGCACTGCTTAATATACATGATCATTTTAAATGGTTATGTGCTATGGTACTAGGCTTGACACTTGGATGCCTAGTACCTAAGGCGTTGCATTGGGGATCTATATTACTATTTGTTTTAGCTTAGGGTCTTCATTGCAGGTACAATTCTTATACAAACTTGGATTATATTTTAAATATTTGAGTATATATAGAAATTCGCTAACACCCCTTAGCCAATTTTCTATACTATGCCCAATATTTATCAATATTGGGCATTGGGATGCCTATTACTTGATGAGAATGTATATTGGGCATATATGAAGAAATAGTTATTTTAAGTATTTGTGTATACATAGAAAATTGGCTAACATCCCTTATCCTATTCTATAATATGCCCAATATTTCTCAATATTGGGCATTGGGATGCCTATTACCCCAACACGCATTCTTAAAAACCTACGAGGCTCTTCACTAGACATGTAATTTTCCGGAATTTTACACAGCGCAGTTGCAGGCCACCATCGACAGTTGCCCATCGATGGGGCGTTGGTCCACAAACGGGCCGTCTTGTCTGACCGTCGATAGGATCAAAGACTTTCCTTTGGGATCTTAAGATCCCTAGTCTAAGTCCTAACCCACTCCTCCCACCTATGGTTCGTCATTCCACCGACGGGGAGTAGGTTGTCCTTCGTAGGTGAGACTGCTTTTTGGCAGTTTTGGCTCACACGATGGGTCCTTCCTCAAGGACTCTTGGTTAGTCCTTGGGGAGTTATGCCTGGACATTTCCAACTCAAATATGATAGTATACAAGTTTAGGACCTCTCACATCGATTTCATCCAAAAAGAACAACGTAAAATTTGACGAAACACACTAAGACACACAAGGACATTTAAAGTCAAACCTTTTGAACGTCATGGGCGTTCTTGGATGTTTGACCTCCAAACTTCATGAAACTTTAAAAACTTACTCCTAACCTCATTATAACCCATTTTAGTACTCCAAAATATGAATATACAAATGTTAGTCTCTAGTCTCACCTAAGTCGTTTTTAGAGGTGTTACAACCTCAATCCGTGTACTAAGGACCCAACGACAATCTGTTGGCCCAGGTCATGGTTTCTGGTCCTATAACCCTATTTGGGTGGTCAATCCATGGACCAAACCTACGTTCTGTGGCTCAGTCTACAAGTCATGGTGGCCTCTGTCAGACGGCACCAAGAACTTCTGAAAACTAAAAATTTTCCCTTTCTCAAATTTGAAGTGTTACATTTAATCATCAAGGTATATGTGAATTCACCAATATATTTCATTCACCCATTGGTAACCATAAGATTTCCAAGTTTCAATTTCACCTATTTTTATTAGGGTTCATGCAATATCCATGTGTTTTATTTGATTTGATTTAATTATCCAATTTCAGTCTTCAAATGCATGTTTTGATTAAACTACTCGTTTTTCAATTGATTTCATACAGATTCATGTTTTTTACTTGTTTATGATGATGAATTTATCAAAGAATCTTATGAATTGAATGATTTATTAAAAATATATATTTTATGAAAATGATGTTTATGAATTAAGCATCCTTATGAGATGGGTATCAATTAATTGTGAAACGTTTTCTCACTCTCTTATGAAATCATGATTTGTGAAAGGTTTTCTCATATATGGATGAATCATGGTTTTAAAGATCTACTCTATCATGACTTAAGATTGGATTATAGTTTAATTGTGTCTTTCCAAGTATGATGATATGAATATTTTATGATTAATTCCATTAGGATTTTACTTAGCACTGAGATAACGTTGAGATGGAGGCTCTCCAATTATAGTAGGTCGAGTCTCTAGTATCAATCTTTTTGTTGCTAACTACTTACCTCATAGAATCTGTCTTAGAAAGACGTAACAAATGGATCCACCTAAGATAGAAGTTTATCGTCATTACCTTATCAAGTAGGACATCTATTTTTGGTGTGGGAGCAAGACAAAATAGTAACGACTTTCAAAATGAAATAGGTCTAACTAGAGATTAACTTGTGTTTCATGAGTAAATAATGTGTTAAATTAGTGAATTTTAGTGTTTCAGGTCAGTTTAGTAAGTTTGGAAGTAAAACGTCAAGGGACGACCAAGATGTTCGGAAACGAGCATTGTGTGCGCTAGTGTGTCCTTGATTATGGTGCATGTTTTCAGGTGTTGTTTGGTGTATAAAACAAGTGGGGGGTACATACCAAGGGTTAAAATGTTTGAGTACGAATCCCCGGGGACCAACCTAAGGGTCCCCAAGGAGGACCCAAACATTGGCCAAGGAAGCTGTCGGGCAGCCAAGATCTGGGGTCAAGGGCGCGTCGCTCCTGCTACACTTGATGGACAAATTTTTCCCTACGACGCAGGGATAATACAAACCGTTCTGTCCCAAAATAAATTCAAGAACCAAGATCTGGAGGTGACCCCGCGATGCGCAGCCAACTCCCAAATTTGGTCACGTCATTTTTAAGTCAAATTAGACTTTGGAAAAGGGTCCAATTAGTGTAGGGGTCTTTTGGGAACTTTTGGTGATTATTTTTGGACGGGTTTAGGTCACTTTAAACCCCAATTCACCCATCAAATCAAACCCGCAATATTCAAAATAAAATCTCTCCAAAACCTCCATTTTCAAGAAGCTTCAAGCTCCAACGAAGAAGACCAAAGTTCTTCAAGTTTCTTCACCAACTCTCATGGGTTTTCTCAAATTAAGGTATGGTAGTTCATCCTTGACTCTTCTTTCATTCAAGGAGCCCATTTAAAGACTTTCCAAAAAGGGTTTTCAAACTCAAAACTCTTCTATTTTGAACTCGAAGCATGGGTCTTGCATGAAAATGTTTTAATGAATGAAATATGATATTATTGATATTATTTGATGATTTTAAGATTAAAAAATCAATGAAACCATGCTCATTTAATTCCTCAACTTTGGACTTATGGAGTGGGTTTAATAAACATGATTAGATAATGTTAGAACAATGGTTTTCTTTAAGTTATATTGTGATTAGCTACTGCCTTATTATGCTTTAATATGATGATTTTGTAAAGTATTGAGAAAAGGTGGTAAAGGCTATGGATGAAGGGTAAGTTGTTTTATCTTGCTTAGTTCTTATTGTGAAATGATCTTGAGTGGTATGGTCCACCTTTTGTGGTGGTGTTTATTTGAAGTATATGAATATGTTTAAGTATATGGATTGTATTATGGACTTGAAGGCATAGTATGTGAAGAAGGTGATGATTACAATGTATATGCATGATATGTATTAGGAAGTGGAGAATGTGTATCTTGAAGAGGTTATGCCTAAATGAAGTATATGTATATGTGAAGCATGATAGTGTGTGTTTATGATGAATGCAAGGTGAACATGATTTAAAATCAATGTCATTCATGATAAGGGTTATGTGAAAGGTGTTCTCACATGTATTCACACACACACACCTTGAATGAATGAAAGAACGAAGTTAATGGCTATGTATGTATGAGAGTCTATTGAAAGGTTTTCTCAATAAGACTCTAATGAATGTAAATGAGGGATTGTAGGGTGGACACTCTTCGTGAGTAGAGATGAAGTATCTAGAACATCCTTACTATTCCTAGAGTATGAAAAGGGGGATTTTTGACTGAACACTCTTCGTGAGTTGAGATGAAGTGTTTAGTAGCAACCTCACTAATCCCAAGAGCTTTCTAAGATAGGTTGGAGTTTGGATACCCTTCGTGAGTTGAGATGTGGTGTGCAAAAGTAACCTCTAGGGATAAGTACTCTTCGTTAGTTGAGATGTGGTACTAAATAGTTATCCCTTAACCTATAGTCAATGAATGTTTAAAACTCCGCGAGGGACTTATGGTTAGCACCGAGAGGATTTGAAGAAGGGGTGGGTACACTTCGTGAGTAGATATGTTGTATCCAATGTACCTCTTGAGATGAGTGCTCCTCATTAGTAGAGAATGAGTTACTTATTAGCAATCTCCTTATCTCTTAACTATGCGATCGCATAGGTATGGCTATTGGAGATCCATGTAAAGGCTAAAGAGTATGACCCTATCTTAGGCAAGTAGGGATTCCTTATCCGGTAGGGGTTAATACCGGGATTCCATGTCAAGCTCTCATGGTCTATGTCGTTTAAAGCTATCCCTCACAAATGAATTTTATTAACTAAGTCTTCTTAAGGGTGTATAACTCAAGTTAGGTAGTGGAATGGGATGTTATCTACCCATTGCACAAATAGGCATTTGGAGGGAGTCTTGGTGTGTCCTTTTATGAAATGTATGAATGGGTCATTATATGATGATGAAGTAAGTTGACTTTATGTCTAACGTTTATGAAGCATGTTGATTCTATGCCTAATGTTCATGATGTATGAAAGCCTTATGCTTAATGTTAAAGAAGCTTGTTGATACTATGTCTTGTATGATGAAATCTATGTAGATGAAGTTATGAATGTGATGTGCCTAGTCTAGGGTGATTCCTAAGGAGCACTAAGTGAAAGTAGTAGTATGGGATGCTACTTTCACATTGCACCAAGTGTAACTTGGGGGTTGTCTTGGAGGATGGTTTTCTGTGAAGTTCCTAAATGTATGTATGCTCTTCTAGTATCTTCGAAATGATGTCGACTTGTTAAACAGAATAAAGTATGTTTGTCCTTGGTAGTCCTAAGGGTCACTTGGGTGTGTAATGAAGAGGTTGTATGGGCGATTTCTTCATGTCTTACCTAGGTGAGCCTTAGGATAACTTTGGATAGGAGGAGTTTGTATGATTAATGGGTTACTGTAAGTATGACTTTATGTTAAGAAATATGGAAGTTTTACCTTATGTGCTAAATGATAATTTGTATGATATTTTGTAACTTGATTCGTGAAGGTTTTATCAAAATAGCATGAATACTATGTTTCAACAAAAATGTCCTCTTTTGCATGATTTTGCGTAATACCATACTTAGTACTATGTTTGTACTAACCCCATACTATTCTATATTTCTATAAGTATAGGTTGAAGGCAAGTGGAAGTTTAAGAAAGCAAAGCTTGGGAAGTTGACTCTCTCAAAATTGGTATGTCCTCATATATTCAAGGACATAGTCTATGTTTCTTTAGTCTTCTTTAAGACTTGTATAAGACTTTTTATGTATCTCTTTCAATGTAAAGGGTTGTGACCCTAAAATATTTAAGATGTGTCTTTAAGTTGGCTTGTGGCGATGAGACTTGTTCTTTAGTCTTTTATAAAAGAGTTTCTTTATTTTTATTGTTGTAAAAAAATTTAATTCCGCACTACTTTTCATACTTATTTAATGAATGGTAGCTAAGAGGTTTGTGCAAGACCTCCGTGAGGTCAAGTACGCCGTGTGGCGACTCAAGGGTGCTCTAACTTCAAGGGTGTACTTGCGAGTCGTTACAAACTTTGTATCAGAGTCAGGTTGGTTTTGGGAAATAGTTTAGGGTCCAAAGTCTCACAAGCCACGTCTAGTAGAGTCTTGTTCATCAGTGTGAGTTGCGACACATCCATGAGCGAGAGGTTATAAGGTGAAAGAAGTTTCACTTTCTTCATTACTCTTGTGTCGTGCCATAGAGCTTAACTCCATATGATATCTCTCTTATTTCCTTTGTTTGGTGGTCTTCTAGATGTGATTGCTTGGAAGGGATGATGTCTTAAGGCTTGAGGGAGAAAAGGTGAATTTTGATACTTATTGTGGTTTTGTGACTAGATGAGTAGATGTGAAGGTAGGTTTGGAAGATTGTGATTTGATGCCATTTATGGCTATGTTTGATCTATGAAATTGGAGGTATTATGATGAGAAATTGTATAGTAGTATAGTTCTAGCATAATGAGAGTTATATTGGTAGAATGAAGACATTTTTGTGGACAATGAGTTATCTTGTATATTTTGTGCAATGATAGTAGAGAACTATGGTGTAGATGTGAGTAGTGTTGGAGAAAAGTGGCAAATAGTAAGAGTGGGAAGTTTCCCTTTTGAATGAGTAACGTTTTATAGTTGTTCTTGTGTTGGATTGAAGTTCTTGTGTAGGATTATTCCTAATAAGGAGGAAAGATAGTACATTTGCCTAGCAAGGTAGTTGTGAGGTTATACTAGCAAATGGTGGAATCGATATAGCTAGAATGTTGGTTCCCAAATGAATCTACCTTAATGGGTGGAAAGAGAAAGAGGGAATTGCTATTCCATGAGTTGAGTTATGTGGTGACTAAGAGTTGAATGAAGTGATGTTTAAGTGAGTTTGTCTAAGCTTGAATCCTAATAGGACGGTGTTATGCTTGACTAGTGAGCTTGATGGTTAGTCTTGATGTTTATAAGTTAAGGTTAGTATGAGTTTCCACCTTATGAGAGGTATAGTGTGATTTTGAAGTATGAGACCTTGAAGATGTTTGGTAAAGGTCTTTACAAGAATTGATGAGAATGGGCTAAAGAGCTAATCAGGAATAAAGGCCCCGGTAAATTATAGTTCCTTATGGTTGTTTTCTTTGTTTTAGATGGGTTTACCCTAAGTGGGGGAGAATGAGTTGAGTATAAAGGTAGTTTATATCCTTATCTTTTCCTTTTATTATTACTCAAGCTTGAGACCAAAATTCTTAGTAGTTTGGTTATGTTTTGGAGTCTTGCATATGAGTATGAGTTGCATGTCTCCTTATGTTATGAGTTTCATTGATGATATGATATTTTGCATGCTCTTGATGATATCATAGTTACATGAGAAGATTGGTAGTTAATGTATATTTCTCATGTCAATGTGTAGCAAATGATATTTGCTTAATTGTTCAAAGTTGTTATGTTTATGTGCCAATGTTTAATTTGAAAGTTGTTACATGATGAGGTTTGAAATGATGTGATGAGAATGTCTAATGTTGTAGGATATTATTCCTCCATAAATGAAATGAAAGTGATGAAGTAAGTGGGTGCTTTGAATTGTGGAATTAGTTCCAAATTTGCTTGTGTTGCTTAAAATGCTTAATGATATGAAGTTGATGTTCCTTTTAAGTTTGGCTCATTGACTATGAATGTTATGTCCATGATAATATGTGTTGTAAGCTGCTAGTTGAGTCCTTGATTCCCTTGAAAGTGTTTAGTGTAATTCGAGGACGAATGTTGTTCTAAGTGGGGGAGATTGTAACGACCCTAAAAATGAAATAGGTCTAACTAGAGATTAACTTGTGTTTAATGAGTTAATAATGTGTTAAATTAGTGAATATTAGTGTTTGAGGTCAGTTTGGTAAGTTTGGAAGTCAAACGTCAAGGGACGACCAAGACGTTCGGAATCTAGCCTTGTGTGTGCGCTAGTGTGTCCTTGATTTTGGTGCATGTTTTTAGGTGTTGTTTGGTGTCTAAAACCAGTGGGGATGACCCTAGTACCTAGAGGGACATACCAAGGATAAAAATGTTTGAGTACGACTCCCCGAGGACCACCCTAAGGGTCCCCAAGGAGGACCTTAATGTTGGCCAAGAAAGCTGCCGGGCAGCAAAGATATGGGGTCAAGGGCGCGTTGCGCCTGCTACACTTGATGGGAAAAATTTTCCCTGCGACACAAGGACAACACGAACCATTATTTCCCAAAATAAATTCCTAATCCAGTATCTGGAGATGAGTCCACGACGCGCAGCCAAGTCCCAGATTTGGTCACGTAGTTTTAAGTCAAATTAGACTTTGGAAAAGGGCCCAATTAGTGTAGGGGTCTAATGGAAACTTTGAGGATTATTTTTGGACGGTTTTAGGTCACTTTAAACCCAATTCACACATCAAATCAAACCCTCAAGATTCAAAACAAAATCTCTCCAAAACCCTTTTCTCCAAAACCTCCATTTTCAAGAAGCTTCAAGCTCCACGAAAGAAGACCAAAATTCTTCAAGATTCTTCACCAAATCTCATGGTTTTTCTCCTATTCATCCTTGACTCTTCGTTCATTCAAGGAGCCTATTCAAATACTTTTCAAAAAGGGTTTTCAAACTCCAAACTCTTCTATGTTGAACTCAAAGCATGGGTTTTGCATGAAAACGTTTTAATGAATGAAATATGATATTATTGATATTAGTTGATGATTTTAAGGTTAAAATCTCAATTAACCCATGATCATTCAATTCCTCAACTTTTGACTTATGGAGTGGGTTTAATAAACACGATTAGATAACGTTAGAACTATGGTTTTCTTTAAGTTATATTGTGATTAGCTACTGCCTTATTATGCTTTAATATGATGATTTTGTCAAGTATTGAGAAAAGGTGGTAAAGGCTATGGATGAAGGGTAAGTTGTTTTATCTTACTTAGTTCTTATTGTGAAATGATCTTGAGTGGTATGGTCTACCTTTGGTGGTGGTGTTTATTTGAAGTATATGAATATGTTTAAGTATGTGTATTGTATTATGGACTTGAAGGCATAGTATGTGAAGAAGGTGATGATTACGATGTATATGCATGATATGTATTAGGAAGTGCAGAATGTGTATCTTGAAGAGGTTATGCCTAAATGAAGTATATTATAAGTGAAGCATGATAGTGTGTGTTTATAATGAATGCAAGGTGAACATGATTAGAAATCAATGTCATTCATGATAAGGGTTATGTGAAAGGTGTTCTCACATGTACTCACACACACACCTTGAATGAATGAAAGAATGAAGTTAATGGCTATGTATGTATGAGAGTCTATTGAAAGGTTTTCTCAATAAGACTCTAATGAATATAAATGGGGGATTTTAGGGTGGACACTCTTCGTGAGTAGAGATGAAGTATCTAGACCATCCTTACTATTCCTAGAGTATGAAAAGGGGGATTTTTGGGTGAACGCTCTTCGTGAGTAGAGATGAAGTGTTTAGTAGCAACCTCACTATTCCCAAGAGCTTTCTAAGATAGGTTGGAGTTTGGATACCCTTCGTGAGTTGAGATGTGGTGTGCAAAAGTAACCTCTAGGGATAAGTACTCTTCGTTAGTTGAGATGTGGTGCTAAATGGTTATCCGTTAACCTATAGTCAATGAATGTTTAAGACTCCTCGAGGGACTTATGGTTAGCACCGAGAGGATTTGAAGAAGGGGTGGGTACACTTCGTGAGTAGATATGTTGTATCCAATGTACCTCTTGAGATGAGTGCTCCTCATTAGAAGAGAATGAGTTACTTATTAGCAATCTCCTTATCTCTTAACTATGCGATCGCATAGGTATGGCTATTGGAGATCCATGTAAAGGCTAAAGAGTATGACCCTACCTTCGGCAAGTAGGGATTCCTTATCCGGTAGGGGTTAATACCGGGATTCCATGTCAAGCTCTCATGGTCTATGTCGTTTAAAGCTAGCCTCACAAATGAATTTTATTAACTAAGTCTTATTAAGGGTGTACTACTCAGGTTAGGTAGTGGAATGGGATGTTATCTACCCATTGCACAAATAGGCATTTGGAGTGAGTCTTGGTGTGTCCTTTTATGAAATGTATGAATGGGTCATTATATGATGATGAAGTAAGTTGACTTTATGTCTAACGTTTATGAAGCATGTTGATTCTATGCCTAATGTTCATGATGTATGAAAGTCTTATGCTTAATATTAAAGAAGCTTGTTGGTACTATGTCTTATATGATGAAAGCTATGTAGATGAAGTTATGAATGTGATGTGCCTAGTCTAGGGTGATTCCTAAGGAGCACTAGGTGGAAGTAGTAGTATGGGATGCTACTTTCACATTGCACCAAGTGTAACTTGGGGGTTGTCTTGGAGGATGGTTTTCTGTGAAGTTCCTAAATGTATGTATGTTCTTCTAGTATCTTAGTAATGATGTTGACTTGTTAAATGAAATGAAGTATGTTTGTCCTTGGTAGTCTTAAGGCTCACTTAGGTGTTTAGTGAAGAGGTTATGGGCGATCTCTTCATGTCTTACCTAGGTGAGCCTTAGGATAACTTTGGATAGGAGGAGTTTGTATGATTAATGCGTTACTGTAAGTATGACTTTATGTTAAGAAATATGGAAGTTTTACCTTATGTGCTAAATGATAATTTGTATGATGTTTTGTAACTTGATTTGTGAAGGTTTTATCAAAATAGCATGAATACTATGTTTCAACAAAAATGTCCTCTTTTGCATGATTTTGCATAATACCATACTTAGAACAATGTTTGTACTAACCCCATACTATTCTATATTTCTATAAGTATAGGTTGAAGGCAAGTGGAAGTTTAAGAAGGCAAAGCTTGGGAAGTTGACTCTCTCAAAATTGGTATGTCCTCATATATTCGAGGACATAGTCTATGTTTCTTTAGTCTTCTTTAAGACTTGTATAAGACTTTTTATGTATCTCTTTCAATGTAAAGGGTCGTGACCCTAAAATATTTAAGATGTGTCTTTAAGTTGGCTTGTGACGATGAGACTTGTTCCTTAGTCTTTTATAAAAGAGTTTCTTATTTTTATTGTTGTGAAAAGTTTTAATTTCGCACTACTTTTCATACTTATGTAATGAATGATATCTAAGAGGCTTGTGCAAGACCTCCGTGAGGTTAAGTACGCCGTGTGGCGAGTCAAGGGTGCTCTAACTTCTAGGGTGTACTTGTGGGTCGTTACAAAAGATTACACGTGATAGCTCACGTGGTCTATGTCAGTTAATGGTAAACTTTCTCAAAATGAATTATGTTGCATTCAATGATTTTTATGAAAGCTTTCAAATGATTTTTAGTATGCATTGACCATGTTCATGATTTATGCTTCTTCTTTAATAGTTTTAATATGTTTTTTGCTTGGTCATTTATATCATGCTAAACGTCATAATATGGTCACATATATATTATCATGCATTTCCCTATACTTATTACATTCCATGTACTAATGCATATTTGTGCCCATAGTTTCTCATAATATAGGGTTCGACACTCTTCTCATTCTACTCGTGGCTAGCTTGGACTACTATCACTATTGGATTGGTGAGTCCTCATACTTCGAGGGCAAGACCATGAAGACTTTTAGTGATTTCATCATTTACTTTGAGACTTTGTATGTATTGTATGAGTTATGTCCCAACAACTTTCATGTTGATTTAGAAGGCTTGACAAGACATTGTTAAGATTCTACACTTATGTTTCAACTTCTGTTTTATGGTACGCGACTTTTTACATAAACATTTCTTTTGTATATTATATTATGTCGTATGTATTACAAGCGGCTTATTAGGGCCCCTCGAGATCCTAAAAATTATATCACGTATAAGGTATACTTTGGTTCGTGAAAAGATCCCCGGTGGTAGGCTTGTAGAAAAGCGCAACCACCGTGGAGGATGTTGTACTACCAAAATTAGACCCTAGACGTGAGATGGAGAATAGAACCTGTGAGGCTCTAAAATCCACTTGACATAAGCATGACGCAATGAATATCAAATAAAGAGTAAACAACATAAGGATGGGACATAAGTCTCAAAACTCCTTTAGAAACATAAGAGATACTGATAGAGTACATAAGAAAATATGTGGAAAATCGTTGTCTCATCCGCCTTGTACTATCATAGATGTAGTTAGGACAAACCTCTAAACCACGTACAAAGTCTGGAAACTAAAAAGAAATCCAAATCAATAAAATGATCTGCATTGCCCTCAAACAATGAGGACTCACTAATACGAGTGTTAAGCGGAGCAATCCAACTAGCCACGACCAATCGGAGGAGCATTAGATTCTATAGTATGAAACAATATATGCACAATATGCATTAGTACTTTAAATGTATAAACATAAACATGATATTATAATGTGTTAAAAACATGTAATGCATGACCAAGTAAAATATTTTAAAACTCAATAAGCTAAACCATGAATCATGGGACAAGGTTATTGCACATTTGAATCATGAGGAAATCTTAAGTCATAAACATTCAGGAAGTCATAAAACCCTTTTGAAGTAAAAATCATAGATCTTTTATGAGATATTTACCATTAAAGGACATAGACCATGTGAGTTATAACACAAAATCTTGTGTTTTCCCACACCAAAAAGAGATTATCCTACTTGTCAAGGTAAATATCATATATATTAGCTTAAGTAGATCCCCTTGCTATGTATTTCTAATACAAATCATATGGGGGCTCATAGGTAGGGACAAGAGAAGTGCTTCCAAAGATTAAACCTCTACTGACAGCTGGATCTCCATTCTAAAGTCTTATGGATGTTAATTAATACACTAACGAAATAAACATAATCATAATCATGATATTTTGAAAAGTAAAAATCTAGTCAGCCAAATCTAATCATTACTTCATATCATAGAGCATCTCCTTACAAAATCATGATTTCCTAACATATTCATAAGATATTTTTCTAAGCATAAAAAATCATGATCATATTTCATAGTGAGAAAAATTTTCACAAATCATTTTGATACTTTATCTAAAGCATCATTTTTTCATAAATTCTTCAATTTCATGATGTATGCATAATTTCATAATCATAATATAAGCATAAAACATGTGTTCATATGAAATTCATTGGAAAACATGTAATGAATCAAATCATGCATAAATAGATCAATTATAGACAATTGAATCATAAACAATTGCATGATTCCTAGAAAAATTGGGTTGAAGTCAAAAGGAGAAATTGAGTTTCTTTTGGGACCTAATGGATGAAAGGAATCCAAAACACTAAAGAGTGAAGAAGGAAATCTTGAAGCTTGAAATAACCCTAGCCTTTTCCCTTGAGCGCTTTAAGAGAATTGGAGAAGAAAAATTTTGGGATAACTTGAGTGATTTGGTAGGGAATAAGTAGATTATTAAAGAAAATTAATTATAAGACTTATTTATATGGTCAAACCGACATAGCTTAGGATTTGAAATAATATGAAATGACACAAATAACTTGAACTAAACTTGTTAGACAATGTCTATGGTTGGACCTATGTTCTGTATGACTTTCTACGAATTGTCCTAATCAACCGTAGAATTGTTACTAGAACTCAACACCTATCCAAGTTTCCACGAGACCCTTCCTATGGGACTAAGAACTTTTCATGGCCTGTAGGGACCTTTTGTAGAACCCAAAATGCACTTCAAAATTTTATCAAGTCTGAATCACTTCTACAGACACTTTCTACAACCCGTACAACTTCCTAAGGACCATCCTATTGGTCCGTAGACACTCATCAAAAACTTGATTTTTTTCAAAATCCAACCAAACTCCTACGACTGTCTCCCTACGGTCTGTAGGTGGGCTCGTAAGAACCTGTACCAGCGAAAAATTGCAACTTTCCCTTGCCAAACTTAGCTTTTAAAATTTGAAGTGTCACGATGTATTTTTAGGGCTTTTCTCAAAAATTTTAGGTCCCATCTGTGAAGCCTAAATGTTTTTCAATAGTTTTAATTCTTAGAAGAAATACTTTTTTTAAGAGAAAAAGATTGATTAATTTTTAGGGAAATGAAACTTAATTGATTATTGCTTAGTAACTATTGGATATTGCTATTTTTCACCTTAAGATATTTTGATGTTGCTATTATTGAACTTAAATTGAATTCTACGAATCGAAATTTTTGCTAGATATTATAAATATACTTATAAAGACCAAATTTATGTCCCTTTGATGAGAAAAGTCATTAAAAGTCATATTTTTTGTAGTGTATGTTGCGAAATAGCATCCACCAAAACCATGGACTTCCATCAAAAATAAAAATAAGGCAACCTCTTTCTCAATGTAAATTTTAAAAAATGTCTTCCTTCTCATCCTTTCACCTAATATATTTTGAGGAACTCTTTTAAAAAAAATGATCAAAATGTTTCTTAATGTATGTGGTTTGAATTATTTTGATCCTTCATATATACTACTTCATTGAAATATTGCTTTATGTATGTTATATGTGATCATTTTGGTCCTAAACCCTAACTTTGTTAAAAAGGTAATGATTTCTCCTTTCCTTTGTCACCTTACTGTTTTCTCTGCCTCGATCTCTCTTTGGTATGTCTTCATCAACTAAGGCTTGATTTAATTGGGATTCGATATTTGTTATAAATGAGTTGATATGAGAGTCAGAAGTAAGAGAAAGAGTGTATTGATGATACTTTTACAACCAATTCAACACATGTTCTTATATTGCAAACTCCTCATTAGACGTCATTTTGTTCAATTAGGAAATCAAATTTATACCCTCTTTTATATGGAGTGTTAATGTAGATTTTATGCAAATTATATTTAGTAATAAAATTTAGGTTTTATTAGTTTTATATTCTCTTGTTCTATATGAATCAAATTGTTTAAACTTACTCTATGTATCTACAAGAAAAATGACTTTTAACGAAAAGAAATCCGGTCGTTAAAAGTCCATATCCAGTCTTTAAAGGTTTATAACGACCGCGAAAAAAATTGATCGTCACTGGTCGTTAAAAGCTCCGTCGTTAAAGGTTAACGACCGGATTGCATAGCCGGTTGTTAGATATTACTTAACGACAACCATAAAATTCTGGTCGCCACATTTACTAAAAACGACTAAAAATTCCCTTTGTTGATGGTCATTCAAACGTTGAAGTAAAACCAAAATTTCCAGTCGTTACAAGTACTTTTAGTGGTCAGATTCTTTCATTGATTACATTACTTTTACCGACCAAGTTTAAATTCCTTTCGTTGATTTTAATAAATATATATATATATATATATATATAGTGTTTTTATCCTCAAGCAGTTTCGGATCTTAATATCATTTTTTTTTTGCACAAGCCATACAAAATTTAATATAAAATTTTATAATTTTTTTGCCATGAACAAAAACATACTAAAAAACTTACATATAAATATGTGTTCAACACAATATCTAAAAAACATATTCAACATAAGATCTAAATAACATAGATGTTCGACATAAATATTATAAAACAGACATGTTCGACGTCTATCGAATCCTAAAAATTGAAAATGAAATAGCTGCATATATAGGTAAAACGTCTCTAGATCTACACAAACAATAAAAATATAATCTTTCTTTTCAACTGGCTCCATAGTTCTTCAACAAGACATTGTTTGATTTTCATCACATTCTTCATTTGTTTTAAAAAGACCATTTGAGGTCAATTCATAACAAAATGTCGGATAGCTATAACTTATAACTTTTAAAACATAAATCAATCATTTATAAATAAAAAAAATAAAAAAAAAAACTCAATCAAAAGGGGAAATGCATGGGATACTAATTTATAACACAAGACAAGCTTCATGGATAGTAAGAAAATACATGGGATACTATTCATTCTCTCGTCTAGCAAGCTTGATCAGTTGATGTTAGAAAATATTCTATGGCTTAAAAGCAACATAAAAAGCATTCTAAGTCTTTTTCCAGATTGCTATCATTTAGTCCAAGTGAAGAATATAATTTTTATACAAGAGCCAACATGTTTGACTTGTTACAAGTTGTTTTATAAAGAAATTATATCATGTCAACATCAATTATCTCTCTCATTTTTTAGAAGCAAATGTACAATGTATGTTCCATACATCACCTATATTGCTGAAAAGAGGATCCAACAAAGTCTTAGCATTTGGAGAAAGCAACCAGGCTCAACTATTGAACAAGATACAAAGAATTCATTCACGCAGTTATTTTGAAGGACAGGAATACTAAAGGTTTTGAGAAGAATGACGCTACAAAGGAAGATATAACTTGTAGAGTTGCTTGTGTTTGTTGTGTTAGAGCTACCGCGCAGCCAAACTTTTATAAGATAGATGTAGCTTTTAATTTTTTGAGTTATGTAAGCAGGTAATAACCTCTCGTTTTTTATCTACGTAGTACTGGCTAATTAATTTTGTAAATATCCACTTTGGTGATCAATAAATTCTAATTGCCAATTATCATACTATGCAGGTAAAGTTCAGCTGATTAAAACAGTAATTTCTGGAGTCCATGCTTATTTTGCACATGTCTTTCTTCTACCCAAGAAAGTGATCAAGGATATAGAACAAACTTGCACGACCTTCTTATGGACACGGACAACAACAATGTCCAGTAGAGCATTCGTGTCATGGGAAACAATATGCAAACGACATGCTACAGGTTATTCAATATCATAGAACTAAAAAGTTATGGCAATACTTAATTAGCAATTGCAGAATATAACGAGAAAGGACTGTCTATGGATCTGATAAGTACACAGTTATTTTATCAAAAAAAAAAGGAGATTGAAACTATCCTAATAGCTAAATCTGCATATGGAGATGTATTGTTACAAGGACAAACTAGTTAGGGTGCATTGATGGTTAATTTTGCAAAGGTACAGAGTGGAGGCAAGTTCTCTACTTAGAAGAGGTATATATACTTATCTCATGACCATATTTCCCAGAATCGACTAGAAGAGTATTACTTTGCAACATGGAGTGCACCCTAGGTTCATTATGTGGATGGCTGTCCAAAAAAGACTAGCAAAAGTAGACATGCTTGAAAAATTGGTATACAAGTGCCACATGACTGTGTGTTTGGTAGTAAAACAGGGGAGACTTTTGATCAGACTTTTATAGGGTAGACTGTGTAGCTGGTTGGGATTTCACATGTTTATTGTTTACCAGAAAATAGAATGGGATGGGATCAGTGATATTGCAAAAAGAGTGTAGGACGAGCATATTCATCTCCGTGGCTAGCAAAAGGCAAACTGCTTGCCTATACTTCAAAATCTAAATTTGTATCCTTAAGCATTTTTACAGTATAATAAACATAAATTACTCTTTCTTTGTCTGTCATAAGATTAGGAATATGGATAGGCTAGAATGATATATAGTAGTTAGGCCATCACTACTTTGTTTGTACTAAATAGTTTGGTTATGAATGAAAAATCCCTGCTAACCAAAATTTATTTTGTTTACCAAGAAACAAACATCCAACAGTATAAGAAATGTATCGATGAAAGTAATATTATCTACCTTAGACCACTTCTTCTATAAATACAAGTTATTCTATACATGTGATTGTGAACCTTATTATGGAGATCAGTGTTTTAAAAGACTCTTCTAGGACTCGCCTCGGGGCTCGCCCTGGAGCGGGGATCTAGCAAAACGCCTCGAGACTCAAGCGTGGGACTTAGTTCAACAAGACTTACGCCCTAAGCACCTGACTGTACGCTCAACGTCCAACGCTTGGGACTCGTCTAACATACCTGACACAAATTATGTGTTAAAATCTTTAATTAACATTATTAACCCTCATAATTCTTGAATAAATGAATGATATGTAACTTTTTAATCTACAAAGATAACAAGATTGAGAGTAACTCAAACAACAAAACAAAAAATGTAGTATCACATATTTATTATTTGGTAACACTATGAAGGTAATTATATATTACGGAATATTCTCTTAAAAATATGTAGCGAATTTTACGTTTTCACTTATCATTGGTCTTCATGGTTTTTTCATATGTCTCAAAATTATCATATTTTATTTAACTATTTGAAAGTAATTTTATTTTTATTCATGAAAGAGTGATGTTTATACTATAATACTTGTAAGTTTATTGATTATTTTCTTTCAGGGTTTGGGAAGGAGGTAAATTGTATAGTATGATATATATAATTTTTAGAAATAATGATTCTTTTATTATTAGAAAGTTAAGATATTAGATTATTTATACTTGTATAGTCATATTTTATTATTATTGGTGTAATGTTATTTCTCAAATAGTAATTATAATACTTTTTTTCTTTATCTCAAATAAAAATCATAATATAATTTATATATATTATAGGTTTTTCACAAAAATTATTTGTACAATCATTGAAAGTAATTTAATTAGTAATAAAACTATAAAATTGAATATACATGAGACTAAGCCCCATAGATCCATGGGACTTACGCTCCGTGTCTCGGGGCCCGCCTTTTAAAACACTAATGGAGATAAACTAAAATGAGATAACCATCTTTCGCATTTACACAATTCAAAAAGTTCAACAAGTTTAGAGATCATTATTCTAAAACTATAACACAGTAAAGATTTAACACGCAACACAAATACTAAGGTGAACATGCAGGAAAGGAACTCAGTTCAAAACATAGGGATACATCCTGATTGAGACATAGATATACATAATTCCATAAGCATGTGGTCTCGTTCATCATGAAAAGTAGTACAACTAAAGACTGTCTACCCTCTAAAATCAACTTATCATAGAAAGACAGACCACTGCATTAGCAAAGCCCTTATCAAAGATGAGCATTTGTTAATGACATCACTAAATTCATTGAAAAATACACATCATGGCATAGCTAATGAAAAGTTTTCTAACCTAGCGGAGGTGATGGAGGTTGACGAACCACAATACTTTCAAGGCATCATATTTACTCTCTAAAATATCAATACGCTTTTACAGTGATTCCTTTTATTTTCGAGTTGTTTTTAGTTCTTCCAACAACATAGCCTTAGAAGTACTGCCACCTTTCAACTCCTTAGTGGTTATCCCACCACCAAATCTAACTGCATAACTTTTGCATTGAGGTCCAAAGCACTGTTCCACTACCTCAATATTAGTAAGAGACGGTTTAGATTGTACAAGCTCTTGAATTTCAGCATATAAAATACAAGAATGTTTAAAATATTTCACTGATTCAATCGAGATAAAAAAATGTTAAATGAAATTTAACGATGAGCATACATATTTTTCATTAGTTTCGGGTTCGACAAGCTCATTTCCCTTTTTTCCATGTTGGTGGATTACCATCTTTGCTTCCCTTAACAACAAAAAAAGTAAGTACTATAAGATCTTTTATACAAAAAGAAAGGTTCCTTGTAGGGTTTCAGGATCTATTTACCAGATCGTGAATAATCTATCTTATACGCTTCCTACTCGTACGATGAGTCATACACAACTTAGACTTGTTGAATGTGTTTCTTGTACTCGTTTTCTACATTAACACAAGCTAAAATTATCACAAGCTTATTTAATGATTCTATTTTTATTCTAAAATTAACTTTTATAACCACTTTGCATCTTCTTGATCACAAATGAAATCATTTAATCAAAAGAACTATTCCAAAAGAGTAATCATATGTGACTTGGAAATAAAATGATATTAATCAATAGCTATGCAATCATACCTTAAACTTATCAGATAAATAATGTTCCTTGACCAATCATTCCCAATCACTCTGGTCTACTCCTATTGGAACATCTTTTAGAAACTGGTGCAATGACTTGGATTTCATATTCTTGTGCAGAAATCCTCTCTAGTTGTTCAAAAGCTTTCTCATATGTTGAAAAAACATTATCTCTTTGATCATTCATGTTATCACAGTCAAACTTTTCCTAAAATAGAGAAAAATATCATCAGAACTTTGTATGGGGGGAGGTACTGCAGATCATAGAAAGACAGTTTTGATTGTTTGGGATAAAGTGTGCCCCCATATATATTTTTTTAGGACTAAAAGTTAGGTATGTATGAAATGGAATGAAGCTTCTGTTGGAAAACTACTATATGGAGGGTTTCAGAATAACTACATCCTCTTTAGTTAACATGGACACATGCAGTGTATATGAAGTAATATGGCAATATATGAGATCACATACCACCTACACATTGTTGTTGGTATTGAAGAAAGTTAACGTCTCTAAAAACTGGGATGGTTTATTAGTACCAAAAGAGAAAGTACAAGTTGACAAAGTGAAACGTACGTAATTAGCCACCAGGAGTAAAAGAGTTATAGGGATCCGGACCAGTCTTTGGGAAGCATACCTTACTTGGAAAAAATTTATGCAACCAAAGCATAATTAAATTTATCCTCTGGTTGGAAAACTAGAACAAGTTGCTTACAAAGACTCGAATAATGAGCCTGAACATGCAGGTGCAAGATGCAAATTGTTGTCTATGTTTAACAGGGGTAGTAGAAATTTCTCAACACCGAAATTGAATGGACTACAACATATTCTGGCTAACTAGACAGAGGTACAAATGATTTAGAAGGATGTCCCACAATGTTTGAAATTGTGTAGAAGAAGGAAATCGAAGCAAACACAACAGAAAATCTAGATAGCAATATGGGATGTAATGATTTACCACAAACGGAAAGCAATGAATTGGATGGTATTAGGGGCATAACTGTGAATACAAGTTTTACAATTGTATAGAAAAAAAGAGGTGAGAGCGAGAACATCTATTCTGCAATTTCACTTAGGAGACTAAATAGAGAGTGAATAGTAAGACTGAGAAGGGAAATTTTTTGTTTGTTTTGGTAATAGATATTCTTAAAGTGACCCATAATAAGGTCTAAACAAAGGCAACACAATAATATACTCTAAACAAACACAATAAGAAGAGGAAAAAATATTGTTGTTACAATAGCAGTTGTATCAAGTCAACGAAAATAAAAGAGAGTAATGTTGTAATTCTTACTGTAACAGTTGTGCACATATTCTCAAGCTTGTGTTCTTCGATATCAATCCATGAATGTACCCTCAATGGTAACATATTACGATCAAGTGTCTCGTAAATGAGGTGTGATTTGGTCCAACAACTCGATTTTGATAGAAAGTGACTTTTAACTTTTGTCCAGGTCTTAATCGCAGAACTTCCTTACAAATGTTTATTCCCCTCACCTTGGTTGTCCTATCATATTCACATGGACCTGCAAAATTTAAAGTAAGTCTACTATGCTCTTTGATATAAATTTGATGTTTAGTGCTAAACCATCAAAAGAATCTAGGGAATACTCCAGTAGTTAAGTTTTAGGTGTCAAAGTTTGAAATTATTACTATATACAATGGCCTGGTCTTTTAGATCTATAAGACTATATATGCAAAATAACTTTCTATATTTTTTTGGACAAGTACCCATCCACAGTTCCAAACCAAGTGACAATAGACAAAATAGGTAGAACATTGCCCGTCGCAACAAATAAGGCCTCAAGTTGCCAAAAACAAGTGATCCAGAAAGGGGCAACTTGCAGTGGAATAAATTTTGGAAACCTTGAGATCCAAATCAATGACTTTTTATTCTTAGAAACTTTCATTCAGAAAATCACAATTGATGAATCAAGAATCAATGGAGGTTAATATGGTTGGACTAGTCAGAAAAAAACATAATGAAGCATCATATGTCCACAACCAAAACCAAAACCAAAGAGATATTTCAGGGCATTGTTGCCACATCTATCAGTATAGGAACCATTTAGTGGATGATACAAGCAACATATTCAAGTGGATGAATTAGATGAAATGAAAGAAACAGTAGACAGATGTTGTTAGAACATGACATAATGAAAGGTATGGAAAGAGAGTGATTTGAGTTACTAATGATTGTGGAAAGTGAGCCTATTAATCGTGACTCTATGGTTTTATATTGATATAGAGCCTAAGAAAGAAAACATAAAACTTTTGAATATTATGGTCTTAAACCAAAAGATAGGTAGAATGTATTAAGATATCCTTTGATTTTGTGATCATAGACATGTCACGTGGATAGATGAACTTAAAGAGTTGTTAACAAATAAAGACTAAAGAGACGTTATTATTGAAAATAACTCAGAAGAAAAGTAAGAAAAACAAAATTTGAGTAAGTCGGGTATGCTCTGTTTGGTGGAGTAATATTTTCAAATCTCCTTTAAAGAAGAGCTAGATTTTAATAATGCAGCTAAGCTGAAACAAGGCTTCTAGCGAGTGAATATTGTATTCAGCCAAGTTTTCAAAGTTTGCACAGTGAAAATTCAACCATTTATTCCCCACCTTGATGGGAAAATTCAAGATGTATACCTGCTCTTGTAAATGATACAAAATAATCATAAAGTAATAATGCAACACATATACAACAAAACCAATAAGCTTAGGGTCAAATTTCATACATTACACTTAGGTGTAAGAAAACTAATCTTTTTTAAGTTACAGAATTAAAGTTACCATAGATTAGCAAAAAGATTATATAAAATTCCTCCTTGGTACATTTTTCTTTTGCAAAGATTATAAAGCGTCTTATGTACATAGAAGGTCAGGTCCTCGGCCACTCTTTTGGTTATTGTAAAGATAGTATTTTCAATTAATATGAGTTGTACAACTTTACTTTGTTATGACCAGAACAATAACAAATATAATGTAAACAGGAATAAGAGAACCTAATCTCTGTTGTTTAAATCAAATTTTATAATAGAAATTTTGTCCTAGAAATTACATGACTGATATATTTATTCAATATATTCATTATTGCGACTTTTTTTGATTGTCAATCGAGGCTACCAATAGTACACACATCAATACCCACAAACATATGCCTGCAATAATGACTAGTATACATAATTTAAGAGCATATGCACCAAAAAACTGAACTAATGAATCATAAAGCATAAACACAAAAATGTTCAAAATCAGAATTTCCACATAACAATTCATAGACGAAACAAACTAAACTTACTTTTAAGAGAAGGAAAGTCCAACAATACGTCAAGTTACTATCAATCGCAGCAAACACCAACAAAACTGAGGTGAAATTTGAAGTAAAAGAAAAAAGCCGACTTCTGCAATTAGAAAAAATAGACATTATAAAGAGCTTCAACAGAGAGATATAGCTTAATTTTTGCAAACAAACCTAGATTTTAGGAACGGTACCACCATTATTGTGGTTTGCATTGTTGATTTTTCTCCAACAAATCAACTTTCGAAGTGGAACTGAAGAGTCACTCTGAATAAGGATTTGAGTTATTCACTCCCTTAGGTATCTCTATTTCTAACAGAGAAGATGAAAGACTCGTTATGGAGAAACATACGCATCCTTTCGGAGGGGTGGGGGAGTGAGCTTCTACGGAAAAATCGAGATCTGTTCTTTCATGTGTTCTTACATAGTGGTGGGGGTAGTGTGAGACCAGAACTAGGGCGTGGTGGTAGTGTGAGACCAGAAATTGGGGGGGGGTAAGGGGAGTATAATAAGTCTTTTGTGAAATATAAAAAGAGAAAGTAAAAATGTGTAAAAATTTTATTATTAACGTCTGGCTATAAAACAAATTGAGGTCTAAATATTGTTGCCTTACTAATACTACATTAAAATAGTATTTTAACGATTGGAAAAATATTAACGATATAAATATACTTATAACGATCGGGTTTATAATTTTTGTTAGACGCTAAAAATTCATTTTCTTGTAGTATACATATGTATATACATGTATTTATGTATGAACATTTCATACTAATATTTATTTGGAAAAAAATTATTTGGATTTGAAAATCGTAAGTTGGAATTTCAAGAAAACCTTAGCTTTTATCTAATGATTCATTTTATATTATTATTTTAGGGAGAATTTTTGAAATTCCTAGATTGGGTCTATGAGAAAACCGTGTGGCGGTTCTTTTAATACAAATGACGGATCAAGAAGATGAAGAGTTGAAAATAATGTTAAGAATGAGAATGCAGAAGGAGTTGTGATGAAGCTGAGAGAGGGGAGATGACGGGGGAAAGGAAGAAACATTAATTTTTTAGGAGAGTTAGAGTTTAGGACCAAAATGATCACATATTTAGACATCAAAAACTATTGAGCAACTTTTACATATAGCAAACATAAAAATCATGTTTCCTATGGAGCTTTTGATTTGTATAATTCACTAGAAACATTCAAATTTATATAAATTTGAATGTTTTGTATAAATTCATTTATACATTGTAATTTATATAATAAGATTTGTATTTGTATAGTTATAAGGGGTCGTTTGGTACAAAAAATAATGCATGGATTATCAATACATGTATTAGTAATGCAGGCATTAGTAGTGCAGAGATTAGTAATGCAGGATTTATTTCTATCAAGTGTTTGGTTCATTATTTCTCACATCATCTTGTGTTTGGATTAAAACTTTATAAAAAGCTTCTTTTCAATTATACCCTTGAATTATTAGGTAATTGGGTTAAGATAGATAATTCCTGTACAAAATTATTTTTATGGCCTTTTAATTAGTTATGAGAGGAACAATTTTGTTATCATGTTTGCTATTTTTTCACTTGAATTATTTGAGGATAAATAATTGTCATCTCAATAAATTGATCACTCACAAAATGTCATTTTTCAATTTTAAAAAGATAAATCATCTAATTTAAAATTGAAGCGTCAACAATGGTAAAATTGAATAAACCGTCTACATTTACACATAAAAATTGCAAGTTGTAGTTTTAATATGTATGTATGTTTTAAACTCTTCAATATATATATATATATATATATATATATATATATATATATATATATATATATATATATATATATATATATATATATATATATATATATATATATATATATATATATATATAATATTCAATTAAGATCACAAATGTCATATACTCACATTTCAAGTATTGAATTTATTTAGTAACAAACAACTCTCTCTAAATGATTTATAAGTTAATTTATTTAAATAAAGAGAAAAGACATCAAAATACCATTGAAGTTGTTTCAAATTTTTAAAAAGACACCTTAACTTTGTGTGTGTCCTATTACCCCATTAAACAACTTCAAAATAGAATGTATACCCCATTTTCACTCAATACCACTTATACAAAAATATTTGTATGTCACGCACTAATAGTCACTTGCCACGTGTTAAAATAATTTATTTTTTTTTTACCTAATTTCTTTGTGGTTATAAACATATTTGTATTATAGTGAATGTCAAATTATGTGGAATCCTTTTAGGATATGGTTAGAAATTCTACTTGGGGACCAAGTCAGATTTCCCCTATAAATAGAGAGTTTTCCTTCATTGTAAATAGGATCTATGAATATTGAATATACTTCAACATGAATAAGAAGTCTTTTCTCTTCTCCCTACTTTATTGTTCTTCTAAATTTATATAGTTTCATAACACGTTATCAGCACGATTGTTCTATTTTTAAAGAATTATGATAGAAGACGGGAAAATTGCAAAAGAGATCTTGCATAAGTTATGCAATAAAGTTCTTATATTCAAGGTATGATTTATCTTTACTTTATAATTATTTATGTGACAGATCTGGAGTTACCATCTGGAGTAAGTATTTAAAGAGACTTGACGACATTTTATATGTTTAATTTTAACAGATTGGGAAGAGAATTTCTTAAAGGTATGTGATCTATTAAATTATATCTATTAACTACTAATGTTGATTATAAAAAATCAATCTCAATTTTGTGTGTAATTATAATATACGATCATATTAATGATTATTAAAAGTGATAAATTATAATTATGGTGAAGGCTTGAGGTTGAGCCTCATTACGGGTAAGACGATAAATTTAAGTTTTATCGCACCAAAAGAATAAGACGACAAATTTACGTTCAATTGCACCAAAAGAGTAAAACATTGGGTTAAAGTCCTGGTGCACCATGTTGAGAAGATATTGGGTGCAAGTTCCATCGATTTATGGCCTAAGACATTTTTATATGGATAAGACATTGAATTTGAGGTTTAATGCACCATATTGATGATATAATAGTGACAAAAGAAAAACTAATGTGTTTTTGATGAGAAGTCATGAAATTTACTGAATTTGCTCCATTACTAAAGTGAATGTGGTAGTGCATAATATGTTTGAAAGAAGACAAGTGATTGAATAATGCACATAGATATGGAATGAGGTACTAAACTATCATTATTTGATATGCTCACATATTTGTGTTTCATTCATGAAGAATGAGAACTTTTGATAAATGTTAAAAGTATAGATCCATTCTAAAGTGAATGAGGTGTAAGCCACCAGTCTAGGCATGGAAAAGATTGCGACCTTTGGTCAATGATGTGGTATCACCAAGAATGTCTCTAAGAATACATGTATTATAGAAAAGTTTCATGTTTTATCTTCATGCTTGTATTGGACAAGAATTAGTGCAATTGAGGAACATTTTATGATAAATAAAAAGTTTACTAATTCCAATATTTTCTTAATTTGACATGATTGTCTGGGACATCATTAGTCTATAATGTTTAGACGAATTATGAAAAATTAAAATTGACATCCATGGAAGAACCTAAAAATTCTTTTAAATGCTGAATTTTCTTGTACTGTTTGTTAATTAGCAAGACAAGTTAATTGTGGGACCATCATAAATGAAAGTTGAGATTGGATCCCTTGCGTTCTAGGAACGTATACAGATATCTGTGGACCTATTCATCCACCTAGTAGATTGTTTAGATACTTAATGGTCCTAATAGAAGTTTCTTCTAGATGGTCTCATATCCGCCTATTGTTGTCTCGCAACTTGATATTTGTAAAAATTTCATCACAAATGATATGATTACGTACACAGTTTTCTGATAATTAAATCAGTTCGTTCAGTGAGAGGATCATGACTTACCTCTAGAAGGGGTAGCATAATTAAGAAGAATAAATCTGAATATTACTCTTGGAGTAATAAAATTGAAATTTACTCATATAATAGTAAATTAGAAATTTACTAAAGCAAAAAGGCACATGACATAGTAAACTTGGAGTTTACGAGTACTAATAATTATTAGTTGGCATGAATAATTTGGTCATCCCAAAGATGTGCATACTGAGTAATGGACATACATTAATAAAACTAGAAGATTCTTGGAGAATTCTTTTGTTGTTTGTTCTCATGACAAGTTGATTGGATCAACTAATGTTGAGACTAAAATTCCTAAATTCTGAAAAGTATTAAAGGTGAATATGGGCCTGTTCACCTATCATGTGACATGATAAAAAGATGCATCTATAAGATATCACATGTGCGTTTGTTGTCAACTTGTAGTTTGACATTCGCAAAATAGTTTGTGCAAGATAATTGAGTTAAGATCATAACTTTCAGAATGTGAAAGCAAGATAATGCATCTTGATAATATTGATAAATATATAAGATGATGTGACATTAAATGTCTCACATAGTGAATCAGTGCTTATGAAAATAAAGGTTCATGTGTTGATCTGAAATATGATATTACATACAAACGTAATTGTATGAATCAAACCAATAAATTATGATCAATTTTTCTGTTAATTAGTTTATGGTCAGGGACCAAATAATTTTTATTTGATAATTTTGATGTGCAATATATGATTAATGAATATACTATGATGCACAAAGATAAATTCTCTAAAAGATTGAGATATATGTTAGTTTGTCTAACATAAGGGGGAGATTAGAAGCAACACAAAAGTTGTAAATACTCCTATTGAATGTTCCTTAAGGATAGAGTCTACGACATGCATGAAGTATGATAGACTAATCAATTCTAAATAAAATAATCCTTGAAAAAAGGGGAGGATCCAAGAATCAAAATGATCATAATAAGGAGATAATGTGCTCTTGGAGAGCCTACGACATAAAATTTTATGAAACCTCATGAGAGGGATAGCTACCTAAGAATAATGAAGTGAATGAGATCTCAATAAGTTACGTCGTATTGTGAATTTATACAAAATGATATATCGTTGACGATATCTTTGATACAATAGCGCGCAATATTGTAAAAGATTATGAGGATGTGAATTCTACATCTATTAAAGCATGCTGGTCTAGAAATAATTATCAAGTAAAAAGTGGAATGGTGCATTGGTAAGCGTAAAGCTTATTTGACTTGCAATCTAGGCACTAGAAGATGTCATATGTGTAATAGTGAATGTTATCACTTGACAAAATTGATATGAAAATATCCAGTGGGTTCGAAATCTGGCATATACAAGGTTTTGGAAAACTTGTTTATCATCCTCATAAGGATTAAATAGATTCAAAATGCATAGAGCATATACAAGTATTATTATGCAAGTTGATGACTAGAATTGAAACTCTTGATAAGTTTTCAAAAGGCAATAGATTATTTGCTTAAAGAAGTTGAAGTAAGTAACTTGCAGAAATCTTTGATCATGAATGGAGGAGATAGAAGGAAGCATTCGTCAAAGTTTTTCTACACTCATGAGCTCCCAAGAATGGCAATATCAATATACAACAGGTTTGTACAAGTTATAATATAGTTGATTTATCCACCAAGTCTCTACCAGCTACAACTTTCAAGAAGATGATCCACAAGCTTGGAAAACGAAGATTCAAGTCTTTGGATTGATGTTTTCATTAGGGGGAGTCAATACGTGATGTACTCTTTTTTGCTCACAAGGTTTTGTCCCATTGGGTTTTCCTTATAAGGTTTTTAATGAGGCATCCATAATGCGTATTATTAGATATGTGTACTCTTTTTTCTTCACTATATTTTTTTCCCACTGATTTTATCTAGTAAGGTTTTAACGAGGCACATAATCTACTGACATTCAAGGGGGAGTGTTATAAACATATTGGTATTATACTGAATGTCTAATTATGTGGAGTCCTTTTAGGATATGGTTAGGAATCCTACTTGGGGACCAAGTCAGATTTCCCCTATAAATAGAGAGTTTTCCTTCATTGTAAAAAAAATCTATGAATATTGAATATACTTCAATATGAATAAGAAGTCTTTTCTCTTCTCCCTACTTTATTCTTCTTCTAAATTTATATAGTTTCATAATAGTATTTCTTTTTTCTTTTTTTTCCTTTTTTCTCTTTCTTCTTCACCTCAACTATGTTCTTTCTTTTTCTATTTCTTCTTCACCTCAACTCTGTTCTTTCCCATTCTCTTTGTGCTTCAAGAATCTTCAAATCCATTGTGTCTGAGCAGATTTCGCAATAGCTATCAATTTTTAGTCAAATTACTATCAATTAATTTATTTATGAAAATAAATATCGTCAAATGATTAAAATCTAAATACTCAAATATTACCAAGTCAAAATCTGATATTTAAATCACCACCTTCTTCAACTGTTACTTCCAAGTTGAATTTTTCATAGTTTAACTACTCCCAGATCCCAATCTTAATTTGTAAGAGAAAAAAAAATCACTAAACTAATTTGTTTTTCGAAAAAAAAACACTCAACAACATTAGTTAAAAAACCCCAGAAAGGAAAAAGAGAAAAAGAAATGAAGGAAGATATGGATGCTCAAGAAACATGGGTAAGCTAATGATGGCAGGGAAGGTGAGAAAAAAGATTTGAAAAATTAAAAACAATTCTTAATAAAGTTAAAAATAAATAATTAATACATGAGTTTTTATATTTTTTTTCAATAAGGCAAATTGGAAGTGCCAAATGGCAATTTTACATTGGTATGAAGTTGTATCAACAGTGATTCACGCACCCATATGCTGTGACAACACGAGTGGTGTTAAAATTAGTCAAAATGGTATATTTATTGTAGATTTAGATAGTTTCGTGGGGTAATAGGACACTCGCAAAGTTAAACTGTCTTTTTAAAAATTCGAAACAACTTCAATGGTGATTTTATGTCTTTTCTCTTAAGTAAATTTACTAGTGCAAATATAAACCATTAAATCAAGAAAATAAACAAAATAATTAAATGATTTGAGGGATATTTTTGTCTTTACATAGACTTATCCCATGGTATTATATCCTATGTATTACATAATACCTCCAAATGGAAGGTATTAGTAATATATCCTATAATACCATATAGGAGGTATAACTAATCCATGGATTAGTTATACATAGGCTCAAATTCCTATCAAACATAGTACTGAATAATACTTTGCCTAATACATGGATTATTTCTTCTAATGCGACCTACCAAACGACCCTTAAGTGTTTAGGACGAAAATATATCTATTTGTATTTGTGAATACATTTTTCTCTCGCTTTATACAAACACAAACACATTTTATACATTTGTATAGCAAATGGGTAATTGTATACGAACCAGATGGCAAAAAAAGGATGTTTGCTGCAAATTATAAATAAAATAAATTATGACTATATCATTTAATTTGAATTAAGTTTGTTTTTTCATATAATTTCCCAAAACTATTTCAATTAACTAGTATATATGAAGGATCAAAATAATTCAAACTCTATATATTAAGGATCATTTTGATAATTTTCTTTGATATCACAACTCTTTTACCTAAAGATTTCCACTTTACTCTAGCATCCAGACTGACTTGTCTAAACGATTGGTAAGAGGTATGTTCTTCGTGTAATTAATTTTTTATTTTTTGTTGATTTCATCCTTAAGAATTTGTAAGGTACGCATTTCAATTTCCTCCCAATTTGGCTCTTTAAGAATGTGATATAAGCCTCCCCCCCCCCTCATATTGATGTCCAATTGTCATACCAAAAGCTATAACCAATTTTGATAATTTTTGGCAGAAATACGAGCCCCAAGACAATGACTCCTTATGACTATAAAATATAAGCTTCATGCTCTTGAGATCATACTGACTCCTCAGAATTGATCACTTTGCTAGAACATGACAACCACCCTTATGCTAATTTAACCTATCATTGATGGAGAATTCGAGAGCGGCAACGCCATCACACCTCTTTAGGGAGTAGAATAAGATGGCAGACACATTTAGCAAAGAAGGCCTCAAATGCAATAGTTTTGAAAAAATCTAACATTTGAAGTAATATTTGTAACAATTATGTAAATGGCCTTACCATGACCATACTTTTAACTAGAGAAAATTGAATGAAAGGTGTCAAATAAGTCCTGGTTTAGTGTGACAGATTGATCAAGAGCTGGTCAAATCCTCTTTAAAATGTAATTAAGTAAATTTGGGACTAAATTAACATTTTCAAAACTTTCTAATCTTTTATAAAATACAAAAAAACACTTCATTTTTTCAACTTTTATAATTCTATCTAAACCATTCTTTTTTTTAAAAAAAAGTAAATGAAAATAGGATTTTCTCTTCTTCTTCTCCCAATGTTCTCTCTCCTCTTCTTCTTCCTCTTTAGAAAATATGAAAATCCGACTATCAAAACAAATATTCTCCCCCATTATCTTGTCTTCCTTCTCATCTCCGGTCGTGACTCTCTCCTCTTTCTGAACTGAATATTGTGTTCGACTTAAAATGGGTAAGTCATTTTTTTTTAGAGATTTTACAATTTTGGAACAATACTAAGCTTTTTTCTTGGGTTAATGAAGAATAAATCGTTCTATAGATGTGAAAAATGAACAATAGTGTAATGGTACCTATTATTTATTGTTTTAGAAAGAAAATTAACAAACCTAAAAAGCCATAATTTTGAGAAAATGTATATGTAATGTTAACATTCAGTGAAAATTCTTTTTTTTTGTTATTTTTTTTTGTTCTTTTTGTGACCATTTTGTTCATATGATTTAAGAAATATAGTTTTGTTCAGTTGTCCAACAAATATTTGAAGAGTGAAAGAAAAAAAACAATGACTACTGTTCTGTATCACACTCAAACCCAAAAGGCAAGGAGAAAAAGAAGGAGAAGGAGAAAGACCTAAAGATGGAGAAGGAGAAATTGAAAAAGAAAGCGAAAGAGAAATATAAAAAAGTCGAAGTCGTTTATTGTGATGTGAAGAAATAATATCCATCATTGATTACATTGATAGTTATGTATATCATTGTGAATTACTTTTTTTGTTGATAAGTTGTATAAAACAATTGGTGAAGTGTTTATTTTTGCTGATAATATTAATGATTTTTTTTATTGAAACAAATGTTAATTATGATGGAAAAGAAGAAATGTGGTGTATGTGACAACATATATAATCTATGTTGTAAAAAATACCACAGATTAATACATGTGCCCCAACAAAAAGGATATATCTGGCAACATATATAACCTATGTTGTAAAAAATACCACAGAATTATCTACATGTGCCCCAACTAAAAGGATATATGTGGCAACATATATGACCTATGTTGTAAAAAATACCACAAAATTACCATGTGCCCCAACAGAAAGGATATATGTGGCAACATATGTCACAGAAAGAAGATATGTGGCAACATATGTCACATAAAGAAGATATGTGGTAACATATGTCACAAGGAGATATGTGGCAATATTTCATTGTTACCAATGTGGTGTCTATGGCAACATATATAACATTTGATGTAAAAAAATTTATAGAATTATCTGCATGTACCCCAACAGAAAGGATATATGTGGCAACAGATGTACACTATGAATTGTCAAAAAAAAATTTAAAAAGTAAAATAAAAATGTCTAAAACAATCGTCCCTTCATTTTCCCTCTCTCCTCTCCTCTATAAAAAGTCGTTTCATTTCATATTTCAAATTTAATTTATTTTTACTAATTTTCGTTTTCTTTTCTCTCTTTCCTTTCTCTCGTTCCATTATTTCTTTACAGTTCAAATTGTTGCTATGTTTTTTACAACATCAGTGGTAATATGTTGCAATTTTCTTCTACAACAAAGTGTCGTTGCCCTCATCATTTCTAGTTTATTGTTGATATCTTCTAAGATAAAATTAAATAGTTATTGATATTAAATCGGGACATTTTTAGTCGTTTTAATCAATTATTTGTTTGTAGGATAGTTGTGTTGTTATTTCTTTTGAAATATTATCTGATTAAAAAAATGTATATTTTAGGATGTACATGTTGCCACATATGACATGTCTATTGCAATATTTTCAACAGAACGTGCATATGTTGGCACCTATGTCACTTCAAAAATGGGTTAATCGATAAATTGAACAATTTAGGAGTGGAAAAATGTCAAATTGGACCAAATTTTAGTACTTTTGACAATAATTAGGCAATAAAAATATGTTATAACACTTGGAACAACGATTTACAAGGGTGTTATATAAATGTCATATGAAGTTACTTGCTCATTGTATGATGAACTAGTGATATGATAATCTTTGTAAAAATAATTGATAGAATTGAGGAATGTTGTTATATTAGAATATAATTTTGTACTTAGACATGTTGTAGGACTACATTAGTGTTACATGTTGAATTAATTGACAATTTAATTGAATTAACCCCTCAAAGACCATTTTATGATTACATATGTTGTCACATATGACATTTCTGTTGCAATTTTTCCAATAGAACGTGCATATGTTGTTACATATGTCATTTCAATGATGACTTGATCAATAAATTGAGCAATTTAGAATGAAAAAATGTCGAATTGGACCAAATTTTAGTACTTTGAACCATAATTATACAATAAAAATATGTTATAACACTTGAAACAACGATTTATAAGGATGTTATATAACTATCATATGTAGTTACTTGGTCATTGTATGATGAACTAGTGGTATGATAGTCTTTGTAAAAATAATTGATAGAATTGATGAAGGTTGTTGTATTAGACAATAATTTTGTACTTAGACTATAACTTAGTGTTACATGTTGAATTAGGTGACAATTTAATCGAATTAACCCCAAAAGGTCATTTATGATATACATATGTTGCCACATATGACATTATGTTGCAATTTTTCCAACAGAACGTGCATATGTTTCCACATATGTCACTTCAAGGATGACTTAATCGATAAATTGAGCGATATAGGAATGAAAAAATGTCAAATTGGACAAAATTTTAATACTTTGAACCATAATTAAGCAATAAAAATATGATATAACACTTGAAACAATGATTTACAAGGGTATTATATAACTATCATGTCAGTTGCGACATGTAAGTCATATGTTGTTACATGTCTAGCTTATGTGTTGTAGCTTGTGTAAGTTATATGTTGCAACATATGTCTATTTTGTTGCTATTGAAATAACTTTTCTGTTGCTACATATGACTTTAATTTGTTCCAATAGTTAATTGTTGCAACATATAGCAATCGATTGAAAACGTGATAAATTATTAATAAAAATTGCAGGTGCCTAGATGATGATGAATGGTTTCAAAAAACTATTAATTTTACATATCAAAACAATGGTGTATGACCCTAATCATTTATGAAGTAATTTTAATTGATAGCACACGAAATCTGGTCCACTGATTAAATTAGTTAAATCTGATTCAAGAAGAAGAAAAGAAGAAAGCTCAAGGACTAGCAGCCAAGATCAATAATGTAGAATAAAAAGATAAAGAGAACGGGAAGAAAGACAAGCAACCAAGCAAGAACGAAGAAGAAGAAGAAGAGAGATGGGGGGAAATATTTTATTTCCCCTTTTGATACATCTTGGTGGTGGCTTCCCCCAATTTTAATTTCCACCAAAATTGGTAAAATTATGTTTTAGTCAATTTACCCTTTTTATCCTTCATTTAATTTAATGGACCAAACTATCAATTTATAAACTTAAAGATAACTTCACCATCCTTAATCATATAATTGTCACATACACCTAATACTTAAACTTATGTCACCGCCTATTTATTTTAAAACTTTAGTGTAATTTTTTTTAAAAGTCCCTTTTAACTATATGTTTGACGCTAGATAATTATATCCTTTTGATTTGATGGTAAGTAAAAAAAACACTTTGGTGGTGAATAAGGCCCTTTTCCATTGTAAAATAGAGGTATGTAGGAAAATGACTTGAGATATAGGGCTGAGATTAATCGTGGGCAAGCCATCCTATAGATTCTTGCCCCCACCTTAAATTCTCTTCCGTTGCTCCCCAGAAAAACTTTCCTGCTCTTCCTCCTTTCTGTCAATTCATCGGATCCGAATCGATTGTTATTTTTGTGCCGAAATTTCCGATTCAATTTATATATTATTAAAAAGAAATATCAAATTTTGTGATTTGAATCTTGAAATTGTTTGTGTTTTTGATTTTGATTGTGAGAGTAAGGGTGATGGAAGAATGTAATAGAGTTGAAGATGCAGAGGAGGGTGAGATCTCAGATTCGGCTTCAGTTGAAGAAATCAGCGAGGATGCGTTCAACAGGCAAGACCCACCTACTACTACTACTACTAAGATTAAGATTGCGAGTAATGAAAATCAAAATCAAAATTCGACGACTGCGACTAGGGTTTGGACGATGAGAGATGTATATAAATATCCAATTTCTAGGGATTATGCTAGAGGTTTGTATAACCTGGCTTGGGCTCAGGCTGTGCAGAATAAGCCTTTAGACGAACTATTCGTGATGACTAGTGACAATTCCAACCAGTGTGCTAATGCTAATACTAATGCTAATGGTGATGTTGAATCCAAGGTAATCATTGATGTCGATGACGATGCTAAAGAGGAAGGAGAGTTGGAAGAAGGCGAGATCGACTTGGATTCCGCTGACCTAGTTGTAAATTTTGGAAAGGAGGCCAATTTCATTAGGGAACAACTTCAGAGTGTTACTCTAGACGAAACCCACAAGTAAACTTTGTTAAAACTCTAATTCATTCTAATTCTAGTTCTAGTCTACTAAATAATCTAATTATGCTATGCTATGCTTTGTTTCACTAGATCCTTTTCTATGGTTTGTTCCAAATTGCAAACTTCATTACTGGCGTTGGGACAACTAGCTCTTTCTCAAGACAAGAATGACATTCTTATTCAACTCTTTATGACTGCACTCCGAACCATTAAATCTGTAAGATATATAATATATTCATTCTATAGTCTCCTACTACTTTCAGCCTCATCAAATAATGCTCAAATCCTTTCCTTTCCAGGTTTTCTACTCCATGAACGATCATCAGAAGCAACAAAACACAGATATTCTATCTAGGTTTTTCTTCTTACTTTTACATTTCTCACTCCTATTGCATTTCTACACATTCTAATCTAACTCCCTTGCAGGTTGCTTTTTAATGCAAAGACACAATTACCTGCTCTTTTGTCTTCTGAGCAGTTAAAAGAGCTGGATGCTCTCATTCTCTCTATTAACCACTCACCTGTTTCCTCAAATACTCAACACAATGACACCGTCAATGGGATCAAAGTTGTTCAACTGTTAGATATGAAGGTTTCTCATAAATCCTCTGAAAATGCAAATCAGGATTTTACTTCTGTAAACAAGTATGATTTAGGTGATGTATCTATCAAATCTTCAGGCCTCAAGGAGCAGAGTGTGTCATTTGAATCTGTAAAACCAGGATTAGCCAATTCTAAAGCTAAAGGCTTATCCATTCCTTTGCTAGACCTTCATAAGGACCATGATGAAGATACTCTTCCGTCGCCTACACGACAGATTGAACCACAGTTCCCTGCTACACAGGCTCATGGAATCGTGAAACTGGACTTGCCTATTTTTGCGGCTTCTCTTGAGAAAGGGAATTCTTTATTACATCCTTATGAAACTGATGCCCTTAAAGCTGTTTCCTCTTATCAACAAAAATTTGGTCGAAGTTCCCTTTTTGTTAGTGAAAACCTTCCAAGTCCAACTCCGTCTGAAGAGGATGATAGTGGCAAAGGGGACATTGGTGGGGAGGTCACCAGTTTTGATGTTGTACATAATGCCAGCCATCTGAATGAATCTAGCATGGGGCAACCAATATTGTCTTCTGTTCCCCAGACCAATATTCTTGATGGACAAGGACTGGGAACTGCTCGGACTGCAGATCCTCTGAGTTTTCTGCCAAATCCTTCTTTGCGATCTTCTACAGCAAAAAGTAGAGATCCCAGACTCAGACTGGTAACCAGCGACGCAGTGGCTCAGAACATGATCTTGCCTATCCCAGACATTGATTTGAAATTGGAGGCTTCTCTAGAGATGATTGGTTCAAAAAAGCAGAAGACAGTAGACCTACCAGTTTTTGATGCTCCATTGCCGAAAAGACAAAGAAGTGAACAGACTGATTCAATCATTGTGAGTGATGTACGTCCTTCGACTGGAAATGGTGGTTGGGTAGAGGATAGAGGGACTGCTGGGTTGCCAATTACGAGTAGTAACTGTGCTACAGATAATAGTGACAATGATATTAGGAAATTGGAGCAAGTAACAGCTACTATCGCTACTATACCTAGTGTCATGGTTAATGCTGCTGAGAACTTTCCAGTGACCGGCATTAGCACGTCAACAACTTTGCATTCTTTGTTAAAAGATATAGCTATAAATCCATCAATATGGATGAATATAATCAAGATGGAACAGCAGAAATCTGCTGATGCTTCTAGAACTAATGCAGCACAAGCTTCAAGTTCTAAATCTATTCTTGGAGCAGTTCCATCAACGGATGCAGTAGCTCCCAGATCTTCTGTTATTGGCCAGAGATCAATACTTCAGACTCCTACACACACAGCATCAGCGGCAAGTTCCATTTACAACCTTTTGATGAATGAGTTCATTTACAGTGTGATCTTTACTGCTTCTATTGCACAGTTCTCCTTTTATTTCTTCCTGACATTTTCAAGGGTTAGTCATTTTCTTGTGTTTGGGGTGGAATAAGGTGCAGAGCGGTTCCTTATGTGTTCTATTGGAATTTATTTGATCTTCGTTTTCCATTGTTGTTTTTTGTGTCATAATGAGAAAACTAAACACTCTATTTGATACATTATGTGACTTTATTATCCTCTATAATATCTGATGTTGTCAGATTTGCAGGATGAAGTGGCTATAGTCCGCATGAAACCTCGTGACCCTCGGCGTGTTCTTCATAATACTGCAGTTCTAAAGGGTGGTAATGTTGGATCAGATCAATGTAAAACTGCTGTAGCAGGCACACACGCAACGATAAGCAATCTTTCTTTCCAAAGTCAAGAGGACCAGTTGGATAGGAAGTCAGCTGTGACTCTTTCGACTACACCACCAGACATTGCTCGCCAATTCACCAAAAAGTTGAAAAATATCGCTGACATGATCTCCGTTTCACCATTCACATCACCGTCTGCTGCTTCGCAAACTCAGACACAATGCATACAAGCTTATCAGAGTAGATCGGAAGGTAAGGGAGCAGTTTCTGAGCCAAGTGAACGGGTGAATGATGCTGGCTTAGCTTCTGAAAAAGGTTCTCCTGGTTCATTGCAACCACAGATTTCTTGGGGAGATGTTGAGCATCTATTTGAGGGGTACAGCGACCAACAGCGAGCTGATATCCAGAGAGAAAGGACTAGGAGGCTTGAGGAACAGAAAAATATGTTTTCTGTTCGGAAGCTCTGTCTCGTCTTGGACTTGGACCATACTCTTCTGAATTCAGCAAAGGCGTGAATCTTTTTGAACTTGGTCTGAGCTTATTTTCTTTGTCAGTAATGATGATCCTTGTGATTTTTTTTTCTTTTTCAGTTTGTTGAAATCGACCCAGTTCATGAAGAGATATTGAGGAAGAAAGAGGAACAAGACCGTGAAAAGCCGTATAGGCACCTATTCCGGTTTCCACACATGGGAATGTGGACCAAGTTACGGCCTGGGATCTGGAATTTCTTGGAAAAGGTAACTATTTTTCTAATATATTTGTTTGTGTGTATACAGCTAGAGTTGAATAGAGTCTTCAATATTTATTTTTTGGTAATATTGTGCTTCTTTAGGCTAGCAATCTTTTTGAGCTGCATCTCTACACCATGGGTAACAAGCTATATGCCACGGAGATGGCCAAATTGCTAGATCCAAAAGGGGATCTGTTTGCTGGACGAGTGATCTCCAGGGGTGATGATGGAGATCCATTTGATGGGGATGAAAGGGTTCCTAAGAGTAAGGACTTGGAGGGGGTTTTGGGCATGGAGTCGGCTGTTGTTATTATAGATGATTCTGTGAGAGTCTGGCCACATAACAAGCTAAATTTGATTGTTGTAGAGAGGTAATTAGTTGTATGTTTGATATCATTCATGATCAATTTCTCATGTATATATGCATATTGGTGACATAATATTGTGCTGTTCAAATATTTATGATTAATCATTTTGTATCTTTAGGTATATTTACTTTCCTTGCAGTAGACGGCAATTTGGTCTCCCTGGTCCTTCTCTTCTTGAGATTGATCATGATGAAAGACCAGAAGATGGCACTTTGGCCTCTTGTTTGGGGGTGAGCTAATGTTTGATCTTGTATAAGAATATGTATGAGATTAATATTCTTACTACTAATATTCTATATCATTTCATACAATTAGGTTATTCAAAGAATACATCAGAATTTTTTCACACATCGGTCCATAGATGAAGCTGATGTTAGGAACATCTTAGCGACAGAACAAAAAAAGATTCTCGCAGGTTGCCGTATTGTCTTCAGCAGAGTGTTTCCTGTTGGTGAAGCCAATCCTCATTTGCATCCTCTGTGGCAGACAGCTGAACAGTTTGGTGCTGTCTGCACTAGTCAAATTGATGATCAGGTTACCCACGTGGTTGCAAATTCTCTTGGGACGGATAAGGTGTGTTATTTCTCCCAAAAACTATCACTCTACATTGCTCAAATCCCATACCCATTTGCACAAAAATATAGGGAAAAGAAAAAAGTTAGATAAAAGAAACTAGTTGTCGGTTTTGGTGAAATGAGAATGAAATGTTTTAGGTAAATGTAGGGAGTCTTTACTAGTGGAGAAGTCTACCATACGTTGCACTGCATGATTGACTAACGAGTAATAACTCTCTTAGGGTGTGTTGCTATGGAGGAAAAACATTCTTTTATTTTTCATGTTTGTTGGTCAATTTTTATAGAACATTTTCGGTAAGAAAGTTGCATATATGACATTTCATCCCTCCCCATCCATACCGTCCCCACCTATTACCTTTCATCTCCACCTCCATATTGTCTTTCTATATTGTATATAAATGGTTTTTGGACGAAAATGAGAAACACCAAAAAATAAGAAAGATCACTTATTTTTCAAGAGAGCATTTTCTGTGGAAAACCAAACACAGCATTAGTCAGATTCTTTTATCACCCTCCTTTGTTATTATGTTGATAAAAAATTCTGATCCATCATCTGGAGAAGTGTCTGTGGGTATTTAGAGGTTTAATTACTAGCTTGTCTTAACAGGTTAATTGGGCACTTTCCACCGGACGATCTGTTGTTCATCCTGGCTGGTATGATCTCTTTAATATTGAATTGCAGTGGTATCACTAACTAGGGTTTTACTTGTTGGTAATATTTCTTGATTTATTCCGCACAAAAATAAAATTGCAGGGTGGAGGCATCAGCTTTACTTTATCGGAGGGCAAATGAGCATGATTTTGCTATTAAATCTTAAATTAACACAATTTCTGTCTATTGGTTAAAAGAAAACTGAAAAAGGGGATGAAATGAAGAAACGGAAACAGTAGGTAATCAGGCAAGAGAGATTCGTTTTAGTAGGTTATGCCTACGATTGATTTTGAAGGAATGCACCCAAATCCATTCGAAAGTAAAACGGGATGAAGCTTGTTATTTATGAGAATTGAGTAGCGCGTATTCTGTTTAAATGCATAGATAACAAAGCTGATGAAGAAAAAAGGAAAGACAGTTATGTAGTTGTCCCTTTGGAGACATGCGATAAACGTTGAACAAGACAGTACTTGTTTTTATCCAGGTGGAACTGGAATCCCGAATTAATGGTGGTGGCAAACAAGCGATTATTGAATGAATACTCATCTTCAACTAACTAATACACTAACAATGAATAGCAACTTTAAATAGACATAATAAATCACATGTTCAAAGCTCTTATGATTAACGACTTTAAATCTGGATTGATAAATGGCACGTTCAGAGCTCTTATGATTAACGACTTTAAATCTGGATTGATAAATGACATGTACAAAGCTCTATGATTTAAATATAGTTAAAACAACAAAAACAACAATAATAATAATAGGCATAATATATATATTAGACCCTAAACTTGACTTCAAATTTTAACTTTGACCTCAAACTTTTATAATGCACAAATAGGCACTTTAACTATCCTATCTTTCAATAAATAAACACGCGAATATTTCAATCAAAATCGTGTTACACACATGCTCTGACGTGGAAAAGTAAACCACTCAGTGGCTGCCAACTAATTAAAAAATTTACACGTATTTTTTTAAGCATAATACATAAATTGGACCCTTAACTTGGCTTCAAATTATAACTTTGACCTTTAACTTTGATAGTGCACAAAGAGACACTTTAACTATCCGAAATTTAAACAAAAAAACACGCGAATATTTCAATCAAAACGCGTGTTACACACATGCTCTGACGTGGAAAAGTAAACCACTCAGTTGCTGCCAACTAAATAAAATAAATACACCTAGATTTTAAAAATTATAAAAATAAATTATAATATAGAATAAGGTGGAAGTGAAAACAAATTCATTTTTAGGTAAAAAAAAATTAGTACCTCTTTTCTTCTCTCTCTTAAAAATTCCTAATCTGAAATTCATGTTCCTTATATTCAAATTAAAGAAAAAATTGTTCAAAATATTTGCTGTAATTTAATTTTCGAGTTATCTATTTTTCTTCCTCAATTTAGTCAAGGTAACAAGATTCAACATTTTACAAACAAGAATTTGCATATTGTTGGTCAAATGTTCAAACTAATATGAGAATCTCTAGAAGAAACTAATGTTTTTATTGCAAAATTATTTCAGAGCAACCCATAAATATGGAAAGACATGAGATTCAATGAACTTCTCCTTCTTTTCTTTAGTTTGAAGTATATTTGTGCTTTAAGTTGTCAAATATTTGACTGAAAAAACAGGGTGCTATTGTGATTGTCATAGTGAAGAGAATTGCAATTATGAATTTTGGAGGCCAACAAATGAACTTACAGTACTAAAAATTATTAAGTGAAATGGTGCACTTAAAGTATTTGATAAATTGTCTGATAGAACTTTTCACATATTTTTGTCAAGTTTGAGTAGCAGTCTGATATCTAATCAAAATGCCTTCAAAAATTGCATTCAATTTGTATAATTGTATACTCACCCTATCTTGTCAAAAAAGACTTCATTATAATTTTTTTCATAATAACAAAAAAGTAATTAAATGTCACTTGCATTTTGCAATGAACAACAAATAATGCAAAAAAGAGGGGAAAATTGTTGAAAAATTAGAAAGAGAGTTTAATTGTCATTTCAGTGTTTTTTTTACTGTTGGGCACTCGATTTTTACATCTGACGCGCCTAATTTGAGTGAATTTGACGTATTTTGCCATGTAGGATCCGATTATTTTTTTGTTTAAGTTTTGGATAGTTAAAGTGCCTATTTGTGCACAAATAAAGTTAAAAGTCAAAGTTATAATATGAAGCCAAGTTAAGGGTCCAATTTATGTACTAATTAAGGGTAGAATTGTCATTTTAGCAATTTTTTATCGTTTTGGGCCTCAAAAATTACCTCTCACTCGCGCAGAATGCGTGTATTTCACGCATTTTGCCAGGTAGGAATCGCGTGTTTATTTGTTGAAAGATAGTATAGTTAAAGTGCCTATTTGTGCACTATGAAAGTTTGAGGTCAAAGTTAAAATTTGAAGCCAAATTTAGGGTCCAATATATGTATTAAGCCATAATAATAATTTGAAGGACGTGGTGAAAGGAGTTTTTCCTCTAAATTTGATTTTTGCGACATGAATAAATAAGATATGATGCTTTTATTGAATCATGGGTGTAAGCAAAATTTGAACATAAGAGGTGGGAGTTATGATGCAGGAAGAAGAAATTAATTGTACCAAAACATTTGTTCATATTGTGCATGTTTAATCTATGAAAATATCGTTTATAAGCTTTGAGGTAACCTTTTCCTATATCAAATTAAAGACTAGTAATTTTTGAAAATCAATCAACACTTGTTAAGTTTGGACCACTTGATATTGGTTTTTGGATCATGACAAAAAATTTAACCCTTTCATTTCCTAAGATTGTTGTGTAGAGGAAATGAATGTGAATTGAAGGTGGAAAAAATGTGTCTATTTTGTTGTGAATGGAAGAAAGAGATATTTGGCAACTTTGTATGAAGTTTAAGTCCTCAAGTTATAAAATGAAAGAATTTAAAGGTCGCTTCGTTGGGTTTTTTAGAAAATTTAAAAATCAACACAATATTTGGGTTTGAGTAGATTTAATACTTATCACATTGAAAAAAGGGAAACAAAGTTTTAAATTTTAATTTTCCTTATAAATAAAAAAACATAAGTTATACAGGGTTAAAATCTGAAACAAGAATTCGGGTTTGGAGTAAAAATAGGCAAGTTTATAGGTATGCAAATATTTCATCTAACTCTAACAAGGAAATAAATGACTTTGCAATGTCAAATAACTAGAAAATAAATGACTTTGCAATGTCAAATAAATAAATGACTTCAATGTCAAATATCAAGTCAATACTATTTTGAGTATTTATCCTTTTGTCAAAATATGTATTTCATAATATTTATAAAAATCTTCTACTTTTAATTTTTATTATTAATTTAATTAAATATACTAATTTGAAAATTATAAATCAATTATTTTTTTGTAATATTAGTTAAGAATATATGTTTGTTGATTAAAATACTTCCTCCGTCCACTTTGAATTGTCGTGATTTTCTTTTTTAGAATCAAACTATAAGTATTTTGACCAACATTATATTATTTATATTCATCATATTGATATGCAAAAAATTGCATTTTATAGTACTTTTCGTATAGTTTTTGAATATCTATTTTTTTTTTAAAAAAATATCAAATTAATGTAATATAATTCAACCTTTAAAATTAGTCAAATTGACCTTTTGAAAAGCGCAACATGACAAATAAAAGTGGACGGAGAGAATATATCTTGAATATTTAAGTCAATATCATTTATAAAGTCTCTTATTTATCTAATATAATTTTTTTGATTTTAGATCATTAACTTTTATTCTTCAAATTTAAGGTAACCCGACGATTGCAATTATCCAACCAAACATTACATTTATAATTACAGTATAATTACATTATGATAAACAAATAGATCAGCGTAATTACTATGTTGTGTAATTACTAGGTTGAAATTACTATCTTAGTAATACCAATTCCACTCAATTGGAACCCTAACAGGAAGCAAAATTTGAACCTTTACCATCTTAAATATAAAGTACTCATTTTGTCTCATTTTATGTGACATCCTTTATTTTTTATCATGTCGTAAAAGAATGTCACATTTTCGCGCATTGTGAGGGGAATATTAAATAACGTAATTATGTTATACATTATGTTCGAATATTTATATTATACACTTGTCCATATGATTCTTTTAATGTAAATTAATTTATCAATGAGTGAGATCTTTCAGTTTATGAGTTATTATTGCATACTTGTGAGATCATTAGCAAAGTAAATTTCTCATTACTTCTTGACGCATTTTGAATACTTAAAAATTATGAATAAAGATTAAACAAGACACAAATTTATCATAAAATTCTCAAGTTGCAAAGAGAATCAACTCTACATGAATTACTTATATAAAATTAAATAGGTAATGAATACAAAATGTTCAATAATAATTAGATTGATCCTCTATAATTTTATATATTAGCCGTGTTATATTTTAGTATCAAAGAACTAAATAAGAAGATGTTTTAACGATTATCGTAGACGTACTTTGAAAATGGAGGATTATTTACAAAGCAATATTGTGAATTAGCGTGTTTCTGAAGGGAATCTAAGATCAAATAGTATGTTATCATGTAGCTACAAAGTTTGAATGGTATATAATTATTTTGATAATAACTCGTACATCATCATTGTCAATTCACGATTTATTTTTAAATTCAGTTTTGGTCTATGATGTTATACGCGATTATTTTAATTACTAGATGGTTCTTTTCCGTGCTATGCACAGGCCCAACATTTGATCTATATATGAAATATGTTTGAGAACCAACGTAGCAAAAAATATTTTAAATAACCATATTTTCAAATACACAATGTTGGTAATAATGAATCACATTTCTTAGCTTGCACAATAAAAGAATCTACATCAAATAAACAAGCGAGATGCACTATCACATTTCTTTCAAGTTTCAAAGAATCTACATCAAATAAACAAGTGAGATGCACAAATTGTGATTGTGCAGCACAATCACTTATCTTTCAAGTTTCAATAATTAGTGAAATAGTAAGTTGGTCAAACATTCACAATTTAGTATCCAAATTCAAAGCTTATCAAACATATACATAAGAAGAAGACAAAATCAATTATTATTACATAAATATTGAATGCACTACAGAAAATGTACTTGTAAAGCACACTTCGCCGCTATTTTTTAAGAATTGACGATTTATTCTATGCTATATCAAGAAGATTACTACAAAAGAGAATTTTGTTACTATCTTAATTAAAATTCAAGATTAACTTTTGAAGCAATAGACCTCTCCAATCAGACCTTGAACAACCACTTTTGTCTTCCTTCGTGCAAGCTCAAGCTCATCATAGCTTTCTCATTGTCAAAGTGAATGGAAATTACCATGAGCAAGACTTTCTCGCTCAAAGATCGAAGTAAATGCCATAAAAAGTTAATGCAACATTAACAAACTTCACAACATAAATTCCAATGAAAAAACAATTAAGTATCTCCTTCAACTTTATACTTTTTCGCATGATCAGGTAAGGTCAAATTATAGCAGTAAAGTAAACGTGCGCATACCAACATGTCACTTTCAACTTTAAGACGACACACATGTACATTATAAATGTTTACAGCCACATGTAGTCATATTACTCCAATCAATCACTTGCGAAGGAAATTGAATATAACTTTGTGCATACAGATCATGTCTTCCCGTTACCTAGTACCAAATATCAAATGTTCCACGACGAAGAGTGAGAAGCATGTGGCTTTCTAATGCAAATATATGTTGCCATCAAATTGTATTTTGGTAATGAATGAGAATCTAAATTCAAGTGCAGATAAAGTGCCAACTAAACACATCTATTATCTATAAATACATAACACCAGTTAACTTTTCTACTGTATTTCTCCTTTGTCTTGGAGGAGATAGTGAGATATACATATCGTCGATTGCTTTAAATTCAACGTTTCTCTGATTAGTTTCTTTGCATTAGAAGAAAATTATGATGGACATGTAAATTCAACTTTATGTATCTGCCATTAAATCAATTCCTCATTATGTTATCATTCTTAGAGTTTTGTCAATAATACTCACCTAAAATTCTCTTCCAAGGAAAATGTATGATACAAATTGCATTTTGGAATGACCAGTTACAAATACCATGAGATTTGACTTCTTCATAAGGCAGATAACTAGGAATAAGTATAAAAAATATTATACCATTAACCAAAATCAAAACAAAAATGAAAGTTATTGCTCGGAGGATATGAAATGAAAAAACTTATAGGACAAACTAATAAGGACCTTTAGAGGCATGTAATCTAGTGTTCCACAAGTTGTCAGTAGTAGTCTATCTTCCTTAAAAACACATCAATGAACTTAATACACATTAGATTCAGTTATGTAGTTAATGTTGGCAATTTTTATGAAAGTGTTGATACTTGATTGATCAAATTAAGTAAAGAACAATTTAGCAAGAAATAAGAAGTTGCCATAGGTGAACTTGTTCAGTCAGGGAACTCAATCCAATAGAATAGTTTTGGGTATGCCTAGGAGTGCATCTTACTGATAGTCTACTGAGCTTATACATGCCAACATGATGACCTACCATTACTTTTGAGTAAAAAAATGAAAGTAAATTTTGATTATTTTTAAAATCCCAAATTCATATACATGCAACTATTTCTTAACATATAAACTTGAAACTAAAATCCCAAATTCATATCCCCCTTCTGTATCTCTGCATCTACTGAATGCCTTAATGTAATCTCACTTTATAAAAAAAAATCACAAATTCAACTTATATTACTTCAAGCAAACAGATTTTTGTGACCACATCGAAATGATTTTGTGTGTTACAATAGTGAAATAACGATATTTATTAATCATAGCAAAATCTATAACAGCACACTGACAGTACAAACATATCAAGCCAATTAGTCAAGCTAGAACTACTTCATCCATCTTACAACTATTTTTTGCATTAACCATTAGACCAACAACTTATCTCCAATAATTTCAACTACCTCGGCTGAAAGAGTCGAGTTAGATTCAAGAAACAAAGCCAAAATCCAGAATGAACTAAAAACTCCACTGCACTTACTAATTGTGGCTAAGTTGTACGGACTCTTCATTTATGATGATGCACCCATGTCAAATTCTTCAAAAATACATTATTTTTGGAGAATTTAGCGTGCACACATTAACATTTTTAAAGAGTCCAAGCAACATAAGATTATGGTACTTGAAACTTTGAATAACTAAGAAATGTCCGGGCTATGACAGAATGATATAACATTACAAAAGTAAAGTTTGAAACCGCACCAATCACTTTTGGTAGGTTGTCAACAACTATTTATAAAAAAAAAATATTTGTTCAACAGGTAAGTTTAAAAGACATTCAACATTAAAATATCATGGATAAATCTTTGTGTTATATTTACCTACACATTCTGATTTGTTTGTAGCGAGAAGAGAAATTTTGTACTGTCAAATATATAAATATATAATTTTTTTGAGGTATAGAGTCTGCAAAGAGCGTACCTGTGCTATTATCACTAAGAATTATTCATACTTGTTTGGCACTCTGGTTAGTTGTCTTGGCGGAACCAAAATACTTGTTTGACACTCTGGTTAGTTGTCTTGGCGGAACCAAAATACTTGTTTGACACTCTGGTTAGTTGTCTTGGCGGAATCAAAATACTTGATATGTTGGAAATGTGAAGCATATTACAATTGTGTTAGTGAGTTTGAATATAATAAATATTTTTTATTAAAGCTATTTTACAATGATATGATGCAAGCATGTACTACATATGTCCAAAAAGAAATTGAGCAGTATAACCTCAAGGCATCATCTATGTTTGATTTTTCAATTTATGCAATCATATATAATTTACAAGACAAAGGTACTTTAATGGCAGAGCAAAAAATAAAACTTGCAAGAATCATATAACTTTTTGCTTTGGGCCAAATTAATCCAAAACAAATTGAAAATTACTACTAAATAGCACCGAGAAAACTGACTAAGCTAGTACACTTCTGAATGTTGTGTTTGGTGACTGAATCCTCTCTGTTGGTGTATTATATACCCCAATAAGTTGCATTTATATTTCAAAATCACTGAAATGTAATAATGATTTTTATTATATTAAACCACTATGTTATATTCTACATGCACTAAATAGAAAACAACAACAAAAACCTCCAGATGTAATAACGAGTGAAGTCTAGGGCACCATAAAGACAACACCACACAAATTCCAATTTGATTTTATTGATGTGTTTTATTTTGTCACCAAAACAACTAAGAGTCCTCTCTTGTTAATGTTGTCCACCAAATCTTCTTCTTATCATGCTCAAGTTGTTTCATCACAACTGATTAACAATAACTCCTTGTTGAGTATGACGTCTATTTTCAGATTACATGTTCCAAAGCTGTGAGCCACAAAAAATTGGTACAAGTGGCTATTCCTTTCTAATATTCTCTACACATGTAACACATATTTCATAAGTTCAAATTTCATTTGATAGATTACCATATGATGAATAATATTGGTGGATATTAATCATGTGAAACAGGTCACATAATAAGGGACCTTTGTGTCCCTGATTCATTTGTATCCGTTCTACAACATTTTAACATCCTACATGAATTATTTTTGAACAAGATCTCACAAAAAAAATCACCTTTACTGCTAGAAATCCACCATAATCTTGTATCTCTCATATAGGTTACTTCATAAGGACCACATTTGGCTCATGAGATTGACAATAGTAGTTGTTGGATATTTAGATTCAGTTCTAGGCTACAACTCTCAACAAAAGGCCTACTATTTATGTAGAATCTAATAGTATATATAATTGTCTTTGAGATTTATTTATAATATTTTAGTTATCAAAGGACATTATCATCGTTAGCATGAGTTTGATCTAAACTATCTAAAATGTAGCAGTAAATGAGAACCAAAGTATCACTATAAAGCACAAAAACTATTAAAGTCTAACCAAAGTAAAGATCCGTCAAAATACACGACCAATACTAATTAATTTATTAAAATGTATATAATTAGACCACATGTTGCACATGGTGTGGCCACAAAAAAACCACAATAAAATCAAAATAACGTAGAATACGACAAATAGATGCAAGACTGGATAAAAAATAATTATAGCTTTCTACATTGCTCTATTCAACAACTTAAGGAGAAGGTGGATCACGACACAAATGTATATCAGATAGCAAAGGCACTGTGACACAAATGCATATTAGATAGCAAAGACAATGTAGACTCAGGGTGATTTAAAAATAAAGTGAATTCATAGCCCGAATGAGACTACCCATATATAGATATATTTTATACAACACCCTTAACTAATTCAAAATTTTCATCTAACTTTATATTAAAATGTCTAACTTTCTATAAAATAAAGTTCTAGTAGCAATTATTGCCTCGATAAGGTACTTGGATTCTACTTCTTACATATGTGGCTGCCAAAGTAGCACAATAGAAAGAGGTTACACATGCATCTTACATGTTCTAAGCCGAGCAAATGACGATGCATATTCAATCATTGAGAAAAGTATCATTGAATGTCTTAAGAAATTTAACGAAGGAATCATGAATCCCTTTGTGAAAGCCGCATATTGACCTAGAAAAAATTAATCATAACATTCAGATAGTGCATTAGGTATTAATTTCAATAGCTTAGTTATTTTGATATATTTGTTACCTCTTTTGATCATGAATCACTGAGGGTAAGTATTTTTTACATATTTTTATCATATACCATTATATTTACATAATTCTAGAAAAACTGAAATACAACAAATGTTCATAGGAACCATTGGAAGAAAATCAAAATCAGGACAAAAATGAACTGCAAAAAGTAGAAACGTATCCTAAAAGAAAAAGGTAAAGTGACTTGTAAAAATTACCTCTAATGATATATCACACACTGATCATCAGAGGTTTAAAGACAACAATCAGATAGCTAGTTCACATCCAAATGGGAGTAAACAAGAAAATGAGGAGATTATTTCTGCCCAAGTACCAATAACACTTAGCTAGTTCACATCCAAATGGGACTAAACAAGAAAATGAGGAGATCATTTCTGCCCAAGTACCAATAACACAAAAATATGACATCTACTTTTATATTTTATTTTACCTTTCAACATAACAATGTACATAAGCCACATCAACTAAGGAAAACTGATGCACCCAATTTACTGGATAATTCAGCTCTTCATCAACACCTTTTTTTGGTGAATATTAATATTAATAAAAAGAAATCGAGAGAAATCTAAACAATTAAATTGGGTATCAAAGAGAGAATATGAATAAATCAGGATTCCTATCTAACCACATCAAAGAACATATGAAAATTGTGGTCTTACCATTAAGTAGTATCCATTTTATGAAAGACGAGAACTGAAAATTAAATCAAAAATTAAAAGAGGAAAAATACTTACCGATCCAAAGAGATGACACTGGATCATGGATAGCACTGGAGCGAGGAGTAATAGGAAGAGAGAAGGTCTCTTTTGTTGGGTTTAAAATGTTATTCTAGAGAAGTCCATTTATAATGTGTGGATGATAGAAAGCCACGTAGGCAGATATTATTCATATTAAAAAGACTTTTTTTTTATCCTTGATCGTCCTTGTGTATTTGTCAGGTCAAATTTACTATTTTGCCCTTGATCGTAATTGCTCCACTCTTTTATATAATAAAATTTAACACACTTTTTTTAATTAAACCCCCTCCCTCCCCAAAAATAATAATATGGATCCATCTACTTATTACATAACGTACAAATATAAATCAATTTATTCTTTGTATCTATTCTTTTTATCAGTGAAAAAAATTGTTTCTCGCTATATTTTTATTATTTCCCTCCCAAAAAATCATTTATTTGCTTATTCGTGACAATAGTTTAGTCTTTATAACTTGATCTACAATATTATTTATTTAAATTTATCTCTAATTCATAAATTAGATATTATTAATATCTAGTTAATTTAGATTGATTTGGTATGCCTTTATTGGAGAATAAAATCATGTGAGTTGAATATTTGATTTCTAAAACGCTTTATTCTTATTTTATTTTAGCGGAATGCTCTGAAATACCCTTATACTTGTATCGAATTATAAAGTCAGCGCTTCAGGCTCCATATTTGGAGGGCCTCATTTTTCGTAAAAAAAATTACTTATGTTTTTTAAAAAAAAAATATTTATATGTATTATGAGTACTATGATTTCTACTAAGGAAAGCGCCTATGAGATAAATATAGAATTTTAATTTCTTAAGAAACAATTTGATAAAAATATTGATAACGAAATCACAAAGTCTCTTGATGAAAATATTGATTACTTTGTATATATAGTAGAGCAAATTATTTTTCACTTTAAAATAGATTTGAACCAATTGATGCATATGAATACATTTTCGTTTCTTATTTAATGGTAATTTGAGATCACTAGATGATGATAATTTTTCTTAAAAAAATAACATTGTCTTAACCTTGAACGTTCTTTAACACATAATCATTATTTTTATATTGATGGTGTATATTTATTTTTTGAATTAAAAAGTGTTAAGAGAAATAATACAAGTAGAAGATAATGATCTAATAAAATACTTAATCAAATAAAAAGACTTGATCTTTTCCAAATACGCATATTGCTTTCTACCACCAATTATTTTTATGATATTTCGATTATTGCACTTTTTCTTGTTGTTGCAATTGTTTTCGTTATAGTTCTTATATTATATTATATTCTCTTCACTGTCATTTGTTTCTTCATATTTACTCTGATTTACTTTACTTGACTCAAGTCAAGGGTCTTATGAATTGAGATAAGCTAAGGTCTGTGTACGCCCTACACTTCCTACAAGGAGTTCACGACATATGTTATTATTATAAACGAAATAGTTATAAAATCAGACAACAAATTTAAACGTTTGGGCTGAATTGATAGATGTACATCTATTTTGCTTAGTTAGCATGTTTTGTCGAGAAATATGTTTATTCATCCCGCTTGATCAGTTATCGATAATTTTTAAGATTTATTTTGCCTTTAAATTTTAATTCTTTTAGTCAATTGAATATTTAGAGGTATTTATATGCATTTACAGTAATCTAGAGCATGAAATTCAATCGGCATATTTCGAAATACCATTATGGGGTTATATGATATTGATTTTCTTCACGTATTTATTGCTAAATGGTAACTTTGTTTGTCCTTTTTTTGAGTTTATTTTTAGGATAAAATTACTCATATACACCTCTTTACTTTCCATAATTTCCATTGTTCCCTACCATTTCGAAATATTTCTAAAATCCCTTATTTTTTCCTAATTCTCAAGTCAGCAGGATACATAAATATATCATCCTTAACACGATTTACTTTCTTTTTTCACTCCTTTAATCTCTCCCTAATTCCATTCATAATCTTATCAGTTACAATTTTCATATCAATTTGATTTTCAAAAGGATTTTCTCTCAAGTCAATCAAATTCAAACTACTCAATAGGTATTGTGTATCTCCTCCGTAGTCGTCTTCTTCAATTACTTTTATTCGTTATTCAATTTCCTGATATAGTGAGTCACCTCCATAGTCGTCTTCTTCAAATTTCGTTTTTTTATTCTTTATTTCCTGATACATATGGATTAGGATCCTTATTTTAGTATTGGTATTACTCAACTAGTTGAAGAAGGATGCATCTTCGACTTCTAAATAGATTGTAGAAAAAAAGCTCAAAAATCGATTGTTGGTGGCTTTGGTAAGGACTTTGGATCGAGATCCATGGATGATGTCTACGTTAATAGAGTTAAAAAAATAAGAGTACATATAGAAAAAATGGATGTACATTTGTCTTCTAAAGTGAATATTGTGAAGGAGAAGTCGAAATAGATCAGATTGTTGATTGTTTTCTCGATTTTTCTTGTTCATCTTTTTTTGATATATATATGAGTTCAGATTTTTAATGTATCAAGTTGTTTTGTTTCTTAAATTAATGTATAATATCTTCATTTCAACATTATGATACATTACAATTTCATCATGTATAATGTATTGTGTTCAAATTATTAAATTATCTTATGGTTATAATTTGGGATACGTTAACTAATTTTTAATGTATCTAGTTAGTTTTGATTCTTAAATTAATGTATAATGCCTTTATTTCAGCACTATGATACATTTCAATAATATCATGTACAATATATTGTGTTCAAACATTAGTTTTGATACATAAACTTAATTAGTTTTGATACTTGATATCTTTTTTTTTTTACCAAATGTATCATTTATCATGTATCTAGGTGTTGCTATGTATCTTCTATCTTGTTCAAATTTAGAAGGATATGTATCCGTACATAGTACATGGTACATTAAAGTGTCACACAAGTATATTTCAGCTTCATAAATGGTGATATGTAAATGTTATTATCAAAAGTTTGTTTAGTTTGATATAAAATGTGAAGATCTTGAAGGTATGTATCTGATACAATAAATACGAAGCGCATTAATACATATATTAAATCATGTATTAGATACACAACACAATGAATCATGTACACAATATTTTTTCATTTAGAAAGTGTTAATAACAAATACACTTTTATCAAAACACAACTATATAAATTGTTTGTTAGATACATAATTTTATGGAACATAATATTACATCTATTAAACCATTTAGATGATACATGATATAATGTATCGACTACATAATATTTTATTCTTTCATGAATAAATACATAATTTTTTAGACATAATACGTAAATTCGAATTTATATTAATTGTATCTGATACATAGCAATTACCATAAAGTAGTGTATCAATCTAAAACCTAACATCTTATGGACAACAATTACTTCTAATGCATCTATTAGAAATACCACACTTATCAATTTAAACGAGATACATAAATAGTAATGTATTGATAAATCTATTCATATCGGAAACAAAATTCAAAAACTATTACACAACATTATAAAAGGTATGAATGATCTATCAAAACTATGAATCTCTTGAGCCTTTCTGTTTGTTGTATCAATGCATAGCAGCTATATTGAAAATTCAAACTCTTGTTTCTTCACCTCAACAATGTATTAGATCTCTAAATTTTTCAACAACTCTTCGATCTTTAATTCAAACTGCAATGGTTGATTTGAGATTCACAAATCAATATTTGAACTAACAACAATTTCATCACTTTTGTATCATTCATACCTCACCCCACTTTCTCAATTTCTGGAATGTCTCAACAAGGTCAACATGTTCATATTGTATCAATACAAATTGTCGACAAGTTTGATTCAAAAATTGAGATTTTTTTGGAAAGAAGGAGAAGAAGAATTTTGGGATACATTAACTAGATTTTAATGTATTTTAAAATACAAATTGAAGTGGTCAATATCTTCTTTGATCATCTCCTTCTATGGTGCCCACGATCGAGATTGGATGAAGAGCAGGCCAAGCAACATAATCAACATTTTCCTGTGATTTCCTTCTACTATATATCGGATTTCTAAGTTTTTCCTCATCTCATTGATATATTGCAATGGTGGATTTGAGATTCACAAAAAAAACATTTGTCAAACAATTATTCATTATGTATCTTATCAAATTTTTGATAAATTTGAATCTAATTTGAATGATTTATTCGATGAACATGAGAGGATAAATAGAGAGAAAAAAATGAATTTTGAATTTGTTGATACTGGAAGGATTTGCATCTGACTGCATATTTGGAATAGAATTGAGAGAAGAAAATTTGAATTTTGAATTGATTGAAGTTGTTACCATTTGGGAGAGATTGACATCAAATTGATTAGCATGATTTTGGGAACTCACATTCAAAATGGATTCTCTCTCCTTTAAAAAGTGTAATTGAATTTGTTTTAATGTATCGAAATTAATGTATCCGTACCGTTTGCTATGTATTCGATAGCACTAATTTTGAGAGATTTTGTAAATTAAAAAATAGTAGGGACAAAATGTAAAAGGTCCTTACACTATGGGATTTAGGTAAGTTATACTTTATATTCAACAAATAACAACTAAAGTAATGAATTACAGTAAACACAATACAAATTCAAATTTTAAATGGTGTCAACGTATCATAACAACAAATATTATTTCAATGAACATAACTTTTAAAATACATTTTTTAGTTATTATTTTGTTACCCAAATTTTATAATAAATTCTGAAAATACATACGCAAGACATTTCCATGTGTGCATATTTATATATATTGTCTCTACTTTTGTCAGAAATAAGTATTGTTTTATTCTAGAGAAAAATATGATGCATGTTATAAAACAATATAATATGGATGCCCACTACACCAAGAAGTTACTCACCCATTATCTCTACTATTTTCCTCATTATGAAGATGATCATAACCTCCATAACCTCCACCTTTATAACCATTATTCTTGTAACCTTTCACTTTCATAACCTCCTCATTATATTCATGTTAATGTCATGTTTATGACTAACCTTTTGTATGCCTCTATGCTACACTATAAATAGAGGCATAAGGGTTCATATTGTATACACTTGAAGATTTGATGAAGACTTGGAAGAATAAGATATGCTCTCATCTTTTGTCTTCCTATTTCTATTGCTTTATCTTTTATATTTCTTGTCTTATTTTGCTTTAGTTTTACAACACATTATCAGCACGTTGCTCATCCTCCGCCAAGAATCAATGGTAGGTATTTTTTTTTAAATGAATTATCCTAGTAATTCTTCATGCAAGGTATACTTCATAATTTTTCGATTGCATGTTATACTTCATATCCTATATATTATTTGTACTAACAAAGATTGTTTTGTAGTTATTCTAAAATGGTTAGTAGATTATAATTATCTTCATAACAATGTTGAGAGAGACTATTAAAATGTTTAAATTTATTTTAACTTGGACTTTTATATGATTCTAACATGTTGTTCTAATTAATTGATTTTGTTCATTTTTCTTGTATATTAAGTCAAGTTCAGATTATATTTATGATTTTCGATAATTATTTTCTTGGTAATGCACTTGGTTTATTAAGGCATTGATTGAGGGTAAGACGGTGAATTCAGGTTTCACCGCACCAAGTGGGTAAGACATCGAGTTAAAGTCTTGGTGCACCATGATAATAAGAAGTTGGGTTCAAGTTCCATTTATTTATGACCAAAGGTGTCTTTATATGGGTAAGATATTGGGTTAAAGTCCTAATGCACTATAGTGATGATATGATGATGACTAACATAAAGTTTTATACTTTTGACTGAAAGTCATGGAATTAACCCAATTAATTTGCTCCATTCTCTTATGTGAATTTGGTAGCAGTATATTAATATGTCTGAAAAATGACAAGTGGTTAGAACATCATTGGTTCTTAAGATGTTCCTTCAAATGTGAAGGTAATTTTGTCCATTAAAATTATATGAAAGATTATTGGACACATTGTTTCTTAAGATGGTCCTTCAAATGTGAAGGTAATTGTTAAAAGTAATTTTTATCCATCAAAGTGGTATGAGAAGTTGGGCACATTGTTGTTGGTGCAACCCAATTTAAAAAGTTCATAAATCCTCAATCAAAATAAATGAATACAAAGTGGTAGTACATTTGGTACATTTGACCTTTTAAAGTGATGGTGAGGTGAGTCACATAATGCCAAAACATGACAATGAGTTTCTAATAAAAACTTATGGAACATGTACAGATGGTTATGGTTCATTTCTTGAAGAAAATGTGACTTGTGTTCGTATGGATAAGAACATGTTCATATATTGTTGGATGAATGTCACATATCACCTTACGGGAGGTTTGAAAGATTGAAAGAAAATATTTTGACATAAATGGTCATTTTGGTCATATAAATACTTTGAGTACTACACAAATATTGTGGTATGTTTTATTATGAACTATTGGAGGGCAAAAGAAAGAAATAAATCTTTTCTGTAAAGGTTGTGACCATGACCAAAATAAATGTTGTTGTGTGGCAACACAAATTTATCATTGGTTATCAAGAATTAAGTCTTGAATGTAATAATTTTAACCATGACAATAACAATAATTTTCTCTTTATGGAGATGGTCACCTTGAGAATGACGTTGTGAAATTTGTGGTAGTATTCAAAATTAATTGAGAGTTCCGAAAGGGCTAATTTATTACTATCCAGAGGAATGAAATTGTTCACAATATTGAGGTTGTAGTAAGTCTCAAAAGAAACTTTTTAATTTTCAGAGGAATTGAAAATAATTATTATATTGAGACTGTAAATTATTGAAAGATGAAATATCATCTAATTACTACAATCAAAGCGGGTTATGAATATTTACATAAAAGGTTACCCGTCTTTCTCTTGTTTGTTGTATACAAATATGGGCATGCTGATGGAATCACATGCAAAAGTAAACTAGAAGTTTACTAGAATAAATATCAGTTGGCACAATTGGTTGGCCATTCCGATTAAAATGTGATGCAAAAGAAATTGAGAATTTATGTGGCTATATGTTGAAGAAATAAAATATTCTTCAAGAATTCTCTTTTGTAGTTTGTTCTCGTGATAAAATAATCATTGTACCAGCTAAAGGTGGGATTGTATCCCCTGAAATTATTTGAAACATAAAAAAGGTGAATATGGGCCCGTTCACCTGCCATGTTGACCGTTTACTATTGTGATTTAATGGATGCATCATGGTATGGTCACATGTGCATTTGTATCAACTTACAAATTGATTTTTCTAAGGTTGTTTGCTTGAATTATTAAATTAAGAGCACAGTTCCAAACTATAAAATCATGTGAGTAATGCTGGTTGGTTTAGCAGAAACTGTATACCTCCAATTATAGCTAGACCATTGATTATGAGAACAAATCTCTCAAATAAAATTTGGTATGAGATGAGTTTATTTAACATGTATGCATCAAGCCAACAAGGTTCTCCCAACACAATTGGTTCAGGGTCAGGAACCAAATAATTTCCATCTAAAAATTTGACATGTGCACATATGATTTTATTGCTCCACCATGCACAAAGATGGATCCCCAATTGAGGTTGAGGGTGAATGTTAGATTTCCCAACATTAGGGGGAGATATGTGTAGCAACTGAAAGTTATGTGTGGGGTGAAAAAAAATATGAACTTGAAGTTCAAGAGATAATTCATTTGCAAAATATTGCAAGTAATTTGCCAGATGTATTTATTGACCCAATATTTTAATTAAGCTGCAAATGCTCCAATAAATAGTCCTTGAAGGACAGAGTCTAGGTACGGCAAAAGCGTGATAGACCAATCGATTCCAAATGTAAAACTCCTTGAGGAAGGAGAGGAGCAAATTATCAAAATGGTCATTGATAATGAGGTAAGTGCTTTGAAAGAGCACTATGCCATAACATTTCATAAAACCTTGGCAAAGGTTCAGGTACCTAAAATGATAAAAAATGAAGAGATATCAATAAATTATGTCGCATTGGAATCGATATCAAAATGACCGTCGACGATATATTTGATATGAAGTAGCACTTAATGCTATAAATGGTTACGAGGATTTTAAATTTGAATCTGTCATATAGTGTGGACAGATAAATGATTAGCCAAATAAAATACACTATTCAAGTATATTTTGTTTCACTTAGAAAAGTGATGTTTTTGAACTTATAGTTCATAGATCAAAATATATGTCAGTGGGGTACAAATAAATCATTATGCGAAAGTATAACCGTAAGATATGAAGTACAGTTTGTGCCTCGGGGCATAGAGAGTTTTCGCAAAAAAAAAAACATTATCAAATGGAGATATATTCTCTAGTGATGGTTGCAATAAGACTTGTTTCAGTCTGGCAATAGATGAAATACTTGAATATGCAAAATGATTGATTATTACGTCTAACTAGACGATGAAGGTTGTACGAAGATCCTTGAAGGATTTAAAAGGTCATAAAGTAATTCCATTGAGTGCCCAATGGTTTTGAAATTGCTTAACACAAAGAAAGAATCTTTTCAACCTCATGAAAATGAGTTAGAACGTTATGTATTGGTGCAATTACAGATTGCTGGTTATGCAAATGCTAGAAGATGTGTGATTTTCATTGAGAAGAAAAGAAGAGCTTCAATAAAATTGATCAATCTCTCATGAGTCAAAAATGATTTGATTATGTAGATGCAAAATATTTATTTGATCTACACAAAGCTCGATCGCAAAAGAGCTATTTGCTTACATATGAAGGTACAACAATATTTTGGCATTCAACAAACATTGGTAACTACTTCTTCAAATCGTGTAGAAATAATACTGATCTATGAAGTAAGTTGGGGTGTGTTTGGTTGGAATCATGATATATCATATTCAGAAAATATGTGATTTTTCAGCTACCATATACAACAACAATATATAGCTCAATTGAAAGGAGGATATAATCAAAAGAGATCGAACAAAGTATAGTTCACCAAAAGTCTTTCACACATGATCTTCAACAAAATGGTGAGATACACGTTCAAAGGTTTATTCAAGTGATAATATTGTAAACTTATTCACTAAAGATTGCCAACATCAATATTTGGAAAGTTGTGATACAAGATTGTAATGCATTGTTTTTGAGATATCAAGTGAAGTTTTATCAGGGGAAGAAAAATACGCGTTGTACTCTTTTCCTTAACGATGGTTTTGTCCCAATTCGGTTTTCTTGGTAAGTTTTTTAACGAGGCTACATTCTAAGCGTATTAAAAGATATGTGTACTCTTTTTCCTTCACTAGAATTTTTTCCCACAGTGTTTTTTCCTAGTAAGGTTTTAACGAGGCATATTATCTATGGACATCCAAGGGGGAGTGTTATAAAACAATATAATATGAATGTCCACCAAGAAGTTACTCACCCATTATATCCACTATTTTCCTCATTATGAAGATGATCATAACCTCCACCTTTATAACCATTATTCTTGTAACCTTTCACTTTCATAACCTCCTCATTATATTCATGTTAATGTCATGTTTATGACTAACCTTTTGTATGCCTCTATGCTACACTATAAATAGAGGCATAAGGGTTCATATTGTATACACTTGAAGATTTGATGAAGACTTGGAAGAATAAGAAATGCTCTCATCTTTTGTCTCCCTATTTCTATTGCTTTATCTCTTATATTTGTTGTCTTATTTTGCTTTAGTTTTACAACAATGCATACTTTGTTATACATAATTTGCAAATTATATGATTTGTTAGTGCAATTACTTCTCTCTCATGGTTTGTGTATTTTGTTTTTTCCTCTTTAAACTTGTAGCTTCCAAATTTCAAATATGGACAACTTGTCAATTCAAAATTTATTTTCTATTTATAATCTATATAAATAAAGTCATATGAATGACGTGTATGTTGTATTTTTCTTCTATTTTTATGTATTTTTTTTTATATTAGACTTCACCAATCTAATTTTTATAAATTTCTTATCATTATCGTAAGTCTGTATTAGTATTTGGCTCAATTAGTCATTTGTGACTTTATTGGAAGTATGTTAATTACTAAACAAAGTTAAAAAAATGTCACATCCGGGGAGCACCTCCTAGACCTAACCGGCGTCGTCATCCTCGTACAGGATTTAGAATAGCATCTTAGCATTCGTCATAACTTATCATAGGTTAAACTGCGGAAAATTTAAAACTTTTCATCTACTTCTGCAAGTGTGGTTTACTTAGGCCTTTCGCTTACACATAATATATACATAGGGAGTTTACATAGACTCCTCACATAGGAAGCACTACATAGGCTTCTACTTTTATTTCACATACAATATAACAAAATAGTCTAGTAAGAAGTCTTGGATAAGTCACATATTAAACAATCTAGAACGAGTACAACATTGGGCATAGCCCATACTTCATTACAATAAAAGCCACATATAGGCATATACAACAATAGTCTTCAAATGAAAGAGAATGAACTAAATTGTCTTTAAGACTAAAACAACATCAATAGATAGATATTGACATCGTCCTCGGAAAGTGAGGACCTACCTAACTTGGAGAATGAGAATCCAAGTTTTCTTCAATGGCCCTCTAAAATCTCAACGGTCAAAACCTACATAATTGTATAAACATAGAAATAGGAGTTAGTTCACACTTGTACTAAGTATGGGAACATGCACATAAAACATTTGAAAGAATGCATGAGAAAGAGACATTTACTTTAGAAAACAAGCTATGTCATTTGGAAACCTTTAGTACACATACAAGAGAGACTATACCACATAAAGATCACAATAGCATAAAGTCATGTTCATAATTGATAAAACTTAACATAAGATCCATGTATAACACAAGACCAACATCATGAAGTAGTCAACATGTATAATAGCGTTCTTGAGAACATAACCAAAAAACAATTCTAACATCATGCTATAACAACAAAGCACATATAAGAGTTCACAACATTACATCATATGCAATACCTTTACTCATAACCCACCGTCAAGTCTAAATGTGCAATGACCAAGCGAAACCCCATAACCTTACTCAAATAAGTAAACCAAACAAATGATCACAAGCAATGCCTAACATCATACAATATAGCATCAAGAGTAGTCGTCATCATATTTACCAATATAGACCAATAGAATATTCATAAATGAAACTAGCATCATATAAGATCATCAACATGTAAAGTCAACATATGCATAATCATTTACTTTATAGACATAAGAACAACCTACTAGGACTTCCCTCAAAGCCTACTAGTGCAATGTATAGGTAGAGTCCCACACCCCTACCGAGACTAAGGTAACCCCTCAAGTCACCCTAGTTACTATTCACTTCTTTAATTCATTTTACTTTTGAGGAACACTTGCCTTAACCGACATAGACCACAAGAGCTAAGTGTGGAATTCGCTTTCATGAAAGCCTATACCAAAAGAAGATGGACTACTTGCCAAGGTAGTACCAATACATGAACATAACATTCTAGGTGGATCTACCAGCTAGTATTCCTATGTGGGAAACATAGTTCAAGAACTAGGAGATATGCTTGGGACCCTCTTTATTCATATTGCATTATAGTATCCAATCTCATGAGTATAATAGTGAACCTACCTTCCCTACTTGGGAAAGGACACTCCTCACTACTAGTTCACTCGGTGCTAAGCTAGAGTCCCTTTTAAATGTCTTTAAGCCTTTATTATTCATCATAACTTAGTTTAAGTCATAGGAGACTAACCCTTTGTATATCATAGTCATTAGATCAATAGGAATTTCATGAGAACATTCTTTTAATACAACCCTCATATGTGAGATGAACACATCATGTCATAATAAGACACATGGGCAATTCATAACCAACCTTATATCATTACATCTTAAGCATAATATCACAATCACATAATCAAGACATTTACATTTCATCATCATACCAACACCAACTTAATCCAATCACAAGGTATGCTTCAATTGAACTTCATCACCAAGTAAAAACCATCACAATTGAAGTAAAGGTTCAAGATCACAAAGTCTACCAATTCTCCTTCAAAAGCCACCACCATTGGTATTACCTTAACCAATACAATTAAATCCATAAATAGGTATACTAACATCACTCAATAGTAATTAACACAATAACTTTTCACGACCCTCAAGTACACCCTAGAAGTTAGAGCATCCTTGAGTTCGTCACACGGCTAATTAGAATTCAAGAAGTCTCATCTAAACCACTCGTATCATTCATTGCATAATAAACGTACTAAAATGAGTAAGAATTTAAAACTTTCTTCACACACGAAGAACTCTTTCTATAAACAATACGCAAGCAGAAGACTTTCATTAAAACATTAAACCTTTACAACATCCCATTGAACCATCTAAACTTTGGAGTTACAACACTTGGGACTAAGCCCATACAAGACATAAAGTAAAGACTTAAGACATAAACGAACATGTGGATATTGTCCTCGAATCGATGAGGACTCACCAATACTTCATCTTCAACCCTTAGAAACCTATCCATCCTCATGGCACATCAAGACTTCCAATTCCCTAAACTTTAGTCAAAAAGGAAAAAGAAGGGGTTAGCACATTAGATGTACTAAGTATGGAAGCCATGCAAAAACCATGAAAAAGGGAAATTTAGTCAATAACATGCTTTTCATGAATTTTAATTAAAACGTCATAGTATAAACATAAGAACAACATTTATCACTTTAGAAATACATAAGAAATCATCCAAGCAATTATTCATATTTTAAAGTTCACTTTCCATTGAACCACTTCACTGTACAGTGACATTCCTTCACTGTTACAGTGAAGTGCTTAGCCTTCACATTTGACATCTTCTAGCATGTAGTTACCACTAAAAGCTATCCTAAGACTCACTTAAGTCATACAAAGAGAGAACGCCCATACACCCTCTTAAAGCATGCCTAAACAATCCTTAAGACTACTTAGAATGAGACACATACACACTTACAATACATCAAGCACATAAACATGAGATCCTCCTACGAAAGGTGATTCCAAGGTTCACTTGGGTGAGTATGGAGCGACCGCCCATACAGTCCCTTTTACACACACATAAGTGATCCTATAGACTACCTAAGATAGAATCATTCTCACTTAATACCATCACATACATCAACATGACATTCTCTCTTTCAAAGGTTATCAAAAGACCTACTCAAGTAACTCAAGAAGAGAATGTCCTTAATTGACCCCTTCAAGATTACCTAAGTAATCCTTAAGAGTACCTAGGTTAGGATCATGTCCACATAATCAATCATATTCATAACTAGAATCATTATTAAGACTTATCTAAGTAAGAGATGAAGTGACCATTCCCTTGCCCCCTTCATACCTTAACTAGACAACCCTTAACTACTCTAGATAAGTACATATTCATTTAACATGCTTTCTTAACTTAAGTCATTACATTCCTTAGTTAATTTAAGGGACATTCATCACATAAGGACATTCAAGTAATGGTCTTGGGTAAGACCTAGGGACTCTCACTAACATCTTCAAAGCCAATTGTGCTATGTCTAGATAGTGTCCCATACCACCACCTAAACTTCATATAGCTTCTCTAATGCTAATAGGTATCCCACATGATGAGAATAGGCAATAACCGACATAGACCATGAAGCAAGGCATGGAATCCGAAGTTCTATCCTAATACGATGAGGTTGTTCAACTTGCCAATGGTAGAACTTGGACACATCCCATGTAGGCACACAATTAAGGAATATGAAGGGCTTCTTTGTACTCTAGTCTCGTGCTTCACTAGAGCTACTTCCCTTACCATACTCACTCGGTGCTAGCCTTCGTTCTTATAGATTACATCACATTAAGGTTCATACAAAGGGTTTTACATCATGTTCATAACCCAATCACATTTACCCTACCAAAGAGGTCCTCTAGGGGCTGCCCTCCAATGGCGACAAGAAGCTCATCATGACTTTCCTAAGTATTGATATGATGTCGTTCCAACCAATCAACCTTTAATCCATCATTACATTACATGAAGGATACCATTACGGCTTTCGACTTCAAGTTTCATGACCTTACCTTCTAGGTTCAAGGTTTCACATAAGGGACCCTCTTATCATCATTCAAGGTCTCACATCATTCATTCATTCAAGACTAAGACGCTTTATCTTCCTAAGTCAAGACATCACATATTCATATTCATACAAGCATCAAATAAGGAACACAAGTCTACCTAAACAATACACAACATTACTTCACTTATAGGTAGATATGATCATACATCACATAATCAACTACATGCATCAACATAATACTTCAAGTAGTGCCGACAAGGCCATGATCATCATAATAGTTAAAATAACGCTGACAAGGCCACATCAATCACATAACACCGCCACCATAAGTGGACCATACAAATCACACATAATTCAAGATCTAAATTACAATAGCTATACACAATAATAATATAGTTAGGGCAGCTTACCACCCACTTGATCTCACCACTTCAATCAAAAGTTAAATCATCCAATTCAATATCATAAGGCCCTTACCCATGGCCATGAACATAAATTCAAAGCATGAATCATAATACTCAATGAATCTAAGTAAATTAAATATAGATTTATCAATCTAAGACCAATTAGCTATCAATTGAATACAATCCTTACATCATTAGAAAGCCCATAGAAATCTACACTAGAATCTATAAGCATTAAGTTCATATCAATTCAATAAGCTTACCATGCAACAGATCTAAGAGTATTCATTACTAAATTAATCAAATTGAAACAATATATACATCATACATACATAATCTATACATAATTCAAAAGCCCATAACAATCTACACATGAATTCATTAATCTCAAAGCATAATCAATTCACCCATATTTTAGTGAAATTAACAGATTTGAGAAGGTCAAGGATTCGTGGAGAATTTAATTGGAAAACATCAATTATACATCAATAACATCATATCTTAAGCTTTGAAAATGTTTTATGCAAGAACCCAAGACTTTGAGGAGAAATTGGACTTTTTCATCTTTTTGAAATCTTTGAAAATCATCTTTGAAATTGGCTCTAAGGTGATAGCAAGTCCTAGATGAAGAACTGCCATACCTTATTTGAAGAACCCAATGCTAATTGAAGAAGAAACTCCATTGAAGACTCATCTTCAAGCTTCATCTTCACTTTGAACTCTCATGGAGGTTTTTGGGAAAACTTTAGGAGGGAAGGGGTTTTGATTTAGATGCTAGGGTTTAAATGTTTAAATGAGATTTTAATCACTTATATACTCTTAAAATACCCCTTAACACCTAAAACAACCGTCCCCACGTTTTATAAGACTTGGGTGAATTTCTCAAAACCCCCAAGCCTTAATAGAAAAACTGCCAAATTTCAGTATCATCGACGCCCAGCATTGACGGTCCGTGGTCTCACCCACGCCCCGTCGATGGGGTCTCGTTGGTTGCTCCTACAACTCCTCAACTTTCAGGCCACATGTATCCATCGATGAGACCCATCGACGGTCCGTCTCCTGGTCAACTGGCCGTCGTTTGGCCACTGCCTGGCAGTGTTGAGTTCCAAGTTGGGGTCCTCTTCTAGGGCTCCTTGTGGGTCCTATGTGGAGTCGTACCCGGAAGTGTCCAACCCAAACATGTACGTATATGAGTTTAGGACCTACCACATGAATTTCATCCATAATGAACACGTAAAACTCGACGAAACATACTTAGACACACAAGGTCATTTCAGGGCACATCTTTCGAACGTCATGGACGTTCTTGAACGTTTGACCTCCAAACTTCATGAAACTTGACACACTGCATATATACATCATATTAACTCATTTAAGGACCATATGATCTCACGCATCACGCATAAACACATAGAACCACACATAACCACATATGAGGCACTTAAGTGACTTAGTCGTCGAACGTCTTGGTCGTCCCTTGACGTTTGACTTTCAATGCACCTGACCTCTTAGGTACTGAATCAATACAACATTATAGACCATTTAAGGACCTTACCATCATGACAATCGCTTTAGGCTATAGCTTCACCTAAGTCATTTTCGGGACCTTACAATCTCCCCCACTTGGACAACATTCGTCCTCGAATGACACTTGCCACTCCCCGAATACTTCCAAGAGTAGAGATTCAATTATAATCTCATAACCATATCATATAACACATAATCAAGGATAAAACATCAATTTCACATAATGAAGAGAATCACAACACAACAAGAAACTAGAATAGATTCTATAACTCATCATGCTATAAAACTCACATCCTTCATTCCAAATAGCAAAAACTCATTTTATATTCATTAGAATGCTCATATAAATCCGATTTAGCCACATAACAACAATTTTAGATCAAAGAATCAATTAGTCAATTTTTGAAAAATCTCACAGTGAACTGGCAGTGCATTACAGTGAATTGTGCAACTTTTGCAAAAATGCAACTTTTAGTCAATTTCATGATAGAAACATGCTAATATGCAAGATAACTTCATATAAACACCTTTTTCAACATAATCATGGTTTCACAGAATACACAATGCCAGAAGTTAATGAAATTTGATTTCAACCAAGCATGCATATCATAAGGAGAATGTTTGGAACTCATTTTCCACAAAAGACTCCTGCACAAATCAAGTTACTAAGAACTCTTTGTTTTAGGCTTGAATAAACACATACAGAAAGTTTAAGGGCACCTTACTCCCAACAACCATACTCTTCACCATACTCCCCCACTTAGGAGAAACCCATTCTAAGGTCAACATAACATCTTCCTCAAGGAACTCCCTCAAGGCACCTTAAACCTCACTATTTCTTTCTCACCCAAGGTCTAGTTCATGAAAACTAAAGACTCTCAAGGTTCAACCATCTAACCATTGCACGCCCTTACTAGGAGAAACTCACCTTGACTATTTCAAATCTCTTCAACTTCCTTTCTATGGTTGGGTCTTAAACAACTTCAAACCACCCCAACAACCACTCCTTCACATTTCTAACTTTATACCTTACCATTCTTTTCAACTACACTACCCTTCAAAAGGTAACTAAACCAACATAAGGTCATCAACACCATCTTTCAGACCTCACCTAACAAGCCACATCTCATCTTTTCTCTCCCTCAACCCAATCTTGAAAAAGTCACACTCACATGACCAAACACATGACAAGGGAAATACACCATATACAAGGATCTTAGGCACGATTAGATGAATGAAGAAGTGAAACTTTTCCTAGCACCCAATAGCCTCCTATTCATAATGTGGCGCGCTTCACATTATAAACAAGACTCTATTATATGTGGTTCATGAGACAACTACGACACTCCCAAACCTTATGCTCTGATACCAAGTTTGTCACGACCCTCAAGTACACCCTAGAAGTTAGAGCATCCTTGAGTTCGTCACACGGCAAATGAGACTTCAAGAAGTCTCATCTAAACCACTCATATCATTCATTGCATAATAAACATACTAAAATGAGTAAGAATTTAAAACTTTCTTCACACACGAAGAACTCTTTCTATAAATAATACGCAAGCGGAAGACTTCAATTAAAACATTAAGCCTTTAAAACATCCCATTTAACCATCTAAACTTTGGAGCTTACAACACTTGGGACTAAGCCCATAGAAGACATAAAGTAAAGACTTAAGACTTAAAGAAACATGTGGATATTGTCCTCGAATCGATGAGGACTCACCAATACTTCATCTTCAACCCTTAGAAACCTATCCATCCTCCATGACACATCAAGAATTCCAATTCCCTACACTTTAGTCAAAAAGGGAAAAGAAGGGGTTATGTCACACCCGGATCCTAGACCCCAGATGAGACCGGCGTCGTCGTCCTCTCAGAGGACTCAAACAAGCCCTTAGCATTCGTCATAACGTGTGATCAATAAAAATTGCAGAAAATTTAAAACTTTTAACATACTAATGAAGTATACTTAGACTTTATACTTAAGATTTATAAAACATACGATATTCTAAAACTGTCTCACATATATAGAAACCATCTAAGAGTGCAAATATGGACATAGACAATAATAGTCAACATGCCATATATGCCTTAATACAAAAGAATCCAAAGAACATAATGGAACTAACGTATTCTAAAAACTACTAAGTCTTCATAGGCTGGAATATAGATGATAGCGTCCCGAACATGAGGACTTACCAAGACTTGGAGAAACAAGCTTCTTCAAATCGACCTCCTTAACTTCAATGGCCGGAACCTACAATGGTAGTAATATAAAGTAATGGGGTTAGTATGCCACATGTACTAAGTATGGGTATATGCACATAAAACATTGGGACATGCATGAAAAAGGATCATTTATCATCTCTTTAGAAAACATGCTAAGTCATATGAAAGTCTTCAATGCACATACCATATAACATATACAAGTTAAAGCATAATCATAATCAAAGTCATATTCACATAGAGTCATGTTAACATTTCATATTCAATTAATCATATAAACACATCATACAAAACACTTACCAAATGATCCCATCCTCAACCTACAAGTGCAATGGTCATGTGAAGCCCCATAACCCCACACAACCAAGTAGATAAGATAGGAGCCCATAAGTAAAGCTTTGCTTCATGTAACTTGTAACATAAGTAGTCATCACTTCATATAGCAATATAACCAAATAACATATTCATCATAATGACCGACATTCATATAAGAGTAACATCATATATCATAACATATATCTTTCATATCATCATATTACATAAGAACAATCTCCTAGGACTTCCCTTAGAGTCAACTTGTGCAATGTCTAGGTAGAGTCCCATACCCCTACCTATACTAAGCAAACTCCTCAATTCACCTTAGTCAACATTTATTTACTTGTCTTTTATTTAACATGAGGGAACATTCGCATTAATCGACATAGACCATGTGAGCTAAACATGGAATCAGTGTCTTCCCCACACCGAAAAGAGGTGGTCTACCGGCCAAAGTAGAACCTAACATGACATAACTTTCTAGGTGGATCCACTAGCTAGTATCCTATGGTGGCAACATAGTTCAAGAACTAGGAGATGTATTAGAGAACCATAGTTCCACATTACATGGCAGCTTCAATCTCATGAGAATCATTGTGAACCTACCTTCCCGCTAGGGAAGGGACACTTCCCATATTTAGTTCATCGGTGCTTAGCTTAAGTCCCTTTCTTGAAATAACCTTTAAGTTTTCTTTTATAATAAACTTATCATATGTCATATTAGATTAAATCCTTGTATAACATGATGATGAGATCTTTTAGATTAGACGAGAATTTCCTTTCAGCATAACCTTTCTTTTGTGAGATTTACATGGCATAATCATCTTGTGTAAAGCATACAATAGAGTATCATAACTTGCATATTCGTATTCTTATCATAATCTCACAAGTAACATGTTCATAGCCCAGCATATTCACATAACAACATCATCCATACTTTTCATAACATAGCATCATAGTTTATAGGCTAACATAAATATTTAAGAGTAATCACACTTAGAAGACTTATCTCTTGCTTCCAAGAATCTTATTCATCATGCAATACTCATAATCATACATAGTGAAATACTTAATGAAATAATCAGGAACAACGCATAAGATCATGTACAAGATCAATGCATAGCATAGGAGAAAGTAAATGGGTCGCCAAAGAGTTCATTCAAGTCTTAATTCAAATCCTAACGCTTACTGATTATCAAATACCAGAAACAACCCATTCGAAACCATCTCTTAGAGAAAAATCATGTATCACACGACATTCAAACATTATCAATCAATTACTCAACAATTCGTATGAAATTAAATATAGAAAACATTTACTTTTCATTGAAAATCATAAATCTAGGGTTAGGAAGAAAAACCATTTTGTAGAGTTAAAACCCTAGCATTTGAAGTTCTTGAAAACATATCTTGAAAGGACCTCTTGGGAAAAGGAATACCAAGAGTGAAAAACTCATACCTAATAGATGAAGAATCCATGAAATCTGATTGGTAACTTCGAAACCTTCGTCTTTTTCCTTTAAGCTTTTCTTGTTCTTCAATGGAGTTTGGAAAAGAGAGTGTTCTTGACAGATTGAGAGAAATTTCGTTTAATCTAATTTGGGACGTGTAAAAGTTGTCTAAAACTGACCTAATATCAATATATAGCCATTCCATGAATTACCCAAAAGACCCTCCACTTAAATGGGTCTTTTTAATAAGTTAAATTACCAAAACGCCCCTCCTAAATTGACTAAAAATAGGAGAGCATTTGACTTAGCCAAATTCTGAAAATTTGCTTAAGGGTCTTGGGTTTTACCAACTAAATTAATTAATTAAGTTGTTAATTTAATTAATTAAGTGACCTAGGGTAATTACTAATGTACCCCTAAATCGTTAGGACCATAACCAACCCCTTTGGACCATCCTAGGTTAGGTACTAGGATGTTTCTTTAGTTAGCTACTCGGCTAGTGTCACCCGATTAGGTCTTAGGATTTCGGCCATACTAGTTAGTTCATTTTAGTTAATCCTAGGTTGGTTAGTTAGTTAGGTCGTTTAGTTAGAGCCTAGGACTGGTTAGGAAGCTCAGCCCCACGTGGCTTGACCCGACGCGTGCCTGCCCCCTAACCGCCTTAACCGAATCGGTTGGGCTTGTCTCTCGGCTGTTGGTAGCACATGTTCTTGCACATGTGTTGCCGTGCACTTTCCCAACCGTGTACTCTGGAAAGTTCACTTCTTGTCCAAGGATCCTCACTATGTCCTTGGGCACTGCTTAATCTACATGATCATTTGAAATGATAATGTGCTATGGTACCTAGGCTTGACACTTGGATGCCTCGTACCTAATGTGAGTATGCGATGAATATAATTATTTTAGCTTAGTGTCTTCATTGCAGGTAAAATTCCTAAACAAGCTTGGATTGGAGAATTTGAACATCAAGGTGTATTTTAAGATATAAGTTACTTGTGAATACATACAAAAATTGGCTAACACCCTTATATTACTCAATATTGGGCACTGGGATGCCTATGTACCTCAATACATATTCTTAAAATCTAATAGATTCTTCAATAGACAAGTACATTTCTGGAATGTTACATTATCCCCCCCTTAGGAACATTCTTCCTCGAATGACACTAAATTCTTTTGGAGGGTAGGAAAAGACTCAATACTAGAAGCACAACCAGCACATTACATATCATTACACTTAGCACTCAATTCATGATGCACAAACATATAAGAGCTACATATTCATAACACATAGTGAGGAATTTTCTTCTCAACCTTATCATAGGCTCAAAATGCATCAAAGAGTTATCATGCTATCAATCTTCTCAAGATATCAACAAACAGAAAAATCTCAAGAAAACATATGCATACAAGTTTCACATAAGTGCAAGAATAGAGTATGAAAACATCTTCTTAAAACTCTAGTTGGTACTATCTTTTACCAAAACATGTACCTATTTAGTAAACAAGTTAGTTTTTTTTGATTATGCATTACTTTCTCTATTAAGAGGATGTATAGAATAGAGAGAACCAAGGGCTTCTTCTAGAATCTGATTTCTCAAATCCTCAACATCGGGTACACATAATTTCCCTTGGTACCTAAGAACACCATCGCCCCCTTAGGAGAATGACTAATTGAGCTTACTAAGTACCGATTCCTTCAACTCCATCAATAGAGGATCAAGATGTTGCTTAGACTTCACCTCAACCACTAATGATGGGTCGGAGTTATGATGGACCACAAAACCACCAATTGGAGAATCTTCTAATCGTACACCTAAGCGAGCCAACCTATGAACATCTTTCACAAGTTCTTTTTTTGTTCATTCTTGTTAAATTGGGCATGAAGTCTTTATAAGCCAACTTTATTGGCTATGCCCATTCTTTGATTATTTGCATAATATATAGTTCTTGGGGCATATATTCATACTCCAATATTGGCATAAATCAATAACTGTTAAAACTTCATTCTTATCAAACACTGATGATTTGACATTCTCATGCTTTGCTTACTTAGTTCACTTTGAACTTACATTTCTTCTTATTTGATCTCACGTTCACTTTGAACATGCTAGGTTGACTTAGGATATTCTTTTAAGACTTCCATTGGGATCATTCTGTGCAATGACTAAGAATGACTTACATCATTACTTAGTCTAACCTCACTCTTTGGTCATCCTATTCGAACACCCCTTATCTTCCTACTTCTTTCTTTCTTTGTTTCTTACTTTCTTACTGAAATCTTGAGCACTATACATACTACTAGAATCGGAAATAGGGAGAACTAGGGAGATTAACATTTGACAATTTCATTGGGAACAACCCTAGTTTCGGTTTTCTTGAATTCAATACGTTTGAAAAGCCTCCTTTATCCTCACCACATGGTATATACAACCCTTGGCTATCATCATACAAGCCTTTAAACACGAACTAATTTGACCCCTTGGCATAGAATTTCCCCCCTTCCACTCTAGAATAGGTTCATTAGGGAATTGAAACTTCACTACCCTTGTTCTACAATCTACAGAAGCAAAAAAATCATGAAGACAATCCATACCCAAGATGATATCAAAATCAAACATGTAAAGTTCTACCAAATCAACAAGAGTAACTCTATTGGGCAGCATGACAGGGCATTTCCTATAGACTTTTTTTGCAACTACAGAGTCACCCATTGGGGTACAAACGGAAAAGGGCTCAATCAAAACATCGGGAAGTACATCAAACTTCCTAGCTACCAAAGGTGTAACAAAAGAAAGAGTAGCGCCTGGGTCAAGCAAATCATAAACATTAACAGAGAAAACTTGTAACCTACCAGTCACAACGTCGGGAGAGCTTTCTTGTTCACCCCTATCCTTGAGTGCATAGAAACGGTTCCTTTTTGGAGCTTCAGAATTAGGACCGCTTGGTTGAGCTTGACTATTACCCTTACCTTGACTTCTTACATTAGGACAATCTTTTACCATATGGCCACCTTTTCCACAACCATAGAAACTATTAGTTCCAACAAGACATTCACACCCATGCTTCTTACCACACTTACCACAAGTTGGTCTTTCTCTTGGTGGATCAACAATTCTCCCCTCTTGAGGTTTAGGATTAGAACCTCTATCATTGCAATTTTTGGAGAGATCTAAAGGAACTTGGTTTGAAAACCTCTTCTTAAACTTAGGCTTGTCTTGAACATCAAGCCTACTTTTAGGAGAACCACTCTCGAAAGACTTTGCCTTCTTAGCTTCCCTATTCTCTTCCGTAGGTGACTTTTCTCAACCTGTTGAGCATGAACCATCAACCTAGAAAGATCCATATTTTCATGAAGCATGGCTGTACGACATTCTTCTTCAAGCTCTTCGGACACGCCCGTTACATAACGGCTTATTTCATCCCTAGCATTAGAAACCAAAGAAGAAGCATATTTGGACGACTTAATTAACTTCAAGGAGTGTTCCTTAACACTCATACCTCCTTGACGAAGGTTTATGAACTCATCTACCTTAGCATCTTTGCTATCTTGGGAAGAAACTATCAAGAATGGAATTAGATGCTAAAAGACACATCGTGTCAAAGCTCTAGAGGCACGACATAGGATTACCAAGAAAAGAGAAGTTTCCTAATCATCACATAGCCTCTCGTCCACAACTGTGGCGCGCTTCACAACCATGAACAAGACACTAGGTAATGTGGTTTAGTGAGACATTTATCCTAAGAATATTTAACGTCATGCTCTGATACCAAGTTTGTCACACCCGGATCCTAGACCCCAGATGAGATCGGCGTCGTCGTCCTCTCAGAAGACTCAGACAAGCCCTTAGCATTCGTCATAACATGTGATCAATAAAAATTGCGGAAAATTTAAAACTTTTAACATACTAATGAAGTATACTTAGACTTCATACTTATGATTTATAAAAACATACGATATTTTACAACTGTCTCATATATATGGAAACCATCTAAGAGTGCAAATCTGGACTTAGCCAATAATAGTCAATATGCCATATAGGCCTTAATACAAAAGAATCCAAAGAACATAATGGAAATAACGTATTCTAAAAACTACAAAGTCTTCATAGGCTGGAATATAGATGATAGCGTCCCGAACATGAGGACCTACTAAGACTTGGAGAAAGAGTTCGAAGCTTCTTCAAATCGACCACCTTAACTTCAATGGCCGGAACCTACAGTTGTAGTAATATAAAGTAATGGGGTTAGTACGCCACATGTACTAAGTATGAGTATATGCACATAACACATAGGGACATGCATGAAAAAGGATCATTTATCATCTCTTTAGAAAACATGCTAAGTCATATGAAAGTCTTCAATGCACATACCATATAACATATACAAGTTAAAGCATAATCATAATCAAAGTCATGTTCTCATAGAGTCATGTTAATATTTCATATTCAATAAATCATATAAACACATCATACAAAACACTTACCAAATGATCCCATCCTCAACCTACAAGTGCAATGGTCATGTGAAGCCCCATAACCCCACACAACCAAGTAGATAAGATAGGATACCATAAGTAAAACTTTGCTTCATGTAACTTGTAACATAAGAAGTCATCACTTCATATAGCAATATAACCAAATAACATATTCATCATAATGACCGACATTCATATAAGAGTAACATCATATATCATAACATATATCTTTCATATCATTATATTACATAAGAACAATCTCCTAGGACTTCCCTTAGAGTCAACTTGTGCAATGTCTAGGTAGAGTCCCATACCCCTACCTATACTAAGCAAACTCCTCAAGTCACCCTAGTCAACGTTTATTTACTTGTCTTTTATTTTACATGAGGGAACATTCGCATTAACCGACATAGACCATGTGAGATAAACATGGAATCAGTGTCTTCCCCACACCGAAAAGAGGTGGTCTACCGGCCAAAGTAGAACCTAACATGACATAGCTTTCAAGGTGGATCCACTAGCTAGTATCCTATGGTGGCAACATAGTTCAAGAACTAGGAGATGTATTAGAGAACCATAGTTCCACATTACATGGCAGCCTCAATCTCATGAGAATCATTGTGAACCTACCTTCCTGCTAGGGAAGGGACACTTTCCATATCTAGTTCATCGGTGCTTAGCTTAAGTCCCTTTCTTGAAATAACCTTTACGTTTTCTTTTATCATAAACTTATCATAGGTTATAGGAGATTAACTCCTTGTATAACATGATGATGAGCTCTTTTAGATTAGATGAGAATTTTCTTTCAGCATAACCTTTCTTTTGTGAGATTTACATGGCATAATCATCTTGTGTAAAGCATACAATAGAGTATCATAACTTGTATATTCGTATTCTTATCATAATCTCACAAGTAACATGTTCATATCCCAGCATATTCACATAACAACATCATCCATACTTTTCATAACATAGCATCATAGTTTATAGGCTAACATAAACATTTAAGAGTAATCACACTTAGAAGACTAACCTCTTGATTCCAAGAGTCTTATTCATCATGCAATACTCATAATCATACATAGTGAAATACTCAATGAAATAATCAGGAACAACTCATAAAATCATGTACAAGATCAATGCATAGCATAGGAGAAAGTAAATGGGTCGCCAAAGGGTGCATTCAAGTCTTAATCCAAATCCTAACGTTTACAGATTATCAAATACCATAAACAACCCATTCGAAACCATATCCTAGAGAATAATCATGTATAACATGACATTCAAACATTATCAATCAATTACTCAACAATTTGTGCGAAATTAAATATAGAAAACGTTTACTTTTCATTGAAAATCATAAATCTAGGGTTAGGAAGAAAAACCATTTTGTAGAGTAAAAACCCTAGCATTTGAAGTTCTTGAAAATTTATCTTGAAAGGACCTCTTGGGAAAAGGAATCCCAAGAGTGAAAAACTCATACCCTATAGATGAAGAATCCACGAAATCTTATTGGAAACTTCGAAACCTTCGTCTTCTTCCTTAAGCTTTTCTTGTTCTTCAATGGAGTTTGGAAAATAGAGCGTTCGTGAGAGATTGAGAGAAATTTCGTTTGATATGATTTGGGACGTGTAAAAGTGGTCTAAAACTGACCTAATATCAATATATAGTAGTTCCATGAATTACCCAAAAGACCCTCCACTTAAACGCCTTCCTAAATTGACTAAAAATAGGAGAACATTTGACTTAGCCAAATTCTGAATATTTGCTTAAGGTTCTTGGGTTTGACCATTTAAATTAATTAATTAAGTTGCTAATTTAATTAAGTAAGTGACCTAGGGTAATTAGTAAAGTACCCCTAAGTCGTTAGGACCATAACCAACCCCTTTGGACCATCCTAGGTTAGGTAGTAGGATGTTTCTTTAGTTAGCTACCCGGCTAGTGCCACCCGGTTAGGTCTTAGGATTTCGGGCACACTAGTTAGTTCATTTTAGTTAATCCTAGGTTGGTTAGTTAGTTAGGTCGGTTAGTTAGAGCCTAGGACTGGTTAGGAAGATCGGCCCCACGTGGCTTGACCCGACGTGTGCCTGCCCCCTAACCGCCTTAACCGAATCGGTTGGGCTTGTCTCTCGGCTGTTGGTAGCACATGTTCTTGCACATGTGTTGCCGTGCACTTTCCCAACCGTGTACTCTGGAAAGTTCACTTCTTGTCCAAGGATCCTCACTATGTCCTTGGGCACTGCTTAATCTACATGATCATTTGAAATGATCATGTGCTATGGTACCTAGGCTTGACACTTGGATGCCTCGTACCTAATGTGAGTATGCGATGAATATAATTATTTTAGCTTAGTGTCTTCATTGCAGGTAAAATTCCTAAACAAGCTTGGATTGGAGAATTTGAACATCAAGGTGTATTTTAAGATATAAGTTACTTGTGAATACATACAAAAATTGGCTAACACCCTTATATTACTCAATATTGGGCACTGGGATGCCTATGTACCTCAATACATATTCTTAAAATCTAATAGATTCTTCAATAGACAAGTACATTTCTGGAATGTTACATTATCCCCCCCTTAGGAACATTCTTCCTCGAATGACACTAAATTCTTTTGGAGGGTAGGAAAAGACTCAATACTAGAAGCACAACCAGCACATTACATATCATTACACTTAGCACTCAATTCATGATGCACAAACATATAAGAGCTACATATTCATAACACATAGTGAGGAATTTTCTTCTCAACCTTATCATAGGCTCAAAATGCATCAAAGAGTTATCATGCTATCAATCTTCTCAAGATATCAACAAACAGAAAAATCTCAAGAAAACATATGCATACAAGTTTCACATAAGTGCAAGAATAGAGTATGAAAACATCTTCTTAAAACTCTAGTTGGTACTATCTTTTACCAAAACATGTACCTATTTAGTAAACAAGTTAGTTTTTTTTGATTATGCATTACTTTCTCTATTAAGAGGATGTATAGAATAGAGAGAACCAAGGGCTTCTTCTAGAATCTGATTTCTCAAATCCTCAACATCGGGTACACATAATTTCCCTTGGTACCTAAGAACACCATCGCCCCCTTAGGAGAATGACTAATTGAGCTTACTAAGTACCGATTCCTTCAACTCCATCAATAGAGGATCAAGATGTTGCTTAGACTTCACCTCAACCACTAATGATGGGTCGGAGTTATGATGGACCACAAAACCACCAATTGGAGAATCTTCTAATCGTACACCTAAGCGAGCCAACCTATGAACATCTTTCACAAGTTCTTTTTTTGTTCATTCTTGTTAAATTGGGCATGAAGTCTTTATAAGCCAACTTTATTGGCTATGCCCATTCTTTGATTATTTGCATAATATATAGTTCTTGGGGCATATATTCATACTCCAATATTGGCATAAATCAATAACTGTTAAAACTTCATTCTTATCAAACACTGATGATTTGACATTCTCATGCTTTGCTTACTTAGTTCACTTTGAACTTACATTTCTTCTTATTTGATCTCACGTTCACTTTGAACATGCTAGGTTGACTTAGGATATTCTTTTAAGACTTCCATTGGGATCATTCTGTGCAATGACTAAGAATGACTTACATCATTACTTAGTCTAACCTCACCCTTTGGTCATCCTATTCGAACACCCCTTATCTTCCTACTTCTTTCTTTCTTTGTTTCTTACTTTCTTACTGAAATCTTGAGCACTATACATACTACTAGAATCGGAAATAGGGAGAACTAGGGAGATTAACATTTGACAATTTCATTGGGAACAACCCTAGTTTCGGTTTTCTTGAATTCAATACGTTTGAAAAGCCTCCTTTATCCTCACCACATGGTATATACAACCCTTGGCTATCATCATACAAGCCTTTAAACACGAACTAATTTGACCCCTTGGCATAGAATTTCCCCCCTTCCACTCTAGAATAGGTTCATTAGGGAATTGAAACTTCACTACCCTTGTTCTACAATCTACAGAAGCAAAAAAATCATGAAGACAATCCATACCCAAGATGATATCAAAATCAAACATGTAAAGTTCTACCAAATCAACAAGAGTAACTCTATTGGGCAGCATGACAGGGCATTTCCTATAGACTTTTTTTGCAACTACAGAGTCACCCATTGGGGTACAAACGGAAAAGGGCTCAATCAAAACATCGGGAAGTACATCAAACTTCCTAGCTACCAAAGGTGTAACAAAAGAAAGAGTAGCGCCTGGGTCAAGCAAATCATAAACATTAACAGAGAAAACTTGTAACCTACCAGTCACAACGTCGGGAGAGCTTTCTTGTTCACCCCTATCCTTGAGTGCATAGAAACGGTTCCTTTTTGGAGCTTCAGAATTAGGACCGCTTGGTTGAGCTTGACTATTACCCTTACCTTGACTTCTTACATTAGGACAATCTTTTACCATATGGCCACCTTTTCCACAACCATAGAAACTATTAGTTCCAACAAGACATTCACACCCATGCTTCTTACCACACTTACCACAAGTTGGTCTTTCTCTTGGTGGATCAACAATTCTCCCCTCTTGAGGTTTAGGATTAGAACCTCTATCATTGCAATTTTTGGAGAGATCTAAAGGAACTTGGTTTGAAAACCTCTTCTTAAACTTAGGCTTGTCTTGAACATCAAGCCTACTTTTAGGAGAACCACTCTCGAAAGACTTTGCCTTCTTAGCTTCCCTATTCTCTTCCGTAGGTGACTTTTCTCAACCTGTTGAGCATGAACCATCAACCTAGAAAGATCCATATTTTCATGAAGCATGGCTGTACGACATTCTTCTTCAAGCTCTTCGGACACGCCCGTTACATAACGGCTTATTTCATCCCTAGCATTAGAAACCAAAGAAGAAGCATATTTGGACGACTTAATTAACTTCAAGGAGTGTTCCTTAACACTCATACCTCCTTGACGAAGGTTTATGAACTCATCTACCTTAGCATCTTTGCTATCTTGGGAAGAAACTATCAAGAATGGAATTAGATGCTAAAAGACACATCGTGTCAAAGCTCTAGAGGCACGACATAGGATTACCAAGAAAAGAGAAGTTTCCTAATCATCACATAGCCTCTCGTCCACAACTGTGGCGCGCTTCACAACCATGAACAAGACACTAGGTAATGTGGTTTAGTGAGACATTTATCCTAAGAATATTTAACGTCATGCTCTGATACCAAGTTTGTCACACCCGGATCCTAGACCCCAGATGAGATCGGCGTCGTCGTCCTCTCAGAAGACTCAGACAAGCCCTTAGCATTCGTCATAACATGTGATCAATAAAAATTGCGGAAAATTTAAAACTTTTAACATACTAATGAAGTATACTTAGACTTCATACTTATGATTTATAAAAACATACGATATTTTACAACTGTCTCATATATATGGAAACCATCTAAGAGTGCAAATCTGGACTTAGCCAATAATAGTCAATATGCCATATAGGCCTTAATACAAAAGAATCCAAAGAACATAATGGAAATAACGTATTCTAAAAACTACAAAGTCTTCATAGGCTGGAATATAGATGATAGCGTCCCGAACATGAGGACCTACTAAGACTTGGAGAAAGAGTTCGAAGCTTCTTCAAATCGACCACCTTAACTTCAATGGCCGGAACCTACAGTTGTAGTAATATAAAGTAATGGGGTTAGTACGCCACATGTACTAAGTATGAGTATATGCACATAACACATAGGGACATGCATGAAAAATGATCATTTATCATCTCTTTAGAAAACATGCTAAGTCATATGAAAGTCTTCAATGCACATACCATATAACATATACAAGTTAAAGCATAATCATAATCAAAGTCATGTTCTCATAGAGTCATGTTAATATTTCATATTCAATAAATCATATAAACACATCATACAAAACACTTACCAAATGATCCCATCCTCAACCTACAAGTGCAATGGTCATGTGAAGCCCCATAACCCCACACAACCAAGTAGATAAGATAGGATACCATAAGTAAAACTTTGCTTCATGTAACTTGTAACATAAGAAGTCATCACTTCATATAGCAATATAACCAAATAACATATTCATCATAATGACCGACATTCATATAAGAGTAACATCATATATCATAACATATATCTTTCATATCATTATATTACATAAGAACAATCTCCTAGGACTTCCCTTAGAGTCAACTTGTGCAATGTCTAGGTAGAGTCCCATACCCCTACCTATACTAAGCAAACTCCTCAAGTCACCCTAGTCAACGTTTATTTACTTGTCTTTTATTTTACATGAGGGAACATTCGCATTAACCGACATAGACCATGTGAGATAAACATGGAATCAGTGTCTTCCCCACACCGAAAAGAGGTGGTCTACCGGCCAAAGTAGAACCTAACATGACATAGCTTTCAAGGTGGATCCACTAGCTAGTATCCTATGGTGGCAACATAGTTCAAGAACTAGGAGATGTATTAGAGAACCATAGTTCCACATTACATGGCAGCCTCAATCTCATGAGAATCATTGTGAACCTACCTTCCTGCTAGGGAAGGGACACTTTCCATATCTAGTTCATCGGTGCTTAGCTTAAGTCCCTTTCTTGAAATAACCTTTACGTTTTCTTTTATCATAAACTTATCATAGGTTATAGGAGATTAACTCCTTGTATAACATGATGATGAGCTCTTTTAGATTAGATGAGAATTTTCTTTCAGCATAACCTTTCTTTTGTGAGATTTACATGGCATAATCATCTTGTGTAAAGCATACAATAGAGTATCATAACTTGTATATTCGTATTCTTATCATAATCTCACAAGTAACATGTTCATATCCCAGCATATTCACATAACAACATCATCCATACTTTTCATAACATAGCATCATAGTTTATAGGCTAACATAAACATTTAAGAGTAATCACACTTAGAAGACTAACCTCTTGATTCCAAGAGTCTTATTCATCATGCAATACTCATAATCATACATAGTGAAATACTCAATGAAATAATCAGGAACAACTCATAAAATCATGTACAAGATCAATGCATAGCATAGGAGAAAGTAAATGGGTCGCCAAAGGGTGCATTCAAGTCTTAATCCAAATCCTAACGTTTACAGATTATCAAATACCATAAACAACCCATTCGAAACCATATCCTAGAGAATAATCATGTATAACATGACATTCAAACATTATCAATCAATTACTCAACAATTTGTGCGAAATTAAATATAGAAAACGTTTACTTTTCATTGAAAATCATAAATCTAGGGTTAGGAAGAAAAACCATTTTGTAGAGTAAAAACCCTAGCATTTGAAGTTCTTGAAAATTTATCTTGAAAGGACCTCTTGGGAAAAGGAATCCCAAGAGTGAAAAACTCATACCCTATAGATGAAGAATCCACGAAATCTTATTGGAAACTTCGAAACCTTCGTCTTCTTCCTTAAGCTTTTCTTGTTCTTCAATGGAGTTTGGAAAATAGAGCGTTCGTGAGAGATTGAGAGAAATTTCGTTTGATATGATTTGGGACGTGTAAAAGTGGTCTAAAACTGACCTAATATCAATATATAGTAGTTCCATGAATTACCCAAAAGACCCTCCACTTAAACGCCTTCCTAAATTGACTAAAAATAGGAGAACATTTGACTTAGCCAAATTCTGAATATTTGCTTAAGGTTCTTGGGTTTGACCATTTAAATTAATTAATTAAGTTGCTAATTTAATTAAGTAAGTGACCTAGGGTAATTAGTAAAGTACCCCTAAGTCGTTAGGACCATAACCAACCCCTTTGGACCATCCTAGGTTAGGTACTAGGATGTTTCTTTAGTTAGCTACCCGGCTAGTGCCACCCGGTTAGGTCTTAGGATTTCGGGCACACTAGTTAGTTCATTTTAGTTAATCCTAGGTTAGTTAGTTAGTTAGGTCGGTTAGTTAGAGCCTAGGACTGGTTAGGAAGATCGGCCCCACGTGGCTTGACCCGACGCGTGCCTGCCCCCTAACCGCCTTAACCGAATCGGTTGGTCTTGTCTCTCGGCCGTTGGTAGCACATGTGCTTGCACCTGTGTTGCCGTGCACTTTCCTAACCGCGCACTCTGGAAAGTTCACTTCTTGTCCAAGGATCCTCACTATGTCCTTGGGCACTGCTTAATCTGCATGATCATTTTAAATGATCATGTGCTATGGTACCTAAGCTTGACACTTGGATGCCTCGTACCTAATGTGAGTATGCGATGAATATAATTATTTTAGATTAGTGTCTTCATTGCATGTACAATTCCTAAACAAGCTTGGATTGGAGCATTTGAACATCAAGGTGTATTTTAAGTTACAAGTTACTTGTGAATACATTCAAAAATTGGCTAACTCCCTTAAGCCAATATTCTCTAACATGCCCAATATTACTCAATATTGGGTATTGGGATGCCTATGTACCTCAATACATATTCTTAAAGCCTAATAGACTCTTCACTACACAAGTACATATATTAGAATGTTATAGGTTAGCACATTAGATGTACTAAGTATGGAAGCCATGCAAAAACCATGAAAAAGGGACATCTAGTCAATAACATGTTTTTCATAAACTTTGATTAAAACATCATAGTATAAACATAAGAACAACAATATACACTTTATAAATACATAAGAAATCATCCAAGCAATTATTCATACTTTAAAGTTCACTTTCCAGTGAACCACTTCACTATACAGTGACATTCCTTCACTGTTACATTGAAGTGCTTAGCCTTCACATTTGACATCTTCTAGCATGTAGTCAACCCACTAAAAGCTATCCTAAGACTCACTTAAGTCATACAAAGAGATACCACCCATACGCCCTCTCAAAGCATGCCTAAACGATCCTTAAGACTACTTAGAATGAGACACATACACACTTACAATACATCAAGCACATAAACATGAGATCCTCCTACCAAAGGTGATTCCAAGGTTCACTTGGGTGAGTGTGGAGCGACCGCCCATACAATCCTTTTCACACACACAAGGTATCCTATAGACTACCTAAGATAGAATCATTCTCACTTAATACCATCACATACATCAACATGACATTCTTTCTTTCAAAGGTTATCAAAAGACCTACTCAAGTAACTTAAGAAGAGAATGTCCTTAATTAACCCCTTCAATATTACCTAAGTGATCCTTAAGACTTACCTATGTTAGGATCATGTCCACATAATCAATCATATTCATTAACTAGAATCATTATTAAGACTTATCTAAGTAAGAGATGAAGTGACCATTCCCTTGCTCCCTTCATACCTTAACTAGACAGCCCTTAACTACTCTAGATAAGTACATATTCATTTAACATGCTTTCTTAACTTAAGTCATTATATTCCTTAGTTCATTTAAGAGGCATTCATCACATAAGGACATTCAAGTAATGGTCTTGGGTAAGACGTAGGGACTCTCACTAACATCTTCAAAGCCTATTGTGCAATGCCTAGATAGCGTCCCATACCATCACCTAAACTTTATATAACTTCTCTAATGCTAATGGGTATCCCACATGATGAGAATAGGCAATAACTGACGTAGACCATGTTAGCAAGGCATGGAATCCGGAGTTCTATCCTACTTCGATGAGGTTGTTTTGCATTCCAATGGTAGAACTTGGACACATCCCATGTAGGCACATGGTTAAGGAATATGAAGGGCTTCTTTGTACTCTAGTCTCGTGCTTCACTAGAGCTACTTCCCTTACCATACTCACTCGGTGCTAGCCTTCATTCTCATAGATTACACTATATTAAGGTTCATACAAAGGGTTTTACATCATGTTCATAACCCAATCACATTTACCCTACCAAAGAGGTCCTCTAGGGGCTGCCTTCCAATGGCGACAAGAAGCTCATCATGACTTTCCTAAGTATTGATATGATGTCGTTCCAACCAATCAACCTTAAGTCCATCATTACATTACATGAAGGATACCATTACGACTTTCGACTTCAAGTTTCATGACCTTACCTTCTTGGTTCAAGGTTTCACATAAGGGACCCTCTTATCATCATTCAAGGTCTCACATCATTCATTCATTCAATACTAAGACGCTTTATCTTCCTAAGTCAAGACATGACATATTCATATTCATACATGCATCAAATAAGGAACACAAGTCTACCTAAACAATACACAACATTACTTCACTTATAGGTAGATATGATCATACATCACAAAATCAACTACACGCATCAACATAATACTTCAAGTAGTGCCGACAAGGCCATGATCATCATAATAGTTAAAATAACGTTGACAAGGCCACATCAATCACATAAAACCGCCACCATAAGTGGACCATACAAATCACACATAATTCAAGAACTAATTAAAATAGCTATACACAATAATAAGAGAGTTAGGGCAGCATAACACCCACTTGATCTCACCACTTCAATCCAAAGTTAAATCATCCAATTCAATATCATAAGGCCCTTACCCATGGCCATGAACATAAATTCAAAGCATGAATCATAATACTCAATGAATCTAAGTAAACTAAATATAGATTTATCAATCTAAGACCAATTAGATATCAATTGAATACAATCCTTACATCATTAGAAAGCCCATAGAAATCTACACTAGAATCTATAAGCATTAAGTTTATATCAATTCAATAAGCTTAACATTCAATAGATCTAAGAGTATTCATTACTCAATTAATCAAATTTAAACAGTATATACATCATACATACATAATCTATACATAATTCAAAAGCCCATAACAATCTACACATGAATTCATTAATCTCAAAGCATAATCAATTCACCCATATTTTAGTGAAATTAAGAGATTTGAGAAGGTCAAGGGTTCATGGATAATTTCATTGTAAAAAATCAATTATACATCAATAACATCATATCTTAAGCTTTGAAAATGTTTTATGCAAGAACCCAAGACTTTGAGGAGAAATTGGACTTTTTCATCTTTTTGAAATCTTTGAAAATCATCTTTGAAATTGGCTCTAAGGTGATAGCAAGCCCTAGATGAAGAACTGCCATACCTTATTTGAAGAACCCAATGCTAATTGAAGAAGAAACTCCATTGAAGACTCATCTTCAAGCTTCATCTTCACTTTGAACTCTCATGGAGGTTTTTGGGAAAACTTTAGGAGGGAAGGGGTTTTGATTTAGATGCTAGGGTTTAAATGTTTAAATGAGAGTTTAATCACTTATATACTCTTAAAATACCCCTTAACACCTAAAACAACCGTCCCCACATTTTGTAAGACTTGGGTGAATTTCTCAAAACCCCCAAGCCTTAATAGAAAAACTGCCAAATTTCAGTACCATCAACGCCCAGCATTGATGGTCCGTGGTCTCACCCACGCCCCGTCGATGGGGTCTCATTGGTTGCTACTACAACTCCTCAACTTGCAGTCCACATGTATCCATCAACGAGACCCATCGACGGTCCGTCTCCTGGTCGACTGGCCGTCGTTTGGGTCGTCGTTTGGCCACTGCCTGGCAGTGTTGAGTTCCAAGTTGGGGTCCTCTTCTAGGGCTCCTTGTGGGTCCTACGTGGAGTCGTACCCGGAAGTTTCAAACCCAAACATGTACGTATATGAGTTTAGGACCTACCACATGAATTTCATCCAAAACGAACACGTAAAACTCGACAAAACATACTTAGACACACAAGGTCATTTCAAGGCACATCTTTCGAACGTCATGGACGTTCTTGAACGTTTGACCTCCAAACTTCACAAAACTTGATACACTGCCTATATACATCATATTAACTCATTTAAGGACCATATAATCTCACGCATCACACATAAACACATAGAACCACACATAACCACATATGAGGCACTTAGGTGACTTAGTCGTCGAACGTCTTGGTCGTCCCTTGACGTTTGACTTCCAATGCACCTAACATCTTAGCTACTGCCTCAATACAACATTATAGACCATTTAAGGACCTTAGACCATCATGACAACCACGTTAGGCTGTAGCTTCACCTAAGTGATTTTCGGGACCTTACATAACTAAGGTAATTGAATCAATACTAAACAATTCAACATAAGTTCATCACCTAGGGTTAGGGAATTAAAGGGTCAATTCATGATCTATTCCACACACTAGGTTAGTTAATCAATAACCAATGTAATTGAACAATAATACATCATAATCTAATCATAATGATCAAAGAAAAACATAAACAATACAATTTAGAAGATCAAATTCGTATTAGGAAGAAACCCATATGGAAATCATCTTTTTGAAACCAATTTTGGAAGAACCTTTGGGGAAAGGAATCCCAAAGGTGAAAGGTTCGTATACCTTGATATTCTTTGAATATTGATGGAGAAAAGTGACCTTATTGAAGCCTTAGAACCCTTAGACCTTGGTCTTCTACAGAGTCTTCTCTGGGAGAGAGAAAGTAGAGAGAAGGAAGAGCAATTTGGGTTTGGGAAATGAAGTGTTAAGTTGGGTTTAGGCTTAGGCTAGTTTATATAGTTACTTAACTAACTTAATTAACCTCCCCTTAACCCCTAATTAAACCCCTAACTAATTAACTAATTAATTGAACTTACTAAAACTTAACAGTAAAATCGCAAGCTGACCTACGAGACCCCGACCTACGGGTCGTAGGTCTGTCGACGACCTGGTCCCCCACCGTCCTGCACGTTCATAGTCTTGGCCAGAGATTATGTTTTTGGACATTTTGAAAAAATGGCTAAGTGTCCATCGACGGAGGCATCGATGCCCCGTCGATCCACCTACACCTCGTCGCCTGCAACCGTTGGTAGACACTGTCTTTGACAACTTTTTGTCCAAAATGTAAGGGTCCTCCTCAAGGGCCTTTAGGGTTGTCCTTGGGGAGTCGTACCCGGACGTTTTGGCCCTAAACATGTTCTAATATGTGTTTAACACCTTCCCACAAAATTTCATCAAATTCCAACTCCTAAAATCCCGTGAAATAGGCTAAGGCACACTAGCACCTCTTTCACTAGTCTCTGGACGTCATGGATGTTCCTTGACGTTTTGACTCTAAAACTTTCTAAATGACTTGTATACATTATGTTTTACCTTAAAACAGTATTAAAACCCTTAGACACTCATGTGATGCTCTAAATTAGGTCTTGGAATTTTGCAGTGTTACATTATCTCACCATAGGAACATTCATGCTCGAATGACACTAAAATCTTTTGAAGTTAAATGATAGACTCAATACTAGCAGACCAACCAACAACACACATAATCAACATGAATTACAAATCAAATCAACAATCAACATGGCATTTACACATAACAACTCAAACATCTTTTAACACATATAAGAGCTTAACTTCACAACATGAGGAATTTCCTTCTCAAATACAACATGAGCTCAACGACACACAAGGAGTCACTTATGCCAAAAACTCATTTCAAAACACATCAACATGCTCAATACAACTTTATAAAGGCAACAACCTACCAAAATACACCAAATAAGTGCAAATCAAGTAAAAGAGCATTTTTTCCATGAATTTTAGCAAAACCTTTACCATGAATATGCATATCTTTGCAAAATAAGTCAAATTCAAATTTATTCATTATTTTCGCTATTAGTAGGAATAAATGACCTTATTTAGCAAAGAAATGAGGATAATGGCGCTTCATGCTGGCCTCGGCCTCCCATGCTGCTCCCTCAATTAGGTGGTTCCTCCATAACACCTTTACGGAGGCCACCTTTTTGTTCCTCAACCTCTTCACTTGAAGATCAAGAATTTCCACCAGTACCTCTTCATAGGAGAGGTTCTCATCCACATCTAACCTTCAATAGGAATGATGGACTCGGGATCACCAATGCACTTCTTAATCATGGAGACATGGAAAATTGGATGAACCGAAGCTAGCTTACTAGGTAATCTCAACTCATATGCAACCTTACCAACCCGTTGCAAAATTTCATAGGGACCCACATAACGAGGACTTAACTTCACTTTCTTGCCAAATCTCATCACCCCTTTCATGGGTGAAATTTTCAAATACACCTTATCACCTTCTTCAAACTCTAACTCTCTATTGTCGGCATAAGACTTTTGCCGGCTATAGGCTACTTGCAATCGGTTCCTTATGAAATGAACTTTCTCCAAAGTCTTATAGATCAATTCGGGACCAAAGAGTGAAGACTTGCCAACTTCAAACCAACCAATCGGAGATCTACATCTCATACCATACAAAGCTTCAAAAGGAGCCATGAATATTGACGAATGGTAACTATTATTATAAGAGAACTCAACCAACGGCAAGTGTTCTGTCACGACCCGGATTCTGGAATCTGGACCGCGACCAGCGTCGTTGACCTTTCAGAGGTCGCAAACAAGCCTCTTCTTGCATTCATCACATTCATATAGTTAAATTTGCGGAAAATTTAAAACTTTTTAAACGTATGAAGTATAGATAGACTTCATATAGTTGTTACATAAATTCATTATATACTAAGCTCAAAGTAAAGAACAACCATCTATCATTAAAGAACTAATTCAAAACAAAAGATGAATATATCATAATAAGTTGCCAAAACGGCCTTACATCCAAAAGCTTCGAAAATAAAACATTTGAAAAAAACGCTAGGGACAACATCCTCTAGCTATGTCTAAATACTAGGCCAGACTAAAACTGTAGCATCCTCGAAATCAAGAGTACCTACCAAATGGTCTGGGGAACACTGAGTCCAAACCGCTGCAATGAGTCTTCAATCTGCTCTCTGACCTGCACCTATAAAATAGTAAATTGTATAGGGTTAGTAAACCACTTGCACTAAGTATGGGTGTATGTACACATACACATAAGGCTATGCATGATCAAGGAAAGTTCTTCCTAAGCAACATGTCATTTCTGGAAAGTATAGTCACTAGACTTTTCTAAATCGTTAGTAGTGAATTGTGGTATGAATATGATATATTTTAATTCATTGAAAGCACACAACTCATTTTCAATGTGATTACAAGACATTAGAATCATCAACATAATTTTAGAACAACTCGAGCGAAGATATGAGATTTGGATCCTCTTGAACCCGAGAGCTCCTCTTTGTACACTTAGTTTATTTTTCAGTCTTTTTCTTCTTCTTGTTGTGTAGTTCAATAATTCCTTTGGTCCTATGTTTTACTTACAAGTGCAATGATTCATTGTAGTCCCATACCCACAATGAATCAAGTAAGTAATTCAAGAGATTAAGGAAATGATTTAACTACAATTTGGGGCATGAAATCTTCATAAACCAATCTTTAGTGACTATTCCTATTATTGTATTATTAGCCTAATGTAAGAAGTCATTATAAGCCAATCTTATTTGGCTAATATATTTTGCCAATTATATAAAGTCATTATAAGTCAATTTATTTGGCTTTATCATTTTCATAACATGAGGATTCATTATTAGCTATACCCTTTACTTATTGTAAACTTCATTGGACACAATTTGACTATCCTTACAACAAGTCATTCATTACATCAAGTATTCATTAATACTTCATAAGCCAGTCTCCATTGGCTATGCCACTTGTTTCATCATTCTCATGTTAGGGAAGTTATGAGGTTTTTAGTTGTTATTATGTTTCTACTTCCCTTTATCGGCATCATATAAGAAGTCATTATAAGCCAATCTTATTTGGCTTTGCCCATTATTTGCTGAAACTATATTGGTATTGATATTGGCAATTGACATTCTTAAACTCTTACTTTCATAGCTCACATTGAACATACATTCCATCATCTTTCTTTCTTGCTTTCTTAGACACATCTTTAGAAGTAAGATCATGCGATCTAACATGAAATCCAGTGTCTTTCCCACACCGAAAAGAGGTGATTCACCGATTAAAATGAATCTAGATCATGTGAGATACTCATGAAATCCAGTGTCTGCCCTACACAGAAAAGGGGTGATTCCCGGCTAAGGCGAATCCATATCAAGTGTTCAGTCCACACCGAAAAGGAGTGGCTCACGAATATAGTGAACCAAGAACATATTTTTAACATTAACCGACATAGATCAAGTGAGCTAAACATGAAATCCAGTGTCTACCCCACACCAAAAATAGGTGATCTCACTGGCCAAGGTGAAATCGAAACATACCTAGCTCTCTTAGGTGGAAACCACAGGCTAGTTCCTATGTTGGCTAGACATAGGTAGAAGACTAGGGACGTAAGGAGACTACTTATCCACCTCGGTGGTAGCCTCGTCTCATGAGACTTACACGTGCAAGCACATGCTCATAACTAGTCTATCGGTGCTTTGCTCACTTTCATTATCTTCTTATCTTTTAGAGTTGACTCAAATATTTTGGAAGCTTGCTTCTAGATTGAGGTTTACTTACTCTATTAATGACTTGTCATCCTTTTCTTAACATTGATGAAATGTGAATTGTCCTTACATAACATCCTCTGGTGTTAATGAGACTAGTCTCACACATTCTAACACCTTCATTCGTGAGTATTTTCAACATAGTAGCTTAGGTGTAAGTGAGACTTGTCTCACTTCTTTTAGCACCCCATTCTGTTCACTTTCTTAACTTAGACATCTTTAATTATGTTATGACTCACGTTACTTGCTTACTTTCGTTTGGTAGCTTCATATCATCATTTATAGACGATGAACACATCATTCAATGAGTTACATATGTTCATAGTTCATTCTTTTAGAGAATGTTGGGAGTTGTCCCAATGAATGGCACGACTTTGGATGTGGATTCATTGAATTACTCTAGAAGTACTGTAGATGTAATTTCATTATTTTTGCTATATATGATTGGAATATTATTTAGTATTGGTTAAACAATTTTGGAAAGATTACATAACCATCTTTGTTGGCATATGCCAATTTTACATTTGTGCATGTTCAATTTGATATGTATGAACCATTAGCCTATCTTTTAATTATTTAACATAATATTTTAGCCATTTGCATGCATCCCTTTTAGACAATGTACTGTTAGCCATTTTATTGGCATAAGGCAGGCAATTTATTCATGTATAGTATCATGGAGATCTTTTAAGCCAACCTTTGATTATAACTTTAGCATATCGTTATTAGTCATTTTGTACAGCCTCATATATACACTTTACATGCTGTACAAAACATTTTCACAAAGTCACGTTCAACAGAAACCACACATAGGACCGTAACACATCATTGCATAACGTTTTCGGACATAAAGTAACATCATATCGTTCTTTAATTAACACTTTAATAAATATCATATATTCATATAGTCACATTAACAGTAACTATACAATAATATGTCACACATCACACTTAACATTTTTCGAACATGATTTTGCATAACATCGTTCTTTAGTTCACAAAATCAACACTTAACATCATACGATTACAATTTCATAGGTTTATTCGACATTCATAATTCAAGAACCCTACACATTGAGATCAGCCAGCACCACATACCAACAACATGATCAAAACTAATCTATTCAGCATTGAAATTGTAACAAGGATACTAGGGAAAGGGAAGTTCGATGAGAACTTTGAGAAACAACCCTAGTTTCCGAGATCTCATGAATTCGTTCGAAGGAAAGTACTCTTGGAGAAAGAATTCCAGGAGAGAAACCCATACTTTAAGTAGAACTTAATCCACGAAGACCACCTTGAACGAAAACTTTTAGAACACTTGAAATCGCCTAAGAACGTCTTATGCAACTTTACCGTTTTTGCTTTCTTGTTTACTGTATTGCATTTTGTGAAACTCTTAGTGATTGAACGTGAGTCTAAGTCTTAGGAACTGATATTGACTCATTCAACTAAGGTATAAAAAGTTAATTTAATAAACTAATTAATTAATTACCAAAACGCCCCTCCTAAGTTGACTGAACATAGGAGAATGTTGACTTGACCGAAAATCTGGAATTTGGTGTTGACTATGGTTTTGGTCAACATTTTGACTTTATATTAATTAATTAAATCCTTAATTTAATTAATTTAGGGACCTAGGGTAAGTACTAAAGTACCCCTTAGTCATTGGAACCATAATAAACCCTTTAGGACCATCCTAGGTTAAGTACTAGGATATTTCTTAAATTATACTAGGTTAGTGTAAGGATTTCGTTTTAACCATTTAAATGAATTAATTAAATGGCTAATTTAATTAATTAGGTGACCTAAGGTAATTAATAAAGTACCCTTAAGTCGTTAGGACTTTAACTAACCCTTTGGACCATCCTAGGTTAGGTACTAGGTTGTCCCTTTCTTGTCTTAACCGAAATCTAGAAATTATTTTGTGATTTTGGTTTTATCCATTTAAATTAATTAATTAAGCTGCTAAATTAATTAATTAAGTAGCCTAGGGTAATTACTAAAGTATCCCTAAGTTCTTAGGACCATAACCACCCTTTTGGACCATCCTAGGTTAGGTATTAGGTTGTCTCTTTAACTAGTACTAGGTTAGTATCAACTCGGTTTAGTCCTAGGTTTTCGGGTGTACTAGTGGGTCCATTTTGGTTAGTCCTAGGTTAGTTAGCTAGTTAGGACAGTTAGTTAGGACCTAGAGTTTGTTAGGAAGTTGGACCCACATGGAGGGACCCATCTGCACATGCTGCCCCTTTACTACCCTAATCGAATTCGGTTAGGTTGGTCCCCTTCCTTTGGCCGATTCCCACTTGCTTTGCCCATGTGCTTGCACATGGGTTGGTTGTACTTTCCTAACTAACTATTTTTGATGTCCTATTTGAAATATTTACTTATTGTCCCAAGGACCCTCACTATGTCCTTGGGCACTGCTTAATTTACATGATCATTTTAAATGGTCATGTGGAATGGTGCTAGGCTTGACACTTGGATGCCTAGTACTTCATATGTTTTGTTGAGACGTCATTTTTATTAGCTTATGGTATTCATTACAGGTACATTTATTGAACATCAATCTTGGATTGGGGTATGACACCCCAACATGTATTTTACATGTTCATATATAAAAATTGGCTAATATCTCTTAGCCAATTTTTCTATACTATGCCCAATATTTCTCAATATTGGGTATTGGGGTGCCTATGTACCCCTAATAGGCATTCTTAAAGACCTACTGACTCTTCACTAGACATGCAATTTTTCCGGAATGTTATATTATCCCCCCCTTAGAAACATTCGTCCCCGAATGACACTACACATCATTTAAAAGAAAGAGGGTGATTTTCGAAAGTTACTTTAACATGCTTAAACTTTTCTCTTTTGTGAACATATGATTCACACTTATTTGGATGATGCATAACATTCAAGCTTATCTGAAGCTTCATATTTGAGATTGAGTAATTTCCTTCTCAAGCACACTTAACTTAATGCACATCACAACTCATACAACACAAAAATCTTGGATACGCTATACAAAAACAGCGACATGACACACAAACATGGACTCATTTTAACTCACATAATGCAATTATTAAACATATGATTATGGACTTACTATACAAAATCGACTAATGCACTAGAACTTAGAGTTTATTAAAAAAACCAGACTTAGGAGGAGTATATCTAACCCCTTAGATAACATCTTGTTGGCCTTAAGATTTGAACCTGATGACGCCCAATTTAATTTCAAAGGGACTTGCCACTATGCCATCTACTTCTCTACATACCCCTTCGGCCTTAACACTGTCTCCTATGAGAGTACTAAATAGAAACGGTTCATGTAAGATCTCAGGAAGTAAGTCAAATTTACTAGCCACTAAAGGAGTAACCAATAGACAAGGTAGATCCTAGATCTAATAGTGCATAAACAGGAAAGGAGAAGGCAAGCAAGTTACCAGTATCCACATCCGCAGACTTCTTTTGTTCCTCTCTTCCTTTCAACGCATAGAATCGGTTTCTCTTGGGATGTTCGGCTGCAGCATTAGGATTCGGCCGAGGCTGAGCATCTGCCTTGGCCTGATTCCTCACTTGAGGATTCTCGGACCATGTGTCCAGCCTCGCCACACCGGAATCAAGCATTAGTACCTACCAAACACTCACCTCCATGCGAACGACCACACTTATCACATGACTTTCTATCACGCTGGGCATTTATATCATTGCCCTCCTTGGTATTAGTATCCTTAGATGGAGTAGGATTATCTGAGTGTCTCTTGAACTTAGGCCTTTTCTGGACTCCAAATGAGCCCCTACCCGAAACCAGACTGGTCCGTGGCCTTAGGCTTCTTGCCTTCGTGAATTTGCCTCTTGCGGCGGCTCTCCTCTACTTGCTGAGCATGTACCCTCAATCTGCCCAGATCCATGTTGTCATGCAACATGGCTGCCCGACAATCTTCTACTAGATCCTCCGACACGCCAGTCACAAATCTGCTCATTTCATCCCTGCTATTTGCCACCAGAGAAGAAGAATACTTTTAAAGTTTAACAAACTTCAAGGAATACTCCTTGACAGAACTACCTCCCTGTCTCAGGTTGATGAACTCTTCAACTTTGGCTTCACTTTTCTCTCTGGGAAAGAACCTCTCTAGAAAGACAGTCTTGAGAACATCCCAAGTGATGGGGAAATCTCCTCTTGCTCGGCCATCAGCCCACATCCGGTACCAAACCTGTGCCACATCCTTGAGTTGATATGCAATCAACTCAGCCTTTGCCTCCTCATCAACTCTCATGGCACACAGAATCTTGTGGACCTCATCTACGAACTCCTGAGGATCCTCATTGGTCTTGGATCCGTAGTAAACTGGGGGATTCATTCTGGTGAAGTCCCTCAGCCTGCTAGCCATGGTGATAGCATGCGGGTTCTCCCTGGGAGCACCCTCTCTTGTGGCTTGGCCCGTGATGGCCTGCGCTTGAGTGGTGATGGCCTGTGCCATCTGCAGCAAGGCCTCCCTCACTTCACTATCTGTCAACCCAGCTGGGTTGACAGGCACTTGAATTCCAGCAGCTGGGGCTTGAGGAGGAGCTTGGTTTTTTCTAGTAGCTGCTTTCTCAACTCTCCTCACGACATTCCTCCTTGTGTTCATCTTTCTACACGTATACACAAGAAGATAATTAGATCCTCAAAATGACATAAAAATGTCACAACTCTACATGGCACGATAAAGAGTAGAAGAAGGGAAGATTTCCTATCATCGCGTAGTCTCTAAGTCATGATTATGGCGCGCTTCACAACCATAAGCTAGAAACTACGTAACGTGGTTGTTTTGAGCTTTATTTCCTAGGTAATTTAACCTCATGCTTTGATACCAAGTTTGTCACAACCCGGATTCTGGAATCTGGACCGCGACCGGCGTCGTTGACCTCTCAGAGGTCGCAGACAAGCCTCTTCTTGCATTCATCACATTCATATAGTTAAATTTACGGAATATTTACAACTTTTTAAACGTATGAAGTATACATAGACTTCATATAGTTGTTACATAGATTCATTATATACTAATCTCAAAGTAAAGAACAACCATCTATCATTAAAGAACTAATTCGAAACAAAAGATGAATATATCATAATAAGTTGCCAAAACGGCCTTACATCCAAAAGCTTTGAAAATAAAATATCTGAAAGAAACGCTAGGGACGACATCCTCTAGCTATGTCTAAATACTAGGCTAGACTAAAACTGTAGCATCCTCAAACTCAAGAGTACCTACCAAATGGTCTGGGGAACGCTGAGTCCAAACCGCTCCAATGAGTCTTCAATCTGCTCGCTGACATCACCTATAAAATAGTAAATTGTATAGCGTTAGAACACCACTTGTACTGAGTATGGGTGTATGCACACATACACATAAGGCTATTCATGATCAAGGAAAGTTCTTCCTAAGCAACATGCCATTTCTGGAAAGTATAGTCACTAGACTTTTCTAAATCGTTAGTAGTGAATTGTGGTATGAATATGATGTATTTTAATTCATTCAAAGCACACAACTCATTTTCTATGTGATTAAAAGACATTAGAATCATCAACATAATTTTAGAACAACTCGAGCGAAGATATGAGATTTGGATCCTCTTGAACCCGAGAGCTCCTCTTTGTACACTTAGTTTATTTTTCAGTCTTTTTCTTCTTCTTGTTGTGTAGTTCAATAATTCTTTTGGTCATATGTTTTACTTACAAGTGCAATGATTCATTGTAGTCCCATACCCACAATGAATCAAGTAAGTAATTCAAGAGATTTAGTAAACGATTTAACTACAATTTGGGGCATGAAATCTTCATAAACAAATCTTTAGTGACTATTCCTATTATTGTATTATTGGCCTAATGTAAGAAGTCATTATAAGACAATCTTATTTGGCTAATATATTTTACCAATTATATAAAGTCATTATAAGACAATTTATTTGGCTTTATCATTTTCATAACATGAGGATTCATTATTAGCTATGCCCTTTACTTATTGTAAACTTCATTGGACACGATTTGACTATCCTTACAACAAGTCATTCATTACATCAAGTATTCATTAATACTTCATAAGCCAGTCTCTATTGTCTATGCCACTTGTTTCATCATTTTCATGTTAGGGAAGTTATGAGGTTTTTAGTTGTTATTATGTTTCTACTTCCCTTTATTGACATCATTTAAGAAGTCATTATAAGATAATCTTATTTGGCTTTGCCCATTATTTGCTGAAACTTTATTGGTATTGATATTGGGAATTGACATTCTTAAGCTCTTACTTTCATAGCTCACTTTGAACATACGTTCCATCATCTTTCTTTCTTGCTTTCTTAGAGACATCTTTAGAAGTAAGATCATGCGAGCTAACATGAAATCCAATGTCTTTCCCACACAGAAAAGAGGTGATTCACCGGTTAAAATGAATCTAGATCATGTGAGCTACTCATGAAATCCAGTGTCTGCCCCACACCAAAAAGGGGTGACTCCCGGCTAAGGCGAATCCATATCAAGTGTTCACTCCACACCGAAAAGGAGTGGCTCACGGCTATAGTGAACCAAGAACATATTTTGAGCATTAACTGACATAGATCATGTGAGCTAAACATGAAATCCAGTGTCTACTCCACACCAAAAAGAGGTGATCTCACTGGCCAAGGTGCAATCGAAACATACCTAGCTCTCTTAGGTGAAAACCACAGGCTAGTTCCTATGTTGGCTAGACATAGTTAGAAGACTAGGGACGTAAGGAGACTACTTATCCACCTCGGTGGTAGCCTCGTCTCATGAGACTTACACGTGCAAGCACATGCTCATAACTAGTCTATCGGTGCTTTGCTCACTTTCATTATCTTCTTATCTTTTAGAGTTGACTCAAACATTATGAAAGCTTACTTCTAGATTGAGGTTTACTTACTCTATTGATGACTTGTAATCCTTTTCTTAACATTGATGAAATGTGAATTGTACTTACATAATATCCTCTGGTGTTAATGAGACTGGTCTCACACATTCTAACACCTTCATTCGTGAGTATTTTCAACATAGTAGCTTAGGTGTAAGTGAGACTTGTCTCACTTCTTTTAGCACCCCATTCTGTTCACTTTATTAACTTAGACATCTTTAATTATGTTATTACTCACGTTACTTGGTTACTTTCATTTAGTATCTTCACATCATCGTTTATGGACGATGAGCACTTCATTCAATGAGTTACATATGTTCATAGTTCATTCTTTTAGAGAATGTTGGGAGTTGTCCCAATGAACGGCACACCTTTGGATATGGATTCATTGAATTACTTTAGAAGTACAGGAGAAGTCATTTCATTATATTGGCTACATATGATTGGCATATTATTTAGTATTGGTTAAACAATTTTGGAAAGTATTACATAACCATCTTTGTTGGCATATGCCAATTTTACATTTGTTCATGTTCAATTTGATATGTATGAACCATTAGCCAATCTTTTAATTATTTAGCATAATATTATAGCCATTTGCATGCATCCCTTTTAGACAATGTATTGTTAGCCATTTTATTGGCATAAGCCAGGCAATTGATTCAAGTATAGTTTCATGGTTATGTTCTTTATATCTCGTCTAGCAGAAACTAATCGAGCTCCGTTTGAGATCGTTTAAGCCAACCTTAGATTATAACTTTAGCATATCGTTGTTAGCCATTTTGTACAGTCTCATATGAACACTTTACATGTTGTATAAAACATTTTCACAAATTCACGTTCAACAGAAACCACACATAGGACCGTAACACATCATTGCTTAACGTTTTTGGACATAAAGTAACGTCATATCGTTCTTTAATTAACACTTTAATAAATATCGCATATTCATATAGTCACGTTAATAGTAATAATGCAATAAGATGTCACACATCACACTTAACATTTTTCGAACATGATTTAGCATAACATCATTCTTTAATTCACGAAATCAACACTTAAAATCATACGTTTATAATTTCATAGGTTTATTCGACATTCATAATTCAAGAACCCTACATATTGAGATCAGCCAGCACCACATACCAACAACATGATCAAGACTAATCTATTCAGCATTGAAATCGTAACAAGGATACTAGGGAAAGGAAAGTTCGACGAGAACTTTGGGAAACAACCCTAGTTTTTGAGATCTCATGAATTCTTTCGAAGGAAAGTACTCTTGGAGAAAGAATTCCAGGAGATAAACCCATACCTTAAGTAGAACTTAATCTACTAAGACCACCTTGAACGAAAACTTGAAGAACCCTTGAAATCTCCTAAGAACATCTTATGCAACTTTTCCGTTTTTGCTTTCTTGTTTACTGTTTTGCGTTTTGTGAAACTCTTAGTGATTGAACGTGAGTATAAGTCTTAGGAAATGATCTTTATGCATTCAACTAAGGTTTAATAAGTTAATTTAATAAACTAATTAATTAATTATCAAAACGCCCCTCCTAAGTTGACTAAACATAGGAGAATGTTGACTTGACCGAAAATCTGGAATTTGGTGTTGACTATGGTTTTGATCAACATTTTGACTTTATATTAATTAATTAAATCCTTAATTTAATTAATTTAGGGACCTAGGGTAAGTACTAAATTACCCCTAAGTCATTGGAACCATAATCAACCCTTTAGGACCATCCTATGTTAAGTACTAGGATGTTTCTTGAATTATACTAGGTTAGTGTAAGGATTTTGTTTTGACAATTTAAATTAATTAATTAAATGAATAATTTAATTAATTAAGTGACCTAATGTAATTAATAAAGTACCCTTAAGTCGTTAGGACCTTAACTAACCCTTTGGACCATCCTAGGTTAGGTACTAGGTTGTCCCTTTCTTGTCTTAACCGAAATCTGGAAATTGTTTTGTGATTCTGGTTTTGTCTGTTTAAATTAATTAATTAAGTTGATAAATTAATTAATTAAGTAGACTAGGGTAATTACTAAAGTATCCCTAAGTTCGTAGGACCATAACCAACCTTTTGGACCATCCTAGGTTAGGTACTAGGTTGTTTCTTTAACTAATACTAGGTTAGTGTCAACCCGGTTTTGTCCTAGGTTGTCGGGTGTACTAGTGGGTCCATTTCGGTTAGTCCTAGGTTAGTTAGCTAGTTAGGACAGTTAGTTAGGACCTAGAGTTGATTAGGAAGTTGGGCCCCACAAGGAGGGACCCGTCCGCACATGCTCCCCCTTAACTACCCTAACCGAATTCGGTTAGGGTGGTCCCCTTCCTTTGGCCGATTCCCACTTGCTTTGCCCATGTGCTTGCACATGGGTTGGTTGTACTTTCCTAACTAACTATTTTTGATGTCCTATTTGAAATATTTACTTATTGTCCCAAGGACCCTCACTATGTCCTTGGGCACTGCTTAATTTACATGATCATTTTCAAATGGTCATGTGGAATGGTGCTAGGCTTGACACTTGGATGCCTAGTACTTCATATTTTTTGTTGAGACGTCATTTTTATTAGTTTAGGTTCTTCATTGCAGGTACATTAATTGAACATCAATCTTGGATTGGGGTATGACACCCCAACATGTATTTTTCATGTCCGTATGTAGAAAATTGGCTAATATCTCTTAGCCAATTTTTCTATACTATGTCCAACATTTCTCAATATTGGGCATTGGGGTGCCTATGTACCCCTAATAGGCATTCTTAAAGACCTACTGGCTCTTCACTAGACATGCAATTTTTCTGGAATGTTACATGTTCATCCCAACTTCCCTTGAAATCAATCACACAAGCTCTAAGCATATCCTCAAGGGTTTGAATAGTACGCTCCGCTTGACCATCCGTTTGGGGATGAAAAGAGGTGCTTAACTTCACTTGTGTATCTAACCCTTTTTGGAACGACCTCCAAAATCGAGACATAAATTGAGCACCTCTTTCGAAATGATGGACAATGGGATCCCATGAAGACTCACAATCTCATTGATATAGATCCTTGCATACTGTCAAATAAGTAGACTTAATGGGCATAAAGTGAGCAAATTTCATTAACCTATCCATAACCACCCATATAGACTCATTTTGCCTTCGTTTCCGAGGCAAACCCACTAGAAAGTCCATAATAATGTCTTCCCACTTCCAAGAGGGAACTTGGATTTCTTGAAGTAAGCCACCCGGATTTTGGTGCTCGGCTTTCACTTGTTGGCAATTTGGACACTTTAAAATAAATTTCGCTATGTCCTTTTCAAGCCATCCCACCAAAATACTCCCCTGATTTGATACATCTTAGTAGAACCTGGATGAATCGAATAACGAGAACCATGGGCTTCCTCTAAGATTCGATTCTCAAATCATACACATAGGGCACACACAAACTCTCTTGGTACCTCAAAACACCATCCCCCCCAAAGGAGAATGACTTATTAAGTTTAATAAGAACTGATGCCTTTAAATCTATCAATGATGGATCAAGGTGTTGCTTAGACTTCACCTCAACCACCAAGGACAATTCGGAGTTATGATGGATCATAAAACCATCATTTTGAGAATCTTCCAATCGAACCCCCAAACAAGCCAACCTATGGACATCTTTTACTAGGTCTTTCTTTCCCTCTTCAACATGAGAAACACCACCCATGGTCATACGACTTAGATCATCCGGAACCACGTTGGCCTTGCTGAGGTGGTAGAGAACACTCATGTCGTAATCTTTCAATAATTCCAACCACCTTCTTGTCGAAGATTCAACTCCTTTTGAGTAAATACATATTTAAGACTTTTATGTTCGGTATACATATCAACATGAACACCATATAGGTAATTCCTCCATAGTTTCAAGGCAAACACCACGACCGCTAACTTAAGATCATGAGTTGGGTAGTTCTTCTCATGGATCTTAAATTGTCTAGAAGCATATGCTATAACATTCTCGTGTTGCATAAGGACACAACCTGATCCCACTCAGGAGGCATCACAATATATCACGAAACCCTTAGTACCCTCCGGTAAAGTCAACACCGGAGCGGTGGTAAGCCTATCAATTCGGAAGCTTCTTTCACAAGCCTCCGAACACTCAAATTTCACATTCTTTTGGGTCAATGTAGTCAAAGGAGATGCAATGGATGCAAAACCATCCACAAACCTCCTATAGTACCCAACTAGACCCAAGAAACTTCTTATATTTGTTAGTTTCAAAGGTCAAGGCCAATTTATAACCGCCTCGGTTTTCTTTAGATCAACCCCTACACCCTCACTAGAGATGACATGACACGACCTTAGCCAACACTCATATTTGCTATACTTGGCAAATAATTGATGTTCCTTCAACGCTTGTAATACCACTCTCAAATGGTCCATATATTCACCCTCATTCTTCGAATATACCAAGATGTCATCTATGAAGACAATCACAAAAACTGTAGGTAGTTCAAAACACCCTATTCATTAGGTCCATAAATGTCATCGGGGCATTAGTCAACCCAAAAGACATCATCCTAAACTCATAGCGACCATATCTTGTCCCAAAGGCTATTTTGGGAATATCTTCATCTCTCACCCTAAGTTGGTGATATCTCGACCTTATGTCAATTTTGGAAAAGTAGTTTCCCCTTGGAGTTTATCAAACAAGTCATCAATTCAAGGGAGAGGGTACTTGTTCTTAATGTTCACCTTGTTAAGTTGTCGATAATCGATACACATCCTAAGTGACCCATCCTTCTTCTTCACGAATAACACCGGAGCATCCCATGGGGAAATACTAGGTTGAATGAAACCTTTGTCTAGTAAATACTTGAGTTGAGCCTTCAAATCTTTCAATTCAGCCGGAGCCATCCGATAAGGAGGAATTGAAATGGGATTTGTATCCGGTGCAAGTCAATACCAAAATCAATTTCCCGTTCGAGAGGAATTCCGGGAAGATCATTAGGAAAGACCTCTGGAAATTCCCTCACTATGGGGACTAATTCAATGACGGAAACTTCAAAGTCTAAATCTTTGACTCTTACAATATGGTGTAGACACCCTTTATAGATCATCTTACTAGCTTTTACAAAAGAAATGATACGACCTCCAGGAATAGAAATCCCCCTTTCCACTCTAAGATGGGTTCATTAGGAAAATTAAACTTGACAACCCTTGTCCTACAATCAATGGAAGAAAAACAAGAATGCAACCAATCCATCCCCAAAATGACATCGAAATCTACCACATCAAGTTCTGCCAATTCAAAATGGTTAACTCTATTGGGCAACACTATAGGACAATTTCTATATACTCTTTTTGCAACCAGCAACTCATCTACCGGGGTAGTCACCATAAAAGGTTCATTTAAGATATCAGGCAAACTATCAAACTTTCGAGCTACCAAAGGAGTAACAAATGACAAGGTAGCACTGGGATCAAGTAAAGCATAAACATTTATAGATAAGACTTGTAATATATCGGTCACCACATCGGGAGAACTCTCTTGTTCACCCCTAGAACGGAGAGCATAAAAGCGATTCTTTCTTGGAGCATCAACATTAGAACCACTTGCTTGTACACTCCCCTTGTCTTTTCCCTTAAAATTAGGGCAATCTCTCACCTTGTGACCACTTTTACTACACCCAAAGTAATTGTCCGTTCCAACAAGGCATTCACCCTTGTGTTTGTTGCCACACTTTCCACAAGTAGGCTTCTTGCTTGGTGAACTAGTACCTCTTCCGTTTTGAGATTTAGGGTTAGATACCCTATCATCAAGAGCCTTAGGAAATCTGGAAGGGACTTGATTGAAGAACTTCTTCTTAAATCTAGGCTTATCTTGAATTTCCAACCTTCTCTTTGAAGAACCACCTTCTTTTGACCATGCCCTCTTGGCCTCTCTATTCTTCCTCCTTAGACTATTTTCTTCCACTTGTTGAGCATGAACCATTAGACGGGAAATATTTATATTATCATGAAGCATAGTCGAACGACATTCTTCCACCAAGTCATCAGACACTCCCGTAAGGAAATGACTCATCTCATCCCTTGGGTTAGACACCAAGGATGGACCATACTTAGACAATTTTGTAAACTCTAAAGAGTAGTCAAGTACACTCATACCTCCTTCACGAAGGTTGATGAATTTTTCCACCTTAGCTTCCCTCAACTCTCAAGGAAAGAATCGATCAAGGGGATCTCTTGAAGATCACCCAACTCAACGGACCACCTCTTAGCACCCTATTATCCCTCCATTAGGTGTACCAAGTTTGCACCACATCTTTGAGTTGATAGGCGGCCAACTCGGAATTTTCACCCGTAGTCACACCCATAGCAAATAGGATCTTGTAGACCTCATCTAGGAAATCTTGAGGGTCTTCATCCGCTTTTGACCCGAAAAACATATGAGGGTTCATACTAGTAAAGTCTCTCAAACAAGATGACATAGTGCTAGCATGATGAGGCACACAGGGTCCAACTTCCCGATTCACTTGGGCCGTCATGTCTTGGGATTGAGAAGTGACGACATTAGCTTCTTAAGTCATGGCTTGGGCCAAATTGAGAAAAGCTGTCCTTATCTCTCCATCGGTCATCGGCGGAGGAGCAACCAGAACTTGATCACCCATAGAAACTTGTTCAAGTGGAGGGACTTGATTGTCTTGCAGAGGAGCTTGGTTGTCATGAGCCCCTACATTAGCAATCCCTTCCTCGGCCCTCCGTGCAACTGTTCTTTGAGTATTCATACCAATAACCACAATAAAAGGCTTAGGTGAAAATAACACATAAGTAGACTCTAGAGGCACGACATATGATTACAAGAAGATGATAATTTCCTAAGCATCATATAGTCTCTCATTCATAAGTGTGGAGCGCTTCATAATTATGAATAAGAATCTACATAGACGTGTTTTAATGAGACATCCATCGTAAAGATATTCAACCTCATGCTCTGATACCAAGTTTGTCACATCCGTGGAGCACCCTCAGACGTAACCGGCATCGTCATCCTCAGAGAGGATTCAGACTAGCCTATTAGCATTCGTTATAACTTATCATAGGTTAAATTGCGGAAAATTTAAAATATTTCACCTACTTCTACAAGTGAGGTTTACTTAGACCTTTCGCTTACACATAATATATACATAGGGAGTTTACATAGACTCCTCACATAGGAAGCACTATATAGGCTTCTAATTTTATTTCACATACAATATAGAAATTTAGTCTAGTAAAAAGTCTAGGATAAGTCTCATATTAAACCATCTAAAAAGAGTAAAACATTGGGCATAGCCATATTTCATTACAATAAAATCCACATATAGACATATACAACAATAGTCTTCAAATGAAAGAGAATGAACTAAATTGTCTTTAAGATTAAAACAACATCAACAGCTAGATATTGTCATCATCCTCAGAAAGTGAGGACCTACCAAACTTTTAGAATGAGAATCAAAGTCTTCTTCAATGGCCCTCTAAAATCTCAACAGCCGGAACCTACATAATTGTATAAACATAGAAATAGGGGTTAGTACATACTTGTAATAAGTATGGGAACATGCACATAAAACATTTGAAAGAATGCATGAGAAAGGACATTTACTTTAGAAAACATGCTAAGTCATTTGGAAACCTTTAGTGCACATACAAGAGAGCATAGACCACATAAAGATCACAATAGCATAAGTCATGTTCATAATCAATACAACTTAACATAAGAGCCATGTATAACAAAATACGAACATCATGAAGTATAATCAAGTCAACATGTATAATAGCATTCTTGAGAACATAACCAAAACAACTCTAACATCATGCTACAACAACAAAGCACATATAAGAGTTCACAACATTACATCATATGGAAGACCTTTACTCATAACCCACCATCAAGTCTACATGTGCAATGACCAAGCAAAGCCCCATAACCTTACTCAACCAAGTAAACCAAACAAATGATCACAAGCAATGCCTAGCATCATACAATATAGCATCAAGAGTAGTCGTCATCATATTTAACAATATAGACCAATATCGTATTCATAAGTGAAACAAACATCATATAAGATCATCAACATGTAAAGTCAACATATGCATAATCATTTACTTTATAGACATAAGAATAACCTTCTAGGACTTCCCTCAAAGCCAACTAGTACAATGTATAGGTAAAGTCCCATACACCTACCTAGACTAAGTCAACCCCTCAAGTCACCCTAGTTAGTGTTCTCTTATTTACTTTATTTTACTTTCGGGAACACTTGCCTTAACCGACATAGACCACAAGAGCTAAGTTTGGAATCCAGTGTAACGAAACCCTACACCGAAATAAGGTGGACTACTTGCCAAGGTAGTACCAATACATGAACATAGCATTCTATGTGTCCACTAGCTAGTATTCCTATGGGGGCAACATAGTTCAAGAACTAGGAGATATGCTTGGGACCCTCTTTATGCATATTGAATTATAGTCTCCAATCTAATGAGTACAATAGTGAACCTACCTTACCTACTTGGGAAGGGACACTCCTCACTACTAGTTCACTCGGTGCTAAGCTAGAGTCCCTTTTTAAATGTCTTTAAGACTTTATTATTCATCATAGCTTAGTTTAAGTCATAGAAGACTAACCCCTTTTATATCATAGTCATTATCTCAATAGGAATTTAATGAGAACATCCTTTCAATACAACCCTCATATATGAGATCAACACATCATCATCATCATGTCATAATAATGCACATAGGCAATTCATAACAACCTTATATCATTACATCTTAAGCATGATCTCATAATCACATAATCAAGACATTTCAATTTCATCATCATACCAACACCTACTTAATCTAATCACAAGGCATACTTCAATTGAACTTCATCACCAAGTAAAAGCCATCACAATTGAAGTAAACTTTCAAGATCACAAAGTCTTACCAATTCTCCTTCAAAAGCCACCATCATTTGTATTACCCTCAATCAATACAATTTCATCCATCAATAGGTGTAATAACATCATTCAATAGTAATTAACACAATAAATAAGTCAATTGCATCAATACTAGACAATTCAACATAAGTTCATCACCTAGGGTTAGGGAATTTAGGTCAATTCATGATCTGTTCCACACACTAGGTTAATTCATCAAGAGCCGATGTAATTGAACAATAACACATCATAATATAATCATACTAATCAAGTAAAACATAAACAATACAATTTAGAAGATCAAATTCCTATTAGGAAGAAACCTATACAGAAATCATCTTTTTGAAACCAATTTTGGAAGAACCCTTTGGGGAAAGGAATACCAAAGGTGAAAGGTTCCCATACCTTGATATTCTTTGAATATTGATGGATAAAAGTGACCTTATTGAATCCTTAAAACCCTTAGACCTTTTTCAAATTCCGACTCCTAAAACCTCATGAAATAGGCTAAGGCACACTAGCACCTCTTTCACTAGTCTCCAGACGTTCCTTGACGTTTTGACTCTAAAACTTCCTAAATGACTTGGAAACATTATTTTTTACCTAAGACAGTATTACAACCCTTAGACACTCGTGTGAGGCTCTAGATTAGGTCTTGGACTTTCGGATTATTACAGAAAATTATTGATAATAGCTTCAAAGGAATTGATTTACTATGAAAGCTTCAAAGGAATTGATTATAAACAATGCAATGTGCCCGTCATTTAGTGTTCCTTGATACACATTAAAAAAAAATCTCACTTCACACGATTTGCATAAAATTTTAATTGTTCCAATGAATCTATAAAAATTTAAATAAAACAAACGTACAACGAGACTAGTATATATAATAAATACAATCGTTTGATACCTCAAAATGTCAAAATACAATAGAGAATGGTGAAAATATAAAATACAACAAGAGCATATGAATATATATAGATAAATGTGAAAATACATCATATACAATTGTCTAACATCTTAAACAAAATATAAAAATACATAATATATATATATATATATATATATATGAGAGAGAGAGAGAGAGATGGTGAAAATACGAAATAGATTGGAAGTGGGGCGGGGAGAGAGAGACAATGTAATTTAAAAACATGTATAAGTAGAAGAAATAGAGTCCAAAACCTAAATAAGCCACAAAAATATAAAAGCGACAAAAATAAGTCACTATTTTAGTAAGTAACTAATATAGGCTTAGTGGAAGAAATAGTTCCACTTTATTCAATATTCTAAATATTTTCTGTTAGTATCATAATGCTTATATTTTAATATATAAAAGAACTATTTCTTTCATTTTATAAAGTGTAAGAACTTTTTCTTACACTTTATAAAGTGGAAGAAAATCTTACACTTTATAAAAAATTACTTTACCTTTTCACCTTCTCCTTCTCCCTCTCCCTTTCACTTTAATGGCTTCCAAAGGTTTTTTTTCACTTTGAAGATTAACATTTTATGGTTTCAATCCGACAATTGAAGCGGCCCCACACTAAAAAAATCAAAGTCTCGGAGTATCACAACCCGACAAATTATATAAATTAAGTATTTCTTTTCCATCTCATATATTCTTTACTTTGTGTGTGTTCCATTTTTCTCATCTTGTGTCTAGTATAGTATCATTTTGCCTAGTGGTTAGGATGGGTCAGTTGAGTTTGTTATGTAAGTAACTTTGTTTTTTGTCTTGTCCAAGTGTTAAGAGAACATGTCCATCCGTTTACTGAAATGTTATGAAGTTCTAAGTTGATCACATTCAATTACTCAAAAGGTATTACACTATATATTTCCCTTTTCTCATTCAATTCTACTCTTTTCCAGTATATCTATAATCAACATGTTAGGAAAAAAGTAGAAAAAAAAGTCTTTAATTTGATTACTATATATGTGCATTCAGTTACTATATTGAGTTAGAAAAAAAAACTCTTTAATTTGAAAAACAAACGGAATTACACTATTATATTGGATTTGTATTGCAAAAGTTATATTTCAACTGAATTAGACATTTCCATCTCGTATTATTGTTTATACTAGATGAACAATCATATTCATTTGTTCTTACCAGCATTTCTTAACTTTACCATGTGCAATGTGTCCAAACTACCATTAGATCCCATCAAAGTACAAAAAAATAATAATAGTAGAGTATTATTTTTATGCACATAAAATGTGTTTAGATCCTTAAAAAATTGACAATAAATTTTCTAATATCAAATTAGTCTAATAGGATGATTAACGTCATATATATAGGCTTGTTTGTCTAAGGATTATCGCAATCAAAATTTCAATATATTGATTTGATACTCGATGCATACCTTTTCAAAATTGAAATTGCACAAATAGTTATATTCTTGTTAATTCAATTGGTTAAATTTGTCCGCAAAACTAAAAACAAAAATCATCAAACATATATTCACCCCTCAATTGTTCCAATATATGGTTCCATCTCTTTCTCTTTAGATATGTGTTTCTCTTGGGTTTTTTTTTCTATTTTATTTTCTTGTGGTTGACTCAACAAATAACACATTGAATTGACTTGCTGAAGTTAGAGATTCTTAAACTCTCATACAATTATTTGTTTGAAGATAGTTTACAATTTAATTTGTCAAAATATAATTATATTAAACGAATTAATAGAATTTTTCTTACAATATATAATTGAGTGTGTTGTGAATCCTGGACCGACTGATCATACACTTCTTCTCTCTCAGCATGAGCATAAATCAGAATTGTTATGGAAAGGTGAGACATCATTTAGTAGCCTTATGAGGACGGTGCACATGGATGATGCCTGGAACTTATTTCATTTGCACCGACCTCATGGACGTGTTGAGGAGATCTTACGTAGGTTCGGACTGTATGATTTAGTTTGTGTAGGCAGGATGCATTATGATTGTGCCCTTGTTACAGCTATGGGTTAGCGTTAGAGACCAGAGACTCATTGCTTCCACTTACATTTAGGTGAGGTCACGATTACATTGCAAGATGTGCATGATTTTTTTTATTTGCGCATCGATGGTGATGTTGTTTACATGCAGGATGCTACACGGAGGATTCTTCCATGGCGTACTTTATTAGAGACACTCATAGGATGTTCCATAGCACCTACTGATATGGATGGTGCGAGTCGAGTGAGGATAAATAGCTTACCGGCTACTTGCGAGATCAATTACAAGTAGATCCGGTAGGAGATGCTACTCCAGTAGAACGAGTTGAGAAGATTTCTAGACCTTACATGCTTGTTATATGGGAGGCATATTATTTTCGAACACTTCGGGGAAACTTATTAGCTTACAATACTTGGCGTTCCTAGATCTCATCCACGACGTAGGTAAGTACAGTTGGGGCAGTGCATAGTTGGCCTACTTGTACCGTGCACTTTGTCAGGCATCTATTGGTAATATGGTTGACATTTGCGGATTTATTCCTCTCCTTCATGTAATTTTACTAAAATTTAAAATACATTCAAATATAAAGAATCTTTAACATTACACCGTATAAGAATATTTTTCCTATATTCAATTTTTTAAAATATTTAAATTACATACAAATAATTTCTAAAAACTATTAAAATATATATATATATATATATATATATATATATATATATATATATATATATATATATATATATATATATATATATATATATATATATATATATATGTAATTGTCTGTTTTTTTTAATGATGATAGTTTAATTATTTTGTTTGTCACATTAAGGTTTGGTGTTGGGAGAGGATCTTGCCTGTACAACCATCAGCTCCTCCGCCGCATGATGGTGAAATATTACTTTTATATGCTAGGCGTTGGACAGGTGGAATTGATAGGGATACTGAGTCACATCATGTTCTTATGTCGATTAGAGACCAGCTAGACCGCATGGCGGAGGATCAAGTACATCAAATAATTTTTGCAACTCTACTAATTTTTTTTAAAAAAAATATAAATTACATATAAAAGTAAATCAATAATAATTTTATTTGTATATTAAGCGTTTAATGTTTATTATATCTAATTATTATATTTTAAAAATAGATTCGATGAACATCATATAGTGAGATTTTACATACACTGCCTCGTTGTTGTACGAACGAAGAACCTTTATGGATGACATGTGTGCCTATGCTTTGCCGAGAGATTGTTGAGGTGCACGCGCGGTAGAGTGGTGCGTCAGTTTGGTCGTCCCCAACATGTACCTGCGATTCCTAATTGCTGAACCAACCACCACGTGCATGATCACCGTAAGAGGCTTGGACTGGAGGTTCTTGAAATGTTGGATAAATATTTTTGTGATTGGGGTAATCGACATCAGAGTTTGGCGGTTGAGGTATATGATCGTACTAGAAGGGCTGGGAATATATTATGGTACATGCGGTATGGAATGTTTCTTATAGGTAAGCCTGCATTAAAGGTTGATGTATCGTCAGGCTTTGTTCATTCCGCTGGTACTCGCATTGCAATGTCTAGAGGACTATTTAAGTTGCATATTCTTGAATTACAGTGGCAGTGAGACATAACCTCAACTTCACATGATGAAGTGGTATCTCAGAAAGGGACCATCAGGCCAATACTTTTTACCGCCGAGTGGATTGAATTATCCAGAGTAGACTTTTTTTGTAGCTACGCATGCTGAATTTTGGTGCCATATACTCCCATGATTGTTACCCAATTTGGTCTAATGGATCCCTTTATTGCATGAGAACAGGGAATGTGGTATGATTTTCATTTACCACATTGACATTTTCCTTGTGATGCATTTACAATGTGTTTATTACCACCACGACCATGATGCATATGTGTCTGCACATCAAATATGTTTTCCCTTTGTTGGTGCTAGTTGATAAGTGTGTGACGTGACTTTTTTATCCTCAAAAATCTTGAATGGTTTATGCATCCATTATTGCTTTTCTTGTACTAGATGATTGACAAATTTTGATCTTGTAACAAATCGATTCACAATTTGTTTGTAAGTGAGTCTTACCATTGCAGTAACTGGAAGACCCCTTTCTGACTTAAGAAGACTATTAAATGACTCGGAACTGTTTGTTGTCAGCATGCCCATCTCCTACCTCCATCACTGTGCAACGTCCATTTGTCAAGATCGTTCTTCATTAACTACACATACGCTTCCACATTAGTCTCCTTGATCATCTCCATTTTTTTAAAATTTGTTTTCTCCAGTGATTTGCAGCTGCCCATAGAAGGTTGTTCAAAGTGATATTTTTAATTTTTTTGAAATTGGCCTTCAAATGTCATAAACAAAAATGAAGGAACTGGAGCCTGTCAATTCGGAGAATTATACACGGATAAGAAAATTCCATAATTCCTATCCGATATCAAATGTGACCCCTCTACGACTCTTGAAAACATGCAAGTGCAAATGATCCAAAAATAAAGTCCATGTCTCCATGCTCTCATTTGCAACTATTGCAAATGCCAAAGGTAATATTGAGCCGTTACCATCCGTTGCAATCACAGTCAACAACTTGATATCATATTTTCCATAGACATGTGTTTCTTCGATTGATATAACAGGACGACAAAACACAAACCCATCAATGCATGGTTTAAAAGCCCAGAACACAGTTGAATACATCTTTAATGACATCGACACGCCACTCTGTTTTCCATTCAACTATTGTTCCAGGATTGAAGTGTTTCAAAGCTTCCATGAACCTCGACAATTCGACAAAAGAACCCTCTCAAGTACCATATACATTTTCAAAAGCCTGCTCTTGCGACCAAGATAGGATTTTCTTCTACTTATCGAAATGTCATATGCTTTAAGAACGACTATTTGACAGTCTTTGATGGGAAACCTGAAAAGTAAAAATAATATTAATTATCAAATAAAAAAATGAATATTTCTTATTAAGAAAAATTATCTAAGGATTAAATAGTACCTTGGAATTTTTTCTATATCAACACGGAGGATGTTAGCAATCATCTCAACATCCAAGTTGAAATGTCCTTCGCGACACGTACCATATCACATGTATGTTCTTTAATGTATCTTTCAACTTTTCACATGTTAGTATGTTTATCATTAAAAGAAGTCAACCTAAATCGACGTCCTTGTTCTACACGCCTGCAAACAAGTCGCCATGATTTCTATGTTGATTTAATAATAAAGTACTCCCTCGCTATCTTCAAATGTAGAAGTTCAACTGCATTTTGCAAATGCTTCTTTGAATTGAATAACATGCCTTTTTCAATATAAATAGCACAATTAATGAAATATTCTGGTTCATGCCATGCACGTTTTGATGTATACTCATCATGTTTATCGCCAAAGATATCTGGACCATCCGGGAGATGATCAAGATAAGAAGTTTCATGATTACGAAACGGACTCATTGACATTGGTCTTGGAGATCAATTGGGCATCAAAAAATCATCATCACTAGATGATGCCTCAAATGGAACATTATCTCCTGATTCCTCAGCATTAGGCAAATCATCACTATCACTAGCTAAAGGGAGCCGTAATTAGGAAGGTCACGATCATCGATATTCACAGGATCAATAGGCTAATCTTGTGTGATATTTTCCCTATATATGTAAAAAAGTATAAATATTTGCCTCGTGCAATTAACTCACTTAATCAAAAAATCAAGTGTTGGACATATTGATAATCATCAACATCAAAAGTAGGAGAGACATGAAAATTTGAGGATGTCCCAACATTTTCCGTCATTTCAAAGTGTGAGGACTGACCAAAATAATTATCTAGTCCATAACTTGGAGCAATATTCCTATCTTGCTGAGGTAAACTACTACAAAATATATAATAATAATAAGAATAATATACCATATAAATTAATAAATAATTGACAAAATCAACAAATAATAATTGAAATATAATTATTGAGCATTACTGGTCACTTTCATTAATAGTTTTGTTTAAATCAAAATCATATCGTCCGGTAAGAATATTTTGATAATGAGTTATGTTTAGAAAATCACGAAATTGAATTATCAAAAATCCATCAACGCTATTACGATTTTCTAATCGCGGATAAAGGAGAACGTTGTTGGCTAGTCTTAGGCTCCTTCCTAACATAGATTTCAAGTTTTTTTAACTTGATTTGATCTGTAGTCATTTGGAACCCTCAAAAAGTCGGTCAATGATTCGTCATTATAGATAATCCACTCTACAAAAAAAATTTACTTGTCCTTGTGATTAAATGAAGTAGGGTATTTTCCGACTAAAATCAAATTATAATCAGTACTATTTATACCCATTTTTTTATAAATTGCTGAAATAAATTTAAGATATCGGACATTAATTGAATATTTAGCATTGTGTCTGGAAGGACAATTATAATAAATGGTATTTCCGTCATTATAATTTCGCCATCCTAATAAATCAAAACTTTAACTTTTTGTGTAGAAGACATTTTTTTTAGATTGAAATGAACAAATGTAGAAGACTTTATGTTGTAGGTGCTATCAAAAATGTTTAAACGTCCTTAATAGAGATTGGAGGATTTTTCAGAATAAAAATATAAAAGTACATAATGTAATAATTTTTTCCGTTTCTTTGATATATCAAATCAATATAATCGTATGATACACTGAAAAACTTCTTCAAAATGTGAAAAATATTCCACTTATAAAGTATAAGATTTTCTTTCACTTTATGAAGTGTAAGAAAAAGTTCCACTTTATAAAGTGTAAGATAACTTACAATTTAAAAAGTATAAGAAATAATTCTGTTATATATTAAAATATACATGTTATGAGCTAACGAAAAACATTTAGAATATTGGACAAAGTAAAACTTTTTCTTCCACTAAACCTATTTTTATTACTTACTAAAGTAGTGACTTATTTGGTCACTTTTATGTTTTTGTGGCTTATTTAGTTTCCGGACTCGAAGAAATATAGTGGTGTGACACCTCAAGATATATAAAATAGAGAGAGAAAGTGGTGGAAATTTAATAAATATGAGTACTTTCTGTTCAATTTATGTGATATTTTTCGTTTTTCGAGACACGAACTATTTGTGTTTGAACGAGAATTTGCTCATCGAATCTTTATTTTATTTTAAAAAATTAAATTTATATATTTGTAAACTATGAAAAAAAGTCACAATAATTTTGATAATTCAAAATTTATGACCAACTTGTTTGAATGTGGAAATTTGAAAAGTTTGATATAAAATGAGAAAATTGCATTGCCCAATATAATGTTGATTTATATGGTTGACGTGGAATGATGTGGTCTGCCAAAACCTCTAGGAACACGCGCAGCACTGATTGAATTTTCAGTTTTTGATCAAAAGAAAATGAAGAATTTTGGTTGAAATCTTATGTTGAATGTGTTAATTTTGATGTATGGATTCTCAGTTTTTTGTCGAAAATTAGATGGCAACGAGTGTAGGAGGAAGAAGCGCATCGAGGAGAAGCTTGTCAATGACAAGCTTATCATCATCCTCTCATCCCAAAAAGAAAACGACAGTCACTAATGCTAGGGGACTCCCTCTCTCTCCTCATCGGAATTCTCTATTCTCTTCTCCTTCCATGTCTGTTTCAATTGCCTCATTATATAATTTATTTATTGGAATAATATAAATCTTATCCTACGTTAAAAAAAACTATCTAGCTAGCTATATTTTCATTTACATGGTTCCATGTACGTACTATTTGTCCTCCCATTGAATCATCAATGTATAATTTGCCTTGTAAATTTGGGAGCCATTGCTTCATGTTGCCAAGATTGATTAAATTTCTGATTTATCCGTATATAAATATGGCTTAAATCACAATGTACAAATTATAAGGTTCGGCATTGCAATTGCAAAATAGCTGATATTATAGCCAGTTAGAGGGTATATATCTAGATTTCATTGCCTTATTGAACACTTGAGATGGGTGGTATCATATGCTACGCAGGAAATTTGTGCTATTGAATATGATTTGCATTCATTTTACAACTAACCTACTCTAGTGGGAAAACTGTGTGGTAGCAAATAGATTCTCACTAAAATAGTTGGAAGCTTCCTAATTTTACCATATGAGATAATCACTATTTTTGTCCTTTTCACAATATGTATGGGAATAACCACTTAAACATTTTTCAGTAGGAATTCAATGGGAAAATGGTGGTTTTTAAGTAGTGATATTTCCATTAAGATTTTCCAAGAGATAAGGAAAAGCTGCTTTAAATTGTATCGAACTTCGTACACTAGCTGCGTTAAATCGACAAAATTCAACACAGACTACATGTAATGTTTCTGCCGATTTGTGCAGTTGGTGAATGATATTTTTTTTGCCTTGCTTCTTCTGTTTTATGGTTCTTTAGTCATTTAAGTATATTCACTTCTTTAGGCCTTAATTTTTTTTGCCTTGCTTCTTCTGTTTTATGGTTCTTTAGTCATTTAAGTATATTCACTTCTTTAGACCTAAGGCGTTGATCAATCGAGCGAAAATCTCTTTTATGCAAGTCATAGCCAAGAGATTTCCTTGATAGTAAACATACTTGATTTTCTAAAATCATATGGGATGACGTACTTGCTAACTTATATAATTATAGGGTTCAAATTAGATGATTGCTTCTCTCTGACATATGAAACAGGGGTCTGACCGGAGAGAGGACAGTGAAGAGACTCCGACTTTCTAAAGCTCTAACTATACCTGATTCTACAAGTATTTATGATGCTTGCCGCAGGATGGCTGCTCGCAGAGTTGATGCTTTGTTGCTGACTGACTCGAATGCATTACTATGTGGTATATTGACGGATAAGGTTAAAACTCAATCCTTCTTTTCAATCAGTAGACTCAAGTATAAGTTGATATAGTTGACGTACTCGTCCTTTGTGTATCTGTGTTTCTTTCTTCCTGAAGGATATTACAACCAGAGTTATTGCAAGTGAAGTCAATATTCAGGAAACACCTGTTTCAAAGGTTATGACAAAACATCCTGTTTTTGTGCTTTCAGACACACTTGCAGTAGAAGCATTGCAGAAAATGGTGCTAGGTTGGTGTATTTGAAATAACATATATAATGTTGCGACTTTATGCTACATCTCAATCTGAGTATGGTTGGTTACTTACTCACTGCAGGAAAATTTAGACATTTGCCCGTTGTAGAAAATGGTGAGGTCATTGCTTTGCTTGATATAGCAAAATGTCTTTATGATGCTATTGCTCGCCTTGAAAGGGCAGCAGAGAAAGGAAAGGCAATTGTAGCTGCAGTTGAGGGAGTTGAAAAAAACTGGGGAGCATCTGTTTCTGGTTAGTTGTCGAACATTTTGTCTTGTGTTACTGATGACTTTACCCAGTTCATGTGACTCATTGATGTGACCTTTTTTCATATTTTTATTAATTCAGGTTCTGATTCATTTATTGAAACCCTTCGGGAGAGAATGTTTCGGCCTTCACTCTCTACAATCATTTCTGATAATCCAAAGTAGGTAATATTTTCACTTTTAATTTTCTAAAGAATATAACAGAAAATAGAGATTTTCTGCAAGTCACCAGCCATTTTTTACGGTGTTTCCAGAACCGTTACAGTTGAACCAAACGATACTGTTTTAGACGCAGCAAAAAAGATGTTTGAATCTCAAACAAGCTCGGCTATTGTGGCTGTTGATAAGAAACCACAAGGAATTTTAACGTGAGTATTCTCTCCATATTAACAAGCCAAACTATGTATAGTGTTGTAATGAATGACATGCTAACCACCGAAAAGAGATTCCTCGCGGTCTCTGCAGTTCAAAGGACATACTGATGCGAGTCATAGCACAAGATCTTTCACCAGAGTCCATTCTTGTTGAGAGGGTATGTATATCAGTCTTGTTACAATAATAGTTAATTCAAATCAAAGAAATTGACAACTTTTGTATTGTTTCTTTACTACTTTTTATTTTTATCTTCATATGTTTGGGAGTTAGAAGAAAACTTGAACCCTGAAAACTTTCATACTTAATTACTTATGTAATCCATCCAGGTAATGACTCCCAATCCAGAATGTGCTACAACAGATACATCTATTGTTGATGCTTTACATACAATGCATGACGGGAAATTTTTACACCTACCTGTAATTGATAAAGGTAGGTAGCATTGACCTTTAAGTGTACATTTTATAAGTGTCTCATCTTATTACGTTTGCTGCAGATGGAATTGTAGTTGCTGTGGTTGATGTGCTTCATATCACTCATGCAGCTGTAGCCACGGTAAGGCATGCAGCAGACACACATGTTACTTTTTCGTGACAGATTCCAAGTGTTGTCGCTATGCATTTAATTTCTAGTGTCTTTTCACAAGTTCAGAATCTCCAGAATGTATCCACCTCATCATGTCTACTACTTTAGCACTGAGCGCACACGCACTTGATCATGTAAATTATCATGTATGTTAGTTTCCCATAAAACAAATATTGCTGAATATCAATTTTTTCTTAATTAAGAAATGGAATTATTGGATATTTATTCATGTTTACACATAACATATTATGTCTTCTTGCTCACAAATAACTAGGTGGGAAATACTTCTGGAGTGAATAATGAAGTTGCAAATACTAGGATACAAAAGTTTTGGGATTCAGCTATGGAATTGTCTCCAGATGATGAGGAAGAGACACGAAGGTTAATTAGAACCTTCCTATCGTGTTAATTACAAAATTTTATAGTTAACTCAAACACTCATTTAAATGACATGATGTCAGCATTTGTTCGTTGAAATTGGCTTCTGAAGGGGCAGAGGTGAGAAGATGTATATCCTATCCTTCGTCAAGCGTGTCTAATACCTTTGCATTCAAGATTCAAGACAGAACAGGAAGGATGCACAGATTCAACTGCAGTATGTTCTTTTGAATTCATGTTGACACTGGAAATGTGAAGCTATTAATCAGTAAAGGTGATGCATACTTATTGCAGATATCGGGAGCATGAGAGATCTGATAACAGCCATTATTCAAAGAGTGGGGGATGATATAAAGCGGAAGAACCTTCCTCAAATTCTGGTGGGGATTGGTTGTAATTGTGCATGTGTTTCTCCTAACTTATTGATCATATAATCATTGGTAATATATACCCTGTTACAGTATGAAGATGAAGACCATGACAAGGTTGTTCTAGCAACAGAAAGTGATCTCACAGCTGCAGTTGAGCATGCAAGATGTGCAGGTTGGAAGGTATATATTGAATATTCCTCAAACCACGCTACATTTAATTAATTAACATGATATGATATGATATGATATGACGTAATGGCAATTTCAACAGGGACTAAGATTGCACTTAGACTATTCAGGAAAGCATGGGCGTAGAAAGGCTTCAAGCTCCAACAGTTTGGATACACAATCTGCATGGGCTTCAGCTTACAGTGCCGTAGCAGCTGGTGCTGCATTAGTTGCAGGTTTAGGCGTAATAGCATTCCTAAGGAGATCTACTAACTGATTATTATTTCTATAATTAAATACATTTCCCGTCTCCTGTAAATTTGAAAAATTAACTGATTTATCATATATATTGTCAACCATCATTAGATGTCGGAAAAATAATGGTAATTAATGATGGTTATATCAAGGAATGACTATATAAAGTCACTTGAAATTCATAGACGGAAGTTAGAAACAAAAATCTCAAGTGACAGATTTACTATAAGAATGTTTTGATATAGTCTTTCTGTGGTCCAACTTAGGATGAGAATATCTCCCAATATATAAGGATTTAGAATACCTATCCTATAGCATGTCAAATTAAGATCTTTGAGTTTAGTTTACACAATATCAAATTGTTTGTCTATATGACATCTGAGTAAAGAGTTATGACCATCTTATCGCTTGTTGTACGGGCAGTTGGGCACAATGGGCCGGGTTACATTTGGACGCCTTTTAAAGGGGCTTTTGGACTTCAAAAAGAGCATGTTCCTATTTTCTCAAAGTATAAACATCCATCAACCATTGAATAGAGCTCCGACACCTTTGAGGTAAGAAAACACCATCTTCTAACTTGATAGCAACAATAGTTCAATTTCATTTTTCATTCTACACCTACATTCAAAGACGAATGATCCAAAGGGGAGACATTGTAATACCCCACAAATCCTAGGTTAAGATTGAAACAATTCTTCATATGCATATAGATTTGAACGCTATAATTTCTAGTTGTACATAAGTGATAAAGTCAACTTTTTAGTGTGGGAAGTGCTTTCGAGATGTATTAAGGTCAAAGGAACTTGTTAGGTCAAAGTTTAGTTGAAAGTTTCCATGCAGATTGAGTTTCAATTTATGTTTTTACTTGGATCATTTGCAAACAAGCATATATCCTAGAATATAAAAAGTTGTATGGCCTTTAACCCACCAAATCAAGGGTTTATTTTGAATCTTCCGCCTCCTATCACTCATTAATCCAATTTTTGAGTTAAATGTTATGCATATTTATTGAAGGACAGTACAGTCAGATTGGCCGTGTACGACGCATGCTTGGTAGTATGGGCGCACTGCGTCAAGCCATTTTCAAGTGTACATGATGTTAAGTTACATTATTTATTAAGTTATGTGTTGGTTCATTATGAAACTCATCTTGAAAGGCATAGTGTTTAGTTTTTCTCAAATTCTCTCCACTCATCCACCTCCAACATTAAAATATGTTCCTCCCATGTATCTCAAGTGTTTCAAAATATTCTTAGTTTCTAATCATAAATATTGACAAGGTTCTCACATCAAATACTCCTCTTATATATCTCTAGTAAAATAAAAAGATCACTTCTAGAGTTCAAGACTAGGTTTTCATCTAGGCTAACATATATCAAAGAGATTATACCTACTTCCACATCAAGGTAATCATACTCTCATACTTTCTAATATATAATTGTGTATCCTAAGAAAGATCTACCATCAAAACCTAGGATCTAAGGGAACTCATCTCATAGGTCAAGAAGGGACTTTAAGAATTCCTATTCAACGTTTTAGTTTTAACAAGTTTCTGGATATGTGCAACGCACGTGTGTCCCATAATTTTTTTAATAGATTAGTTAGAATGATTAATGTTCTTTATAAACATGTGTGTAATGAGTTATAAATAAAATTTTAAATTATGACAAAAAATACCAAATAATCAAGTATATTTAATGTTTCAAATTACTTTTAAACATCAAAATACCGTAGATTTTTAACTTTGGGCAATAGTTAACAAACGTCCAATAAAGTCATATGACTAATTTGGGTCCAAATAAACGTACAAACAATAATAAAAGATTCATAAAACAATTAATTTAAAGAAGTCTAATAGGACAATACAAAAAATCAATAGAAAAGATAAAACACAATATACAAAATATCCTCCATAATACTTTAGTTATCCCCCAACAGGCAGACCGAAGGTCAACACATATAGGAGAAGTAGAGATAACCCTGGGTATAATGGAACTTAAGGCGAGATAATAGCCACTTGCCGACTTGCCCAATGGAGTTGGCAATCACCTGCCTTCTTTTCTTTGTTCTTTCAGCTGTCTTGTTTCTTTTTTCACATTAGTGTCCATTCTTTGTTCCTCAATCCAAATACGTGGAAATTAAGGGTTTTACATTAGCTATTTGCACAAAATAAGCATTTGATAACACTAAATCTATCCAAATAAAGCCCTAAATGAGTCCAAATTGTGGACTCATCAACACCCCAACTAAAATTTTGCTTTTCCTTATTAAAACTCAAGCTCAGCAGTTCAAAAAGGATGTCTCAAATAGTGCTACACAAGATTCAATCATCAATGCACGCAAAAAGACTCAACTTACTTATGCAAAGATCCATTATGCACTCAAAGATTCAAGTTGTGACTCACCATTATCAGATTCTCAAGTTCACAATACTTGCTTCAAATGCAAGTTCAAGCTCAACAAAGGTACTCACATGCCCTCACAGAAAGAATGATTCCATATTCCCACACAATGGTTGAACAATTTATAGCTCAGCAATTACCATCAACACTCACACTCACAAAGATGAACACATGCATGACTCCACCCATATGTTTGCCCTTATTTTCAAATCAACACTTGTTTAAGCTCACTCAAGATCAAAAAGGTCTTTTTAAAGCTTGTAACGGGGCTAAGTGTAAAAGTATGGTCAATTAGGATCAATGAATGATATCCTCATGAAATGTGGTATGCACAACACTCTCTTCCCTTTTCTTCATCATTCTCATTCATGCTCAACAAGTCACCCCATTATTTAATTTCCATGAAATACCGGACACCCCATTTTCTTTTACACTATCACAACTTATTTCAAACTTTTTCGTTTTTTATTTTTCATTCGTCTTTTCTTTTTTCCTTTTTATATGGAGGGGTTCCATCTTTCTCAAAATAATTGAGAAAAGGGGTTCTTGGTATATCTTGATTTGCCTTCTCTTTTCACCACACCCCAACTTAGGGTTTTGGTCTAAGTGGCCTATTGAAACAAACCACATTTCATGAGGATTAAGGGTGAGGGGACAAAGAAAGGTCTCATTTGCATCAAGTTTCTTCTAGGAAAAAGGGTAAGGCTCAAGGGGTCTTCAAGCAAAATTCACACACTCACAAGGTAGCCACAAAAGAGGTATAATGTCAAATTGTTTCACTCTTTAAAGTTGTTGCCTAAGATCATTTCAAGAGCTCTCATCACTTGGTCAACCGGACCAATGGGACTAATCTAGGTGTCATCACACATGGTTCACGGTAAGCTTATCACACAAGGCATTGACACTAATGTCGAACAAGACTCCACACTTTTGCTAGTGTGAAATGTTCATCATAAGAGACTTAATTTGATAAACGGCTAGTCACAACAATATGCAAAAAGTTTACATATTGTTTATGCAACTTCATTTGGCCTCATCGTAGTCGCACATTAATTTTTGTTTGGTCGAGAGAACTATTCAATTCATTGGTATTAATTAAGGCTGATACTCAAATTTGCAAGAAAACAACCATATTAAAACACAATCAAGAGGTGTCACAAATTTTTTGGGAAGGGTCAAAAATCATTTACAATTAAAATAAGGAGCCACAAGCTCAAACATCCACAAAAATAGTGTAAAAACACAATATATACACAGAATATCATCCAAACAATAATCACAAAAGGTGGGCCTCAGCCCCCACAAAACAAAAGCAATTTGTCCTCAAATGCAAGAAAAACATCCAAAAGTCAATAAAAAGTAAGTCAAAGAGAGTGGTAATAGGAATTTTGTCTAAACAATCGCTCCATCTGTTGGGGAATTAGTGCCTCTGGTGTAACATCAACTGTATCAGATCAACTAGGAGCAACCAAGGGTGTATCTTCCAAAGAGCCTACACACCTGAATATACCATGGCCTCCTTAATCTCCTCAAGACCCTCATAAGGAACCTTCTTAGAAACCCCAAGCATCTCCTCATCCATCTCTACCTCAGACTCGAGATCAGCTACATCATCAACTCAAACATCATCTCCGGTGGTAGCTGGAGGCATATAATCCTCAATTGATAAATTTGGGATCTCCACTGTCCCGAATATCATAGACATGTCCATGGACTTCAGCTAGTCCATATCTCTCGTTAGCGCAACAATAGTGGCCTTTAGAGCCATCACCTCTTTGGTGGCACCTTGGCCATACTCTCACAATGCTATCCTAGACGCAAGGGCATTAATGGTAGCACTCAAGGGTGTCACAACATCATCAAGGGCTATTTCAATCATTCCCATATGGAGGCCTCAAGTCTAGCAGCATGACAATCTGCAGAATGGGCTAGCTTCCCCATCTGTATAATGCAGCCTGAGTGAGCAAGGGTCGGAGACAGCAACAGCAGTCCAAGATCTGGGACGAAATGGGGAAGTAGAGAAACTGCGAGTATCAGAAGATGCAACACTAGAGGTACCTGACAGGCCATAGGCCAGAGTAGGCAAAGGTGCCTCTACAGGTAATGTGTCTGTATCTACAACCGAGCACGAGTTCACCGGGGCTGCCTTCTTCCTATCTACCTCATCTTTTAGAATTCTACCTCGATCATCCGGATGTCAGTAGAAGATGTGGGAATCACTTCCACTCCTTCTTCTCATATATAAGCACCCGAGATCGTCTACACAACTAATTGATCAACACCGAAAAGGGAAAGGAAGTATGGCTCTTTTTGGCCTTCATGTCCATCTTCTGCTCAGTGATCATACTCACATATATGCGCTCTTGTGCAATAATCGAGCTAAGACAAGCCGTCTTTTCATGGATTAGGATTGATTCATTATGATATGGCATGATAATGCTGCTAATAAAGCCAAACCAATACCTCACACCTACATGTAGATCCTTCTTTTCTATCTGGGCCCCTGTCTCTAACCACCTTAGAGTACTATCACATATGAGAGGGGCTAAGCAACTTTTCATGATTTCCAAGGATGTAGTTTACACCATGTACTAGTGGGCGTCAACAATTTTTTTGATGCACTCCAATACTGCATTTATATTAGTATTGTCACAATAATTTCTTGTCCCAGACAACTTCATCGACAAACGACTTGAATTTCACAGTCAACTTCTTCCTTTACGGCACGAAGGCTCCATAAGCGGTGTAGAACTCATGGACCCAATTTACAATGTATGGACCACAGGGCTTGGTGAACAGTTGGAACTTGTGGATATCTCAAGCAGCTCATAATCTCTGGATATCTATTGATGACTCCATTAGAGGACAACCTCCTTTCTCCAATTAGTGTCCTCAACCCCTCAGTCTTCAGCATGTTCATAGACTTGGGAGAAGAGCCTTTTAAAACTGGAGCATTGACCATAGCCTGTTCTGGAGAAGGAGATGTAGTGGTAGCTTTGGGAGTCCTGATTCTAAATGGATCATTTAGCCTCTTGGAACGCAACTCCTCTCTTTGGGATTCTAGTAGCTGATCATGTTCAGGATCAAAGTTGGTAGACGGAGGATCCTAGTACTCTCCCTCACTCTCAAAAGTGGTGATGTGAGTAGCGTAGATACCGTCACTATCAAATATGGCATCTAGTGACTGAGGTGCCTTCTCTTTTCCTTTCCCCTTACAACCTGTTGTAGAAAGTTTTATATCCTTAGTCTTGGATGCATCTTCATCCTCGTTGATTTCTATATTGTTGTCCCTCTTACAGGGTGGCATGTATTTACCCGAAACTTTTGGTTTAGCCATGTCCGCAAAAAACATCTACAATAATTAGAAGCAGTTCAATCAAATGCACAGAAAAGTAGTTGCAGACAGACTCGTCAAGCCGGTTAGTGAGTCGAAAGTTACAGTGTACTTTAGGGATTTAGGGTTAATAAAAGGGTGATCATGCTGGACATTCAGCGAGTCACTGAGTGCACACGACGAAGTCAGGCTTCTCGCTAAAAGTAACTGACCCAGACAAAAGATTAAGCATTAAATTAAAGGCAATACGGGGTGATTCGGTTAACCGTCAAATGGTTCAGTGAGCTTGACCCAACTTGCCAAACGACCCAATGTGCCTACTTTCAACCCAACTTCCCAAATTCAACCCTGCAGCCCCCAAAAACAAAATCAAAATATGCATCCATACAATTAAACTAAGACCCATACTACCTATTACCTTGGGACACTCAAACTTCTCCTGGTTTAGCCAAATTGGTCTATTTGACCACTTTTAACCTTAAAAATTATGTCAATCACTCTATCATTGGTCAAATTTCATCATTTGGCACAAATGTGTGTTACTTAGACTTTATCTGACTAGACCCCACAACATGCAATCACTACCCCACTTTTTTTTTACTTTTAAGCACGACAAATCTGGGGAAATCAACATTAAGGTATTATAGGCACGATATTCAAATTAACATAGGCACACACATACATAATTATGAACCGAGAGACCCAACACACACCATTAAGATAGAAATTCATTGTATAAGAGTAAAAATTGCTAATTATAGGTTTGAGGTTTGGAAAACAAACCTTTGATGCCGAATAATCAAGTTGTAAAGCTAGGCGGCAATGATATCCAACTCCGAGCACAAACTTGATGACCAAAGTGCAGTAAAAACACAAAAAATATAGAATACTACAATGTGGGTGTGAGTTTAGAAACTTGAAAAGTGAGGGAAAGTGAAAGAGTTTGAAAGTTTAAACCTTTGGCCTTTAAAAACCATCCAGTTCTCGCCCACTCAGCGACATAAGTTTTGCTCACCAATCCCCTTGGCGACACAGAAAGTTTTACAAGACCTTGAGTTAATGTAGAGGTCCAAACGACGGACAAGATCGAGATCGCTGACCAGGTCGTGAATTGCCAACATGCTCCTAGGCTCGTCGAATTTTACAGACTCCAAACTAAAAATGTCTGTGAGTCCAATGACGGTCCAAGTTGGGCTCGCCGACCTCTTTGGTGATGCGCCGAATGGACTTTTAGCTCGCCAACCTGCACGATTCAAATACATTTCATGCTTTAACCTGCACAATCAACACATAATTATTTCAAATTAAAAAAATAAAGCAATTATAACTTAGGTTGCCTCACAAGAAGCGCCTCAGTTAACGTCGTGTCACGATGAAAGTCTATTCTCAAACCTAATTCCTTGTTGGTAAGACCAGGAGATTCTCGAGAGGCAACCAAAGTCTTAATTTCTTTCTAGTTTTAAGTTTGAAATTATGGTGTGATGATTGTGCAGGTCATGGTGTGGAAAGTGTTTGAAAAGTGTAGGGTGGTGAGCTAAAGGTCCAGTTGGTGCATCGCATAAGAGATTGACGTACCCGACTTGAATCGCTGTTTGACCTTAAAAAAAATTAAAATTAGGGTCTGGAAAACTCGACAAGCCCAGGAGTTGATTGGTGAATCGCCGACTTGGTTGGTGATCACGAATTTGTTCACCGTTTGTACCCCCACACTAGCTAGAGGTCTTATAAAACTTGGCGAGGTAAGTGACCACTCGGTGTATTGCCTAGTGGATCGGTGAGCATGACTAATGTCACCAAATGGGCGAGAACTGGACGGTTTCTTAAAAGGCCAAAGTTTAAACTTTTAAACTCTTTCACTTTCCCTCACTTTTTATCTTTCCAAACTCACAACCTTACTATAGTTTCCACATATCCCGTAATTTTACCATATTTTAGTCGTTGGGTTTGTGCTCGAAGTTGGATCTCTTTGCCACCTAGAATTTCAATATAATTCATCGGAATTTGGTTTTCTAAACCTGAGTTTATTTTAGGAATTGGAACTCTTATGAAAATGATTTTTTCGTATTGTTGTGTGCTAGGCCTCTATAATAGGATTAGAATGTTTGGTTATCTGTTTTAATTTGATACTCTTGCCTATAATTGTTATAATGTTGAACTCCAGTCATTTTTGTGCCTTAAGATCGATTAAATTTGTGGGGGGTTGCTTGCATGTCATTAGTGTTAGTTGGGTAAAGTCTGAGTAGCCCCTAGGTTTACCAAATGACGTAATTTTCCCAATGATAGAATGGGTGAAGTCATTCTTAAGGGTAAAAGTTTTTAATTGACCACTCCTCCTGTAGTTGTAGATCAGAATATAGTCAACACCTCCTATACAGGGCCCTCCTCCCAAGTCGGTTAAAAGACTAAAGACTGAGGGCTGAGGACAATTATTAAGGAGAAGAGCCTATCAAATGATAGGGTCATTGATAGGTACCCCACAATTATGAGCTGTCTAAAGGATCATAAATTACATATATTCACCAAACCTTGTGGCCCGTATATTCTAAATTGGGTTTGAGAGTTCTATGTTGCTTATGGGACCTTGATACCATAAAAATATAAGCAGGCAACAACACTCAAATCGATTGACTATGTAGTTGTCCGGGGAAAGAAGGTCAAGTGTGACCTGAAGCTAGTAATGTTGTCTTGGATTGTATAGATTACATTGATGACAAGTGCCAACATCTGATTAGGACAAAGACTTTGGACAATATGAAGAATTCGTTGGCCCCACTTATTTTATATGACACTCCCAAGTAGTTGGAGATCGGAGTTTCGATTGAAAAAAAAGATCTCAACATAGCTGTCTGGTTCTGGTTTGGCTTCATCAACAACACTATCATGCCATCCCAGATTGATTCAATCCTCCGCCTAGCCAAGGCAACCTATCTGGGTTGTATCATAGAGGAGACAAGGATAAATCTTGGGATAACTATAGAGCAGGAGATGGTCACGAGGGCCAAACAGTGACAGACCTCACTTCCCTTCCTGGTGTTGATCACTGAACTATGTAGATGGGCTTGAGTTTTAAGGGATGCAAAAAAGGATGTGGAAGTGATTCCCACATCCTCTACTGATATCCGGAGAATTGAGGCAAAATATTTAAAGGATTAGGCGGATAAGAAGAATGCAGCTTTGGTGGACCCTTCCCTGGTTATGGACACACACTGAGTACCTGCAGAGGCATCTTTCCCTACTACGATCCCCAGGCCTTCATGTACTTCTACTGTTGTTCCATGAAACTCCAAGTTCTTCTACTGTTGCACTGCCTCCTAGACCTTTTGTTGCTGCTGTTTCTCAGACCACGCTCACTCAAGCTTCATTACTCCAGAAGGGTAAGCTTGCCCATTCTGCTAATCGTCCGGCTGCTAGAATTGAGGCCTCTATCTCGTGCATAATTTCGACTACCCTAGATGATGCTGTGACACCATTGAGCACTACCATCGATGCCCTGGCTACAAGGATAGCGGTGTGTGAGAGTGGACAATGGGCTACCAATGAGGTGATAACTTTGAAGACCACTATTGTTGCATTGAGAAGTGATGTGGATCAGTTGAAGTCCACTGACATGTCCATGATTTTGGGGACGGTGTAGATTCCAGATGTTCCAGAGATGCCTCCGTCTAGCACCAAAGATGAGATTATAGCTGAGGATTCGACTGGTCACGAGTCTAAAGCTTAGACGGATGAGGAGATGTTTGAGGTTGCTGAGGAGGTTTTGTATGAAGGCCTTACATAGACTCAGAATACAATAATCAACAAAGCTATGTAGACCTGTTTAGAAGATATGCCGTTGGTTGTCCTAGTGGAGCTGATGATACAGTGGATGATAAACCAAACACTGATACCCAGACATATGGAGTGACTGATTAGACAAGATTCTTCTTTACCTCTCTCTCAGGCTTACTTTTATTTTGACTGTTGAATGATTTTGTTTGCATTTGAGGACAAATGTTTTTTATTTGTGGTGGGGGTGAGGCCCATCCTTTTTGTTTTGTGTTGTGACTACGATTTTGTTTATATATTGGGTTTTGATCTATAATTGTGTTTTATACTATTTTTATGGATTGAGCTTGTGACTCCTTGCTTTAAATGATAAATGATTTTTACCCTTCCGAAAATTTTTTCCACCCTCCTTTGAGTTTGAATGTGACTGTTCTTTTTCAAATTTGAGTTTCGATCTTGATCATTACCGATGAATTGAATAGTTCTTGTAATCGAATAAAAGTTATTGTGCGGCTACAATGAGGACAAATGAAGTTGCATATGCAATATGTTAACTCTTTGCATCTCGTTGTGACTAGCCAACTATAAAATTGAGTCTCTTTTGATGAACATTGCAGAATAGCAAAAGTGTGGAGTGTTGTTTTACATTGGTGCCAATGCCTAGTTTGATGAGATTACTATGAACCATGCATGATGATACCTAGAATCTTCTCCATTGGTTCGGTTGACTAAGTTATGCAATCTCATGATATGATCTCAGGCAACTTTTAAGAGTGAAATAATTTGATATTATACCTCTTTTGTGGCCTACCTTTTGAGTGTGTGATCCTTGCTTGAACACTTTTTGAGCCTTATCCTTTTCTTGGATAAAATTTGATGAAATCCTGATCTTTCTCTATCCATTACTCACAATCTTCATTAATTGGGGTTATCTTTGAATAGCCAACTTAGGCAAAAAGCCTAAGTTGGGGGTGTGGTGAAAAGAGAAGGTAAATCAAGAAACACAAAGAAGTCCCCTTTTACCAAAACTTTTGAGAAAAATGGAACCCCTCAATATAAAAAAACAGATGACAAAAAGAAAAAGAAAAGAAAAAAGGAATGAAAAAGTGATGCTTATCGTGACCAATGACACTAACTATGATTCGAGTGTCTACGATAACTGATAATATAGTAACCCAACCAAGGGTTGGAGTCATGTCCCAAGGGAGTGGTTTCGGGAATATGTAGCTAATTAGAATTCAATTCTAATTAGTCGTAGCTAAAGAAATTTATGATTAAAAACATTATAGATTTAAGGGGGGGTGACACGAAAGTGTCAAATATCAATGGGGGGTTTTGTCACAAGTATAGTAAAAACAGTAGAAATTACAGGAAATTTAAGTAGGAGGGGGAATTCGACATATCATTGACCGCAATACAAGTTAATATAGACTATTGGGTACATGCTTTTGATAGAAAATTTGTAGAAAAATAGTGACTAGGCTAAGCTTTAATTGAAAATAAGTTCTCTCTCGAGCAACTTACTCCGTTTCAAATGGATTCCTCTCGGATATCCACTTGCCGCATGAAGACCAGCCTATGCATTACCCCACTCACTCTCTCCAGCTGAGTGTTAGTATATGGGACTAGGGCTCACCCTCTCGGGAAGAACCTCAAGTCGACCCACTCCTTAGACCATCAATCTAGAGGTCTTGGTTTTGCAACCTCGATCTCAAGCAAGTCAAAAATACATGGGTGAACTTGTATTTGCAACTAAAAATCCATTAGATTAAACCACATCCACTAGACAAAATTACCATTAAACTACATCTAAACTATCAACAAACAAGCCCTAACAATAATATTAACTCTTATTTTCTAAATCACACCCCAAGAATGGGGGGTTTTAGCCACACATCAAGAAATAAGAAATTATACCTTCAATTATGTTGAAACCAAATGGGTATAGAGAAATAAGTCTTGATTTAATCAAAGGAAGAAGAATCAAGAATACCCACTTCCAATATAGGGAAGATGAAGTCCTTCCTTCTTCAAGTGTTCCAAAATCCCCCTTCAATCTTGAGAGACAATATGAAAATCTAAACTTAAAGTCTAAAAACTAGAATGATGTTTGGACTTTTTAATTAACAACTAAAACTAGTATTTATAGTTCTTATATTTTTTGCTGTGATGGATCGTTCGACGAGGTTAGTCGAGGTCTTCGAATGACTCAGCGACTCGCCCATCTTCTAGTTCATCGCATTTTTGTTCTAGCCCACAATATCTTTAAATCCTGGACCATTGGATGATATAGTATTGCTTCGCGGAATTTTTTGGCGGCGCACCGACTGCTCTTTTTTCCGTGGATTTGATCTTTTTCCTTCACAGTTCAATGTAACAAAATACGGCATCCATGCCTATCGACGATATGCCAAGTGGACTTGGCGATGCTCAGACTTTCATTTCTTCACTTTTCTCATCTTTTTTGCTCCTTTTTGCGATATAGTATTCATGCTCTCCTTAAATCCTTAGGTACTTGAAACTTGAGAGTTGATATCATATACTGAGATAAAATAGGCATTTGAGGACACTATTTATATTAAATATAGCCCTAAATTTTCTCAATTTGTGGACTCGTAAACACCCCCAACTTAAACTTTTGCTTGTCCTCAAGTAAAAGTCAAGTTAAGTAGTTCAAATATGATGTCTAAAAACAGTGCTACACAAGAATCAATCATGAGTATACACAACCAAACTCAAACTACTTATGTAAGGATCAATTGTGTACTCAAAGACTCAAGTTGTGACACCATTATCAAAGAATCTCAAGTTCGCATTCCTTACTTTAAGTGAAAGTTCAAGCTTAAACATAAGCATTTCAATGCCCTCGCACAAATGATGATTACATTCCCACAAACAGGTATAATCAATTTAAGGTTCAAGAACCAGACATAACACTCACACTCATAAATAGGAACACAATGCATGCTTTCACACATGGCTTTGCCCTTATTTTCTAGTCAATAATTGTCACCACTTTCTCAAGATAAAAAAGGTCTTTCTAAGGCTTGTAATCGGGCTGATGTCACACCCAGAGAGCATACCCCAGATGCGACCGGCGTCGTCGTCCTCTCAGAGGACTCATACAAGCCCTTAACATTCGTCATAACATGTGATCAGTAAAATTGCAGAAAATTTAAAATTTTACATTTTATTTGAAGTATATTTAGACTTCATACTTAACATTCATAATGACATACGATATTATAAAAACTTTTCTCACATATATAAAACCATCTAAAGAGTACAAATCTGGACTTAACCAATAAATAATAAATATGCCATATAGGCCTTAGTACAAAAGAATCCAACGAACATAAATGGAAGTAGATTATTCTTAAAATCTACTAATGTCTTCATTAGTTAGAATAATGAAAAGATAGCATACCCGAACATGAGGATCTACCAACACTTGGAGAAAGAGTTCCAAGCTTTTTCAATCGACCTTCTAAATCTTCAGTGACCGAACCCTACAATTGTAGTAATATAAAGTAATGGGGTTAGTACGCCACATATACTAAATGGGTATATGCACATAACATATAAGTACATGCATGAAAAAGGATCATTTATCATTTCTTTAGAAAGCATGCTAAGTCATATAAATGTCTTCAATGCACATACCATAGAACATATACAAGTTAAGGATTCCATCAACATAAGGGATGATCATAAGTAAAGGCATATTATCATAGAGTCATGTTAACATTTCATATTCAAAATATCATATAAACATAACATAAAAAACACTTACCAATGATACCATCCCCAACCTAAAATTGCAATGGTAATGTGAAGCCCCATAGCCCCACACAACCAAGTAGATAAGATATGCGACCATGAGTAAAGCTTTGCTTCATACAACTTGTAACATAAGTAGTCATCACTTCATTTAACAATATAACCCAATAACATATTCATCATAATGACCAACATCATATAAGAGTAACATCATGTATCATAAACATATATATTTCATGTTATCATATTACATAAGAATAATCTCCTAGGACTTCCCTTAGAGTCAACTTGTACAATGTTTAGGTAGAGTCCCATACCCCTACCTATACTAAGCAAACTCCACAAGTCACCCTAGAAAACGTCCATTTACTTGTCTTTCATTTTACATGAGGGAACATTCGCCTTAACCGACATAGACCATGTGAGCTAAACATGGAATCGGGTGTCATAAAACCCCACACCGAAAGAAGGTGGTCTACCGGCCAAAGTAGAACTAAACATGACATAGCTTTCTAGGTGGATCCATTAGCTAGTATCCTATGGTGGCAGTATAGTTCAAGAACTAGGATATATATTAGAGACCCATAATTCCACATTACATGGCAGCCTCTATCTCATGAGAGTCATTGTGAACCTACCTTCCAACTAGGGAAGGGACACCTCTCACATCTAGTTCATTGGTGCTTAGCTTAAGTCCCTTTCTTGAATAAAATATAAGTTGTCTATTATCATAAACTTATCATAGGTCATAGGAGATTAAATCCTTGTATAAACATGATCATGAGCTCTTTAGGATTAGATGAGAATTTCCTTTCATCGCAACCCTTCGTGTGTGAGATTAACATAGCATAATCATCTTGTGTAAATCATATAAGAGAATATCATAACTTGCATTATCTTATTACTATCATGATATCACAATAAACATGTTCATAGCCCAACATATATACACAGCAACATCATACAAAATCAATAGCATTGTAACATCAATTATGGGCTAGCATGACCAACATAGAGTAATCACAACTTAGAATACTTACCTCTAGCTTCCAATTTCTTTATTCAAGAATTTACGTTAAACTTACAACATTCATAACCATAACACACTGATAATTCAATAGCATAATCAAGAACAACTCTTCAAATCATATAAAAGATCAATGCATATTGTAAGATATGGGAAAGGGTCATTTAAGAGTTCATTCTAGTCTTAGTTCCAATCGCTAGGTTTGCATGTCATGATGTAGTAGCGACAACCATACTGTCACGCCTCAAAACCCATTAAGACGGACAGGCACCCGATGCCCTAAAGGCCCGAGAGAACCAACCTGCAACCTGTTCTTACTGAGCATATACTATAACAATTGTAACAAGTTAACCTAGGATGCAGCGATACAAAACAACGTACTTAGGTCTAAAAAGGTTTTATACAAGACTTGGCCGTTGAGGCTACAATTCCTTAAGACACAACTGAACCATGTACATACATCTACAAAGCCTCTAAAAGATATAAGACTAGAGTAGGTCGGGACAGACCCCGCCTTACCCTTAACTACGATACAATACCAAAATGAATTTACCAAGGACTCAATAAAGCTCCGAATCAACTTGGAGCTCACCAAAAGTAGCAGAATTTCGAGTGCTCCTACTGAGGAGGTCTACTAGCTGGAGTACCTGAGCCTGCAACATGAAATGCAGCATCCCCAATACGGGACGTCAGTACGAAAAATGTACTGAATATGTAAGGCAAATAGTATATGTAATACAAGGCTCAAATGAAATCAAGTAGCAACATATGAGTGCATAGATTAAGAGAGAAGACCACCTTTGCTTACTCTTGTGGGATCAAGTAAGCTACATTCTTTTATTTACCTTTTTGTATGTTATAATCTTTGTTGGGCATGTGATACAAGTGACCAGCTGATCAGTGGTAGAAGAGGATGACCCATGGTAGGCGTATTAACCCCTGGGATGCGGTCCTCATAATGACACAACTTGGGATCGGCCCATGCTAGGCTTTCGCCCCTGAGCTGCCACCCTTAATTATATAGATTCCTTCACTTAGATTCTTTAATCTTTGAGATTATTGTTAATCAGTTCATAACTCTTTTGAGATATTATTTTGGATAATCATAACACTTTTGAGATTTTGATTTGGTGGTCATAATCATCTTGGAGATATGGAAATATGGAACAGTAATGGAATACATGAAAATAATACTTTGAGGCAGTAACAATGACATAAGGAGCTATGAAACATCAACACCTTACTTTAAGACCTTAATGGCACAATTGACTTCAATTGGCTTAGGAGAGGGATTTATCAAACTTTGCTTTGCAAATACCATTTCTATAACAGCACAAGGGGAATAATGTCACAAGTATAGAGTAGTGAACATATAATGAAGTAGTTCTATGTACTTAGAATGGGAAAAGAAATATTGTTAGCTATTTGGAGATAGTACGCTGCCACTATGCTTCCTTTTCTAAAAATAGAACTTATGGGAAACACTTCATTGATATTAATTGCAGGTGCCAGATTTCATGCCAAAAGGATATAGAATCGAATAGCCTTACATACCTTATTTTTCTGACCAATACTACTATCACGATTCAGCCTTCCTTTTTGGGTGCTAATCTACAACATAAATCATGATTAAGCTAACATCAGCAACTAATCACAATAAGGTCCTCGAAAACAGTAGCTAAAATTTTGATGGAAATCAGGCCCATACAACCCTTACATAAATGGTGAACCACCACACCCTTCCTCTACACATTAATACAACTTCATACATCATCTTCCAAGATACCCAAACTGCCCTCAACAACAATATTCATAAGGCAGCCACTATCAATCTCAAATCTTTCAGCATAATAGGAGAATATTGACTCAAAGATCTATCACAATCCATAAATTCTTGATAAATATATACAAAATTCTCCACTCCAAACATGATCAAAGAGAAGAAAACAAATGGGTTGAAGTCTTACCTTAATTCTGGAAATTTATCCTCTTAACTTGTACTTCAAGAATTCAAACTCTCCTTCAAACTTCTTACTTGAAAATGAGACAGCACTCAAGAATCCCTAAGGTGTTTTAGGCTGCTTATTGAAGCCAAGAGAGACCAAAAAAAAAACTTAGGAAATCTGAAATTTTGCAAGTTCAAAATGGAGAAAATAGACTTGATCCTTATCCTTTGAAAAAGGAGGTGTTATGGCCGACATTCTTGACCAATTTTGGGCCATATAATGTCAAGTAGGTGTCCCACCTGCTTGTCCTTTTAACTTGGGCCTTTTTGGACTCAAGATTATTGGACCTTGGCTGTCCATTTTCCCTTTGTCCTTATATTCAACTTGGGACAGATTAATGCAAGTAGGTGGTACACACTTGGCCCAAAAACATGGTAAAACAAATCTTAGGAGGTGATGCACTTACCTAGTTTCACTTGGGCTTTATCCATAATGGGCCAATTGGCAGATTTGGCTGGTGGGCTTTCTTTCATTCACAATTTTTTTTAATAGGTTTGGGCTTCAAATGAGCCCCTAAATATAAAACTAAATCTGGTAAATCAAACTTGGCCCCTTTAACTATAATATAGCTCAAGTAGGTGATGCAACAGCTAGCTCAATTACACCTTACTATAATTACTTAAATACTTTCCATCGGAGTTAACTTGCAATACATATGCTGAAACGTGCAAGGCATTACATCACCTTCCGAGCTAGTTTAAACCAACACTAATCATATAAGAAACATGATCCCTCACCTACACTATAAGTCTATGTCAAGTATAACATGAATAGAACTACCACATACAAAATACAGGCCGTTACATCCTTTCCCCCTTGGAACATTCGTCCTCGAATGTTAGCATGGTTGTCCGGCCTAAACAAGTTCAAGCCTAAGTCAGTACTACTATTAATCACATTGAACATATAGACTTATACTTACTTGTCAATGCCTCCACTAACATTTTGATCGTTCTCACCAGTGAGGAAGAGGTGAGGATACTTCAATTTCATTGCTTGTTCTGCTTCCCATGTAACTTCTTCTACTTGTTGGTTTCTCCATAGTACTTTTACAGAAGCTACTTCTTTATTTCTTAACGTCCTAACTTGTCGATCCAGAATAGCAATGGGTAGTTCTTCATAAGTGAGATCTCCTCTAACCTGTACGTCTTCAGTAGGAGTAATACGAAATGGGTCACCTACGCATTTCCGTAGCATTGAGACATGGAACACCGGATGAACTGATGAAAGCTCTTGTGGTAGCTCTAAATCATAGGCTACTTGGCCAAATTTTCGGATAATCTTATATGGCCCTATATAGCGTGGACTCAGCTTTCCCTTTTTACCAAACCTCATTACCCCTTTCATCGGAGACACCTTCAAGAACACCCAATCCCCTATAGAAAATTCTAGTCCTCTCCTTCTAATATCTGCATATGATTTATGTTGACTTTGAGCTGTTTCTAGCCTCTGCTGTATCACTTTGACTTTTTCCATAGCTTGATGAACAAGATCTGGCCCAAATAAGGCAGTTTCACCCGTTTTGAACCAGCCAATTGGTGATCTACACTTTCGACCATATAAAGCTTCATAAGGTGCCATTTTAATGCTCGAATGATAGCTATTGTTATAAGCAAATTCAATAAGTGGTAGGTGATCATCCCAGCTACCCTTGAAATCTAATATACAAGCTCGCAGCATATCCTCAAGTGTCTGAATTGTACGTTCTGCCTGACCATCCGTTTGAGGATGAAAGGCTGTATTTAAATTCACTTGTGTTCCCAAACTCTTTTGAAATGACTTCCAAAAATTTGCTGTGAATTGAGCTTCTCTATCAGATATTATAGAGATTGGCACTCCATGTAGTCGAACTATCTCCTTAATGTACAGCCTCGCATACTCTTCAGCTGTATAAGTAGTCTTCACCGGCAAGAAGTGTGCTGCTTTGGTAAGTCTATCAACTATTACCCATATGGAGTCAAACTTCCGGAATGAGCCAGGCAAACCAGTAACAAAATCCATGTTGATCATGTCCCATTTCCAAATTGGAAGTTCTATACGCTGCATGTAACCTCCGGGCTTTTGGTGTTCTACTTTTACCTGTTGACAATTTGGACACTGAGCCACGAATTCTGCAATGTTCTTCTTCATGTCCCCCCACCAATACATTTCTTTCAAGTCATGATACATTTTAGTTGACCCCGGATGAACAGAGTATCTTGAATTATGTGCTTCTATCATGATCCTCTTTCTTAGTTCATCTACATTAGGTACACACAATCTGTTTTGACATCGAAGTACTCTGTCTTGCTTAAGCTCAAATGCCTTTGTCATACCATGTAGTACATTCTCTTTAAGTTGTAAAAGAATTGGATCAGTGTACTGCTTCTCTTTCACTTCCACTATTAATGAGGATTTTGCCGCATTTTGCACAATAACCCCTTCGTCTTGAGATTCAAGAAGGCTAACACCCAAGTTCGCTAGTTGGGACAGATCCTTAGTCATTCCTTGTCTTTCCACAGACTTCCCATAAGTGCTTGCCATTATTTTACGGCTTAAAGCATCAGCTACTACATTAGCTTTACCGGGATGATATAAGATGTCAATGTCATAATCTTTTAATAGCTCAGCCACCTTCGCTGCCTAAGATTTAAGTCCTATTGCTTAAAGATATATTGCAAGATTTTGTGATCAGTGTATATGTCAACATGAACTCCATACAAGTAGTGGCGCCATATCTTCAAAGCAAACACAACTGCTGCTAGCTCTAGATCATGGGTTGGATAATTTTTCTCATGTGGCCGCAGTTGCCTTGATCCATAAGCTATAACTTTACCATGCTGCATCAATACACAACCTAAGCCCACTCCCGAAGCATCACAGTACACTACATAGCCTTCTGTACCTTCTGGAAGTACCAACACAGGTGTAGAAGTTAATTTACTCTTCAGCTCTTGGAAGCTTCTTTCACACTCATCGCTCCACAGAAACTTGGTTCCTTTGTGTGTTAGCTTTGTTAAGGGTGCAGCCATGGAAGAGAATCCTTCAACAAACCTTCTGTAATAACCTGCCAATCCAAGAAAACTACGGATCTCCGTAGGCGTTGTAGGTCTTGGCCATCTTTTCACGGCTTCTATTTTTTGGTTATCAACCCTTATTCCTTCTTCGGATACGATATGACCTAGGAATGCCATAGATTTCAACCAGAACTCACATTTAGAGAACTTTGCATACAATTTACGATCACGGAGAATTTGTAAAACCTGCCGCAAGTGATTAGCATGATCCTTTTCTGATCTTGAATGCACCAAAATGTCATCTATGAACACTATCACAAACACATCTAAGAATGGCTTGAACACCCTATTCATCAAATCCATAAAAGCTACTGGTGCATTTGTTAGCCCGAATGACATGACTAAGAACTCAAAATGACCATACCGTGTTCGGAAAGCTGTCTTGGGTATATCTTTGTCATTGACCCTCACTTGGTGATAACCTGACCTCAGGTCGATCTTTGAAAAACACTTAGCACCTTGTAATTGATGAAACAGATCATCAATTCTAGGGAGGGGATATTTGTTCTTAATTGTTACCTTATTCAACTGCCGGTAGTCGATACACATTCTTAATGAGCCATCTTTTTTACGTACAAACAAAACTGGCGCTCCCCATGGGGACACACTGGGCCTTATGAATCCTTTTTGTAATAAGTCTTTTAACTGCTCCTTCAACTCTCGTAATTCTGCCAGAGCCATTCTATATAGAGGAATTGAGATAGGTTGAGTATCTGAAAGCACATCAATACCGAACTCTACTTCTCGTTCTGGAGGCAAACCTGGAAGATCTTCAGGAAACACATCTGGAAATTCATTTACCATCGGAATGGATTGAAGGGTTGGTGGCTCTGCATCTACATTTTCCACTCTAACCAGATGGCATATGTATCCTTTGGAAATCATCTTCTTTGCCTTAAGATAAGAAATAAATTTACCTCTTGGCATCCCAATATTACCTTTCCATTCGAGGACTACCTCTTTTGGAAACTGGAAATGCACTATCTTAGTTCGGCAATCTACCGTGGCATAACAAGAAGCTAACCAATCCATACCCATTATAACATCAAAATCTACCATGTCTAGCTCAACAAGGTCAGCTAATGTATCGCGATCACAAATAGTTACAATGCAATTACGATAAACTCTCCTAGCTATAATAGATTCACCAATCGGTGTAGACACTTCAAATGGCTTTGCTAATAATTCTAGTGTTCTTTTGAACTTTCCAGCAATCAATGGTGTAACATATGATAGTGTAGACCCCGGATCAATTAATGCATATACAATATGTGAAAAGATGGACAATGTACCTGTAACCACATCCGGCGAGGCTTCTAAATTTTGTCGATCCCCTAGTGCATATATGCGATTCTGACCTCCACTAGAACTAGTTGCTCCCCTAGCTCCTCTACCACGACCTGTAGGCATATGTAGTCCCCTACCTAAAGAAGGGGTTGATGAAGTCGACGCAACAACTGATCTAGTTGGTTGTGCAACACCACCCACTCCCCTATGAGGGCAGTTTCTCATCATATGCCCTGGTGTGCCACACCAAAAACAAACATCCGTCCCAAACCTGCATGCACCTAGATGATTCCTCCCACACTGTTTACAAGGCTGTCGTGGAGGCCTTGATTGGCTCGTACTTCCTTGCTCTTGATGACTGCCTTGGCTTTCACTTCTTTGCCCAAACTGATTGCCCCTAAACCCTTGGAATCGTGGTGGAGCACTAGCTGTAGAGTAGAAAGATGATGGCCTAGGTGGTCTATTAGAGAACCGAGGCCTAAACTCACCTTGGGATGGTGTAAACTGCCCCATGGATCTGGCCCTCTTAGAATGCCCTGTTTCCAACTCTTGTGTTCTTCTTCTTTGCCTTTGATCCTCCAATTTTTGTGCAAAAGCCTGCATCCTTGCTATATCCATATCTTTATTCAATGAAGCAATTGTACAGTCTCTAACCAGATATGAATCTAATCTGTCCACAAAACGATGAACTCTATCCTCCATAGTAGCTACTACATTAGGAGCATACCTGGCCAAGGAATTAAATTTGAGACTATACTCCCTCACACTCATATTTCCTTGGTGGAGATTTAAGAACTGATCTGCACGGGCCTCTCGGATCTCCAATGGCAGATAATGATCAAGGAATGCCTTTTTGAACTCTTTCCACATAGCTGAAGGTGCATTTATTCCCCTAGATTGCTTCCAAGCTTCATACCACAATATAGCCACACCCTTTAATCTATATGCAACTAGCTCAAGTGCTTCTTTACCACTTACATGCATAATATCCAAAGTGCGTTGGATTTGATCTATAAATTCTTGGGGATCTTCATTAGGATCTGACCCGGTAAATGATGGAGGGTCCAAGTTAAGAAAATCACGTATCCGTGTTCCAGCTGATCTATCTACACCACTAGTACCTGCAACTGGACCTTCTTGCCTTTGGCCATGACCAGCAACTATACGAGTCAATAATTGGACTGCATTCCTCAAATCTTGCTTGGTAGCATTAATAGGGGGTTCCTGAGGTTCATCTTCCCTCCTTAGTTCTTCAGGAGATGGAGGCGTCGAGGAAGTCTGCGATAGAGACTCATCTTGAGCCCCACTTTGAACAGCTTGACTTGGTGGTGGTTGGCTGGTCCCTTCTTGGGCAGCCACATCTACTCGTTTACCAGTACTTTTACTCCTTCTCGTAATCGGCATCTTTGCTATAATAAAACAATTGAAAAATTAGATATGATTCACCTACAACACTGGTTCTATCGCACGATCTAAGAAATGAAAGAAATGAGACAACTCCTATATGTCCCGTAGCCTCCTGTTTATAGATGTGGTGCACAACACATCTATAAGCAAGACTGTACACAAACACGGCTTTGTAGACTCCCTAGGATGACATGCTCTGATACCACTTTTGTCACGCCTCAAAACCCATTAAGACGGACAGGCACCCGATGCCCTAAAGGCCGGAGAGAACCAACCTGCAACCTGTTCTTACTGAGCATATACTATAACAATTGTAACAAGTTAACCTAGGATGCAGCGATACAAAACAACGTACTTAGGTCTAAAAAGGTTTTATACAAGACTTGGCCGTTGAGGCTACACTTCTTAAGACACAACTGAACCATGTACATACGTCTACAAAGCCTCTAAAAGATATAAGACTAGAGTAGGTCGGGACAGACCCCGCCTTACCCTTAACTACGATACAATACCAAAATGAATTTACCAAGGACTCAATAAAGCTCTGAATTAACTTGGAGCTCACCAAAAGTAGCAGAATTTCGAGTGCTCCTACTGAGGAGGTCTACTAGCGGGAGTACCTGAGCCTGCAACATGAAATGCAGCGTCCCCAATACGGGACGTCAGTACGAAAAATGTACTGAATATGTAAGGCAAATAGTATATGTAATACAAGGCTCAAATGAAATCAAGTAGCAACATATGAGTGCATAGATTAAGAGAGAAGACCACCTTTGCTTACTCTTGTGGGATCAAGTAAGCGACATTCTTTTATTTACCTTTTTGTATGTTATAATCTTTGTTGGGCATGTGATACAAGTGACCAGCTGATCAGTGGTAGAAGAGGATGACCCATGCTAGGCGTATTAACCCCTGGGATGCGGTCCTCATAATTACACAACTTGGGATCGGCCATGCTAGGCTTTTGCCCCTGAGCTGCCACCCTTCTATACCAATAGGGATCGGCCCATGCTAGGCTTTCGCCCCTGAGCTGCCACCCTTAATTATATAGATTCCTTCACTTAGATTCTTTAATCTTTGAGATTATTGTTAATCAGTTCATAACTCTTTTGAGATATTATTTTGGATAACCATAACACTTTTGAGATGTTGATTTGGTGGTCATAATCATCTTGGAGATATGGAAATACGGAACAGTAATGGAATACATGAAAATAATACTTTGAGGCAGTAACAATGACATAAGGAGCTATGAAACATCAACACCTTACTTTAAGACCTTAATGGCACAATTGACTTCAATTGGCTTAGGAGAGGGATTTATCAAACTTTGCTTTGCAAATACCATTTCTATAACAGCACAAGGGGAATAATGTCACAAGTATAGAGTAGTTAACATATAATGAAGTAGTTCTATGTACTTAGAATGGGAAAAGAAATATTGTTAGCTATTTGGAGATAGTACGCTGCTACTATGCTTCCTTTTCTAAAAATAGAACTTATGGGAAACACTTCATTGATATTAATTGCAGGTGCCAGATTTCATGCCAAAAGGATATAGAATCGAATAGCCTTACATACCTTATTTTTCTGACCAATATTACTATCACGATTCAGCCTTCTTTTTTGGGTGCTAATCTACAACATAAATCATGATTAAGCTAACATCAGCAGCTAATCACAATAAGGTCCTCGAAAACAGTAGCTAAAATTTTGATGGAAATCAGGCCCATACAACCCTTACATAAATGGTGAACCACCACACCCTTCCTCTACACATTAATACAACTTCATACATCATCTTCCAAGATACCCAAACTGCCCTCAACAACAATATTCATAAGGCAGCCACTATCAATCTCAAATCTTTCAGCATAATAGGAGAATATTGACTCAAATATCTATCACAATCCATAAATTCTTGATAAATATATACAAAATTCTCCACTCCAAACATGATCAAAGAGAAGAAAACAAATGGGTTGAAGTCTTACCTTAATTCTGGAAATTTATCCTCTAAACTTGTACTTCAAGAATTCAAACTCTCCTTCAAACTTCTTACTTGAAAATGAGACAGCACTCAAGAATCCCTAAGGTGTTTTAGGGCTGCTTATTGAAGCCAAGAGAGACCAAAAAAAAAACTTAGGAAATCTGAAATTTTGCAAGTTCAAAATGGAGAAAATAGACTTGATCCTTATCCTTTGAAAAAGGAGGTGTTATGGCCGACATTATTGACCAATTTTGGGCCATATAATGTCAAGTAGGTGTCCCACCTGCTTGTCCTTTTAACTTGGGCCTTTTTGGACTCAAGATTATTGGACCTTGGTTGTCCATTTTCCCTTTGTCCTTATATTCAACTTGGGACAGATTAATGCAAGTAGGTGGTACACACTTGGCCCAATAACATGGTAAAACAAATCTTAGGAGGTGATACACTTACCTAGTTTCACTTGGGCTTTATCCATAATGGGCCAATTGGCAGATTTGGCTGGTGGGCTTTCTTTCATTCACAATTTTTTTAATAGGTTTGGGCTTCAAATGAGCCCCTAAATATAAGACTAAATCTGGTAAATCAAACTTGGCCCCTTTAACTATAATATAGCTCAAGTAGGTGATGCAACAGCTAGCTCAATTACACCTTACTATAATTACTTAAATACTTTCCATCGGAGTTAACTTGCAATACATATGCTGAAACGTGCAAGGCATTACATCACCTTCTGAGCTAGTTTAAACCAACACTAATCATATAAGAAACATGATCCCTCACCTACACTATAAGTCTATGTCAAGTATAACATGAATAGAACTACCACATACAAAATACAGGCCGTTACACATACGTAACCATCATCTAGATAAGAACATGCATCACACGAGATTCAATCATTACTAACCCAATACTGAGTAATCCATGTGAAATCAACCATAGAAAACAATTATTTTTCATCGAAAATCACGAATCTAAAGTTCCCTAGTATTTGAATTTCTTGAAAACTTAGCTTTGAAAGGACCTCCTAGGGAAAGGAATTCCAAGAATGAAAAACACATACCTTATAGATGAATAATCAACAAAATTTTATTGGAAACTTCAAAGCCTTCATCTTCTTCCTTAAGCCCTTCTTGTTCTTCAATGGAGTTTTGGAAAATAGAGTGTTTCTTGAGATATGAGAGAATTTTCATTTGAATCTGATTTGAAGGTGTAAAAAGTGGTCTAAAACTGACCTATAATCCATATATAGTATTCCTATAAAATATCCAAAAGACCCTCAAATGGGTCTTTTTATGAAGTTAAATTACCAAACATACGACTTTAACGATTCTGGGAGGTGATTGCACGTCGTGGGGCCAAATCCCGTCATTTTTCTGAAATTTTGAGTTGAGGCAGTGAGGTGCGTGTCAGCCTCGCGTTGAGAGGCTGCCCCTCACATATTGAGGCAGAACAGCTCGTGAGGACTGTGTGTCGCGCACCTGGTCCTCCAATCTGCCTGTTCGAAGGCTGCCAGGCAACCTGCTCACCCATGTTTGGGTCCTTCCCAAGGACCCTTCAGGGTGGTCCTTAGGGTGTCGTTACCGGACGTTTGGACCCTTTGTACTACATACTACCTATACAAGGTATCTTTACAAGTTTTGGACTTCATTTGACACTTTGAAACCTTCACCCAACATAGGGACGTCAACTAGTTCAAATTAGCTAGTTTTCGGACATCAAGGTCTTTCTTTGACGGTTTGGCTCTAACCTTTTCTAAATGAACTTATTACATTAATATAAGTCTGGAAACATCATTTTAAACATTATTAAATAGATTAATCTCTAGTCTAAGTCATTGCATTTCCGGAGTGTTACATTATCCCCTCCTAGGAATATTCGTCCCCGAATGACACTAAAATCTTTTGAAGGGTAAGAATAGACTCAATACTAGCATCCCAACCAATCAACAACATAAAATCATAATGAGTCACAACTGATAGGATTACTTCACAAATCCTTTCAACACATACCATAACATTACACATAGCACTCAATTCATGATGCACAAACATATAAAAGCCTAATATTTCATAACACATAGTGACGAATTTACTTCTCAACCTTATCATAAGCTCAAAATGCATCAAAGAGTTACCATGCTATCATTCTTCTCAAGACAACAACAAAACAGCAAAATCTCAAGAAGACAACATGCATACATATTTCATATAAGTACAAGAATAGAGTATGATGACATTTTCTTAAAACTCTAGTTGGTGCTATCTTTTACCAAAACATGCACCTATTTAGCAACATTCAATTTCATGATTATGCATTACTTTTTCTATTTAGAAATGTCTAACCTCAAGGAGTAAATAGATGAGGGTAGCGGGACTTCATGTCAGCTTCAGCCTCCCATGTTGCACCCTCAAAAAGATGGTTCCTCCATAGAACTTTTACAGAGGCAACCTCCTTGTTTCTCAACTTCTTGACTTGGCGATCTAGGATCTCCACCGGAACCTCTTCATAGGAGAGGTTCTCATCCACACCTAAACCTTCAATAGGCAGAATAGACAACGGGTCGCCTATGCATTTCTTCAACATAGAAACATGAAACACCGGATGAACCGAAGCTAGTTCACTAGGTAGTTTCAGTTCATAGGCAACTTTTCCAACCCATTGTAAATCATCATAAGGACCAACATACCGGAGACTTAACTTTCCCTTCTGCCGAATCTTATCACCCCTTTCATAAGTGAAATCTTCAAGTAAACATGATCACTTATTTCAAACTCAAAATCTCTTCTTCTATTGTCGGCATAAGTCTTTTGCCGACTATAGGCTGTCTTCAATCTATCTCTTATGATTCGAACCTTCTCTATAGCCTCATAGATAATCTCTGGACCAAGAAGTGAGGAATCACCAACCTCAAAACATCCAACCGGAGATTTACACCTTCTACTATAAAGCACTTCAAAAGGTGCCATGGAGATGCTTGAATGATAACTATTGTTGTAAGAGAACTTAATCAAAGGTAAGTGATCATCCCAACTTTCTTTGAAATCAATAACACAGGCTCTTAACATGTCTTCAAGGTTCTGAATGGTACGTTCTGCTTGACCATCTGTCTGAGGATGAAAGGCGGTACTAAGTATCACTTGAGTACCTAAACCCTTTTGAAAAACATTCTAAAAACGAGAAGTGAATTAGGCACCTCTATCCGAAATGATGGACAAAGGAATCCCATCAAGACTCACAATCTTTTTAATGTAGATTCTTGCATAATCTTCGGCAGTATATGCGGACTTAACATGAATAAAATGGGAAGATTTGGTCAACCTATCCACAATAACCCATATAGAATCATTTTTCCTCCAGGTTCGAGGTAACCCAACAACAAAATCCATATTGATGGCTTCCCACTTCCATGTAGGAACATCAATGATTTGGGTTAAACCACCCGGTTTAAGATGCTCAGCTTTTACTTATTGGAAGTTTGTACACTTAGCAACAAACTTTGCTATGTCCCCTTTTAAACCATCCGACCAATAGATCTCTCTAAGGTCATGATACATTTTGGTGGCACCCGGATGTATAGAATAGCGAGAACCATGGGCTTCTCCCGAAATTTGATTTCTCAAATCCTCAATGTCCGGTACACATAATATCCCTTGGAACCTAAGAACACCATCCCCCCTTGGGAGAATGACTAATTGAGCTTACCAAGTATCGATTCCTTCAACTCCATCAATAGTGGATCAAGATGCTGCTTTGATTTCACCTCCACCACTAATGATAAGTCAGATTTATGATGGACCATGAAACCACCATTTGGAAGTGAGATACTTAGAATGGCACAAAGTGTCAAAGCTCTAGATAGCACGACAAAGAGTAGAAGAAAGGGAGAATTTCCTATCATCGCGTAGTCTCTAAGTGATGATTGTGGCGCGCTTCACAACCATAAGCTAGAAACTACGTAACGTGGTTGTGTTGAGCTTTAGATCCTAGGTAATTTAACCTCATGCTCTGATACCAAGTTTTTCACGACCCGGATTCGGGAATCCGGATCGCAACCGGCGTCGTTGACCTCTCAGAGGTCGCAGACAAGCCTCATCTTGCATTCATCACATTCATCTAGTTGAATTTGCAGAAAATTTAAAACTTTTTATATGTATGAAGTATACATAGACTTCATATAATTATTAACTAGATACATCATATACTAAGCTCAACATAAGAGAACAACCATCTAACATAAAGAATCAATTCGAAACTGAAGATGAATATATCATAAATAGTTTTCCAAACACGGCCTTATTACAAAGTTTTGAAATGAAGGTACGAAAGAAACGCTAGGGACAACATCCACTAGCTATGTCTAAAACTAAGGCTAGACTAAATCTGTAGCATCCTCGAAATCATGAGAACCTACCAATTGGTTTGGAGAAACGCTGAAGTCCAAACCGCTGCAAGTGTCGTCAATCTGTCCTTTGACCTGCACCTATAAAAATAGTAAATAGTAGGGGGTTAGTACACCACTTGTACTAAGTATGGGTGTATGCACACATACACATAAAGCTATGCATGATCAATGAAAGCTCTTCCTAAGCAACATGCCATTTCTGGAAAGTCTAGTCATTAGACTTCCCTAATTCGTTAGTTGTGAATTATGGTATGAATATGATGTATTTTAATGCATTCAAAGTACACAACTCATTTTATATATGATTACAAGACATTACTATCATCAACATAATTTTAGAACCACTCGGGCGAAAATTTAAATTTTTGATCCTCCAAACCCGAGAGCTCCTCTTTGTACACTTAGATTATTTTTCAGTCTTTTTCTTCTTCTTGTTGTGTAGTTCAATAACTCCTTTGGTACTATGTTTTACTTAAAAGTGCCATGATTCATTGTAGTCCCATACCCAAAATGAATCAAGTAAGTAATTCAAGAGATTAAGGAAATGACTTAACTACAATTTGGGGCATGAATATATTTATAAGTCAATACTTATTGACTATACTCATTCTTGAGTTGATTGCATAATGTGCATAGATCTTGGGGCATATCATTAAAGCTTATGATCTTGCTTACTTTGGGCATGAATTCTTTATAAATCAATCTTTAGTGACTATTCCTATTATTGTATTATTGGCCTAATGTAAGAAGTCATTATAAGCCAATCTTATTTGGCTAATATCTTTTGCCAATTATATAAAATCATTATAAGCCAATTTATTTGTCTTTATCATTTTCATAACATGAGGATTCATTATTAGTTATGCCCTTTACTTATTGTAAACTTTATTGGACACGATTTGACTATCCTTACAACAAGTTATTCATTACATCAAGTATTCATTACATTTCATAAGCCATTCTCTATTGATTATGCCATTGATTTCATTACTTTCATGTTTTATATATTATACATTTCATATACACGAGACCTTGGAATCGTTGATATAGCATTAAGACATCTCAAGTGAGGACCCAACATATGGGACCTCAACCCGAGGGCCTTCTTTAGCAAACACAGAGTCTGCTTCATTCGTTCATTCGTACTTCACATTATTCATTTCATTCATTCGTAGGCTGATGTAAACAACAGCTATACCTAGGATGAAGTTTAAGACTCTCATCGGGATCATGAAGTGCAATGACCAAGAATGACCTAATGTCATTACTTGAATCTGTTTTCACCTCCTGATTGTCTTGCACAAACACCTTCGGTATCATTCATTTCATTATCTTTCGTACTTTGAGGAACTCCAACCTTAACCGACATAGATCATGTGAGCATCATGAAATCTGGTGTCTTCCCCACACCAAAAAGAGGTGGAGTCACTGGCCAAGGTGAAACCAAAACATGCTAGCGTATATAGGGAATTGAACCCTGTTAGATCCCTATATTGGCAGTATAGGTTCAAATACTAGGAGATATAAGGAGCCCCATACCCGGCATGACGGACAGTCTCATCTCATGAGAGTTACGTGAACCTTTGCCCTTCCCGAAGGAAGGCATCACCGCTCATAGCTAGCCTATCGGTGCTCAGTATAAAGTTCCATTACATTCAACTCATACATCATGGAAGCTAGCTTCTAGCATGAGGACATCATACCTCATTAGATGATTTCTCATCTCATCATTAGTATTAAGTGTGAATTGTCCTTACACTTACATATAGAGTATGATTGAGACTTATTTACTCCTTTGATGACTTGTCATCCTTACTTTACATTGATGAAATGTGAATTGTCCTTACATATCATCCTTACTTTACATTGATGAATGTGAATTGTCCTTACATATCATCCTTACTTTACATTAATGAATGTGAATTGTCCTTACATATCATCCTTATTTTACATTGATGAATGTGAATTGTCATTACATATAATCCTTAGGTGTTAATGAGACTAGTCTCACACATTCTAACACCTTCATTCGTGAGTATTCTTTTAATAAATTAGCTTTGGTGTAAGTAAGACTTGTCTCACTTCCTTTAACACCCCATTCTGGTCACTTACTTAATTTAGACCCCTTTAATTATGTTATAACTCAAGTTACTTCTTTACTTTAGTGTAGTAGCTTCATTTCATCGTTTATGGATGATGAGCACTTCTTTCAATGAGTTACATATGTTCATAGTTCATTCTTGTAGAGAATGTTGGGAATTGTCCCAATGAATGGAATGCCCTTGGTTATGGATTCATTGAATTAGTTTAGAAGTACTTGAGTTGTCATTTCATTGTTTTGGCTACACAAGATTGGCATATGATTAGTATTGGCCTAGAAAATTTGGAAATAACTTCATAGTCAATTTATTGGCACAAGCCAAACATTCATTCAAATATATTTTCATGGAATCATTAGCCAATTCTATTACATATTTTTGGAGATAATATTGTAGGCCAATTTATTGGCATAAGCCAAACTTTCATTCAAATATAATTTCATGGAATCATTAGCCAATTCTATTACATATTTTTGGAGATAATATTGTAGGCCAATTTATTGGCATAAGCCAAACTTTTACTACACTTGAACTTTTAACCTTTGATTAACTTATAAGAACAATTCAATGTTTTTACGTTCACAATTCGTGTGGATAGGGTATGTTAGACTAACCAATTCAATCTTTTTGGCATAAGCCATTTTTTTGCGTATGTTCATATTTAAATTGCCATATGTATGAACCATTAGACAATCTTTTAATCATTTACATAAGTTCCTAGCCATTAGCATATATTCATTTTGACCAAATAGAGTTAGCCAACTTTATTGGAATCAGATAGCCAATTTATTCAAGAAATGATTTCATAGATGTCTTTGAGCCAATTCTTAGTTTATGGCTTTTAGTGTCACGTTTTAAGAACATATTGGACAGCATCATATTAACATTTGATGGCTTTAGCATCTTCATAACATCATAATAACAGCAAGTCAACATTCAGCCAAAGGCACATAATTCACTTAACACATTACGGACTTATCTTAGTATACTATCGATCCTTAATTATCATGATAAGATTAACTTTACGCAATTACAAGTTAATAAGTCCATTCAATACTCATCATTCAAGAATAATACATGTTAAGAACAGCCAGCACCACATACCAACAACATGATCTCTAACCTATTCAACATTGATATTGAAAAGGATAGTAGGGAAGGGAAGTTCGACGAGAACAACGGGAACAACCCTAGTTTTCAAGATCTTGTGAATCATTCGAAGGAAAATACTCTTGGAGAAAGAATTTCAGGAGAGAAACCCATACCTTATGTAGAACTTAATCTACGAAGACCACCTTGAACGAAACCTTTAAGAAACCTTGAAATCGCCCTAGAGAAATCGATAAATTTTTCTGTTTTTCTTTCGTTCGTTGCTTGCTGTTTTTGCGTCGCCTTTTCTATGAGTTTGAACCTGATTTTTAGGTTTAAGAACTGATATTGAATTATAAAACTTAGGTTTAATAAGTTAATTTAATAAACTAATTAACCAATTACCAAAAAGCCCCTCTTAAGTTGACTAAACATAGGAGAACATAACACTTATTCAAATCTGGAAATTGGTGTTGACTATGGTTTTTGTTAACATTTTGAATTTATATTAATTAATTAAATACTTAATTTAATTAATTTAGGTACCTAGTGTAAGTACTAAAGTACCCTAAGTCATTGAAACCAAAATTAACCCTTTTGGACCATCCTAGGTTAAGTACTAGGATGTTTCTTGAGTTGTACTAGGTTAGTGTAAGAATTTCATTTTGATCATTTAAACTAATTAATTAAATTATTAATTTAATTAATTAAGTGACCTAAGGTAATTACTAAAGTACCCTTAAGTCGTTAGGACCATAACCAATCCTTTGAACCATCCTAGGTTAGGTACTAGGTTATCTTTTTCTTGTTTTAACTGAAATCTGGAAATTGCTTTGTAATTTCGGTTTTGCCCCTTTAAATTAATTAATTAAGTTGCTAAATCAATTAATTAAGTAGCCTAGGGTAATTACTAAAGTATACCTAGGTTTTTAGGACCTTAACTAACACTTTGGACCATCCTAGGTTGTGTACTAGGTTGTCCCTTTCTTGTCTTAACGAAAATCTGAAACTTTCCTTTGTAGTTTTGGTTTTATCCCTTTTAAATTAATTAATTAAGTTGCTAAATTAATTAATTAGGTAACCTAGGATAATTACTAAAGTACCTATAAGTTGTTAGGACCATAATATCCTTTTGGACCATCCTAAGTTAGGTACTAGGTTGTCTCTTTAACTAGTACTAGGTTAGTGTCAACCCGTTTTTGGTCCTAGGTTGTCGGGTGCACTAATTAGTTTATTTCGTTTGGTCCTAGGTTAGTTAGCTATTTAGGTCAGTAGGTTAGAGTCTATAATTAATTAGGAAGTTATGCCCCACATGGAGGGGTCCCTTGTACACGTTTTTCCCCTTAACTACCCTAACCGAATTCAGTTAGGGTGGTCCCCTCCTTTGGCAGCTTCTTCACATGTCTTGCACATGTGCTTGCACATGTGTTGGTTGTACTTTCCTAACTAACTATTATTTATGGTTCATTTGGGAATGTTTACTTATTGTCCCAAGGATCCTCACTATGTCCTTGGGCATTGCTTAATTTACATGATCATTTTAAATGGTCATGTGCTATGGTATCTAGGCTTGACACTTGGATGCCTCATACCCAATTTGTGAGTTAAAGGAAAAAGCATTTTAGCCTAGGGTCTTCATTGTAGGTACATTTCTTGGACAAGCTCATTAATGTTAGAAAATTGGCTAACACCCTTTAAGCCAATATTTTCTAATATGCCCAATATTTTTCTTATTTGGGTATTATATAGAAATTGGCTAATACCCCTTAGCCAATTTTCTATACTATGCCCAATATTTCTCAATATTGGGCATTGTGATGCCTATGTACCCCCAATACACATTCTTAAAGATATATTGGGCTCTTCACTAGACATGAAATTTTCCGGAATGTTACACTTCTTAGATTCTCTATTCCTCCTCCTTAGACGACTTTCCTCAACTTGTTGAGAATGAAACATCAACCTAGAAAGATCCATATTGACATGAAGCATGGATGCATGACATTCTTCTTCAAGCTCTTTGGACACGCCCGTTACATAACGGATCATTTCATCCCTAGCATTGGAAACCAAAGAAGAAGCATATTTGGACAGCTTAATGAATTTAAGGAGTATACCTTGACACTCATATCTCCTTGACGAAGGTTGATGAACTCCTCTACCTTAGCTTCTCTTTGTTACCTTGGAAAGAATCTGTCAAAAAAAACCTTTTTGAAGATCTCTTAAGTCACAGGACCACCTCCTAAAGCTCTACTATCCTTTCACTGATTGTACCATGTCTGAGCCACGTCCTTGATTTGATAGGAAGCAAGCTCAGCCTTCTCAGTAGTACTCACCCCCATAGCAAACAAAATCTTGTAGACCTCATCAAGAAAATCTTGGGGGTCTTCATCAACTTTTGATCCAAAGAACATGAGAGGATTCATCCTTGTAAAATCTCTCAAACGGCTATCCATAGTACTATGATGTTGGTTCTATCGAGGAACAATCTCTCTATTAGCTTGTGCCGTAATGGCCTGATCTTGGGTAGTGATGTCTTCGGCCATTTGGAAGAGGGCTGCCCTCACCTCACCATCCTTCATAGCCAGAGGATTCACCGGAACTTGATCATTTGCAGCAACTTTCACTTGAGGAGGAACTTGATTGCCTTGGGCAGTAGCTCCCGTATTCGCAATCTCTTCTCCTACTCTTCTTGCGGCTGTCCTTCTTGTGTTCATAGCCTAAAACCACAATAAAGGTATTAGATGCTAAACGACACATAGTGACAATACTCTAAAGGCACGACATAGGAGTATCAAGAAAAAGAGAAGTTTCCTAGTCATCACATAGCCTCTCATCCATAGTTGTGGCGCGCTTCACAACCATGAATAAGACACTAGGTAATGTGGTTTAGTGAGATATTGATCCTAAGGATATTTAACCTTATGATCTCATACCAAGTTTGTCACACCCAGAGAGCATACCCCAGATGCGACCGGCGTCGTCGTCCTCTCAGAGGACTCAGAAAAGCCCTTAGCATTCGTCATAACATGTGATCAATAAAATTGCGAAAAATTTAAAACTTTTACATTCTATTTGAAGTATACTTAGACTTCATACTTAACATTCATAATGACATACGATATTATAAAAACTTGTCTCACATATATAAAACCATCTAAAGAGTATGAATCTGGACTTAACCAATAAATAATAAATATGCCATATAGGCCTTAGTACAAAAGAATCCAGCGAACATAAATGCAAATAGAATATTCATAAAATCTACTAATGTCTTCATAAGCTAGAATAATGAAAAGATAGAATCCCCGAACATGAGGATCTACCAACACTTGGACAAAGAGTTCCAAGCTTTTTAAATCGACATTCTTAATATTCAATGGTCGGACCCTACAATTGTAGTAATATAATGTAATGGGGTTAGTACGCCACATATACTAAGTATGGGTATATGCACATAACATATAAGTACATGCATGAAAAATGACCATTTATCATTTCTTTAGAAAGCATGCTAAGTCATATAAATGTTTTCAATGCACATACCATAGAACATATACAAGTTAAGGATTCCATCAACATAAGGCATGATCATAAGCAAAGGCATATTATCATAGAGTCATGTTAACATTTCATATTCAAAATATCATATAAACGTAACATACAAAACACTTACCAATGATACCATCCCCAACCTACAAGTGCAATGGTCATATGAAGCCCCATAACCCCACACAACCAAGTAGATAAGATAGGAGACCATGAGTAAAGTTTGGGTTCATATAACGTGTAACATAAGTAGTCATCACTTCATTTAACAATATAACCCAATAATATATTCATCATAATGACCAACATCATATAAGAGTAACATCATGTATCATAAACATACATCTTTCATGTTATCATATTACATAAGAACAGTCTCCTAGGACTTCCTTAGAGTCAACTTGTACAATGTCTAGGTAGAGTCCCATACCCCTACCTATAATAAGCAAACTCCACAAGTCACCCTAGTCAACATCCATTTACTTGTCTTTCATTTTACATGAGGGAACGTTCGCATTAATCTACATAGACCATGTGAGCTAAACATGGAATCCGGTGTCATAAAACCCCACACCAAAAGAAGGTGGTCTACCGGCCAAAGTAGAACCAAACATGACATAGCTTTCTTGGTGGATCCACTAGTTAGTATCTTATGATGGAAGCATAGTTCAAGAACTAGGACATATATTAGAGACCCGTAGTTCCACATTATATGGCAACCTCGATTTCATGAGAGTCATTGTGAACCTACCTTCCAACTAGGGAAGGGACACCTCTCACATCTAGTTCATCGGTTCTTAGCTTAAGTCCCTTTCTCGAATAACCTTTAAGTTGTATTTTATCATAAACTTATCATAGGTCATAGGAGATTAATTCCTTATATAAACATGATCATGAGCTATTTAGGATTAAATGAGAATTTCCATTCATCGCAACCCTTCGTATGTGAGATTAACATAGCATAATCATCTTGTGTAAAACATATAACAGAATATCATAACTTGCATTATCTTATTCTTATCATGATATCACAATTAACATGTTCATATCCAAACATATATTAGAAACATCATACATATTCAATAGCATTGTAACATCAATTATGGGATAGCATGACCAACATAGAGTAATCACGACTTAGAAGACTTACCTCTCGCTTCCAATTTCTTTATTCAAGAATTTACGTTCAACTTACTACATTCATAACCATAACATACTGATATATTCAGTAGCATAATCAAGAACAACTCTTCAAATCATATACAAGACCAATGCATAATGTAGGATAAGGGAAAGGGTCATTTAAGAGTTCATTTTAGTCTTAGTTTCAATCCCTACGTTTGCATGTCATCATGTAGTAGCGACAACCATACGTAACCATCATCTAGATAAGAACATGCATTACACGAGATTCAAACATTACTAACCCAATACTCAGCAATTCGTGTGAAATCAACCATAGAAAACAATTATTTTTCATCGAAAATCACAAATCTAGAGTTAGGAAGAAAATCCACTTTGTATAGTAAAAACCCTAGTATTTGAATTTCTTGAAAAATTATCTTTGAAAGGAACTCTTGGGTAAAGGAATCTTACAGCTGAGTGCAAAGGTATGTTTATTTAGGCTTAGTGACTAATGGTCCTCATGAATTGTGGTGCTCATAACACTTTATTTTTTTCTTCCTTCCTCATCTTTGTTAGTGCTCATAAGTCATCCTAGTTTTCATTCATGGATTGCTTGGAACCCCTATCGATTTTGACTTTTATTCCAAAACTTTTCTTTTTCATTTCTTTTCTTTTTATTCTCTTTTTTTATATGTATGGAGGTTTCCATATTTTCGCAACATCATAGGTTAAGGGAGACTTTCCTTGCACTTCTTTTGACTTTTCCTTTTTCTTTTCACCACACCCCAACTTAGGCTTTAGGCCAAAGTTGGTTATTTCAATCAAACCAATGATTCATGAGGATTAAGGGGAATGGATCAAGAAAGGTATAGTCTTTATACAATTTTTTCCAAAGAAGGTTAAGGCTCAAAGGGTGTTCAAGAGAGGTTCACACACTCACAAGAGAGGTTTATGTCAATTTGGCTCACACTCTATAAAATTGCCTAAGATCATATCACGAGAAAGTTTTACATTATTGGATGGAATAACGGGGAAGATTCTAGGTTTATCATGCATGGTGCAAGGTAAGATTATTACACAACGCATCGCTAATTACGTCAAACAAGACTCTGCACTTTTTCTAGTGCGCAACGATTATTAAACGAGAATCAATTTGGCACATATGCAACCTCATTTTGTTTTATCATAGCCGTGTTTCATGCTTGTATTATTGAGAGTACTATTCAAATCATCAGTATTGATCGAAATCAAGACTCGAATTTGCAAGTGAACAACTATTTTCAACACAAGAAGTGGCAAAAATTTGAAATTCTTTTAGAAGGGTGTCAAAATCATTTTGCAAATCAAAATCAACAAGATCCATAAGCTTAAACAATTGCTCAAGCAATATAAAACACAATTTAAAATAGGAAACCCAAATATATCCACAAAAATACAAGTATTAATAAGCACAAAGAAGTGTGTCTCACCCTACCAAAATCAAAAAGATTTGTCCTCAAATAAATAACAATAATCCAGAGGTCAAATTAACAAAAGGTAGAGATACGGATAGAGAATCATCCTGGTAAAACAACTACTTTGAGTTGGAGTGCTTTAATAGATGTGGCATTATATTAAAGGTAAGGTAAGGATGTTAGTATAACTTTCGAGTGATTCAGCAAGCTCTTATACAACTTCTTTCAGCAACCCAATGTGCCTATCTTCAACCCACGTTCTCGAATGTTTCATCAGCTACCCTTTTACGCGTTGGCCTAGGGCTTGTCCATTTTGTTCCCATTCGGCGACAACATTTTTACATATGAGTCATTCGGCGCGTCGCCAAACTAAGTTTTACTTCGCCGAGTTTTACAGAACTTCTCAGCAATTTTGGATGTTCAGATAGCGCTGATCATCGGGGTCACCAATCTGGTGGGCGATTCGGCAAAGCGTTCCTGAGCTTGGCAAGTTTTACAGACTCCAGATTTTGAAGATATCTTGAGTCAAGCAGCGGAATAGAATTTATTGCCAGCTTCTTTGGCTACTCGCCAACTAGATTTGTTAAGCGCCATTCTTAACCTTTAGAGCACCTTCCACACTTTAATCTGTAAAACAAACATACCATTATTTTATCGATACGCAAATATAAGACAACAAGGGGTTTTTGATTTCCTCCCAAATAGTGACTTAGTTAACGTCATGGCACGACACAAGTCAACGACTGTTTTTCATCCTCGGAGGCACCCATCGTTTAGTTAGGTGAGTCCTCAGCGAATGGTGGGTATTGAGCTATCATCTAATGGCTAATATAAGCATCTTGCAGCTCAATCTTCATGGAGATTGTGGTGGTTGTTTCATTTAGCATTTCAATGTTGTCCTTCATGTCATTTAACTTCTTGTCCCGTTCTTCGAGTTTTTGTTGAATGAGTGAACGAGCATCATAGCTTTGCACACCCCATGCTTTTTTCCATGTTTTCACTCTCAAAAGGATAAGGTTTTTTCTCTCTCCTTGGCTTGTTCTTCCAATCCCATCAGCCGTTTGGATAGAACATCTACTTGAGCCACCAATATTTCCCATTCGGATTTTTTTTGGCCTTCTTTGTTTATTTCGACCATGTTGTCAAGTAGTGTTGCGACTACTTCATAGGGTTGGTTGAGCATTCCGCCCTCGAAAAGGTGCTCAACTATGTTTCTATTTTTGGGTCCCAGACCTCGATTGAAGCATTCCAACAACATTTTATCAGCCATCCCATGGGATGGGCATGTTTGTAATATTGCTTTGAATCACAACCCCATTTCTGGAATTGTTTCCTCCCCTGCTTAGTTAAATGTCAGTAGATCATCCCCGAGGTTCATTAGTTTAAGGAGAGGGTGATATGTGTGATACCCATAATAATCATCCATTCTTGTTTCCGAGCTTTGATCTTCAGACAAGCAAAACAAAATTACAACTAAGATTAGTAAAACTAAAACTAAGAAAAACAAAAACCCTGATTAACTTCATTTTCACGTGACACCGCTCTCCGACAGCTGCGCCATTTTTATGCTTATCGTGACCAACGATACTAACTACGATTTGGGTATATAAGATCGTCGATCATATAGTAACCCAATCGAGGGTTAGAGTCGTGTCCCAAGGGAGTTGAGAATATGTAGCTAATTAGAATGTACTAATTAGAATTTCATTCTAATTAGTTATAGATACAAAAATTTATGATTTAAAATATTATAGAATAAAAGGAGGTGACACGAAAGTGTCAAATATCAATGGGGGGTTTTGTCACAAGTAATGTAAAACTAGTAGAAATCAAAGGAAAATTAAGTATGAGGGGAAATTCTTGGGATGTGACTTATGTTTCGCAAAATTTTGGCACATTTGATACTTAAAAACGAGGAACTAATACTAGATTAAGTGTATTGTTGTATACTTTGATTTGTTTGTTAATGGTATAGGCAGGATCTGGTATATGCAGAAAAGTGGGAAAAAAGCACAAAATTATGATGATCAAGTGAATTTCACGGCACGGATTGTGACCTTCATAACGGTTTGGGGTTGAGCCCGTGAAATTGAACCAGAGTGAAGACATTGAAGAGTAGAAGATAGTTGAATCCCAAGTGAAGACTACATACCACTTCACGGACTGTGGTCCTCACTACTAACCGTGGTAGCTCTCGTGGTGCATTTTTCAGTAGCCATGTTTGTAAGAGAAGCTTTTGGGAAGCTCCAAGTAAATACTATGGGCGTTTTCACAGGCCATGGACTCCGTGATGGTCCTTGGTCAAGTCCTTGACCCTTTGTCAGTGTGAAACATTGAAGACCCAAAACTTTGGGAAGTTCCAAGTAAAGACCACAAACATCTTCACGGGTCGTGATCCCTATGCCGGTCCATAGTCTAGCTCGTGATGCAGATTCTAGTAACCAAGACTGAAGAACCACTTTTGAGATTCTCTAAGGGAAGACCACATAGGGCTTCACAGACCGTGAAGCCCTTGACGAACCATGGTTGTGGCCATGAAAGGGCTCGACAATTGAGTCCTAACTAGATTAGGACTCTTTTAAAACATTTTATTTTGAATTATTAGGTCGTTTTTTGGATTATTATTGAGGATCTTAGAGTTTACGAAGGGAAAGACGATACCACTTGAAGTTTTAGCTTTTGAATTTAAATATTTTGTTATCACTTGAACTTGGGATTTCGATTTTCAGATTATCAAAGTGGTTGTTGATTTACCAATTATTTTCGTAAGTATTTCTTTACATGTTTTAATTATCCATTATTGATTCTTTTCACGAAAACATGCGTGGTTGAACACCATAAACGGGGGTGTGGGATCTATGATTATATCTAGGTGCGATTCCGTAAAATGAGTAAAAGGCAATCTTTATTTACAACATATAGGTTACAACTTGCAATATTTTTTTAGTCTATTGAGTGCACGCATTAGACAAGCATGTATATGGTGTTTGTTCGAGAGCAAAGCATCAGTTAGGAGAAAGCAGAAGTAAATTAATAAATTGAAGTTAAAGTTGGAGTTCGAGAGAAGATATCTTTACCACTAGATCTATGAAAGCGAGGTTAATTGTTGGTAACACTTAGAGTTTGAGAGAATAAAAGTGAACATTATCTGACTAGGCTGAGAAACATTGGATAAAATCAACTCGCAAAGTTTCTGCAAATATTAATTTGTCTGACACCCAAACTACGGAAGATCATTATAACTAATGTCATAGTGAACACAACCCTGGTTTCTTTAAATCAACTAATCAGCTTTACAACAAGATTGTTTGGTAACTGAAAATTTGAAGTTTTACAATAAGCATTGTTAAAGAGAATATTTCAACTAAACCCAATTTACTTTCAGTTATTATTTGCTTAGGAGATCATAACCGCATTCGAATAAATGCGATAGAAAAACCTTATCTGTAAGGAAATTCTCCATGGGATCGACGCAATTCTAGTTGGGTTCTATAAATTGACAACGTCCGTTTGTAATTCTTATTTGAAGTGTAAGTTTTGACGTATCAGTGACCGCAACTCAAGTTAATATAGATTATTGGGTACATGCTTTCGAAAGGAAATTGTAGGAAAATAGTACTAGGCCAAGCTTTAATTGGGAAGAAGTTCTCTATCGAGCAACTTACTTCATTTTTGTCACGCCTCCAATACCCATTAAGACGGACAGGCACCCGATGCCCTAAAGGCCCGAGAGAACCAACCTACAACCTGTTCTTACTGAGCATATACTATAACAATTGAGACAAGTTAACTTAGGATGCAGCGATACAAAACAACGTAAGTAGGTCCAAAATTTATGTACAATACTTGGCCGTCGTGGCCACAACTCCTTAAGACACAACTGAACCATGTACATACGTCTACAAAGCCTCTAAAAGATAGAAGACTAGAGTAGGTCGGGACAGACCCCGCCTTACCCTTAACTATGATACAATACCAAATGAATTTACCAAGGACTCAATAAAGCTCCGAATCAACTTGGAGCTCACCAAAAGTAGCAGAATTTCGAGTGCTCCTACTGAGGAGGTCTACTAGCTGGAGTACCTGAGCCTGCAGCATGAAATGCAGCGTCCCCAATACGGGACGTCAGTACAAAAAAATGTACTGAATATGTAAGGCAAATAGTATATGTAATACAAGGCTCAAATGAAAATCAAGTAGCAACATATGAGTGCATAGATTAGGAGAGAAGACCACCTTTGCTTACTCTTGTGGAATCAAGTAAGCTACATTCTTTTCTTTACCTTTTTGTATGTTATAATCTTTGTTGGACATGTGATACAAGTGACCAGCTGATCAGTGGTAGAAGAGGATGACCCATGCTAGGCGTATTAACCCCTGGGATGCGGTCCTCATAATTACACAACTTGGGATCGGCCCATGCTAGGCTTTTGCCCCTGAGCTGCCACCCTTCTATACCAATAGGGATCGGCCCATGCTAGGCTTTCGCCCCTGAGCTGCCACCCTTAATTAAATAGATTTCTTCACTTAGATTCTCTAATCTTTGAGATTATTGTTAATCAATTCATAACTCTTTTGAGATGTTATTTTGGATAATCATAACACTTTTGAGATGTTGATTTGGTGGTCATAATCATCTTGGAGATATGGAGATACGGAACAGTAGTGGAATACATGAAAATAATACTTTGAGGCAGTAACAATGACATAAGGAGCTATGAAACATCAACACCTAACTTTAAGACCTTAATGGCACAATTGACTTCAATTGGCTTAGGAGAGGAATTCATCAAACTTTGTTTTGCAAATACCATTTCTATAACAGCACAAGGGGAATAATTACACAAGTATAGAGTAGTGAACATATAATGAAGTAGTTCTATGTACTTAGAATGTGAAAAGAAATATTGTTAGCTATTTGGAGATAGTACGCTGCCACTATGCTTCCTTTTCTAGAAATAGAACTTATGGGAAACACTTCATTGATTTTAATTACAGGTACCAGATTTCATGCCAAAGGGATACATAATCGAATAGCCTTACATACCTTATTTTTCTGACCAATACCACTATGATGATTCAGCCTTCCTTATTGGGTGCTAATCTACAACATAAGTCATGATTAAGCTAACATCAGCAGCTAATCACAATAAGGTCCTCCAAAACAGTAGCTAAAATATTTGATGGAAATCAGGCCCAAACAACCCTTACATAAATGGTGAACCACCACACCCTTCCTCTACACATTAATACAACTTCATACATCATCTCCCAAGATCCCCAAATTGCCCTCAACAACAATATTCATAAGGCAGCCACTATCAATCTCAAATCTTTCAGCATAATAGGAGAATATTGACTCAAAGATTTATCATCATCCATGAATTCTTAATAAATATATACAAAATTCTCCAATCCAAACATGATCAAAGAGAGGAAAACAAATGGGTTGAAGTCTTACCTTAATTCTGGAAATTTATCCTCTAAACTTGTACTTCAAGAATTCAAACTCTCCTTCAAACTTCTTACTTGAAAATGAGACAGCACTCAAGAATCCCTAAGGTATTTTAGGGCTGCTTAATGAAGCCAAGAGAGACCAAAAAAAAAAACTTAGGAAATCCAAAATTTTGTAAGTTCAAAATGAAGAAAATAGACTTGATCCTTATCCTTTGAAAAACTTAGGTGTTATGGCCGACATTCTTGACCAATTTTGGGCCATAAAATGTCAAGTAGGTGTCCCACCTGCTTGTCCTTTTAACTTGGGCCTTTTTGGACTCAAGATTATTGGACCTTGGCTGTCCATTTTCCCTTTGTCCTTATATTCAACTTGGGACAGATTAATGCAAGTAGGTGGTACACACTTGGCCCAATAACATGGTAAAACAAATCTTAGGAGGTGATACACTTACCTAGTTTCACTTGGGCTTTATCCATAATGGGCCAATTGGCAGATTTGGCTGGTGGGCTTTCTTTCATTCACAATTTTCTTTAATAGGTTTGGGCTTCAAATGAGCCCCTAAATATAAGACTAAATCTGGTCAATCAAACTTGGCCCCTTTAACTATAATATAGCTCAAGTAGGTGATGCAGCAGCTAGCTCAATTACTCCTTACCATAATTACTTAAATACTTTCTCGGAGTTAACTTGCAATACAAATGTTGAAACGTGCAAGGCATTACATCACCTTCCGAGCTAGCTTAAACCAACACTAATCATATAAGAAACATGATCCCTCACCTACACTATAAGTCTATGTCAAGTATAACATGAATAGAACTACCACATATAAAATACAGGCCGTTACATCCTTCCCCCCTTGGAACATTCGTCCTCGAATGTTAGCATGGTTGTCCAGCCTAAATAAGTTCAAGCCTAAGTTAGTACTACTATTAATCACATTGAACATATAGACTTATACTTACTTGTCAATGCCTCCACTAACATTTTGATCATTCCCACTAGTGTGAAAGAGGTGAGGATACTTCAATTTCATTGCTTCTTCTGCTTCCCATGTAACTTTTTCTACTTGTTGGTTTCTCTATAGTACTTTTACAGAAGCTACTTCTTTATTTCTTAACTTCCTAACTTGTCGATCTAGAATAGCAATGGGTACTTCTTCATAAGTGAGATCTCCCGTAACATGTACGTCTTCAGTAGAAGTAATACGAAATGGGTCACCTACGCATTTCCGTAGCATTGAGACATGGAACACCGGATGAACTGATGAAAGCTCTTGTGGTAGCTCTAACTCATAGGCTACTTGGCCAAATTTTCGGATAATCTTATATGGCCCTATATAGCGTGGACTCAGCTTTCCCTTTTTACCAAACCTCATTACCCTTTCATCGGAGACACCTTCCAGAACACCCAATCCCCTATAGAAAATTCTAGTCCTCTCCTTCTAATATCTGCATATGATTTATGTCGACTTTGAGCTGTTTCTAGCCTCTGCTGTATCACTTTGACTTTTTCCATAGCTTGATGAACAAGATCTGGCCCAAATAAGGCAGTTTCACCCGTTTCGAACCAGCCAATTGGTGATCTACACTTTCGACCATATAAAGCTTCATAAGGTGCCATTTTAATGCTCGAATGATAGCTATTGTTATAAGAAAATTCAATAAGTGGTAGGTGATCATCCCAGCTACTCTTGAAATCTAATATACAAGCTCGCAGCATATCCTCAAGTGTCTGAATTGTACGTTCTGCCTGACCATCCGTTTGAGGATGAAAGGCTGTACTTAAATTCACTTGTGTTCCCAAACTCTTTTGAAATGACTTCCAAAAATTTGCTGTGAATTGAGCTCCTCTATCAGATATTATAGAGATTGGCACTCCATGTAGTCGAACTATCTCTTTAATGTACAACCTCGCATACTCTTCCACTGTATAGGTAGTCTTCACCGGCAAGAAGTGTGCTGCTTTGGTAAGTCTGTCAACTATTACCCATATGGAGTCAAACTTCTGGAATGAGCGAGGCAAACCAGTAATAAAATCCATGTTGATCATGTCCCATTTCTGGAAGTTCTATACGCTGCATGTAACCTTCGGGCTTTTGGTGTTCTACTTTTACCTGTTGATAATTTGGACACTGAGCCACGAATTCTGCAATGTTCTTCTTCATGTCCCCCCACCAATACATTTCTTTCAAGTCATGATACATTTTGGTTGACCCTGGATGAACAGAGTATCTTGAATTATGTGCTTCTATCATGATCCTCTTTCTTAGTTCATCTACATTAGGTACACACAATCTGTTTTGACATCGAAGTACTCCGTCTTGCTTAAGCTCAAATGCCTTTGTCATACCATGTAGTACATTCTCTTTAAGTTGTAAAAGAATTGGATCAGTGTACTGCTTCTCTTTCACTTCCACTATTAATGAGGATTCTGCCGCATTTTGCACAATAACCCCTTCATCTTGAGATTCAAGAAGGCGAACGCCCAAGTTTGCTAGTTGGGACAGATCCTTAGTCATTCCTTGTCTTTCCGTAGACTTCCCATAAGTTCTTGCCATTATTTTACGGCTTAAAGCATCAGCTACTACATTAGCTTTACCGGGATGATATAAGATGTCAATGTCATAATCTTTTAATAGCTCCAGCCACCTTCGCTGCCTCAGATTTAAGTCTTTTTGCTTAAAAATATATTGCAAGCTTTTGTGATCAGTGTATATGTCAACATGAATTCCATACAAGTAGTGGCGCCATATCTTCAAAGCAAACACAACTGCTGCTAGCTCTAGATCATGGGTTGGATAATTTTTCTCATGTGGCCGCAGCTGCCTTGAGCCATAAGCTATAACTTTACCATTCTGCATCAATACACAACCTAAGCCCACTCCCGAAGCATCACAGTACACTACATAGCCTTCTGTACCTTCTGGAAGTACCAACACAGGTGTAGAAGTTAATTTACTCTTAAGCTCTTGGAAGCTTCTTTCACACTCATCGTTCCACTAAACTTGGTTCCTTTGTGTGTTAGCTTTGTTAAGGGTGCAGCCATGGAAGAGAATCCTCCAACAAACCTTCTGTAATAACCTGCCAATCCAAGAAAACTACGGATCTCCGTAGGCGTTGTAGGTCTTGGCCAGCTTTTCACGGCTTCTATTTTCTGGTTATCAACCCTTATTCCTTCCTCGGATACGATATGACCTAGGAATGCCACAGATTTCAACCAGAACTCACATTTAGAGAACTTTGCATATAATTTACGATCACGGAGAATTTGTAAAACCTGCCGCAAGTGATTAGCATGATCCTCTTCCGATCTTGAATACACCAAAATGTCATCTATGAACACTATCACAAACACATCTAAGGATGGCTTGAACACCCTATTCATCAAATCCATAAAAGCTGCTGGTGCATTTGTTAGCCCGAATGACATGACTAAGAACTCAAAATGACCATACCGTGTTCGGAAAGCTGTCTTGGGTATATCTTTGTCCTTGAACCTCACTTGGTGATAACCTGACCTCAGGTCGATCTTTGAAAAACACCTAGCACCTTGTAATTGATCAAATAGATCATCAATTCTAGGGAGGGGATATTTGTTCTTAATTGTTACCTTATTCAACTGCCGGTAGTCGATACACATTCTTAATGAGCCATCCTTTTTGCGTACAAATAAAACTGGTGCTCCCCATGGCGACACACTAGGCCTTATGAATCCTTTTTGTAATAAGTCTTTTAACTGCTCCTTCAACTCTCGTAATTCTGCCGGAGCCATTCTATACGGAGGAATTGAGATAGGTTGAGTATCTGAAAGCACATCAATACCAAACTCTACTTCTCGTTCTGGAGGCAAACCTGGAAGATCTTCAGGAAACACATCTAGAAATTCATTTACCACCGGAATGGATTGAAGGGTTGGTGGCTCTACATCTACATTTTTCACTCTAACCAGATGGCATATGTATCCTTTGGAAATCATCTTCTTTGCCTTAAGATAAGAAATAAATTACCTCTTGGCATCCCAATATTACCTCTCCATTCGAGGACTACCTCTTTTGGAAACTGGAAATGCACTATCTTAGTTCGGCAATCTACCGTGGCATAACAAGAAGCTAACCAATCCATACCCATTATAACATCAAAATCTACCATGTCTAGCTCAACAAGATCAGCCAATGTATCGCGATCACAAACAGTTACAATGCAATTACGATAAACTCTCCTAGCTATAATAGATTCACCAATCGGTGTAGACACTTCAAATGGCTTCGCTAATAATTCTGGTGTTCTTTTGAACTTTCCAGCAATCAATGGTGTAACATATGATAGTGTAGACCCCGGATCGATTAATGCATACACAATATGTGAAAAGATGGACAATGTACCTGTAACCACATCCGGCGAGGCTTCTAAATTTTGTCGATCCCCTAGTGCATATGTGCAATTCTGACCTCCACTAGAACTAGCTGCTCCCCTAGCTCCTCTACCACGACCTGTAGGCATATGTAGTCCCCTACCTAAAGAAGGGGTTGATGAGGTCGATGCAACAACTGATCTAGTTGGTTGTGCAACGCCACCCACTCCCCTATGAGGGCAGTTTCTCATCATATGCCCTGGTGTTCCACACCAAAAACAAATATCCGTCCCAAACCTGCATGCACCTAGATGATTCCTTCCATACTATTTACAAGGCTGTCGTGGAGGCCTTGATTGGCTCGTACTTCCTTGCTCTTGATGACTGCCTTGGCTTTCACTTCTTTGCCCAAACTGATTACCCCTAAACCCTTGGAACCGTGGTGGAGCACTAGCTGTAGAGTAGAAAGATGATGGCCTAGGTGGTCTGTTAGAGAACCGAGGCCTAAACTCACCTTGGGATTGTGTAAACTGCCCCATGGATCTGGCCCTCTTAGAATGCCCTGTTTCCAACTCTTGTGTTCTTCTTCTTTGCCTTTGATCCTCCAATTTTTTTGCAAAAGCCTGCATCCTTGCTATATCCATATCTTTATTCAACGAAGCAATTGTACAGTCTCTAACTAGATATGAATCTAATCTGTCCACAAAACGATGAACTCTATCCTCCATAGTAGCTACTACATTAGGAGCATACCTGGCCAAGGAATTAAATTTGAGACTATACTCCCTCACACTCATATTTCCTTGGTGGAGATTTAAGAACTGATCTGCACGGGCCTCTCGGATCTCCAATGGCAGATAATGATCAAGGAATGCCTTTTTAAACTCTTTCCACATAGCTGAAGGTGCATTTATTACCCTAGATTGCTTCCAAGCTTCATACCACAATATAGCCACACCCTTTAATCTATATGCAGCTAGCTCAAGTGCTTCTTTACCACTTACATGCATAATATCCAAAGTGCGTTGGATTTGATCTATAAAATCTTGGGGATCTTCATTAGGATCTGACCCGGTAAATGATGGAGGGTCCAAGTTAATAAAATCACGTATCCGTGTTCCAGCTGATCTATCTACGCCACTAGTACCCGCAACTGGACCTTCTTGCCTTTGGCCATGACCAGCAACTATACGAGTCAATAATTGGACTGCATTCCTTAAATCTTGCTCGGTAGCATTAATAGGGGGTTCCTGAGGTTCATCTTCCCTCCTTAGTTCTTCAGGAGATGGAGGCGTCGAGGAAGTCTGCGATAGAGACTCATCTTGAGCCCCACTTTGAACAGCTTGACTTGGTGGTGGTTGGCTGGTCCCTTTTTGGACAGCCACATCTACTCGTTTACCAGTATTTTACTCCTTCTTGTAATCGGCATCTATGCTATCATAAAACAATTGAGAAATTAGATATGATTCACCTACAACACTGGTTCTATCGTACGATCTAAGAAATGAGACAACTCCTATATGTCCCGTAGCCTCCTGTTTATAGATGTGGTGCACAACACATCCATAAGCAAGACTCTACACAGACACGGCTTTGTAGACTCCCTAGGATGACCTTCTCTGATACCACTTTTGTCACGCCTCCAATAACCATTAAGACAGACAGGCTCCCGATGCCCTAAAGGCCCGAGAGAACCAACCTACAACCTGTTCTTACTGAGCATATACTATAACAATTGAGACAAGTTAACTTAGGATGCAGCGATACAAAACAACGTAAGTAGGTCCAAAATTTATGTACAATACTTGGCCGTCGTGGCCACAACTCCTTAAGACACAACTGAACCATGTACATACGTCTACAAAGCCTCTAAAAGATAGAAGACTAGAGTAGGTCGGGACAGACCCCGCCTTACCCTTAACTATGATACAATACCAAATGAATTTACCAAGGACTCAATAAAGCTCCGAATCAACTTGGAGCTCACCAAAAGTAGCAGAATTTCGAGTGCTCCTACTGAGGAGGTCTGCTAGCTGGAGTACCTGAGCCTGCAGCATGAAATGCAGCGTCCCCAATACGGGACGTCAGTACAAAAAATGTACTGAATATGTAAGGCAAATAGTATATGTAATACAAGGCTCAAATGAAATCAAGTAGCAACATATGAGTGCATAGATTAGGAGAGAAGACCACCTTTGCTTACTCTTGTGGAATCAAGTAAGCTACATTCTTTTCTTTACCTTTTTGTATGTTATAATCTTTGTTGGGCATGTGATACAAGTGACCAGCTGATCAGTGGTAGAAGAGGATGACCCATGCTAGGCGTATTAACCCCTGGGATGCGGTTCTCATAATTACACAACTTGGGATCGGCCCATGCTAGGCTTTCGCCCCTGAGCTGCCACCCTCCTATACCAATAGGGATCGGCCTATGCTAGGCTTTCACCCCTGAGCTGCCACCCTTAATTATATAGATTTCTTCACTTAGATTCTTTAATCTTTGAGATTATTGTTAATCAGTTCATAACTCTTTTGAGATGTTATTTTGGATAATCGTAACACTTTGAGATGTTGATTTGGTGGTCATAATCATCTTGGAGACATGAAATTACAGAACAGTAGTGGAATACATGAAAACAATACTTTGAGGAAGTAACAATCACATAAGGAGCTATGAAACATCAACACCTTACTTTAAGACCTTAATGGCACAATTGACTTCAATTGGCTTAGGAGAAGCATTCATCAAACTTTCTTTTGCAAATACCATTTCTATAACAGCACAAGGGAAAATTACACAAGTATAGAGTAGTGAACATATAATGAAGTAGTTCCATGTACTTAGAATGGGAAAAGAAATATTGTTAGCTATTTGGAGATAGTACGCTGCCAATATGCTTCCTTTTCTAGAAATAGAACTTATGGGAATCACTTCATTGATATTAATTGCAGATGGCAGATTTCATGCCAAAAGGATATAAAATCGAATAGCCTTACATACCTTATTTTTCTGACCAATACCACTATCACGATTCAGCCTTCCTTATTGGGTGCTAATCTACAACATAAGTCATGATTAAGCTAACATCAGCAGCTAATCACAATAAGGTCCTCCAAAACAGTAGCTAAAATATTTGATGGAAATCAGGCCCAAACAACCCTTACATAAATGGTGAACCACCACACCCTTCCTCTACACATTAATACAACTTCATACATCATCTCCCAAGCTACCCAAACAGCCCTCAACAACAATATTCATAAGGCAGCCACTATCAATCTCAAATCTTTCAGCATAATAGGAGAATATTGACTCAAAGATTTATCACAATCCATGAATTCTTGATAAACATATACAAAATTCTCCACTCCAAACATTATCAAAGAGAGGAAAACAAATGGGTTGAAGTCTTACCTTAATTCTGAAAATTTATCCTCTAAACTTGTACTTCAAGAATTCAAACTCTCCTTCAAACTCTTACTTGAAAAATTAGACAGCACTCAAGAACTCTAAGGTGTCTTAGGGCTGCTAATTGAAGCCAAGAGAGACCAAGAAAGAACTTAGGAAATCTGAAACTTTTGCAAGTTCAAAATGGAGAATAAGACTTGATCCTTATCCTTTGAAAAAGGAGGTGTTATGGCCGACACTATTGACCAATTTTGGGCCATATAATGTCAAGTAGGTGCCCCACCTGCTTGTCCTTTTAACTTGGGCCTTTTTGGACTTAATATTATTGGACCTTGGCTGTCCATTTTCCCTTTGTTCTTTTATTCCACTTGGGACAGATTAATGCAAGTAGGTGGTACACACTTGGCCCAATAACATGGTAAAACAAATCTTAGGAGGTCATGCACTTACCTAGTTTCACTTGGGTTTTATCCATAATGGGCCAATTGGCAGATTTGGCTGCTGGGCCTTCTTTCATTCACAATTTTCTTTAATAGGTTTGGGCTTCAAATGAGCCCCTAAATATAAGCCTAAATCTGGTCAATCAAACTTGGGCCCTTTAACTATAATATAGATCAAGTAGGTGATGCAGCTGCTAGCTCAATTACCATCATACTATAATTACTTAAATACTTTCCATCGGAGTTAACTTACAATACATATGCTAAAACGTGCAAGGCATTACATCACCTTCCAAGCTAGTTTAAACCAACACTAATCACATAAGAAACATGATCCCTCACCTACACTATAAGTCTATGTCAAGTATAACATGAATAGAACTACCACATACAAAAATACAGGCCGTTACAGGATGCTTAAAGGATGCCTCTAAGGTGAAGGGCTTGATATGTGTTTTCCAAGCTTAAGAAAAGGGATCCTTAAGTTCAAGAATTTCCTATATCATGTTTTATGTAAAGTCTTCTAATAGATTAGTTATGATTTATGTTGAATGGGTCGTGTCCCTATTATATTCTAATGATGTTGATTCTAAGATGGCAAAGAGACTTAGAGTCTTTAACTATGTATTATGATATTTAATATATATAATGGAAGTGATGTTCTAGCATATGATGTGCTATGAAAGTTTTAATTTTCTGCTAAATTTACCGATGGCAATGCGATGGATGATAACTATGGGCTTGTATAAGACTTCCAAGAGGTCAAGTACGCCATGTTACTTCTAGGGGGTGCTCCCCGGTCGTGACCTGTTTTGAACATTTTAACTTTGAAATTCAAGTTTAGATTTTTGGTTTCTTCTACTCTAATAGTAGGTTCATGAATTCTTTTTCTACAAATATTAATTGTGTTCTTTCGAGTATGCGTAGCCCAATCCACAACTAGGTGTAATGACCCTAAAATGAAATAGGAAGAACTAGAGACTCATATATGTATGTGATGTTGGTAACTTGATTAATTGATTAGAAATGTATTTTGAATTTTAATTTAAAGTGTTTTGAGGTCAAACATAAGTGAACAACCATGACGTCCGGAATCTAGTCCGTTGAGCTAGTGTGTTGTAGTGACTTGTAGTGGAGTTTTGAAGTGTTCTTTGAAGGTTAAAATCAAGGTGAATGGCTCTCGTACTTAGAACATCATGTTTAGGGGTAAAAATTCCGGGTAAAAATCCCAATGACCACCTTAAGGGTCCTTGAAGAGGTCCCTAAGTTTAAACCCCCAACTGCCAAAATATGGTGACCTACGAAAGCAAACCTTGGCCAGTAGATTGATCAAAGGCCCGTGTACTTGCTTCGTAGTCAATACATAGTCTTGGAGAGGGTTGGATTCAAATACCAAGCCTCAATACTAAACCATGGTGGCACAGGACAGGGCATCAACCCATCCACGGTCCGTGGATGGGGAGCCGTCATTTGGACCTACAACCTGGATCAAGTCTCGGCCAAGCCAAGGGTGGTTTGGTAAATTCCTCCCTTGGATAATTAAATGCATGGATGGTTATTGTTGGTGTTTTAGGTATTTTAAGAGTATAAAAACATTTAAAGGGTATTTTTTTTACTTTATTATTTTCAAAAACCCAAAGTTAGAAACCTTTTTTCCCCAAAATTCTCTCTCAAGGAAAATTCTATTAGACGTGAAGAACTCAAGGATCCAAGATCAATTTATTCAAGTTGTAAATAAAATTTCGTGGTATTCTTCAAGTATAAATTATGGTGATCCTTCATCCTCGATTAATCTTTCATTCAAGGAGTCAATTCAAAATAGACTTCAAAGCTTTCCAATGATCAAAATCCTACTTTCTAATCTAAGCATCGGTTCATTGGTAAAACGTTTTTAAAGCACTTATATTGATGAATTTAGGTTTTATTGATGAATTTAAGTTTATTTCATATGGAATTCCTTAAATATCCCATGCCTTCCTCTAAACCCTTAAATTGAATGGAAATTGGTTGATTATGAATGTATATTGAATAGCATGTAATAATTTAAAGTTAGTTTATGAGTTTATGTCTTTAATAATGTCTTAATCATGTCTTATGATGGAGAATTATTGTATATTTAGGTATTTATGTATTTGTGTGTTTGTGAGTTTTCATAGAAGGCCTTGAAGGCATATTATGATCAATGTCTAGTTAAATTGCTTATATGGATGATGGAAGTGGTTATGGAAATATGGAAATTGTCTTGTCTATTGTATAATCTAAGATATAAGGTTTGAGATCTATTCTTATTGGTATGCAATTGTGATATAGAGATGTGTGATCCACTTATGATGGAGGCGCTTATTTGATACATATAAGAATGTGAATTCGATGAAGAAAAGCGATCATGTAGAATGTGAATATGATCATGAATGAAGCATATTGAATTGATAGGCTTAGGCATACTATTTTTGTATAAATAGTTGTAATGGTGGATGTGTCTTGTATTGGTAGGCTAATGCATACTCTTCTAGACTAATGAATATATCTTGACTTAATTACTAAATGTTAGAATTGGTAGATTTAATGTTGGTAGTCTCTTCTTAAATGAATGTCTTGGTTGGTAGAACTAATGTTGGTAGCCTCCCTATGAATGACTAATGAGGTATTTTAGACTATGTCTTGAACGGTAGACCTAAGAGTGGTGCACCTTTATGATCAGTCTAGAACCCTATGTGAATGTAAAACCTTGAAGCGGTAGACCTAATGGTGGTAGACTCCTTCTTGTGTGAAATGATAAACCTAGGATCGGTAGACCTAAAGGTTGTGGCCCTTTCTAAGGAATATCAATAAGCTATGCTTAATGAACGTCGATCGGTTGACCTATTGGTGGTAGCCCTTCTTGGTAGAAGTACTTTGGTTTAGCAGACCTAATGTTGGTTCTCTCTCTAGTACACTAATGTAATGAACTAATCTATGGGAACTAAGGCTAAGAACTGAGTGGATATGGTTGAGATGGTGTCTCTTCCCAATGTTAGGAAAGTGTCCAATGAACATCTTTGGATATCCCCTAAACTATGTGCCTACATAGGATGTGCATTGGTTCTACCCTTGGAAAGTAGAACACCTTCCACGGTGAGGGGTTCTATGACACCAGATTCCATATCTATATTGCATGGTATATGTCGTTTAACGCTATTACCATTATGTGTGATATGCGCAATAGTTACTTGCTAGGTTATACAACGTGTAGGTAGTAGTATGGGATGTTATCTACACATAAAACGAGTAGGCTTTAATAGGGCTTGAGTGAGTTCCCTAAGTCTTCATGACTAATGTGTGATAGTCCTCTGAATGAAGCTAATAGTGAATGTTGACTTTTTGTCTCTATAATGTGATGCATATCTCTCTTATGTTTATGAAATGGGTTACTTGGCATGTCATGTTGAAATACTTGAGGAACACTTAGGTGTGGTATGAAGAGGTAGTATGGGCTTCGACTTTATGTCTTACCTAAGGGAATCTTAGGGTAACATTAGATAGAGCTCTAGAATGATGAATGACCTACATAATGTATGTGCCCATTTATTGCATGCTGGTACTAGTAGAAGTATTACTACTTGAGGTAAGGTAAAAATGTAAAGGTAAAGATTTAAATAAGATATTCATACTTGTATGTTGGTTGTCACTTATATTATGCCTTTACTGTTCAAATGTTCATGAAGTTTTACAAAATGGCATAAAGCATGACTTTCAACAAAATGTCTTTTTTTTCATGTTTTTGCATGGTCGTCATACTTAGTGCTTTATTGTGCAAACACCATCTTCTTCATGTTTTTACTACAATGGTATGTTGAGGTTGCTAGTGAATTATTAGTTGAAGGCTTGCATTGCTATTCCATCCAAGACTTGGTACGTCCTCATTGATTCGAGGACGAAGAGTTCTTATGTTTTCTTTTGATGTAATAGACTTCTAGTAGTTTCTTTTCAATTGTAAAGGGTGTTGTCCCTATGATGTTGAGATTATGTCTAAGATGGCTATGTTGATACTTAGTATTCCGTTGCTTTATAAAAGAGTTTTCTATTGTTTATTTTATGAAGAAAATTTTCCATTCCACACTATCTTTATTACCTATGTGATGAATAAATGCTAAGAGGCGTGTACAAGACCCCTTCGGGGTCATGTACGCCATGCCATTACTTGGGAGTGCTCTCGGGTCGTTACAAACTTGGTATAAGAGCATAAGGTTTTGGGAATGATCTTTAGGTTGATTCCACGTCTAGTATATTCTTGTTTATCGATGTGAGTCGCGACATATTTATGAGCGAGAGACTATAGGATGATTGAAAGATACACTTATTTCATATTCTTGAAGTCGTGCCTTAGAGTTGAGTCCTATATGTGTCCTTTTCCTAATCCTTCCCTTGTGTTTATAGGATATGAATATGAAAGGGATACCCGCAAGAATACTGAAGAGGAGACTGTTAATGATGAAATTCGTCCCCTAGGTCCCAAAGATGAACAAGCTCCTCAAGGTGATCAAGTTCCGGTGGTTCCCCCGGACATGACCAATCAAGATATTAAGACGACTTTTCTAACTTTGGCCCAAGCTATGACAGCCCAAGTGAATAGAGATGTGGGGCCTGGGATGAATGCTATTGAGAGTACCATGGCCTTAAGATTGAGATACTTTGTGAGGATTAATCCTCTTATTTTTCTTGAATCTAGAGTGGAGAAGATCCCCAAGAGTTCTTGGATTGAATTTATAAGATAATGGATACTGTGGGAGTTACCTCTAGAGAAAAGGCAGAGTTGTCTTCCTATCAATTGAAAAAGGTTTCTCAAATTATGTTTACTCAATTGAAGGCTAATAGTCCTATAGGAGCGGTTACTATAGTATGGGAAGAGTTTAAGAAGGTGTTTCTTGGTAAGTAAATTCACCGTGAGAAGAGGGAGGTTAAGATTGAGAAGTTTATAAAACTTACGCAAGGTATAATGAACGTTGAGGAGTATTCCTTAAAGTTTACCCTATTGTCTAAGTATGCTCCATCCTTGGCGTCTAACCCTAGAGATGAGATGATGTAGTTTTCTTATCGGTGTATCTGACCTAGTTCGTACGGCTATGCTCCATGATAATGTGAATGTATCTAGACTTATTGTGTATGATCAATCAGTTGAGATGTCCAAGCTTAAGATAATGAATAGGGATGTGAAGAGGGGTAGATCCGATGAGCAATGTCAACCTAGGTTCAAGAAGAGAGATCTAAACCATGATTCTTCAAGTGCTCCTAAGGGTAAACAAGAGAGAGGTGGTAAGTCTAAAGTTGCTAAACCTACTTTAAACAATTATAGAAAGAAACATTTTGGGAAGTGTCTATCCGGTACTAGTGGGTTCTATGGTTGTGGAATGAATGATCACAAAGTGAAAGATTTTCCTACTCTTTCTACTAGAAGAAGGGAGGCCAAGCAAGCTCCTCTTAATGGCCCAAATCTCGATGCTCAAAAGAAAACTCGTTTCTATGCTCTTCATGCTAAAGAGGGAAAGAGATCTAATCCGAATGAAGGTATCGGTAAGTGATAGTTCCTTTTTGTACTAATGTGTATTTAGACTCTTGTGTTGTGTTCTTTTAGTTAGTTTTTCCCTTAAGTGGGGGGCTGGTATGATGAATAGCAAGGCTGTGAGAGTTCCTTACCCTTATCTCTTTTACTTTTATTCTTACTCAATCTTGAGATCTAGAGTTTGATTGTAGCTTGTCATATATTTTTGGAGTCATGATTATTAATGAGTTTTCCTTGGCTTCTTGATGTTACGCATGTTTCGGTTGAATTCTTGTTTAATGAGAAAAATGAGTTTTCATTAATGTGTTCCCCATGTTATTATGCATCTAGTATGATTTGCTTAAATGTTTCATGAGGTTCAATGTTGAGCATGCCTAAATGTGTTATTTAAATAGGGACATATATGCCTAATGATATGGTGATTAGCTTAATGTAACTTGGCGAAGGAAGTTCTTCCAATGAAAAGAAGAATATGAAGTTTTCATGCATAATGAGTTTGTAGATGTAGTTCCTACTTGCTTGTTATGTTTTAAGATTATGATGTGGAATTGACGTTTCCTCCTTGTTGTGTGCTATTATAATGATGATTTGATGTTGATTGCGGGCTTCTAGTCTTGAGTCGTTACTCCTATGTGTTTGAAGTGTCATTCAAGGACGAAAGTTCCTAAGTGGAGATATTATAATGACCCTTAATTGAAATAAGGAGAACTAGAGCCTCATATATGTGTATGATGTTGGTAACTTTATTAATTTATTATAAATGTGATTTTCTGTTAAGTTTAAAGTCTTTTGATATCAAACGTCAAAAAACGACCATGACGTCCATAAACTAATCCTTTGAGCTAGTGTGTTGTAGTGACTTGTAGTGGATTTTTGGAATGTTATTTGAAGGTTAAAATCAAGGTAAATGGTTCTCGTAATTAGAACATCATTTTTAGGGTTTAAACATCTGGGTACGACTCCACAAGGACCACCCTAAGGGTTCTTGAGTAAGACCCTAAGTTTAAACCTCAAACTGCCAACATGTGGTGACCTACGAAAGCAAACCACGGCAAGCAGATTGATCTATGGCCCGTTGACTTGATCTGTAGGTCAAGACTTAGTCTTGGAGAGGCTTGGATTCCAATACCAAGCCTCCGTACCAAACCACGGTGGCACAGGACAGCACGTCAACCCATCCATGGTCCGTCGATGGGGAGCCGTCGTTTGGATGTGCAACGTAGTGGAAGTCTCGGCCAAGCCAGGAGTGGTTTGGTAAATTCCTCCCTTAGATAAATAAATGCATGGACGGTTATTTTGGGTGTTTTAGGTATTTTAAGAATATTAAAATATTTAAAAGGTATTTTTAACTTTATTATTTTCAAAACCCCAAAGTTAGAAACCTCGCTTCCCCAAAATTCTCTCTCAAGGAAAATTCCATTAGAGGTGAAGAACTCAAGGTTCCAAGGTCAATTTATTCAAGTTTTCATTTCATCGGATTATTCAAGTATAAGGTATGGTTATCCTTCATCCTTGATTATACTTCCATTCAAGGAGTCAATTCAAAATAGACTTCAAAGCTTTTCAATGATCAAAAATCCTACTTTCTAAGCTAAGCATGGGTTCATTTGTAAAAAAAAAAATTAAAGCATTTATATTGATGAATTTATGTTTGATTGATGATTTTAAGTTGATTTCATATGGAATTCCTTCAAGAACCCATGTCTTCCTTTAAACCCCTTAATTGAATAGAAATGGTTGATTATGAATGTATATTGAATAGAATGTGATAATATGAAGTTAGTTTATGAGTTTATGTTATTAATCATGTATTATGATGGTTAATTATTGTGTATTGAGGTATTTATGTGTTGGTATGTTGGTGAGTTGGCATCTAAGGTGTTGAACGCATATTATGATCAATCTCTTGTTGAAGTGCTTATACGAATGATGGAATTGGTTACGGAAATATGTAAATTGTCTTTTCTATTGTACTATATTGTATATAAGGGTTGAGATACATTCTTATTGATATGCAATTGTGATATAATGATGTGTGATCCACTTATGGTGGAGGTGCTTATTTGATAGCTATCTAAATGTGAATTTGATGAAGCAAGGTGATCATTTCTTGAAGTACATGTACATATGATTCCAATGATAGAATGATGATCTTATATAGAATGTGAATATGATAATGACTTAAGCATATTGAATTGATAGGCTTACGCATCCTATTCTTGTATAAATAAATGTAAAGGTGGATGTGTCTTGTATTGGTAGGCTAATGCATCCTCTTCTATACTAATGAATATATCTTGACTTAATTGCTAAGTGTTAGAATTGGTAGATTAATGTTGGTAGTCTCTTCTTAAATGAATGTCTTGGTTGGTAGACCTAATGTTGGTAGCCTCCCTATAAATGACCAATGAGGTATTTTAGACTATGTCTTGAACCGTTAGACCTAATAGTTGTGCCCCTTCATGATGATTCTAGAAACCTATGTGAATGTAGAACCTTCAAGCGGTATACCTATTGTGGTAGCCTCCTTTTTGTGTGAAATGATGAACCTAGGATTGGTAGACCTAAGGCGGTGGCCCTTCCTAAGGAAGATCATTGAGTTATCCTTAATGAACCTTGATCGGTAGACCTATTGGTGGTAACCCTCTTTGTGAAGGTACTTTGGATCGATAGACCTAACGTTCTTGCCCTTTATAGTACATTAATGTAATGAACTACTCTATGGGAACTAAGGCTAAGCACCGAGTGGATATGGTTAAGATGGTCGCTCTTCCCTATGTTAGGCTATAGTCCAATGAACATCTGTAGATATCCCCTACATTGTGTGCCTACATAGGATTTGTATTAGTTCAACCCTTGTAAAGTATAACACCTTCCACGATGTGGGGTTTTATGAGACCGTATTCCATGTCTAGCTTGCATGGTCTATGTTGGTTAATGCCTATTCCCATCATGTGGGATGTGCACTCTATTTACTTGATAGTTTCTACAACGTGTCGGTAGTATGGGATGTTGTCTACACATGGCATGAGTAGGCTTTGATAGGGCTAGAGTGAGTTCCATAAGTCTTTAGGACTAATGTGTGAAAGTCCTCTAAATGAAGCTTATAATGAATTTTGACTTATTATCTCTATAATGTGATACATATCTCTTTTATGTTGATGAAACGGGTTACTTAGTATGTCATGTTGAAATGTAAAGGTTCCTGTCTAAAAGTAGCCTTAAGGAACACTTAGGTGTGGCATGAAGAGGTAGCATGGGCTGCCACTTTATGTCTTACCTAAGGGTGTCTTAGGGTAACTTTAGATAGAGCCCTAGAATGATGACTCACCTACTTAATGTATGTGCCTATATATTGCATGTTTGTACTAGTTGAAGTGTGACTACTTGAGGTAAAGCTAAAGGTAAGGGTTTAATTGAGATATTATGACTTGTATTTTGGTTGTGACTTACACTATGCCTTTATTGTTCAAATGTTCATGAAGTTTGCAAAATGGCATAAAGCATGACTTTAATAAAATGTCCTTTTTTGCATGTTTTTCCATGATCGTCATACTTAGTGCTTAATTGTTCTAACACCATCTTATTCACATTTTTACTACAAGTGTAGGTTGAGGCTGCTAGTGGATTCTTAGTTAAAGGCTTGGATTTCTATTTCTTCCAAGACTTGGTACGTCCTCATGGATTCGAGGGATAAGAGTTCTTATGTTTTCTTTTGATGAAATATACTTCTAGTAGTTTATTTTAAATTGTAAAGGTTCGTGTCCCTATGATGTTGAGATTGTGTGTAAGATGGTTATGTTAAGACTTAGTATTATGTTGTTTTATAAAAGAGTTTTCTATTGTTGGTTTTATTGAGAAAAGTTTTAATTTCGCACTATACTTATTACCTATGTGATGAATGAATGCTAAGAGGCTTGTACAAGACCCATCCGGGGTCAAGTACGTTGTGCCATGACTTGGGGGTGCTCTCGGATCGTGACACTAGGGATGTGGGAACCATGAGTGATTAAAAGTGTATGAATAATAAATAAGTAATTGTTGACTATTGTTGATGCATGCATTGATAATTCTTTATTTAGAAGTCTTTTTAACGGTGGCCAACGCTAGAACTCGCCTTGTTGTTACTTGTGGGACAAAAAAGGTAGTTAATAAGAAAAGAATTATTAACAAAGATTTAGTGTGATACTATCTAATAGTGTAATGTCAAGTGGTGCGAGGGTGAAAACTATGCCATATATTGATGTGATGTATTATCGGAGGCAAAGGTAAGGGATAGTAAATTATACACACGTAGCCGGACCAAGGTATGGGGTGAAATTCTCTATTTAGCGGACCAGGCACTAAGGGATAAATAGCTTACCACTTTGCCTATGATACACTAGGAAAGGATTAGTATTATTACGATTACCACAATATGAGTTTATGGGTAACACATACACCTTATTTTCTCTCTCTCATTGATAACAATAAAGTTTGAATCTTGCTCACTTGTTACTTACCAATCAATAAGTTATTTGTTACACAACCCCCCCCCCCCTTTACTTACTTGTCTCGGAAATAAGTTGACTACACGAGTATATTCATGAGTTATGTTTATGTCTAAACCATATTCCTCGTGGATAGACCCCAACCTACTAGTTGGGTTCTTTATTTGACAATGATTGCTTATACTTCTTTAGGAAGGTGTAATTTGAGCATATCAAATTTTTGTGCCGCTGTCGGGGTATAAGGCTTTTAGATTAAGTTTAACTACACTATTGAGCTTTAGTCAATTATTTTCTAATTTTAATTTTGTTTTTGTTTTTGTTTTACATGTTTCTACTCTAGTGTATGCCAAGTACACGGAGTCGAGGTGAACCATTAGCTCCTTATGATCTAGAGCTACCAAAACATTGTGAAAGATGAATAACCAAGGGGTCCCAGGTAATCTAATCAGAGGAAATCTGGGTGATGGAGTTGAGTTGCAGCCTCCTGGGGTTGTTAATGAGCATGTTGAGGATCTTGGTGGTAGTATATTGGAGATGCATTGAGGATACAAAATCCACCAGAACAATGTTGTGTTATAACTATAGGGTTGACTTCAATACCTTTGAATCTGAAGGACCTAATGTGCTACCTCCAAGGACCATATTTGTAGGGACTAGCAGTTTGATGCAGATGCTTACAACGAGGGGTTTGATTTCTGTTATTGCATCGGAGGATCCGCATCGGCACATGGCCAAGTTGAGGAGTGTTTGCAAGAGTTGTGTGGGTCGACCAGATTTGGACATGGATGTCATAGGATTGAGAGTCCTCTTTCTATACTTGACTGTGATGTTGCAGTGTGGTTTTCAGAGCTCCCATATAACTCCATTCATACATGAGATCAATTGCACAAGGTTTTCATGGACAGGTACTTTCCATTGTCAAAGAAGTTGAACCACAAATATAAACTCAAAAACTTTGTGGCACTATCTGGAGAGTCTATGAGTAGTAGGTTCACTATATTCATAAGAAGTGTTCCAACTCACTACATTGATGATGAATCGATAAATGAATACTTCTATAAAAGTCAGGATGACAATAGCAAGATTGTTCTTGATACTATCGTTGGGGTTTGTATGGTGAGTGCACTTTTGAGCAGATCGCTCGGAAATTGGAAAACATCTCTCGAAACAACAAAGCTTGGAGCACTGCAAAAGTCAGAGACCGGGAGAAGCACTTTTGCAATTCAATTTGCTGATAATCAATCTGCTGATGATATTCGTGAGGAGATGACTAAGATGAGGACCGAATTGGGGTTAGTGTTAAAGCATGTGAGCAGAGGTGCAAAAAGGTAAATGATGTGAATTATTTGACTAGAAATCCACCAGCACCGGTTGAAGAATGTTACTATAAAGAAGATGTTTATTTGGTGAATGATTAGACGAGGGGTTTCTGAGCCAACCGCCAAGCTTCCACCTCTGATAATTGTTACAATGGGCAAGGAAACCAAGGTCGGAACTATGGGAAATAGCCAAATATAATCGTGAGGGTCAATATGTCCGAGATGGGAACTACAATCGTGACAAAAATTACACCCGGAGCAATTATGGAAGAAGGAACGATAGGGTTAGGCCTTATATTCCTCGACAAAATTAGGAATCTGGCAATTGGGAAGTTTGGGGTAGTATGTCACGTATCGAGGGTATGATGCAGAAGATGATGAAGAGGTTTGATTCGACTGATGAGAATGTGAAGGGGATGCAGAATGACTTGTATTGTATTGGTCAAAAAATTGACGCTCATGCAGTGTCTATCAAGAAACTTGAGCAACAGATGAATCAGTTGTCTACTACAGTAAATCCACATCAGCCCGGTACACTTCCTAGCAACACTATCCAAAATCCGAAGAATGATGGATATTGTATGGCACTCACTACTTGTTATACCTCGAAAATCCAATGACCTAGGCTAGTGCCTCACCTAAGTAATAATGTTTAAAATGGTTTTCCCCTACCTAAACTAATGCAATAAACTTGATTTAGAAGTATTAGATCCTAAACGTCAAGGGATGACCACGACGTACAGATACTAGTGAAATTGAACTAGTAGACGTCCTTAGGTCTTGTGAAGGTTTGAGAGTGTCTTATGGAGGGTAATACATGTAAAAATACTTTAAATAGGTAAAATAATTTTTTAAGGATCGAAACATGCAGGTCCGACCCCCCAAGGACCACCCTTCAAGGACCCAACCATTGGCCATCAAGCTACCTAAGGTAGCCAACATTTGTTCATACAACGAGCATGTCCGCGTCGCGTACTAGCTCCCCCATGGACCAAATGTTTTGTCCGCATCGTGGACATGTCGCAGACTCTACTCTCTCAAAAAGTAATTCCAGTAAGCTTTAGGGAACAGCTCCGCGACGCGGACTTGTTCCCCGACGAAAATTCTGAAATTTGAAGTCAAGTTTGAATCCACAAAAAGGTCTAACTAAGTGAGGGGTCTTTTGGTATTTTAGGGGAGGGGTATATATGGATTTTAATTCAGTTTTATACCACTTTTACCCACCAAAATCAAATCCCGAAATTGAAATCCATATTACTCTCACTTCTCTCTAAATTCTCTCTCTACCCAATTTCCATTGAAGAGAATTGGAGCTTGAAGAAGAAGACCAATTCTCCAAGTTTTCTACTCCAATTCTTGGCTAAAGTCTTAATTATGGTATGGATTCTTTCACTCTTGGGATTCCTTTCCCCAAGAGGTCCATTCAAAGATGATTTCAAATTGCCCAAATTGAAGGGTTTTCTCTAAACATGGGTCTTCTTTTAAAACCTAAATTATAGATCAATTATGATAAATTATGATTACTTAGGTCTTTTTAAGTATATAATGATGGGTAATTGTTGTTGTTTAATTGAAATCACATAGTACCCATGTTCTTCCCCAATTTCATAAATCTTGGATCTTGTTTGGTGAATTGCTTGAAGATGATGAGTATATCAATTGTTATATTGGTGTTAATTGTATTATTACTTCATGGACTGTCTTATATCATGCATCTTTTGGATTTTGATCTAATTCTTTAAGAAACCATGAATATCCCTCTTCTCATAACCCTAACTCTTTAATTGTGTTGATTAATGATTAGAGGTGATGTAAGTCAGTATGTTATTATATAATTGACTATCCTATGATGCTGATAATTGATTTGATGAATACATATCATTAATTTGGGATTAAAGTATTGAATGGGTTTAATAGAGGCCATTTGTAAGACCTTCACGGTCATGAACTTGTTGTTATAGTATTGTTGGCTTATCTTTGGTAATGTTGATTAATTGAAGTATGAATGATGCAGTTATGAATGTATGATCATGCTATGAATATGATGGTTGTGAGATGATGATAGATGTGAGATTATGAGGGGTTGAAGGTAATTACTATGTGCATCTTATGATTATGCTATGATGTAATGTTCTCACATGATGTTTGGTTTATGATGAAAGGACTTTCTCATCCTAAAATTTATGAGCTATGAACATGTTAAATGAGGGGTTAAACTCCTAAGACCTATGATATGTACTAATGTTAAGAAAGACTTAAATATACTTCAAAAAGGGAATTTACCTTAGCACCGAGTCAACTTTACAATGAGAGGGTATCTTCACAAGGAATCTTCCCCCCGATATTCTCATGAGGTGGAAACTACAATGCGAATTAGCATAAAGAGTGTTTCTAGTATCAACCTCCTAGTTTCTTAACTATATGCCCCCATAGGAAACCTAGCTAGTGAATCAACCTAAATGTTATTATGATGTTGATGTCCTACCTTGGCAGGTAGGATTCCTCCTTTCGGTTTGAAGGGTTGTCACCTGATTCGATGTTTAGCTCACATTGTCTAATATCGGTTATGGAGATGTTTCCCAAAAGTAAAATGAATATATGAAAGTAAGAAGAGGAACACTAACTAGGAATTTACCTATACATTGCACAAGTGGACTTTGAGGGGAGTTCTAGGGTGGGTTCTTTATGTACATATGTTATGAATGAAATGTATAATGCTGGTCTTATATGATATTGGTTTCACTTGATATACATGATGTTGGTCTAAATTTTTATGTATGATGTTGACTACACTTCTTATGATGTTATATGAGGTAAAGGCAATGTTTATGGTCTCGTTTCTAGTTTACTTGATTTATGTGGGGTTATCGGGCTTCACATAAACATTGCACTACTGGACTTGGATTGGGGTTATGAGTAAGCTCTTGTGATGTATTAATGAAATGGACTCTAAACATGAAATATTGACTATTTCTTTATTATGATGTTACTCTTGAACAAGAATATGAATATTTCTTATTGTTGTTGTGGTATAGACTTGTATATCTTCTTGGAATGTGCATAAAGGCTTTAAAAGTGAACTTAGCATGTTTATAATAAAATGTGTCTTTGTGCATGTCATCAAATGTTTTACTTGAATATATCCATACTTAGTATATGTGGTTTGTACAAACCCAAATCTCTTCTATTTTCTACACAAAGTGTAGGTTCGGGCCATTGAAGAGTTTCTAGTCTTTTCTTGAAGAACTTGGATTGCTATGCCCAGGTTGGTGAGTCCTCAAGTATGAAGATGGAGATGCTAGTTCTAGTTTCATATTTCCTTATTCAAAGACTTTAATGTAATTCCCATTATAAGATGTATTATAATGATAAAAGGGCTAAGTCCCATTTCTCTTACCCTTATGTTTAGATGGTTATGTTAGACAATTATAGATTCTATTTTCAATATATGTGAAGTGAAGTTGAACTTCAAACAAAAAATTTTAATTTTCCACATTTTATTCTATCAAAGATGTGATGATGTATGTTAAGGGCTTGTCTAGGGCCTTTAGGAGGAAGAAGACACCGGTTACGACTAGGGGGTGCTCTCCAATCGTGACACTACTCAAGGGGGTAAACAGAACATTAATCCACCTATGTTGTCTAAGGTTGAAATTATAGTTGAGAAAGCTGATGATGAGATAGGGGTTCCTAGAGAGTCAAAGAATGTTACAGAGGAAGAAGTGGAGATAAGTCAAAAAGTTATTCCCATGCCTAGAGCTCCACCATCATTCCCATAGAGGTTTGTAAAGAAGAACGAAGAGGGGAAATACTGCTGGTTCATGACTATGTTGAAACAACTTTCCATTACTGTTCCGTTTATAGAGGCTTTAGAGCAAAGGCTTGGGTATGCAAAATTTATGAAGGATCTGGTGACTAAGAAGAGGACCAACAGTTTAGAATATGATTATAGGTTACAACATTGCAGTTCCATTGCTACTAGGTTACTTGAACAGAAGAAAAAGGATCTTGGTGCTTTCACTATTCATTGTACCATTGAGTTATTGCATTTTGTGAAGGCGTTGTGTTATTTGGGTGCTAGTATTAATATGATGCAATTATTTATTTACAAGAAGTTGGATTTACGGTCTCCAAAACCAACTGCAATGCGATTGCTTATGGCCAATAGAATGGTGAAGAGACCCATTAGTGGACTCCAGGATGTACTTGCGAAAGTTTAGTCATTTTTGTTTCTAGTGGAATTTGTGATACTAGATTGTGAGGTTGATTTTGAGGTTCCCATCATCCTTGGGAGACCATTCCTTGCTACGGGGCGTGCCTTGGACGATATGGAGAAGGGGCAGATGAAGTTCTGATTGAATAGTGAATAGGTAACTTTTAGTATCTATAGGTACATGAAGCAAGAAACTGATCTCAAATCAATATCTGTGGTGAATCATATTGTGGAGTGAGGTTCTGATGTGTCTATTGAATAAAGGTTGTGTGTTGATGCACTAGCAGCGGTAATTATAAATTTTGAGGGTGATGGTATTGAGGACTATGATGAATTGGTCGCCGCACTTGATTGGTTAAAAATCTATTCCAAACCAAAGAAGCTTGAGTAAAATATGAAGAATCACAACTCTCCACCCGCAAAACCTCTGTTTAGGAGGCTCCAAAATAAGAGCTTAAGGCTCTACCATCACATTTGAGGTATATATTCTTTGTGAGAGATGGTACTTTACCGGTCATCATTGCGGCAAATTTGATTGTAGTACAAGTTGAGGCATTGGTTTCTGTGTTGAAAAGGCTCAAGAGAGCTATTGGGTGGTCTATTGCAGACATTATTGGGATCCCTCCTCTCATATATTCTCATAAAATCCAACTCCTGCCGGATTCAAGCCGAGGATTGAGCACCAAAGAAGACTGAATCCGCCTATGCAAAAGGTAGTGAAAAGGCAATTATCAAGTGATTGGATGTTGGAGACATTTATCCCATTGTAGATAGTAGTTGGGTTTATCCAGTTCAGTGTGTGCCCAAGAAAGGTGGGAGTATTGTGGTACCTAATGTGAAAAATTAGCTTGTTCCGATGCGTCTAGTTACCGGTTGGAGAGTATACATGGACTACCAAAATTAAATTCTTGGACGGAGAAAGACCACTTCCCTATGTCGTTCATGGATCAGATGTTAGATCGTAATACTGGTAAGGGTTGGTATTTCTTTCTTGATGGTTATTCAGGCTACAATCAGATTTCCATAGCTTCCAAAGACCAAGCAAATACCACCTTCACTTGCCTTTTGGGACTTTCGCCTTCAAACGGATTCCATTTGGGTTGTGTAATGCTCCAACGACCTTCCAGTGTTGCATGATATCGATATATTCTAATATGATGGAGGACAATATTGAGGTATTTATGTATGATTTCTTTGTGGTAGGTGACTCATTTGATGGTTGTTTGGATCATTTGGTCGAGGTACTTAAACGGTGTGAAGAAAGCAATATTGTGCTCAATTGGGAAAAGTGTCACTTCATGGTGAAAAAAGGGATAATTCTAGGTCATCGAATTTCTGAAGAGAATATTGAGGTTGATAGAGCGAAAGTCGAGGTAATAAAAAATCTTTCACCACCTATCTCTGTTAAAGGTGTTAGAAGTTTTCTTGGGCATGCAGGCTTCTATAGGAGGTTCATCAAGGATTTCTCCAAGATTGCGCACCCATTGTGCAAATTGCTCGGAAAGGAGTGTAAATTTGATTTGATGATGCTTTTCTAAGATCATTTGGAGAGTTGAAGGAAATACTAGTTTCCGCACCTATCATTATTTCACCATATTGGGGGCAACTGTTTGAGGTAATGTGTGATGTGAGTGTAGTGGAGCTTGGTGTGGTATTGGGACAGAGGCGAGAGAAAATCCTTCGTCCTATTTACCATGCCAGCAAAGCTCTAAATATGGCGCAAAAGACATATACAGTGAAGGAACAGGAACTAATTGTGTTGGTTTTTGCATTAGAGAAATTTCGATCCTACTTTCTTGGTACTAAGGTCATAGCGCATACTGACCATTCTGCATTGAGGTATTTAATGGCTAAGAAGGATTCAAAACCAAGGTTCATTAGATGGTTATTGTTGCTACAATATTTCGACTTTGATGTTCAAGACAGAAAAGTCAAAGAAAATTAAGTTGTCAGTCACTTGTCCAGATTAAAGGAAGAAGCTATGCTCAAGCTAGGATTGGTGCTGAAATTGATGATGATTTTCAAGACAAACAAGTATTGGTTGATTCTCATGATTTGATTTCTTGGTTCGCAGACTTTTCTCACTACTTGGAAAGTGATCTGGTTCCATCCGAGTTGTCTTTTAACTAAAGGAAAGAGTGTGTTCATGATGTGAAGAAGTTCTTTCGAGATGAGTCGTATTTGTTTTGTGTTTGTGTTGATGGGATTATTCGTTGTTGTGTGCCGGAGGTTGAGATGATAAGTATACTAGAGGTGTGTCATTCTTCATCTGTTGGTGGGCACCATAGTGGTATTCAGACTTCACATAAGATTTATCAGTCTCGGTATTATTGGCATATCATCCACCAAGATGCTCATGATTTCGCCAAGTCTTGTGATCGTTGCCAAAGATAAGGAGGAATTTCAAAGAGCAAAGAGCTACCTATAGATCTGATTTTGGTGATTGAGTTGTTTGATGTATGGGGAATTTATTTTATGGGTCTTTCTGTGAGTTCACATGGGATGAAGTATATTCTTGTTACGGTTGATTATGTGTCGAAATGGATGGAAGCAATTGCGCTTCCAAACAAATAAGGTAAAAGTGTCACCACATTCCTCAAAAAGAATATCTTCGCCAGATTTGGTACACCTAGGGCGATTATCAGCAATGGAGGTTCCCACTTTTGTAATAAATTATTCAAGGCGTTGCTAGAGAACTATGGACTTTGTCACAATATAGCCACTTCTTAACATCCGCAGTCTAGTGGGCAAGTTGAAGTGTCCAATAGAGAGATCAATAAAATTCTTGCTAAGACTGTGAATCCAAATAGAAATTATTGGTCAAGGAGACTTGATGATGCTCCATGGGCCTATCGCAACACATTCAAGACTCCCATAGGTACATGCTCATAAAAACTTATATATGGGAAGTCTTGCCATTTACCGGTAGAGCTAGAGCATAAGGCTATGTGGGCGCTAAAGAATTTGGAATTTTGGTTGGGGTGCCTCATCGAGTCAATGAGTGAATGACATAGATGAGATTGATGAGTTTCTCTTAAAAGCTTATGAAAGTCATCCCATATGGAGCGAACAAGGAGGGAACAAGGTTCAAGGTGAACGAGTAAAGGATCAAGGCCTACATGGGGAAGGGAGAGAGTGTGCAAGAAGTGGTTGAGGCCTACTACCTTGATGAAGTCTGGGTAATCAGGGGCCTTCTTTGTGCCACGATGTTAAATCAAGTGTTTCTTGGGAGGCAACCCAAGATGTACAATCTAGCAAACTATAGGTTTTCTTTTCGATTTAGGAGTTTTCTTTTTTTATTTGAATTTTTATAATCCTTTAGATAGATGTTTTATTTTTACATTAGTGTTGGATAGATATAACATAGGGTCCGTGCCTAAAAAGTGTCCAGAAATTATAAAATAGGCCTAACGGTTGCTACATATGCAGGGACACAAAGCAAAATCTTTATAAAAAGGTAAGTGTAGGGGTCTGCGGACCCCATCAATGGTCTATGGTTCCATCCACGGACCATGAATGGTCTCCGTAGACCCCTGGTATGTATCTTTAACTTTTATAAGTGTTGAGGGACCTACAATCCATAGGTTGACCCACAACTCGTAGACGGGGTTTCGTGGGTCCAAACCTTGGGTTTTGCTGACCCGACTCGAACACCCTTTTCATAAAACCCTTTCATTTCAAATTTAGCCCCCATTACCCATATTCCCTCCTAACAGTTTCTAAACCTTCCAAATCCCAAAACTCCCATATTAACTCCTCATATCACTCCCATTTTCCATCATTATTATCGCCTCATCCATAATTCTCTTTCTCCTCTCCAGAAAACATCCATTCTCCCCTTCCAAAAGAATTTTTGGTCCGGGTTTGGTGTCAAAAGGCGAGCAAAAGGTCTAAGGAGTTCATTGTTATCACACACTCACACATTTCACTTACTTGTAAAGTAATACGAATTGACCCTACCTCTGAATTTCATTATTCATTGTTAAATACATGGAGTCATGAAATGAATCCTGACATTGGGTTATTTTTTTATGAAATTGCATGATAAATTAATGTTAGAAACACCCTTGGACAATGGAATGAGATGATTGTTCAACTTAACCAAAATATCAAAATTAAGAGGTGTAAATGGAAGTTTTGACTTAGGGTTCCTAGTTTGGCGTGCTAAAAGAGTTAAAATATGAATAATCTGAACCCTATGGGTGACAAACTACCATTTATTGTGTTGAAATGCATTATTAGACCTAGGTTGGTTGTTCAATTTTTGAAACAATGACTACAAAAATGAGGATGTCCAAAAACTTGCACAAGTTTGACCCACGAGACCCCATCGATGGATTGTAGGTCAACCTACAGACTGTAGGTCGGGTCCGTGGATCGGTTGTCTATGAAAAGTTACCAAGTGAGAACCACGGACGTGGACTACGTTCTGTTATTTAATCGATGGAACATTTTGCACATCCTTGGTTCACATCACAGACCCAACTTTTTGGGATCTCTGACCTATGAAGGGGACCCACAAATCATAAGTCAAACTACAAACGATAGGTGGCCACTGATGCTACTGTACAAAAAAATTTTAGTTTTTGTTTTGGTTCATTCTTTGCTCTAAATAATTTTTTATTGTGTTATAGGTTTCTTTTTGGCCTCCACGGGTACAATGGCTCCCAAGAAAGCTCTAGTCTACGCCGCAAGGGGTAAGTCCAAATATTTGGCACCATACCTTTGACGAATTAATGAAGATATTGATGCGGAGACTGACATCGCATATGTCTCACCCACTACTAGGATATCCTCTACGGTACCACGCACAACACATAATAAATCCGGGTAGGTGGTTTACGACATAGTCACTACCTCCTAGTCTGAGAAAAAGGATACACTGATTAGTTCACCGGCTAGTTCTGGTTCTGCTTTTGCTTCCGACTCCAGCTCTTCATCTGGCTCCAATTCTTATGGCGCCAACCTCATCCTTTCAGTCTAATAGTGTAGATGACATCCAAGTACCTCTGAACACGGTTCATGCTCCAGTTGTTGAGGAGCCTAATTGATGGTGCGTGAGTGGCTAGTGGTAGATATATCGAGACTCTAGGATGCCTAATGAGAAAGTGAAGATGGCTCGATTGATTACTAAGGAGCGTCGGGCACTCACATGAAGCCTTCATACTATGTCCAACATATATGCTCTCTTTCGGAGGCACATGTGCAAGTGGATGGCTCGTAGCCCTGGGTCTTACAGCGAGGAGATCGTTATGGAGTTCTATGCTTCCTATGTAGCCACCCTCCGAGGTTCTACTGGCAGATGGGCCAAGCATGCTTCTCGGGCTCCACTCACCTCTACACTAGTGTGTGGGTTTGAGATTGATATATCTGAGACCACCATCCGCAGGTTCCTTTATAGTCCGGGCCACACTTTACCAATCAACACGGCCGAGTTTGATTATCGCTATGACATCTATAGGAGCGGGGCAGTTCAGAGAAATGTCGAAAAGAGGCAGTTCTTTTTTCTCTAGTTAGCTCGTCACCTTGCTACAGATATAGAGTGTGTCGAGTGGGTCAGCACCCCGATCTCGGGCATTAAGTCCACCCTGACATTTGTAGCAAATTTTTCTGGTTATTAGTGCGAATCTGGGTGTCTCCTATGCAGGCAGAATATGTGCTTACATAGGACCATGCAGTCATGGTTGCAGCTCTAGTTGGTGGGTTCGAGATAGATTTTTCCCGCATTCTAATTTTGGAGATTCATGAGAGGACCTTCAAGTCCACCACTATATACCCCTTTCCATGACTCATTTTTTAGATGTGCAGGGATGCTGGAGTATCGGTTTGGCATTTTGACAAATTGATTCATGCGTCCAAGACCCTAGATATCAGACTGATTCGAGATAAGGCCAATGAAGCAGCACTACAAAGAGAGCCACAGATTGAGGGGCCACGATTTGGAGAGAGCTTGGTTGATGATGTGGAACAAATGCAAGGTGTGGAGCCTGCCCCTCTAGCATCTAGCGAGTATGCCCCAGCTCCCCATTCTCTGGCCACAAGTCAGGCCCCTAGCTCCCAAGAGCCATTGACTCTTTAGGTTCTGCTATCGTGCGTCTAGCCCCTATTTAGAAGCTGGAGGCCCAGATGTCTACACTACTTCACCATGTGTGGGCTTTGATGCAACATGTGATTAATGAGTCCGCGACTAGGGTTGATTAGTGGATGGAGCAGATGATGGACCATAAGGTTCAGGTCATACAGCAGCACCTTAATGCATCCGAACGGCATGTCTTAGAGAGACCATCCCCCACCACCGATGTTTATGCCATCCAGACAGAGTTAGCTAGTCTTCGGGATGATCTTGATGCCCTTCCCCTCCACCTAAGACTGTGCCTGAGTCGGCCCCCACAACCTTGATTGATGATACAGTGTTAGATATACTATCCTGTGAGATAAGATGTCACTTCGTAATTTTTCAGGTCATGCTGGGAAGCGCCCCCGCTCCAGTCAAACTTCTAAGGACACTGAGGCTAAGAGATCTTGCAAGAGGGAGCACCAACAATTTATAAAGCTGAGAGGGTACCTATAGTTTAAGAGGCGGCATGCCAACAACGGGTTAGGGAGGTAGGTGTTGGTGCCTCTAGCAGTGTGAGAACCACTGATGGTGCGATGAGAGTTGATGGAAGCACTAATGAGGGTGCTGAGATGATAGATGCGGACACTATTGATGGTGGCCCAAGTGTTGATCTATTTGGCTCCGGGAAACTGAACCCACGCACTTGTTGATTTGTCTTCGGTGTTTTTGCGCCACAGGTTTGCTCACCTTCACCCTATTCTTTACTTTGTGTTTTTGTGTTCGTTACTTGGAGACGAGTGCACTTTATTTTGTTGGGTTGGGGTAAATGGATTATGAGTGATAGGATGAAGTCTGAGTAACCCAACTCATGGTCCTCTCTTTGGGTTTTCTTTCCTGTGTTCTTTTCCCCTAAGAGAATGTTTTAATTAATGTTGAATCGTTATGTGTTAGGATTATATGTGTAGAAGCATGAGAAAGAATAAAAGCATGATGGAATAATCAAGAGAGAAAAATGATACCCGTCAAAAAGTTGCGATATGTGTTAGAATTTGTAGGCTAGAATGAGTTAAATGTGTTGGCTCTTAGTATGACATGATAAAGAACCAATTTGATCTCATAACTTAAGTTAAAACTTGAAATAGGTAATCTAATAATCAGATAATGAAACAATGTAATTTGAATCAAATCGTGCATGATAAGATCAAATAAAATGAAATTTACCATAAACAATAGAACCCATGAAGAATCATATAAAACCTAGACAATTTGGTAGAATTCATAAGAGAATTTAGGGAGTTCTTGGGGCTCAATGGATTGAAAGAAATACATTGATGAATTTCTCGCAACCTTGATGAATCTAATACTTGGAATTGGGGAAGAGAACTGTGAGCTTGAAGACTATATTGTGTCATTTCTCGTAAATTTGTGTTCAATTATGAAATGACCATTTCGTCCTTCCCCTTTGTATTTTCATATTAAGTTTGTATTTCATGATTGGTTAGTTTGGTCCATGATGTATCAGGTGTGGTTTTTTTGGTGATTTAACCCTTTTGAGTTTTGAATTTTTGTTATGGTTGACTTTGGTCAAGATTTCGAGTTCTGACCATTGGATGAAAATTCCATCAGTTCCCTCATGTCTAAAACTTTGAGTTTGACCTAATAATGTGATTGGTAAGGTTTCCGAGGTCTCGAGTTTAGGTCATTTTGGAAAAAAGTTGAGTTTTAAGTCTTAAGAGTATTCTGGAAGGGAAATTTCTTCATTTGACTTTTTTCGGAAAATCCGGTGATTTCACTGAGTCTGAAGTTTCGAATTTAATGGGTTAGCATATCTATCTTATTTTTATGGGACTCCAAACAATTTCTGAAGTTCCAATCGGAAACTTGGACATATGTCTTTTCTGGTGTCTAATGAAATTTTACCTTTTTCTGAGTCAATATAGTCAAAAGCGATGAAATAGAAGAAATACTTTCAGTAACCTTCTATAATAACCGGTCAAACCCAAGAAACTTCAAATATTTAAAGAGGGAAGAGGTGTAGGCCAGTTTTCAACTGCCTCAGTTTTCTTAGACCATCTCGAACTCACCTCTATTTTACTCTCATTTGAATAGTAAATAGAGAATGAGCTCTCCAACCACCCTCTATTTCAGTTTTTATTCTCCACTAGGATTTCACTATATTGCACCATAAGTACTTCACTATTTTTCACACCTGGAAAGTCAGCCAACTTGATCTTAAATATTAAGAAAGACTAAATATTTTAGGGAATGAAATTGTAGAAAAGTACTTACTTTTAAGAAAATATTTTCATCTCACAAAACATATCTTAAACAAATTTAGAAACATAAATGAAAATATACCGAATTGAACAACATATGTCCAACATAGATAAATTTGTGCTCGTACCCAATGTTTACATCAGTTCAATGAAGACATGACGTCACATGCTTAACTTACATATTCTTTTCTTCAAACTATAGTTAGCCGACACGTGCTAACCTTTACTTATCAACTTAACTATGGTAAGATAGTCTGATCTGGCATAAGTATCACGTGCGAGTAAGTTTTAATTATCTCACCTAAATTTTTAATATGAACTTACCTAGTTATAGAAAATCCATACTAGTAGTATCTTATAACAAAATGGAAAGCATATCATTTCCTTTCCTTGTTTCATTCCCAATGTAGAAATACTTTCCATCCTTCAAACATTCAACATTTCTATATAAACACATGACCCTCTCTCTTCCTCCATCACCAATCACCCTTTCATTTGAATATTAAGAGAAAAAAAAGCGAGACAATGGTAAGAGGAAAAGTTGAGTTGAAGAAAATTGAGAAAATATCTAACAGGCAGGTTACCTTTACAAAACGAAGAAAGGGTCTGATGAAAAAGGCAAAAGAGTTATCAATATTTATGTGATGTAAAAGTGGGAGTAATAGTTTACTCTCACAATGGGAAGCAGTACGAGTATGCTAGCCCAAGATATGATTAAACCGATGTATATCAGTTTAAAAAAAATATATTGAATAAAAATCTATTATTTGTGTAAAGATCTCACTAAAAATGTAAGCGTTATTTCTTATAATGACTTGATCTCGTTGCTCCTATCGGTAATGTGTGTGAGCATGTGTACGGATAATTTAAAGTTTTGATAGTTAGTTCTCAACCTTTCGATTGACAAATAATGTACATGAAGTTGTGCAAGTGTAATATTCCATAGTATTAAGGACTACTATAACACTATTCATAAAAGTTTCATTCTATCTCAATAATGGATGCTAGATCGGCAAATTGAATGATAATTTTATTTCAATTATTGTGAAGGCTTCTCTCTCTCATGATTAAGTGCTAAATTATTTTATTTTTGTTATTATTATTAAGTAATAAATTATTATAAATTAAATCCTTTGTGTTTATTAACATAATTATTTGTAACATCTCTTGTTTTTTTGAAGTATGGAAGATGTTCTGGCCAGATACAATATTGTTGCAGAATCAAATTTTGAACCTGTGATAGTTGATACTGTTGCAACTGAGGTAGTAAATTAAATATTTTTTTTCACATAAATTAATTGATTACATTAATTATTTATTTGAATAAAATATTATTTTTAATTTAATTATTTTTAATTAATTAGGAGCCCCAAATTGAGATAAATATCCTTCAAGATGAAGTTGTAGTCTTGCATAGTAAGCAAAGGTATGTTTTTCTATGAATTTTGCTTTAATTAATTAGAAAATTTCTAAAGGGCTATGGAATAGGCTTTTTTTTCACGGGATAAGGGTGTCAATATTAGGCTCATTAATAATAGCTTGTGGGATAAATTTATTAAGTTTATTAAGCCAAAACAAGCAAATGTGTGTTGAATTCATATTGTAATTACACTTTATATATTTAATACTTCTATCTTGTCTTTATTATTAATGATATTAATTAATAATATTATTTATTTGTATATGATATAATGTGAAGGGGATTGCTGGCAAAAGACCTTGGTGGCTTGAGCTTCACGGAAATTGCAGCAATTGGAGCAAATGTTTAAAGAAGGGATTTTGAGTGTCAAGAACCACATGGTATATATAGATATATTAATTTTATCAATTATTTGTGACATTGCGGTATCAAGTCTTTGAAACAACCATTGGTATTTATATAAGAATTGGTTATATATATCACACTTCTTGATGTGCGACTTTTACCCTGATTGTGAATAATTGTGTGACACGTTATGTACTGAACTGTCTTTTATTAAATTAATTTTATTAATTACTTATCACATGTTTTTCAAAACTAACTCCTATTTAAACTTAAGAGGAGAGAAAAAAAGTATGATTTTCTTTATTAATTTTTTTCTTTATATTTCAGGAACAAAAGCTAATGGGACAATTTGAATTGTATATGTCGAAGGTATACACAATTTTTATTTATTCATGTTTTGCATTATATCTTATACGTTATTTTCAAAGCTTATTTTCATGAATTACTCATTCTTTAAATTTGTGTTTTAGGATAAAAAAGTTCGACGAAAAAGAGAGAAAACCTTCTAATTCGTTCTTGATTCTCATATAGTTAAATCTTCTATAACTCTAAGAATCTTTTTTCAGAGTGAAATTTGTACTCATCAATGACTTATTGACATGTATAATAGAGTCGGTCAATAAACATGAAAGACGTGCATGATTATACTACAATAAATATGCTGAGTTATTCGAGTCATTCTACTTATTATTATATTTAGCTCATGATGAACTCGATCGTGATAAGGTATGAATTTCACTAAGAAAATTTTATACAATATTATTTTTTCAAAAAATATTTAATGATCACCCTTTGCGGCTTAGATTTTCTTCTCTTTTTCTTTTGGCAGGAGAAAGAGGTTATGGTTGAAGCCAAAATATTGAATGAACATGTAAGTGGCCTTAACTTTAACTGTATTTTAATTATTGCATTCTAAATATTATTATTGTGATTTATAAAAAATTCTGCTAATTTTATTATTAAATTTACTAAAATATTCAAAAATATATATTTTTTAAAAATTCAGGTTGTAGAACTCCAATGTGAATTGGCTATGAATCAGAACTCTTTTGGCAAAGTTGACACCTCCTTGCGTTTAGGGTAATTATAGAAATATCTATGCACTTTTTTTCTTCTAATTACTATAAATAATTTTTTCCTCTTAGAAAAAGAAAAAAAATTACCTCTATGATTTTATTATTATATAAATACCAAATTTAAAAAGATTTATGAGCGAATGCAAAAAAGAAATTCAACTTTTAGTTTAAATAAAATGATATAATCAATGATAATTTCATTTAATCAACTCAACTAATTTGAGTTATTCGATATGAGAGGACACTTTTGTTTATGCATTTCTCTTTTTTTTTTTTGTGAATATTTTTGTTGCGCCCCTATCTGGGTGAAGGTGAGCAAGGGGACGCGGGTGAGAAGCCTAAAGTTATATATCTTCCACCCTTTACTTACCTCAACGTCTATAATTAAAAAGAAAATACTTTTCAAATATTTTTGCTGATATTAATTTCATATAATTTTAAATAGATTGATGAGTGATAATTTCATATAGCTGACTCAATTTTTTGGAGATTGAGATACTGCAATTATTATTGTTACTAGTATATTGAGATTTTTTGGTGCTTCATAATTTTTTTAATAATACTGATTAGTTTAAATTATTCATTATGATTTGTAATAATTTCATAAAGTCGACTTTATTTATTTGAAATTGAGGCACAATATTTATGTACATCAAAGATTGATTTAGAAAATAAATTTTAAATCCTTTTCTTATATTTTACAGGCTGCTAGTTGATACTAATTTGAAGTTGGGCCCCCCAAATGTTGAAGATGATGTTGAATATCCTATGATCATAAAGTGATTTTATATTACTCTTTGATAATTTAAAATAAAGATTCTCTTCAGTTTTTACATTAATCTTTGTTTATTATCTTTGGAAAAGCTAAGTTTGAATAAAGTCAAATGTTTGACTAGAACATGATGCAAAAGCTGGGATCTTCTTTTAATTTTATGAAGAAGAATTGAAATTTAAAATTGATCTTCTTTTTTCATTTTCTTGTTTTGATATTATCATTGTGGTTATGTGATGTTTAACTTTTTTTTTTTGTCTTAACTCGATGTTATATATTGTATCATTACTTACAATGATTAGAATTTGCATCTTAGAAAGCCTCATAAATAAAATAATTCTTTTGACTAAAATCTTATTTTATATATAAGGTAACTTGTTCGATATTGAAATGAACAACTTCTTAGTATGGAGTGGGTTGTTCCCTTAATACGTCAACTTATAATTTTGTTTGTGTTTTGCACAATTATAAAGCTATTAGTAATTTTTAAAAATATTTTATAAATTTAGAAGATAAAGTATATAAATTTTTTCATGTATTCACATATAACTTTCGATTTTGTAATTAAATAAATTAATTATATATAACTATTCAAGATTATACAATAAACATTTTTTTTAAAATAATATATCGTACATGACGATCCTTAATTCCCCATTACAATTCGTTATTTACTTCCTTTCTTATAGTAATAAATATTACTGATAAGAAACTTAAAGAAACCTGCAAATTGAAATGGGAAAAAATTAACTTATTTTCATAATGAAACATACATTACTGGCTTTATTATTTGCTCTTCATTTGTCCACAACTTTAACATAAACTTATTTATCATAATAATTAACAGAATTGAAGAAGTAACAATTGAGTTGTGGTAATATTATAATATATACATAGAAAAAAGAAGGATATATATATATATATATATATATATATATATATATATATATATATATTTGAGCAATAAATGTAAGGAAACTATGAGAAAAAAATGTCAATTAATTGATTAAAATAAATAAAGGTCATTGCTAGATTAAGGAATGACACATTAGCTCTTCTATTTTTAGCTTTATTATATAAAAAAAATTATATTTTAGCAAAAGATATGATCTAAAAATTCAACAAAAATGACAAATCAACTTCTATTAAAAATGTGATGCTTATTAAGTTATAATAACTTATTCAATGGGTTATTAATTAAATAAATAAAAGAGAGTAAAAAAACAAAAAAAGGAACATGAGTGATTTAAGAAAATGATCAAAATAACATTAATAATAAGATTTTAAAAAAAAAGATTAATAACATTCATGATGAAAGAAATGAAGTATCACTATCTTAAATATTCTTGGAAATTTAAATATAAAAATTTCTGTCTTCTAAAATTAGGGGGAAAAAACCAAAAATTATTACATAAAATATTAAATAAGATTCATATATGTAATATGAAAATTGTTCACTAACACAATTGATTTCATCCCATTAGTTCATGTAGTTTTTACAGCTCCTAAAACAATCAAATAAAATTTACTAATTTGATAAGATTCACCTCAAAAGAAAATATTTTTCATTTTCTTTTCTTTTTGTGTTGCAAAATATTGGGTAGGCCATTTGAATAATATCATTGCATTTATAAAAGACAAAGTATAACACTTTTTAAATATTTTTGTCCATTATTACTAAATTTGTCAATACTTTAATTTATTCATATTCATATGATCAATAAAAAGCAATCAAAGAACTACTGTAAGGTATTTTTAATTATCTATATAGAAAAAATATATATGTAGATACTACTTCTGGGTGTAACATTATAAAACTATAAATGACATATTTGTTTACATCCCCCCATGAACTCACAATATAATTACTAAAATTAACATTACTTTTTACCAAATTTTATTTCTGATATCTTAATTTTCTTTTTAGAAAAATTATTCTCAATAAGTACTGAACATGGTTGTCAATAGTCAAACTTCTAGCGAATCTGGCAGTCTTTTTTTATTTTTTATCTCTTCTTTTATTTATTTTAGGTTTTAAAATAATTTTAGTAGCCATAAATAATGAAACGATCCTAATCACTCAATATCATTTGGACACTTGACAAACATCAATTATGTTTGGAACAGTTTAATAAAACAAAAAAAATGAATTAGTACAACAAAAAATTTGAAAAGAAATTATGTGAGTACTAATTACAATTAATCTATTGTTTAATTGTAATATTATTGTTTGTTTAAATAATATGAAGATTGTGAAAAAAAGTTAAAATTTGACAAATTTACATTTATTAAATGAGAGAGAATATATTCTTTATGAAATTAGTTAAAACATATTTGCTAATAACAAATTCTTTCATTCCTAGTGAAATTGAATAATAATAACATAATAATACCTTGATAGAATTTTCTATCCTTTTTAAAAAAACTAAAACTTCTCCATTCAATTTTGTTATATCATCTTATTTGATAGAAGAATCATTTATAATATTCTACTCCACCTTAATTTATACTATCAGAGTTTTAAGAATAAACATTAAATTTTAAATCATGGAAAAATGACAGAGAAAATAATAATAGTACAAAAATTAAAATCAAGTACAAATAAAGCTTTTTCATGATTTTTTTAATAAAAAAATATAGTGATAACAATCAAAATAGAGTAGTTGTTTATATTTGAAATTAAGTTTAATTGAATTTAATTAGTAGAATGAGAAAAAAATAATATTAAACTAATAACCCTTTTGTATTATTAAATGCATTTTTTAATTGAGTAGTAGGCCAAAAGTTACGAATTAGGATATTAAAATAGTATCTTACTTTCTTCTTAATTATTATGGTGTTTCAAAGACGGTTTTTTATTTTTAATGATTATTCATTTTTAACGTTTATAATTCTTTTTCTCTGTGAAAAAATATTTTTAAAAATATTTTAAATTATATTTCACAATCTCCTTATCTCCTAATTTATAGCAAAATAAATACATATATAATAATAACAACAACAACAACAACAACAACAACAACAACAACAACAACAACAACAACAACAACAATAATAATAATAATAATAATAATAATATATAATAATAATAATAATAATAATAATAATAATAATAATAATTTATTATCAAATTATTTAAAATCCAAAAATAAAAATAAAATTACAAACATAAAATGAAAAAAATTGAAAAAAGAATTTTGAGTTCATTTTTTAAAAAATGTAAAACTTCCACGTTTATCTAATATTAAAAAATCCAAAATTAAAAATAAAAATAAAAACATAAAAGGAAAAAAACCTGTAAATACTGGTTTTTATCTATTAAAATATGTATAACTTCCCAAGTTTTTCAAAAAAATATAAAAAATATACATAACTATACTTGAAGCGATTTTATTTCATAAGTATAAATAATAGTCTTCTGTACTCCTTTTTTCTCTTGAAATCAAAATCAATTGTCATGACATAAAAATTTGGAAATTGAGAGTTCTTCTATAACTCATGTTATGCCGCTACAATAGGCTATCATTAGGACGCTAGCCATGTAAGTTTATTTGATAAATTATTTATTTGCTTTTTTATTATGATTAATTTGATTTTAGTGATATATTCTCTCATAAAGTGATAGATTCATATTTTTCTTATTTAAGATTTCTCTTTCTACTAACTTTAATTGTGAATAAAATTGCATAATACTTTGTTGCTTATATTTTTATTCTTGGTTTGTTGTTTATAATGTTTTATGATAATATATTTTTTTTTGTTTTGCAGGATGTATTCAACATATTGTGACTATCTTTTGATTATGTGTAAGAATTATAATATCAAAATGATTAATACAAAATGAATTTTTACTTACAATAACAATAAAAAAGGAAGGCAACAACGAAATTGAAAAGCTCTTTATTAATCCGTGTTTTTTATTTTGGATAAACAAGTGATTTTGAAATTCCCCAATCATTCTTGCATTTTTATGAGAAAAAGAAAATCAAACTATCAAGTTAACAAATATTCGAGCCTTTTTTTTATTTGAAAGAAAAAAAAACTGATATAATAAAATAGGATAATATTATGGGAAAAGGGTCAAAAATACCCTTGAACTATTTGAAAAGGTTTAAAATTACCCCTCATCCATCTATTGGGCTAAAAATACCCCTCTATCTACCTTTTTGGTTCATCTCTACCCTTAAAACTAACAACCATTTTTTTAAAAATATTATTATTATTATTATTTGTTACATGTCATTTTCTTATTGGATAAATTAAATCTCAACCCATTCAATTTTCTTTTACCCAAACATTATAGTGAATATGACCCAAACCCAATTAGAAGACATGTTAAAAATTAAATTAATTGAATATTTCTCCCCTAACCCCAAACATCTTTCTTCTTCCCTCTTTTCTTATTCAAAATTTTCAAAACAATATTCAATCAAATGATAAAATTCGTAAATTTCAGCTGCAAATATGAGTCTAAATATATTATGAGATAATATCATCAGCCCATGTAACCTCAATGTCGTCATTTTTGAAATCAATTTACTCCCAAAGGAGGACAAATCAGAATTTTCAGCTTCTATTGTTATTCGGCGGAATACCAAGTTACTCAGGTGATAGTTAAAAAGATGTGTCGATTCAGGTGGCAAGAATTAATGATCTCCTCATTTGAAAGATTTACCCATCTAACTTTTGTGATTTTCTGCTTGTGATCAACAGATTTGACGATTCTCAAACCTTCAGATTTAGCTTAGAGCTGCAATACTAACTTGAAGTTGAAAGAAATATTGATTTTGGCGGTCTTCTTCCCGTCGCCTAAAAAAACTACACCAAAATCTACCAAAATTGCACCTAAACTATAACAAAACAGAAGCAAACCTGCACCTATATTTTACCAAAAACTAAATCAAAACTATATAAAAAAAAAAACAGAGGCAAAAAGGCAATAAAAGTGCACTATAATGAGATTAAAAACTGGACCAAAATTTGATGATAAACAGCATAAAAGCTGATCCAAAAACGAAAATAGAAGTGGTTCTAATTTGCTTTATTAAAAATGGAATACATTACAATGAAAATTTATGAATTATATCATTTGATTGAATATTATTTTAAAATTTTTGAATAAGAAAAGAGGGAAGAAGAAAAATGTTTGGGTTAGGGGAGAAAGATTCAATCAATTTAATTTTTAATGGGTCTTCTAATTGGATTTGGATTATATTCACTATAATGGGTAATGGGTGGGTAGGAGAAAATTAAATGGGTTGAGTTCATTTATCCAATAAGAAAATGACATATAACAAATAATAATAATAATAGTATTTTAAAAAAGTGCTTGTTAGTTTTAAGGGTAGGGATGGACCAAAAAGGTAGATAGAGGGGTATTTTTAGCCTAATAACGGATGAGGGGTAATTTTAAACCTTTTCAAATAGTTTAAGGATATTTTTGACCCCTTCCCCTAATATTATTAAAAGATTTAACATACTAACAGTTATAAAAGATAATATTATTTAAAAATTTAACATAATAACAGTTATACAGTTTCCAGAATTTTTAAATTTAAATTCTAAATGATAGTTTTTTTTTACATTTAAAAATTAATTAAATTTTATTATTAAAATTAACATCCAATTCCATATCCTCAATATACAAACCCACGAATGAAAGCTTCTTCTAAAAGTCAGCATCTTAAATACTAATATTTAATAATTTGTAGTTTTATATCAAAAATATTTCTTATTTTCATTTAAAAATATTTATTTTTTAGTAAATACAACTTATTATGTTCTATCTTTACCTATAAACAAATAATAATGATGATAATGATAATAATAATAATAAAATAATAATTTATCTCTATAATAATAATAATAATAAAGTTATTTTTTTAAAAAAAAACATCCAACTAAATATGATGTTTTAATCTTTATTTTTTAAAAAAAGATATAATTATTGAATATGATGTTTTGATCAGATTGTCCATATCAAACTTTATATACATTACAAAGATATATTTATAGAAAGTTGAATGGTAGTTCTCACCCCCTCTATTTTATTTTTTCAACATTTTATGAGAAAATGGTTTAAAATACCCTTAAAATATGTGAAATGAACAAAAATGTCCTCAATTTTAGTTTGACTCAAAAATTTTCTTACTGTCAATACTTTCATTCAGAAATGCCCTTATAATTGCAAAATGGTAAAAAATGCCCTTTTTAGAATAAATATTTTTCTTTTTAAACACATCTTCTTTCTAATTAAAATATTATTAAAGAACACTAATCTTGTTTTCTTTCTTCTAAAATCAATTTAACAAATAAAAATGTAGGAAATATTTTTTTGTTATTAATCTCATTTTATTAATTAAAATAGAATAACTTCATGTACCCTTTCGACAGACAATATATGTCATACATATAATATCATAGTAGATCCATCATTAATCTATATTTATATAATGATAATAAAATAAGAAATATTTTCATTTTTATTTTTTTCTGAATTGAAGTAACATAAACATTTGCTAATTTTAAAAAATATTCTTGGAAAAATAGTGTGTTAAAACAATATATATATTTATTTGAAAAATGAGCATTTTTGACCCATAAAATAACAATAAGGGCATTTTGGACCAAAATTTTGACGGCAAGAACATTGTTTGACCAAACTACAAACGGATGGAAGTTTTGTCCCTTTTGCATAGTTTAAGGGTATTTTGAACCATATTATTGATGGTAAGAGCATTTTTGAGCCAACCTATAAACAAAGGGGATTTTTATTCCTTTCACATACTTTAAGGACACTTTTACCCTTTTCCCATTTTTTATTATTATTTATATTGTTTTGTCAATAACATATTATTTTTCATATAAGGTTATTGATTAAAGGGAAAGGGTCAAAAATACCCCTCAACTTTGGTTTATTGTTTGATTTTATTCTCGCCGTTAAAATAAAGTTAAATTTACCCCTCCCGTTATCAACTTCACCAAAATTATCCCTTATTTGATGGAATCCATAAATTTGATCCAAATTGACGCAATTATCCCATTTTTTTAAAAAAATCCTATTCCCTATTTTTAACCCAATGGACAACTTCTCTCGGATAACCCGGTACCAATTAACCCTATTATCCTTTTCATTTTTTCACAAATTTGGTCATTCACTTCTCCTCTAATATTCTACCAATGCAAAACTTCGGACAAACAAGAGGAGACCTGTGTCGGAAGATGTGTTGAGAAGTTCTTAGAGCGTTCTATGCGTGTAGGACTGAGATTCGCAAAGCTTAACCAAGGTGCACCAACACCAGACAGAGGCATGTGCTATGTGCCTGCAATTCCATTTCTTATTATTGTTATTGTGGGTTAATCAACAAGGACAAGTAGTGGAAGTTCCTTATTTTGGAATGTGAACAACTTTCGTCGTCGTAATTGGTCTATGATGATGATTGGTCTTGTGTTAGATATGAACTTGTCTTAAGTGATGTTATGATCATTGACTTGTACAAGCTCTTATATGTGCATAAAGGCTTTTAAAAGTGACTTAGCATGGTTTTGAATAAAATGTCCTTTTAAGCATGATTTCAATGGTTTTACTTGCATATGTTTGCATACTTAAGTATTTGTGGTTGTACTAACCCCTTTTTCATTCCCTTTTCCAGAACAATGTAGGTTCGGGCCATTGAAGTGTAGGAGGCCACTTTGAAGGAAGACTTGGACATATTTCCCAAGTTATTGGTAGGTCCTCAAGTTCGGGGATGTTGTCATTCTTCTACTCTAGCTATGATGTTGCTTATGTCTAAAGACACTTATTCCTTCCTTTATCATTTGAGACAATTGTTGTAAGCCTATATGTGGCATATTGTATTGAAGTAAGGGGCTATGCCCAATATTGTAATTCTCTATACAAAGTATTAGACTATATTTCTTATAGATTGGTTATATTGCCTGAACGAGAAGTCTATGTAAACCTTAATAAGCGAGGAGTCTATGTAAACTCCATATATGATATGGGAGAAGTCTAAGTATACTTCACTATGTAAATGTTTTTAAATTTTCTGCATTTTTGACCTATGATATGTTATGAAGAATGCTAAGGACTAGTCCAAGTCTTTTCCGAGGACGAAGACGCCAGTTACACCTAGGGGGTGCTCCCCGGTCGTGACAGTTGTATACCCAATTCATCATGTAATTTCCTCCAAAGCTTGGATGTGAATTGGGTACCACAGTATGAGATGATAGATAGGGGCACCCCATGCAACCTCACTCTCTCTTCCACATAAACTTTAGCCAATTGTTCAACATAATAATCTATTCTTACCTGAATAATATGGTCTAACTTAGTCATCTATCAACTACTACCCAAATATAATCAAACATTCCAAAAGTCTTGGGAAGTCCAACCACAAAATCCATGACTATTTTTTCCCACTTCTATTCTGGAATCGGAATTCTTTGTAGCAAACCTGCATGCCTTTGGTGTTGATATTTCACTTATTGCCAATTTTGACACTTAGCCACAAACTCTGCTATATCATTCTTCATGCCTGGACACCAATAAATTCGTATCAAATCTCGATACATCTTCATCACACCCAGATGAATAGAATATCACGAACTATGGGACTCTATCAACAACTTATGAGTCAAATCCTCAACTCGAGGAACATAAATTCTTTTGAAACTAAATACACTTTCCACATCAAGAGTTGTTTCTTGACTCTTGTGCCTCACCCAGCGCAGTCTTCTTTTTAAGCTCCTCCATATTCTCATCTTCAAATTTTTTGGCCTTGATATCATAGATGAATGTGACCCTCACTTCAATGCTAGCTAACACCCACCTTTTCTAAGATTCCCAATTGCATGAATTTAGACTTCAAGGTCTGAATGTCCTTAGCCAAAGGTCGCTTGGATACACTCAAGTAAGCTAAACCACCCATACTTACCATCTTTCGACTCAAAGCGTCTGCCACAATATTAACCTTACCCGGATGGTATTGAATGGTCACATCATAATCCTTGAGTAACTCCATCCACCTTCGTTGTCTCAAATTTAGATCCTTTTTAATGAACACATGTTGCATCTCACACCTAACACCATAGAGGTAATGCCGCCAGATCTTAAGAGCAAACACTACCACTGATAGCTCCAAATCTTGTGTTGGATAATTCCTCTCATGCACCTTCAATTGACGTGAGGCATAATCTATAAAATTCTTATCCTGCATCAACACGACACCCAAAACAGAATGTGGAGCATCACAATAAATGATAAAATCTTTACCTTCAACAGTTAACGCTACAATGGGTGGCGGTGATCAAAAAAGTCTTGAGCTTTTGACAGCTATCCTCACATTTTTCTGTCCATTCAAATGGTATATTCTTTTTGGTCAAATTAATCAAGTGAGTGGAAATAGAAGCAAAGTTCTTTGCAAATCGACGATAGTAGCTAGCGAGTCCCAGAAAATTTCTAACTTACATCACATAGCTAGGCTGAACCCAATTTTAATTGCCTTTATATTTTGAGGATATACAATTACCCCTTCTTTCAAGACTATATTTCCCAAAAATACAACAAAGGTCAATCAAAATTCTTTCAAAAATTTAGCATATAATCTTTGTTTCCCAAGAACACCTCGAACAATATGAAGATGGTCGACATGCTCTTCCTCACTTTTCGAATATACCAAAATATCATCGATAAAGACTATGACAAATGAATTAAGAAATGTCTTGAACAACCCATTCATCAGACTCATGAAAGCTTCAAGCACATTAGTCAAATCAAGGACATAACTAGAAACTTGTAGTGCCCATAGTAGGTTCTAAACGTTGAGGGCACATTTCCAGGCCTAATTTTCAATTGGTGGTAGCCAAACCTTAGATTAATCTTGGATAAAACTGATGCATCTTGCAATTTGTCAAAAAGATCATTTATTCGAGAGAAGGGATACTCATTTCAAATGGTGACCCTATTCAATTGCCGGTAATCTATACACATCCTCATAGTACCATCTTTCTTCTTATAAAACAAAACTGGAGCACATGGGGAAGCACTAGGATGAATAAATCCCTTATCACAAAGCTCTTGTATTTGAGCCTTACGCTCTCTTAATTCTGCTGGAGACATGTGATATGGAGGGATAGAAATGGGATGAGTACCACGCTCTAAATCAATGCAGAAATTTATATATCTATCAGAAGGCATACAAGGCAAATAGGTAGGGAACACTTCACTAAATTTTGACACCACAAAAATAGACACAATGTATGGAGTCTCAACCTCAACATCCCAAATATGAGCCAAATAAGCTAAACAACTCTGCCCTACCATTTTCCTAGACCGAATGGAGAATGTGATCTTAGCATGCTTAGGCTTGTAAACCCCTTCCCACACTAACTTTTTCCTTTCCAGAATTTCTAGAGTAACAGACCTAGTATAACAATTTAACACATCATAATAGGGGGATAATCAAGTCATACCTAAGATATTATCAAAGTCAGTCATATCCATAATCACCAAATCAGACCAAGTCTGATAACTGATAAACAAAATAGGACAAGCACGATAGACATGGGTGACTATGAATGACTCTCCAACTAGTGTAGAAAACATGGATAGGGGAATCAAGTACATCACAAATCTCTTCATAGAAAATTCTGAGGAAAATCGCATGGATACATATGAATAAGTAGAGCCCAGATCAAATAACACATTAGCCATCCAGTCACAGACAAGAATAATACATGTGATCATTGCGTAGGACGCCTCTGCCTCATTCTTGCCCGAAAATGCATAACATTGAGCCATGTCATCTTGAAGAACCACTTCTCTACCTGGTTGCACGTTAACTCTGCATGCATTACCAATTTCTCTACCTCCACGGCCTCACTGATTACCTCCTCATCAACCTTGTGGACGTTCTTAACCATTATTACCATTTCCCGCGGGTACCACTGCTCTAGTTTGCTGCTGTGCGGACTCAAATACACTTGGGTGGGGACAACCTCTCCTCACATGCCCAGATTCTCCACATTTGTAACATGTATGGTCAAACGATGGACTTCTGGTCTTCAAAGGTGCGACTCCCTGGCTTTCCTGAATCGAATTATAAGATGGAGTTTTTGAGTAATTACTTGTAGAGGCGAGCATAGCGGACTGAATTGGCTTGGCTGCAAGCGTTGTCCTCCCTGAACCTCTGGAGTAAGAACCTTGAAAGTTACCCAAGTTGTTGGCCCTTTTTGCCCACGCCTTAGCCTGACCGTCTTGCCTCACCTCTCCACTTTCTTAATATAGTCGGTTCCCTCATTAAAGCTCCTCCATGCAAAAGTCATATGAACAGATAATACTTGCAACTCAGAATTAAGTTCCTTAATAAATAATTGGATCCTCTCCTCCTCAGTAGTCACCACTTGAGTAGCATATCTAGATAAATCATGGAACTTGACTTCATAAGCAACCACTGTCATACCACCTTATTCCAAAGCTATAAATTTATCTTTTTACGATCTCTCAAAGTCCTAGACACATATTTCTCTATAAAACAGAGCATGAAACTAGGTCCAGGTAAGTGGAGGTTGCATTGAAGATATGCATTCCATATAAGCTCTCTACCACTATTTAGCCTCACCTTGAAGCCTAAAAGTCACGAACTCAACCCCATGATGATGGACAATTCCCAACTTATGCAGCCTCTCATAGCTGATGAAATCATATGCATCCTCACTCTCAGAACCATGGAACATTGGAGGTTTCAACTTCAAAAACTTGGTCAGCATCTCATGTTCATTACCAGTCATAACAGAACCCAAACAAAGGATAGAAGAAAACATCGTTACTTACGTTCCCAACCGCCTTGGGAGTAGTGATAGCCATAGGAGGATTGGTGGGAGCTTGATTTGTTTGAACAGAAGGAAGCACTTCAGGACCAACCAACCCCTTCAAGAATGACATGATCTGTTGAGCTAACACTGGGTTGATGGGAGGAACACCGATAGTCTCATCTTGTACCTCTCCCTCTTATCCAACCTCCTCAACATATTCAACCTCAACATATTCAACGTCAATATTCTCCTCTATGTTTTCATGGATAACAAAAGGGTTCTTATAAATAGGTGCATTCTCAACATGAGCTCCATCCCCAGCAGGCGCTTCTCTTCCATAACATCTACCCCTAGCTCTTCCTTTACCCCTGCATCAACTATGACCTCTCACTGTAGATTCCTTAGTTAGAGCATTGGCGTGGGTTACACGCCTGACACCATTGTATCTAGTGTTAACCATCTATGAACAGAAGAGTGAAGGAGTTAGATACAAATTCGAATCGACAGATACTAATCAGAATTAAGTTATAGCACGAAGGAGACAAGAAAAAATATATAGGTTTTCTAAAGTTCTATAACCTCTCAAAGAAAAGTAAGGAAGTCCCCGTACCATTCTGCAAGACTCAACCAGACTCGTTTTGGTATACCGAGATCAACAAACATAGGCTCTGATACCAATTTTGTCACAACTTAGACCGCCGTGATTGACATCCACACTAACTCTCCAGTGGGAGAACCACTACTACAACTCAAACCAAGCAACTAAGCCAAAAACTAAGGCATTTAAAAACTAAGAAAAGAAATAGAGTTCCCATAAATTCTAACAAAAGTCTAACAATAAAACTAACATTGCTGAAGTAATGCCTAGAACGTGACAGTCAATGTACCAAAGCATCTAAAAGAATGAACCAAAGTCTAAATAAGAAGGGATACAACCCTAAACTAATGAACAATTAACTAGCTAGCAAATTTTAAGTCTAAAATATGGACATTGACGAATGGAGAACTCATGGCAGCCCAGAAGAATTGGCTCACCCTTGAATTCGAATAAGATCACTGATCTCTAGACGAGGTGTATCAATAGTCGCCTGTAGATCCACTGTACTTTGCAAAAATAAAAGCAAGTGCAAGATCAATACACAACCACAGTGTACTGGTAGGATCACATGACTATCCCACTAAGTGTAACATAAACAAGTCAATAAACATCTTAGAACATACAAAGTACCGAATATATACAATATTATCAACATTTATGAACAACGTACTATTTCAGAATTCTCAGGATACACAATTATGTCAAGTAGTTGATATTCTCTTGGAACCCAAACCAAAACTGCTAGAATACCAAAATGTGGTACCCCATCCAATAGTTATGCTGGAACATGGCAACCGATCTCATAATTATGTTAGAACGTGGCAAACAATCCCAATAAGTTATGCTGGAAGTGGAAACCTACCGCTCAACACACCACAATTAAAATCACAGGTATATTCTCAAGTCATACAATGAAGAAGTGATTCATGGAATATAGACATTCGTCTATCTCATTTACAACAAGTGTGATCAATAATCCAATATTTTCATGCATACATGTACCATAATGAGGCAAAAACAAACATACGTCACACAATCATAGAATCACAACCATCACATACCTCGAAAACAAGATTGAAACCCTAAGAAACTTGATCCTTTCCTTTTCGAATTTATTTCACTTGTTCTTGGTCTACAAATAATCATTATAATTTGGGAATTAATAAACAATCACTTATTACCCAGATTACTAACAATTCTATGAACCTTAGATGAAACCTATGATCCCAATTATCCCAATTAGGGTTGTTTCCATCATGGTTTCAAATTCAAAACCCTGCCTCATTGATAATTACCCATTCTATTACGTTCTATGGATCAAAAAATGAATTCAGGGAGTGAAAAACATGTCGTTAGCCTCAAGAATGGTGGAAAACTGTCAAGAGTGTCTTGGGGTTCGCTACTTAGCTCTAAAAATCAAAAAGTGCAGAATAAGGCCATTTAGGAGTTTATTTACGACAGTAGTCGTGCTTGGCCCGCCACAATGGTCCTTCCCCCGCTACATCGGGCCCGCCAAAGCGACCAAATCCAGCACCGGAGCGACTTGCATGAAACAATGAGATATTTTGATAATTCAAAGACCCCCATTTCACAACACACCTTTAACAAACACTACTCAGAAAATACAGTTTACGCTAAGATCGATTCCAGAAGTTCTACTCACCCGAATTCAATTCCGTAAAGTCATAGCGATTACTTCACAACTTTTCTTACTCATGTAATCAAAATAATAATGAATCACCATATTGTTACCAGATTTCACTACACCTTAGTGACTTCGATTTTATTGAAATCTGGACTAGGTTGGGAAATTTTCAAGTTACTAGGAAAAAGTTTTCCGACCCAAATTTTTCTCCATTGGATTTGTTTCTATAATAACGGAACATAGTCGTTACGTTAGTATAATTTTATTTGTTATTATTTTCTCTATACAGAATTCCAAAATTAAATGGTCTACATTTGTCAATCCATTTTTTATCAACATTCTCAAAAGAAGAAATATTTGACGATGAAACAAGAATTGTGCCGAAAAGATGTCGAACGTGTATTTGAAGTTTTGCAATTATTACAGGACAGTAACAATTTTGGGAAAGAAAGTGCTACATGACATAATGACTACATGTATTATACTACACAACATGATAATCAAGGATGAACGTAATATTAATGCACCAATTCAAGATGTATTGACAGAAATGGTAGTAGATGAAAATATCTAATTTAAATAATTTTAGCTAGACATAAAAATTAAGGAAAACGATGCTCATTTTGAACACCATAAAGTTTTGATAAAGCATTAATGGGAGCAACATAATAATCTTAAAAGTTGAGTATTTATGTAATGTTTATGTAATTGTATTTATTAGCGATTTCACTTTTTATTTGAATTGTCCATTAATTTTAATATTATATAATATTTGCTTGCAATTTATATTATTTAGAAATTTAATAAAATATAACTTTATATTAAATTAAAATTATTTTTTATGTATAAATTGATTATTTGGAAAAAAGATAGAAATGCTTTATATTATGAAATAAGAAAATAAGAAAAAAAAGTATAATATAAAGGAGAGAGAAGACATTTTTTTGGAGAGTAAAATAGAGAATTGGGTTGGAGTTGGTTGTCTGAAAAAATAGAAAATTTTATATTTAGAGAGTAAAATAGAGAAGAGTTAGAGATGCCCGTAGGATCAACTATAATACCTTTATTTAGAAAATATAACCAAGGAAAGAAACGAACCTTAGCCAAAACTGAAATTTGCTAAACTTCGCAAAGAATTGACGATCCTTGAGGATTTGCAAGATTATCCTTAGGTGAACAACATTTTATCCTCACTTCAATACCGTTGAATCCGAAAGACCTAATGTGCTACCTCCTCTACCCGAGGTAACACATTTGTGGTGACTAGTAGTTTGATGCAGATGCTTACGAAGAGGGGTTTGATTTCTAGTATGGCATCTGAGGATCCGCATCGGCACATGTCCAAGTTGAGGAGTGTTTGCAAGAGTTGTGTGGGTTGAATAGAACTGGACATAGATGTCATAGGATTGAGAGTTCTCCTTCTATCTTTGACTTTGATGTTGCGCTGTGGTTTTCAGAGATCCCATATAACTCCATTCATACATGGGATCAATTGCACAAGGTGTTCACGGCCAAGTACTTTCCATTTTCAAAGAATTTGAACCACAAAGATAAACTCAAAAACTTCGTGGCACTACCTGGAGAGTCTGTGAGTAGTAGGTTCACTATATTCATAAGAAGTGTTCCAAATCACCGCATTGATGATGAGACGCTAAAGGAATACTTCTATAGAGGTCAGGATGACAACAACAAGATTATTCTTGATACTGTCGCTGGGGTTCGTATGGTGAGTGCACCTTTGAGTAGATCGCTTGGAAATTAGAAAAATCTCTCGAAACAACAAGGCTTGGAGCACTAGTAAGTCAGAGACCAGGAGAAGCACTTTTACAATTCAATCTGCACATAATCAATCTGCCGATGTATTCGTGATGATATGGATCTCAAATGAGAACCAAATTGGGGTTAGTGTTGAAAGCATGTGAGCAGAGGTGCAAAAAGGTAAATGATGTGAATTATTTGACTAGAATTCCACCACCACCGGTTGAAGAATGTTACTATGAAGAAGATGTGTATTTGGTGAATGATTAGATTGGGGGGGGGGGTTCTGAGCAAACGTCCAAGGTTCCATTTCTGATAATTCGTGCCAAGGTCAAGAAAACCAAAGTCAGAACTATGGTAACTATTATCGTGTGGGTCAATATGTCCGGGATGGAAACTACAATTGCGATAACAATTACACCTGAAACAAATATAGCTGCAGAAACGATAGGGTTAGGCCTTATATTCCTCCACAAAATTGGGAATCTAGAAATTGGGAAGTTTGGGGGTAGTATGTCACGTATCAAGGATATGATGCAGAGGTTTGATTTGACTGATGAGAATGTGAAGGATATGCGAAATTACTTTTCTAGTATTGGTCAAAAATTTAATGCCCATGCAGTGTCTATCAAGAAACTTGAGCAGCATATGAATAAGTTGTCTACTGTAGTAAACCCACATCAGCCCGGCACACTTCCTAGCAACACTATCCAAAATTTGAAGAATGATGGGCATTGTATGGCTGTCACTACTCAAGGGGGTTGATACGCTCAAATTTCACTTCCCTAAAGAAGTATAAGCGGTTGTATCAAGTAAAGAATTCAAATGTTAGGTTGGGGTCGATCCCATGAGGAAAATGGTTTAGACTTAACTTTAATCTACGATTACTTCTATTTAGTCAAGTCCTTTCCGAAAACAAACAATTAAAATGGGGGGGGGGGCTTGTGTAACAAAAGTATTTAATTAATTCTAAGTAAACAAGTAGCAAGTTCAAATATTTGATGTTTATCAAGTGAAGAGAGAAACTAGGGTGTAAGTGTTCCCCATAGGTTCATAACGCAGTAACCCTAGCTATAACAACTCTTTCCTAGTATCTTGCAAGCAAAGTGGTAAGTTATGTATCCCTAATTCCTTCGTCCGGCAACTAGGGAATTTCATTCCGCACCTTGGTTCGGCTACGTGTGTATACTTTACTAAACCTTACCTTTTACCTCATATTAAGCATCATATTCAATGTATGGCTAAGTTACTATTTCGCACCAATTGAAACTATCCTATTAGATAGTGCATACTAAATCTACGTTGATAATTCTTTTCTTATTATCTACCTCCTTGGTTCGGCAAGTAGCAACAAGGCGAGTTCTAACGTTGGCCACCGTTAAAAAGACTTCTAAATGAAAGAATTATCAATACATGCAAGAAACTATTCTAGAATTGTTATTTAATTAGTTTTACTTTGTTAATTACCCATGGTTCCCACAACCCTAGTTGTGGATTTAGTTACCCATGCTAAGTATTACACAATTCATGATTAATAAACAAGAAATCATATACTTACTTTAACAAGTTGAAGAAAACCCAGAAAATATCACTTGAATTAATGAATAATATTGTAAGAAACGATTCCGGAAAGTATAAGTATTTTCCAAAAACCAAAGTTCAACTTCCAATAATACAAGTCTCAAAAACAATAAAGAGTCTAACCTCAAAAACGAGGTTTTTAGTCCTATTTATAATCATCAAATCCTAAAAATAAAAGGAGTTCTATTTAAGGAAATATCTGTCCAAAATGCGTCTGCCGTCGACGACCCCACTGACGGTCCGTCGATGGAATGACGGACCGTCGACACCTTCTGTCGGTCCATACTTCAAATGTTTCTCAGTTTCCACTTTTCAACACTTTCTTTTACCATCGACGAACCAACATCACGGTCCATCAGTAGACCTACAATCCATCAATGTCTTTCGTTCCTCCATACTTAGTGGTTTCTTCAAGCCGGGTACTGGGACTACTTTTTGTTAGAACTGACGGTTAGCCATGACGGTCCGTCAGTGGGTCGACGGACCGTCACTCATTCCGTAGCCCCACACTTGGTCAGATTTCCCCAATTTGATTTTAGCTGCTTGGACCTTCAGTCGACGATCATCACCTACGGACCGTCACTGGGTCGACGGACCGTCGGTGGATCCGTAGGTCATCCTTTCTACAGATTTCAGCACATTCTTTAGCGTTTTTGTTCTGGACAGTTTTCCTGCAAACACAGAGAAAAATACATTAAAACTACTACAGAAAGGCCTTAGACATACACTAAACTTAAGGGAAAAGCATTGGAAGTGCCGTAAAACCACGGTACATCAACACCCTTAACTTAAATTCATTGTTTGTCCTCAAGCGACGCACTATGACTCACCACAACAACTTTGTACAAAAGTATCCTTATTTTAGCTTTCGCAAACATCTGTCTATCAATCCCAATTATTTTCCTTTTGTTCATGCATGATATCACTATTAGGCTCGCTCATGTGGATCAGACCATGACACAGACTCACCACGCACCGACACCACTCCTCTTTTATCTCTCACCAAGGTGCCAATTTTCCAGTATTGCAACTAGTGTCCTTACTTCAAAAACAATAACCTCTTTTTTCACACAGTGATTTCAGTTTGAGTATAAGGATTATTTTTCAGCACTTACTCTCAGAACAACTTCTCACCTCATTGATACTTGTCGCCATAGGCTTGCCCTTATTTTCACTACTTTAGGTTCACCATATTAGACTCTCAGGATCACGATAGGACTTTCTTAGCTTGTAACGTAGGCTCAGGGTCAGGTACGGTACATTTGGATGCATTTTAGTGACTTGTTGCCCTCCTTGACATAATGGCTAAGCGTTCTACCTTTTCATCGTTTATTACGCCATACTCTTCATATTCTTATATTCTCTGCCTTGCTTTTCTCCTTTCTTTCTCCTTTTGTGTAAATGACCTCCTTTTATTTTTCTTTTCAAATGTTCAAATTTTTCACTTGACTTCAACTTTGCTTAAGTCACTGTTCTTTTCCTCTTTCTCTTTTTTTTTTCCTTTTTTTTTTTAACTCTTTCAACCTCACTTTTCAGAATATTCCTCATAATAGCCACCCTCAACTCATGGCTTTGCCATGAGTTAAGGTAAACTCTTTCAACCCCACTTTCCGGAATATTGCTCATAATAGCCACCCTCAACTTATGGCTTTGCCATGAGTTAAGGTACACAATACCCAAAGTTGGGTCAGGGCCAAGACGAGATTAGTTTCTACATTAGCCACCCTCAACTTATGCTTTTGGCATAAGCTGAGGTGCACATTTCCAAGGAGGGACCAGGGCCAACACATTGTACCCAGAAAAGATAAGTTGAGGTAGAAAAGAACTGTCCATTTTAAGCTCAAATTATTTGGATCAAGAAGGGATTAATTTCATTTGGTTTTCTTTTATATAGGCTAAAGATTGACTATCTTGAACAAGGGCCTATGATCCTTTCCTAATTTTCTAACACGCATTACTTTTAGCAGGACTAACCGGGCAAGTTCTAGCTCAGTACCAACAGTGGACTATTCAACTTTTCTCACACACACTTAACACCTCATTACCCTACCAGATTATCAAACACCTAGTTCGAGCTTTTAGATTGAGCCACACATTCATCATTCACTATGCCTAATCATGCAAGCAATTTCATTAAAACAGATATCATTTTATTTAGCCATCATGCTACAGATTTCATATATATACTATGTACAAGATATTAACGTGCCGGTTTAACAGTAAAATAACCAGTCTCTTGGGGAAAAAGAACACAGGCAAGAAAACCCCAAGAGAGGATCGTGATTTGGGCTAGTCAGACTTCACCCTAGCACTCACTTTCCATTTACCCCACCCCCAACAAAAAAAGCATGGAATTGTCCCCAATGCATAAGAAAAGTAAAACAAGGTGGTAAGTGAAGCAAACCTAAGGCGCATAGCGTCGACGATCAACAAGCTGGCGGGTTTGGTTTCCCGGAACCCGCTCCCTCGGTAGTAGGGACACCATCAGTAGTGTCCGCTGCAATAACAACACCCTCAGTAGTGCTCCTCTCAACATCAGCAATCCTGGAGCTAGACGCCCCAGCAGCCACCTCCTGATCCCTCATCTGTTCGGCCTCCTCATCAAGCAGCGAGGCTCTCCTCACAGCCTCCAACTCAAGACGCTCTCTCTTCCTAGCTCGAGTCTCCTCATCCTCTCTGGATTGGTGCCTCTTGGTATGCTCACATGGCGGAGGCGGTGGCACAACAGTGGTCTGGAAAAGAGCAGCCAACACCGTATCCTCAGCAGGCTCTGCAGATGGGGCCTCAGACTTGGGAACCCGGGCCTCCAGAATGGCATCCATATTTGCCCTCCGACTCGCCACAGCATCCTGGAGAGTCATCAAATCTACAGTAGGGGCTGTACGGGTGAGCACCCTCAACTCAAAGGCAACAAGGCGCTGGGGGACCGCTAGAATCTTCTGTTCAGTCTGCTGGGCCATGTTCCTCTCGATCCGCTCCTCTGTCTCAGCAATGGACTTCTGCATACAAGGCTGGATATGATGCAGAAGTGTGGCCATTTGGGCCTCTAACATCTGGACCGTAGCGATCGGGACCAGTGCTGTAGATGGGGTAGAGCGGGAGGAGCTTGGAGTTGTGCTAGTACCCGGGATAGACTCAATCGGGGTGGTGTCGGTAGGCGATGATGTAGCTTGATCAGCCCCGCGGGCTTGCTCTACCGTATCCGCTAGGTTCTCACCTAGCAGCTGCACCTCCACTCTGGGCCCTCTGTTGTGTGCCGCCTCGTTGGCCTCATCCTGGATGAGACCGATATCAACTACCCCAGTAGGAGTCCTCAGAACATCAATGTGCCATATGGGCACTCCATCAAACCTGCACAACTCAAAAATCAAGCAGGGGAAAGGTTAAGTGGTGGTGGCCTTAAAGTCCCTCTCATGAATGACTGACAGCAACAGTCTCGGAATGTCCACGTCGAACCCAGCAACCAAAGCAGCTACCAATACTGCCCTATCCCATGTAACAATATTGTGAGCAGTAGTGGGGGATAGGCAGTGACGGATCAATAACCAGATAAATTTGGCCGTGCATGTAAGGTTGGCCTTCTTGATGACCCCTCTCGGCTCCAGCACCCAATCTGCACACTCACAATCCATAGAAATGTGCTGTGCTATCCACCTCTTGGTGGTCTCTCTAAGCCCCAAATTACGCTGAAAATGGCCCTCCTTAATTAGCTTCAACCGATAGTTAAACTTGGGGGTAAGGAGATCCCTGGTAGCATCTGTGTCAGCGCCATATAAGAACCGGCAAAGAGTAGGTAAGGAGATGTCTACCCTTCGGCCACGGACTCGAAGATGATCAAGAGGTGGCTGTTTAGCGGGATTAGACCGCTATCAATAGAAGATCGGAGAGTCGCTACATAAGAATCGTAGAACTCTTGCACCACCTCCTCGCTGTAGCGTCCAACGCTCCGAGCCATCCACTCTAGCCGATGGCGGGTGAAAAGAGCATGTCCATTAGGGACAGAGTGGAGACTCCCTGTAAGAACTCGCCGATTGACTGTAAGAGTCCGAGTCATGACTCTCTTATCGTTGAGCAGCTTGGCGTCCCTGTACACCTGGTATTTTACTTGTGCACACCATCGGTTGGGCTGATCAGCAACCGGTGCAGGGACATTGGTCGTGGGTGCTGGAGTGGAATCCGCACTATCAGCCTCATAAGACGAGGCAGAATGGCCCGGTGTAGCAGTAATAGTGGGACCATGTGAAGCTGACGCTTCCTCAAACCCAGAAGCCTCTTCATAGCCAGACGCTCTCTCAGACCCGGAAGCCTCATCGGAGCCAGACGCTCCCTTAGAACCCGCAGCAGACCCAGATGGTGTGCTGGTCAGTATGCTCTTCTCATCAGACTGGAGGTAGTGACTACGCCGAACGCCACCTTCGTGCGTGCCCCGAGTGGTCCTAGAAGTACATGTAGGATTCTAGGTGCCTGGTGGCATGTACTCGGGGTCGCGTTCATCGTCGGATGAGCCAATCACCAGCCGGCGTGAAGGGGCGACAAACTTGGAACGTCCTCGAGAATAGACTAAGTCTTGCTTAGGAGCCATTGGTACCTGCAAAGGAGAGTTATTAGTGTCATTGTAAACATCTGACACACCCAAGAAAAGCAAGACCAAACTGTGAAACACAAAACACAGTCCAGTTCAGAACTGCAGAACTGATCGACGGGCACTACAGACGGTCCGTCGACGGAATGATGGTCTGACGGTGAACACTTAGCAAATATTTTGAAGGCTTCAGAAAATAAAGGTTCTGTTAAAGACGATGGACTTGCAGGACGGTTCGTCAGATAATCGACGGACCGTAGACTTAGACCATTAGTGGACACTTAGAACAAATTTAAAATGCTGGACATGCAAAGTTTCTGTTAATGATGACAGACTTGCAGGACGGTCCATCGATCAGACGACGAACCGTCAACCACCCCCGTGGGTAGACACTTAGACTAAAATCTAGGAACCCTCAGCAAGCAGGGTTCTGTTAAAGACGACAGTGCAGGACGGTCCGTCGATCAACCGACAGACCGTAGACCACGTCCATCGTTCCAGAGTTAGGCAAATATGAGGAGTGGATATTGACGGACCGCATCGACGGTCCGTCGATTGATCGACGGTCCGTAGACGGGGTCTCGTACTGTTGGTCAGACAAATTTTTGGTAAGCCATGGTTGATACCCCAAAGAATAATATTTAAGCACACTAAGATTCATTAAGTTCATCTAGCATGTAACAAACTATTTCGTCATTCCTAGGGCATGGATTATCGCAATTTCAAACCTAGATTCTAAAGGATCAAAACCCTAAGTCGGAAACAACAACACTCAAAACACATTACATTTCGACCATAAACCCCCAACACATTCACTTTCCATTATTCTAAGGGACTAGGAACTTAGTGTCAACAATTCAAGCATGCAATTTTGTCCCAAAGTTAAGACCGACATACGTATGACATCAATTTAGCATGGAAATGAACAAGAATTCATTGAGCAGATCAGAATGACATACCTGTGTACTGTAGTGGAGTGAAAGGGAAGATGAATTTGTATACGAAACCACACCGAGCCAAACTTTTAACACCGACCGGAAGGAAGACAGAAACAGATGGGTATTTGGAAGAGAAAAGCTTGTGGGAGTTATGAGGATTTGGGGAAGAGGGAAATTAGAGTGTTTAAGGGGGTGTAAATGGGTGAGTGAGTGGCGGATTTGAAAGAAAATGGGGAGGGAAACGGTTGGGAAGGGGATTTGAAAGGGTGGTGTAACTGAAAAGTTTAAAAATTTAATATATAGCCGGTCGGGTCGGGTCGGGTAATTGGGTCTGGGGAACTAATGATTCCCCGTCGACGGACCGTAAGTCCATCGACGTTTCGTCAAACGTTTTGTCGACTGTGCCCTAACTTAGAAAAATTAAAAAACAAACCTGGGATCTACGGACCCTACCAACGGTCCGTCGGTGGAACGACGGTCCGTCGATCAGTGCACCAGACCAATTTTCTGCAGATTTCTGGTGATTTGGTCCCTGCACATTTAACACCCAATAAGCTAATCTTTTTGTATTTTCTGGACACTTTTTAGACACGGACCTTAGTTTACTCGCTAGCCAACACTTCTAAAAAGAAAGAAAAAGAAAATTTAGACGTGACATTAAGTAAGAAAAATAGAAATAATGCAACTACGCCTATAAAATCATGAAAAACCTATTGTTGGCTAGATGATACATATTGGGTTGCCTCCCAATCAGCGCTTGATTTAACGTCGCGGCACGATGCAAGACTCTTGATTACTCAGACTTCATCAAAATGGTATGCCTCGATCACTTCATTCGCATTTTCAGCATGACCTAGATAGATTTTGATTCGCCCGTTCACCTTGAACCTTACACCCTCCTTATTCTCCAACTCAACCGCTCCATGAGAGAAAACTTGGGTGATCAAGAATGGACCAGTCCATTTGGACTTAAGTTTGCCCGGAAACAAGCGCAACCTAGAGTTGAACAAAAGCACCAAATCCCCAACCACAAAATCACGCTTCTCAATCTTTTGGTCATGGTACTTCTTCATCTTTTCTTTGTAGAGGGCTTAACTTTCATATGCTTTCAAGCGAAACTCATCAATCTCATTTAACCCATTCAACCTTTGTTCCGCTGCTTCATTCCAATCCATCTTCAGTCTCTTCATTGACCACATGGCCTTATGCTCTAACTCAACCGGCAAGTGACAAGCCTTCCCATCTACAAGTTGGTATGGAGACATACCTGTGGGCATCTTGTATGCTGTCCGGTAGGCCTAAAGAGCATTATCAAGCCTTCTTGACCAATTCGTTCTACTCGCATTCACCGTTTTTGCCAGAATCTGCTTGATTTCCCTGTTTGACACCTCAACTTGCCCACTAGTCTGAGGATGGTACGGCGTGGCCACATTGTGGTGAACCCCATATTTCTCCAACAACCCTTTGAACAACTTGTTGCAAAACTGGGATCCCCTATCACTAATAATGGCCCTTGGGGTGCCAAATCTGGAAAATATATTCTTTTTCAAGAACGCGGTGACACTCTCCCCTTCATTATTTGCAAGTGCTATGGCTTCCACCCATTTTGACACATAATCAACCACCACAAGAATATACTTCATCCCATGAGATCTCACAAAGGGGTCCATAAAGTCAATACCCCACACGTCAAAAAACTCAAGTACAAGAATGGGATTTAAAGGGAGTTCTTGCCGTCTAGAAACACCTCCATCTCTTTGGCACCTATCACATGCCTTGGCAAACTCATGAGAATCTTGGTGGATGGTTGGCCAATAATAGACATATTGCAAGATTTTATGGGCTGTGCGGATACCACTATGATGCCCACCCACAGGCGAGGAGTGGCATGCCTCCAAAACACTCAACATATCAACTTCCGGCACACAACGCCGAATAAGCCCATCGGCACAACTTCTATATAAATATGGCTCATCCCAAAAGAACTTTTTCACATCATGCATGAACTTTTTCCTTCGATGAAAGGACAAGTCCGATGGGACGATATCACTAGCCAAGTAATTCGCAAAATCAGCGAACCATGGAATCAAGTCTTGAGAAGCGACCAATACATGCTCATCAGGGAAAGTATCATCAATTTTAGCCTTTTCACCCAATTCTCGCATAGCTTCATCCTCTAGTCGGGACAAGTGATCGGCAACTTGATTTTCGGTCACTTTTCTATCTTTCACTTCAAAGTCAAATTCTTGCAACAGTAATACCCAAAGAAATCAACCTCGGTTTCAGCATCCTTCTTTGCCATCAAATATCTCAAGGCAGAATGATCAGTATACACTATAACTCTTGTGCCAAGCAAATAGGAGCAAAATTTCTCAAAAGCAAAGATCACCGCAAGAAGCTCTTGTTCAGTCACAATGTAGTTGTTTTGGGCTTCATTAAGGCTTTACTCGCATAGTAAATGGGGTGAAGGATTTTATCCCTTCTTTGACCCAAAACTACACTAAGCACAACCCCACTAGCATCACACATCACCTCAAATGGCTTACTCCAATCCGGGGAAATAATAATGGGCGCAGACACCAATTTCTCCTTCAACTCACCAAATGCCTTAAGACAGGATTCATCAAAATGAAACTTACACTCTTTCTCAAGTAACATGCACATAGGATGTGCAATCTTTGAACAATCCTTGATGAACCTCTGTTAGAAGCCCGCATGCCCAAGAAAACTCCTCACACCTTTTACAGAGATGGGTGGAGGAAGTCTCTCTATCACCTTGACTTTAGATCGATCAACCTCTATACCCTTATCTAAGATGCGATGGCCCAATACAATACCCTCTTTCAGCATAAAGTGACATTTCCCCCAATTTAGCACAAGGTTGCATTCTTCACATCTTTTGAGAACTTTAGACAAGTGACTCAAACAATGATCAAACGAGTCACCAACAACAGAAAAATCATCCATAAATACCTCAATGGTGTCCTCCACCATATCGGAGAATATGGATATCATACATCTCTGAAAAGTAGCCGGTGCATTACACAACCCGAAGGGCATCCTCTTGAACGTGAAAGTTCCATAAGGACACGTAAAAATGGTCTTCTCTTGATCTTCCGGTGCAATAGAGATTTGATTGTAACCCGAATAGCCATCAAGAAAACAATACCACCACTTACCTGCAAATCTATCCAACATCTGATCCATGAAGGGCATAGGAAAATGGTCCTTCTCAGTCCATGCATTCAATTTCTGGTAATCCATACACACTCTTCATTCGGTCACCGGCCTCATTGGAACAAACTCATTTTTCTCATTAGGGACCACATTCATTCCCCCTTTTTTGGGCGCACACTGAACAGGCATACCCAACTACTATCAGCGATCGGATATATGACTCCGGCATCCAACCACTTGATAATTTCCTTCTTCACTACCTCTTGCATAGGTGGATTTAGACGTCGCTGGTGCTCAATACTTGGCTTATGATCGGGCATGAGTTGGATTTTATGTGAACAAATATCGGGAGAGATCCCAATAATATCCGCAATAGTCCACCCATTAGCTCTCTTGAACCTCTTCAACACTTCCACCAAACACTCAACTTGGTGCACATTCAACTCTGATGCAATAATTACCGGCAAAGTGTCATCTTTCCCAAAAAATACATACCTCAGATGAGATGGTAGAGCCTTAAGCTCTAATTTTGGATCCTCCTCAATAGATGGTTTCGCGGGTGGAGACTTGCGATGCATCATATCTAAATCCAATTTCTTAGGTTTGAATCGAACATCACCTCGATTAAGTGCAGCAACCAAATACCCATACTCTGCAATACCATCACTCTCAAAGTTCATAATCACCGCTGCTAGTGCCTCAACACCAAGACGTTGTTCTATTTGGACCTCTGACGAACTCTCAACTCTGTAGGATATCGCAGATACCGATTGGAGCTTAACACTATTCCTCATGGACCTACAAATATTGATCTTCATTGTTTAACCGAAACATCATCTGCCCTTTCTCCATGTCAACCAGGGCGCGATCCATAGCAAGAAATGGCCTCCCAAGAAAAATAGGCACCTCAAAATCCACCTCACAGTCAAGAATCACAAAATCGGCCGAAAATATGAATGACTCCACCTTCACCAACACATCGTGGAGTATCCCAATAGGCCTTTTCAATGTTTGATCGGTCATCAGTAGCCGCGTCGCAGTGGGCTTTGGATCACCCAAACCCAACTTTGTAGATAGATAGAGGCATGAGATTTATGCTTGCCCCAAGATCACATAATGCTTTAGCGAAGTGTAACAGCCCGATTGTACATGGAATAGTGAAAGCACCCGGATCTTCTTTCTTTTGCACTAGAGACCTTGTAGAAATAACACTATAGTGTTGCATCCTATCATAATCCTCAAAACTAACCGATCTCTTCTTAGTGACCATATCTTTCATGAACTTGGCGTAACCGGGCATTTGTTCAAGAGATTCTATCAAAGGAACATTGATGGAAAGCTGTTTCAACATATTAATAAAACGCCGGTATTTACCATCCTTAGTCTTTTTCACCAACCTTTGCGGGAATGGTGGTGGTGGTCTTGGAATGGGAGTCACCTTTTGGGGCTTCTCTGCTTCTTTTACCGCTTCATCTACCAACTCACCACTAGCTTCTACTACCTCATCTTCTCTTCTCATCTTATTTTCTACGCCAGACGACATAAGTGGATCTATGGTTTGCTTACCACCTCGAGTAGTGACTGCCATACAATGTCCATCATTCTTCAGATTTTGAACAGTGTTGCTAGAAAGAGTACTCGATTGACGAGGGTTCACAGTAGACGACAATTGGGCCATTTGCATCTCAAGATGCTTGATTGAGACTGCATGTGCATCCACTTTTTGCCAAATGTTAGCCAAATTACCTCTCAATTCCTTGGCGTGCTCATCACTTGCGTCAAACCTCCTCCTCATCTTTTGCAACATGTCTTCAACTCGCGCCTTACTACCCCCACCATCCCTAGGAGCAACTTCCCATTTTTGAGGTGGAACATAGGGCCCACTTCGATCGTTTCTGATTCAATAGTTACTCCGGTTGAAGTTGTTGTCGCGGTTGTAGTTTTCTTCACGAACATAGTGACCCTCTCAGTTGTAATTCCCATAGTTCTGACCTTGATTTCCTTGACCTTGGCGCTAATTCTCCTGATTTGAGCCTTGGGCATTCGGTCGGAAACCCCCCGTCTGCTCATTCACTGCATAAGAATCTTTCTCATAGTAAAATTCATCTATCGGCGGTGGTGGCTTAGTCAAATAATTCACCGCATTCATTTTCTCTGCACCCCTAGTGACATGTTTCAACACTAACCCAAGCTTAGTTATCATTTGAGCCACCTCTTCACGAATCTCATCTGCGGTTGGGTTGTGTGTAGATTGCACCGCAAAAGTGTTTCTCCTAGTATCCGACTTCCTAGTGCTCCAAGCTTTATTATTTTGGGAGATTTTCTCTAACTTTTCAGTGATCTCTGCATAAGTACACTCCCCATAGGAACCACCCGTAATAGTATCAAGCACTGCCTTATTGTTATCATCTTGCCCCCGATAGAAGTACTCTTTCAGTGACTCATCATCAATGCGGTGGTTTGAGACACTTCTCAAGAATGAGGTGAACCTATCCCAAGAACTGCTTACTGATTCCCCTGGTAATGCCACAAAGTTGTTCACTCTATCTTTGTGATTGAACTTTTTAGAAACCGGGTAATACCTTGCTAGGAACACATCCCTCAACTGCTCCCAAGTATAGATTGAATTGTAGGGCAACTCAGTACACCAAACAGCAGCCTCTCCCATTAGTGAGAGAGGGAACACTCTTAGACCGATGACGTCTATGTCCAAGTCAGGCCTCCCTACACAACTCTTACACACCGACCTTAGTTTGGCGATGTGTGCATGTGGATCCTCAGATGGTAGCCCCGAGAACAGACCTCTAGCGGTGAGCATCTGCATCAAGCTACTAGTTACCACGAAAGTATGACCATGTGGTAGAGGAGGTAGGACAAGTAGCCCATCAGAGTCAGTGATGTTAACATTTCCCCTATAGTACTCTTGAGGGCGTGGGGCAGGAGCTTGCCTCCTCGGATTACCTTCACCAGGGTTATCAACCATCACTTGATTATGAGCATCAACTGGCGGGGGAGGTTGAGGATTGATCTCATCCTCGATATAGGCATGATTGTTTTGAATGTTCATTCTGCTAAGTGTACGGTTTAGTTCTGGATCATGTGGAAGTATTGGTTCTCCTCGACTCCGTGTACTTGGCATACACTACAGGTAGACCTGCGAGAGACAAAAACAAAAAAGAAAAAGTACAATTAGGAAATTATTGACTAAAATTCGGTAATGTGCTTAAAGTTAATCTAAAAGACACTATCCCCGGCAGCGGCGCCAAAATTTGATACGCTCAAATTACACTTCACTAAAGAAGTATAAGCGGTCGTATCAAGTAAAGAACCCAAATGTTAGGTTGGGGTCGATCCCACGAGGAAAATGGTTTGGACTTAACTTTAATGTACCATTACTTCTATTTAGTCAAGTCCTTTCCGAAAACAAACAATTAAAATTGGGGGTTGGGCGGTTGTGTAACATAAGTATTTAATTAATTCTAATTAAACAAGTACCAAGTTCAAATATTTGATGTTTATCAAGTGATGAGAGAAACTAGGGTGTAAGTGTTCTCCATAGGTTCATAACGCAGTAAGCCTAGCTATAACAACTCTTTCCTAGTATCTTGCAAGCGAAGTGGTAAGTTATGTATCCCTAATTCCTTGGTCCGGCAACTAGGGAATTTCACTCCGCACCTTGGTCCAGCTACGTGTGTATACTTTACTAAACCTTACCTTTTACCTCATATTAAGCATCATATTCAATGTATGGCTAAGTTACTACTTCGCACCAATTGAAACTATCCTATTAGATAGCGTATACTAAATCGGCGTTGATAATTCTTTTCTTATTACCTACCTCCTTGGTCTGGCAAATAGCAAAAAGGCGAGTTCTAACGTTGGCCACCGTTAAAAAGACATCTAAACGAAAGAATTATCAATACATGCAAGAAACTATTCTAGAATTGTTATTAGCTAGTTTTACTTTGTTAATTACCCATGGTTCCCACAACCCTAGTTGTGGATTTAGTTACCCATGCTAAGTATTACACAATTCATGATTAATAAACAAGAAATCATATACTTACTTTAACAAGTTGAAGAAAACCCTGAAAATATCACTTGAATTATTGAATAATATTGTAAGAAACAATTCCGGAAAGTATAAGTATTTTCCAAAAATCAAAGTTCAACTTCCAATAATACAAGTCTCAAAAACAATAAAGAGTCTAACCTCAAAAATGAGGTTTTTAGTCCTATTTATAATCATAAAATCCTAAAAATAAAAGGAGTTCTATTTAAGGAAAAATCTGTCCAAAATGAGTCTGCCGTCGACAACCCCACTGATGGTCCGTCGATGGAACGACAGACCGTCGACACCTTCCGTTGGTCCATACTTCAAATCTTTCTCAGCTTCCACTTTTCAACAATTTCTGTTACCATCGACGGACTAACAGCACGGTCTGTTAGTAGACCTACGGTCCGTCAATGGCTTTCGTTCCTCCATACTTAGTGGTTTCTTCAAGTTGAGTAATGGGACTGCTTTCTGCTACAATTAACGGTTAGCCATGACGGTCCATCAGTGGGTCGAAGGACCGTCACTCCTTCCGTAGCCCCACACTTGGTCAGATTTCCCCGATTTGATTTCAGCGGATTGGACCTTCAGTCAACGAACATCACCTACGGACCATCACTAGGTCGACGGAGCGTCGGTGGCTCCGTAGGTCATCCTTTCTGCAGATTTCAACACAGTCTTCAGCGTTTTCGTTCTGGACAAATTTCCTGTTTTTGCAAACATAGAGAAAAACACATTAAAACTACTACAAAAAGGCCTTAGACACACACTAAACTTAAGAAAAAAACATTGGAAGTACCGTAAAACCGTGGTACATCAGGGATAAACAGTCCATTAATCCACATATGTCGTCTGAGGTTGATATTTTAGTTGAGAAAGTTGATGATGAGATACAGGTTCCTGGAGAGTCCCAGAATGCTATAGAGAAGGAAACAGTGATAACTCAAAAAGTTGTTCCCATGCGTAGACCTCCACCTTCATTCCCATATAGATTGGTAAAGAAGAATGAAGAGGGGGAATACCGCTAGTTCATGATTATGTTGAAATAACTTTCCATTACTATTCCGTTGATAGAGGCTTTAGAGCAAAGGCCTGGGTATGCAAAATTTAAAAAAGATCTGGTGACTAAGAAGAGGACTGTCAGTTTAGAAGATGATTATAGGTTACGACATTGTCGTGCCTTCTCTACTAGGTGGCTTGTGTAGAAGAAAGAGGATCCTAGTTGTTGTACTATGGTTTGTACCATTAGTTTATTGCATTTTGCGAAGGCGTTGTGTTATTTAGGTGCTAGTATTAATGTGATACAATTACTTATTAACAAGAAGTAGGGTTTACGGTCTCCAAAACCAAGTGCGATGCGATTGCTCATGGACGATAGAACGGTGAAAAGGCCCATTGGTGTTCTCCAAGATGTACTTGTGAAAGTTGAGTCATTTATTTTTTGGTGGATTTTGTTATATTAGATTGCAAGTTTATTTTGAGGTTCCCATCATCCTAGGGAGACCATTCCTTGCTACTAAGTGCGCCTTGGTCGATATGGAGAAGGGGAAAATAAGTTCTGACTGAATAGTGAAAAGGTAACTTTTAGTATCTATAGGTCCATGAAGCAAGAAACTGATCTCAAATCAGTATTCATGGTGAATCATATTGTGGAGCGAGGTTCTGATGTGTCTACTAAAGAGAGGTTAGGTGTTGATACACTGACAGCAGTAATGATAAATTTTAAGGGTGATGGTATTGAGGACTATGATGAATTGGTCGCCGCACTTGATAGGTTCGAATTCTGTTCCAAACAAAAAACGCTTGAGTTAGATATGAAGAATCATGACTCTCCACCTGCAAAACCGCCTGTTGTGGATTCTCCAAAATAATAATTTAAGCCTCTGCCATCACATTTGAGGTATGTATACTTGGGGAGAGATGGTACTTTACCGGTCATCATTGCGGCATATTTGATTGTAGTACAAGTTGAGGCATTGGTTTATGTGTTGAAAAGGCTCAAGCGAGCTATCGGGTGGACTATTGCGGACATTATTGGTATCCATCCTCTCATCTGTTCTCATAAAATCCAACTCATGGCCGATCACAAGCCTAGCAATGAGCACCAAGAGAGACTGAATCCGCATATGCAAGAGGTAGTGAAAAAGGAAATTATCAAGTGGTTGGATGTTGGAGACATTTATCCCATTGTAGATAGTAGTTGGGTTTATCCAGTTCAGTGTGTGCCCAAGAAAGGTGGGATTACTGTGGTACCTAATATGAAAAATGATCTTGTTTCGATGAGTTCAGTTATCGTATGGAGAGTATGCATGGACTACCGTAAATTAAATGATTGGATAGAAAATGATCATTTCCATATGTTGTTCAAGGATCAGATGTTGGATCGCCTTGCTGGTAAGGGTTGGTATTTCCTTCTGATGGTTATTTAGGATATAATCAGATTTCCATAGCTCTGGAAGACCAAGTAAATACCACCTTCACTTCCCTTTATGGGACTTTCGCCTTCAAACGGAAGCCATTTGGGTCGTATAATGCTCAAGCGGCCTTCTAGTGTTGCATGATGTCGACATTTTTTGATATAGCGGAGGAAACGATTGAGGTATTTATGGATGATTTCTGTGTGGTACGTGACTCATTTGATGGTTGTTTGGATCATTTGGACGTGGTACCTAAATGATGTGAAGAGTGCAATCTTGTGCTCAATTTTAAAAAGTGTCACTCATGGTGAAAAAAGGGATAATTCTGGGTCATTGAATTTATGAAGAGGATATTGAGGTTGATAGAGAGAAAGTCGAGGTAATAAAAAAGCTTCCACCACCTATCTCTGTTAAAGGTGTTAGAAGTTTTCTTGGGCATGTAGTTTCTATAGGAGGTTCATCAAGGATTTTTCCAAGATTGCACACCCATTTTGCCAATTGCTCGAAAAGGAGTATAAATTTGTTTTTTATGATACTTGTCTGAGATTATTTGGAGAAATACTAGTTTCTGCACCTATCATTATTTCACCTGATTGGGGGCAACCATTTGAGGTAATGTGTGATGTGAGTTTAGTGGCGCTTGGTGCGGTATTGGGACAGAGGCGATAGAAGATTCTTTATCATATATACCATGCCAACAAACCTATAAATGTGGATCAAAAGAACTATACAGTGATGGCACAGGAACTACTTGTCGTGGTTTTTGCATTCGAGAAATTTTGATCCCACTAGCTTGGTAATAAGGTCATAGTGCATACTGACCATTCTGCATTGAGGTATTTCATGGATAAGAAGGATGCAAAACCAAGGTTAATTAGATGGGTATTGTTGCTGTAAGAGTTTGACTTTGATGTGCAAGATAGAAAAGGGAAAGAATATTAAGTTGCCAATCATTTGTCCAAATTACAGGAAGAAGTTGTAACGGCCTGTATTTTTGTATGTGGTAGTTCTATTCATGTTATACTTGACATAGACTTATAGTGTAGGTGAGGGATCATGTTTCTTATGTGATTAGTGTTGGTTTAAACTAGCTTGGAAGGTGATGTAATGCCTTGCACGTTTTAGCATATGTATTGCAAGTTAACTCCGATGGAAAGTATTTAAGTAATTATAGTAAGATGGTAATTGAGCTAGCAGCTGCATCACCTACTTGATCTATATTATAGTTGAAGGGCCCAAGTTTGATTGACCAGATTTAGGCTTATATTTAGGGGCTCATTTGAAGCCCAAACCTATTAAAGAAAATTGTGAATGAAAGAAGGTCCAGCAGCCAAATCTGCCAATTGGCCCATTATGGATAAAGCCCAAGTGAAACTAGGTAAGTGCATGACCTCCTAAGATTTGTTTTACCATGTTATTGGGCCAAGTGTGTACCACCTACTTGCATTAATCTATCCCAAGTGGAATAAAAGAACAAAGGGAAAATGGACAGCCAAGGTCCAATAATATTAAGTCCAAAAAGGCCCAAGTTAAAAGGACAAGCAGGTGGGGCACCTACTTGACATTATATGGACCAAAATTGGTCAAGAGTGTCGGCCATAACACCTCCTTTTCAAAGGATAAGGATCAAGTCTTATTCTCCATTTTGAACTTGCAAAAATTTCAGATTTCCTAAGTTCTTTCTTGGTCTCTCTTGGCTTCAATTAGCAGCCCTAAAACACCTTAGAGTTCTTGAGTGCTGTCTAATTTTTCAAGTAAGAGTTTGAAGGAGAGTTTGAATTATTGAAGTACAAGTGTAGAGGATAAATTTTCAGAATTAAGGTAAGACTTCAACCCATTTGTTTTCCTCTCTTTGATAATGTTTTTTGGAGTGGAGAATTTTGTATATGTTTATCAACAATTCATGGATTGTGATAAATCTTTGAGTCAATATTCTCCTATTATGCTGAAAGATTTGAGATTGATAGTGGCTGCCTTATGAATATTGTTGTTGAGGGCTGTTTGGGTAGCTTGGGAGATGATGTATGAAGTTGTATTAATGTGTAGAGGAAGGGTGTGGTGGTTCACCATTTATGTAAGGGTTGTTTGGGCCTGATTTCCATCAAATATTTTAGCTACTGATTGGAGGACCTTATTGTGATTAGCTGCTGATGTTAGATTAATCATGACTTATGTTGTAGATTAGCACCCAATAAGGAAGGCTGAATCGTGATAGTGGTATTGGTCAGAAAAATAAGGTATGTAAGGCTATTCGATTTTATATCCTTTTGGCATGAATTCTGCCATCTGCAATTAATATCAATGAAGTGATTCCCATAAGTTCTATTTCTAGAAAAGGAAGCATATTGGCAGCGTACTATCTCCAAATAGCTAACAATATTTCTTTCCCCATTCAAAGCACATGGAACTACTTCATTATATGTTCACTACTCTATACTTGTGTAATTTCCCCTTGTGCTGTTATAGAAATGGTATTTGCAAAAGAAAGTTTGATGAATCCTTCTCCTAAGCCAATTGAAGTCAATTGTGCCATTAAGGTCTTAAAGTAAGGTGTTGATGTTTCATAGCTCCTTATGTCATTGTTACTGCCTCAAAGTATTATTTTCATGTATTCCACTACTGTTCCGTATTTTCATATCTCCAAGATGATTATGATCACCAAATCAACATCTCAAAAGTGTTATGAACTGATTAACAACAATCTCAAAGATTAAAGAATCTAAGTGAAGAAATCTATATAATTAAGGGTGGCAGCTCAGGGGCGAAAGCCTAGCATGGGCCGATCCCTATTGGTATAGAAGGGTGGCAGCTCAGGGGCGAAAGCCTAGCATCGGCCGATCCCAAGTTGTGTAATTATGAGGACCGCATCCCAGGGTTAATACGCCTAGCATGGGTCATCCTCTTCTACCACTGATCAGCTGGTCACTTGTATCACATGCCCAACAAAGATTATAAAATACAAAAAGGTAAAGAAAAGAATGTAGCTTAGTTGATTCCACAAGAGTAAGCAAAGGTGGTCTTCTCTCCTAATCTATGCACTCATATGTTGCTACTTGATTTCATTTGAGCCTTGTATTACATATACTATTTGCCTTACATATCAGATACATTTTTCGTACTGCGTCCCGTATTGGGGACGCTGCATTTCGATGCTGGCAGGCTCCAGTACTTCCAGCTAGTAGACCTCCTCCGTAGAAGCAACGCAAATGCTGTCTACTTTTTGGTGAGCTCCAAGTTGAGATCGGGCTTTATTAAGTCCTTGGTAGAATTCGTTTGGTATTGTATCGTAGTTAAGGGTAAGGCGGGGTCTGTCCCGACCTACTCTAGTCTTCTATCTTTTAGAGGCTTTTAGACGTATGTACAATGGTTTCAGGTTGTGTCTTAAGGAGTTTGTGGCCTAAACGGCCAAGGTCTTGTATATAACTTTTGATCTACTTACGTTTGGTTTGGTATCGCTGCATCCAAAGTTAACTTGTCACATTGTTATAGTATAATGCTCAGTAGAAAAGTGCAGGTTGGTTTCTCTCGGCGTTAGGGCATCGGGTGCCTGTCCGTCTTAATGGGTTTTGAGGCGTGACAAAAGTGGTATCAGAGCAGGTCATCCTAGGGAGTCTACAAAGCCGTGTCTGTGTAGAGTCTTGCTTATGGATGTGTTGTGCACCACATTTATAAACAGGAGGCTACGGGACATATAGGAGTTGTCTCATTTCTTTCATTTCTTAGATCGTGCGATAGAACTTGTGTTGTAGGTGAATCATATCTAATTCCTCAATTGTTTTATTATAGCAAAGATGCCGATTACGAGAAGGAGTAAAAGTACTGGTAAACGAGTAGAAGTGGCTGCCCACGAAGGGACCAGCCAACCACCACCAAGTCAAGCTGTTCAAAGTGGGGCTCAAGATGAGTCTCTATCGCAGACTTCCTCGACGCCTCCATCTCCTGAAGAAATAAGGAGGGAAGATGAACCTCAGGAACCCCTATTAATGCTACCGAGCAAGATTTGAGGAATGCAGTCCAATTATTGACTCGTATAGTTGCTGGTCATGGCCAAAGGCAAGAAGGTCCAGTTGCAGGTACTAGTGGTGTAGTTAGATCAGCTGGAACACGGATACGTGATTTTCTTAACTTGGACCCTCCATCATTTACCGGGTCAGATCCTAATGAAGATCCTCAAGACTTTATAGATCAAATCCAACGCACCTTGGATATTATGCATGTAAGTGGTAAAGAAGCACTTGAGCTAGCTGCATACAGATTAAAGGGTGTGGCTATATTGTGGTATGAAGCTTGGAAGCAATCTAGGGGAACAAATGCACCTTCAGCTATGTGGAAAGAGTTCAAAAAGGCATTCCTTGATCATTATCTGCCATTGGAGATCCGAGAGGCCCGTGCGGATCAGTTCTTAAATCTCCACCAAGGAAATATGAGTGTGAGGGAGTATAGTCTCAAATTTAATTCCTTGGCCAGGTATGCTCCTAATGTAGTAGCTACTATGGAGGATAGAGTTCATCGTTTTGTGGACAGGTTAGATTCATATCGGGTTAGAGACTGTACAATTGCTTCATTAAATAAAGATATGGATATAGCAAGGATGCAGGCTTTTGCACAAAAATTGGAGGATCAAAGGCAAAGAAGAAGAACACAAGAGTTGGAAACAGGGCATTCTAAGAGGGCCAGATCAATGGGGCAGTTTACACCATCCCAAGGTGAGTTTAGGCCTCGGTTCTCTAACAGACCACCTAGGCCATCATCTTTCTACTCTACAGCTAGTGCTCCACCACGGTTCCAAGGGTTTAGAGGCAATCAGTTTGGGCAAAGAAGTGAAAGCCAAGGCAGTCATCAAAAGCAAGGAAGTACGAGCCAATCAAGGCCTCCACGACAGCCTTGTAAACAGTGTGGGAGGAATCATCTAGGTGCATGCAGGTTTGGGACGGATGTTTGTTTTTGGTGTGGCACACCAGGGCATATGATGAGAAACTGCCCTCATAGGGGAGTGGGTGGCGTTGTTCAACCAACTAGATCAGTTGTTGCGTCGACCTCATCAACCCCTTCTTTAGGTAGGGGACTACATATGCCTGCAGATCGGGGTAGAGGAG